>OY720431.1:19578885-21077725 GCA_963082735.1 Pocota personata
CGCATCTGTTATACATATGTTTATGTGTGAATTTTTTGTTTTGTCAAAGTACAATTCAGCAACAGAAACAACGTGCAACGTTGAATATAGAGCAGCCATCGAGTGAGTGAAACACAAAGCGGAACGAACGCTTCGGAATACATAAATACTCGTGTGCGGCAAGAGGCACGGTGGCAGCAGCCGCCAACAATTTGTTGAATACTTTATTTAACCGAATCATCTAAAGAATTCTGGAAATCGGCCAAAACACTTTCGGAAGCTTGTGAGAAATTCAATAAAAAATTAACAATCCAACGCGACTACATAATCAGGTGATGAAGGTGTATATTCGAATATTTAACACGACGACGACGACGAAGTTGAGTTCGTTAATGACTTTCGTTAAGTTTTCCCTTTCCTATGCGGGAGTAACTCTAGTGATAATTGAACACGCTCAATTATTTTTCTTTTTTTATCGATCAAATATGCCAGATAACACGACAATCGATTGTCGTAATAATAAAAATAAAATAAAAAAAAAATTGTTTCAAGATACGAGTATCACCTACAAAACTGTGTCTGTGCCAAATTTATGCAGCACAATAAGTAATAAAATAAATAGCAGGCGGGTAATTGAGGTGGTAGGGGAGGAATGGGAAATGCTGACGACTCGCCATGAACCCGGATGACATCATTCTTTTTTAAGAACAAAGCAGGTTCCAATCTCTTCGAATTGGTCGTCGTCGTCGTCGTCGCTGTCGCTGTCGTTGTCGTTGTAGTATGAGTGTTTTAATTATTGAATTTTGATTAATTTGATTTTGGGCTGTTAACTACCTAGCACCAACCCACCCCATGCGGAGGAAAAAAAAAAAATTTCTTGCTATTGTATTCATTTTCTTATGAAACTTATATTAACGCAATAAATCTTTAAAAATTTTATTGGTAAATACTTAATATCAAATGATGAAATCGTTTTGAATGCAGACAAGTCATTTAATAAGAAATTAGAAACGCGAGAAAAACACACACATAAAAGAAAAAAAAAAAATTATGCGAGTAATGCAAAAAGATACAAATTTAAGTCGCAGTATAATATGCCACATGTGTCGTCTAGAGGGAGGGGTTGTGTGACACTTTGGAAATCGGTCATTTGCATGCACCTATTTCGTGGAAACTAAATAAATCTTAAAATGCGATCTCAAAGTAATACGATCGTTCTGTTGTATTGTACGTGAAGATACATGAAAATGAGCCGAGAATAGCAAAACAAGTACACAAAGAGGACTACGTACATACATATATGTATAACTTAGCATTGTGAGCAGATAGACAATGAAATAAGCTGATAATGTAAAAATAGCAACAACAAATTTATAACTCATCAATTTAAGTGCCTGCCTGATAGCTTAAAACATCTTAGCCCTGAATGAACGAGTTAATGTCAAATGTTTCCATAGCTACCTGAACTTTGACAGAGGTATTCGTAAGATCTTTCGAATATAATTTGAGCCTATAACGGTAAGTTAGGGTTTTCACAAACAGATCGATCCCGGAAAATGCTAAATGGAAAAATTTTTAAATTGTTTTATAAAATTCAAATTCAGTAAAACCATAATTGTAATATTTAAAATAGATAGATAAAATGTGCTCCTCAATGAGATTCACTTAGACCAATGGCATTCATTATAATCCGTACATCCAGTGCGTTACTACAATGAAGCAGGGATTATAATCCCTATCTACTCCCATTCACGAAGCCATTGGTCCTTAAGAAATAAATCAATTTAGAGACGACCTTTAATTAAAAGTTGAGTCTATCTTTAAAGCAGTGTAGAAAGAAGCTACAAAATTTCGCAATTGTCTACTCTAATTTAGGAAATAGTTAAATCGGGTGGCCGTGGTGTAGTGGTAACATCAACGCTTGTCACGCTCTTGGTTCACGGTTCAAATCCTGATCTCAACAATCATTTATTTATTTCGCCTGAAATAAATAAAAAAAGTCGATCAATTGCGAAAGCTTAGTCAACTCTACTGTGAAGGCATAACACTGGCAGCAGGGTGGTCATATGGCTTAAATGCAACTTGATCGCGATGATGACATCAGGTGGAGGGAAAAAATACTGTGGATCATGAGCAACGACAAAAAGCAAAACAAACGAACTCCCCAGTTATCTGGACGCCACCCTTGGAGTTTACTGAAACTTAATACCACCTAAGTTTCAAACCCACTACACCAATCTTTCTTTCTCTCTCTCTCAAACGCCCGTGCCCTGAAATAATTTAATGGTATTCATATCCCATTTGGCGCACGAATATTATAAAAAAAAAAATCAGCATTTGAGTTGGAGTTTGGAAATAAAAAAAGCACGAAATAGTCAAGAAAAGCAAGAAACTATTTTTTTAAGGAAATTTCAAAATTCCAGGCACCACCCCTAGTGGTTGGAGAAACTTAGATTCTATTGGTTTTTCTTTAATGCTCGGGTAGCCTTGGTTACTGTTCCCCGCTCGGGCACGAACCTGTACAGTTCGGATCACAAGCAAACACACAACCCACCACACCATGGCTACCTCTAGAAAATTCTAGAGGGACCTTAGAGTCAACTAACAAAAGCCTACTTCAAAGTCGGCTTTAAAAATTTATATTTCTAATGACAATGGATTTTTGCAGTGCAGATTTTTTTTTTTCAGATCGATGAGATTGTAGAG
This sequence comes from Pocota personata, assembly GCA_963082735.1. Classification (NCBI taxonomy): domain Eukaryota; kingdom Metazoa; phylum Arthropoda; class Insecta; order Diptera; family Syrphidae; genus Pocota; species Pocota personata. Next base: position 19,581,571 of record OY720431.1, read on the forward strand.
GTATTCTCGTAGACTAGGGAGAGGAAGTAAACTATAGTCTTTGCTTTCTCCTTTTCTTTGTATTTACTTACTTATGTCCTGTATCCCCTTGTGGGTCCTAGGGCCTCTACAACGCCTACGCGCCATCGCGTGCGATTTCTGGAAATGTGCCTCAGCTCTCCCCAACTCTTTCCTAGTTGCCGTGCTTCCTTCTCAACTGTTCTGCGCCACGTACTCCTAGGACCGCCGCGTATCCTGCCATCCTGGGTAAGCGGGTTCCATTGCATCGCTTGGTTAGCTATGGACCTGTCACCCTTTCGGAGAGTGTGACCGATCCACTGCCACTTTCGTCGTCGTATGGTTGTGCCTATAGGTTCATGGCCCGTTCTCTGATAAAGCTGTTCGTTAGAGATACGGGTTGGACAGAATATCCTTAAGATGTAACGTAGACACCTATTGACAAACGTTTGCAGCTTCCTTGTGATAGTGACGGTCACTCTCCAGGTACCACATCCATATAGCAACACGGATTCAACGTTGGAACGGAACAGTCGTAGCTTGGTGTTTAAGCTAATTGCATTACTTCGCCAAACTATGGATAGCATCCCAAACGCAGATTTTGCTTTACCTATTCGGCTGGCTATATCCAGTTCGGTTCCGCCATCGGTTGAGACAATACTCCCAAGGTATTGGAAACTCTCTACTCTCTCAACCGTTTGTCCAGCAATGCATATACGAGTTGATGAGTTTGGTCCTAGGCTGATCATTTTTGTCATGCTTGCGGTGTCGGCCATGGTTGACGATCTATAACCTTTTCTTTGTAGCTTCTGCATAAGTTTTTTGTTTGCAATTAACAGTCTCTAAGCATGTCTCTAATGCAGTGTCCTGTGATGATATTTATGAGTTTGTAGATGCTATCTCTGCGGTGTCTCAGCAGTATCGTTGACCTGTCAAGGTAAATGGTGGGCCATATTAGCCCAGCAGTGTTGCAGTGATTAAGATGTGTCAACTTATGGTTTAATTTTTCCATTGCATAAGCGTGAGCCATACTCTACATGCCTGCTGTTTGTGCCTAGTGATCTTTAATATTCTCTTTGATTTAATTTTGTTTTCGGGAGCATTTTACTACGGGATCCCGAATTCCAGGTTGATTAACACTAGTTGCAGTATAATGCAAGCAAGAACAAAGTTAACATGCTAGACCCCAAGTTTCACCTATCCATCCACTCGGACAACTTAAACTTCATTATAAATAGCTTCAGTCGTTTTGGAATAAAGTATTGTATAAATCTATTTCAGTGTCTCACTAATTTGTACTCATTACGTATATATAAGTTTTAGTAGATCCTAAATCTTTGATCCTTTTACCACTGCCATGCTTTTGGAGAATCTGAATCCTAATGAATGAATGTGAATGTGTTCAATATTAGAGTGAACACTATCATAGTAACTAGGTATTGAATCGATGCTGTAAAACCTCTTCCTTGTCTCCGCAGATATTGTTGCACCCAACTTAAGCATGGTTGCAATGGCGCAGTGTCCGGTGAATAGGAAGATCGGTCCAATGTAAGAAGGTTTTTATTTTGTGTAGTTTTTGGTTATAATTACTACTTAAGAGTAGTTCATGAGCAATTCTCGTTTTTAGTGTTCCATACCAGAATGGTAAAGGGAAAAAGCCGTGGATTCAAGAGAGTGGCTGTCTATTAATGTGTTTTTGTCACGGTGACCTAAAATATGACCTAACGCAGTAAAGATTAACATCCATCTACGTCAGAATAAATATACAATTTGTTTTATCAAAATCCGTTCAGTCGTTTGAAAAGGCTTTAGCGGACAGGCAGACGCGTAACAAAAAGTGTTGGAAAAGATCAAGGCCATGGCTTCAACACAGCTTCCAAGACAGTTTCACGATAAACCATAGCGTTTATCATAACGCCACGGTCCAAAAATATGAGCGGAAATCGACCATCGGCCGTCACTGCGGCCCAAACCATCAAAAACGTTGGTGCTTGCTTCCTGGTGGCCATTCTTTGGTCAATATTATCGTATGACCTCTCTGGTAGGTAAACTCGATCATCATTTTCAATCGATGAACTCCTTTGCTATTTCCACTCTAATTTTTTTTCTTTTGGTCAGGTGTGAGTCCGAGTTTATTTTTCAAAATGTGTTGAATCCGATCTCTGGATATGTTTAGCTCAGTAGCCATTTTTCTTCCGATTCTGGCCTTTACACTCCGAATCACTGTTGACGATGCTGCTGTCTTTCGTCGAACCACCTCCATAGCGTTTTGCAATGCTGCAGGTTTCGTTGTGACGCGATATGGTGCGATACACAAACATTTTGTTCACTTTCAAATGTTTCAGCTCACGAACAATAGCTGGTTGTAATTTTCCAGCCAAAAAAAGGGCAATAACACTATTACATTTGAATTCCATTGTCGGTAGAGCAAAAAGTAAACACGCGATAAAAAAAAAACATCTTTCACACCTGTCAACAATGAAATGATTTAACAACTGTCAAATTTTCAGCGTGCCGTCATTCGTAGTTTGGCAGACACAGCGACGTGAAGTTGGTAACAGTTCATGTCAGCCACTCTGTAGTCATTTTATTCGACGAGAGTATCTACTTTTCTAATAAAGACAATGGCAACTACTGTGGGAACATTTCTTAATTCTTCAGAAGTGAGGGAACATTCCAGAAAAAAAACTTTTTTCTGCGTAAAGCCAACACTCCCACAAAGGACATCTCATCGTGATCTAAGCTGAGATAGCATTTACTTTGTTTTGTTTAGATGATATCCTATCCTCAATACCTTAAGACTCGTTACCGCGACTGTATAATCAGGCGTCGAATGACAATTCCCAACAGTCCAATTTCATAGTTCGTACTTGTACGTCAGGTTCAGCTACAGCTATATTTATAAGTAACATAAATTTTATTTGTTAAGAAAATCTCTAACCGCGTCAAATAAAAAAGCAGATGCTCTCCAAATTCCTAGCTCCATAATATTTATCAATTATAATACTTACTATAGAGTGGCGTTCTATTAGTACCACTTTGCTAATTATATTCGAAACACTGTTCATCATATAGGTATAACCACGATACCGTAATTGTGTGTCTACACAACAAATCGACACTAATTAAGTTAAAAATAGTATTCATTACAGATTAATTCCGTACCGGGTATATGAATTATAATACACTGTTTGTTTCATATAGAAGTAATAATATGAATTTATCAATATGGTTACTTGCAGTACAAATTCTGCTAACGCCACTCATCATTTACGATAAAAAAAAAGCTATTGTCGACTACTCGTATTTATGTTTATGAGTAAATTAATGAGATTAATTTAGGTTCATGTTTTTTATCATGTGACACAAGACGTGAATAATGTTTACATGTCATTTCATTAGGTGTACACAGTTTCTGGGAATCATTTTCAGCTACTCATAAAGATTTTTTTGGAATAACAAGTGAATAACACTAAAATATTCTTAGTGCCTCGATAAGAGTTTCGTGGATAATGCCAGTATGTGAGCCTTGCAGTATATTGTTAAGTCTGGGAAAGTTATACGATGAGAAGCTTTACTCGGTGATAATCGCATCCTGAAAACTGAGTGATCTTCCTCTTACACACAGCCTATGGCTTCTAGTAGTGGACAAGATGTTAGATATACTAGAGAGGAATGGTTTCAACGTAGCGGCCTATGCCGATGATGTTGCCATCTTGGTATCCGGAAAGCTCCGTCCGGTACTCAGTGAGCGACTCAATTAAGCATTGAAACTAGTGAATAGTGAGTTAAAGGCAGGCTGAAAACCGAGTTAGTGCTATTTACGAGGAGAAGATCGATACCAGAATACAATTACCCTCGTATGAATGGTATCGAGCTGATACCTCAGTAAGTGCAAAATATCTCGGCAAAATACTGGATTCCAAATTAAACTGTAAAGCTAACATTGACAATCGAATCAAGAAGGCATATGTTGCACTATATGCATGTAGAAGAGCCTTCGGAAAATCTTGGGGTTTTAAGCGTAAAGTGGTACACTGGCTATACACTGCGGTAGTAAAAAACGCCCGTGTCCTAAAAATTAGTATAAGGGTATTCATATCCCCTTTAACACGTGCAAATTATAAAAAAAAGAAAGTAAGACCCATTTTGACCTATGGTTCGATTGTCTGGCGGAAATACCAACTTGAAAGCATTACAAAGATTCAACGGCAGGCTGTCTGGCGGTGACGGAATCGATGAGATCAACACCGATAGCAGCTCTGGAAACAATAATGAATCTTCTTCCACTTGACATATACTGCGGAAACACAGCAGCCAAAACTGCACTAAGACTAAGGGAAGGCGATTAATTTTAAACCGATAGAATATATTGATACTCCGGGCGGAAACGGACTACACCATCCCCATGCCAAATTGCAACCGAAAGTTCTCTATTAGAATTCCTAGCAGGGAGGAATGGGATGAGGGAAGAGTCTGTTTCGAGAATGAACTGGCCATCTTTACCGACAGATCCAAAATGACTGCAGGTACTGGTGCCAGCGTCTACTGTAAGTCTCGAAATAAATATCGGTCTTTTAGACTTAAGGATGGTTGCAGTGTCTTCCAAGCCGAAATTGCCGCAATAAAACAAGCTGTGGATATGATTATTGTGGAGGATATTTCAGGGCAAATAATCAGCACCTATGTTGCCTTCTTAAGAACGACGGGTTGGAATGTTCTCAAGGCAGGATCTCACTAAGCCTTGCGGAATGTTTTCAATAGCTTGACAGCTTTGAACTTATTGTAGATTCTTAGACAGCCCTTATAAGGCTACCAGAAATTGTGCCTGTAGCACATGTCGGTCGTTACTTTAGTCATCTTCCTGAGATGAATGAAAACTATCGACTAATTCCATACTATTGAAATGTTCATCATTCGATAGTTATTAAAATCGGTTAACTATAATACTATTTCCATTCATTATTTGATTCGATAGTTCGCTGAATGAGTCGAGCAGGCAGCAGCCTTTCAATATGTTCAACTTTACTTGAGGGTAGTGGTGCAAATTGTATTTGAGTGGGAATATCTCGAAAACGGTGCGTCGTACGAAAAAAATTAATTCGACCGAAATTTAAGGTTTTGAAATTTTCTACAAAATGGATGCCGAGTTTTTTGAGATTTTCGAAAATTCTAATTACGCAATCCTCTAAAATGTACGACCTTACAACGAGGCTATTATTGGTTTTTGAGTGCCAATATCTCGAAAACGGTGCGTCGTACAAAAAAAATAATTTCGGCCGAAATCATAGGTTTGGAAATTGTCTACACTGTTCGACTTGACGACGAGCCTAATGGTGAAAGTCCTTTTTGATTGCCAATATCTCGAAAATAGTGTGTCGTACAAAATAATTACGGTCGAAATTTTAGGTGCCGATTTGTTTTTTTTTTTACTTTTACATAGAGGTCTAGCTCCGACAATTTACATAGAACAGATGGCAATAGCTCTTCCACGTGGTCATTCATTGGGTCCTACTTCAGAGATTTTAGTATTATTTTTTGTTTGAGCTTCTTTTTCTCGCAGGGTGGAGAGTAGCTCCTACTTATAGTTTCCATTGTGGGTTACAGAAAAAGGAATGAGAGTTCAGGCTGTTTTATCAGCTGTGTTTCTCATTTCCCCTGCTATTATCTGCGGTTGAGTGTAACGTAAGTAACGAACTCTTTGGGTCCTAACTATATTTCAGAGTCAAGCGTTCGTTGATACTATAATTTACGATCGACTTCTTCATTTCTCATTAAAATGTAACACATACTTTGACTTGTCTAGTTTTCTGAGTCCTTTTGTTTGAACCTACATATGATACATGTATGTATAGTATCAGCCATCTTGGTACATCTTTTTTTATTAAAGTATTCAAGTACGCCAAGCATATTATTGCAGCCCATTACTTGCGTCTCCCTGTCATCCTTTAGCAATTCTGAACTTGTTCCTTTACTCAGAAATGGTTTGTTTATTATTTAAATAGCAATTCTTGTTTTCATTCTCTGCGTAAAGTTCCTGGAAAAAAACCTACTAGGTACATACAACGATGTAGCGTTTGTTGACATTTTTGTAAGAACAACACTTGAACGACAAAGATCTAAACGGTCCAAAGACTTTCCACTGCTTAAATTGAATTTTAAATTTTTATTAAAATTCAAGTGATGCCCAAATTCGCATAGACATTCTCCTCATATCATATTCACCTATGAAAGGGTGTTCACACTAAAATACTTCATTGTCGACATTTTTAGAAAAGAAAGATACAAAAAATCATTGGCAATGCCAATTATAAAACAAAACGTCTAAAACAACAACAATAACAGAAAGCGTAGAATATGACAAAAGAAAACAGAAAACAACAACAAATACACGAAAGCGAAAACTTTTTAGAGAAGACACAATGTCGACGAGGAGATTGTTTCTAGTGCGGCGGCATGGTGGATAAAAACTCGATACGAATTCGATAATATTCATTCAACTTGTACATGATGTCGGTTGGCCATCGACGAGTGCCAACAAAAATCCCAACCACCCTAGGCCCCCCCCTCCCGTCTACCGTTCACCGTCCGATCGGCCTTTGCGCTCCTCTCTCTTTCGATTTCTCTGTCTAATGGCACTGACTGCTATGACCAGAGGTAACTTTTTAGAGGTACAGTGCCCACTTCACCGACTATGGTCGGTCTTCGTCACACGACATCGAAAACAACGACGACGACGACCTAAAATCATATCAGCAGCAGTAAAACAGCAGCAGCAGCAGCAGCTCCACTGAACGAGCAGAGAATAAGCAGCGAACAGCGCAACGTTGCGCTGGCTGTAAAGCGTTTGCCTTCTTTTTTTTGCGTACATGTTCACATTTCTTGAATTCTTGGTTTTTTTTTTTTTTTTTCAACCCCCCCCTCCCTTTTCCCCATATTCTATACTTTTAATTCACTTTTTTTGTGTTATTTGTGTGCGCTGCTGGTTCCACAATGACAAGAGATAAGATTTATATATGCCAAAAAGAATCGAACGCCCAACGCAAGGGGGCAGCACTGCCGACCTTCTGTACTTGCACGCGCGCGATCATCTTAACGATGATGATGTCGATTGTATATATGTATCTACATACGTGTGCACATTGCATTAATACACATGCAAAGTGTTCTCGTTCGGTACAGCAGCAGCAGCAGCAGCAGCAATAGCACCAGCCTATAATAAATATTTTAATGTTTTGGTAAATTCTAAAAATAAACAAATAAACACATCACGCCTGACATCGATGCACTTCACCCATTGCGATTGGTTGTCGTCGTCGTTGATTACAAACGTCGGCTGTGTTCACGAAGCTGGACTGGGTTTTACTATCGAAAAAACTCATAGCGATACGAAGGACATCTGAGATATTTTTGGAGAAATTTACTTGCCATGGACGACGTCGCCGCCGCCGTCAATTATCACCCATCGAAGGAGAGATATTCAATTACAATCAAGGCAAGGTGCAAGGTACCTGCGCCTATATTGTTTTATAATAAATTCAGCTTGAGAGTTGTATAATAAATATTAAGGCCAAGAATTAATTGCCCCGATAAGGGAGTGTGTTATCGATTTGGTTTTTGGGGGAAAAAAATATTTGTCATCAAAATGACTTAATGTCAGATTATTTTCTTATCACAAAACAGGCTGTGAGTTAGTCTAAGAAAACACGTCAAACGTATTTAAAGAGATATGTAGATTTTCATTGGAATTTGATCGCACGACCAGCTAAAGTCGAAAAAAAAAAATCCGTAACCGACGACGACGACGACGGTGGAAAATTAACATAGGAACCTGTTTTTTTTTTTCTGTTCTCCGACATGATCGATGTTTCGTTGATGTTTAATGGGTTTCTTTTATGTAATTTTATGAAACCTTCGGAATAGAGATTTCACATATTTTTAGATGGATACAGTTTTAGCTTAAACGTGCAGAAAGTAAATTCTCATATTGAATAAATAGCTGATGGAACTTTAGCTAAAGATTAAGATTGCTATTTTTGGGGCACGTCTGAAATTCATAAATAAACATTTATGAATTTTACAAAACATTTTAATGACTTTTTTAATTGTTTTTCTGTTTTTTTTTTTTGTTTTTTTTTGTTTGCCCTTAACTAGTTAACAGCTCATGTTTACAGTAATTTTCCTACGTTTTACAATCGGTTATATCATTACCGACCTTCATAGAATGACGACCATATTCTATTGTCTGTTTTAATATTTTTACAACAATCGCAGAAAAAAAAAAATTTTCAAAATATTTTGAAATTTGGCACCACTGATTTAGTCGCGAATTAACTGAAAGAAAATTAGTATTTCTACCATCGTTCCGCTTTTTCTCTTGTTAAATTAATCATTGAATGATTTTAATTAATTAAAGAAATTTAAATTACTATTGCATTCCATTTTGCGTCATCTGTTGCCCGATAGTCGAAATGTGCTATGCATTGATAACTATGGATAATGTCGATAGTTACTGAAACTGTATACCCAATTAATTGTCATGTGAACTTTTTATGAAATAGGGATAATTTTCGCAAAGAAACATCGCTAATTTTAATCTGACACCATTTTGCAAATCTAACCTGTGTTTTTGGTCCAACGATTTGATTTAACTTTTTTTTTTTTTTCAATTTACCAAACATAAATATTTGTAACACAATTGTCAAAATAGCTTGCAGTTAAATTGTATATCAAATCAAAGTAATTTTTGATTACCTACTGAATCCGTGGAAAATTTCCCTGAATCAGAGCAGTTTTGCATCATCGTCGATCTCGAGTACGTTACTCCTAATCAAAGATTCACTGCCCGAACACAATGGAGAAGCGCTCCAGCAGATGAAGTCGCTGTAGTACAAACTGTCAAATAAGTTGCTCAATGAACTAGCAATGCACGTACATAATGGTGGAGCGCAGCTCGATTGCTCAAGCTGTCAAAATGGAAAGATAATCGCGCTGTGTTTGGTGAAAATGTTTTTTGTGGTGGATTTATTTTATAATACTGACTGAGGAAGAAGAAATCGCATGCTGGCTCTGCCATTTTCGTTTTTTTTTTTTTTTTTTGTTTTTAACTGTCAAAAAGTAGTGCAGTTCGTTCGGTAGTTGAAGTTGACTCAACTTGTGCTGCAGCTACTTTTCGTACTTCAGCTGCAGTTTTGCATTGTGTTCGTGCTATAGGGAGTACGTGTATTCCAACTTTGTCAGCGCTGCGTACTGCAGATTCAGCTTTACCATTGTATTCGGGCAGTCAGTCTGCGAAGATTCTCTTTTCTAAAATGTTGCTGCCCACTTGCCCGATGTATCCAAGAATATATAGTCGTTGAGTCTTAGATTTCTGGCGTACATACACATTCTATAATAAGTTATAGCTGATGAAGTCTTCGTTAACTTCGAAGTCAATTTTGTTTGCTTGAATTTGGCTTGTGGAAAAGACTCCATAAAAGCTCCCTGCAAAACGTACAATGATGTTGATATTGTGTGCGTAACCCATCTACTGGGCAAATTGTTGAAGATTGTGCACGGAATTAAAGAAGAAATCATATGATAGCGTATCATTTTGCAGGATTGGGTCCAGAGATGGCATATGCAGCAGACCAAGACATTAGTTGCCTTCAGACTAAATAAATAAATAAATAAATGTTTTGGCGCTAATAGCCCAGTAAAGGGCCTTGCCTATCTTCTTGCAGCCACTCGTGATGTGCGCCACACGAATGGTTTTATGCCGTTTCCAAAGGGCGATTGAGAGAAGCTTCTCTTGACAATTTTACTCTCGGAATCTCTTTGTCAGGCGTTCGTGAGAGGTGGGACCGTGAGAAAACTTTTTTTTTTCTTGGATTCAAATCTCCAACATCTCGCTCAGTAATCGCGCAATCGTGCCCTCGTTACCTTCAGACTGCCTCGTCATTAAATGGATTAGGTGTTTTGTGCGTCCTATCACGCTCTCTACCTGATGTCCAAAAAAATTAATTTTATTATTCAAATCACTTTGTTCTTTAAGCTGCCCGCACTATTGTTCTATTGTAATGGATCAGGGTTACTTCCAGGAGATTCTTTTGAGAAGTTATGGTAGTTTCCTGAATATTGGATCGGTCGTTCTCGTCCCAAATCGAACCAAACAGACAGAATTGACTCAAGGCCATATTAGATATTAGAGATAGGTACAAAATATCGATATCCGTGACAAAAGAGACGGATACGGTTCGGATATGCCGTACATTTCTGACTTCAACGTAGCCTGACACCCAGTATAGTGTGACATTGGTGATCTTGTCCAGGCTGTAGTAGATATTCTCAAATCATTTTTGAGCTGATTACATGAGAGCTCAGTGCTTTAATAAAAATTCGACTTTCCGATTGAGTGGAAGATGGTGGATGCCCATTAAAGGCTGAACTATAATAGTCGGAAGCAATCGGAAGCTAATGTCATAATTATACGTTAAGTTTCCTTCCGTAGTGTCAATTGCTCAAGTAGCCCATAATAGGCGTACGAGTATGTCTTCGGAAGCAAAAGTTCTCGTCCGATCACCGAAATCAAGCATAGTTACAAATGAATCATTCAAAGTATTGCCCATCGCTAGCTAGAACTTTTTCCCATCTTTCTGGCAGAGCTCGTATACCGTTACGATAAAAGTGTTTATCTTTTGAGGCTATCCACGAATGAAGCCTTTTTTTGATGTCTTCATATGAGCGAAACTGCTGATCAGCCAGACCTGTGCCATCGAACAGAACAAGTAATAATCGGATGGCGCAATATCTGGGGAATATGACGGGTGGGTAGGACTTCCCATTTGAGCGTTTCCAGGTAGGTTTTAACGGGTTTGGCAACGTGTGGCCGATCTTTGTCATGCTGTAGAATCACTTTTTCGTGCCTCTGTTCGTATTGTGGCCGTTTTTCGCGCAGTGCTCGGCTCAATCGCATCAATTAAAGTTGATGCCGTTCCCCAGTGATGGTTTCGTTGGGTTTCAAATGACACCGACCTGGTCCCACCAAATACACAGCATAATCTTCGCAGCGTGAATATTCGGCCGAGCCGACGACGTAGAAGCCTGACCGGGTCCCCATGACTTTCTTTTCTTTGGGTTGCTGTAATGAAACCATTTTTCATCACCCGTCACGATGCGATGAAGGAAACCCTTCCTTTTTTACCGCTGGAACAGTTGTTCACAAGCGAAAAAACGACGCTCAACGTCCCTTGGCTTCAAATCACAAGGAACCCAAGTTCCTTGTTTTTGAATCATTCCAAACGCATGTAATCGCTTGGAATTGGCTTGACGCGGACGGTCGTCAACATTGAAATCACCATCTTTGAAGCGTCGGAACCAATCACGGCACGTTGTTTCACTTAGAGCAGCATCTCCGTAAACTTTTTGGAGCTCTCGATGCGCTTCAGCCGCCGTTTTCTTCGAATGAAGGAAGAAAATCAACACTTCCCGCAAATGACGATTATTTGGCACAAAATCAGACATTTTCACCCAACCAAAAGTATATGACGCCAAAACAAAATCACTAATGTGTCAAAACAGTTTGTTTACCATATGTCTAAGCTTGGTTCATGGCGTTTTGGATATGTCAAAATCGACCAGCACTTACTGCTGGAGCCATCTATTGCAAACAGCGAGAAGTTAGTTGCGCACCTAATAGTAAGATCCCCCTCTACGTGGTTCATGTGACCCCTGGTTGCCCTCGGGTGAACTTTAGTCGTGGTTGTTGGGTGCACTTTGTTTTGCCCTTATCCTGATGGTTTGTGGGCAGCTGTCAGATTTCAGATTTTAATTCCCTGCCTTTAAATGTGTATCAAATTACAGATGAAGGGGTAATTATTGACTCTTTAGCTTTGAAAGTGAAATGGAATCATTGATATGATGGATATCTTCAGCTATTATCTTTTGTTAAAAATAAATAAATATAAATCTAAAATGAATCGCTTGTCGTATTTCGATAACACCTGTCACATTTATCATATACACGCTATATTTGGAATATTATAATTGACAATATCGTTTAAACATGTTTAAATTGACATTACCCATTTCGATTTGGCACTATGCATTCATAATTTTATTTTATTTGCGCAATTTCAATCCCATATTATCTATGCATGAATGAGGAAAACAATTGCTATTCGAAGCGTGCCTAATGTCCTCGTTTTGTTGTTCATTCGAAAAAGCTTGCTAAATTGCCAACATTCCGAGGGTAAATTAAAATTTCTGTAAAACACAATTAACTGAAGCGGCTCTCTGACACACAAACTCCCACATTTTTAGTGAGAGTTTCTTGTGTGTTTCGCCCTTCTTCGCTTCGTTTTGCAAACACTTACATGCATTCTTCTACATACATACGTACGAGTTTGTATAACTCCGCCAAAAAAACGATAAAATAAATCTACTCTCGAATTTGACCTGCTCCAGCCGCGTTAGCAGCATTTGCCTGTGGCCCGCGCGCGCTCTTGTCGATCGTCGACTTCGACCATTCCAGTAGTAGTAGTAGTAGTAGTAGTAGTCTAGAAAACAGGTTAAGCCAATAAACCCCAAGATGAGAGACATTAAGAGCGTTTCGAACCTAAAAAAAAAAACGGCGGCTATATAACACACTACCGATCGACTTTATTTTCTCTTGCTGCTCCACCTCACCTCTCGTCCGGTTTTGTAAGCTATAAAAATGATCAGTTCGCGATTACAGTCGCACATTTGAAGGCGACGACCAAAACAACGAGCACAACGACAGCGACGACATCGACCTCATCGAATTATCTCGATCTCTCTTGTATTTGAAATGAAATTTAGAAGAAAACGATTTTAATGAAGAATGAGATGTGTTCAGGTTTTATGGACATCGAGATCGTATTCGTATTCTATAAGGGAATCGTTTCAGGAAAAGGAAATCAATTTTACACATTTTAGAGCTGTGAAAAATCATTCTTGACAATGTGCATCATTTGTGTCATTCGTTGGGATGAGGGGAACTTTATGCAGTGCTTGTTATGACAAGTGATGTGAAGAGGGAGGGGGAGACGTGAGTGGAGGATGTCGGCTTTGATTGGGAATAGGGGGAGACAAAACAATGAACTTAATAGGAATGGAGCTTAATTGGTTGACCTCAATTGAAGAGTTTGTTTTAGAGGCTTTTTGTAGAAGTTGGGCGTGATTTGGTGTGTTTAAGGGCACAGATGTGACACATAATTTCATAAATGACTAAGTGTCATTGATTGCGTAACTCGTGGTGTGCCACGCCTTAAATGTAGATTAGAGAGAGATTCTCAAACGTGTCTAAAAAGAAATTTATTTGACATTTCATCTGTCATGATGCATAAAACTAAGTATGTGTTGCATATTTTGAGGCGTCAAAAAACATGCAAATGGTAGCTGATTGTGATACTCTATCTGCTTATCCTTCTTTGTTATCAAAGCACCTTTTCTTCTGGCGTTAGTGCACTTATCTTCTATTTTAGACAATTTTTTGAAAATACGTCGTGCAATTTTAACTTCACATCCCCAGTAATAAAGTAGGCGTGGTAGTTGACATAGATCCTATTTCAAGTTTATCCATCTTATGCAAGTGTCAAAGCATCAGTAATGGCAAACCTCCAGCAGACAGGGACAGAACTTCTATACTCGTATGTTGTAAATCTCACAAATCTCACTTTATTCCATTGTCCCCTTATAGTTCTTAATATATCAACAGCGACTACGCACCATCCCTCGACCTCTTGTTTAGCTGCCGGACCTTTTCGACAATTCTGTATTTCGAGGGAAACTCAATCTTCTTGTGTTCTGGATTAGTTTAATTGAATAGCAACGCTAACTAGAAGTTTTCGCTATTTCGCAGTTTGACAAACGCAATTATGACAAACAATTTTTGTTGTCTTACATTATTATATCATACCATATTTATATTATAAAATAATAATGTCTTGACATACGTAAATGTATCATTACATAGTAAATATAACACGCTGAGCTCGAAAGCCAATAATACAATTTTGATGCGGTTTTCATTGTTCTATTTATATCTGTGTTCTTAGGAAAAGGAGCAGTAAACAAAAACGTGCAGCGAGTCGAAAAAAAAAAATGCTGTTGATGCACGAAAATCTTGCGATTATCTGAGTTGTTAGAACTACATATAAGAGATCCGTCAAAACTATGTGTGGGAGATTTGTATCCCTTTTGTTTTTTAACAAAAAGATCAACAGATACCTCACATATATACATTATAAATATTATTTTATAACACAATGGATGTCAAGGCATAATTGATGTTAAGACTTAATTCAGATTACATATGTATGTATATCACAACATAAATTACGTTCTGGCATAATTTGATTCAAGATATATAATTAATGTCACGATATAATTTAAAGATATCAAGGCATAATTTCATAAAATTTATAATGTGTCATAACATAAATTATACCATAACATAAATTAATGCAGGGCTTGGCCTAGCTTCTCGCTGCCACTCGTGCTGTGCGCCTAACGAATGGTTGGGATCTTCGGTTTTATGCCGTTTCCGATGGGCAATTTTTTTTCGATTGAGAGAAGCTTTTCATGACAATTTTACTCTCAGATGTTTGTCAGACGTTCGCGAGAGGTGGGACCGTGTGTTTTCTTGGATTCAGACCTTGAACCTCTCGCTCAGTGATCGCGCACTTAACCACTGAGCCACGGCTCCCACAATTATGTCATTACATTTACATACACATTACAGTTTGTGGCATAATAGTAGATGTCAAGACTTCATGACTCCACCCACTCCACGTTTGAGCGGATTAGCCTCATCTTGATGTTTAAGCTGATAGTACTACTTTTCCAGATTCTTGTCAATACAGCGAACGCAGCCTTTGTGTTCCCCATTCGATTGAACATATTTATAGACCTACAACCGGGAACATGAACATTTTCTGCAAATTCATAATTTTGTGCAATAAGAGGCAAACATAATCGACTTAGTCGAGATGTCTGAGATATATAGATACGAATATTAACACTCGATTGAATTCCTCCGTATGATCACCTTCCTTAATTTCCCTAATTTGCCCAGATAATAGCCATCCAAGCATCTGAGTTCCATTATGAATGGAACTCTCCTTAGGATTGAACCCATTATTCTCTCATTTTTTCACACCTTTTGCTTCATCTATAGGTACGAGGGTGGGTCAATAAATCCCTGAAAAATGAAATAAGGAACAGGTATAAAAACATTTTATTTTTCAGCATAGTCTCCGTTTAGCTCTACTATATACACTTCATCCAACGTTTCTCCATTTTTTTGATGCCCTCCAAATAATACGATTTCTCGAGCCCCTCAAAATAAACGTTTGTTTTAGCGATGACCTCTTCATTCGACCGAAATCTCTTACCTCCGACCCATTCCTTCATGTTTGGAAACAAGAAATAGTCGCAGGGGGCTAAATCTGGGAAATATGCTGGATGGGGGAGGAGTTTGTAGCCTAACTCATGTTGGTGCGTTGTCCTGGTGAAAAAGAACTTTTACTTCGCCAAATGCGGCCGTTTTTGCTTCAAATCGGCTTGGAATCGATCCAGCAGCTCTGCGTAATATGCGCCGGTGATCGTTTTACCCTTTTCAATGTAATCGATGTGAATAACACCACGCGCATCCCAAAAAACTGTCGCCATGACCTTGTTTGCTGACAAACCCGCCTTGGCCTTTCGGCTTCGATTCACCAGGAGAAGTCCATTGTTTTCTTATGAAAAAACTCAGTCGAATTTTTTTTGGAACATCGCCAAACACACCTTTGAAGTTGTCAAACGAATGCGTTTGCTGTCGATTGTGAGTAAGCGCGGCACCCTTCTTGCGGAAAGCTTTTTCATGTCAAAATATTTATGTAAAATCGAAATCACTGAGCCATGTGATAAGCCTGTGACCTCTTCAAGCTCGCGCACTTTCACTCGCCGATCGTCCATTATCAAACCATGGATTTTGTCGACCATTTCTGGTGTGGTGACCTCAATTGTACGACCAGAACGTTCGGCGTCACTTGTGCTTGAACGACCGCATCGAAATTGAGTAAACCAGTGGTGTATGGTTCCAATCGATGGTGAAGAGTCCCCATAATATTCGTCAAGCTTTTGTTTGGTTTGCGTGATAGTTTTTCCTTGCAAAAAGTAGTGTTTATGAGCACTCGAAATTCACTTTTATCAATTTTAACGAAAATGCTAGTAGGCGTCTATATAAAATGGCTGCCACAACAAAACTATTTGACAGATCTGTCTGAAAATTTGGGTGCGTTCTTTTGAAAGATGATTCTTGACAAAAAAAATTAAATTTAAGGTGACTACACAATTTGTGTTAATTTTCAGGGACTTATTGACCCACCCTCGTACATACATAATTTGTTTTGGGTGCATATTTTTGAACTGCACTATAATTAAACACAGCTCAGCTGACATCGTACGCAGGCTTTAATAGTAGTCAATGATACTATGTAGTCACTTACCAGTAAGGTGCATATTAGGGGCAACATACTATACTGCATTCACATCTGAAGCTATTCAATCTATGCAAATCAAACATACTGATTAATGACCGCATACTTAAAATATGTATGTAGGCATGTACATACGAGAATACTGGAATTCATTTCCACATAAGATGTGACATTCCAAAGTAATCTTGCGTATGTAAAAAAAAAAAATAAGAAAAAACATCTATGTAGCCACGTGCTGCGAACTGATATCACTGGTTTTATCTGGCTTGCTCTGGAAATAATTCAATTCAAGATTGGTGCGTTCAGTTACAAACACTGACCTTGATTGTTTTAGTAAACAATTTAGTGCACATGTTTATGGTTCTATTTTATGTAAGATGGCATGGAGCAGTATGTTAACGATATTTAAAGAAACTCGTTTTTGGACTAAAATATTATGACAATGCCCCTGTGATATATTGAAATACTAGCTACTGTGCGCGGCCTTGTTCGTTTGCATGTATAGGTCTTAAAAAAAACTGTTAAAATAAAGATCTTGAACAAACAACAACAATCTATAATTATGTAACAATAGCACTAGTCAATATGATTTTTATTTATAGGCTCATTGGTATTTTTTCTAGTTAATTTGTTGCTGCTGATTATAGAAAAAGGTAATAGAATCCCATTGTAATGTTCCAGTTATGAGATACATAATTATGTATTTTTTAAGTTTTGAGGTAGGAATCCAGTCAAACTGCGAAAAATAGGGCGCAGATCCAAGGTGTCTGCAATTCAGCTTTCTTGTTTTTTTTTTTTTTTTTTCCGAAACTTAAAGAAAATACGAGGAATAATATGAAAGTGCATAAATATCCAAGTAGAGGCCTGTTTTCTCTCTTCACTTATAAACTAATCATTTAAATTTGTTTTTGATACTTAATAAGTGATATTCTCTTTTTGGTGAAACAGAAAGTTATCGGAAATTATGATAAGTTGATAAACGATAAGCGATAAGTCTTAGAAACTGGGCAGACTACTGGGTTTAACTACATAATTGTTTATTATTGCAAATAAGAAGAAAAATATAAACAAAGTCAATTTCTCCGTAAGTTATTGCCTTAAACCAAGGCACGACAAAGGAGCAAAAGCGTTTTCTAGGTCTCTGAATCCGAATCTGAAGACAGTACATCAACACTCAAAATGGCGGATTCAAAATAAACAAATTCCATTTCTTCTTAAAGTAATGAAGTTAATCAAAGGACCAAATAAAGAAAGGGGGGTTTCATCAGACTTTCAAAATTCAAAATGTCACTCAAAAAATAATCAATCAGTCTCTCTACATGTTTGTGTACATATGTATGTATGTGCTTTTGTGGTCGCAGAAATTAAACCTGAAGTTAGAAATTTAAAAAAACCTCCTCCATTTTGAATTTGGAAGTTCAAAAACCTCCGACATATACCTATGCCTTTGTATATGGCGCCATTTTGAATTTTTACATTCTGACTATCCTTTACAATGATACTACTAAAAAAAAAGAATTGTCAAGACCCTCAGCCACTTAGTATTAGCTGAATGTTTGTTTACCAAACCAGGGATTTTGTTAGTGCGTCTATTGCAATGTTTTTCATTTGACCAATCGTTGTTCGCGGATGTTAAAGTGCGAAAGCTACTATGAAGTTGTTCTACCTACCTGAACTATTTTAGCGATAAATCATCAAGTACAATTTCAATGCTGTAGCTATAGATTCGTAGAAGTTGTTGGTGAATCTAACTTTAACGCTCACATGCCTGGAGCTCATGACTTGTTTTTCTCTGAATGTGCATCCAAATAATTGTTCCCACTGATCTCGCCATAATAAACGTCAGTTTACATTCTCATTCTCGTTGGTGGAGCCACCTTTTCACTTGTATATCTCAAGGTTGTTATCCTTGCCTTGTTGCTGCTTTTTTCATTGGCGCTTTCTTGCTCTATCCACTGATTTCTGAGACTCAGATGACAGTAATACTAACGATTATACCCAAAACTCATCGATTTTACCCAAAAATCATTTTGAAAGAAAAAAGTAAAGTAAAACCCTCGAGGCGACTAAAATTCATCGAGATGATGGATCACCTTAAGATGTTATGGGCAATATTGTCCGGGATCCGGTTCCTATGCGGTATGGACTTAGTTGAAAGGTGAAACTGGAGGTAAAATCCAAGTGTCGGTAGTACAGGCATCTCGGGGCGCTGTCACAGCGTTATACGATGGTCGTTCTATAATTCCGTATCTCGGTAGATGGCGGTGTCAACCGCAAATTGACGTTTGTTGCATGTGGCGCGCCAAGGAAAAAGCTATGTTTTCTATATTATTGTACGGACTTAGCGAACGCCCTACGTAAGTTCGACTTTCTTGAGAATAGTTTGTAAAAACACACTCCTGCGAGTTTGTGGGCGGATTTCAAAAAATGTTGACACTTGTACTGCTTCAGACATAACTTTCGGTGCTAATTAAAAATGTACGAGTATATAGTTCTGGGGGTCTTCCATTATTATTTTTCTGTGTTTCAAACATACACAAATGAATATACCCTACCAACCATCGAAATGACTAGAATAATTACAACCACTAGCATATTATGGCAACCACTGTTTGGCAGACGAGAATGGTACTAGACCCAATAAGAAAAAGCAGAATTAGAAAAAGACGTGATGGGCCTCACACCTTTAAGCGAACATCTGAAGACAATCGGATAGAGATGTACCTCGAAGCATCTGAACACTTCAGAGTAAAGACTTGTCTAGATTTTGTCCGAATCTGTTGAAATTTCATCTTACATTCCGTCAATAGGATTGGGAAATATTAGTCCGGATATAAAGCCCATCACATGTCTAAACTTAAAGCGTACAAAGCGTGTAAAGCGTTCAATGCAAAGTGAAATTCACAAGGTCGTAAATCAGGCACCCTCACACTCTCAGAGCGTACTTGCCTTTTCTGCCACGATTAGGCACCTACATTCATACATACTTATATGTGTATATTTTGTTTCTGCTCAGTTTTCTTGAAACGTTGTTGAATCGAAGCAAATAATATACAAGACCCATTACTTGTCATTACTTTTGGCCGTTAGCGGGTATACCTACTTTTGGTTAAATTCCCGGAAGTAGATTCGCAGTTTCGTCACGAACCAATTTAACAAATAAAAATCACATACACACATGCATACATACATACATACATTAATAAATAAATAAACATTCTCTATCTGTCAACAAATCGGTATAAATAACACGATGCTTAAGGCCCATTACACATTTTCGGTCTATAAAATCGTCGTATAAGAAACTTGTAAACTAAAAATAACATAATCATAATTTTTACAACAAACCACGTTGTTCTAAAATACAACAAGATGTCGTTAATTCAAATCTCATACAGAAAAAAAAAGCAAAAAGACGACACGAAGTCAATTAACTGAAACCGAACAAAGGGAAACCGCATAAAAGAAGCCAAAAAAAACTATATATGTATATACATATCTCAAATGTCACTTGATATCGATGTCTTCCATTCTGAAAAAAAAAAAAAAAATGCCACAGCGAAGAAAAGGCAAAAAAATAAAAAAATATATCCCAATGTTATTGACATTGAACCGAAATTGTAGAAAGAGATATGAAAATATTTTAACATAATTCACCTTTCTATCAAAAAGTGATCACACATTCGTTAGAAAGATACACGTGTTTGGCTAGTCCATTCAGCAAACATCGTCGTATTCATAATCGTAATCAATTTTCTATGTAGCACACTCATACAAAAGCATATACGGTTTTTATGAGTATGGGTTGTATCACATAAAGTGAAACGCAATGAGGAGGCTCAAAGAAAAATCGAAAACAAAATAAAATAAATTAATTAGAAATGAAAAGAGCCGAGGAGAGGAGGTGAGGGGAGACAAAAACTGCCATTATCACAATTTTCATTTTCATAAATATTAATTCAAATTCAGAGGAAAAAAGAGAAAATGAAACACAAAAGTATTTGAAAAGAGCAACAACCCTAATCGCCGCTGCTGGTGTGGTGCTGGCCAACGGAGGAGCTACTCGATGTGGTCAGTCAGCAGCGGTAGCATCCGAGCCAGCCAGCTTTCCCCGCATGTGAACGTGAAGTATGTGCTTAGCCAGCGTGCCTGTGTATGCATCTTGTTCAGCATTTTCTTCGTCTCCATCAGCTCTCCACCGTGGACAAACGCGCGAACGAGACTGGTAATGAGGTGCACATAATAAAACAAAACAGCAATCGCGCATAGAATGAGCAAACAGAAGAAACGAAACGAAAAAAAAAGAAAAGAAAGAATGACATTATAATTGGAGTAAATCGCACATAAATTGCGCGTACACCACAATTCACGCATGGATGGTGCACTGGTGAACTGGAGGATAGTTAGCGATTTGGTGTAAATCCATTTAACAAGAATAGTGTCATTATACCTAGAAACTACAGTGTACATCAAGAGGCGTAGACGATTTTAAAAATGTCAAACGTTCCTCTTGTGTTTGGGGTCTAATGTATGTTATCAATAATACACTACGTAATATGTGTCATCAGCAAATTCCTTCATTTGAAATACTTTGTGGCTTTGTGACATTTTTCCACCAAATTGGTTTTCTACTATTCTTATCATGTTTATCACGCAGCGTGAGTCGAGGAAACTTGAAACTGTTTATGTAAAGTGATTAGTATTGAACATTGAACGTAACGTAAAAACATCATCCGGACTTCCCCGGATGTTAGTTGGACTTGATAACTAGAATTGCGAAATATTTATAGAAATATGATAGAAAGAGACGGATATATTAAATAATATAATATAAATCACCTTGAACATGATTACACTTCTTAGATCTATAGATTAATTTGTGTAAGCCTTCATACAAATAACTCGGCGGTTTGCCTTCAAAATGCTATCCACTATATACAGGTATTAATCACTAGGTGAAAGGTGAGGATTGTAAGGCGGATGAACTAATTCCTGGCAGCCAAATAAACCGGTGCATTGAGCACGTCTTTTGTTAATCTCTCCCTCATTTTTTGCTTTAATAGATTCTCTTAAGCGTCTTAGAGCATGTAGTATCTCCTGCGATGATGATGGCTTTTGGTTTATAATCTTTTAACATGATTCCTTGTGAGTCCTAAAATACTGTTGCCATGATCCTCCCAGGCGACCTTAAACTTTTTGAGGACTGTTTCATCCATTTTACACCACTGTATGGCGTCCTGCTTTGACTCAGTGTCATAAACACGAAAACTGTTTACAACATTTTTTTTTTGCGGCGGTAGCAACACCTATCTTGAGCTGATTTTTGACATCCCAAGATGATCGTGTAAAATTTTGAAACTCATTATTTCGGATATTTTGAACCTTTATTTTAGTTTGAGTCGGCTATCTTCGACTTTTAGAACCATTTCATGTTGTGCGACGTCATCATCTAATGACTCTCTACCTTGTTTAAATAAGCCCGACCACTTGTTTGGTAAACTGTTTGCATTTCACTTAGTACATTTTTCACACTTTTTCCTTGTTTTGTGATGAATTTAATTCTCTGCACGGAACTCAATATTTGACATTTTTAAATTTACCATCGACTTTAACTTATTCTTTTGACTACTGCAGGCAAACTAATTGGTAAATCAACATGAAACTTTATACAACATTTATACCTTAAAAGGATTACCTGAAAATAAAAGAAACAAAATTCTAACCCCAACCTTTCTACTTTCACCCCTATTCCGCTAATTAAAAAAAAATCCCATCCGTATATATTTATAATTGGCATCTTATGAGCACTGTGGTCAGATAGACAGCTCAGGGGATATTTCATAATACGATATAACTTGAGCATTAATTAAAAAAAAAAAACAATTATTTTAAATTAAATGAGATTGTTTGCCTTGAGTTGCACCTCGTCGATTAGAAATTTGTCCAATGCACGGATAAGTACGCGCTTCAATGACCCTATATTTGGGTGTGAAGTAGACCAAGCCATCTCCCCTAAAATAGACCAAAGCTTATAATCCAAAGGATTGCGGTCTGGACTGCCTGATCGTCTGCTGCTATGAAGTCCGGCACATTGATTTAGAACCACCCTTGTGTTGTTTTTTTGCCTTACGAGTATGAGCTGGCGCTGAGTCTTGTTGGAAAGTCCACTGGTTGTTTGAAAACAATTATTGGTTTGGTTTGGTTGATTTTTGCCGATGTTTTTACTCCTTTCTGATGCTTCTTTGGATGGCCGGTCAAAGACTCTGTCATTTTGCTTATTG
This sequence comes from Pocota personata, assembly GCA_963082735.1. Taxonomy (NCBI): domain Eukaryota; kingdom Metazoa; phylum Arthropoda; class Insecta; order Diptera; family Syrphidae; genus Pocota; species Pocota personata. Next base: position 19,604,333 of record OY720431.1, read on the forward strand.
AACGATTCCTCAATAGTAAAAAATGTTTCATCCGTGAACAAAATATTGCACTTACCAGCGGCGTAAAGCTTTCGATCTTTCATTCCATTTATACATTAATTGGGCTGTGAATAAGTGGCCAGTGTGTCTTTGAAAAGATTTTCTGCTTTCGCAGCCGTTTCCGATTAATCCTGCCTTTAACATCTTTGATCGCCTGTGGAGTTCTGACAGTGCGAGGTCGTCCGGATCTTTGATGGTCAGTTACTCCACCAGTGTCCGCAAACAATTTAACAGTTCGATACACAAAATGCCGGGTTATTCCAAGCGCTTGCAAGATCCGGAAAATGTCGCCTCTTTCCATGTTACGCTTGTGAGGATCAATTATTACAACACGGTTTTCAATATCGCTCCTCTCCATATTTACAAACAACTTTTGTGTAAACTTGTTTGCGCGTTAACTTAGTCTAAATGTCACTGTCAATGGAATGGATGTGTTCAACACTAGTTTCACGATGAGTGCGTTTAAACGCGTACCAGCATTTATGACTAGGTATATTTACTTTTAAAAAAATGTCACATGTATAAATAAATATGTAATCCATTAAAATCTAACTGAAGACTTAGATCAACATGACAGGCAAAGTAATTGCATTTGATTAAATGTTTTATCTGACATTGATTACACTCAAGTACAGTTATAATATTGTTTTCAGAATTTCGGCTTTACATATGTAAAAAAAAAGGGAAATTTAATTATATTAAACAAAAAAAGACAAAAAACAGTATCCATTTTTAACCCACACAACTGCCGAGTCAGGAAACTCCTCAAGCCAATACAGGATTTATTTTTGGACTGAGTGCAATAATTTGATGGAAAATTTTCATCTCTTAACTTAGTGTACAAAAGTAACATAGCGTCGGACTCAGCTTTTAGTGTTCCGTACCAGAATAGTATAAACAGAACACTATAAGATTCAACATGGGGTCTGTCTGTTCGTCTATCCTTGTGTCTGTCACATGCTTATAACTTTTGAACCGTTCGAACTAGAGGATTGAAATTTTGCACAAAAATAGTATGCGGTTGTCCAAAAATGCATAAGAGAAATATTTTAAGTGTTATGATGTACCCCAATAAAAAAAAATATTTACACCCCACCATGCGAAATATCAAATTAAAGCTGAACTTCCAAGGAGTCCAAAATTGTAAAGAACATTTTTTTCGGATAAATTTATTCGAACAAAAAAATTCAAAAACAATGACATTGGCGATATCTATATCCATGTTCATGTCACCCTCAATTCTTGGAAAATATTGGAATACGTAGGGTTAACACTCACCCCACCATATCTTACCTTATCTCCATCCGATTTCAATGACTTTCAGACGTTTCTTCATACATATTTGACATAACCAAAATCTCGAAATACGTTAAATACGAAAAATTATTTGAAAATGATTTAAACACCTTCCCATATCTTGCTCCCACTCTATTTGATTTCAGTCTAATCAGTCTATGCCAAATTTTATCGAAATCCGTTTAGGAGTTTTTGAGTAAGTCGGTTAACAAAGAGATTTAAAGATTTTCGAAATCCCGCCCCCCACATTCCACTCACACTTCCACTCGATTTTGCCAGTTTTTAGACGAAATGACCTACGTGTCAGAATATATTCGTACATGAGTACGAGATAAATTTCATACAAATGTCTTTAGTGGTTCTCAAGCGAGCCGTGACAGGACACACATATGGGCAGAAATGGAACATTTACCTGACCCTTTTAAGCATGACCACAGTTTTCTCTTTTTCTGCGAATTAACGAGCCTTCCCTTTTTTACGCAGCTACTCAGTCTCTCCTCATTATTTCCATCATTAATTGGGGCTGTGCGCAGTGTCTAGTATTTTGAGTCACTGAGCAGGAGGTTCTATTTCCCGAAAACGGATCTAATAATTTTGTGTAAACTTTGATATTTGAGTTACAGTGGATATATGTCAACAGATGGCGTACAAGGTCTTTGGCAAAAAGTTAGCGTAATTGTACTTTATTGGCTGGTTTCTGAAAATTTGCTATTTCTTGGCAACGACTCAATGGATTATGTTCGAAATCAAGGTTATTGCATAACAAATTTTGTAAAATTTTCAAAATATTTTTTGTTTTCGATTTTTAACGGACTTTTTAAAAACAAAAATCATTTAACAATTTTTTTTTAATTTAAAATTCAATTGGTTTGAAGCAAGTACATACGTGCGACCCAGTACTGCTCTTTATTTATTCTATATCCCCAACATTTGTTCCATTTTTTTGTTTTTATATGATGATGATGTTCCAGAATTGGCTTTTGAGAGACACCTCGGGCCACATCCAAGTTTGTTTTTACTGGCGACATGCGATTTATACCTCGAATTACTCTTTTAATGCAATGCATTTCCTCATTCGATTTTTCAATCTTTGTATGCTCTTTCATTTGTTTTAAAACTGTGGTTATGTTCTGTCTGTATAGGAGGAACGACTTGCACCTTAGTTGTTATTGTATGTCAATCCTGTCAAAACCATAATCGTATTTCAAGACAAATTTAGGTTCCATTGAAACAACACTGTGTGTGGGTGTCATACACTTGAACCCATTACCAATGTCCGTTCATCATCAGAATCGATTTCTTTCGTGGTTTGTCGCGCTTCATGCACACGTACATATGTTCATGTGTACACATGAAGAAGAAACAACGCTGCTTAAAGTAATGTATTTAAATTCATCTTGCGCAGACTCTTGAGGGACGCGTTGTTCATTTGGTAGTCGACCAAAAACCAGTCCTGACAATAATTGAATAAGGAAATCATTCAAAGCGGAAGCTTATTTCCATATACACTCGCTTTGTGTTCTTCTGAATATCATCGTCTCATCCAAACAAAACACCTGGAATCCAATATAAACTGCTAAACATACAAACCAACCCTCATTGTAGGCATTTAACAGCAAACGTACCAACTCTTCTTTTAATTGGTGTTCTCTGTAAAATGTTCTCCCCTAACTTTGTTCGTATGTATTTATCGTCCATTTAAACCCAAGGCCAATCTTAAGGGTAGGTCAAAAGGATATCGCAGGTAGTAGACATGCAATCCTTTTGATGACTTTGAAAACATTACTTTTATAAGAACAACAACAACAAACAGCAAATAACAAAAATCCATTTTCTTGTCCACTGCACTGCATGATGTCTCCCCCCCACCCATTATGTGATTGTGGCAATGAATACAACACACAGAACACCCCTGAGTGCGCAAACACTCAACAACGTATAAACAACTCTCTACAACTCTACTTTGCCTTCTTTCCGCCTCAGTGTGCCAGGCAGATGTTGAAAACTGAAAACTGTGAAAAAAAGCGAAAACTCAATTCAAACAATAAAATTTAATAGTTTTCTCATTTTCTCCTCGTTTACAACAGGGCGTCGAACCACACGATTTTAAATGGCTAAAATGGACGTCGACGATGTGGTGGATCTGAGTCTAGGTTCCGGAAGAGATTCACTGACTATAACACCGGCCACAGTGAGGGATTTACGCGCTTTAACACAAAACTCTGGTCTAACTATAACACCAGCACCGCCACCGCTGAATAACTTCGTAGAACAACAAGATGAGAATAAGGTGCAGCGTCGAGTGTTGCGACCTCGCACCGAACCTAAGTCATATGCTGAAGCGCCGGACATCGTGCTGTTGCCAGCTCGTGTCAATGGCCGAGCGCAGAACGGCAATATCGATTCAGAGACTGATGATGAGGAAATGCCACCTTACTATCCGATAAAGGAACTCACCCCATCCGAGCTGAGAGAGCGCGAGAAAGGCCTACGGAAGCTCCGAGAAGATCTGCGTAACGAAGAAACCAAGTTGGTCCTGCTAAAGAAGCTGAAACAATCGCAACATGTGATGAAAGAGAATTTGGTGGTGACGCCTACAAATGTCTCACCAACTAGTAACAATAACAATCCATTGTCATCGATTCCGGCCGCTCTGACGAAAGGATCGTTGAGTGTGACGCCAACGAATGCGGTGCCACTACCCGCCCATTCGAAGAGTCGACCTTCTCCGGTATTGAGGTGAGTTTATGACAAATTGTATTCTACTTAACATTTTCTAATGATATGCACCCTTCTTTTATAGTAACAACACCAGTAGCAGTCGTTGTCAGCCACAAACTGGTAGATCGAATACAACTATACTCCCGCCACCACGTTCATCGCTGCCGGGTGGAGCAACCCTAACGGCTGGCAGTAGTTCATCGTTACATCGGACAAGTTCAATATTGCCACGTACCGGTTCGAATCTCACCATAACACCATCAGTGACAATAACACCAACATCAGCACCGCCCTCGGGAATAAAACCACGCAATGTGAGTTATTGTAATGTATTCAACCAGTTCGAAGGAGAATTTTTATGAATATCTTAGTTTTTTTTTTACAAAAAAAAAAAAAAAAAGTGAAAGACATTGTTCAGCCATCACTCCATTCACTCATTCATTACAGTACACATTCTAATACATACATTCTCCATCGACACTTAACACATTTTAATTAGTTCTTTGATGTAATTGTTGGAAGTTTATCCTCGAAATAGTCCGATAGGTTAGTGTGTATTCAGTATCCTGTTTCTCCAATTATTAATTAATCATTTATCAACTTATCATTTTGTTGTGATAATTAGTAAGTAATAAGGGATTTTCAAACATTGCCGTTCTATGTAGGTTCAAACACTCCATTTGAATTCCCCTCAGTTGTCCTCGATCTTTCTATATTGCGTCATCATGGACGGATGTAAGACTGCGAGATCTAACCAATCGGGTTTCAGAAATAACCGAGTGAACCATAAATGAATCCCACGTTGCTTTTGATAACGCGTCCGAAAATTGAACAGCCAAATATGCGAATCCCTTTTTGCGGGAGGAGGCGATGCCCTTTACCAATGCCACAGGTTGCAGCTTTCTTAGGTATCATGATTTCAAATTCCACCGGGAGTTTCCCAGATAAAGCTGTTCCGGTTGCCACCAACAGATCACAGAATAGGGTCAGTTTTTGTGGAGTTCAGATGCAGCATTTTAAGTTATCCGTCCCTTTCTAGTTTACCTCTTCTGTTTTTTTCAGCGTCGCAAATGCTCAGTTGATTCATCAGGCACTGATGCCTCCGCTAACGAGGAAAGGTGTAGATTTTTACTTATACGAGAATCGTCGGTGAGTCATAGCTTTTTGAATTAGTGGCTAATGCCGTTAGTTCTTTTGGTGGGAGTATGAAAGAATGTGTCACTAGACGCTAGGCAGTGGTACCTAGATGTTTACCCGAAGAACCGCCGGATCCGTATTGTTCAAGGAAACAAAAGGCCCGTTCGACACATTCGGCATCGAAAAAATAAATAAATAAACACGATGCAGGCCCTGGACTAGCTTCGCGCAGCCACTCGTGTTGTACGCCTCGCGAATGGTTGGCACCTACAGTTTTAAGCCTTTTCATGACAGTTTTACTCTCAGATGTTTGTCAGACGTTCGCTACAGGTGGGACCATGAGAAACTCTTTATTTTTTATTTTTGTGTTTTTCTTGGATTCGAACCTTGAATGTCTCGCTCAGTGATCGCGCACTTAACCACTGAGACGGCATCGGATGCCCTATATCATATATCCGGCACCGGAAATGCGTGAACACTCTTATTGAGTTCCATACAATTCAAGTTGGATATCTGCCGTCGTATATCCGATGCCGGGGCTAATGGCTTACGAGGTCTCCAGGGTCCGACAACCACCCCTGTAGTACACCGGCACTGCTTGGCAGAGTTTATCTGAATCTGAAACTGCATTCAACTGGTGTAGTTCAGAGTCAAGACTCGTCGTATATGCTATCAGATAGCGTTCCATTTTTTTTTTTACAAAAAGAATCGTATAGCGGTATTTTACTATTGACTGCTTTTTGAAAACTGACTATTTCTCGGCCATGAATTAGTCGATTTTGTTCAAAATCATAAATTTTGTAATCAATTTGTCTTCTAGCGATTACCTCTTAGTTGTACGAGTCTTATTCTCAACTTATCCTGCTCGGAAGACTAAGCGAAAGGCAAATCACATACCCAGCACAACATCATAGCTACAGAGAAATCAGTAGCCAACGTAAGCCACATCACCGTGACAAGGCAGAACCAATAAAACGACCTGATAAGAGCTAGATCAGACACCTCTTGTCTAACCTTCACTGGTACTCGTGTGTCTATTTACCTCTTGATATGACGCCTATATGATGAAACTTTGCCCTACTTTATCGCAAACACATTTGTCTGTTATCAAAACCGATCGTTTTTTTGTTGTTTATTTGTTTAAATCTATTATTCTTCAATTCTCAGACAAATTCAAGCACTTACAAGATATACTATCCAACATTAACATCTAACAATAAAATTTCATTAAACAAAATATTTTTCATAATCATCTATCCATCCATCCATCACCTCATCTTTCTTGTATTTTTTTTTTTTTTTGTTTTAACAAAAATTTCATAAATGTACACAATACGCAAGCAGCTAAGTGTTTCGGATAATTCAAAGGTACCTGGTTCCATAAGCAATTCAGTGTCCATTACACCAGCACCACCCCTATTATCACAACAGCAGCAGCAGCACCAACAACAGCAGCAACAGCAACAACATAATGAGTTGAAGGTAAGCCTACCTTATCTTCCATATAGCAAAGTTATACTTAGTAAATGAATTTGAATCTGTTTTTAGAATGATCGCTCATCGACGAGAGAAGAAGTCCAAAGTCCCGCCCAGAGACAGGCAGCCGCCAAATTAGCATTAAGGAAACAATTGGAGAAGACGCTTCTTCAAGTAAGTACCATTGAGCATCGGAAATGGTAAGAGTAAAACCAAAGACGTTTGTATTTATAGATACCACCCCCAAAACCTCCACCACCAGAGATGCATTTTATACCGAATCCCAGTAATACGGAATTCGTATACCTCTTGGGCTTAGAGACCGTGGTTGATTACCTTATGACAAAGGACAAGAAACCATCGACTGTACTGCCGCCATTTAGGTGTGCACAGTGTAAAATTGATTTCACGCCCGTTTGGAAATGGGAGAAACAAGGTAAGTCGCTCTTAAGAGATTCACCATTCTAGAATTTTCTGAAAATTGTTTTTTTTTTGTTGGTGCCCTATCCTAGGTAATAAGGATCCTAAAGTCATTTGTGAGCAATGTGTGACGACAAATGTGAAAAAGGCTCTTAAAGCTGAGCATACAAACCGACTGAAACAAGCTTTTGTAAAGGCTCTGCAGCAAGTAAGTATCATGCAATCATCTCATCTGTGGAATTGTTTGATAAAATATTTTCTTTTAGGAGCAAGAAATTGAGCAAAGGCTCGCCACACAAAGTAGTCCATCGCCAGTAGATTCTCATGCATCGCATTCATCGACACCAGTTCCGCCCCCACCATCAACGGTAATGATACCGACAAAATGTCAGACGCCAACACCGACACCAACACCAACGCCACGACCAACACCACCACCACCCAGTAGTCAGCCGACACCACCTCCGCCGCCACCGACAACACCGCGATCATCGCGGCAGCATCATGATCTAAGTCCAAGTACTCCATCGCCGAGTCCGATGTCAGTAGCAGCAGCAGCGGCGGCGGCGGCGGCTGCAGCAGCTGCTGCTGCTCAACAACAACAGCAACAGTTTCAACAGCAACAACAGCAACAGCAGCAACACCAACAGCAGCAGCAACAACAACAGCAACAGCAGCAGCAGCAGCAACAACAATTACAACAACAACAACAGCAGCAGCAACAACAACAGCAACAACAACAGCAGCAACAACAGCAGCAGCAACAACAACAGCAGCAACAACAGCAACAGCAGCAGTTCTCACCGACAGCGGCGGCAGCAGCAGCCGCGGCAGCAGCTCAACTAAATGCACTAGGAAGCATACCGGGACTCAATAATCTGGCTAGTTTAGGAAATTTGGCAAACCTAGGAAACCTAGGTAACCTAGGTAATTTAGGCAATTTGGGAAATCTGGCCAATTTGGGAAGCTTGGGCAACACATCACCCGCTGCTACAGCGGCTGCGATGCAAGCTTTCCAACAACAGCTCTTTAGAGGTAAGATTTTTAGTACTATTCCGAAGAGTGGAGAGATTAATAAATTATTTAATGTCTTTACATAGCTTTGGCCGGTCACAGTCCCCAGCATATGATGCAGTTCACACCTTTACTGTACTCATATCATATGGCGTTGGCGCAAGCACAGGCGGCTGGTAAGTTTACTTAACTATTTATCGCTCACTTATGTTTTTATTATGTTTGGTAAACAAGTCGAAATAGTTTTGAACGTTGACGTTAGATAGGTGTGAGGCAGTAACATTTATGTGTTAATAGCAGGTACATTACGAGTAGGTTAAGAATCCTTTAGTAGGAACCGTTTATCTTTAAACTATTTCGAATTCTATGGAAGATTTTGTCTTGTTTGTACAGGTATGAAATATTCAGCATATCCTATTAAATTTAAATTGAATTGATTTTTATAGTATTGTTTATCCTGGAAAATGTTATCTAATTTCTTCTCGGAAAAATATATGGTCAACAATCAAATATCGCTTAGCAGCACAAATAATATGCTAATGAATCGACCTTGGACATCTATTCTAAGAATTATAATGGCAATAGAGCGTTGTTGTATTCAGAAGCCAAGGATGGAGATAAATGTGTAGGCTTTTATATCTGGCACTTATTTAATTCACGAAGCATTCTGCCATATCGAACAATAAGCTCCTTACCAAGACTATATCCTGTACAGTTTACAGTTGCCTACTTTCCTTCATTTTTTTTTTTTTTTTTTTTGTGAAGGTGGAAATCTTTGAAAGGTGCTACTGAGCCGGTACTCAGTAACAGTGTGGGATTCCTATCCAATTAACCCACAATGTACTTATCACCCACGGTATTGGGGGAGGATATTAGTGCTAGCTTTACACAATTGCTCACTGAATTCCATTTTTTCTACGATTGAATCATATGTTTTACTTTATTCTCGGGCATTGGCATTCCCTCCAACTCATTTTGAAGTTTTTCCGTTTAATCTTTAAAACACGCCCAGTGAGAGGACGCACACAAAAGTCCATTCGCCCTTAGTTGACGCTATACATCGCTGTTGCCATTTTCCTAGGCTATTCGTTCTCTCCGATGTATCTACTTCCTACTACACCTGAGCTTTCTGATTCCTTTGTTCATATGTTTTATGCAACTCTTCGGCCAGTATATCAATTGGAAGCAATTCTACAATAATGTAGACTACATTTTTCGATATAGTTCGAAATGCACTGCTTACCAATCTAGCTAAGACAAACAAAGTTAATCTCATTTGGGTGGTTCGTCACACCGACCATGAAAGCAATGAAATGCGAGATGATCTAGCCAAAAGTAATCTAAAAAATTATATTCCAACGGACTAACTATTACTAGCCACAGGTTGCCTACGAACACGTCGTGATTTGTTAGATTTATGGACGGGCTATGAAGTGCGAAAATATATCTTACTCGTATCTTACATCTTCTTTCATTTTATAATCGTTTGTAATGACAGATAAAAAGCAACGCATTCCATTTGTTGGTCTTACCTAGGCTTTTGAGTTTGGCTAGGTGTTCCCAATTCATTGAGCTGATGGCATGAGAGTTCAGTGCTTTAATGTCAGTTTGGCTGCGGCTACTTGGAAATATTGGCCATCATCGAGTTTTAGCCTAAAGTTTGTTTCTCTTGCCGTATTTTGTGAGACCAAGTGAAAGCAGTCCCCGACCTTCCCCTTGCTAGTACTCCCACATGATCTAGTACGCAGTAGAGGGAGACTTTATTACTCTGGTCCGTTCTATTTATCTTATTAAGGCCCACCAATACCGATTAGACCTGATTTTATGACTGACAATATCACAATTTCTTTTCCACGATATTTCACACTGTAATTAAATTGGACACTTCTATTGATCTGCTTTGAAGATGCTCGTTTAAATTAGTACTTACTTGTTGGATTTTTTGTTGCTCAGATTTGAGTTAAATCTTCCCTCAAAGCAGTGTTTCTTGACCTATTATCCCTGGCCCAGTCTAGAAGTGGAACGCCTTTCTTGCTCTTTGTGTCCCCTTTTGGATTATTCTTAGTATGGTCTCTTGAGCGATTCCTTCTAGCACTAAGGTTAAGTTCCAAGATGACTTCAAGTGCTGCTGTGGGACAAGTTTTCTTGAATAAACTCATCGAATTTAAGTTTCCTTTATAATAGTTCGGAATCTCCAGCTCTTAGGGCTAACATTGAGATCAGTACTATTATCACATTCGTTAGGTTCCTTTTTACAATCGTCAAGTAGAACCTATGCGCACTAAGCATTGTATGTCCAGCCTGCTATTCATGAGCATTTCCTTGAAAGTATCGTCATTGCTGAGAAGCACACTCAGGAGTGTTTTCGAATAAAGGTTACATGAACCAAATGTTCATCGTCAGCCAAAATTATATGTACAATACATTGGTTGGTTTCCAATCCAATTGATGTTTTTCAAAATATTGAAGAGGTACATTTTCCGATTATTTATGGAAAATAATTTCATTTAAATGGCTGTCAATCCTGTCAACCCAATTTCGCAGTATATTTTCGATGCTTCGGGGTTCTATTTCACGAATAACTTGATCAATATTGTGCTTTAGTGCCTGAATCGTTATTGGATTGTCAGCATAACATCGGCGGCACCCCCTAAAAACTATCGAATGGCATCAAATCGCAGTTCCACGGAGGCCAAGACACATTACCAAAACGGTTGATTATACGATTATTGAACTTAGTGCGCAAAACATCGATTGTTGGACGGATTGTATGGCACATAGCGCCATCTTGCTGGAACCAGAGATAGTCCAAGTTCATTTTTTCAGTTTCTGGCAATAAAAAAAAAAAAGGTCATCATGCCTCTGGTAGCGCTCTCCATTGACTATAAAGTTGTTGCCATCTTCATCTTCAAAGAAAAATGGGCCAATAATGCCGCCATTTCACAAACCACACCAAACAGTCACACGCTGAGAATGCATTCGCATTCTCTCTACGACTACTTGTGGGTTTTCCGAGCCCCAAATACCGCAGTTTTGTTTGTTTACATAGCCGCCAAAATGAAAATGCGCGCCATCCGAAAAAATTATTGTTTTGGACCTTGTAAGGGAATAATGCGCGGTCTTTTTATGCATAATTCTCCTCAGACTAGTGCGGCTAATGTTCAGTTGCTGAGATCTGTGGCGAGTTGAGGTTCTTGGGTTTAGGCGCACACTTTCGGCACGACACGATCAATTAGCATGCCAATCTCACGAACCTTCTTCACAAACTTGCGTACAGCAGCCACGGTTAGTGCATTATTTCGACTGAAATTTCTTTTCAAAATTCCCACTGTTGCGGCAACACAGCGTTCACTTTGGAAATAAGTTTTCCATATTTCCCAACCTTGTTCAAGCGTAAATTTCGTACCGAGAAAATATGATACTGTACTTCTGTCAATTTTTTTTAGCGCGAAAGAGCTGTCAATGTCAAAATAATTCACCCTTTGTTATCATTTTTACCTGTAACTTCTTGACGCCGCCATTATTAATCTCCTATCAACTTTAATTTTCTTGTAGCCTTCAACAACAAAAAGAACGTGTCCTCCAGCAAGAATGCTCCTAGTTTAGCTGACATACAGCGAGCGGCCGAAATGCAACGACAGTATTTGCTCGAAATGATCCCACCCCAGGCGCCCGGACCGAGCAACAGTCGTCAGAACAACTGGAAGACCTAAAAATACCCGGTAACTGAAAACGACAAAAACACAGCACAACCTCTAACCGCAACATACACAAGCAATGGGAATTTCTTCAAAAATTATGCGCCCCACATTCATCCAAATGGACTAGTAAAACAGCGGGAAACTGTTTTCAAACAATAACAACAACAAAAAATTATAAATTTTAGTTTTTAATTAACTTAAAAAACAACAAAAAATTCAAAAAAAAAAAAAAAAAAAAACATCAACAAATGCAATGAATTTATATGTTACTATAATTTCTCTAAGAGTGAAGTTGTGTCTCTTCTTCGTTTGATTTAAACTTAATTTTTCATTTAATCAGAAAAATTAACATAAATAGCTCAATTCAGACGCAAAAAAACACTATAAATACACAAACAAAATGCAAGTGAACGTTAAGTTTTCTACGTAATGTAATAATATTGATAGAATTTTATATTTATATGTAAATGTATCGATATGTATGAATGAATTAAGATTTTTTCAAAAATGATTTTTCGAAAAATAATTGAAACAAATAAAAAAAAAAAAAAAATTAAGCATAAACTTAGTTGATAAATAATTTAGAAAATAAACAAATACTTGCACTGTAATTATTATTTCTTAATTAAATTCTACTTATTAGTATTTATTTAAAAAGAACCGTAAGAAAAAAAAACAAAAACAAATACACAGATACATAAACTGACTAAAATCAAATTACAATAGGAACTGCAACTTTCACAGGCTAAATAAAAAGAAAATGAAAAAAAAAAAACAAAAAACAAAAAACATAAACAAATGATAAATTAAAAAAAAAAAAAATCTTAGTTAATATTAGTTACGTTTTTCATTACAATGTAATTGTTATTTCTTTTTATGTAAATTATTACAATTATTATTAATACTTAGTACGATAAATAATTTTCTCTAAAAAAAAAAAAAAAATAAATAAAAAGTTTTTGCTTCTTGATCGTACAAATTAATTTTTAATTCTAACAATAGACAAATGTTTTATTTTTAATTTAAAATAGCGACATTAATTTAAATAAAATAAATTTGTATCCAATAAAAAAAAACACACACAAATCCAATTCAATCTAATAGTGTTTTTTTTAGAAAATAATAATAATAACACAGAACATATGAATATTCAATCCATATATACAAAACAATAAAACAATTGTTTACTTTTTTTTTTTTTTTTGACAAATTTGTAATAGATACCACCACTTTTTCCTCCCCGCTACATAAATGAATGTAACGAAAAAATAGTTTTTGTGTTTTTAGGAGAAAAAATAAATTGATGATGATATATGCCTTAATTTTTGTTTTTTATGTTTCGTTAACTGCCTGTTGTGTTAAATCAATGAAAAATTGAATTAAATTATATTTTATTTTGTTTATTTGATTTTTATGTCGATAAAACAAATGACGATGAATGGCGTTTTTTTTTTTTTTTTCTTAAATGCCATTGGCTCATTTATTAAAAAGAAATATATTTTAATGTTTATTATTTTCTTAATTTTAATTTAGTCTTAGAGTAGTAGTTCTTTTTTAAATGTAAATAAGCAAATACCGGTGTTTAAAAATAATAATAAATATAAACAAATTTATTAAAAATGATTTTTGTTTTATTTTTTGTTTTTTTTTTTTTTGTTTCTGTTTTATATAGTTGCAGAGGAAGATACTGATAACGGAGTAATCGTTTATTAGCCGGCTTGTTTTCTTCTCCCTACACAATCAAAGTGAGAAAAGTCTTAACTGGATTTTATACGTTTTCTTTGGTTTAAACTCTTTCTTTGGTTTGGACTCCAAAGAGAAACACAAGGGTGCTTTTATTTCTAAAAAAAAGTGCGTAGCACGTTTTATACTTTAGTGAATATGTAGTGTTTTCCTCTGGATTTTACATGATTTTTTTACGTATCGAATAATAATTTTCTTTTTGATGATTTTATAAAAAAAAAAAAAAACCGCGGTTGTTTAGAATTTTTTTGTTAGTATTAATTGCAAATGATATATCAAAATATATTTCTCATTATTAAATTATGAACAATTTTATTTAAAAAGAATTCAATAGAAATACGTAATTGAAAAATAATATAAACGTTGTTTAATGTGTCAATTATATAATAAATAGATTGAATGATAAAAAAAAAGTAAATAGAAAATAAAAGTTACTCCATTAAGTTTTCAAGTTTATACTAATATACCTATATAACAAACATTATCCTACAGCAATCAAACACAAATTTTAAATTATGCATATTACTATTTTCTTTTTTATTGTATCTACTTTTAACGGCTATTTAAGTTTTTTTTGTAGTGTTCCATAACGTCAATCTGAATTTTACAAATTTCTCGTTAATCCGGAGAATAAGAGAAAGCTATGACCGTTTTGAAAAGAGTAAGGTCACAACAAACATTTCCATATCTGTCTGTCCATTTGTTCTCACACGCCTTGTTCACGAACCACTGAACAGACATTGAAAAGAGAATGGCGGGCTCTCATAGTAAGTTCGGCCCAGAAGCGAACATAAATGAAACATATATCAATCGAAAGTACTACTTGCAATAGACTCAAGGTGTATATTTTAATTTCAGTAAGTCATGAGAGAAAGGATCTAATAGCTCATGTTAGAATTTGTAAAAATCAGAGTTTCGACTGTGCCATTACTTCATAATATTCTTTTTAAAATGGCAGTTTATGGTAAAGTATGTGCTTAATATTTATATAAATTTATCAAAATTTTGGAACTTTACTAAACATTTAAACAAAATTTTAATTTGAAACCACATAACACACAGACCGTTTAGTCGATTTAAACAGCTTTTACGCAGGACTGGGTCGCACGTACTTTCTACTTACATATGTGCTGTTCGTTTGTATATTGTTTATATTTAAAATTCATGTAAAGTATAAGATAAATTCATGTAAAGTATAAGAAGAGAAAATTCATCGCTAAACAACTTAAACGCCATATCCTCACAATGACTAAATTGAATCAGATATCAATTTCGAACAAAATCTTCCAAACGTCCAAAACACTGAATATGCAGTCTTGCTGAAAACATCCATTCTGCATTCCACTTTTAGTGAATTCAACCACCGAAAGTGGAACTAGGTGTTCTACATCCCGACTGATGATGAATTGTGGGTTGTATGTTCGAAAGTGCATATTTTGGTGTTCTACATTCCACTCGAAATGAAAACGGCAAATTCATGGAAATTGATGTTCTGCAATTTGAAAAATTTTTGTTTTCATGTGAAGTGAATTGAATTCACTTGAGTTTTGTGTTTGAATTGAATACACATTCCTTTGTGATGGACGTGTTAGCTGTGAATCTAAAAATCTTCCAGCGAACTCTCTCTATTCGGTTTTCTTCTCTGTTTTCACCAATAATATGCAGTAAAATAGCATCCATTTTTAATAAAAACTATTTTATTAAATTTTTAATTCACTTTCACAAGAAAAGCTAAGTAACTGAGAATCTCAAATAATATTAAAATGATTTTACAATAAGAACTCGAAGTGGATTCAAAAAATTCGAAATCACTCGGAATGCAGAACACTGAATTTCATTTCTAGGGAAATTGAAACTCGATTTCAATCCACTTTCACTCGAAATGCAGAATAGGGAGGATTAGCTCAAATATGCATTTGCATCCAAATTGTTGAAGCCAATTTTTTTTTTTTGAGGTTAGATTGAAAATTCTGATTTTGCCTCGAATTGTGATCCCACAAACCCCAGATATGAGTTTGAAGTCATCCAGCCATTTAGGCTGTGAGACCCACTTTTTCGAGTATCTTTCTAACAGTAATGTCAAGATTGATCAAAATCTCGAGATTGAATCGTTTCACGAAACAATACTAAATATGTATGTATGTATGTATAGTGAATCTGACGTGATTCAACCGAAAACGTATACTTTTTGACATCTCGGAATATGATCAAAATAGACCCCACCCCTCGTACATTTTTACTTGAATCTACGTTCATTCTAGCCCCAATATTAACGGTACTTAAGACCGATTTTAAAAATTTTTTGCAAGTTTTTGAAAAAAAAAAAAAATTCATGTAACGGTACATTATTTACTAACGAACTTTTGAAAATTGGTTATTTCTCGGATATGACTCAAATGATTTTATTGGAAATCGAGAAGACTGAGTGATTTCCAAATGAACAGGACATATGTAGGTACAAGTACGTTAATCTCCTTTCTATCAACAAGCCCTGATACTTAACTCCTTTTCTCTTGATTAGAGTTAAAAACAATTTAATTCGCTAATTCTTTGGTATTTGAAGCAGCATCATCAAAAATAAAAACTATGCGCAACTTTTTTAGGCAAAAGCTTTTTAAAATAGCAGATAACAGTAAATAATATACTTGTAGTTTTATTGAGTTTTTAGGGCTTGTTAACGCTCATACATTGTTATCTTTGGTATAAGATTATTTCTTTTCGGATTGACCAAAACAAAATTTCCCAGCTCTAATGGTTCTTCAATTATAATGTAATAAGTGATGGCACATCGAAGCCGGAATGTTAAATTTTACTAAGGATGAAAGGACCCTAGGTCCTTTCCATTTTCCTGTTGCTCTTGAAATTGGAAGTAAGTGGGACAAAATATCTGCTAAATGGCAAAATGGCTCGAGTTTCAGAAATGCATTTTAGTTTGATATGTATTTTAGGGAAAACATTGTCTCCTTTAATAATAATTTTTTATATGTTTGACAATATACATACATCATGGTATATGAATGACATGGATATAACAATTTTACCCAATTTTGGGTAAATTACCAACTATTATACAGCCAAGTTAATCATTAGCTCACTGCCTCAGACTTCTTACACCAAGTTGGTTTTGGCAGGAAAAGAAGAATATAGGAGGTTTCATCGCCATTTTGTATGATAACCTTTCCAACGGACGTCAGAAGTATATAAAACGTTGTGACGTAGAAGTGAACAAAAATCGGAACATATGTCAAATTTCAGCAACTATTATAATCTTTTTTTTTGAATTTTATTACAAATCTTTCTTGTTATTACACAACTGTCTTTTTAGACAGTTTTGAGTGAGGGCGAAATGAGCTCATTGAACGACAAGGGCCCGCATACAATTTTGCCAGCCGACTGTCTCGTTCCTATTAAAATACTCGTATATGGAGCTGCTCACACCCAGATCAAAACTATTTCTATCTGCTTCGATTCCGATTCGCTGCAGATAATTTTGCGCACTCACATATAACTATGAGCTTAAGGGCGAACACGTTTTCAATATGCGGTTCTTGTAGAAAAAACTGTTATGATCTTCTGTTGCGTTAAGGTGTTGTTTATTTTAAGGTTTTCTAATTTATTACCAGTTACAAAATTTCTTAAATATTATCAGTATTAATAATGCATGGCTCGCTTTCTTAGATCTAACTATTAACGGTTTAGTAATAAATGTATATATATATTATTCCCATCAGCGTGGGGTTCCCCTAAAATCAATTTGTTTTGCAACGTATCTCTATTTTTGTCAAGAAATCGAACACTCACTGCAAGCTATTCATTTCGAAACTCTTCTTCACTTCAACTCTTCCTTCTGTCTCTACACATGTCAAACAAGTTGAATGTCAACAAATTGGTATCAAACTACAAAAAGAGTTTCATCGAAATCGGTTCGGTTTTTCAGAAGTTGTGTAATAATTGATTAGACATACAGATTTCAGCTTTGACACAAATTCAATTACAACAATAGAAATTTGTAACTATCGCCCTATTTTTCGAGTGACATGAAAATAGGGGTTTTAATTAATTTTTTTTTTTTTAATATAACTTCCAAATTTTAATCTCAGGCTCCCACTGAATTCAAGATTTTCGGTTTAGTCGTTGTGTTTCGGTAAGGCAGAAATGCATAAACATATGTATGTATATATGTATGTATACATATTTAAACGAGACAGCTTGCGGGCAAGATTGTTTTCAACAGCCGAGTCTAGCCCCTCTTGAAGTATTATAGATTATATCATATAAGATGTCCCCTAAGTAGTTTGTCTTTGAACTAAACTGTTAAATACAGCGGCCGTTGTTTTTAATTTCAGCACACATAAACCCGATACATCTCAATCGATACCAAAGGTATCATTCATTATTTTTATAAAAAAAAAATTATTTCTGGCCGTTAAGAGTTAGGCAATTCAATTTCTCTTATTTCCAAATTGTAGGTACTAGTAACTTTGTACTTTGCAAATCTGCTGGAAAAATGCTGTTAACCATTTAATGCTCTTTAATAACTGTCTAGTTTCATCAGAACTTTATTTAATGAAAGACAAATTGGAGAAAAGTAAATATATAAAATTTATTCTTAAATTAAAAATAATCACAAAAAAAAAAAAAATAAAATAAAAATCATACAAAATTTATAGAACTTAGAGCATACAAAAGATCACATTTTAACGTACCTATAAGCCATATTTCATTAGTCCGCATGTTAAACTGTAAATGTGCTAAAATTCAAAACATTCATTTTCAGATTTGAAAATAATTTTACATAATTTATTAAACTAAAAAAAAATGTATGTAAATTTTTAAATGCGAAGCTTAAAATTTATATAAAGAAAAAAAAAAAAAAAACAAAACAAAAAGCATCGAAATGTACATAAACTATTTTGTATTTTGACTGAGACGAATATTTTGAAACAAAATTATAAAAAGAAGAAAATATAAAATTAAATATGACGCAAAGTAAATTTTGAAACCAAAAAAAAAAAAAAAGTGTAGGTATATCGTAAGTAAAAAAAGTATATATTTAATTTTGATTTTTAGGCCCTAATGGAAACATATTTTTGGATAAAACTAAAATTAAAATTCAGGAATGTTGGTTGGATTAAGAAAATGAATCAATCTGCGGAAACGATGGAAAATTTTGTGATCATGTAATTTAGGCAAAAAGAAACAAAAAATAATAAAAGAAATTAAAAATTGAAAATTAAGTATTGAAACTGTTTGCAATAATTAAAAATAAATAATTTAACTTTACTTATGTCCTTTACTTTTGAATCAGTATTTATTTATTTAAGATAGAACAATTTATGTTATACATAATTGCATTGTATTATTTTTAAATCTCATTAAATACACAAATAGCGTTATCATTATTAACATTAAATTAATATTAATGTTTAACTTAAAATTAATATAAAAAAAACAAAACCAAAAAAAAAAAAAAACGTTAAATAGTAAAACAACTACAAACATCTCTGTGTGCTATTTTAAATTTAATTGTAGATGTTATTGTACATCATCAACATAAATAAATAAAAAAGAAGTGAATGGATATTAAAAAGAATAAAATAAATACAATTTTTTCATTTAAATTATTATGCAAGTGGCAATAGCTACATTGTTTAATTTTGAAGACGAATGTGATATGGAATTATGTCAGGCAATTCGTAATAATTTGTTTTTAAAAAACTACTACAATTTTTAAAGGTTATCTCACCATGCTCTTGGATCTTCCCATCGATTTAGCTTTTGTAAAAAAAAGTTCTTCATCTTCAAAAGGGTATCTGAAGTATTTATAATAACTTGAAAATATTTTGAGAAAGGCAAACCTTTCCCAGCTAAATACGCAAGTCTAGTAAACTTAAGATTCTCAATTCTGCTAGAGGTAGTTTAGATTAGTTCGTAGATTTCAGTTTAATTTGATGGTCGCGATACAGTTTTTAATGTTTAGCACTGAAATCGAGCTTGATGACTGGATATAGTAGTCTATATTGACGCACAAGGGCTTGGGTGTCTCTCGAACCCTAGTAATAACCCTCGGATAGAAAGATTAGCTTCGATATACAAATGTCATTAAAAATAAAAATATTTCTATACTGAGACTGCGTGGGATCGATCAAATGGCAGAGATTCTCACAAAATAATTGAAGTCCCCTCGAGTTTTTGCTTATAATTGGAGAAGGAGCTTGATTGCCTGAAAGATTTTTGAGAGGGGTAAGCAACTGAAGTTTGATTTCAGGATCATCTCCACACTGCTTACAACTGCATAGTTGTCTTCTGCACAGAACAGCCCAAAGCCCTGGAAAAACCCTCTCCTCGCTCACCCCCGACTGCCACACTTTCACCAGTTCTGGATCAGTAGCGTCAGTCGAGGACCGTGTCGAGGACATATTACGTTGAGAGACCAATAAAAATTAATCAGTTTGAAACGGAGCTCTGCGCAGACCAACCCAATCTATCCTAGCTACTTGTGGATACATAATTTTACAAACTAAATTTAACAAAACAAACGAAACGAATGTAGAAGAAACAACTCTGCCCCAATTTTCAGAATGAAAAAATCCCGCAAAGCCTGTAAGTAGGAAGGTAGGTAGTTGCATCTGGCAACCTGCTGGAAGAGGAAAAAAGGAAATAGCACGGAGCGACAAAGAGAACAAAGAGCTTTTTAGTCTTAGATAGTTTCTCTATCCGCTTTGCCACTGCTACCCACAGGGATAGCTGGATCAAAGATATAGAATCTACTACTGTTTATAAAGGGCGCAAACTAATTTAAGGAATCAGATGGGAAAAGATAGGTTTGTAAAATCATTCCTTCCGAAGTCACCGAATTGTTCACAATGGAAATGTAGGTCTCACGCAACATTCTCTAAACTTAACCTAAGAAGATATAACCTCTATTAAGAAACAGAAAAAACAAAGCTCAACATTTCACATTAACTTGTCCTTCGACCTTCACACATTGCAACGAAAGTCTGAATAAATTTTGACGAAATTTTGCTTGTATCATTTTGAAAATTATAGAATAGGATATCTTGTGCTCAAGATATGGGAAGGGGTTTTAAAAATCTTTCAATCACCTTTCTTACGTGGCTTATTCAAGAATCACTCACTGATTTAATTCAAACTCAGTTTTTAATTGTGAGCTAGACGAATCAAACTTGGTACATACATTCCTTAGTTCTTAGATTTAACCGAATGTTTGAAGTCTTGGAAACCGGTCACTGCCACCCCCACAATCGTGTTGGATATCGGACGCTACGGGACGGAAACATAAAATGACGTGACGAGAAATAAAATAAAATAGAATAGATTATTAAAAAAAAACAAATTCCTATTCTTTGGAGGTAATAACTTTAAACGAGTCGATTGAGGAGAACTATTTTAAAAATTCCCGCGGTTTGTGAAATTGCAGAGGTGGTCATGACATAACATTATTAAATTATCTTTTCAAAATTATCGAAACGAACCACATAGCTGTAGCCGTTTAGTAGTTATAATGTGATAAGCTATGACACCTCTACATCCAAATTGTTCAACTTGAACTTGAAAATGAACAGAAATAGCACGTATACCAATTGATAATATTATTTAAAACAAAATCAAGACAAATTCGAATTTCTGTAGACTATGCGAAAATTTTAAAAAAATAATTTTTGTAGCGTTTTTGAGATTTGGAAAACCGTTAACAAGCTACAGTGTCACACACTCAAGAAATTACATAATTTGTTACCTTATAAAAGTTTTATTTTTTTTATGAAGTGTAGGTAGTTCTAGTCCCCAAAGTAATTTCGAAATTCAGTACAATATTTTTAAGTACAATCAATGGGAAAACAGTCAAAGTCTCATTGTATGTTGGAAGAAGGGATATTGACAGACCTCAATATTATGATCTATATATACAGGGTGTTCAAGAAAACATTACATAGGGGGGAGATCCCTTGCGCCAAGCTAATACACAAACTGTATTAGGGGCGGGATATATTTGGATATTATCATGTGAAAAACATATCATCGCTATGTATATATTTCTGTCTGATTCTGATATTGTGATATTGAATGCCTAATTCATGTATGTAAGCAACATTTCACTCCCACTTATAATTTTCCAAGAACATACCTTTAAGCCCTTGAAATTTTAAAAATGTTCCCTAAGGTTTCTATTAAACTGTTATTTATGTACATACGAGTACATATATCGGTATGGAGAACCATATATGACTTCCATTTTACGAAGCAAATTCTTTGAAATCTGATCATTCTTATAGAAGTGATCACGGACGCATGCAAGGTATGATTGAATAAATACAAGTATAGTAATTAATAGTGAATTCGTCTAAAACTAACAATCTTATTACCACCAGAATCAACATACCTTATTAATTTGTGTAAAAATCATTCAAATCCGTGCATTTTTCTACAAGTTATCGCGAACTAAAAGAAAGATGGATAAAATGAACACAATTTACTGTATTTTCAAAATCGCTCATCCGACTGGCACCAAAAATCGAAATATAATAGGCCTCTAGTATACGCTAAGTCAAACAACACGCAAGGAAAAAAATGGATTCTCTAGAATTTTTACTATTTCCAAGAAGATTGATTTCTAAAAATTGATTGCTAAAAAACCAATGCGCCCGAAATTTTAAGTTATCGTAGAAATAATGTAACCACTCTGTAATATCTGAAAAGTATTTGCTAAAGTTTGCTATAATTTCAAATATCTGTAAAAAAAAAATTCTAACAAATTAGGCAGAATCGTTGATAATCTCGAAAATTTTGTTGGCAGCGAAAGTTTCGCCCTAAATTATGAAAATCACAATCAAAATATTCTCCAAATTGATTTTATTTATTTTTAGCGAGAGGCACTAGTGGAATCGGGCTGTAGAACGCAATTCACGAGGAAATGGTTCACTCAGTTTTCGGGTGAAATGAATTGTTTGGGCATTCTCAGCGAAAAGTTGACGTTTGTTTCCATAAATATTATGGAAAACCATCTAATCAAGATAAACAAATTTTTAAAAATCAAAAAAAATATTCAAGTAAATATTATAAATACAAATTTTCACAGAAGTTATCGTGAACATAAAGAGAGAAAAGCAATTAAAAGCGTTAGAACCTTGCCTTATCTCGGATACAAATTTTTTGACACGATTCTTCAGAATATGGAAGTGAATCACGCAATATGTTACTGCAAAATTATAGTTGGGAGGCAAATTTTGTTTACAGTGATATTGAATTAGCGTTCTAATGAGTAAAAAACTACTAAAATTATTTATTTAATAATGAATATCAAAAGTTGCTTACAGTCTTAATAATTAAAAAGGATAAATAAATAAACAATTATTAAAATGTAGTCTCCCAGGGTTATGGCCAGGAGACAAAAAATCGCTCAGAGGTAGACCTGCACCTATTCCGGGATTCAAATTCGTACAGTCTTCAGAAACACGGGATAACAATGTTATTACTCTAATTTTTTCTATTCGACGGCTGTGATTCTAATTTATGAAGAACTAAAGTAGTTTTGATTTACGAGTACCTAAATTTGAATTTTTCAATTCGAATTCCTTACCATCATCACTTTTAAATAAAGTACACGGCTGGGTTGCACATACTCGCACCTATATGCTATTCATCTGCAAAAACTCAGTTTGTTTATGTCAAATAATACTTGAATATCGATTTTGAATGAAATCAGTTGAGTCATATTTTAAAACAAGCCGATCTTCAAAAGCCGGTCAAAAAGAAAACTACCACTATATCTCATAGCATATATCCACTTTAACTGAAATATGAAATTTGATCAAAATCGTTTGAGCCATTTTCGAGCAAATCTTCTTCTTCTTCTTCTTACGGTGAAGTTATGATCCGGACTAGAAGGATCACAACCCTCCCACTTTACTGCATCCCTACTGCTCCGCCAGTGGGGTTTGCTATTTTCGAGCAAATCAACTTTTTCAAATTCGGCCATCAGTAAAGTACCGTTAATTTTGGGGTCAGAATGAACATTCTGATTTGGCCTCCGGATTTGAAGATATGAAGTTTGGCGAAAATCCGTCCAGCCGTTTAGGCTGCAGTCCGCAATACGTACAGGCAGGCAAACAGACAAACATAGAGAAAGGCAGGTAGACAGACAGATAGACAGACATATCCGTCAGACCACTTTTGACACTTAGACACTTTTTTGAGATTCAGGAAACCAATACTTGCTCTTATAGGTGCAAGTAAAAATGGTGTCAAATTCGTCAATCGCACATCGCCTTCGTTATCTTTTTAACCCAACTTTTACTATTGTGAATTGTCAACCTGCACGTTTGACAGTTCGTCAAACAAACCTCTCTGACAATCTTCAAAGTGTCTCTTGTATAAAAGTTGGCAGTCTGTTTTGTAAATATTTTAAATGTTATTTGTAATAAATTCGTAGCCCATTCCTTTGTTTTAATTACAAAAAAAAAAAGAATAATGTTTTGATTAATCTTTACAAAGCGGAATAACCTTCGACAGCAAGAATTCCTCTCGTACGCTGTCGAAATTGGTGTCTTTTTGTGCGTGTTCGTCACACTATCGTCGCACCATTATCGCATACTATCAAAGAAAATGCCCCGCCACCATCGTCGGAAAACCACTCGATGGATAAACGAAGATTGCATGCAATCAGCAGTCACGGATATTTGTAATGGAATCGAGACTCCATCGACTGCGGCACGAAAATATGGCCTCAAGCGGACTACAATCATCTATCGTGTTGAGAGAAAGCAAAAAATGGATCTTGCTAGAGGAAAGAATCCCGAAGCAAAGTTCACACCCCACCCTTTGCTGGCGGAAATATTCACCACGGAGCAGGAGAAGGAACTCATGGAATTTCTAAATCGTTACACATACTTGCCATACGACACGAGTAGTAGTTATCAGGCGGCCAGGCAACTTGTCTATCAATTCGTCAAGTCGCATGATATCAAACATCCGAAGATGTGGGACATAGAACAGCAAGCCGGTGTCGATTGGTTGAAGGGATTCATTCAACGAAATCCTCAAACGAACCTAAGGAAACCATCAACGGAGAGTCCTAAAAAGTCCGACGACGATGAGGAAAGCTTAAGTGGTTCGGATAGAAAGTTACCTTTTCTTACACAAATCAATAAGACTGAAACTGATGCACCGCCTCGAGTAGAGCTTCCCCCCATGGTAAGTCATGAAATGCATACATCTAGACACATTTACTTATCTTCTTATTTTTGTTTCGTTTTAGGAAACAAACTGTAAAATGATTCCCTTATCGGAACCCAGTCTAGAATCAGATATCTCACACACTTATTCATTCTCGCACTTTATGGAGAGTACTCCACTTAGACCGCAACTGCAGTTGCAACCTACTAAGCCTGATTCATATGAAGACGCTGAAGATGATTCTGAGCTTGAGCTTGAGCTTGAACCCGAATGTGATATCATCTTTCCTTTAGTAAGTATAAAACAAGAATCGGAAACGAATACAGAGGAGCCAAGCATGAAAGACGCTCCCGAATGTAAGCCAGAATTTCCAAAACTAGATACAATACCTGTGGACGATGATGTATTCAATAGCTTCGGTAGAAATATTGCATTCCAAGTTAAAGAGTTGTACAGACTTAATCGGCTAGACGCATACGAGCTGATGCATGAAGTCCAATCAACGGTTAACAGACGATTGACTAATAAGTTAAGACTGACGAGAAGAGAGAAGAATAGTATAAAAACTTCTGCGATGCTTTTACCGAGAGTTATAAAAATTGACGATGACGATGAGGTTTAATGGTTGTTGTACGCTTTAAAGTGAAGAGAAAATGTAAAATGTATTTTTCAGTGAGAGTGCACCCCAAGTTGTGTTATACCAGTGACAGTAAAAAAGAGTTTATTTGATAGGTAATAAGTATATAATAAAATTTCTCCATAAAGAAATGTTGTCTTAGTTATAAATTTGAACTATCGTGAGATGGTTTGTCATTTCCATGAAACCAAGTGGCAAACGTCCTGACCAATAAGATTGGTGTAAGAAACTTCTTCATTGCATAAGTAGATAGACTGTGGTTTAATCTGCAAGCAGTCAAAAACTTTTGTTCCCACGGTGAGTTTCGAGTCTGAATTTGTTCATTGATTACAAAGTGAATCGGGATGAGCTATATTACACGCCTAAATTTGATCCTGCTACTTAACTCATCCGCCTATAATGGCAGACAGTATTTACATCATCGGCAAAATGAAGCGAATCACTGGCGCTTTCACTAATATATACTCGTATGTAGGTATATACAGTGCTGTGCAAAAAAATAAGAACAACGAAGTGGGAGACCTTGATTTTGAATTTAAAAAAACAAAACTTGAATGACACAAAACCATACCTGTTTCTTGGTTTTGTGGTCTTACAAAGCTCTCTCTTAACAAATGTACACAAATTTTCTATCGGATTGAGGTCTGGGTACTGGGGGTCATTAGAGAACTTATTTTGGCCGTATGTTTGGGATCATTGTCCTATTGAAACAGCCAAAGCAACGACAAGTTGTTGTTAGCGAAGAGATGCATAACTGTTTTTAAGATCTCAATGTATTTTTCGTTGGTTAGAGTCTCTTGTATCTAGTGAATAAGTCCAACACCATGATAGTGAAAGCATCTCCAGACCATAATATTTCCACCGCCGTGTTTTATGGTTTTCACTTAATATCTTGGATCAAATTCTTTTCCACCCGGCTTTATAACATACTGTTTTTTAGTTGATTTTGGTTTCGTCTGACCAAAGTATGTTGCTCCACTTCTCAACTGTTTTGTGTTAATGGCTTTTGGCGAAATTGATTCAATCCTTGATATTCTTTTTCGATAAGAGAGGACATTTCTTTGGAAGGTAGGCTTTTAAATTATTCTCTAAAAGCCTTCGTCTGATCAAGAAAGTGTCTATCTGAAGATCCACCTTAAGATCGAGCTTATATCCGTTTTTAAGGATGTCTTCCGTTTTCGACTATGCGTTTCTTTAGTCTTCCATTCTTTTAAAGCATTCCTAACGAGCAAGAAACAATTTTGGCGATTTCTTTTAAAGATTTCCCATTCTTTCTAAGAATTGAATTATATCAAAGCGTTCTGCAGTGCAATGTTTGCTATGGTCCATCCTTCTCTAGAACAATCATAACTTCTATTGTAAATTGATCCCCAATACTCATTTGTTATACTTACCAATAAAATGAATGCATTTGCAAGTATTAATAACCCGAGATTTTTTATGTTCTTATTATTTTGCACAAAACAAAGACGACCGTCTGCTACAAGTCTCCAGATTACTGGAATTAATAATGTTAAAGCAGCTCTCATGCCAATAGTTTACTGTTAACTTAAAAAGGAAATCAAAACATAAGAAATTGTTTGGTTTTTTTAACTCAACAACTGTAAAGTTGACGGAGACTTGGGAAGCAACAACACTGTATATTATTAACTCGAAATAGCGCAAGTATATGCATGATAGGAGTTGATCATAATTTGCAACAAAATTCGGTCAAGTGCTAGGATTATTCTGTCGTGCTTTCGGATAAGGATCAGTGCGGAGGAAATCATTGCTCGCTAACAATATATGTAGGCATTCCTTCTGCATTCATTCATAGAAACAAATTGGGTCATTTTTAATCGTTTCGCATAGGGTATAGTTAAAACCCTAAATTCATGTCCTTCTTCTATCTTTTGAATGACGCATCTGCCGCTATTGATTCTACTTCATCACCTTTTTCGTCCCGATTTTTATTTTTCCTTGCAAAACTTGGTTCCGTCAAATTGTTGAATCTTGACATTCGGATCCAGCTTCCTATTACGAGTGTAGAAGAACTTAAAAATCTGATAAATTCTGTCTTCGACCTCTTAAATGTACGACACCGACTTTAGCTTAAACGGTTGGTCAACTTTCATTCAAACTTCAGAGCTCTTGTGGATTCATGTAATAACAATTATTTCATATTCGTCATTCGCCTGGAATATTGAGGTAAAACCTTCAACCGTATCTCTCACTCTGTGTAAACACAATAAATCCGGCTGCGTATGGCTTTTGCCCCTGGGTCATGCTACGAAAGAGCACCATACGCGTAAATCTGTAACAACTCTCCCGTTCACCGATCATGCCGTTGCCCTTTAAATCAATTCAAAATTTTTAAATAAAAACGTAAAAGCTTTCGATTACGAAGAAAATTATATCTGTTAATTGAAACAAACTGGCTGTTTGTCCAGATATCAGAGAAGACTCACACACTTAAGTTAGGGATTTCCTGTGAATGTCGATGATGAGATGACCCGTTCTTCTGCCGTGTGCATTTGGGATTTCCCAGTCAAAACAAATGAAAATAAAACCAATGTAAGAAAAACAAACGCAAATAACTATTTCAAATTATATTTAAATTATATATACACACAAACAAATTCACAAAGTATTTAAATCAACAATTAATCACACGTAATAAAAGGTTAAAAGTTTATCTCTGGTTGTGGATTTTCATTGAACACTCAGTTTCGATGTTAGGCTGATTGAAGTAAATTCTCCATTTTCCTATTGTCCCTCGTATTATAATCTACTCACTTGCGTGATATTTTTAAGTGAATACAACTTGTAATCCAATCCTATAATCAGCTCCTGCCAATGTGAGTCCACAAATCAATGAAATTATACAAGTAGGAGGATGGATCATTTCTTGCGATAATCATGGCGCAAGTGAAATGATGCAGAATATTTAGTATTACCCGGTGACATTGATCCGGAACGATGAACAACCCTAGCGGTACCATCAATTTGTGTATTCCTATCTTGGCTCTTCCATAGTTTAGCAACAGCTTCTGCAATTAATTCTGTTCCATCGTCATCATGCTCTGCCGAGACAGTGAAATCAAATTGTCTCTTATGACGAATAGCCAATTTATTTTGAGGCAGGCACCATCCCAATGCAAATAGAATCAGAAAAACCAGCAAAACAAGATGTTTCTCTCGATTAAACAGCATTTTAAGACTTGTTCGTTGCAAAGTTAAAATTTAAACTGACTCTAATGTGGAAACAGAGATAATTAAGACGAGATAACCGAAAGCTTTACGAAACCATTAAAAAAAAAGAGAGAAAAACCTTCCAGCTTCATCTGAGCTTTTATTCAGTTTCAATGATGCTAATGGGGAGGAAATAAGTTTACATGACATTTAAATTTGTGGATCCTTAATATGTGCTGGTGGCCAATCCCATTGTTTCTCTGGTGCTGGCCTGAGTAGTGATTCCCATGGCTTCCAACCGAGCATTTTGCGGGCGAGAATCAATTCGTTTTCGGCTTGAACAATCAATTCTTCGACTTGTCCACAACCGATTGCTTTTTCTAGAGCTGTAATGTCCTTAGTCTAGCGGCAGAAGGAGACAATTAAGGGTATAAAAGATAAACACATAATCCACTTACCTTGTTGACTAGATCATAACGTTCTCCGACGATTTTTTCGGTGTTCTGCCGGTAGGCTGCATCCATTGGCATCTTTGCAAGAGCTCTTTGAATTTTTCCATACAAAACCGAGAGAGTATGATGAGGATTGGACGAAACCGCCAAACCGGTTAGACCAGTGGACTAAAAATTTAAAAATATTCATCTTAATCGAGTGGAATCGCCTTGTTTTGATGGATAAAGGTTATGGCTTTTTGTGACATAACATCAACAGTGAAATAAAAACAAGGATTTAAGACTGTTGCACTATTGTTTGGTGAAGAGTTAGATTGCCGTAATTAAGGTAAACTTACCGCTTTAATAATCTTTGCCATTTTGCTTACTGAGCAGAAGGTTTAAGTTATTTTAACAAAAATCCTTTGCGAATTGTTAACTGGACCAAAATTTTCTAGTTTGCAGAGTGACGTTTACGTTGTCAAATGTCATCACTGTGCTGCCAAGTTTTGTAAAAAAAGATATAATTTGAAGAAGTGTTCGATTAAACATTTGGTTTATGCTTCGCGATTCCATGCAATGAAACAGCTGTTTATTTTGGTATGACAGGCCATTCGTTAGCAATAGTTAATGAAAAAAACGTTTGCTAGATGAAGAAGGAGTACCTGTCAAATTACTAAAACAAATAAATAAAGTGTGTGCGTTAAAGAGGGAGAGAAAATTTTCTCCCGAGCCAACTTTTCGTTCAGTTATCAGCTGCTTTGGTAGACGTTCCACATTCTAAAGGCCCCGGCCCATAGAATCCGTTGATCCGTTGCTGTGTCGTTTTTAACTGACACATAGATAGAACTTTGTCGGTGGACCATTACCGACGCATGTATGAACTTCGACGGATAAAGTATGTTTAAGGTCCCGACCCATACAATCCGTTGATCCGTGGCTGCGTCATTTTAACCTGACACATACATATATAGAATGCACGTATTCTTATGGAAGGTGGCCCATAACCGACGCATGTAAGAAATTCGATGGATAAAGTAGGTTTACTTTCAACTTTTTTTAGTCCGTTGATCCGTTGACAGTCGACAAATTGAGACTAAGCACTTTCATTGGTGGAAGCATTGAGAGAGAAGATAAACTGTCATCGCCGTTGACATTTCAATCAGTCAACGAAGGTATGCGACGGATTGTATGGGACTATTCTTTCCGGCAATACGTGAACGTCAACGTCAACCTTCAACGGACCGACAACGACGGATTCTATGGGTCGGGGCCTCTAAGGCCCTTTTAATGCGTTAGCAATAAGCTAATCGTGTGCGTACGAAGCGAGGCCAATCTCATTCCTGAAATAGTATGAGCTTCTCTTCTCTCCACGCCCACTCTCAATGGTAAAAAGTAGTTTTGCTATTTTAAGGTACTAAAAGTTTAAAAAATCTGGTAAAATCATTCTTTACGACATTTCTCTTTGTTGTGGAAAATTGTACTTTCGTTTGAATGCAGTTTAGCTCCCAAACACTTATTTTATGCCATTCGATGCTTGTTATTGTGCTGATTTTAAAACTCTAATAAAGAAAGGTGGACTCTTCCCGTTCAAAAGTCATAACGATTTTAATGTATTTTCAGTGTAAGATGTATGGCGTACAACAATAGCATCCAGTTTTATTTTTTTTATTAATATTAAAACAGTAATATCATTGCAATAGCTCTTGGGCGAGCATAATCGGTTCTTGTTGTACTCATATATTTTACATTGAAATGGTAATTTCATACGGCTATATAACTTCTCAGCGGGAAGTTATTTGACGAAATTTAGTTATCTTTGCGATTTTTAAATCATTCCAACATGTCTTGTATTTGTTCACATCTCTATAAGATCTGCATTTATTTACATTTATGAAAATGTGTTTCCCCGAATTGTTTGTCAATACAATTCCATTTGTCTGGCCAATTCTCAAATCGCCTCAACCAACAAGCGTCTCCAGCTAGTTAAATCTGATGCTGGTCGCCTCCAATTTTGCACACGAAGTTGGTTGTGTGTGCCCCATCTTAGGCTGGGTTTTCCTTTCTGTAGGTACGGCCCTACTGGATATATTCGAAGAAATTCTGTATATATGTTTTTTACATGCGGAAATGGATTCAGAAACCTCAAAACGATAACGAGAATTTGGGGTGATTATTGGTCGACACTCGGAAGGTTAAGTAAACTTGCGAACTCTACTGATTACCATTGTCGTTCATAATATATGGTTTATTCGTCCTGCTTTTCCTGAATCAGCATTGCCTAATTCCTTCGACACGAGCAAATTATAGTAGGAGATCTAGACGGCAACAGCAGACTTAATCACCGATGAATGTTGGCACCACAACACGACGAATGAAAAACGACAACGGTAATCAACTATGTCCAACTAATCTCTACCGGAATCATTTTGTAAAGAAAAACTCACACAATTTTAGGTTTGCTTTCTATATTTCACAAATATGTATAATACATGGAGTTTCCATCCGTTAGAACTTAAAATGACTTCATTGTTAAGAGGAACAATCTATCTACTAAATTTATTACAAAATACGTTATCAAAATATAAAAGAAACAAAACCTGGTTGCTCTGTGGAATTGCTCCGATGTATTCGAAAAAATTAAAATATTTCCGCGCGATTCATGTGAACACACGCGATGTATTCAACAAAAAAAAAAAGTTAGTTACAAAATAATATGTAGGTATGTAAATGGAAAACAAACACCCCTCCTTTATTCACATTATACCTTATCAACAAAAAAAAAAAACAAATTATGCCCACACATGCACATTTATCTTTGGAAGGAAACTTAAAATTCAGTTCCACAGTTCGAGCATCGTCTGTTTTTCATAGCCAAACAGCACAGAATGCCAACGGGAAAGAAGAAAATCGCACAAAACAAACCCAAGCATGAATAAGAGTCTTCAAGGAAGCCAATGCGGCAACTGGGACACCCACCAATAACAATAATCTCTGTAGGTACGGCTACAGACACAGTTGGAGGTGATTCGATTGTTCCATATGAAGGTACATAGCCAGGCATGGGTTGACCTACTGGTGGTGGAGCTGATGGTTGGAATGTTCCCTGATAAGCGGTAGCATTAGGGTAAATGATGCCTTAAAGTAGTAAAATACAGAATTACTGCGTCAGATCAATCAATTATACCAATTAACTTACCAACTGTGGGCGGATTGGGTGACGTTGGGGAGTTAATTGCCTCCGTATACGATGGAGGCTTATCGGTTGCCTCCTTAGACATACTGCTGGTAAAATGGAATGTGTTTTCCTTTTCGAGGGGTAAATTCGCTGCTATCAGGAGGAAAACTTTATTTGGAACAAAATTACTGATATGAGTCACTTCACCTTTTGCAGTTTAGCACTTGTTTGTTTTCTAATCTTCTTCTGTTTTGTAATGACAGCAGCTGACTAGTGACAGTGTTCAGGGAAATGATGGTCGGTAATGAAGTGGATTCAAATCGATAACTTTTGAAAATTGGTGATAGTAGATCCAATAACATAATCTAAACACACTGGAATAGGTTCCAATTAAGATCGTGCTTTTTACCTACATACATATATTCTTTATTTTACAGGCATAAAGAACATATTTAAATAAGTCCAAAATTCATCTTCCAGGCCCAAAATTTAAATAAGTGTCATACAGAGAAGCTCAACATTTTGTTATATATTATACAAAATGACAACGAAGAACGATCACAGCCACAGACTTCACTGATTTTCTATAGAATTACTTAAAGAACTGTAAAAACCCAGATTCAAAAATCGCTTACAACACTGACACCAAAATATCCGCCCGGAGACAATTCATTTCAAAAAATAGGTCATGCATTCAAAATATCTTTTCGAAACTGCAATTTTTTAGACTTAATTTATGTTTAGGCAATCATGTTTGTATTTACTTCTTGTCTTCTTAACAGACATAAACCCTAATATAATTATAACATCTGAAGCTTGACATCTATGCAGTGTTGTCATCATGATCACTGGTAACATAATTATTTTAATGGCGACATCATTTTAAAATTAAATTACGCTGACATAAAAAGTGACATATTTTAGCATTCTCAGTGATATCATTTTAATCAAGTCATAACCTTTTTATCTCGACTGGTGGCATTTGGGTTGGGTTGGAATAAGATAAGAAATATATTTCATATTGAATTGTGCATTTTTGCCATTTGGTCTAAATTATTTCAAAGTGACTTATGTTATGATTTTGTTGTTTTTATTTAAAGGAAGAAAGGTATTATACAGAGGCAGAGTGGGGCTTTTTATTGGTCTTCGAATTTTGTGGAGGATTACGTCACGTGACAAAATCCTGCTAATAAGGTGATATATTTTACTCATCTCGGTGACAACACTGCATTTAAGTTTTGCCATTTTTTATAAATTTTCAGTAAACATGGCAGACGAACACAACAATATAAATAAATTCTTACAAATAGTGCCAGTGCTTGTGTATCAAACATAATTTTCCTAACAAACTCAAACAATGTGTAACAATGGACAAGTCATAAAGATGTCTCGTAGAGACATTAGCGCTACTGTGAAAGACCACGCATGGATGAGACCGACATGTAGTACATGTTTAAAAATCAAAATCTAATCGATTTGGTGTAACTCCGGGATAAATGGCGAATTTCAGTCATGTATGTTGGTTTGGTGATAAGGTTGCTTACATAGACTTGCCTAGAAGCTTTTTCTCACTTTAAGTTGATTCTAGTGTTGCGTAAGAAATGGTTAAATAGGATATCCACTTTTTTGCTCTATTCACATTGGGCAGTTGGAATCCGAACGAAAACGAGCGATTTTGTTCGCTTGCATTCTATTCATTAAATGAATCGTAATATCAGGACTGAACAAATATTGTTATTTGTAAATCGTGTGTTATGGCTCAGAAAAAAAAAACAAATTAACACCGCACGCGTGACTAAAGTAGCTCGAATATGTCAAATGTAATCAGTCTTTGGAAAAATATTTTTCAAAAATCATAGACGTGTTAACTACCTTATCAGTAGTTATGTCGGATTAGGTTTATCCCAAGTGCTGCCAATTCATAGACCCGCTGAAAACTATATGTCAAATTTTTTTTAATGTTTTTGTTTGTCATCAACTTCCCAGGAATCACAGCAGCAGTAATTTCTGCACCTAAAGAAAATCCGTTCTCAGAACTTTCCAAAAATTTTCTTTTGTGAATTGTCTCTCCAGTTGGAAAAACTAAAACAAAACAAACTCTCCTCAGATATGGCAAAAATGGCTTTTCAACACCAGGCCGGCACGGCAATGGAGTGCTTAAGTGTAAGTAGCCTAGTCACGGTTAGAGCAGAACACAACGAACGGTGTAATCCCATCAAAATTGAGCTCCGCCCAAGCATGAAAAATCGTCACAAAAAAGTGCTAATTGTGGTTTTGCGTTTAATTTCTTTCCGCAGATTCCAATTACATTGCATAAGGAGGTCGACTATGATCAAGAAGGTCGTGAGATACTCAAATGTGGTTTTAAAATTGGTGGTGGCATCGATCAGGACTATAAAAAGAGTCCACAAGGATATACTGATTATGTGAGTTTGCACTAGACTGCTAAAACATCCATTGAACCCATAAAAAAAAATCTCTCTCAGGGTATCTATGTAACCGAAGTGCACGAAGGTAGTCCAGCTGCACGTGCCGGCCTACGGATTCATGATAAAATCCTCCAATGCAATGGCTATGACTTTACGATGGTCACTCATAAAAAGGCGGTGAGTTATATTCGCAAGAATCCCGTTCTAAATATGCTAGTGGCTCGCAAAGGTGTCACATCAACGTAATTTAATCTGCCCAGTTGTGTGTGTGTGGGTCAACCCACTTTGAATTGTTGATGCTTCGCATATCTTTCGCGTATGACAAAACATTGATATTACCTAAACTAGATTCCACGCTTTGGCATAAACTATATATATGTATATCTGTAGGCAAAATTGTTTAAACACAAAACGGTTGTTATATTTTCATTTCGTAGTATTGTACCACTCTTATTGATAAATAACTTCTAAAACACTCCACTCTTACTTAAACAGAAATAAAATAAATTATGAATGAAACTGCCAAACTCTCATACAATCAAATATGTTTAAGAAAAAGAAAAAAAAAAAAAAAAACAAGAATAATAATAATTTTAAGCGTAAACGGAATAAATTAATGAAAAATATACATGAAAGCTTTTTATATACAACAAACATATTAACGTAATTGAATATAGTATTTCAGAATTAATTAAGACGGAAAGAATGTTTTTAAAGAAAGAAAATGAAAATGAATACCACAAAGGATCATTCCAAATATATTTCATAGTTTTTTTGTTTGTGATAAGAAATACATTTTTTTGTTTGTTACTTTTACATGACATCTTTTAAATAAATGTTTGTATTAAAATATATATAATTTAGCATTTTCAATATATGTACATGGTTTTAATGGATCGGTTACAGTTTCGTTAGTGTGTCCACCCTTTTTTAATTTCACATATAGGGCAAGTACAGTTAAGGCTTTCCCTGTGAATAGCTTTTATAAGCGGACATCTCTCTTATAGGGATAATTTTGCTGGGACCAATTTGTTTCTTATAAACCCCGTGCCAAAAAATAAACACCGCACTATGAAAATTTTATTTAGATTTCCGGTACGATTGCAGTTTTTCTGTGATATAAGGAAAGTACGAGAAAAAATGCGGAAACATTTGCGGTCTGGCAATACTGAAATATGACATCGCAGTACCGCTATCCTTTGATCACATGTTCTTATAGTAATCACATTTATTTTAAAGTCGCGGTTGATCTATAGTGTTGTGATTATTAATAATGAGCCTAAACGAATTGGATAATGGGAAAGTTATTTTGTACTTTTACGAGGAAAATAAACATTTCAGGCGGATTCAAAAATGTCGAAATCAACGGTGTATGATGTCATCAATACATTTGAACAACGTTAAAGTGTCGAACGTGCAGCCGGATCTGGTCGTCCAAGAGCCCCGCAATTCCTAGAAGTTCGACAGACACTTTTGTAACAAATGGATCAATCAACGCTACCGTTTACAGAAACGAATTTTATTGGACGTCATAGAGGATCAGTACTGTTTTGGCCAGATTTGGCAACATCTCACTATGCAGACTACAAAGTGGTTTGAGGAAAATGGTGTGGCATTTTTTCCCAAGGACTGCAATCCCCAAACACTCCCATGCTAAGATCTATGGAACGATATTGAGCCCTTATGAAACGTGGTGTAGTGGGTATGAAACTCAGGTGGTATTAAGTTTCAGTAAACTCCAAGGGTGGTGTCCAGATAACTGCGGAGCATTTTTGTTTTGTTGTTATTGTCGTTGCACTGTGAGATCCGATCTTGCCATGTTTGGAGCGCATGTCTCTGAAAAATCGGTTCGCAACTGCCAAGTAATTAAGAAAAGACTTGAATGAGAGATTTTCTATTAACAGCAGCATGCGGAGTGTTCAACGCCGGCTAAATGAAGTGGGTATTCAAGTCCGTAGACCTACAAAAAAGACGCTTCTCTCTGCAGTAATGAAGAAAAATGGATTGATGTGGCCAAATAGCACCGCCAACTATTGGAAAAGGGTAACATTTTCTGATGATTCCAAATTTAATTTGATTGGACCTAACGGAAAGCAGACAGTGCGAAGGAGAGCTGAGGAGCGATATTTAGACATGTTATGGTTTGGGGATGCATGACAAATTGGGGTCTTGGACGTATTTTTCTTTTGGAAGGTTCCGTAAATGCAGCGAAATGCAAACAAATCACTGCTGATGGTGTTGTTCCTAGAATAGAGGAGTTATGCTGCTACATCTCAAATCTCATATTTTAGGATGATTACGCTCCCTGTCATTGCGCTCATTGCGTAAGTTAAAACAAATTTCGACCTAAAATATAAACTCAAAACCACTTCCAAATATTGTTTCCTTTCAACATATAGCCCAATGCAGGGCACATATTGGACTTGAATCCCTAAATTGGCAAGGAAATAGCCCTGACCTTATTATAATAGAGAACTTGTGGTCAATTATGGCTCAAAAAGTAAGCAACAAGACACCTAAAAGAATTGAAGAGTTCAAAACAGTCATAGAGGAAGTATGGACTAATAATAGATGAAATCCAAAAACTTTATGACTATGCCACCAAGGGTCCAAGAGGTCATAAAGGCTAAAGGCGGTGCTACAAAGTACTAAGGAAAAATAAAAACTGGATTTCGCCTAATAATGAATAATTAGCGTTATTCAATGTTCCTTTAATTACTTTTAACAAAAAAAAAGTGGAATAAACTACCGTTATACATATTTTTAATATTTTTTTTATTGGTGTGTAGTGCCATAAAATTGTATACCCTTTTCTGCTAGCGTCTACCTTGTCTTGTTGTTTCGTCGCATTTGTGGGAAATTTGGCCACAAATAGGTAATTAGTGTTAGGAAGGACAATGCCTTATAAAAAAAAATTATAAAATTATAGACATATTTAAATTTCAGTGAAATAGAATACGTTTTAGAAAAGATTTATGAGTGCGGTATTTTTTTTTTTTGACACGGAGTGTACTTCGAAATAAAATAGATTCTAATAATCGGGACCCTATTCCCTGTTTTATTTTTTCAAAATACAGTTTATTATATTTAAGCTTTAACCGGACATCTCCAATAGCCGGACAAACAAGTTGGGACCGTGAGTGTCTGCTTATGATTTCGACGAATTTATCGGTCTTGAGATTTTCATAACTTTTGGTATTACTATAAACCGAAATAAAACTCAGCCCATATACCCTACAATATGATCAAAAGCAATGATAACCAACTTTGTACGCCTGCTATTAGGACACACCAGCCTAACACACTAATTCCTGCTAAGAAAAGATAATCTTCCCAACTGTCAGACCTGCAACCAAGTGTTCAATTTGCAACATCTATTAATAATTCAATGCTGTCAAACTCATCCATCTACGAAGCCTTAAGAACTACAGATGCTGAAAGTATTCAAACTATAGACCAACTAATTAAAAGATTAAAAGTAACCTTGTAATTTTAGCCTTACAATGTTGTTTAAGTTTAATTTCAGGATTGGGTTGGACATATGTCACTAGGTGGGGTACCATGTTTTTAGAAAAAAGTATAACGATACTTTGCCTAATAACTAGATTTTGAAAATTTGCTTTTCAATGTAGGTACATACAGATGAACAGCACGTAGCTGCAAGTACATCCGACCCAGTCGTGCACTGCGGAATGGGGGCAAACTTTGCGTAAGTCCTGTAGAGCTCAACTCACCATAGCTCAATTGGGTTGAGATCAGTAGACTGTGGTGGCCGAACTAACCATAACTTTGAGTGTCTGCTGGATCACAGTAAAATCTTTGTCCAGATGGCAACATTGCTTACTATATCTCTATCAAAGTAGCTCCAGATTATAACAGAACCTCCACCATGTTTTACACAAGCACTGATCAGGTGCTTCACCTGCTGACCTGCGGACGAAGACCCTTCGCTTTGAACCAAAAACCTCAAACTTAGACATCGCTCCAGAGAACTTTTTTCCAGTCTTCATATACTTTTTTTTTAATTTCTTGGCTTATTGCCAAGCTGCTATTTCTTACGTTGCTGGTTATGCTTCGATGCTTCAGCATCAGGGGCGTTCTTTCTGCAACAAAAATAATTTTCCGTTAACAGCCCATACTCCATAACTCTTAGAGTTGAGAAGAGTTCTAATACTCTAGATTCCTATCATAGTAGTATCCTTCCATTTCCGAGGCATTGATTTGTTTTTTCTGCAGGTTGATGTCCCACAACCCAACTGAAACCTAATCTCTTTTGTATCAGAAAACTCGCCATTCGACGGCTTTCGTTCGCAATTTCCGAAGAAATTTCCAGATGACACTACGTGGAGGTAGAAGCAGGACTTACTAGAGCTACAAGATGTTCGACTGTGGAGGCTTTTTCTTATGGATGCAACTTCTGCGAGGTCCTTGTTAGTCGTTTGGCAATCACACATGTTTTGTTGATGTATCTAACCACAAAATAACTCTACAGTGCTAGTTACCCACATTGAGAATACATTTTGTACTGTCCTAAATGGACCCTTTTATGAATCATTTATCTCTTCTATCATACAGTAGGATCTAAGTGAGAATCAATTCAGTGCACAATTTTTGCTTAATTATCACCAGAAGTAATTTGTGAACTTTCTTTCGCTAGCTGGAAGAGATTTCACTGCACAGAGCTCCCCTATGAACAGGAAACCATATAAGACAAACTCTGTTTCGTTTGAAAAATCTGTTTAGATTGATCTTACATTCCAAACAAATTTTGATTGCAAAGGCCAATGCTTCTAGGTACTACGTCATACATATCTCTTCAGATATCCAGTTTGATGTTTCAAGTATGGCAAAAGTGTATATTTGGAAGATTCACTTTGCTTTAGATGTTGCTATAATTTCTGGTGATCCAAATATTTCCAGCTAGTTTGATTTAAAACTAGCCAGTTAGAAGTTGTGTACTCCAACACTGTGTTTATGTATATGTAGGTACTAAATAATTTAACCCAGTACTGATCATATGTTAATCTTTTGATCAATGAATGAAATAGACAGTTAACTAAATTGACGACGTGACGACTATTTTTTTGATTTTATTATTTTATGCAATTGAATAAAAATTACTATTTTTTAGAACCCTTACTACCCGGTTTCTTGTTTTTTGTGTTCGGCTTCTTCTTGTCCGCTTTCGTACCTGGCTTATTAGCTGCCTTCTTCGAGTTGTCTTTCTTCATTTTTGCCAAGATCTTACATTCTCTGTTCACGTCTAACTTCTTTAATGGTTTTGGAGTTTTTATCTTGCCAGCCTTGGAATCTGCCTTGTTGCCAGCCTTGGAACCTGCCTTCTTGCCAGTCTTGGAATTTGCCGACTGGGGCCTATTTGTTTCCGGTTTCTTATACGCCTTCCTGGGGTTTCTCTGTTTTTTTCCTCCTTTCTTATCTGAGGTCTTCCCCTTTTCTGCCTTCTCCAATTTGATGATTTTAGAGAGGCCGCAATATATCTCCTTAACAGCTTGGAATTCTGTTAGACCCAATCGTCGTTTATTTGAAACATCATAGATGCCACCTTCGCTTTCCGAATGTTCCCCCCGGGTTCCACGAACCTGCAGTTTATATTTAGCAGCAATACTCTCCAACATTTTCCTGTTAGAGGCCAATTTCGGCAGCCTTATGTGCGCTGAAGCACGTATTGTTGTACCCAAGTTGGTGGGACAGAAAGTCAAATAACCCAACCGATCATCGCGTTCAAATGGAATTTGCTCCTCAAGAGCGTTAATACCAGTCACCAACCTACTGTAGACATTAGCAAAATTACCACCTCTTTCCATGGAAATTATACGAATATGATCCTCTTCGTTACACCACACCAGGAATGTTCTGTCGAAATTGTGAAAAATACCACGACCAGTTGGCCAGAAGCGACTTGCGTTGGCAGCTTGCAAGAAACGATCACCCTCCTTGAATAAAAAGTGATCATCGATCAGTTTCTTTTTAATTGACTTTTTCATGCCATACAAAGGATAGTATCTACCCTTCAAATCATTACGCAGGCTATCCAAGGCGCAATGGACTAAATCTTCGAGATCATCGTATTGTTGCTTGGTCATGCATGGGTTGAATGGAAAGCCTTTTACCGAACGCGCACACCGTATACGAGTGGAGGCGATATAATGCTTAAATGGATCAAGATCGCCAAAGATGCATGGATTTCCGAGTTCCTTTGGAGGATGACAATCTGATTTCTTGAATCCAAAGTGGTAGTCTTGAATAATTGGATCGAATATATCGGCAAAAACTTTGTAAGCTTCAGCATCAGGGGCGTAAATGCCACAGCCAGAGTCATGATTTGCAAAACCCGATTGGATGCAATCCAATAGGGTAGAAGTTTTTGTTCTTTTTTCTCTTAACGCCTTGAAAATGTTTGAAGTTAAATGCTTCTTTAGTAGTGATGTAGACTTTGATTTCGAAAGCTTCGCGAATCCATTATCTAATGTCTTCAGAATAGCGGGATCAACCCCAGACTTGTTTCTAGAAGGGATGACAACATTTTGTGAAATAATTGACTTTTACAACACATTAGAATATTTACGATTTGTGGCATTTAAACAGAAGGAGTCCATTGTTTTTAAAAGCATTGAGAAGGTGCCTTTGCATAGCTTAACATAAATACGGAAAATTTTTAAGACTTTTATAATTCAAAATTTTTAGGACTGTTTAAATTTTTTTTACAAATAAAACAACGCTACTGACATGAAGTCGGCAGACCGCTTTTGTTTTGTTCCAAGACAGTGATCAAGGACATTGTCGTACTAGGGTCCTTTTTCCTTAATCTTAAATTTCATGGAGTGTAACCGAAACAGTACGGACCGTAAAGTGTAGAGACGCATGTGATATGGTTAAAAGCAATTGTATACTCTCACCTTAGCTAAGATCTTCATCAACTGAATTAAGATTCTTAGACTTGATGCTATAACCAGCGAAGGATCTGA
This sequence comes from Pocota personata, assembly GCA_963082735.1. NCBI lineage: Eukaryota > Metazoa > Arthropoda > Insecta > Diptera > Syrphidae > Pocota > Pocota personata. The sequence goes on from OY720431.1 coordinate 19,645,905, forward strand.
GACCTTATTTACAAGTCCTGAGCCAGATATAGGCTATTTCTTCATTCTACGGGGTTGAATTGAAAATATCACAACCTAAGACAGAAAACCCTCTATAATTTGTATACAATTTTCCACTTTTACGACTCAACCGTCGTGTGAGCCACGCGTTCGCCTGGTGCAAGAACACTTTCTTTCACAGCAAACCTGGACGTTTCACTTTGATTTCTTCACGTAATTGATGTAAAAGGCTGCAATAGTATTCAGAGTTTATTGTTTGAGCTTTTTCCAGATAATCCACAATAATGACGCTTTTGGAAATCCAAAAAACTGATGAACCTTATTCACCAACAAAATTGCTTTGGCTTTCTTTGGGACTGGAAAACTCTGCTTTTAAATTGCTTCTACTGTGGTTTGAACTCTGGAGTATAGTTGTAGTGAACTCATGTTTTGTCCGTGGTTGCAAATGTGGCCAGACACTCTTTTTGATGGCCTCAAAGAGTTTGTGGCTCTCGTGCACTTCTGATCAACTGAAATAAGCCCGAGAACTCATTTTGCTAACACTTTCGAAAACACTAATTCATTCACGATTTTTTGTACGGTTATAAGAGATGCTCATAATTTCGGCTTTCTCTCTCATCTTTAGTCTACGGTCACTTCAAATCAAATCGCAGGTTTTCTGATTTTTTCTGGAGTCCTCGTAGTTAAGGTTAAGGGAAGGCTTCAAGAGTAACACAGAAGGCCTTACGTTAAGAGGAAACTGGACATAGACACCAAATGTCTAGGCAGCGGGTTCAGGATCTTACTCGTATGTGGCTAAATTCTGTTTCCATACGCCGGGATATCTGTGAATTTGCACAATTTTGGTCAAATTTCGTAGAAATTCACAACTTGGTCAAGTACGGGAACAGACCTAATTGTAGTTAATCTTCGTCATAGGTGGAGACATTAGTGGAAGAGTGTACCCGCAAGAACTGAAATAAAGGGTGACCAGATAGCAATGATAGTTTTTCCAATTATTTTGTTTCAGCAGCTATCAAAGACACCAATAACATCCAGCTGTCAAAATATTCAATAAGGTTTGCTCTTTCATCACACTTCGTTTGACACTTCCCGAACTTGTGGAAATTATTAAAAAATATTGTCGAAATTCCGGGTCAGTTGTAAATACGCAACGTGAATTTCGTCGTGAGGTCGGTCGTCATAATGGCTTCAGTGCGCAGGCAATTCGTTGCACCGTGGAAAGTTTGAGCGTCAGTAATCTCTTTTGGACCTTAAGCCACCAACCAGACAGATATCGGTGAGAAGTGAGGAAAACATAGCCACCATAGCTATGACACGGCGGCATCATCGGTCCTTATTTGTTTCGAAATGAGGAAGGAGACACCCATGGTCCTCGGTATAGAGCGATGTTAACCGACTTTCTGTTTCCAGAGCTCGACAACATCGATATATCCGAGCTGTGGTTCCAACAAGATGGCGCTACATGCCATACGACGCAACGCTCGAAGTGTTGAAGGAGAAATTTGGCGACTGGGTCATCTCACGGCGAGCGTTCATCAATTGGCCGCCGTGATCATGCGACTTGACACCCCTCGATTATTTTCTCTTTGGGTTACGTCAAGTCCTTAGTCTACGCTAAGAAGCCAATCACTTTGGATGAGCTCGAGGCCAACATTTTTCATTCATTTTTAGTGCATTTTTATTAATTCATTTATTAACTTACATGCTAGACAAAACGCTTAAAACTAGCTTAACTAACTTAACTATTCTTATTCTAACTTACTGGCCCTATGCGGGCGCTCTAAGTTAAACCTAATACTTAAAACTATGTCTTTCGACGTAACTAACTTAAGATTCTTTATTTATTTATTTTATTATTCTATTGGCTATTACTACTAAGAAAAATGTTTAATCAAATGAAAAAACTTAGTACATGAACTTTTTTTTGTTTTTAATGTTCGTATATATAAAACTTATAAACTACCCTAAAATAAATCTTAAGCTATCTTAACCTATCTTATTCTACGTAAATTTTTTTTGTTTTTTTTTTAATTTTTTTTTTTATTTTTTTTTTTTTTGTTTTTTGTTAATTTTTTTTTTTTTTTTTTTTATGTTTTTTATATTTTTTGTGTTTTTTTTTGTATTTTTGCATCCAAGTGCTGTGGATTTTTTTTTTTTTTTTTTTTTCCTTTTTTTATTAAAATACTACTTACAACCTATTTACATAACACTACCTAAACCTTAAAACTATGTAAGTCGGCCATGGACAACAAACAGCCAACCTCAAATATGCAACAGGCTACCCTGGATTAGGAGGAAACGACGAAGGAGTTTCCTCTCTTTCGGCCAGCCACCAGAAATGACCGTACTGACGTTGTACGTCATCAACATCGCGACCCGATACCGCCCTACTAAACCGGAGACGCTCCACACTGCCGTGTACAACGTCTCTGTCGTAGTTGAGTCGCCTATCCACAGCTGTCCGAGCAACGTGGAAGATTAGCGGCACTGCCAATCTGTCCTGGATCAGACCTTTCTTATCAAAATAGAGGAACGCCTCTGGGGGAACAAAGCCGTTAAGGCGCACTCTCTCATGATACTCGGAATTGGGGTAATAAGCCCCGAAGATCAGGTTGTTCGTCGAGCTCATTGCTCTTGCAATGTGCCTTCGAATCAGCTTGATAACGAAATTATCCACTCTTATTAGATTAGCCCTGTTGTATAGGACCTCATTGGGATAGAATTTTATGTACTGGGACTCCGGTGTTCTGTATAAATGAAGGCAAGCCCGAAGGCAAGCCCTCTCAAACACCCGAATCTTTTCCAACAAGCTTGCTCCCACGTTGAACCACACGGGACATCCATATACGAGCATGGGCCGGATGAGGGCCATGTAGCAGATTACCTTTACCCTTGCATCGAGTTGCTTGCTATAAAAAAGTCTCTTTGTAAGGGCAAAAGCACCTTTGGCTCTGACCAGAGCAGCATCTATATGTTTGTTAAAATATAGATATTGGTCTAACCAGAGCCCCAGGTATCTGACTACACTTCGACTCGCAAGTGGCTGTCCGTGCGGTCCCACGATTGAGAACTTTCGCCAATTCTTTCTGGTATCCCTAGAGGCCCCAGACAACGGCGTCCTAAAAAGAATGGTTTCCGATTTCTGGAAGTTGATCTTCAACTTCCAGTCATCGCAATATCGCTGAATCTTATCGAAGTCACGTTGCAAGAGAATTGCAATGACCTCGATTTTTGGTCCTGATCTGTACGCGATCAAGTCGTCTGCGTACGCTATGGCATGGTGAAGTGATCCTATCAGATCGCTCGTGTAAATGTTGAAAAGGATCGGTGAATTAACCGCACCTTGTTGCAGACCGTTTTTAATTAGAAATGTTCCAGCAGAAGTCACATTGCCATTTTTGACAATGAACTGTCTACTGGTGAGCATGTCATGAAGTATGTACAGCAGTGGTTTGCTTATGCCCAGCCTGCTTAGCTTGTAGAAGAGTCCCTCTAACCATACGGTGTCGAAGGCCTTCTCCAAGTCAATCAGGCAAGCACCCGTGCACTGTTTCTTGCTTTTGTTCCATTGGATATCCGATACCAGTTTAGACGCGGCATGTATTGTATCATGCCCCGCCTTAAAACCGAATTGGTTATCCGGAATTATATTACTGTTCTCAGTCCACTTAAGCAGGGCTCTATTGATCACTTTCTCGAATACCTTGCTGATGTTCGGAAGGAGACTTATCGACCGGAGATTTGCCGGATTGGAAGTGTCCTTACCCCGTTTGGGGATGGGTTGTATCACTGCTGTTTTCCAATGCGCTGGATAATGTGCATTATTCAGTGCATTGTTGAACAGAGTTGTGTAAATGTCCACCGCTTCTAGAGGGAGATGTCGAAGCACAATGTTCGACACTCCATCGATTCCTACAGATTTCTTCCTCCTCAATGAGTCGAAGATCGCTTGGAGCTCCACCTTCGATATGTACGGGGGATGTACCCTTTCATCGGCGATGACATTATTTGCCATGTTATCGTCATTGAACTCGGTAAAACCTATGTTCTCGGATCGCCAGTGCTCTATATCATTTCGAAGGTAGAAGTTGTGCACAAGGACGCGATTTTCCAGGTCGTGGTTCGGGCAAATGGTATCATTCACCTTGTACACTTCCTGGAAAGTCGCTCCTATAGCCTCTACCTTCTCCTGCGGATCTTCGATCACAAAGAAGTTGTCATCCTCTACTGCGTTATCTGGATCTATACCTGCTGTTATAAGTATTCGTCCATTGTTCGTCGTTCGGGGGATCTTAAGACACGGAAGGTCGTTTTGATTATTCCTCCGAAATATTTTATTTATTTGCGGGAACATACTCGGGTTGTTGGATTTTACAGCCCGAATTTTATTGTTCCAATGCAAATTTACAGAAAGTCTGTAATTTTCTCTAATTAACTTCTGGAGGTTTTTAATCAACGACTTCAGTGTCCTAACCTCCGAGTTCTGTCTGTCAGTAAACTGTCTGTACAAGGTTTTTAGTCTCGACAACAGTCTACTTTTGTGTTGGTGTAGTGCGTCAATTGTTGCATTGCGGAATATGTCTGCGTTGTCAGTATGTTGATACCGAGGTATCGTATTATCCATAGTTCGTTTAATTGTCTCGTCCATTTGTTTTAGGTACCAGTCAATCTCCTCGTTTGACAGATTCCTATTGGACGGTGGGTAGAGCGAGTTCGAGGAGAGTGCTCTTGTTAAAGTTCTGGAGAAGCGAGTCCAACGCGTCCGAGGCCAACATTTGAGGCGCTATTGCCGGAATAACGCCGCACATATTGGACCGAGTCATCAAAAATTGGACCGATCGCTTGAAGCACTGACAGTGAAGCCGAAGCGGCTATTTTAATGATGTGCTATTCCATACATAATGACATGAATAGCTTCAAAATAAAGCCAGAATCAATTTGATATCTAAACCGTTGTTGTTTTATTTAAATTTCTTTTGTTATCGTTCTTATCTGGTCACCCTATACAACTGCCCGGACGTATTCTCGAGAGTTCGCGATCTCGCTATAATTCGCATCGTAGTCATACTGAATCTCAATTGGATCAACAGTAAGGCGAAATGCTGATTTCTTGGGGCACATATCATCCAGGACGAGTAAAATAAGATTACTAGCTGGTATTGGAAGAACGACAAATGGCCGTTCGCATGCATGCATTGGGTATATAAGTGACTTCTGTGGTCGCAGGATTTAAGTCGCGTACGACGTAATGTGACCCGATGTAACCAATCCTTGTTGTTGACCGCATAATCGGTCATGTTTTCATCAAAATAATGGTCCATCATGTCTGCAGCGACAGTACTACATCATATCTTTTCAGGTACCCAGTTTGGTGTTTCAACTATGGCAAAAGTGTACATTTGGAAGACTCACTTTAATTTGGATGTGGCTATAATTTCGGTTGACCCAAACATTTTCAGATAGTTTTATTTAAACCCAGCCAGTAAGAAGTTGTGTACTACAAGTTATATATTTATTTATACGAGTAGGTACTAAATAATTAACTTGTCAGAATCAGCGATGAAATTCAATATTCCCTACTTACTAAGAGCTCAAATCTACCTAGAATGGGATTGTAGTGCGATTATGCTTGCACATTTATTTATTACAGTAGTGCTATTTGTATACATGTAGTGCGATTATGCTTGCATATGTATACAAATAGCAACATTTCGATCGTCTGCTCGTCATCTGAAACCAAACTCATATGAGCTAAGCCAGCGACAATGTCGCATAAGAAAAGAGATTTATTACTAAAGTATCTGTCAGAAAAGTAACACGTTTTGATCAAAGCTAATTTTTTGTTCAATGAAAGGAATGGCGTAGGTTAAAATTAGTAGATAGTTACCTAAATTGACGACATTATGGTTTCCCTAAATAACACTATTTTTCCGTTTTTATTATTTTGTGCCATTTAAGAATTCCAATTACTATTTTTTAGAACTCTTACTACCAGGTTTCTGGATTATTGTGTTCGGCTTCTTCTTGCCTGCTTCATTTGTGCCAAGATCTTACATTCTCTGTTTAAGTCTAACTTCTTTAATGGTTTTATAGCTTTCTTTGTGTTTTTTGTTTTGCCAGCCTTGGAATCTGCTTTCTTGGGGTTTCTCTTAGGGCCCTGATTTTTCCCTATTTCTAGTCTCTCGACTTCCCCTTTTCTCCTTTCTCCAATTTGATGATTTTAGAGAGGCCGCAATATATCTCTTTAACAGCTTGGAATTCTGTTAGACCCAATCGTCGTTTATTTGAAATATCATAGATGCCACCTTCGCTTTCTGAATGTTCCCCCCGGGTTCCACGAACCTGCAGTTTATGTTTAGCAGCAATATTCTCTAACTTCTTTTTGTCTGAGGCCAATTTCGGGAGCTTTATATGTACTGAAGCACGAATTGTTGTACCCAAGTTGGTGGGACAGAAAGTCAAATAACCCAATCGATCATCGCGCTCAAATGGAATTTTCTCCTCAAGAGCGTTAATAGCAGTCACCAACCTACTGTAGACATCAGAAAAGTTACCACCTTTTTGCATGGAAATAATACGAATATGATCCTCTTCGTTACACCACACCAGAAACGTCTTGTCGAAATTGTGGAAAATACCACGACCAGTTGGCCAGAAGCGACTTGCGTTGGCAGCTTGCAAGAAACGATCACCCTCCTTGAATAAAAAGTGATCATCGATCAATTTCTTTTTAACTGACTTTTCCATGCCGCGCAAAGGATAGTATTTACCCTTCAAATCATCCTGCAGGCTATCCAGGGCGCAATGGACTAAGTCTTCGAGATCATCGTAATGTTGCTTGGTCATGCATGGGTTGAATGGAAAGCCTTTTACCGAACGCGCACACCGTATACGAGTTGAGGCGATATAACGGTTATGCGGATCAAGATCGTCAAAGATGCATGGATCTCCGAGATCCTTTGGAGGATGACAATCTGATTTCTTGAATCCAAAGTGGTAGTCTTGAATAATTGGATCGAATATATCGGCAAAAACTTTGTAAGCTTCAGCATCAGGGGCGTAAATGCCACAGCCAGAGTCATGATTTGCAAAACCCGATTGGATGCAATCCAATAGGGTAGAAGTTTTTGTTCTTTTTTTTTTTAACGCCTTGAAAATGTTTGAAGTTAAATGCTTCTTTAGTAGTGATGTAGACTTTGATTTCGAAAGCTTTGCGAAACCATCATCTAATTTCTTCAGAATAGCGGGATCAACCCCAGACTTGTTTCTAGAATGGATGACAACATTTTGTGAAGTAATTGACTTTTACAACACATTAGAATATTTACGATTTGTAGCATTTAAACAGAAGGAGTCCATTGTTTTTATAAGCTTGGAAGAGGTGCCTTTGCATAGTTTAACATAAATACAGATAATTTTTAAGACTTTTATAATTTAGAGACTTTTTAAATTTTTTTACAAATAAAATATAGATATTGACATGATGTCGGCAGACCTCTTTTGTTTTGTTCCAAAACAGTGATCAAGGACTATGTCTTACTAGGGTCCTTTTATCTTAACCTTAAATTACATGGAGTGCAACCGAAACAGTACAGACTGTAAAGGGCAAAGACTAGTTACATATGAGGCCACATCCGAAGAAGAGATATGTCTTTGCACCGACACCAGGAGAAGATATCGTCAGCCCAGAATGCACCAATATTTGTTAAGATTGACCCCAAATGTCTAGGCAGCGAGTTCAGGATACCAACTGGGGGATCTTATTTGGCCAAATCCTGTTCCCGTACGCCGTACGGACTTGGTCAAGCACGGGAACAGACCTAATTTTAGTTACTCTACGTTATAAGTGGGGACATTAGTGGAAGTCCTGCAAGGACTGAAATACAAATTGAAAGATATTAATGAGGATCACTTGCAATAAAGCAGCACCTTAATAAATATTAGTGTAGTAATATTGCAAAAGGCAGAAAGACATTAAATCAGTGTTGATCGAGAGTGCCACTGGAAGATATATGTGTTTGAAATTATATTGTGCTACAGTATAGAACTGCTGAAAGTATAATTTAGGTGAAAAAGGCTGATTCTGTCTTTCCTAAGCTAGGGTGTACTTAAATCTTCGATGTTTTGAGTGAACATATTTTGAGCGGTACTCACGTTTTCATATCGTTGTCTGCATACTGATACTGACAATACAAGTTGAAGAGCAGTGAGGTGAGAACAAACCCTTGTGGTAGGCCGTTATTAAGATTCATTAACATACTTTTTGTTTCGCCTGTGAAGACTTGGAAAGAGCGATTGCTTAGCATGTTGTTAATGAGTGGTTTTATCTTTCTGTAGGGGACTACTTTCATTAATTTATACATCAGACCCAAGCGTCATTTTGTGTTGTAAACTGCCTTAAATTCTACAATTACTGCAGCCCCTTTAAGTTTGTTCTTAAAGCCAGCGTTAATATAAATAACCCTGCCCTGGTCCAGTCGTCCATTTTGGCAATAGCAAAATCACCCATCTTTTACAAAAAGACCTGCTGTTCATGATTTTATAGTAAATTGTTATGGAAGAATACGGAGAAGTAGGGTGACACTATTGTGTTGTAGATTTAAAATATAAAGAAACAGTTTTCAAGTGTAAATTCAATTGTTTTCTTTATTTAGTCTTCATTAATCAAAAGCTTTAGCACATAGGTATTCCTCTTTTTAATAATAAAAACTTTTTTGCTTTATTTTATTTATGTATATAATTACTTAATTTCATACTATTGATTAGAAAAATTTAATTTTATCATAGTTTTCAATTTGTTCCGTATTTTCTAAAAGCGAAAAAGTGTTAAATTTTTACTTTTTACAATAGAAATAGTTATAATTAAAACAAAATAAGGCTTAGCAATTAATGTAGGCTTTCGATTAGTGTAGCGTTGGGAATAAATAACAAATTAAATCAATATTTTATAATTATGTTTTTAACAGTTTTAATGGACTATGATAAATAAATAAAATTGTATATTTTTTGTAAGTAAGTTGGTAGGTACACGATTTCTTCTTGAAAATTTCTTACCCTAATTGTTTTTATTTATAATGTGAAATATACAAAAGCTAAGATTACAACAGTAAATGTGAAAGGATTTCCTTAAATAACTTTAATTTTTTGTTTATACTATATAACAATTATTTCTATTGTTAAAGGTAACGAATTAAAATTGTACTAAATAAAATTAGAATGTAATTTACTAATTTACTGGTGGCATCACCACACAACTCAATCGCACTCTCCTGAAAAGAAATGGGTCAGGAAAAGCTTGCTTTGATTTTTGTTTTTGTTTTACTGTGCTTACATTCATATGTTTATTAATACAGCTGCCCGGACGAATTCTCGAGAGTTCACGATCTCGTTTATAGCATGCCAGGCTATAATTCGCATCGTATTCATACTGAATCTCAATTGGATCGACAGTAAGGCGAAATGCTGATTCCTTGGGGCACATAACATCCAGGACGAGTAAAATAAGATTACTCGCTGGTATTGGAAGAACGACAAATGGCCGTTCGCATGCATGTGCTGTCATATTGTAGACAACGTTCTCTTTGTCATTGTAAAGGGTATACAAGTGACGTCTGTGGTCGCAGGATTTAAGTCGCGTACGACGTAGTGTGACCCGATGTAACCAATCCTTGTTGTTGACCGCATAATCGGTCATGTTTTCATCGAAATAATGGTCCATCACATCGGCAGCGACAGTATGAAATTGTACAATATACCACAGCAATGAATGAATTAGCCATTTAGCAAGGCGTAGAATGTGCATCATGGGCTAAAAATATAAAGAAAAATATTTTCCAATTCAAGTGGGGATTATTTTTGATAAGATCTATTTTAGATGCGCACCGAAAACAAATGACTTGATGAGTTATAATCTCCAGTAGCCTCGAAACACACTGCCTGATAGTCATAGATGATGACCTCCTTGTAGACTCGCTCCTCGATTAGTCGACGCATAAGAGCACCATTTACTTCGCCAAAAAATTTTCCTGTTTCTGGACGTCTCGGCGATATTACTACATAACCATTGTTATCCAAAATAAAACAATCGATCTCCTCCGATGTGCAAGTTTTTGGACAGTCAGCGCACTGTTGGTATAGGAGAACTTTATGTAACACATATTCTGATAGTCGTGTCACACGAAAAATAAGGTAACATGCAGGAATTTCTTATAGACAATTTAAGTGACACACCGATGCGAGGTTACAAAAGGTCTGTTCTCGTATATTCTCGTACGGGAAGAGACTTTAAGTAAAGTGATGAATGAGGTGACAATTTGTCATTTCGACTATGAGAATAAGGGTGATTTTTAAGAAAAATGCATTCTTACATTACTAGTGATGTTTTTAAAGAGTGTGTAAAGGGCCTTATGTTGGAACTGAAAGCCAACAACTGCTGCTGGTGCAGATTTACCACCTTCGGTGTGAAAGATTGCATGACTGGCTGTAACTAAAGTTTCGGCATTAGTCTCTGAAAGATAAAATATTTTTAAGGGAAATATTATAAAACACATAATAAAACCTCCGCTATCGAAAGGAACTGAGTATACGAAACTCTCCTCACGCACAAAATGCTGTTCGACTGCACGCTTATACCAAACTTCATCGATGGCACGTCGATTATTCTCTCCAAATTGCTCTCTAAAATAAAAAAAAAAAAAAAAAAAATTCTGTAACAAATTTGCATAAATTTGTCACATAAATTTGAGCTCTGAAAATAACATTCTGGCTAAGGGGTTTCAACTGCATTAAGTGAGGAGCAAGACCACCTTTGTACTAAGATTATTAGTTTACGCTGTCAACATAACTGGCAGTCAACCAATCCGAAGCTTTACTTATGACTATTAGTAGGTCCGTTTCTTTACTAGAAATTTTTTACGAATTCTAGTCTTGATCCAAAAGATTCGTAAAATAAAGAAGCAGCGAGAGAGTACAACATGTGCTCTCATGGAAAAACTTACGAATATTTACCCAACAAATTTGTGTTGGTAAACTGTCAAACCCCTGTCAAATTACTCATATGTAAATTTAAATTTAGTTTATTGAAAGCTTTTTGTATTTATTTGGTATTAAATCGATTGAAAGAAGTGCAGTAATAAATGGAACAAGAATATAAATAGAAAAATAGACGCATATTCATTGGTGGTTCCTCACATATGTTCTTGATATTTCCCTCATGCACAGCTTTTGTTGTTCAACGCGTTTCCTAACTTTTTTCTTGTGATTTTCACCTTTCTCTGAGAGATTTTTCAACCACTCCTTGGAATTTATGATTTTACGAATATTAGTGCAAAAAGAAAGGGGACCTACTATGTTGCGACAAAAATTCAAGATGCGAATTTAGCTTTTTCTTTGTGATGCTTACGCATTTTTAAACTCATGGGTCAATCATATCAGCTAGTATATAATTTAAAACGTTTGGATGACATCCTGTCGATTAAGCACGGTATATACTCATACATAGTTGTTGAGTCGGGGTAGGGCCACGAAGTGAGAACCGTTGAGACACTTTCCTGGTTGCTCCGCTCAGCTCGTCGGACGGGCGTAGTTCTTGTCATACTTAACATATAAAGGGTGACCACATAGCAATGATAATTTTTCCAATTGTTATGTTTCATCAGCTGTCAAAGTTACTAATGATATCCAGCTGTCAAAATATTCAGTAAAGTTTGCCATTTCGTCATACATCGTTTGACGCTTCCCGAATGTGTGGAAATTATTAAAAAATATTATCGAAATTCCGGGTCAGTTGTAAATACGCAACGTGAATTTTGTCGTGAGGTCGGTCGTCATCATGGCTTCAGTGCGCAGGCAATTCGTTGCACCGTGGAAAAGTTTGAGCGTGAGTACACTCTTTTGGATCTTAAAGGCTGAACTATAATAGTTGGAAGCAATCGAAAGCTAATGTCATAATTCTACGTTAAGTTTCCTTCAGTACTGTAAATTGCTCAAGTAGCCCAAATATTCGTATGTATTCGGAAGCAAAGCTTTCCATTTCATACGTACACTTACGAAAGAGCGAATACATTCGCTCTTTCGTAAGTGAGCAAAAGTAAACGAAACTTAACGAATCGAAGCAAAAAGCTATTATGGTCACACAATACAAATCCTGTGTATTCGCTCTGTTTCGGAAGCGGTCGTACGAAAGCATTCTACTATTATAGTTCAGCCTTAAGTCACCAACCAAACAGAGATCGGTGCGAAGTGAAGAAAACATAGCCGCCGTAGCGGCCAGTATCGAAGAAGACCCAGAAATGTCGATTCGGCGCCAATCAGCTGAATTGGGCATCACCAGAGAGTCAACCAGGCTTATTTTGCGGTTGGATTTGGGCTTACATCCGTATAAGGTTGTGCTAATGCAAGAATTGAAGCCGGACGACCATAGACAATGTCGTTCGATATTTGGGCGGTAGAAATGTTGGCTGTAGATCCGGATTTTGGCCAACAAATCATCTTCTCGGACGAGACCCATTTTTGGCTAGCGGCTATGTCAACAAGCAAAATTGTCGCTATTGGAGCTACCACAATCCACAAGTGTTCGACCAAGTATCAATGCATCCATTTCGAAATGAGGAAGGAGACACCGTTACCGTCAATGGGACTCGGTATAGAGCGATGTTAACCGACTTTCAGTGGCCAGAGCTCGACAACATCGATATATCAGAGCTGTGGTTCCAACAAGATGGCGCTACATACCATACAAGCGACGCAACGCTCGAAGTGGTGAAGAAGAAATTTGGCGACTGGGTCATCTCACGTCGAGCGTTCATTAATTGGTGGCGGCCAATTATCATGCGATTTGACACCCATCGATTATTTTCTCTTTGGGTTACGTCAAGTCCTTAGTCTACTCTAAGAGGCCAATAACTTTGGACGAGCTTGAGGTCAACATTCGAGACGCTATTGCCGGAATAACGCCGCACATATTAGGCCGAGTCATCAAAGAAGTCAGATTCAATTTGATATTTCACACCGTTGTTGTTTTATTTAAATTTCTTTTCCTATCGTTCTTATCTAGTCACCCTAAATTTTATATAGTGGTATGAAATCAACAGAATACAGGAAGATAAAGCCGTATTATTATTATTAAAAGTCAGTCGATGTAATAATATGTCAGGTTAGGAAGAGTGTGTGATGGTTCAAAGCCTCAATTCCACTTGAAAATAATGAGTTCCATTGCGAATCACTTCATGGTTTGGGAACCTATCCCCATTTCTTACCAGCTCGGAAATCATTTCATGCTCTTTATGAATTTCAGTAGATCCGGTGTCTTTGAGTTTCTAGCTCTGGTATGCTTTCCAAAAATATGGAGCAAAAGGCGAGAAGTCGTCGTTCTTGCAAATCGGGCCAGTAGCATAATAGATGTTGGTTTGATTCTGTTTCCTCCTCTTCTCCACAACTCCTGTATATAAGTTAACTGCCGTCAGCATTTCTACCTTACGCAAAACTACCTAACTAACCCTATTTATTTTTGTGGGGGGTTATTTTGTCGTTGAGATACTTTATCGCGTTGTGTTATTTAGTAGCAGGTTATTTTATAGCTGGGTTATTATTATGTGCCACAGGAGAAAGTTGGGAAAAGAATTCGGGTCAAAGAAAGTGAACATAACTAAACCTTAGCTTACTTTCAAAACTTAATTTTCATTATTTATTTAATTCTATTATATTGAATTCTATATAAATACCAGATTTTGTATTTAATACTTAAAATTTTAAAAATACATACCCAGGATGTGCTTCTTCGGCCATATTTGAATGAAACTCCTGCCATCTTGTAAGACCACTATGTGTTGCCAAAAACGCTACAGTGATACCAAATCGCTGTTTAAACTCATTCCTAAATTAAAATAAATATTTCCTATAAGCAATTTTCTGTTTAAACAATTTACTTTACAATTTATATTGGTAATAATAGTGTAACATTTGTATTGCTTACACTTAGACTCTTTACCTTGGCAACAAACCCATTAGAACCGCTATTGGGCTTGAGCTATTCCATAATAATGGTGCATAATAATTTTTTTTTTATAGCAACAAAAATATTGTGCAATATGGGAAAATTTAAAGAATACAAAAAGAGTGACGAGGAAAAAAAAAATATACAAGTGAAGAAAATAAATAAATATGAAACTCCTATTGCAATTGGTTTGTTAGTAAATTATAGCATGTACAGTCGTAGAAGTGTATTATTCAGTTAAGTTGTTAAAATTGATGGGAACTCTTTTTTAACTTACCCTTTGTTGTCATCCTTTGAATTGAAACTGGTGTTCTTTGAAAACCATTCTGTTACTCGTGCATCAAACACTAACGACTGCATAAGGCTACGGTCACCTAAAATGTTAAAAGTGTTGTGTTAAACTTATAAAAATTCTAAAACAAAAATATTATGGTTAGTGGTTTTTGCGTGTGCATGTTTAACAAATCACCCATCTTGCTGGCAAACAAGATGATAGCGGTGCAGGTGTTTTAAGGTGCGATATTTCATGCAATTTTTTGTTCTCAGTATACAGGTGCTTTATACAAAAAGAATAGAAGGTTATAATTTACGGCGGTTTCGCTGTGCAATTCCTCAGCTAACTTTTTTTTTTTTTTAATAATTATGTATTTACAATTGGTACAATTTAAAGTGCGTATTATACAGTAAACATGTTCATATGTAGTTTGTTGATAAATGGTGCGATAGATATTATTTTACTTGTAACTAAAATTAAGGTTTAATTTGGGTCTACTGTTCCTATAATGGTGTGTTAATATAAATTAAGAATAATGCGTGTTAAAATGTATAAAACAAAAAAGTAATTTTAAAAATATGCATTATTTGAAGCCACACTACCAACTGATTTAGGCGCCTATAAATCCTTGCAATGGATGCAGAAAAACGTTCTTAAAACGTACAGACAGGGCATTTATGTACATTGAACGAAACTCGAAAATCACGTCAACAACTATGAGATAGGGAAACTCGTCGAGATGAAACTGGTTGACTTTTTGGAAGAGTCAATCTTAGGAATTCTGCGATAGGATCAACTCAAAAGTGAAGGGAGTTGGAAGACACTATGAGAAGAAGAAGAGGAAATGACTCCAGAAAAAAAGGTATATCCCTTTAGGTATGAGGGGTTCGCTTTGCTCGTGGCAGAAGTTTTATAATCTGGGGAATAGCTTTTACGCGGTGACTCCCGATAAAGTCGTTCAATGGCAAAGTAGTTCATATCAAATTCTGATGTTCTTTGGGCTTTTCCGTACTGAAACTTGGCGCTTTACATATCCTAATAAAACAAGCTATTTGTTTCGCATTGTCAGTATTGAAGTCGACCAGTTTTTATTGCAGTAGTGTCCTTCCCTCATAGTGTTGTATACGAATTTCCTTTTGACGAATGTCGATCAAGGAAATTGCCTTCTTCCGATTACAAATTGTTGGGTAAAGTTTGGCTTGGTGGTTGCTAATATAGTTAATAGTATCAGGTAGCAAAGGCTTACAAAGACTCATAGGGATAAGAATAGTTAAGTTATATTTTTTTTGACGAAAAGGCTTTGCTTTTTAACAGATCTTTTGTCAAATATCTATGATCAAGTTTGGTTGGTACACCGCCACGATCTGTTTGTAATCCCTCACCTCTAGTACTGGTACTCATTTGCGTTTGGTACTCAGTCGTTATTTTTTTTTTCAGCACCTTTTGGGCTCTGATAGTAACTCGTGAAAAATCTTTTGTTACTAGTTGGTAGTTTCCCCGTATCTGGTAGTCAGATAAGATTGGTAATCCATTATAACTGGTTGGAAATCTCTCGTCTCTGGCAATCATTCGTGATTGGTTATCGGTTAAGACTTGTTAGTAGTCTGTGGTAGTCAATTGCAGTTAGTACTTGTTACTGACTCGTTGGTACTCTATACTCTCTATAAGTCATTCATGGTTTGTACTCAGCCGTGACTGTATAGTAGTCTATTTTTTCTGGCAGCCATTCATGGTCATGTATAGTTGGTAATCTTTCGTCTCTGAGAGTTATTTGTAGTTGATACTCGGTAATGCAGTTTCTAGTTGGTAGTCTGTAGTTTCTGGTAGTCAATAGGGGTTGGTACTTAATTATCAACGGTTTGCTTCTGTAGTTGGTATTTACCGCACAAGATTAAAGCCTTACACAAATCTTCTATCTCTGGTCCGGTCATCAATCTGGTCACAGCTTTTGCTGTATTGTATATGACAAATATCATAAGAAATATCGTCTATATATTTTAATGCGCATTCTTTCCTATACATAATATGACGTGATAGGTCCACAGCCAGAAAGCATTCGCTCTTTGTTTGGCAGTACTGGAATGATGCAACGGTGTTGGTACTGTTTGAGCAGAGCCTTAAGGTCAGGTAGACATATAACTAACTTTTTGTTTAAACCATCTCTAGTTCAGGTCATCATTCTAACACTAAATCTTAATAGTCATATCGACCCGTACAATTTGTCATTGGAGTACATATGACAAATGAACGTTACGACCATTTTAATAATGAATACGGAAGGAAGCATGGATTCCGATATTACTCTAAATGAGTACATGAACAATTTCCCAACACAACCTATATTTAAAAGTCAACAATAAAGCTTGGATATTAATTAGGTGCTTTATAAATAAAAAATAAAAAAATAAAAATACCAACAGATTTCTGTATACGGGGGTTCGCAAACTCTGTATTTACAATAAAACTCATCTTTCAAAATATGTATGTTACAAACTTAATAAAAAATCAGTGCAATTGGTAAAAACAGAAAGAAAATAATAGAAAAATTTCTAAAAAAAAAAAAAACAAAATTGGATGGATTGAGTACTCACAATAGTACGATTCTTTTTCAGTTAGCGAAGGTATACGCCCAGAGCTTGTGTTAGCTGTGGATTTGCATTATTCAGAAAAATAATTTCAAAAGAGAAGTATTAAATTATACTAAATAGAAAACATTTATAAAATAAAACGAAAGAAACAATAACTGCTGAAATTGTATACAAAAAGTATAAAAAAAAAGATTTTAGCACAAGTACGAGAAAATACCAAGTGAATCCACACCATTTGCAGGATTCTTCTTTGAATAGTTTTTTTTTTGTTATTTATTTCAATTGAAATGGATAGAAATCTAAGCAATGAACGCATGCGCTTCTAGCTGCAGCGTTAAACATTTGCTTCAGTATAAAAATAAATCAGCCTTTAGCAATGAGCGAAGAGGCTTAAATTGCTAAATTTATATGTTTTTTTCTTGATTTATCAATTTGATGGCTTTTTTTTTTAAGTTGATTGAATGTATGGTTTATAGAAAGATATAAAAGAATATTAATACTTACAATACATTGCAGCTGTATGTTCGGGGGGCAGTGAGCTTCTACTTAGTGGCCATTTCCACCCTGGCCTTGACATTTTGTCCAAGAAGTGTATGAGCTCCGCTTCTGGACTTGTAAATGTTATATTGCTATGCTTACAAAATAGCCTGTAATAGAATCCAATAAATATTTTGTCACTCAGCAGTGAAAATATTAAGATTTTACCAATCAGGGTGGACTTTCCATTTTTTGCCACTAAAGAAGCTTAATGTGTTACTGCCCTTAATACTGAGCCGGTGTATCTCATCTTCGGTACGAATTTGCAAGCGATTTACACCATACTGCTCAGGGTAGGTTATGACTAGAGTGAACGGGGTATTTTGAACAGCCGTCCAGTAGTATTGGCGTTTAATTCGGGTCACTCGTTTCTGAAAGTAAAGTTCTGAATATTCGAAGATCCTTACTGTTTAGAATGTGCATCAGTTACCATTTGATCAAAATGATTCTTCACTAGCATCCACTTGCTGCCTGTGGTCTGATTTATTATAGCGTCCCGAATCTAAGAATGTAACCAATCATATATATATATTTTTATAAGAAACTAATTAAGCTTACACCAATCAATACTGGATTAAAATCTCTCGGCTCCCGGTCATCATCCAAGAGTTCAACTTCAATCATATCTACGCTATTATAAGCTGGCTTAAGTATGTCTTGAAACTAATTTAAATAATGAAAATTTAACAAACAATTTTTATTATTTTTAACGAAAAATAGAAACATACAATTGGACGAAAGTCTGGATGGAATAATATATAACCATTGTTGGTAACAATAAAAGCGTATCCATTGACTCCCAACTAAATTTAAAATTAAATATATTACACTGGTTCTCTTTTGAAATTATTATTTTTTTTTTTTTTTTACCAAAAATGGTGATAAAAGTTTCCTTATATCTCTAATCGGCACATCGGTTCCAGCAACTCCAAGTAAATTTGCGATCCTAGTCTACATTTTGTTATAAAAAAAAAAAAAAAAAGAAGGAAAGTTATATTAGGTAAATTATATTTTTAATGAAAAGATGGCATCGATTACACTCTCTACGGAATCATCTAAATTTCAGGACTAAACAATAATATTCACTAGCTAAATTCAAAATATTAACAATTAAAGTTACAAATTTTACTGCAGTTTGTATACGTATTAGTATGTAACAAAAAGTTTGTAAACATTTTTTTTTTGTTTCATATTTAAAATATTATCTGGATTATATATAAGTATATCATGTATTTTTTATTTTACACTAATCTATTGTCTATAGAGTTTCAGGATATAGGCTAACTAAATTAAACAAAAAGCTTTTTCTTTTACCATTTGGATTGGGTAGTAGGGACTGTATGTAGTTTCATAAATAGTTTATTTCGATTTACATACGGTACCATTAGATAATTATATGAAATAAAATAAAAATAGAAACAAATAATTGTATTACTGTACATTAAAATTAAAATAAACATAACTACACATTTTACAAAATTAAAATAATTATGCTGGAAACATAATGCTAAAGGAAGCATTATTTTTTGTAGTTGGCTATAGCGTTAGCATTATTTTTTATTTTGGCTCCAATTTTTCTTATTGAATATTTGCCGTAATATATTAAAGAAAGCTCTTTCGCCTATAATCAGCTAATGCACACTAGAAGCTGCTGCTTTTGTGAATATGTGGATTTATTAATCCATTTACACAATTAATTTACCGCAAAGGTACAGGCACACGCAATGCAAAGGAAATGCAATCATTTTGAGTGTCCAAAATTGATAAAGACTTAGACGTGCTTATTTATAAACAGATTTTTAAATTTTTTTTTGTAAATAAAACAATAAACCTACTTTCTCCCCTTTAACACCAATTCACTTTCCCGTAAAATTTTGTTACAGAATCGTGAAGTGTCAATTTTAACAAGTCGGGTTCTCGTAGAGATGTGCTGTTTTTATCTACTTGTGGAAAAGACGGAAGAAGTTACAGGACAACTTTAAAAAAAATTCAAGATGGAGGTCTATGGGCTTTGGAAGAAATGTTTCTTACAAGTGCAAGTCGTGTCCCAAAATTCACGCCAGATTTGAATTAAGTAAAGTGTTGCCAACAAAAAAAAAAAAAAAAAAAAGACAGCGTGATAGCTGACAGTTCAGGGTTATTAAAAATGGAGAGCTATACGACAGAACAACGCCTTTTCATTGTTGAGCAATATTTTAAAAATAATGAATTTTTGGCAGCTACAATTCGCAATTTTCGCACAAAATATGATCGGAATAGTGATTTAACTTTATCAACTCTGAAGAGATTAATTTAAAAATTCAGGGAGACTGGATCAATTAGTGATCTTAGACACTCTGGCCGTCTTTCAACAAGTCGCTCAACACAAAATATTGAAGCGGTTCGTGAGAGTGTTGTTGAGAGTCTAGGAACATCAATTCGGCACCGTGGTCAAGAATTGGACATTCCGAGAAGCCCTCTACAGCGTATTCACACGAAAGATTTCATCGGACCATTCTTCTTTGAAAATGCAGCTGGTTAGGCAATAACAGTTAATGGTGCTCAATATCGCGACATGATAATCCAGTTTTTTTGTATGGATGTGGACGACATGTGGTTTCAACATGACGGTGCCGCATGTCATACAGCCCGAGAAACAATTCAATTACTGCATGAGTCATTTCTTGGTAATGTAATTTCCCATTTTCGTGATCAGAATTGGCCGTCCAGATCATGCGATTTAACACCGTTGGACTTTTTTCTTTGGGGTTTTTTGAAGTCAAGCCCACGACCACTCGCGCCATGATCGAGCAAATTGGGCGCTGTATCAACGAAATTCAGCCACATTTATGCAAAACGGTCAATATTTCGGCAAAAGAGTGCGTATGTGCCAGCAAAGTCGTTGAGGCCATTTACCCGATATGCTATTCCATACATAACCCTATACTGTCGGTATACTTTTAGAATCAATAAAACATTTACAATTTTTAATTTAAAACATGTATTTTCTATCAAAATTACTTCTTGCATGAATTCTGGTACACCTTTTTAAAAAAGTCTGAAAATTTAAAAAAAATCAAGAATTTAGAATAAAATATGGAGAAAGATATTTATTAACCTACTCAAAAGCTTGAGGAGATCGGAGGTTGAAGTTGAACATTTTTTTCGAAATTTTTAAAACATTTGTAGAGAGATGGATGAGACCTAAAACTTTGAACGTAGAAATTTTGTGCGTAGAGATATTCGCACTCAAATTAGTCTCGGAGTGACGTTGGACATTTTGGAAAATTGCGTACCTACTCAGCTCATTCAGCGAACTATCGAATGAAATGAAGTGAATAAATACAAAATTTAATGAACGAAAGTAGTAATAGTTCGAACGAATGAAAATGTTCAATGAATAAAAATTGTAATGAATGAATATTTTGATACCATCGAATAAGTTTTTATTCTTATCGATATGTCAAGTGCCATATAGTACATATATAAACGAAAAAAAATTTTTTTTCGACTTTTGCCAGGCTTTTTTTTTTTTTTTTTTTTTTTTTCAAAAATGACGGCATTGTTTAGATATTAAAAGGTGGTGACAGACAAATGGAAGGACGGGTGGATGCGCTAGCGAGAGAAATAAGGTTCCGAGGTAGAAGATACAACTTTTCAAACACTGCGGTCCATAACGCCAGTTATTATAAATGACGGTTTCTTAAATACTAGGGTGAGTAGACGAATTTTAGTGCGCACTGAATAATTACGATTACGTAATCATAGGAAAGAATTTCATTTGACAAGCGAAACTCGCGATGAAAAAAAAAAAAAAAAAACCGCAGTGTAATTTTCATTGTGAGTAGGTCTCTGAAATTAAAAAAAGAGTTGTTTATTGTGAATAAAACTTTGAATTTCAGAAAAATGAAGTATTTTCCAAATTTACTATAGTTTTGAAAATTCTCATTGAATTCCAAGGAAATAATATATTTTTGCTGCCATTTTTTTTGTATTCAGCACCCAAGTGTAGCTACACATATACATATGTAGTTGCGGAATTGCTTGATAAATGAGAATGCAAAACTCACTATGATTTCGTAAAATCACAAATTCTAAGGGGTGAGAAAAATCTCTAGAGAATGGTCAAAGTTACGAAAAAGTTTGGGAACGCGTTGAACAACAAAAGGTATGGATGGGGGAAATGTCAAGAGCATATGTGAGGAACCACCAATTTGCATACGCGGGAATGTCTTCGGATAGCATCTTATGCTCACTTGTATCTATTTTTTCTATCTATTACTGCACTTGTTTCAATCCATTAAATGCCAAATAAACCCCAAAATCACTTAATAAGCAATTAAAATTTACGTATGAGTGATTTGACGGGTGTTTGAGAGTTTAACCACATAAATTGATTGCGCAAAAATTCTTTTTCTCTCGTTGCTTCTCTCTTTTATGAAATTGTTGGAGTAGAATTCGTACGAATTTACTAGTAAGGGAACGGACCTACTTACTGCACAGTAGTTTGGACTACATTAGCTAATTATCTATCGACATTTCGTACGTTATGTGCGCAATAAATGGAAATGACTCCGAATTTACGGTGTAATTAGCTGATATCTTACAACACTGGTTTGTAAGCACTTGTAAGCTATGGCTTGAAAAACGACTACCTACAGTAGACTGTAAGGCCAAGCCTAGTTATCAATCGCAAGAGATTAAATGGGCTTAAAAATAAGAATTATATCACAATATTGGTTTATGAGTATAGTCTACTTTTCTGAAATTAAACAAATCAATTTCAAATTCTAATAATCTAGTTATCTATTTGTATCTAGATGTAACAAGCATAAACCAACTATAATCCTTCATTAAAATACAATTTCTTCAAATTTTTACAGGTATTATAACATTGTATAGTATCAATTTTAATTTTTTTATATTTTTATTCGTTCAAATACAGAAATCAAACTAAAAAGAACATCTAAAAGTTTCTATATGTTTGTATCTATAGCACTAGAATATAAGAGTATATATGTAGCTGCGTTAATATGTATAAGAATATTCGCCTCTAATGAACCCACCCATCTGGATGGTTCGAAAATACTACTATAATAGAGTTCTAGGAATTTTTCAACCAAAAAATTACCAAATTTTATTGTTTTCTTATATAATTTTTTTTTTTTTTTTAATTAATCACTAAACGTAGTCTAAGGTATTAGCGCAAAAAATAACGATTACTTTTGATTATTCGTTCGTTATGAGTTTTATTTTGAAATACCTCACGAGTTTGTGATTCCCAGTATGCTTCGTTAATTAATACTTCTTCGGTGATATTCTATATTGTACAAGTTTACGTTTCAGTGATACAGATACATTTGATTGAAATTGTTTTTGATTTGGAATTTTATATAAAAACAAATTAATGAATAAAAACATTTTTCATTGGCAATGAATTTGAATTAATAAATGTACAATAGGATTTGTTTTTTTTTGCTTTGTAGTTAAGAAAAGTTATGGGTTAAAGTTACTTACCGCATTTTCACGACGATCATACACTGGCATTGAGACTGTGGTCATAAAGTGATACTTGTCCGTTTCAAGAGGTTGAATCCAACTCTATAGAGATATTTATAGTTAATAGTAATAAACTTTAGTAAATTTGAAAAAATTGTGTTTCTTTGAAGCTAGTGAGATCTCTTTGAAGGGCTGACAAGTCTTCGGATTCTGCGAATAATACCATTAAGTTCATCAAATGGATAGTAGGCTAGCTCCCAGCGTCTATGAAAAGAACACTTTCAATATTTCATCCTTCAGACATGTGTGCTTCGGTTGTTAGACCCATTCTAAAAGACCATACTGGACCAAGATCCAAGACTGCATCGAGGATAATTCGATTTGGTATCTGTTGCAAAAGTAGGGCAGCAAAAACTGCACTTATAGCCATTGAAGTTGAACTCAGGCAATCAGAACCCTACGACAATCATAATTGCTCGAGTTTTAAGAATGAGGAGGACATTTGCTTTCCAAGAATCAAACACTCGAAAACAATGTTTAAGTTTTCCAGGGTTTTCCGAAGGGATGACTACCCCCTTTCTGCGAGATGGGAGAACACGTCATTTGAAAAGTGCCACGAATAGAGTATGTAGGTAATTAAAAACATCAATCTTTGAGAAGTACACCCAAAACTGAGGCAAGCAGAGATTGACCAGAAAATGTTTACGGCTTGCATTAGGGCCCTGCAAACTAAAAAAAAACAGCTTTAGGTGTTAAGTGAATATGTAACGAAGCAGGGGATATTCCGGGCCATTATTTTTTTTTAAGAAATATCAGAAATTGGTTTTTCGATGATTCTCTTCAAGCTCAAGCCCATCTTGCAACTTCAAAAGGAGTGTCATTATACACGAAACTAATTACTTTCTCCGCATTTTAATGTGAGTGTTTAGACACAAACATAGATTCACATACACCTTGACATACAAAAGCTTACCTTTTTCCTTCTTTTCCAGTAGCGTTTTTCTTCCTCTTCTTTAAGGAACATTTTGTATCCATAGAGTCGATAATTTTCAACATCTTCCTTTTGTTCTTCACACTGTTTGACTTCCCACAGCCAATCTGTCATTTTGGGATCCTTCAACGACAAAATATGTAAATTTTTCGACAAACAAATATAAATTTCAAATCAGTTCCCTTTCGATATATCCCAGCAAAACTCAATATTATCACAAACTCACCACTTCATCGGCATAAACCTGCGTCCAAACAACTGGATGATCATGCCGCCCCAAAACTAAAGGTCTAGCCATAACCGGAATATAGTTCAACACCATCTCCCGCACTTCTGCCAAATCACTCAAGTGAACATAATACCCCTGATTCGCACAAGCCATCCACTTGATTTCCTTCACATCGGCCACCTCTTTGCCAATCAAATATGTGAATACCCTCACCGGCATATAGGGTAGATTCTGCCAATTATACTGCTCGAATATCTCTCGATAGCTAAATGGCGCCCCATCCGATATGATCATAATAGCCTGATTACAATGCGCCCCACGGCTATCGGACCGATACATTTCCAACACTTCAAAGGCTTTTACTAACGCTGCCGTAAAGTTTGCAATGGATTCGGTTTTGACCAATTCCATTGCCTCTTTTAGCTCACGAATGTTACCAAGTGTTGCCTATGTGCAAAATTATAGATGTGTGTCAAGAAAAAAAAAAAAAAAAAAAAGAATATAAAAATCCAAAAATAAATAAATAAAAGAAATAAAATATTTTATACTTGAACTAGTATATCCTCGAAACAGCCAACAACAGGCTTTACTTCCTCGCCAAAGGTGAAGATGTTCACAAAGTCATTTGTACCTAATGTATCTAGAATGGTATTAACAACATGCTTTGCGATATCTAGCCTCTGTCCCATCATAGAGCCTGATCCGTCCATTAGGATAACAACATCCTTTGGACTTGTTGCCGCCTCAATGTACCACGAACGCAATCGGCAATCATACAGATCGACCGGATCTTGTTTCCACTTCGACGCTGGAAATTGTCGCATAAAACCGGTCGAACTGCCATAGAATTGCCATGACAAGGTCGGATCATTTTTATAATTATCACGAAATATTTGATCCAAATTTTCTGACCATTTAATTGCTTGGATCACTTCGACAGCTGTTTTCGGTTTTTTTTTTTTTTGCATGCATGATGTGTTTTTTAATTGAGAAAAAAAGTTAAATAATTAGTTTAAAGTTGTTGCAAAGAAAATATAATAAAAAAAAGTATCTTTTTTGTGGAAATGAGTCCATCCGAAACCATTTAGATAGTCAATGCGTACTTTAGAACTCAATTTTAGGCTGTGTAGCGCCAATTGTCTATCTAACATTTTTCGAATGTTTTCCATTGCCAAGGGGACGGTTTCCTATCGTTTTTTTTAAACCTATTTATAGGATACACTAACAAAAAACAATAGAATATCGTCCTTGTTTTTTTTTCTTTTTTTTAAAGTAAAATTCAAATAAAACTTAAAAAAAAAAACAAATTAGAGCAAACCTCGATCGAATACATTTGTTGGAACGTGTACGGAGCTAAAGCTAACATTGACTGGAGCATTGAAAAATTCAGCTTTTGGCTTTAAAATGATCTCCTTAGGGGGAACTAAAATTTTTGCAACGCCAACATCTTCTAAATCGAGTGGTGGTTCTGTTGGTGGCGGTTCACCAGGTTCGAGCATTTCTTTTGCATTGTAATACGAAAATGTAACATCTGGGATCTCGTTTTGGTGTGACAGTGCTGTATTTTCAGCTGTGTCCATTATTCGCTAGTATTATATTAGAATTTAGTGGAAATTAGTTAAAGAATTTAGTGCTGTTTTTGGCTAAATGCCATTACTCGTGATTATGAATAGTTTTACTTACTCTTACTGCGCTGATTTTAAGATCCATCATCATTCTGATTTCATTTGCCATATTGTCGACTATTTTCGGCCCAGATCTCGACACAACTTGAGCTTGCTTAAAACTCTAAAGTTAAAATAAGAAATAAATCAATGAAAAAACTTAGAAATAGATAGATTTATATTATTAGTACTAGTGGATGCGCCCGGGTTCGACCGGATTCCAATGTAAATTTGAGTAAAGAGTCATCAAAATCTGTTTAGAGGTTTTCGGGATTATACAGTTCATAAAGACGCATAGACAGACATAGCACCAGTTCTTTTTATATTACGGATATGTAGTGATAAGAAACATCTTTGTTAAGCAAGTGAATCGTTGACCTAATAAGTGATCGGCCCAAAATTGGTACCTTCGAATTCAGCGCCGAAATTCCATAAATACAGCAATGTTCATTTATAGATTAAAGTAGTTATACACGGATACTTTTCTAACAGAAAAATTGAAAACGTCAAATTTCAGAAATCGAAAGAGAATTCTCTCAAATTTAAGTGTACCCTACGGTTTTCGTATGAAATCTTGAGAAACGTCAAGTTAAGGTGCTGTTAAACCTCAGCTGTAATTCATTTAGCAGTTTACATTTTTTACGTGACTTAACGAAATTGATAGAGTTATTATTTTTTCTTCGTTAATTTTTCTGTAATTTTGAAAGATGTTCCCATATGTAAGCACGTAGAGGTGGAGTCCTGCTATTGTATTTCCTTAAATTAATTATAACTTTTTGCTTAATTTTTAACTTTTTTTTAAAAAAAATCGTCACGCTTTCTGCACTCTCTTGTTACTTTACACTGACCGCTTACAGTTTAGAGAATTTAGTATTAGACAACATTTATAAAATAAAATGTTAATACAAACGTTAATCCTGTCCTGGATTATGTTGAACAGAGTCAATAAATACAAAAAAGAACACCTTCGCACGATATTAGGTCTGTTCCTTTAAGATAAATTGGAATCCCTTGTGTGAACGAAACTAAACTACACTCTAATTAACAACTTCCTCAGCTTGAACTAACAGTGAGTTTTTACTTAATTTTTGACAGTTGTCAATCAGTTTTCATACATTTTACATACGAATAAGTTTTTACCCAGATATATAAAGAAACAGAACCATTATTTATCATGTTCAGAACAGGGTCACTGAACAAAGCTATTTCATCTCTGAGCTTGAATGTGCTCGATTGTTTGGTATAAATTAAAGAAAAATAAAATCGTTCAAAGTCTCTATTGCTAATTAGAAGAAATATGCGCTCACTCACGCCTTTTGAACGAAAAAATACTCGTAAGGACGTAATATGAATTCAGTCGTTAAAAATCAGTATTGATTGTGAATTGAATGCACCAACGTTTTTTTTTTATGTTTATAATTCGTCCTAGATACTGCTTGAATGTTCGCATAAGTAAATAAATCAAACGAAAGTGTAACAGAACAGTCATCGCTACCATCACTGCAGCTGTCGCATTTAAATTATTAAAGACATAACCAACAAAGAAAAAAAGAAAATAGATAATGCATGTAATAGTAAATCGTCACGACCTGATTTACCATTAACCTATATAGCAGGAAATTTTTGGGGAAAAATCAATAAAAAGCAAATGATTGAATGGGGTGCTCTGTTTTCATTGAGAATACTCACATCTTGGACTTCCTTCCTTCTGGTTATGAAATCCCCCAAATGGAAAAGTTCCATCCCGAGTTTATCGGCCCATGAGTGGACACTATAAGAAAATAAGTCTCGTTTTTATAAGAAATGTTTGGGAGCAATCCCAATACATCATCCGAACTTACACATTGTATTTGATATTTTCACCAGGCAAGAAATCAGCTCCACTCGGAAATAGTACCAAAAAGGATAATATCGTCGCCAGAATGTTGTCCTTCCATCTTTCCATTGTTGCTACTTTTTTATAATTTGTGTTTTGTATTTTCACTTAGAATCTACTTGTATTGTGTGATCTGTGTGCATTGTTTCACTATTCTCTGTTTTTCGAATCCAGACTATTGTACGTACATAATTAGTGTTCTTAAGTCTATAAAGTGTTTTTCTATTAGCAAAATTTTATTTAAAGCATTACTGACGGTTTTTAAACAGTTAAATTTGCAATAAAACGGAATTATGAAAATTTACGTCTGTACAGTTTTCACAATATGGCGTTTTTGGAAAAGTCAGAATTTGCTTTTTTCTGAAATTCCATTTAAGACCGTTAGCTGAAAAGAGATATTTGACAGTTTGACATATAATATCGGGTCATCAGTTTCTGGCATCAAACTGCGATTGCTCGAGAAATTTCTACAACATGCGCCTTGATTTTGTTTACGAATTTTGACCACGTGTGCAGAAAGTCGCAACATGTGCTCACCACGTGCGACGCGGGGTTAACAACCAAAATAAACAGTTTCCGAGTTGCGCATTGTGATTTGTTGATGTTTTGTTAACGTGACAGTCACTTGTTGAAACGTGTTGTCGTTATTGATAAGTCGTGGTGTTTACATTGTGCGGGTGATGTTTAAGGACTGTTTGCTGAAATGAATGTGATGTGGTGATAAACAGAGTATAAGGAAGAGTAGTTTTTTGGTATACATCGAATACTACGCGGGGACCCAGGTTCGAGTTAGGAAACCTCCATGAAAAATCCTGAGCACAGAATCATTGAACAGATTTCGATGAAATTCGGTTTTTCTGCCTACACTTGACAGTCGCTGAGTATCCCTGAGTACATCATAGGATGCTTTGTGAGTAGCAGAATATTATTGACAGAAACACTAATGCACTCTATCGTCAGTGATCGAAGTAACCTTCAAGCGTTGATAAACAAAAAATGACTGACAATAAAATTCTCATATTAATTTATTCTGTATCTGCTGTATTCAAAAGAAATTACTAAAATAAACAATAAACAAGAACGAAATTTTATTGTAAATAGTTCTATTTTTTCTGAATTATATACTCGTACATTCGAGTTCTAGTTACAACAAATTGTTTTGGCCTTCTTCCTCAGCTATTTATTCCATTTACATTGTTAACGATAACGATGCCTATGTCACGTTTACATGTAAACAGAGTAAATAGCTCGGAGAAGTTCAGTAGTCAAATCGTAATTTTGTCTTCGGCTTTGAAGCTAATCACATACTAGAATTATCCGCGTCGTTCTGTCACAAAACATACACAGAGGATATACAACTTGTCTAATTGTACGACAAGCTTTATCATCTGTTTACAGTTTGTGTTTCTGATCGTCTTCGTATTGAAGCTCGGTTCTTGAATATATAGCATGATTAAACTTCAAAATTATGGGTCACTTGACTCGAATTTAAAATCAACGTTGCAAATGCTCAAAAGGGTATAAAAAATTGTTTTCTGATAAGCGTATAGAACAAAGCCTACCCAATCCACCACCATCTGAAATATTATAAAACACGTGGCATATCAAAACTTCTAGTTTGCTGGAGTAGTCTTGAGGTGGTTTTGAATGTTTTTGAACTTACTGAAAGTAAATACAAGCAAAGGTAAAAAACTTTTGCAGCACAAAAAATTATAAAAGAGCATCCAAATAAGATCAGAAGGAATGTTATAAGCGCTAGGATTTCCACCAGATGTACAGCAACAGCCATGGTTATTTAATTTATGTGGCCCAATTTTTTTGTTGGTTTTATGCTTTAGAATTTAGGTTACAAAAAAAAACCCGTTGCCCCGAAAGAACAATAAAATTTGAGAGGTTACGCCAGCCTATTTAGTTTTATACATGGTGTTTCAAAAATGTTGGGGTTGGCTAAATGTAGTCTATATGTCTAACATAAATTTGTAACTTATACGTTTATGTTACCATGAATGCGGTCGTGAAGAGTACTGGTCTCAAAATGGATCCCATCATTCGATATCTTTTTTTGACAATCTGAAAAAAAAAAAAAAAATTCTTAGAATTTCATAGACATAATTACAAGTTTTGACTTTTGATTGATTTTTCTTATCCTTTTAAGAGGTGAAATAATGGAACTATTTATATTCAAATTAAGGTTTAAGATGCATATTACACGTAACGGATACAACTATTGGCATACGAAAATTTGGTCTCAACTATTGGCCCAAGTGTATTAAATAATAATTTGCTACATTCAAGTAGCCCCTGTTTATTAAAATATTATTGCTCTTGAATTTGACATAAATTCTGCATATTGCTGTTTTATTTAAAACTAATTACTAACTCAGATTATAATAAAACATCAGAGACAAACGACTTGGAATTCCCTGTCCCCGAAAATCCGCAAAAAATAAATGACAGCTAACTCTTCGGGTCTTGTCCGGGAATACGTGTAAACCGTCTGAAAGCTGTCATCAACATCGAAGACAACAACAGTTTGAATAGCGCTACAGCCCCTCCAAAGAATAATCAAAAATAATCACCATCTAATTGTACTGAAAACTAAAAATAAATTGTACTGATTATTAAGGAATTTTGACTTTAAACAGTAACAATTCAATTGCTTACAACTAAGTTTCTGCTTCTTCAATACGGGTACTGGATCTGACCGAATTTAAGGAAGCGAAATACTCGTAGATGCTTTTGGCATACCTACAAATTGGAATTTTTATATTTTAGCGTATTTAGCTTCCACATTGTTAATTTTTCTGAGAACAAATAAAGGGCACGACTCGGTCGCTCGTTCTTTATCTATATTTGCTGTTTTTCCTTCTATATTGTACAGATTTAAAATTTATGCAATGTTGAAAAGTTTTCCGAAAAATTCGTTAGAAAGTTAAAAAAAAAACTTTTTTGACCACCGTTTTTAAATCAGTTTTGAATAAAATCGTCACAGACATATTTGAGAAACTGACAATTTTTACAAATCCGCTAATTAGTGAAGTACGGTTATTCCAATTTTTAGCGAAAAATTGAGTAACTAGTCATATGGCAAACGTCAGTGTTATCTCAGATAAGAAATCGTTATAGCCGTTTTCGAGAAAATTGCACTTTTCCTAAATTGGTTTTAAGTAAAGTACCGTTAATTTTGAAGCTACATAGAGTGAAAATTTCGACTTCTCCTCTGGACATTATCCTACAGACTCAACATATAAGGTTTGATTAAAATCCATCCAGCCAGTTTAGGCTGCAGTCTAAGGTACAGGCAGACAGAATTGCGAGATCTACTTTTTCCAGTGCCTCTATAATAGTAATGAACAATACTTGCCCGCAAGTAAAAAATCAATTACACTCGAAGAAGTTCAGTTATAGACAGTTCCAATAAATTATATGCAGTTTTAAAAATTAATTATTGGTACCCTTGTGCTAATAAAAAAGTTTTTCATCAAAATCTGAAATCAGTACAAGGTATTTTAATTATGGAAATTTTTTTTTTTTTTATATAATTTGCACGTGTTAAAGGGGATATGATATATACTAATTTTTAGAACACTTGCGTTTTTTTTTTGTGGAAAGGAAGAGACAGAGAGAAAGACAGAGTGGTGTGGTTTGAAACTCAGGTGGTATTAAGTTTCTGTAAACTCCAAGGGTGGCTGTCCAGATAGCAGGGGAGTGTTTTGTTTTGTTTTTCGCTATTTTTGTCGTTGCTTATGATTCACAGTATTTTTTTCCGTCCTCCATCAAATTATACAGACAATTTTCTAGATTAAAGAAACATTTTGTATGGTTTTTTTTGTTGATTTTGAAAATAACATTTTCTTTTAAATTCAAAGATTCAATTAATGCAGAGCATAATAAAACTTAAAATCAGTTTCGATATTTCCTTACTATAATGTTTTAGAAGGAAACATGCTAATCTTCTTCTCTTAAATTCAGATAGCTATATATGTACACTACTGGTTATTTGATTACCCTCATTTAAAATCACCTAAATCATAATGCAGCTGTAATATTTATTCAGTTGACAAACTTGAAAAAATTTAATGAAGTAAAAAGGGAAATCCACATTTTTTGTTTTTTGTCCACTTTAACAGGGACAATTGATTACCCTCACCTGTAAAAATAAAAAAAAAAACGAATGCTTTTAATGTTTTTAATATTTTTTTTTATTGTTAATATTTTGTAGGTCGTTATTACGTACAACTTCAAAAAGTATATTTTCTAAGAATTGATATAAATTGTTTAAACAATTTAATGGAATTCCCTCAAAAGTGTCATCAATGGAAAAGACCGTCCCTATTTTCGAATTGTCTTCCTTCAGAGTAAACTTTTCGCGACAGCCATCCACAAATATTTTCAATTAGAATTAGATCGGGAGATAAAGGCGGCCAATCTAAAACATTCATATTGTTGCTTGAAAACCACTGCTTCACACGTGTTGCTGTGTAGATAGCTGCATTATACTGCTGGAATATCCACCATTGCTCCTCGAATATTTTCTGGAAATTGATTGCTTGCATTTCAAGAAGCTCAATGTAATTCGCTGAGTTCTGCCGACCTTCTAAGACAACCAGATTTATTGCCTTGAAATTAAATTGTAGCCATGACAGAACCAGTAGCAGTGTGACGACGTGACTGGAACTCTGTTTTCCTCAAATCGTGAAAGTAATATTGAAAGCCATCAGGACCATCAGAATTAAATTTGTTCTCATCGGAAAAAATAACGGCTTCTCATTCTTCCTTCCATCTTAAATGAGCCCGGCAAAATTCCAATATATGGCGCTGAAATAAATGTGGGTTTTTCATCAGTTTTTGTCGTCGGAGATGTGCACACTGTTCAATCACTCTATGAACTGTCCGGACACTGGTTGAAGTTCCTACTATCCCCTTTATTTTGGGAGCGGACGCAGCAGAATTTGAAACTTCGCGTAAAATGGACCTACATTCTCGTTTTGTTGTCGCTCTTGATGTGTAGCCTCTTCGGTTTTTGCCATAATTTCCTGGATCTTTTAGAAAATTATTGACCGTCCAAGGATCTCGACCAATTTTTTCTAGCAATTTCTCGGTTGGAATAATTTTTTTGCTTGAATGCAAGAATTTTGCCAATTTCTAAACTAGTTAGTGTGTTACTTCGACCCGTATTATTTAGAATGCAGCAAAAACACAAACAAATTTAATAAACAAAACTAGCAATAAAACAGACCACAATTTTATTAACTTTAAATGACCTTGATCTTTGAATGTTGTAAACAAACTGATCAGGGTAATCAAGTGTCCTTGTTAAAGAAGGCAAAAAACGGAAAATGGGGATTTCCCTCCATAATTTTCGCTCCAAAATTGTAAATAATTTCGTTCCGTATGAAAACATGATGAAAGTTAAGAATTGTATTTGTGTACTTTTTGAAGTACGCTTGTATCGCTTTTTCATTCAAATAACAACTAATTTTCGTTATTGACAATCAGTTTGACAGAAGGGTAATGGCCCTAGCTATCGTTATTTCGGCTATAGATTTTATGTGAGAGAGGCCCTCGAAGTCAACAATCTCATTATAAATAGTTGATCTCTACTAAAGCACTTACTAGCGGGATAGGTTATTTTTGTAGAAAATTAAGTCAATTTCGACAAGGACTAGGATTTTTTTCGTAGTTTTTAAAGAATGCGACTACATTATTAAGTAGTAAATAATTAACATAAGTTAATGGGATATTAAATAAAGCGAGTGCCAATAATTTGGTCCAACACAAACTGATGATTTTATTATTGGCCCTTGGTGCGAAATTGTAGCACTAAAGTCAGCAAGTTTTTCTTCCAAATTCTAGATAACACTAAGTCTGTGCTGGTACTAAAATTGGAAAACGTCAAATTTCGCAAATCGAGAGAGGATTCTCTCAAATCGAGATGAATCAATTTCAGGTGGTTTTCAATTAAATATAATGGAAAACGTTTGTTTTCTCCCAACAAATAAATCTCAGATTCCACAACTCGTAACGAATCAATCCTATTAAGTCTTTTTTAATTCAAAACTTATCCCACAAATTTGTTTCTTTTGTTTTCGAATCATCTTTGTTGTTAAACCTATCAGCTGTTACTCATTTGACAGTTTTAATTTGTTCGTGAGGAGAAGTTTCTCTGGAAGAAAATTACAAAAAAAAAATCATATTTCTCTCAATTTCGTTAAGGCTCTCAGTAAGCATACGGTTTTCTGAAGTTTTCAGGCGTAATATTAAGTTTGCATATTTTTGCATGAGTCTCGAAGGAACCTGTTTCTAGGTTAACGTCATCATTGGGTGCGAACAATTATAATTTTGGTCAACTGCCATGCTAACTTTATTACGCGACGTAAACTTGAAATGACATGATGTCTTTTTAAAAAAAATTGTCTGAAATCGAAAATAAGCGCACTAACGTCAGAAGAAAAAGTGCTTTGATACCAAAGGAGTATCACAATCCGCTACGGCTGAATTGGAACCGTTCGGTATGTTTTTTTTTCTTCAACATTTCACCACAACCATTTGCATAAAGTATTTTAAATGTTTATGAGCAATCACAGACTAAATTATTTGTTTATCGAAAGTTTTATTATATTGATAATGTACATCTAAATATTTGCATCCAGTGTCAAAACTATTCAAACTAATGATATGAACTATATATATACCTATATATATATGTATGTATATTTTATTAACATTTACTTAGATTTATATATCCTGTCGTCCACTTTACTTAGTTTTTCGACGCTTCTCGGCTTTAAGCGAACATTTGCGTGGTTCAGCTTATCTAGTTTAGTACTTCAGTTAACTACGATCATCTTAAATGCTAGTTCGATAGTTTTTGTCTGAAAAGGAAGATTGTTTTGAAATATATTTCCTTTTTTTGTTAAATACTTACAAACAAGATTATTGTGTTCAATATTACATTCCCTATCAGGTCGATCAAATTTTCGTTGTGTGAAAATTGCATGGTATAAAAAACAATCTGAATAAAATTAAAATTGTATGTACCTATGTATTGTAAAGGATACATTCAAATTACCATGCACATAGCGATGAAGAAAATCGGTCGTAACATTGATCTGATCATTCGCAAACTTATTTTGATTGCATACCAGACGAAAATAATCTCTATGCCTAAAATTATAAAAGTTGCTCCATCCCATGGCATTTCTATATTCTGAAGGAACCATTCAGATATAACGGTTAAGAGTGGCAGATTCTGAAAATATATACATATGTATATTTTTTAACGGGTTGATTTTAATGAGACAGTTGATCTTACCGTGAAACATGTTTCATTGTTGTATTCACAATATTTAGACATTTTGCTGTAGCAACTGGATTGTAGATACAAATAATTAGAAAAAATATTGGAAGGATCAAGGTTTGAAATAATGCAGCCGTGATCTGAAAAAAGATACTTATACTTATAGATAAAATTTATCTTTTGCAGGAAGAAAGCTTAAAACCAAATAAAAAAAATTGGTTTAAGTACACTTTACCGCTCCTAGTCAAAGTTACTTTTTCTGTTGTCCTGTTTTATGCACTTGATTCAATTGTATTAGGAATTTTTCGAACTCTTAACAATTCTGCCTGTCAGTAGATACAGTCCACAATACATAATTTACTAAGAAATTGCCTCCTAGATTCTGCCTTTCCGAGGCGAAAGTCGCTCAAATGACCTAAGAACTAAAACTTTGCACATTTATAGTATAACCCCAGGGAACGATTACGAGTACTCCGAGCCCGATTTTTGATTTTCGAAATACTGTGTATTGCATAGTATCCACAATATTGCTAAGAGCTACAAAGACTCTACGAGTGGGAGTTATTGGAATTTCGTTACTTTCAAGCACCACAGGAGAGAGTTTTGCTGATTATAGAAAAGTGACGAGCTGCATCAGAATTATTGTAGTTTTCAACAATTAATTTATAGTATGGAAACCGTCCAAAATTTAACAACACAAAACAATTAAGTCCGCGCACATTTATCAAATTCTAGACAGCAATTATTGTTTTATTTAGCAAGTATATAGACTTATATGTACCTATTTAGACACCCAAACAATTCGGTAGTTCTATACTGCTACTCGTCGATCACAATACTAAATTATGCACCGCTAAATTAAAGCACCAAGTTTCGAATATTATCAATCAATATATTAGTATTTGTCAAAATAAAATTATCTAGTATTGATTCTTCTTCGTCAATATTGTATTAGTTCAATATTCAAACTAAATCTTGAATCTATTGCACTAAATTATTCAATTTGACTGAATCACAAACACAAAATAATGACGGGTCTCTCTTGCGGTTAGGCAGCACCATTCACCGCTGATTGCTTGTTGTGTACATAGAAACAATTTAATCAGTTTTTAAAGATACTCGTAAGTTTATTAACTGCAAGTTATTGTTACAATACGTTTCACCGAAATAATTTGCATTTTGATTGAAATATTCAAAATACTGTAATATGCGAGCTACGGCTCGAGTAGATAAAACAATTATTCTGTGAAATTATTTCTTTATTTTCTACTCTATAGAACAATTCAAGTTCACACTATACTATTCTTCGCAAATTCTTTTCTTACAATGTCTCTTTCCTCTCAAATCACTTTATCTCCTTTCAATTACTTAATTCACAAATTCAAACTAATTACTTTTTCTTGTTTACTCTCAACTTTCAATTTATCACCAAATTACAACTTCGCCCATTATCACTTTTCCAATCTCTTCGCCACGGTTCTAAAACCAACTGTCTTTTTTTTTGATCGCCATCTGTCCTTATATAGCAGAAGTTTCTGATAGCCAGAAACTTCTAGCAAATTCTTCGACCACTGGAACAAGAGAAATAATTCTTGCAGTTATAATTCCCTAATATTATCCCTAATATTATTTGTCTCTTTCGTTGACATGAGCTGTGGAGACTTCGTCCCAGACACGAACCTCGAATGAAGGACAGTTTGAACCAAAAATTCTGCCAGAATGGAAAGTCACTTCGGAATTTGCTGCATAGACATAGGCGCGTAGTTATTATTATGCTACACTGCCCCCCTCTTAGACGTGTTCGTCCCGAACAAGTGCATCCTCATTTCGGCCATTGTATCGACTCAGTCGGTCCACATGAACCACTTTCATTTTGGCCCTTGGTCCTCGCTGGATGCGGTAGACAACATCGTTGATGCGGGTTACTATTCTGTAGGGACCTTCCCAGTTCCGCTGTAACTTAGGTGATTTCCCCTTTTGGCGATGGGGATTATACAGCCACACCAGATCTCCTTCCTGGAATCCTGACGTTGTTGCCTTGGCATCATACCTGGTCTTCATGCGGTCGCTCGTCATCTTAATCTGGCTTCTGGTCCTTTGGTGTATGTCCCTAAGCCTTTCCCTAAGGTCCGCCACGTACTCTTCTTCATTTCTGGGCTCATTGGTAGGAGATCCAAATTTCACCTCACTGGGTAAACGAGCTATTCCACCAAATAAGATTTCGAACGGCGTATGTCGAGTAGTGCTATGCACGGCACTTCTATAGGCCATCAAAAACAAGGGAATCTGCCGGTCCCAATCCCGTTGGTAGTCACCTACGACCTTCGAGAGATGTTCGTCCAAAGTCCTATTGAAACGCTCCACCATACCGTCCGACTGTGGATGAAGCGGGGTTGTCCTTGTCTTTTTGATTCCGAGTAGTTGACACATCTCTTGGAAGATTCTTGACTCGAAGTTCCGCCCTTGGTCAGAATGCAATTCCAAGGGCACACCGAATCTGCTAACCCAATTGTAGACGATCTGCTCCGCCACGGTTCTGGCTTCCTGGTTAGGGATCGGAAACGCTTCCGGCCACTTACTGAAGTAGTCCATCACTACGAGTATATACCGATTACCATTGTCGGTTTCCGGAAAGGGCCCTGCGATGTCAATGGCGATTCGTTCGAAAGGTGCTCCCACGTTGTATTGGTGCATCTTACCTCGAGTTTTGATTCTCGGACCCTTGCTAGCTGCACACACGTCGCATTTTCTGCACCAGTCTTCGATATCTTCCTTCGCTTTTAACCAATAAAAACGTTCTCGTACCCTTTCTAGCGTCTTATTCACTCCCAAGTGGCCTCCGGTCGCCCCGCCATGCATTTCCTGTAACACCTCCTTGACCCTCGTCCGCGGTACGACAAGCTGCATTACAAACGATTTTCCGTCGGAGGATTCCCATTTTCTTCTCAGAACACCTTCTTGGACATGGAGGGAGTCCCACTGCGCAAAATATGCCTTTAAGGTCGGGCTTCTGTGAGAGATGTCCTGATGATCCGGTTTCTCCATGTTCTCCTTCCAGGCCAGAATCGGCTCGATATCGGGGTCTTCCTTCTGAGCGTTCCGGATCTCATCTACGCTCCAGCCGGCGATAGGTTCGGCTCTCATTCTTTGGATGGAAACCAGCTCCCGTTCTTCCTGACGCGCACAATGTTTACAATCCGTTCTGCATGGTCTCCGGGACAGTGCATCCGCATTAGAGTGGAGTTTTCCTTTACGATGCTGTATTTCGTAGTCGTAGATTTGCAGCCTTTCGATCCATCTTGCGACCTGACCCTCAGGACTCTTGAACTGTAATAGCCATTTTAATGCTGCATGGTCTGTGCGAAGAACGAACTTCCTCCCGTAGAGGTATTTGTGAAAATGCTTCGTAGCCAAGATCAAAGCTAGAAGTTCCCGCCTTGTCACGCAGTAGTTCCTTTCTGGCTTAGAGAGCACCTTGCTGAAGTACGCAACCACCTTCTCTTGGCCGTCATGCACCTGGGAGAGTACGGCTCCTACCCCGACATTACTAGCATCTGCATCCACAACGAACGTTTCCCCGGGAGTGGGGTAAGCCAGTATCGGGGCATCGCATAGCCGTTGTTTAAGTGCCTTGAAGCTCTTCTCGCACTCAATTGACCATTTGAATTGTTTTCCCTTTTCCGTCAACTGGTGCAGGTTCTTTGCGATCCCGGCAAAATCCTTCACGAACCGTCTGTAGTAGGTGGCTAGGCCCAGGAAGCTCCTTAGTTGGTGTTTGTCTTTGGGGACTGGCCAGTTTTTCACCGCTTCGACCTTCTCCGGATCGGTTCTCACTCCTTTCGCTGAAATTATGTGTCCCAGGTACTTGACTTCCGCTCTAAACAGGGCGCACTTCTTGGGGTTGAGCTTCAGGTGGGCACTTCGAAGCCTTTGAAACACATCCCTTAGATTGTCTCGGTGTTGCGCAAACGTTTTTCCTACGACGATGACATCATCCAAGTATACCAAACAGGTTTTCCATGTTAACCCTTGCAGGACACATTCCATCAATCGCTCGAAAGTCGCCGGAGCATTGCACAGCCCGAATGGCATTACCGTGAATTGCCATAGCCCATTTCCTGCGGTGAAGGCGGTTTTCTCCCGGTCTTCTGGATGGATCTGTACCTGCCAGTAGCCACTCTTCAAGTCGAGAGTGGAAAACCATCGGGCTCCTGATAGTGTGTCTAGCGTGTCGTCAATCCGTGGCAGAGGGTAGCTGTCTTTCTTGGTGACGTAATTGAGCTGCCGATAGTCCACGCAGAACCGCGTGCTGCCATCTTTCTTCTTAACCAGTACAACCGGTGATGCCCACGGACTTTTGGAACTTTCAATCAGACCTTCTTTCTCCATTGCCGACACCATCTCTGCAACTTCTGTCTGCTTTGCCAATGGAAGGCGCCTAGCAGGCTGACGAATTGGTCTAGTATCACCAGTGTCTATTCGATGTTGTACCAGGTGTGTTCGGCCGTATTCTCCGTCCTGTGAGGCAAATACATCAGCGTACTCATTGATAAGATTCTCTGCCATAGTTCGCTGCTCCTGATTCAGCTCACTGGACTGGAGAATCGTCTCTCTCGCTTCCGCTGTCCAAGGTGATGGGAGAAGTTTTGGAGCATCACGTTCAGATATTGTTGCGACGGCGGTAATCGGCGTGCATTTTCCAGTCACCTCCCCTCGCCTTAGTTTGACAGTGTGTGGTCTTGCGTTCAAAACCCTCACTGGAACCATGGTGTTCTTTGGTTCGACTAACGTCTTTCCCACGATGTAGTCTTGAGAATTCTTCTCTGGGTCTGGTTCTACTATGTAGAATCGGTGGCTCCCAAGATCACCTTCCAGCTTCGTCCAAATGATTGTCTCTGAAGACGGCGGCAAAACTTCGTCTTTGCTGATGACTGTCCTGAGAGTTACGGCATTCTCATTTCCGTACACCATCGGAATCTCCACATTTCGATACCTCAGTACTTGCATCCCGATGTCCAAGATTACTTCATTTGCTTTCATGAAGTCTACTCCGATGATGCACTCGTCGCATATATCTGCCACCAGAAACGCATGGGAGAACGTCAGTCCTGCCAGAGTAATCGTAAGACGAACTTCTCCAAATACCTTCGCCATTTCCCCTGTTGCAGTCTTCAGGCAGTAGCTGTTGGTGTTGTGCAGCCAGGAGCTTTTGACGATATC
Source organism: Pocota personata (assembly GCA_963082735.1). Lineage (NCBI taxonomy): Eukaryota > Metazoa > Arthropoda > Insecta > Diptera > Syrphidae > Pocota > Pocota personata. Next base: position 19,686,058 of record OY720431.1, read on the forward strand.
TCCTCTTACAATGGAGGCAGTGGCACCTGTGTCGATGGTGGCTACGCACTTCTTCTCGTTGATTAGTGCCTCCACTGTCAGGCTCTTGTTACCCCGTTTGGTTTGCGAAACTTGAATGGTGGTCCTGGGGGCCTCGATTCCAGTAACCAACTTCTGCCCCGCGAAGTTGGTCCTTACGCATCTCCCGACTGCTGGTTTTGGGAAGTCTGACCGACAGGATGCTTCCTCTCTGCTTCTCCTACTTCCGCAATGTGGACAATTTCCTCGTCTAGGTGCACTTCTGCACTGCCGTTGTAGGTGTCCGGTTTGGTTGCAATTCCAGCAACGGATTTGACTTCCGCGAGCTTTGACGGCTGTTCTCTGGCATGAGCATTCCACGACGGACATTTCCCTGACACGGTGTATTCCCTGGTATGCTTGGTCCGCAGCCTTCATTGACAAAGCGAATGCCAATGCCTCGGGGAGTGTTCGCTTTTCAGCCATCCTTACAGCCATTTGCAGTTGTCTGTCCTCTATGGCCTGAATAAAAGCTTCCACCGCCATTTCGTTGATAAGCTCCTCACCGGCTTTAGGGTATGAAAGATGGGCTAGTCGCTCTATATCCGCTTGCAACTGTTGGAGCGTTTCCCCCCTTTTCTGGACTCGACTACGCAGCTGAACCCTGTACACCTGCTGCATGTGTTCATCCCCAAACCGCATCTCGATAGCCTGAACCAGAGAGTCGTAGTTCTGCTGTTTATCTTCCGGGATGGTCTGCAAGAGCTCCGCAGCTGGACCCCTCAGTGCAAGTGTGAGTGCAATGGACTTCTCTTCATCGTCCCAGCTATTGGTCATTGCGGCCGCTTCGAATTGCCTTTTATAAATTGGCCATGATGTTTGACCATCGAAGATAGGAGGCTGCATCTCCTTTCTTCTCAGACCGTCAGTGGAATATTCCCGTGCTTTCTGTCTCTTCACGTTGCTGAGCTCCTTAGCAAGATTTTCGACTTGCTTTCCTACTATCTCGAATTGCGTATCCACTTTTTCAAACTGAGTCTCTATCTTCCCGAACTGAGTTTCATGTTTCTCAAAATTTTCATCGAATCTAATTTCGACTTTTTCGAGTTGCGTCTCGACCTTCTCGATTTTTTCTTCGATCACTTCGAATTTGGATTCCAAGTTCTTGTTTTGCTCATCAAGTTTACTTTCCAGAGCATCTAGAGAATTCTTTTGTTCGTCCATTGCTTTCTTTTGTTCGTCCATTGCTTTCTTTTGTTCGTCCAGCTTAAGTTCTAGAGAATTCCTTTGGTCGCCCATTGCTTTCTTTTGTTCGTCCATCGCTTTCTTTTGTTCATCCAGCTTAAGTTCTAGAGAATTCTTTTGTTCGTCCATTGCTTTCTTTTGTTCGTCCAGCTTAAGTTCTAGAGAATTCCTTTGGTCATCGAGCTTATGACTTTGATCTTCTATTGCTTTCTTTTGTTCGTCCATGACTAACTTAAGTTGCAGGAGCAGACTTGTTATACCCGGGTCGGCTACTGTACTTGCTGGTTCCTCTTCCACGTCAAACTCTATGTCATGCGGATTTTCACCTTCCTGCGTTACTGCTTCTTCCAGACGAATCAGTAGGGCATCTTTTCCCCCAGTTGTGTCGAGGTTCCGCTTACTGAGTTCTGCCTTTAGTTGAGTTATAGTTAGTTTTCCCAATTTGCGACCCATTTTGCGCAACTAATTAACTCAACACAGAAATCGTTTTTTTTTTTTTTTTTTTTTTTTTTTTTTGTGCAATTTCACACCACGGAAATAGTTATTCACAGAATAAGTTTTATCCCGCTTCTGACACCAATGTAATATGCGAGCTACGGCTCGAGTAGATAAAACAATTATTCTGTGAAATTATTTCTTTATTTTCTACTCTATAGAACAATTCAAGTTCACACTATACTATTCTTCGCAAATTCTTTTCTTACAATGTCTCTTTCCTCTCAAATCACTTTATCTCCTTTCAATTACTTAATTCACAAATTCAAACTAATTACTTTTTCTTGTTTACTCTCAACTTTCAATTTATCACCAAATTACAACTTCGCCCATTATCACTTTTCCAATCTCTTCGCCACGGTTCTAAAACCAACTGTCTTTTTTTTTTGATCGCCATCTGTCCTTATATAGCAGAAGTTTCTGATAGCCAGAAACTTCTAGCAAATTCTTCGACCACTGGAACAAGAGAAATAATTCTTGCAGTTATAATTCCCTAATATTATCCCTAATATTATTTGTCTCTTTCGTTGACATGAGCTGTGGAGACTTCGTCCCAGACACGAACCTCGAATGAAGGACAGTTTGAACCAAAAATTCTGCCAGAATGGAAAGTCACTTCGGAATTTGCTGCATAGACATAGGCGCGTAGTTATTATTATGCTACAATACTTATAAATTGTTTTTATAAAATTGTGCTGTGCAGCTAAGAAATGTATTTGTTTATGGCACGTTTCTATTTTATTGATATATAAACATAGAACCACATTATGTTTCATTTTGTTGCATTCAACGCTTCTTGTTAGTATCTGAGCAAAGATAATCCACACTGCCGCACTGATCGGAATAATTGTATGACTACCCAACGCTCGTTATCTAGCATTCAGATATGAATGACTTAAACTTATGGACTATGAGCTGTAACTGATATCAGGAGTACCTAATTAAAGTAATAGATACGTCAGTTTTCAGTTAATGGCTATTTCAGAAATAAACAATACGTTACATAAGAAATGTGATATCGTGCAAATTAATTGAGATTCAAATTTTATTTTATTTTTCAAATTTGTGGATCACGTAGTTTTTAAAAAATTGATATTTCTTAATTCAGCTTAACAGTTCTTTTTCAGCGATACTTAAATACGTATAACATGCTCATGCACGAAAATCTTGCGACTGTTGCTTGTACTGAAGTCACCTCCAGAATAATTTCGTAGGGTCATTGTTTTACATGACCGCTGACCAGTGTGACCAGAAGCTTCCTCCAAAAATATTCCTTTTGATGTAAAAATTAAATAAATTTCGTATTCCGCTTTAAAATAGTTATTAAACTACAAAATAAAGAAAGATTGCACTTCCATATAATTACTGAAAACTCACAATTTTGTCAGCCTGACTGTACCTCGGACTGCAGCCTAAACGGCTGGATGCATACGCTTCAAAAGGCTTTTTTTAAGTTCTAATTCTGTAAATTGTTAGTATTTAACTACTTGATAAGAAAGCTTCTTCATGGCTTCAAAGGTAAACAAAATAAGGAGTTACAGTATCGCAGTTGACTCTTTTACACTCTTTTAGCTATAACATGTCAAAACTTCACCCAATCTATCACAATATTTTTTGCTTGCATTAAACCAAGAAATTGCCCACCGAAAGATAGACATTTGTTCTGAAATACGCCCTGTATTTCGAATAAACTGGCTTGGAAATCTAATTTATGGGTATAACTTTTAATATGATATGGTTTACCCCAAGGAATCCAATTAGGTCCTTTACTATTATTAACAAATTAGATGCATATGTAGCACTTTTTTCTTTACTTTATTTTACTTCAGATGCCGCTGCAGTAGGGGATCTGAGAGTCAACCAACAAGCTCTTCCAGCCAGTTCGATCTTGTACTAGCCGCCTTTAGTTTTGCACACAAAGTTGCCTGAGGTCTCTTTTCACGTGTGTGTGCCCCTTTAGGTGAAGTCTTCATTTAAACGTGTCATCCTTCTGGGATGGATGCAAAGACTTTCCTGGCCGGAGCGTTGACGTCCATTCGTTTTGTTTGTTCGACAATTAATGCGAGAATCGCAGAATGATCCAATAGAAAGTATTAGATCAATGCAGATTCATTGTGATGCCCATGGAGTGTGACTCTAATACTTACAAACTACAGATTTCCAATCCAACTCGAAGATTTAATAAAGCTGCTGGAGTCCTGGCCAGTGATACAATGAAGTGTATCCTCATGGACTTCCTCATCACAGCATCTTTTTTACTTGTCTAGCTGTAGGATTCACTCTGTACGAGCGGCACAGCTTTTTTGTTATTGCATTATTATTACAGCGCACTTTATAAGGCGGGAATGTGATTGCCTATTCCGGGTCTAGTTCCGACGTTTTCCTCTCAAACTTGTCCGCTTCCATTAACCGATATAAAGGTCTGTGACCGAGAATCCAGCAGATCTTCACATTAGTTTTATTTCTATGGGAGAAACCTTCTGAAAAGATTGCCGTACCTTAAAATACGAACGTCCGCACCGTCAATTACTGAGTGCGTTTAAGGGGTATTTCAATTTTCCCCTCAAGAGAATCTTGGACGACGAGAAACTCCAACGAATTATCGGTATATACAGACGGCTCTAATATATCAGGGGAATCAGGGGCTCGCATCTTCTGTGCTAACCCACCGAGTGAACTTGCTATTCACCTAAAACCATTTGTAACGGTGTTCCAAGCATAAGTCTTTGCAATTATGAAAGCAACCGAAATACTCGGACAGGAAAGCAGCGATTAGCGCAATCACAAACCCCATGTCGAAGTCACGACTAGTAAGGGAGTGCAAAATTAAATTGAACTTACTTGCCAGGCGCAGTAGAGTCCGCCTTACATGGGTACCGGGGCATAAAGGTGTACCGGGTAACGAAAAGGCAGGTGAACTAGCAAGGAAGGGAGCGAGTAACATAGAACTGAATCCTGAAAAGACGATAGGGGTCCATCTGATAACTATTGAAACGATAATCAATGAGAAGATACGACAGGAGTTCATTAACTAGTGGGCGAATCTAGACACGTGTAAAGTGGCCAGATCCGTGGTAATAGAACCGAGTAACAACACAGCCTTCAACTCAAGCAGAACACAGTTAAGAGTGATGTAATAAACATTCGTTCAGACTCGGGCTAGCTGATACAACAATCTGCGCCAACTGTGAGGAGGATGAGGAAGATATAGAACACTCCCTCTGTCACTGCCCTGCAACAGCGAGGTTAAGACTGAAGATACTGGGATCCCCAAGGATACCGGATCTAACATACCTCAGTAAGAAAGGAATTGGTGATATATTGGAGCTCGCTAGGCAAACAAGACGTTTTCCCGATCACTATATGACATATTCTGCCTTTGATACTCCCCATGATCCTAATACCTGCATCCCCTCTCAACACATAATTCTCTACAGTTCAACAGACGAGAGGAACACAACGGGTCCAATGGAGGCCTAAGTGAAGAGCATAAACTCACCCTCTAAAACTAACCAACCAAGGCTCTTTCAATTTGGTCCCTGTCAAAAAGGATTTTCCTGTCGTTAGCACCGCCACATCGTCATAAACCGTGACACGAATATCCGATGTCGTTTGTCGAATATGACAGCTGACGTATTTTTCGTAGTATGGTTTCTGAATTGGTATTTCGTAACTTCTTCCACATGACAGATGTGGAAGATGTGCAATAAAACTCTAAACGACAGAAGATACTTATAATCGCTGATGGAATTTAGCACCAGGACACGGCGAATAAGACGAAAAATCGTCGCATATGAGGAAACGACAATGGGAATAGGGGTGCATATCAATGGTTCACAGCAAGCTGTTATATAGGCTCTAACACATAAATTTAAGGCTAGACAAGGAGAGTTTGTCTTAAATATAACGAGGACCGAGCCAAATACAGCATGATAGTGCACTTGCAGTGTTTGCTCGAAACTCTGTCACCTTATGTATTTTCCAAAAAACTATAGCTGGGTCGCAGTGATATAAAACGACTTAACACTCAGTGGTAGCTAGTTCTGCTTTCTGCAAGGTGATAAATGAAAGCAAATGATAGAGACAGCAACATAATATTATAGTTTACTACAGAAAGCAAAACATATCTTTTGAATCTGTTGTTGTTTTATAAAGTCGCGGCTTAGAGCAAATGAGCTAGCCAGTGTATTGGTATAACAACGCGAATGCGCCCACTATCGATCGGCAGCTACAAAAAGACTTCAGAGTATTTAAAGAAATCACCTACTTTAAGCAATATGAGCTTCCAAGAAGCATGTGTTAGGATAGTGAAATACGCAATTGCATAAGTTTTCCTATCATCGCTCCAAAATGCACCGCACAGCTTCTTACTATCTAATTTCCACTTACTCTGGTCAAATTTCTTAATTTAAATTTAATTTCTTGTTTCTCCGTCACGCTGTTTGTTTATTAATAGCCACACGCGATCCAACGCTTTCTCTGTTTACTACACCAACATCTGTCAAACGACATATGATCGCTGCTCGGCTGACGCATACTTTACAAGTTTCTGTTGCTGGCGACAACAAAACAAATTCATCCTTGACCTCGTTTGCGAGACCATGATGCAAGAGCATGTATAAAGAGAAAGACCAACACCTGGGAACTAAGAAAAGGACAACACCCACGCGACTATTTTTTGTAATAAAGGTCAAAGTTTATTCTAAGTGATATCTCCTCTGCATAGTAAAATAAATATAAATCATTTATTCGGCCTCCGCCCACAACTGCATTTATTTGTTAAGCGACATCCGTTCGACGCTCGCCAGTAACGCATCGGCCTCGGCCACCTGGTCCTCGGTGCTAAGATTCTTTAGTCGGCTCTCGAGCGCGTCCAGATCATCAATGTCCTGCTTCTGTATGCACAGATACCGAAGCATGAGTCTAATCAGCAGACACATGTCCTCGAGAATTTTCTCCTTCTCCGGCGTCGGATTCTGATAGCGCAGTTTCAACAGCCGCCACTTGCTCTCGGCCAACTCGAAGGGAGTCTTGCCACTGCGGTCGTATACGTGTACACTGGCCCCGCCCTGGAGCAAAATCCTAACAACCAAGTTGAAGTTGTTCGAGCTGGCGGAGATCACAGCCAAGTGCAGGGGTGTATTGCCCAACGAGTCAACTATATTCGGATTAGCACCGTACTTGAGTAGTTGCGATACGATGTCGGCGTAGCCACGGCAGGCGGCCAAATGCAGCGGACTGCGCTTGTGGTCGTCGGAGCAATTCGGGTCGGTGCCGCTGTCGAGCATCCGTGTGAGTAGTTCAATGTTGCAAGTTGAGGCGGCAAGACGCAGCTTACGGCCATTCGATTCGGCCAATATGTTCGGATAGTTGCAGCGGAGGCGATTCTTCATTTTGATGCGACACCGCATCTTCAGCGAATGACTCCCGGACGGAAGACTTGAGGGGCGCATCAGTGGCCCCATGTCGGATGGTTTCGGCTGTGGCTGAGCAAAAGGCTTCGATGGATTGTTATCGCTGGCGGCGTCATCCAAGATGTTGATTTCCAGAAGATTTGGGATTATCAGAGGTATTGGGAGGATAAAGTTACCATCGTTGCTGTCGTTGCTGGTATCTACCCCGGAGTCGTTCGAAGCCATCGCGCTGCGTGTGGAAGTTGTGGGTGAAAATTGGAGGATTTCACCGGGGTTTTCTGGTTCGACTTGGTGGGATGGGTTTTCTTTCCCGTTTTTTTTTTAAGTCCAGGAGGTATGCAAAAATTCTTTGTTTGTTTTCGTCTAATGTCGTTGTTTTGCTTCGCACTTCGCGAATGAAAATAAAATACGCATGACAGCTGATGGGTGTTTTTGTTAAGCGCTGAATGCGTTCATTTGTGATTTTTGTGGCTGTATACGGTGGTAGGTGCATTCAGAGATAGTGGTGAATTTGTGTAAGCGTATAATGAAGATGTAGATGGGACGAAATAACATAAAAATTTCTTTGAATCAGAAAAATATATATATATTCACCTCTGTATTGGATATTGTATTAAAATACGTAGAGAGTTAAATATATTAAAGTATATACATTGAAGAAAAAGGAAAGCGTTTTTGTTTTTTTTTGTTTAAAAAGTGCCCAACTTTATTAGCTTTTCTTAATTTGACTGATGATATGAAATATATTTTTTTACTGCCTTGAAATTTAAGGAAGTACGACATGATCAGAATGTGAATAACTTGTTAAGGTAATCAATGGAGATGCAGCCGGAACACAATATGAATTTTATTAGTGAAATTAACTTTTTAAAGCTCATTTTAACTATCTAAATCAGAATACTATTTGATCACCCATGAAGAGAGGACTAAATATATTCAGTTCGCTCCAGCATTTGACGTTTCGCCATTACTCAAAATAGTTTTTGGACATTTATGACACTTATTTTGTGCACAGGCAAACAAAACAACACATCAACGAAGATAGTGTGTAAGTTTTGTGTGAACATAACGTCAATTCTTTTCTTGTTGGTTCCCAAATGCAATTTAATTTTCTCTACAAACTCTAGGTTGGTCAAATAGTTTTGCAAGCAGTTTATGTAGTTATTTGCTCCAATCCTATCAACAAATGGCAAATTCATATGTTATGGCTTCCATCCTAACCGGCAAAGGTCAACCTTTCCGATCCAATCCGTTCATTGTGTGCAGTTTTCTTGGCTGTCAATTGTTCAACTTTTCGGAAGCATTGGAATGGGTGTTTTTTGGTATCCTGTATAAGCAAAAAGGAGGTTATTGTCTGTCAAGAACAAATGTTGTCGCTCACTGATTCTCTTTTCAAGTTTTTCCAATAAATACAAATAAAAGACGTATGCTCCTGAGTGCTATCCATTATTTTGTAGCTATTTTATATTAAAATAATTTCAAAATAAAATTGAAAGTAAAACTGTTTTAAGTGTAACTGCTGGAATCTCTTCCATCAAAAAACTCTATGGCTATCATATGTCATTTTTAAACGTCAAAATGTTGGTCTCTGTAATTTTGAGTGAGAAAGAGAGTGAGGAGACGAATCCAACAAATTTTAGTCTCAGAAAATTCGAAAAAAATCTCTGATTGCTCAGCTGACAAATTAAATGGAACAGCGGACTTCTCAGAAGTCTCCTAGGGATAAGTAAGTAGAAGACCCCTATTTGTGACATCTCCTTGCAAGCTATCGATAACATATTGAAAAAAAGGTCGTAAGCTGCAATACATATTTTTAGCTAAGCTTATTAAGATACGAACAAAAGACAACTAATATCAATCGATTGGTGCAAACTGGATCATACTTAAGTAGAACTCATTTTGTAACTTACGGACTGTAAATATATCATTGCTATGTAAAAGTTAAATGTAGGAGTGGTGCAAGCGACCCTAAGTAATTTCGAAAACCGAATAAAACACTCTTTTTAGATTTTTGTAAAAAGAAAGCACATATGTATCTATTAAATGTCAAAATTTAACCAACACTGCAGCTTCATAAATTTTATAAAATATGATATTTCCGAAAATAAGAGTTGTTTCCGCCCTACGGGTATACAATAAATGTAGATATGTACCAATGACTAAGTGGGCGCCGCACAGTGTCCAAGTGAGGAAATAAGTGTTATTTTAAATAGTACATATGTACAGCTTTTCTATCATAAGCAGATCAAATCTTTTTTACTGCCATACAAATTTGGTCTTTATTCTGTAGAAAGTAAAAATAATAAGGCACGGATCCCATAGACATCGTTTAAATCCTAAGACGGTATCAAAATTGGTTTAAAATATTATTTTGTGGTTAAATTCTGACACTATCGTCATGAACATATGAAAATATTAAACGTCAAAGTTTAACCAGATCTGTGAGCAAGTTCACATTTTATCCGGAGACTAAAATATGACTTTTACTTCTGTTTCGTGTTTGTAATCTAAAAATATATAAGAAATAAAAAAGCGGAGTATTTATTAACCATATAATAAATATTAAAATACAAGTAAAATCATGGGCAAACACTTTCGAAAAATTTTATTTCTGGTTAAAATTTGTATAAATTAGCTGTCAAAATATAAACCAATTTGGACAGCTTACTTTACCAGAGTTTAGTTTTCATTTAACTCTCATGCAAACGTCAGAATTTAGCCATATGATTAAATTTTAAGTCAATTCAAACACGGATTAAGGAGGAAATTTTGGACTATAATGTAAAAATTTTTGCCAAAGTTTTGAAAGTGATCTCGAACCTAAATAATGAAACCAATTTTAGCCAACAAGACTTGCGTAAACTATAATGTTCTTTAAAAAATTTAGGAAATAACATAATTAAAAGTTCGCAAAAAATTTCAGTGAGAAATTCATCCTTTGCATAAACTACTGGAGTAAATCAAAGGACGTCAAGGGAAGAATCTATTTCCTATGTCGCTGAATTCGAATCCGATGTCAGATTTACAAAATTAAAAATGGTGGATTCAAAGCAACACATGGCTACAACTACTGAAGTAAAGGACAATATAGCCAAACGGGCTTTCAGGGCTGCTGAATTTCAAAATTCAAAATGGAGTTCGAAAAATTTTAAAGACTGGAAAATTTGACATCGATTAGTCCTACTTACATAAAAGAGTGTTCCATAATTTTCCTTTCAAAGACATGGTCATTTGAATGAGAGCCGTTGATTAGTTTTTTTTTTTTTTTTTTACAATACAAAATTTTCAACATCGCCTTAGTGCAGAATAGTATTTAGGCTTCTGTTCTTTGGGATACTTAACTATCCCTTGGGACCGTCCAGAGATGGTATTTGGTTTGACCTGGACTACCGACTCCACACCAGTTGTCCAAATAAGGTATCCACTCCTGAAAAACTTACCATGATCCTGGAACTAATGCTCACAGATAGATGAGTGATGTATCGGTAGTTGTATCCAGTTTAGACCAAATTGTGATCTGGGTACGTTATGCCTTACAACTGGACAAAATGACTACGGAGCAAAATGGGCATGGAACATGATTAAGAAATTCAATAATGGAAAATCCAGGGACAGAGGAGTTACTTGAGGCCTTTTTCGAGGAGTGGGAATTTTGATTTAACGATTGGTTCCTATCACATACAATAGTCTAGAATCGGTAAGCAAACACACTCACAAACACCCCTACTTTACTACAGCAGTTATCTCTGTAATATTTGAGGGTGGCCGTGGTGTAGTGGTAACATCATCGCTTGTCACGCTGTTGGTTTACGGTTCAAATCCTGATGTCAAGAATCACCTATTTATTACGCATGAAATAAATAAAAAAGTCGATCACTTGTGAAAGCTAAGTCAACTCTACTGTGACGGCATAACACTGGCAGTAGTGTGGTCATATGGCTAAAATGCAACTTGATAGTGATGATGACATCAGGAGAACGAAAAAAATACTGTGAATCATAAGCAACGACAATAATAGCGAAAAAACAAACAAAATACTCCCCAGTTATCTGGACAGCCACAGTTGGAGTTAACTGAAACTTAAATACCACCTGAGTTTCAAACCAACTACACCAAGCTGTCTTTCTCTCTGCCTCTTCCCCTTTCCGCAAAAATGCCAGTATCCTAAAAAAAATTAGTATAAGGGTATTCCTATCCCCTTTAACACGTGCAAATTATAAAAAAAAAGGGAGAAAACTAAGAATACTGGCAGTTTAAAGCCATCCGCCTAAGCTGACTCACCCCAATACAGGATGGCAGGCGTACAAAACCCTTGAACAATACTTTAAATTTCAATGAGCAGTTAAATCCCTGCAGGTAGTCTCAACTACCGAAAAAGCTAAAATTCAAGTTTATAACTTTTAATGTGGAACCTTGTAGTGGGCAAAGTTCTCGACAGATTAACACTGTAAAAGCTATGACTCTCAGTTTAATTGAGGAGTTGGAGGAGAATTTATTGCCTCCAAAAGCCTTGAGAAATGTTAATTTCATTTTATAAACTTTGACAAGTTTTATTTTAAAAGCAATCCATCCTACGGAGTAATTCTAAAATTACGAATCATTAAAAATTAAGAACAAGTCATCGTTGATACGTTCAGACATTCATAGAAAATGTAAAACATTCTTTTTTTTTTGGATAACGTAGCACACAAAGTGCAAAGGAAACTGCACGCTACAAAAAGTGTTTAGCATTTTCCTGCAGATCTGCCTCATTAGAGCGTAAGGATTCCTAATTGCTGACAAGAATTGTTGCTTTTGACGGATTCCCGATTCGCCGTTTCACATCCCTTTGATGAAGCTCTGCTTGTGCAAAAATTACCACTGTGCGACAACTATACTTTCATTCACAGGAGACGATGACATTTGCAAGGTTAATGCCTTTGCAATTCAACTTAATTGCTGGTTGATTTTCGAGAGTCGCTCATTAGCATCAAAAATGTGTTTGAATTTCCCCCAAAAATATGTGTATCCCCTTCAAAACTTTAAGTTCAGTTTTGTGCCGTCACCGTTAGATTGAATATAACATACCTATTCGAACAAAAAACGATGAGTAGTCTAAATTGAAGGTAAATCCTTTCGCAAACATGTTGATCCACACATCATTGGAAAAGAGAATATCTAACCCTCTCACCGACGACAACGAGGAACAACGACGAGTATTGAAAACCGTTTAGATACTTTCGTGCCGAATTTCGAACGACACAAATCCGACTTTTCTTTCCGACATAATGTGGCCTGAGTGTATGTTTGTGTCATTCTATGTGTGTGTATGTCATGCAGTATTAGAGCGGCCGGTAGCGCAACGAACGTCAAATGTCAACAAGGGGTTAGGTGGGGGGAGGCTCCAAGCAACCCTATGTCAGTTAAGTATATCCTTATTTTTCGGTGTGTCACCCATTCATCTCTCTCTGGGTTTTGACTGCAACCACCGGAAGGTACAATAGATTTTTGCATGAAGGATATGTATACATATGTATCATAGATACACATGTCCTTCGTGTAAAGCACCTGCATATTGGCGGTGGTGCTGTGGTTTCCTTCTCTCCATTTCGACAAACAATTGAATAGGAAAAAATGTGGAGTAAATCCTGAAAATGAGGATAAAAATGTGACTTCCTTTCTGTCAAAGGTGTGGTGCTGGTGGAGTAGAAAAAATTTATTTTATTTTATTCTTTTAAACAATTTTATTATTGTTTTATTTTTCGCCATATTTTTGTTCGTTGGAAGAACCTTTGCACACCCCATTGGATGTGTAGATATCCTTGGTGATAATATATCACTGGAATGTATTTTGCGGCAGCGACATTGGGTGGGTGGTAGACAAGGGGGGGAAGATGTTTGTTAGTTTTTGGTTGGCGTTAAGGATGTCACCTAATCTCATCGGTTCTAGTTGAAAGGTACCATGTGCACGAAACGTAGATTATCGCTCATTTTAGAAGTTTTGCTGGCACTGCTGTGAGTAGTGGATTTTTAGTGAAATCCTTTTGTTTTTATTCTGCTGTTGTGGGTTGTCAGGTTGAAAATGATTCAGGATCAACAGCATTTCACTCAAAGTCAACATGCAATGGTTGAGAAAAAAAATGCATTTCTTTTAGAGGGCGGCAGTGGAATATATTACAATGAGGGGTTTTTATAACATGTTATGAACTGTAGTCATTTCCTAAATAGATGAGGTATTTTTGATGGGAAATTCATTGAGTGCTATACTATTGCAGAGGGTGTATCTCTTGAGGTTTTAAGTTGTTGTAAACACAATGACACGTATAAAGTACAAGGTTTCCGCAAAATTTAACACACACACAAAATTGACTGTCTCTAGATAGTCGAGCATCCAAACAAATAGTCGAAGTCTTAAAGTAGTCACACTCGGACATGGCCCTGAGAGGAGCTCGGCGAGCATGTCCGTGTGTCTGTGGGCTTTCACGAACCTCATCAGCGGTGAGCATTCCTGGTCCGCTATTCTGTTCTTTGAATGTAACGGACATCGACAGTGCGGCAAGAATGTCCGAGGTGATCCATGCCATAGTAATTTTTCAAATTACATATTGGAGGCTTTGGTGGTGTTTTTGAAAAAGATTCAACTGATGCCCGCCAATATAGTCCATACGTGCGTGGGAAACAACGACTCTGTTCGGCTTGTGGTGCTATCTGGGGTAACTACATTTTCGCCGGACATGTCAGAGTGTGTGTGGCTATTTCGAAAGTCATAATTTATCTATGTGCATGCTTTTAGCGGGGCGACAGTCGATTGTCCGAAGTAAATAAACTGCGACTCACCTAGAAAAATAAATATATGTGTGTATGTATGTTGGACGTGAAAGCACGTCAGGTTCTGATTTGGCTAGAGAATACAGAACGCTCCTGAGAGAAAAACTCTTCAGTACCTATGCCTAACCTAGTCATCGATACGCAGAAAATAGCAGTATGTTCCGATAGGTAAAAGCAACTCTTTTTGAAAATTGAACTCCAGTAGTTTCGAAAGTTTCTTTACCATCAAAAGGAAAAAAAAATCATATTGTGCACTCCTGATACTTCCTTATTAATCACCTTAGCAATATTGGCAACAGTGTTGCCGCTGAGAGAAAAAAAATCCGCTATACCACAACCTAAAATCCGCTAGAAATGTCAATTTCTGTATCGCAAAAATCCGCTAGAAATCGCTAAAATATCAAGCAAAAAAAAAAAAAAACATTTTGGAAAAAAGAAGAAAGTTAAAAGATACAAATTAATTTCCAAATCAAAGATGGATTCATCTATTTCTTGGCTGGCTGTTACTACCAAGTTTGAAGTAGAGGCATCAACTATAGTTCTTGAGTCAGTTTGCGAATTGCTTAGCCTTCCGATTTTAATTATGACGTCATCTGGTAGATGTTGTAACATCAACAGCTCCTGTTCATCAATTTTAATTGATTTCTTATTGTTATTATTGAATTCAACGTCAGCGTTGAAAGTTAGTTTCTCAATTTGTTTTTAACAATGTTCATTGCACTAAAAATTCTTTCGACTTCAGCATTGGAGAAGAGATAGCACAGTGATTGCCAAATCAGCTAATTCTTGAAAATTATTTCTTTTTGCAACATTTTTGTATTTAACAACTTGGGTCCAAAACTGAGCAGTATCTCCTGCGGTGTTCCATTTAATAAAATCTATGTTGTGCCATTGCTGTAAAATCTTATCTATTTTGTCATCATCAAATCCAAGTTCAATGACAGAATTGTCTTTGCCTTGTTCAAGAGTGTTCTCTTCACCAACCATAAGAAGTGGTAAATATTTCCAAATAGGACGGAGCTGGCAGTTTTTTAGACAGAGTTTGTAGTACCAGGTGTGGTAGTGAAAAGTCACTAGATTTTATTTTAGAGACAACATTTTATTAAATATCGTCGAGAGTCTTAAAAATCCGCTAGATCTAGCGACCAAATCGCTAGAACGGCAACAGCGATTAGCAAATGTTGAAGTTGAAGGTTGAATTTCAAGTTGAAGGTGAAAACGGAGCTGAACGATGCAAAAATGCAGGCCTATATGATATAGTTTAGTTCACCTCAAACGTTATTTTGTTGTGTATCGGTCACTTAAGCAGATGCAAAATTTTGAAATTATAAAAAACTACGCTTTATTGTAGCAGATTGCTACAGAGATGAAAACAAAATGTCAACCTAAAGAAAGGGATTTAGAAAGCTCCTCTTTTCAGATGACATTATTGAATTCAAATACCTGCCTGTCAATAATCTCAAAGGCTGGTGCTGGCTTCTTGGTGAAGGGCTTTACTTCTCGTTGGGCAAACATTCTTCTGTCTTCCAAGCACAGACTTATTTGTTTATAGCTGCCATTTAATCGATCAGTAGTAAGGGATTTTGTGATCAGCAAAATAAAATTATTTGAGCAATTTACTACTTTTTTGATCAACAGAAAATAAAATTTTTGGATCTGCAGAAAATTAAAAAAAATTTTCAGTAGAACATATTTTATTGACCAGCAGACAAAGCAAGAGAAAAGAAACAAATAGTTATTCTAGACAAAAAGATTGACAATTTCAGAAAATAGTCGCAAAAAACTCGAGCGAATTTTGCAAATGTTCAAGTTTTTTCTTGACTACTCGTAACCGTTCCTCCTTTAAGATTTCTCTTTTCTGCAGTATTGTTTCTTTTTTCCTTTGAAATAATTAGTTTTTGCTAACATCCACTTTTTCTGCTGACTTTTGATTGCTGAAAATAGCAAATGAAAAAATTATTTTCTGCTGATGAAAGAATTACCTGTTGCTGATCAAAGAATGCAGTTTTTTCTGTTTTATATTTCTGCTGACGATTTTTTTTTTTTTGCAAGCATACTTTGCTGATAATTTATTATGTACGAGTATTTAGCTGATCACTTATAATATTAGCGTTTATCTATATACATTTAGTAGCTATAGCCTATATTGTACATAATGAGTGGGAGAGGAGCAGTATCTGCATCTACAGCGACAGATAGTTTGCTTAAGGCCTTATTCAAGTCGTTAAACACCTCCAGAATATAATTAATACAATTGAATTAGAAGAACAAGTATTTCCTTTGTCATGTCCGACGAAAGGACCGAGCTGGGTAGCGGGTTACGTCAATGACACGAACGTACTCGTATTTTTTGATCAGCTGATCTGTGATTGAGTTCCATCGGGGATAGTAATAATATGTTTATGCGACAACCACCTTCTGCTTAAATGACCAGTGGAAGTGAGTTTTAATTTGCCTCTTCCTCAAAATATTAAGGGAAGTGTCTACAACACTTCAAAATAAGGAGAAAGGACTACCGAGACTAGTTCTATTGCCTAAATTTTCATATTTTTTGCCAAGAACAATTTCTACATGCAATTTTTTATCGTTACAACATCTTGTGATCTCGGCGTTATTTTTCTATGCCTCTCCTTCTGTCTCAAGTTAGCGCATTAAGAAAAAACTGAAACAACGATTCAAAAACTTATGCAGATTTCTTGTGACATTGGTAATCACTTTTCAGGTGTTCCACTGATAATTTCTGATTGGTTGTAGGTATAGATACATTTTGTAATAATCTATCGAGGTATAGTGCAGCAATACATAACTTTAAGGTGCTGAGACTAGTACAGGGTGGCCCAAAAGTCTTTTTTCTACGTATATCTGGAATAACTTCTGAACGAAAAGATAGAAACTAATGAAATAAATTACAAATAAAAGTTTATTTCATGGATCATCATATCGTTTACGTGGTCACCATTAGAATGCATGCACTCATGGGCTCTTTTGATGGCACTTTTCATGAATTTTTGAAATGTTACCGGCGTAATTTGAGCGATTTCTGTGCGAATGTTGAGTTTCAGCTCCTGTATAGTCTGCGGTTTGTTAATGTAAACCTTTTCCTTCAGGTAAAAAAGTTCGGAGCCGACAGATCAGGCGATCGAGGCGGCCATTCAAATTCA
This sequence comes from Pocota personata, assembly GCA_963082735.1. Classification (NCBI taxonomy): domain Eukaryota; kingdom Metazoa; phylum Arthropoda; class Insecta; order Diptera; family Syrphidae; genus Pocota; species Pocota personata. The sequence continues at coordinate 19,703,177 of OY720431.1, forward strand.
TCGTTTTTTGAGATAATGCGATTTGGGAATTGTTCGCGCAACAAGTTCATTGTTTCACGAGCGGTGTGAGCGATAGCTCCGTCTTGCTGAAACCAAATCAACTCAGCACTGTTGTCTGCTTGCACAAGTGGAAAAAGGAAGTCCTGAAGCATTGTTCTGTAGAGGCACCGATTAACTGTAACGCTGGCACCCGCATCATTTTCAAAGAAATATGGCCCATAAATCTTACGCGGGGTTATCCCACACCAGACAGTAACACGAAGTGAGTGTAAGGGACGTTGATGGAGATTTTTGGGATTCTGTGTGTCCCAAAATCTGCAATTTGGCTTGTTCACAAACCCGCTCAGATGAAAATGTACCTCGTCGGTCATCATAAAATTTTTCAAAAATTTTTCGTCATTCTCGGCGATACTTAGGACAGTTCTGCAGTACTCTAGACGTTTTTTTGGGTCACCAGGATTGAGCTGTTGGACCAACTGGATCTTGTAAGGGTATAGGTGCAGATCTTTCCTCAAAATGCGATGAATCGTGCTACGCGGTATGCCTAACTGTGTTGAACGTCATCATGACGATGTTTCAGGATTGGTTGCACCACTTTCCCTAACGACCTGGATGTTTTCGATCGATCATACAAAACGAGGCCTGCCCGAACGCCTCACATCTCCAACGTTCCCATATTGCTCAAATTTGGCAATCACAGCACGAATAATGGGTGCTGGTGGAACATTTCTAACGCCATAAAATTGCCGGCAGGCACGTTGAGTAAAAATTATTGACTGGCTATTTTAAAAAAATAATTTAACAATTTTTGTTCGCTGTGCTATCGCGTAGTGCTCCATCCTAAATCTCCCAAGCCTTATGTCTGAAACAAAAAAAAAAAAAAAAAACTCAAATATATCTATAAATAAAAGAGTTATTAATTTTTTACATAGGAAAGGGACTTTCGGTCCACCCTGTACTAAGGATAATAATCTTTGACAGAACAAATTTACCTTCAGTACTACCACGTTTGGGGAGTCGCAAAACTCCATTGGATGCACCACTTTTCTTCGACAAAGGTCTATGCAGCCCGGCACTTATTTTAAATTCACTTATAATAGATAAAATACAACTAAAAGGAAGATAATTAATTCCGTTAAAATATTTTAATAATTATCGAAGTCTGTACTCGACGTTTTATTCTCCAATGGATAAGTTGGCCCTCCTCCTATAAAGGAAGCAACATCCGTTTTGTAGTTTTCCAGTTAGATATTGCATTTGCCAAAATACCTAGTATGCGATATTCTTTACAATTTCTTCCCATCCCTATCAAGAATAATTACCATAATGAAACTGCACAATACGCTCACTTTGTAGCTTCAACATTAATTTGGCAATAACCCTAAAATAACTAGAATAACGCCTCAGGCTCCTGTTATCTCCTTCTTGGTCATAGTTAATCATTTAATTGCCATATTAAATCATAGGACCGCCACACTTATCCTTATCGATTCGTCCCACAATAAACAAACCAACCAATAGAGCCGCCAAATTTCAAATAACCAAACACCGCCACAAAACCCAATGGATATCCATTAAGGGCTTATAAAATGCTAAAATCCATTCGAATCCTTTGGCACAATTGTTATCTGTGGAACATTCCGCTACCACCGCGCTGCCAATGCCAACGAACCACCCATTCATGTATATCTGTGATAAATACCCCAATAAAATCCCAGCGAAACCTCCAAAAAGCCAAAACCAGACGAATCCTTCCAACGGGAGAATGAATAATAATAATAAAAAAAAAAACACAACAAATATTCACATACATTTGTAAATACTAAATAAATTGGCAACCATTAAAGACGGATTTAAGGACCCAACAGAGATACACACACACACACCCAGACGACTTGTGGTGGGGTGATGAACAAAAAGACTATACCTCCTCAATGATTACACGAACGATCCGCCTCCCACTGAAGAAGTTAATTACTGGAGATGTGCTTCCAAACGAAATTGGTTAGCCAGCGAATGGCATCCCATTATCCTTTACCAGCAACAGAGTCAGAGTTCAACCCATTCTCCACCGCAAAACGATTCTGAGGGATTTTTGGCTCAATGTCACGATAGTTCCCCAAAATATCATCGTAATCAGTGACAGTGGTTAAATTCTTCAGCAAAGATCAACAGCGATGGGTAGCATTGCAAAATGCAAAAGAAGGACGAGTCTGCCAAGGCTCGGGGTTCACCAATTAAGAGTTAAATACTTTTCTGGCAACCGTGTTAATCTAAATAAAAAAAAAAAACATTTTAAATGTTATTTCGATATTGCTCCGAGTTGCAATCTTAATTACGTCCTCGATAAGCACTCTGTGCTTAAACCCTGTTGGAGTGTCCTTTTTTTTTTGCCTCATATGACTTATTTGCCAGATGTCTTCTCACATCCTGTGTGAGTGGGTTTTTCAGTATATTCTGGTCAATATGGCATATTCTTTCGATATTGCTCATCGTCATAGAAAATTCTTTTAACGTATGCGTCGTCAGTTGTTGTTGCGTTACAACACTGATGGTGGAGGAAAAAGTTTTTCTCACAGCCTCCCCCCACAGTAAGGATGCCAGATGGAATGCAAAGAAAAAACGAAAGAAAAACTATATTGGATATGATTTTTCATGATTCTTGGCATTTTCAAGGAGCGAGTTCCTTGTGGAACCGATTTTGCAGGCTACTTTGTAATCTGTCCGTTTGTCAGCGGCATCGTCCTGAGGTAATATTGAAGTAGTTCGGCAAGCTCTGGCAATCTGCCTCTTTCGTTGAACTTTCCCACTCGTATATGCACGTTGATTCGTTTTATTGAATCGATTTAGATGCCGTAAAGTTGGGTTTGCGTGCAATACACTGTAGCACTGTAAAAAGTTTAAAAAATCAATTGTTCAATTGCAACGGGTGCGATTGTTAGTTGAGGAGGATTGACATGAAATCATTGATTGATTCGTTAGGGCGGTTATAGGGGGCCGTGATTCGGTATTAGTTTTAAAGAGTAAGATGCTCTACTGTAACTATATTCTCTGTTTGAAGTTGAAAGTTGAAGTTTCGTAGTTTTTTAACTGCCACTGCCAGTCGATACATTATTGGAAGCTTACGTCTATAAGATCTTTTCACAAGACAGATTTAGCATTTTGGAAGAAGAAATAGAGAAGCAACTCAGATGGGCAATTGACATAGCTCCACCACGATATTTACCTTCTGGTTCAGGGTTGTAAATAGCGGCAACTGTTATACTATACCAACAGCTAATAAGTCGTCAGTTATTCCAAGGAACTTGTATAAGTGACCTGCAAGTTATCGTAGCACCACCCAGATAATCATTTGAATGGAGTTCTCTTGCAAATGTCCCAACTTGCCGAAGGAGCGATTACCAGAGGTACTAAACCCTTTGTTCGCTAGAGCAGTTCAGTGATGAACTGATTCAAGTTTAGCTCTTTTGCTGCGGCTTTTTTTTTATAATTTGCGTGCGCCAAAGAGGACATGATTACTCTTATTATTGCAGGACACGGGCGTTGTGAAGAAGAGAGAGAGAGAGAAAGAAAGATTTAGTGTAGTGGTTTGAAACTTAGATGGTATTAAGTTTCTGTAAACTCCAAGGGTTGCGTCCAGATAACTGGGGAGCTTGTTTATTTTGCTTTTGTCGTTGCTTATGTCTTACAGTATTTTTTCCGTCCTCCTAATGTCATCATCACGATCAAGTTGCATTTTCAGCCATGTGACCACTCTACTGGCAGTGTTATGCCACAATTGAACGACTTTTTTATTTACTCGTACTTCATGCGAAATAAATAGATCAAGAATCATCATATCAGGATTTGAACCGTGAACCAATAGCGTGACAAGCGATGATGTTACCACTACACCACGGCCACCCCCGTAAAGGCTCTTTACAATGGACTGTTACGAAACGCAGTGAGGCTGCCAGAGACGACTCGCATATTCCTGCATCTAATGCTAGCAGAAGAAAACGTCTTCTTTTCAAAAACTTGCTATAGGTCTCTCGGGGTAATACATGAGTCCAAGTAAGGCTTCATAGTATATTCTTTTGTTTATCTTATTAGGGAGAGACGAACAGGCTTTCAGATGAAAACTTATCGGCTCGCATAGATCAGTAAGTCAGTAAGTACCGTTAAGAGGGCCTAAAATATTATGGTGCGTGATTTCAGCTAACTTGTAAACGAAAAAAGCAATTTGCGCAGATAAAAACAATAAGAAAACTTAGCAATGGGAAAGTGGAACATGATTGCTAACTTAGCCTCCACAAAGTCTTTCTCAACACAGAATCAATAAAAACCTCCTTCCATACATGTATTATACCTCCTCATTAATTATGGAAGTGTTTAATATAACCACTTTCATAATTCAATCACTTAGTCTTACTTAAAATGGCAAAAGAAAACATCCATCTACTCGTACCTTCCACAAATTCAAGTCCTCGATGCTCCTGTATGAACTTTATTTCGTAAATTTCTTGCATTATTTTTCCCAACGAGTACTTAACGACAATATCCACTGACTTTAATATTTAACCATCATTCACTTATTGGAAAATTTGTGCTCGAATATTATCGCACATCCACGGATGTACGACGGGTATTATAAAGAGAGGCCAAGATACACACATTTCGCCCGGATAACTTACAATTTAAAAGTACTTAAGCGTTTGTTGGAGTGGGTGTTGGCGTTGGCAAGTCGTGCTCTTCTACTCCGTCAATATTAAAACAAAGATGCTTAAAACGAACCAAAGAAGAAGGACCCACCGACTGGCAAGGATGACGACGACGACGACAACGAAGGCGATGGGATAAAAAGGACAACACTTCGTGTATAGGTACAAGATGAAAAACGATCCATCATCAATACGCCATCCATTCAGCGTGAGACATTGAAGCACTCTGGCGGGGGAGCGTTCTGTGAACAGTGCATCAGCATTGAACGGTGTGACGGTGTGGCGGGCAGGAGATAAGCACACACATGGCCGACGAAGGAGATATTGCATTCGATGTGCAGTTTCACATAGACACATCATGATGGTTGCTGCTGGACAAAGTGCACCATTTCGCTATGGATACGGCTACAATGTTCTTCAAGTTATCCTTAAAAAAAAACGAAGCAGAATGAGTTTACTTATTGGGATGGCTAGGACAGTGGGAGGTCATGGAAGAAGGAAAACGAAAAAAAAAGGCGGGACAAAAACTAAAAACTATAGAATACGAGTATACTCGTATGTACGGGTAGAAAGATGTTGCTATTAAATTCCGCTACCGCTTCAATGGAAATATGTAGCTATTTATGTGTCTCTGCGTGTGTGAGTGCGGGGATGTCTTAAAGTTTTATCACTCCGTCAGAAACTATCTCAAGGAATTGAAGGAAAGAATGATTTTCCCTTTCTTGTGCTTTCGTCACCTCGCCTCATCTTCCCATTTCCTCTGGGTACTATGTCCTATTTTGCAGCAGATACAAGAATCAATGACATTTTTTCAAAGGACACTCGATATACGAGAGGTGACCTTTCAAAGAAAACCATTCTCTTGGGCAACAAGAAATGACAAGACAGAATGTTTAGTAGAATGATTTTTATCTGGAATTTTTCTTTCTGGAATTTTTGGTAAAATGTCAAATCTTGTACGCAATAGTGCAATGAATGATCAATGATTTCATTATGTAATTGAAGTAATCATTGGTGCATTGGCTGGATATTTGTACAGAGATTCAGTTGGTGGAGTAGATCCATGTGTAAGGTACTTAAGAATCTTCGGAAAGACAGCAAAATTCATTGAATAAGAACTGAATTATGTATTTGAAGCAATCATTGGTTCATTGACTGGACATTTGTACAGAGATTCAGTTGGTGGAGTAGATCCATGTGAAAGGTACTTTTCGGAAAGACAGCTAAATGAATTGAATAGGAACAGAAGCAAAACGTTAGATCTTTAAATGGTGCCCTTTGGTTATGTGAATTCACGATGAGCACTGGGTCGTAAATGTGACCCACCAGCTGTGACAACTGAAACTCTCTCTAAAAAAAATAAGAGACGAGCATATGTGGAATACTCCTACTTATCCTTAACACACTGCGCAAAGACGATCTCAATTAGAGATCAACAATAGTCTGATGAAGGATAGCCTGATGAAGGACTAGACTTCAGAAAATAGGAGGCCTGCGACATCTGTAATAGGAACTGCTACCGTGACAGTTGATTTCTTGCCAGAAATAGACTTAAGCAAAAAGCGAATACGTAAAGGCATCACATACTCGTATTAATTGACTCTCACCTCTCTATAGAAGAGACAGATCACCAATAATTGTTTTTGCAGGTGGTACAGCATTAATATTGTCCTTGGAGATATCAACTCCAAAATTTTGAAGCGAGGTCATTTCTGGTAAAACCATAGAAAACGCTGATTTTGCAGTGGAATGTGCAATGAAAGTTGGTAGTATTGGTATGTATAAGTAAATTATTTCAAGGGAAATTCGAAAGAAGTCAGGTCCACACAGCCATTGTTAAAACGAGGGTCGAGCGTCAATAACACACTGGAGAAATGATGGAAGCTATATGAATGGTGAAGAGCAAACGGCTCTGCTTCTACTGGAAACGCAGTGTCTAGGCATATTGGCGACCGACAATAGGGAGATCACTATACTTGCCTCCAAATGAAATAAGAAGGGATGAACGAGGTATAAATACGTCCTTTGAAATTGTTCAAAGGAAACAAAGGACATCATACTGCACTTGCTAAGAATCACCAGAAGCAGCCTGAATATATATCAAGTCCCTAGACAAGTGCGAAATTCATTTTGTGCACACCTTGAGTTCATACAGAAATCCATAAACTTTTCACCATGATATCATGCGGTCATGAGGTCATGTATTTCAATAAAATGTCGAAGCTCTGGTAACATTCCTTATTCTTGTCGTAAATCTGACCGACTGTCAATATACGATCATTGAAAAACTTGTGTCGGGTATTAAAAGTAGATCTACACAAGGTTCATATGCACTTTCGGATGTTTTCCCATATAGAGATCCCAATACGAGTTCGACATCGGATCTCACCCTTCTCTTGCCACCTTATTTCACTTAGTATCAAGATGTCCAACTTATACCGTATTTAGTTGAATACATCTATACTTTTGAAAACCTTCTATGCTAGAGTCACAGAGGGTGCCCCCTTACTGCGAAGCTAATCTTTTTCCGGGTACAACAGTTAAAAGTCGTCAAAATGTGTTTATTTTTTATAGAGGGTGACTAGATAGCAATGATAGTTTTTCCAGTTGTTATGTTTCACCAGCTGTCAAAGACACCAATGACATCCAGCTGTCAAAAAATTCAGTAAGGTTTGCCATTTCATCGCGCATCATTTGACACTTCCCGAACGTGTAGAAATTCTTAAAAAGTTGTATCAAAATTCCGGTTCAGTTGTAAATACAAAACGTGAATTTAGTCGTGAGGTCGGTCGTCATCATGGGTTTAGTGCGCAGGCAATTCGTCGCACCGTGGAAAAGTTTGAGCGTTAGTAAACTCTTTTGGACCTTAAGCCACCAACCAGATAGAGATCGGTGCGAAGTGATGAAAACATAGCCACCGTAGCGGCCAGTATCGAAGAAGACCCAGAAATGTCGATTCGGCGCCGATCAGCTGAATTGGGCATCGCCAGAGAGTCAACCAAGCTTATTTTGTGGTTGGATTTGGGCCTACACCCGTATAAGATTATGCTGATGCAAGAATTGAAGCCGAACCGCCATAGACAACACCGTGAGTTCTATAATTGGGCACTGGAAATGTCGGCCGGGGATCCGGATTTTGGCCAAAAAATCATTTTCTTGGACGAGACCCATTTTTGACTCGCGGCTATGTCAACAAGCAAAATTGCCGTTATTAGAGCGACCACCACAATCCACAAGTGTTCGACCAAGCATCAATGCATCCATTTCGAAATGAGGAAGGAGACACCATTACCGTCAACGGGCCTCGGTATAGAGCGATGTTAACCGACTTTCTGTGGCCAGAGCTCGACAACATCGAGCTGTGGTTCCAACAAGATGGCGCTACATGCCATACAAGCGACGCAACGCTCGAAGTGGTGAAGGAAAAATTTGGCGACTGGGTCATCTCACGGCGAGCGTTCATCAATTGGCCGCCGCGATCATGCGACTTGACACCCCTCGATTATTTTCTCTGGGCTATTCGGACGAGCTCGAGGCCAACATTTGAGACGTTATTGCCGAAATAATGCAATAACATATTGGACCGAGTCATCAAAGATTGGACCGACCGCTTGAAGCACTGCCAGCGAAGCTGAGGCGGCCATTTAAATGATGTGCTATTCCATACATAATGGCATGAACGTAGCTTCAAAATATAACTAAAATCAATCAATTTGATATCTCACACCCTTATCATTCCTATCATTCTTATCTGGTCACCCTATATTAGGCTTTTTTTAAGGGATTCAATTTGGTCCAGGCAGAAACCCCTTCTTGATGCAGTGGTTGGAGTTACATAGTTTTTATTCGTTTCTTTTTTTGCTCGGGTGGCAGTTAGTTGCTGTTCCCCGATGGCTCCTGAACCTGCAATGTTCACGCTACAAGCAAACACACTATCCACAAAACCGTCGTCACCCTATCCGAAGCACGGTGGCTGTTTCGAAAGCAAATTTGTTTTTCGGTGACACAGGATAGTCACCCTGCATTCCTAGTTATTTACTTAATCTTTCTTACATAAATGATATTTGTCGACCATGGTTCATTTGAGCTTAACTGCGTCACTTTATTTTCAGGACCATTAAAGCTTCAAATATATACTTTCAAATAGGCGAAAGGAATCTCATCAAATAACGTCATTTTACACAGACCAGTGAACGGAAGTGCTGTGTTACTTAGTAGTCTACGTCTAAATGCAAAGTAATGGAATATTCATTATGCAGTCAAGGATCATGGAGGCTTCATTACGTTTGTCTAGAACTGATATTCAAGCATATATTTTCCTATTTGCTATGACAGACTCATTTGTAATTATTTCGTAGCCTAGTGAAAAAAAAAAAACGAAATTTCAGAATCCTTTTGCAATTAATAATGAAACAAATGTCCTACTCACTGCCAACTTCTTAAACGAATTTTACATTCCAATCATAATTATTAGTCAAAAGACCTATTTCCAATTATATAGACAACTCTCATCCTTAAAGAGTACACAGTTCATAATAAGAACACACAAGTTATAATTAAAGACATCCAGCATACACAACCAATGTCCTTAAATACTAGTTTACTTTATTTCTACCGACTCAAGAGGGAGAAACAAGTACCAGAAGGAATCATCTCACATTTCCATCCTTTCATCGTTGATATCAACACTTCTTTTACGTTCTCCTCGTGGCTATCATTTAACATTGTGTGCGTCCGAATAGGGGGAGAGGGCGCTGAGTGTAGCGTATTTATGTAACCAATGCCACAACATCTGAACTCTAATGGATTGGTTGATTTATCCATCGGTGCAAAGAGTAAAGAATCTCTATACATCTCGGGCGTACTGAATGTTCTCAAAGAATGCAAAGTAAATTTCCGATATTCGATATTTTTTCTTTTGCTTTTTGAGGTTCCTTTGTAAGTGGCCCAAGTAACTAAAAGAGTCCATTTCTCTAGCACCAGGACACCAGACAAGTGTGGGGGCGTTAACTCTCAGCCGATGGGGTTAGTCGGGATAACTTTGTTGGGGATGATGATAGGAAACAAAACATGAGAATGCGAACGAAATATATGGAAAATTATAAAAGCAAAAAGAGTGTGTGAGTAAAAGTTATCCATTAGATATTTTGTTTCCTTCTTTGGTTTTTTGTGAAAGGACTTAGGGAAGGGAATAGTGCATATTAGAGAAGCCATCATCTACAGGAAATAAATATTTTCAATTCAAGTTCGATTAGGCGCTGGACTTACATTACTTATTGCAGTTAGATGGACATTTACCTCTTTTGTTCTTGAAAGACTCAGTGGTTACTCCAAACAAATAAAATGTGATTTGCAACTACAGTGGAGTCCGGACCCCGGCTAATCCGGTGATCTCGGTAATCCGGACGTGCACTCATAAAGTCTCCAGTACTTTTCCGCAGCAACTGCATTCAGTTCAGTTAACAATTATATGTCAGGCAGAATAAATGTCCTTTTCGAACGTGTGAACACGTACAAAAATAAAAATAAGTTAACTGCGATTCGTATTGTCGTGTACTATCGTGAAAAGACAAAGTATTTGCAAAATGCAGCCATTGCGTAAACATACAATATTGACCATAAAAAATAAACTAGAAGTGATTGAAATGTTAGAACGTGGTGTCAGTTATCACGTAATTTCAGAAAAATTTGGCATTGTAATCTCAACTGTTGGTGATATAAAAAAAAAACAGTAACAAATTTTGGAGTTTGTAAGCCATACTGAACGCGGACCAGGGAAGTGGCAGACACTGCCAAAGCCTGAGAACCCAAATGTTGAGAACGCGATTTTTACTTGGTTTGTTCAGCAGAGACAGCTTAACGTCCCGATTCCAGGAGAAATTTTAGCAGAAAAAGCTGTTTTTTTTTCACGGAAGGATAACCAATTCTAAGAATTTTAACGCAAGCCGCGGTTGGATAGACCGCTTTAAGAAAAGACACGGGATAAGGCAACTCAAAGTAACAGGAGAGATTCTATCAAATAACGAAGCTGCGGTTGAACTGTTTAGGTTGAAGTTACAAAAATTAATCCAAGAAAAAGGTCTAACTTATCAACAAATATACAATGCCGTCGAATCGAGATTATTTTGGCGAGTTTTACCGGACAAGACATAAACTTTGTCTTCTGGTGATTGGAAAAGCAAAAAAACCACGTGCTTTTAGTTCAACTACACTCCCAGTAACCTATGAAGGTCAAAAAAATGCTTGGGTCGTAAGATCAATCTTTCTCGAGTGGTTTAAGAAAGAGTTTATTCCAAGTGTCAGGAATCACCTTCGTGTTAGCAATCTAGAAAAATAAGCTGTCCTTTTATTGGACAATGCCCCTGGGCATCCACCAGAAGAAGAATTGCAAAGTGAAGATGGGAAAATCTTCAGCCTTTTTTTACCACCAAATTGCACTTCGTTGATACAACCAATGGACCAAAACGTAATCCAAAACATCAAACTCCGTTACAGGAAGTCAATTCTATTTATAATTTTAGCAGATGATAACACTGAAGGTATCATGGGGAAACTTAAGACGTTTAACATGAAAGATGTTATTTTTGAGTTGGCTGTTGCTTGGGAAAACGTGTCTCGAAATCTTATACAAAAATCATGGACTAAACTGCTCTCCGATCCTAATATATGACTGCTGATGCAGAGTTTGAATTGGAAGATAGTATTCCGCTGGCGGTTCTATTCCAAAGTGGCTCGAGAATGGGCAGAAGGTGGTGCAAATGAAGACTTGAAAGGACAAATGCTTACAGATGAGGATATAATTTCAATAGAATTGCAAAACAACAATGAAGAACTAGAAGAGGAAACCATACCAACAAAGAAAAGTCACAAACAGGCTGCAGAGGCTTTCGACACATGCTTGCAGTGGGCGGAGGAGAACAACAAGAGTACTCAAGACATTGTTCTGTTTTCAAGAATACGTTTTGAAGTTTTCAGAAAACTATTATGGACTATCTAAATCGTAGAACAAACATTTAAATGTTACGTTGGTTTTATAAATTATGTAGTATGTGGTCGATTACATTTATGTGTTTATGTGTAATAATAAAAGACCATGTCACTTTAAACTGGGATTTCATTTTGATTTATAAATCGGCATTTTTCTTGCACATTGTCTAATCCGGACACCCCATTAATCCGGAACCGCGCTTGTTTTTAGGGGTCCAGATTAACAAGGCTGCACTGTATTATCAACTGCTTTAGAGTTAGACTATAACAGTGTCAGCATCAAAAAAGATAATGCTGAGAGTATTTCAACATTTTCTAAATAAACACCCAAACAGATTTTTAAATACTCTGCATTTGTTAACTTATTTAAAATGTTTCACTTTTGGCAGCCACCTTATGGAGAATTTTAAAAAAGCGGTTCCTACTCAAAAACATTTCTCGTTAACTTCCAGGTAAAGTCAGATATTTTCAAAGTTTGCATAATTCCAATACTAACAAATTTTGAAAAATTCAGCAACCTTCTGTAGAGAATTTCAAAGCCTAAAATTCGTATAGTTTAATTTCTTCCGCAGGACGCAATGTTTGCAAGATATCAGCACTCAAAGGCGATTTTAAGTAACTTTCGTGTAAGGAAGGACTTCCTGCAAGATTGCGTACCAACAGTTTCCAAAGATTTAGATAAATATGGCAGTCTTAAATTTGGACCGTAATAATGTTTTGTTGATATCCGCACTCAAAACAATTTTCATTAATTTCCGAGTATATTCACCTAATTTGGGTGCCGGGGCACAGGGACATTCCAGGAAATTGTAAACCTGACGAACTTGCCAGACACTTCCCGACAAAAGTTCACTGGGTATGCCGATCGCTACATGCCAACTTAAATTAAAGCTGGATGCTATTGAATGAACAAATTCTAGGTGGACAAGTGGTACAGTGTCTAGCGATAAAATCGATTTGGCCTAAGCTGGATTTGAAACTGATTTCTCTCAATACGAGTAGATTTCATATCAGCGCTGTAATTATTGGCATTACTGGACACTGTCTAATATGCAAGCAAGCAACAAGGCTTGGCGTATTTTCACATGATTTCTGCAGAAGCTGCATGGACGAGGAGGAAGAGGAGACAATTCTTCACCTTCTTTGCACCTGTCTAGCTCTTTCCCAAAGAAATAAACTCCACTTAGGAGCAGTCTGATTCAACGAGATAAGCGATCTGTAAAAAATAGGGACCTCCTAAGCTTCATCAGAAGCTCCAAATGGTTCAATGGGTAGGCTTAAGGCCGCTTCCCAAATCTACGTGGTATCACAATGGACCTATTATTGGTCTAAGTGTGTTGGCTTTTAGCTGACAGCTACCTCAACCTAACCTAACTTCCGAGTAAAGTTTAACATTTTAGAATTAATTAACATCCGGGTAAAGTCAGATATTTTGAAAGTTTACGTAATTCCAATGCTATTGAAAACAAATTTTGAAAAATTCGGCAATCTTCTTGTAGAGAATTTCAAAGCCTAAAATTCTGATAGTTTAATATTTTCCGTAGGATGCATTGTTTGCAAGATATCCGCACGCAAAGGCGATTTTTGAAAGGATTTCTTGGGAGATTGCGGGATCTCCAGTTTCCAAAAATTTTGATAAATGCGTGGTTCATCTTACGGAATACTTCAAAGCCTTAAATTTGGATAATAATAATGTTTTTTCATAGGACTCACCGCTTTGAAGATATCCGCACTCAAAACAATTTTCATTAACTTCAGGGTAAAGTTGAACATTTTAGAATATTGCTTCCATACAATTTTAGGAAAAAAATTGAAATACATACTTATCGCAGGGACCGAAAATAATAATCGTTTTCAAAATACGGCATAAAAAAAAAAATCACACAGAAGAAATCTTTTAATCTCGTATTCCAATACAGGAACATACTCGGTATGGACTCCTGAGTCTCATTTTGGTCTGATTTCTGATTTTATGATTTCGAAAAGAAGTAGCGTTTCATAATTATTATATATTATTATTTTGATTTTAATTTTTAAAGATATTATAATAAGTAAAAATCAATCATGGATTTTCCTGAAAATCAAATCATAATTCTTATTTCTTTGGATCAGAAGCTGAAATTTATAAAAGGTTTAATTTTTATCATCGATTCGTAACAATAAAAATAATGATCTGATTTTTGTTTTCCTTGAATTCTTAAAAGTAAAGATCTTGACTTGATTTCTACTTTCAATTTTGAAAAACAAAAATAAAAGTCGTGATTTAAAAATAAAAATAAGAATTGGATTTGGTAAGAAAATTAAAGCTCAATATATAAAAAAAAATCCGCAAATTTCCATTGCTCAAGCGATATGATAATTATGCTTTGAGCACACTTATTTTGTGCACAATTCTTTTCTATATAAAAGCAAAGTAGCGTGTTGGTGGACACACCCGCACTCTAAGTTAAGCTAAAGCTGAGATGAGCACGTGCCATTCTACTCATTCCAGGTAATCAGTGGAAGGTTGTTTCGGCAATTTTGTTCCATTCCCTGTCAATATCTATTCTGCAACAATCTCAGTTAAAGGCGTTGTTGGCAACGTAGAGTAAGAGTAGACAAAAGCATTGTGGAAGAGTTTTTTTTAAAAATATTTAGAGTTTATGAATTAATTGTTTACGTGAGATTTTTTGAAACGAGTACCGAGTACTGAAGTCAATCTAAGATATACTCGTACGAAAGGACTAGCGCTACATGAAGCACATTTTTTTTGAATGTTGTAAGTACATATGGGGAGGGGGCAATGTAGATATTCACATCTCAAATTAGAGGCATCGATACATTATTTTACTGTTGTTCAGAATCTTGTTTAATGGACAAAATTTCAATTAAGCAAACGTAATTAATCGTGTGACTTCTGGCTGAAAGATATGGGTATCAAATGTCATGTCGGTGGTCATTTCACTTCCACAAGTCTAACCGTTGAACAAGGTAAAAACACATGAGCCCATCACCCTTAAACTTTGGACGAAATGTGTTGGCGAATGGAGGAAAATAGAAATGAAAATGGAAACCGATATCTAACTGTAGACCATTGGTAAAAGTTAATTAACAATTTTAATTTGATTTTGTTCATTATGAGTTAAGTTTCCCTTTCCGGGTACCGAAGAGCGAATGGATAACATCTATACCCGTGTGACTTGTCTTGTAACACGTTTGGGGCAATGCTTAGCAGTAATTATGTCATCACTGGTGAGTGGTTAGATGCTATAAAAATAAATTGTAGGTCAATGAAGGTGGGTACTGGATAGATACTTTTGCAATCAAAGAAATTAACAAAACAAAACTAAGATTTATGTATCTTTGATGGTTGGTTCTGAATCACTGAGGAAGTTCCTTTTAACCAATTTATTTGTGCAATTATTTATTTTTACAAATTTTGATGAAGAATAAGGATATAATTTTCAATTAGGCCAGAGGCACAGTTATGCAGTTCAATGTACTTCGATGCAATGTTATTTGAAAATGAGTGAGCCAAACCGACAACTAAATCGGGGTTACAACGGACAAAATTTGAAAATTGTGGGTTCAATTTGAGATTTATAAGATGTGCTTCTGCTATTTTGATTTGTGCCCAACTCAAAGTCATATCTTTCCTCGAGTAAGTAGAATTGATTGCGACATTTTTTTTTGGCGACTTTCAATAGGCAAATCTCTGAAAAGATATTCACAGTTGGAGTGGCTTTTTTTTTACCAAAAAACAAGACCACTACTCGTATTCACTGGTCAAGAGCGTCAGACTGATGAGTCTGATTTCATTTTAATTAAAAAAATATATAAACATCAGAAAGACTGCTTAAGCTTCACATGCGTAGAGTTGCTTTGAGAATCCATCCTGTCTGAGATGCAACATGCCTATCCTGCGTTTCAAAACTTAGTTGGATATTGAGGATTGCTCTCTTTATATTCTAAGCAAATGGTATGGTATGGTATGGTATGGTATGGTATGGTATGGTATGGTATGGTATGGTATGGTATGGTATGGTATGGTATGGTATGGTATGGTATGGTATGGTATGGTATGGTATGGTATGGTATGGTATGGTATGGTATGGTATGGTATGGTATGGTATGGTATGGTATGGTATGGTATGGTATGGTATGGTATGGTATGGTATGGTATGGTATGGTATGGTATGGTATGGTATGGTATGGTATGGTATGGTATGGTATGGTATGGTATGGTATGGTAACCATGTCAACGAATCTTTTTTCCTCAAAATGAAAAGAAAAGTGGTTTTCTGTGGCTGAGCATGTATCTGTCCGACTGTCTTTCTATTTGTCTTGTGCATATTCAATTAAAATTTCAGGCTTTGTTGGTTAAGGTAAGACAAGAAAAGAATTGTACTCCACCAAGGGTCTATTTAGGAATTATTCTGAGTTATGGTATTTTTTTGAAGTTAAACACTTTTTGCATTTAAAAAAAAAAATAATAAAACATTGTTCTTAGATTGGTTGGAATAGACAGCTTTGCCCGCAAGGTGGCGTCTCAACTGCTATGGTGCATGGTCGACTTCCTGCTAAACACTCTCAACAATTCTAACGTCTATTCTCAGGCATACTAGGATAATATTGCCATACTTTCTGTCGGATTATGCCTAGGATCTGAAGTTGATCGGTCCGAGTCTCCAATGAAGTTAAGTATTTAAAAGTTTTCCTCCCTGGTGGACTTCCGTGTTCAAAACATCTTAAGTCGAAGCGCTCTCAGTTTCCTGTAAGGGTGCTTTCGGCAAGGTGTAGGCTTATCATCGAAAAGGTCCTATAGATCTAAAGACTTTTCTTAACTTATGCATTGGTTGTTTGGTAGAAAGGCTTTCTCGTTAATATGCTGTCTTTACTGAACTTCGAAGAATGGTATGCAAGCGAAATTTTAGTAGAATAGCTTGCTCCATTCTAGATGCATTCAAGAATTTCCCTCTACTTGATATTCATATCATGGGAGGAAATTTCAATGCTGTCTTCCGCCTGAAAGAAAGTACCTATTGACATAACATGTACTAGGGTTTCGATGACTTTGCGCGACAATTATCCTGAGAATTACTGGTATGTTTTTTGATGCAATGATACCAGCATTTCAATTGAGGTCAGGACTGGCCGTGGCTGGAATTTGATCTAGTAGTCCTACTTTCACAGATGGACTAAAAACTGGCAAGAGTGCAGACGACTTACTGGCGTTCTTACGGGCCACTTCGCCTTTGCCAAGCACCTCCGTGTGCTAGGTTTGAGCGCTACCTCTATCTGCGACTCCTGTGGAGAGGGCGATGACACTGCGGAACATTTTCTATGTGATTGTCCTGCCTTTGCTCGGATCAGGTCGCGGATTTTCGGTGCTGATGTGGTGAGTGCCGATGACCTAAGGGTTCTCTGCCTGGTTCTACAATGGACCTGTTTTTGAGTCTAAGTGCTCCAGTAGAGTGTACCCGCCCCGACAAAAAAAAAAAAAAAATCATATCTACCTACACGCCTACATCTGTCTTCTAAGCAGAGGCTTTGCTATTCTAATGCCTATACACTATATTGTGAGGAATAAGTGGAGGAACCTTGCCTTGCTCAAGAGCTATAATCACTTCCGAAATAGGTCGAAAATAAAATAACTCTCTGAATTTGGGTGCCATATTAAACACGCCCTAGTCTTGTTTTGATCCTCAATAACTACCGATGAACTTGTCAGACAAGATTCAGGGGAAGGCTTTTTAGGATCTTACTCTGCGTTCGACAGTTGGGTTTGACCATAACCGTAAATGGCATGACTTCCCAGAATACAGACAGACTAAAGGAATACTTCCCCGACATACGGGTATGTCGTGGCATTTCCTATCTCACTGCAGAAACTGGCGTTTGAGTGATTGTCCTGTCTTTTCTCCTACCAGGAGTCTGATTTGTGGGGCAGAATGGATCGGTACTGATTACCTAAGCTCCTCGTTATTGGAATGGCAACTTATCTTTCTAGAAGAGATGAATAACCAGAACCAGGCCAGTATTGAATTTAAATGTTACAGGAGAGTATTACAGGACTTGCTTTTAGGTGGATTGAAGGCCGCCGAAGTCTGTGTCTACTGTTGCCTTTCGGATCAATTGCTGACCTTATTAACTGCTTTGAAGAAATAAAGGGAAAAATAACATCGCGGGACTCAACTAAAATCCATTATTCGCACATGCTTCATGAAAGATGAGAAAAAGTCACGGCAGATGGAAAACTGAGAGAGTCGATGAGTCCGAGAATGTGGCTTGCAGGGAGAGAAACCTTTGGACTGGAACTCGATAATGGATTATTACTTCACAGTGGTAGCTCTGTTCATTGATCTGAAGCACGCTAGGTATGCTTAGTATTACGAAATCTTCCAATAACTGCTATCTTAATAAGGCGGCGGACTCTTAGCAAGGTCGTGATTTTTGCAGACACCAGACTCCAGAAATTGACACATATTAAAAAATTTAAAAATCTTGAAATAAGCGGTCTATTGAAAGGACACTTCTTCCACCCAGCATTCTGGTATCAGAGTGCCACATTGCAATAAAATCTTTTACTTTATTTGTATACAAATTATATGTTCCACTTCCTTAGTTCAAAACAAAATACGAGTATGTATAACTATTTGAGTCAATGGGCCTAATGAAATCGTATACCTTATGCACTCCCTATATATTTTGTCCCCAGCAAACTCCAAAGTTCCTTTATCAATGTAACAACAACAACAATGTTACATGTAGCGATAGCGAAACTTTCGACATGCACTTAAAATTGCATTTCAGCGGAATATTTCAAATGCACATTGTAGTACTCAGGACGAAAATCGAAAATCTATTCAGTACTCGCTGTGTTCTTCTACCTTTTTTCTAACATGTTTTATGTTCGGTATTTTGGCAGACATCCAAATTTACCAAATCTTCAAAAAAATATTCCGAAAATCGACAAAACCCAGTCGAGAAAGTAAAAACGAAAAAAAAAGAAGAAATCCTTGTCTACCTTCCCTTGTACAAAAACAAAAAAAGGATTCGGTTTGGTTTCCTTTTTTCCTTATCGAAAAAATTATTTCAATATTCCTTCGCATATTTCCCAAACAATTCCTTTCCGTCGCGTCTGTCCAATGAAGGGTCTCCCAAAGCAAGAAACTTTTTTTTTTTCGCGGACTTAAAACCGTCTCGTTACACGGAAGCGACTATTTATGTACACATTGTATGCAATTAAGTGTCCCGGTGTCCTGGTGTCGTCCTATGCAATTTTACGTGTGGAAAGGTGGTTGATTGGGTCTTTTTTTTTTTGTAACGTTCCTTCTTATTACTGTCTACAAGGGTAGTTCCTTAGGCGGTTTGCTGATTTTAGCTGCTGGGGGGGTGGCTCTCTGGCCAAGTGGCCGTGTTTATGTACGATGCAGTCCCAAGTGGGCAATGGAAACAGTGTTCATGCAGTTTTGATTTCTGCAATGTGTCCCAAATAGTTCGACAACGATGACTACGATACGGTGGACATTTAATCCTGTCTATACATGAAAGTCATGCCCATAGATGGGGAATTCTAGATTGGGAAAGGTTCAGTTGAAGTTGCTGATGGGCTCACTGATGATGGGGGTGATAATGGTGGATTTGTTGGTAGCCCTAGAGTAAGTCAGCTTAAAGTCCATGCGGATAATGTCCTTCATATTATGCATTCTTTTTTTCTTATTTTATTGGAGTTGCCAAAAACTGGCATAATTTCCCAAATGGCCATTTAGGGCTCAGTTGTCAGTGTCGTTGTCGTTGTCCTTGTCGTTGTCTGCATTGTTAGTGTTATTTAAAATTAATGGTTTTATTAATGTATTTAAGAATAGTAAATAGCTGCCGAAAAATGCCTCTGTTTAAATGTTTTCTGTTCCGTTTTTTTGTTGGTTTACTTTCCTAAAGAATTCATCGTAGTCAGAAAGTGTGCTAAAGCCTGACTGAGGAAGAGACATTATCTTAACAGATATTTTTAGGAAGGAATTTGAGTTTTAAGGGACATTATGGGTAGTAAGCATGAAATCATTTAAGTTTAAGGAAATGACAACTCTACAACAAAAAGGAATCATATCACGTTGGTATGTATGTGTCAAAAAATATTATAGTTTATCTTATAAAAATTGTCAGTACAAGCCTTATGGGAGAGATCTTAAGGCACTGGTGGCTGTAAATGCGTTCATGGCATTCAATTTCAAAAATTTCCACTGAAATAAAAACGAAACCACTGAGTTATATAGGATTTGATTTTGTAATTTTCCTCAAATTCACATATCTCCCACCCCGATCAGCCGGCCTCAAAACCGATCGGCGATGGCATTCGTTGTGCGTATTGAAAATATGAACATCAAAACAGAGTTACCATTGTCAACTCAATGCAAAGCGTTACAGCTTTTCTATGGGTTTTGTCAAAGAGCTTTGGAGTTTTGTGCTTTTGAGCGCAAATAAATGAATTTAAGTATGCGAGGGTGCTGCCGTTTGATTTTTTTTTTATTTCCTTGTTTTCTGGGGGAACCGTTAAAATGCAGTTAAAAAATTCTTTGCTTTTTGTGCTTCATAATGAAGGATATTTGCGATGAATTTTGAATCATTCAATACAGTTACAGTGCAATAAGGGATCAAATTTATTATATTAAGTGCGTTGTAGTGATATTGTGCATAAGGAGAAAGATGGCTACAAAGTCTTCAAAGGATTTAAATACAGAAAAAAAAGCAGCAAATTGCTAAGGCAACTAAAAAATTATGCGGCGAATTGAAAAATAAATATTTCGTTCAACAAATTGTTTTGTTTTTAAATCAGCAGATGGCAACAATACGGGTAATGCTCTCTGATTTGTGGCGATGCGTCATGCATACTATGGCAACCCTGTAAGAGCTTTAACTTGTGACAGACTTATCAAAGCAATTGCAACAAAACAGAGATGCAAACATTCTACCTTTCCTGTACAGACAATTTCTGTGAGACAAGATATAGTCATAAATTACATTGAACATTTTGCAAAGATCCAACTCAACTTTAGCAAATTCTACAAGAAAGACGAAGATGGATGTTTATTTTTAAGTGCTCCAAAGTTTGGGGATTGTCTACATAGATGCGATCTTTCGCATAGCCTAACAAAAAGAAATACAGCGGTGTCAGATAACACAATCTTGGCGGGCAATTAAAGTCTTCAAACTTCGAAATCGAGCGGCCGGTCAAGTTTTTGTGTAATAGACCAAAATTTTGCTATATTGTGTGGTACGTAGTCATGTTCTGTTCGAATCACATGACTCTCACATGAATGTGTTTAATCTCAGGCAAAAAAAAAGTTGGTTATCATTTGACCATAGCGCAGAGAATTCACTGTAACAGTGGCACCTTCGTCGTTTTCAAACAAAAAATACGGCCCGATCACGCCGCCGGTCGACAGCGGCACCAAACTGTGACCCGTGATGGATGCAATGGCACTCAGTGATGATATTTAGATTTTCAGAACTCCAAATTCTACAATTTTGTTTGTTTATGTAGCCGGCGAGCGAGAAAATTTCGAAAATTTTTTCGAAAAATCAAAGTCGAATTGTTGATTTTCCAGCACCCAATTGGCTTATGTTCTGTGTATTCTATGGTCAGCAGACAACAATTAAAGTTAGTAATTAAAGAAAATGGCGAGGCAAGAAATAACCACCTGTTATTATCGATGGCAAATAGATTTGACAGATGGTGGGGTTGTGAAATCCCAACCTCGAAATGAATAAGTCTTTATGTTACAAATGTTATTACTAAATGAAAGGATATTAAATAAAGGTGTATTTAAGGGAAAATACTGGAAGAAAAAACTCGTATGCAGTTCTTAAAACTTAAATCGCACTTAATCCCAAAATTATATGAAAAACAATCTCAAATCTATTACTTACATTTAATAGGAACTAATGCACAATCAAACCACATTGGTGCCCAGTACGTTAACACGGACTGAAATATGATTTTAAATATTAGTATGTTTATAAATGGGTGCAATATTTTAGTTATGAAATTAACTTTGAGTATGGTGTTCGAAATATGTATTTCAAAAATTAGTCCCAGGTACGAGTACCTACATTTTTCAGATCACACAATATCAGTTGAATTTAAACGTTTCTTTCTTCGACAGGTAAACCAAAGAGTCGGGGCTTTTCTGGATTTACGTTAATTTTTTACTTAACGAGAAAAACCGTTGAATTATGTTCAGCGAAGCTTGCAAAGCTGCTATCTATCTTGTGGCAGGATATTCGACGAATAAAGCGCTGCATCATCCACAAACATGGCCAGGTGGGTGTCACTGCTAAGGGAAGGTGTATCAGATTTAAAAACATTGCATGCAAGGGTCTCTAGTTTGTTTTTATGTTCTTGATACCTACCTTCACAAATTCAATGGGATATAAAGCAAATTTCGCTTTATTGGGACCCCTAATAATCGGGACTGGGTTTCTCGTATCTACTACCAAAAAACCCCTGGTTTCTCGCAGCAAAGTAAGCTTATAAAGCGACGCTGCATAGCGTGACGAGAGAAGCTTACTACATCTACAAGCAGAAGAGAAGGGAAGAACACCAGCTTTTAAAAGAAAAGAAGAAAGAATATGAAAAATGCGAGGTCAAGTCAATGGAGAGGTGTTATGTTTTGTGATGTTCGAAAGTTTTACCAGAAAGTAAAAGGAGTATGCCAAAGTTACAATGCCTGTAGGGATGAAGAAAGAAATCTAGTAGTAGAGTCTCGGTTGGTGATGAGAATTTGGACGGATCACTTCGGCAGATTGATGATGACGATCAACAATTTCATTCACCCGGCCATAGCGAAGTGAAGATAGCAATATCTAAACTTGAATCCAACAAGGCTGCTAGGGTCAGACGATCCAACTACTGAGCTATTTTAAAGCAGCTGGTAGGATATGGTCGGATGAAAGTATGCCCGACGAATGGAACCTAAGCATAATTTGCCCGATTCTCAAGCAAAGAGAATCTTTGAACTGCGTATACTACATATGTAGGTGTTAGTATGTGAACGCCTTAAACATTTTGACAACAATCTGATTAGTCCATATTGGTGTGGTTTTAGGTCACAAAAGTCCACCATAGATCAGATATTCACATTGTGGCAGGTTTTGGAAAGAACCCAGGAACTCTAAATCGATTCTCACCACATTTTCATTGATTTTACAGTCACTTATGATAGCGTCTATAGATATGAGCTTTACAGAGCTATGTCTAGTCTTGGCATCCCTGCCAAACTCGTGCGTCTATGCAGGGTGACGATGGAGAATGTACAAGGTTGGTAACAACATTACCAAACATTTTGATTTCAGAAAAGGACTACGACAAGGGGACGCGCTGTCATGTAACATTGTACTTGAAAGGATTGTACAAAATGTTCGAGCTATCATCAGGCTTACGCTGATGACATTGACAACATTGGAAGAACCAGCGGGCTGTCAGTAGGGCTTTCGGGAGTATTGAAACAGATGCAGCGAAAATGGGTTTAGCGGTTAGAGAGGGTAAAATTAAATATATGCTGTCATCAAGAAAGGTCAGAATGTCACAATAGACAGCTACAATTTTGAGATAGTTTAGGACTTTGTCTACCTATAGTACACTCCAAACTTTGTCGCTTGTGTAGCGAACTATTCCGGTTTCAACGCGTAAATTACTTTGTGTTAGATCACATATCGATTATTTGTTTTATTTGGGTCAAGCTTCTCCATTATACGAGTATTCCTAGTAACTGCACACAAGTTTTGAATGCTTACACAGTTTCAATGTTACTGCCACCACTTTATCTATGTAAAGATCTTCAAAAAAAGGTTTCAAAAGGAACAATTACGATGACCAAATCTCTACTTCCTAATTCTCTCATAAAAAAAAAAATAATCAACTTCGAACCATACCCAACATTACTGGCACACAATCATTGCAATCCTGCAATTTTCCGATCCTGGAAGACAAGAAGCGAATACCAACCAAAACCTATGCTCTGATGTGTAATTAATTCGACCACAACTGCAATAAGATTGACCATTGCTACAGCAACTTGGATATCGGCCAAACTACTCGTACATACGCATCTACTACAGAATCTCTCACATGCCGCACTGGGCTAAGGAGGAGGAGCAGGCGGATTGCTTTGTTGGTTCATAATTGGAAGCTGTTCAATACTCGTCGCTGTTCTTCTGTTCACTTTATTCTTTTTCCTGTTTCTCTATTGCGATTTCCCCATTCTCAATTTTGGCCAACACCACGCTTCCAATGAAGTAGAAGAGCCAAGAATCTAACCAAGTAACTAACAATTTCAAATACCAACTACAGTTACCTATCTAAATGATGCGTTTCCATTGCCGAATGACTGGCCACGTCCCTAGTACTCATTCTCCTGTGCCCATCTCTGTGCACATTGTGTTACGCCAATTGTGGTTGAAGCCAACATCCCAGCCGAACAACCATTAACTGTGTTGGTAAATATGTTTGTTTGTTCGATGGGTTCTCAATGAGTTTCAATAGACCATGATGCACTTCTAGGAGTGCGATGACGATGAGGATGGTTCTACTGGTATAACAATAGGGGGTGTACAATGGAAATGTGTAACTGTTATTTGAATCCCCATCAAAATGAAGCTGCTTTTAGACACTCTCCTTCAAAGTGTTGATTTCCAGATAAAATTTCATAGATTCATTTCGATTTTTATGTTCGCATCTTTGCTCATTGATGTTCATTTGGTGGCTGGGGTAGTGGATTGGCATTGTATTACTCGGATTCCATAAAAGTTGGAGCTGGAGGTAATAAACTTGAAGGAGATAGCATCACCTTTAACTAGAAGCCATACCTCCAATCGAATACAAATATTTCCCTAACAATTCCTTCGTGCATTTCTGAACTTTTTACCCAACTACCACCCGGTGTATATCTATTTCACTTGTGGTTGACCAAACTTTAACTTCAATATTGAACAAAGTATCTGTATCTCTTTTAACCTGTTTACCCACGAATTACGATTTAAGCGCTGAGGTGTATTACAACCAACAGATGAAACCGAAAATTTTACACTTTGGCTTCCCAGTACCCATACCCTGCGCGCTACACTATCGTGTTGTTCGCGAGCTCAAAGCCAACAAATTGCGTTCACAGGCGATGGTGGTGGTAATACAGATTGTGGCGAAAGGCACACAAAGTTTGTACGCCAAAATGCGTTAGCAGCTCCTAACAAACTGCCGATGGGCTATAAATTTCTGTTCCTAATATTTATTCACTCCACAGCGTTATTGAGAGAATATTTGCGATCCGTTTCCATAGAGATACAGATGCTGGCTGGTACTACTATTACAATTTATAACTTCACCAGATACTGTGGAGTATAGTAAAGAAGAGTGCTTGTTGAAAGCATTTTGTGTGATGCGAGTAAATTAGGTACACTGGAGAAAATTTTATTACAATATTTTTGACAGTTTTTAGAATAGAGTCAGTATGAGAGCGGTTAAAAGAGGATAGATATGCCGAAGTAGCCAACCCTACTGCCTTGGTCAACGTTATCAATGATAACTACTAAATTTTCAATTTACATTTCATACGATGCTACGCCTATATATATCGAATCTTATACCTAAAATATCGAAGGTCCTTGTCCAATCGATCATCAGAAGTAGCGCCAATACTTACAAAATAGTTGACTCTTTAAAGGAATTTATCACAGGAAATAAAATTTCAGTAAAAAATAGATAGACAGAGCCCACTTCTTTTTCCAAAAGTACACGAGAAACCAGCTGGTCTCGTACACAGCAAAATTCTTTAAAAAAAATTCATCAAAATCGGTTCATAAAAATGGTTTAAAAAATGTTTGCCTCTCCACCGCATAGAATTCAATCATAATAGAATTAGTGGGGAAAAAGGGGAAACAAAATGTATCAGATCTTAGACTGCATCTCCTTTTCTCGGACCGGAATGATCCTGTGAAATCGATGTAACGAAAATAGAAACATGGACAGAGAAAAAAATTACCCATTTGAAGATTTTTATTGAGAGAGCTTCCTTTTTATTGAATTTCTGCATAATGTCGCTTTTCTTATTGTAGTTGCACGTTGTGACGGTTAACACGTTGTCCAGATTAACAAAATAAAAATCAAATTGCTTAAAAATCTTGTTGAAGTGAATTTCTTTCTTTTTGGTTACCTTCTGAGGAATGCTATATTGAGCACATCCAACCACACAAACCTATCTACTGCTGTACCGCTGTTGGAAATGGTATCCGATGATTATTAAAATGAAAATGAAATTGATTTTATTATAATTATTGCTGATCTCAAAGACAATAGCGAAAATAGTTTACATATCTCCAAATGATAGCGGATTAAGTTGCCAAAAATAAATTACATTTTATTCAAACCGAAAAAGCTGTTCAGAGAGTGCATTGAAGAATAACTATAGTGAAAGCGAATCTACCAACAACTTTACCAGACTAAGAAAAATTCTTCCAAAGGTGCACACAGAATTAGAAAGAAATTTAACAGAATTACCTACTGTACTCCTAGGACAGTAATAATGTACATACGTATGGTTCTAAGTTACAAGGTTGGCTGTTGGTGCCCAATACTTCGCTTTGCAGATGGGAAATAATTTGTTTGTTTTGCTGCGGTTGTTAACAGTAAGATTCTACACTTCTTTGGAATATTCTGTGTCCTGAATCCTAGGGCGAAGCAACAAATGTACTATGTCGGCGTTGTTTATCTTTCAGTAGACCTTCTCCTTGAAGGATTCTTGTTACGACTTCTGTTACGCATATTTCATCCGAGAAGGCCAACAATAGATATTTTACATCACCGTAGATTTTGATACACAGAAGACCCTGACCTCACAGAGATTATTGCATGAGTGAAGCCAAGTACCTATAATTTTAGAATTGATTGTAGGTACATAGGGCTGCTATAGACCCGAACGACTTCATATAGTCAAAAAGCAGGTTCAATATGGCCACCCCGATTACCCCAATCACTTTGGGTCTACCCCCCTTATATGTATGATATCTATTAACGCGAAGATTTATTATCTTTCTCTGTTCTAAATAAGTTCAATCGGGGTATCTTAAGCCGCATCCATTCCAGTACTACTCAGTCAGCCTTGAAAGACATTCAAGTACGTAAGTTATGTGTATCTCTGATCGAGATCTGTGTAATTTGGATAACCTTGATTAGATTCAGAACAGCTGCGCTAGAAATGATAGGACTAACTTGGTAGCGGAAGATGTTACACTAAATTAAGGCAAGTCTGCACCAACCTTCTTTATGTGAATCGAAAGATGAGTACTTAAAGGAATTCTAAGAGGAATTATCATACTTCTGAAAATACATCACTCGAATTTCTTAAAAAATTAAATAATAAAATTTTAGAGCTAACAGCCCACATAGGGCGTGACCTATGTGGGCTCTCTCAGCCTCTCGTGCTGTGCGCTCATACAAATGGAAGGGACCAACAGTTTATTCCCGTTTTCTTAGGCCATAACTGAGAAGACTTTTCATAACAGATTTGCTCTCGGATGTATATCAGACGTTCGCTAGAGGTGGTACTGTGAATAAGCTTTTTGATGATTCAGCTGAGCCACAGCACCTACCCATGAATCTTTCATATGATTCAATTTGTGGACTCTGCTTCGAGAGTGACGAAAGGAATTCTTTGCTAAAATCCATTTATAATTGCGCGCAGCAGTTAGCTCTTACATTAGATTAGGTTCAAATGCAAGCCTACAAATCGAGCGCAGACACACTTATACCAAAAGCAGGTCCATTGCGATATATAAAAATGTTCAATTAGAGCTGCGTATGAAACATTAGGGGCACTTAACATCCATATAACACAGATCCCTTAGGTTACCGAAAAAAAATGCTGCCAAATAAAGCTTTTTCAACTTGAGAGGACTGAGCAAGTGTAAAGAAGATGAAGAATGTTGATCCAGCCAGGTACAAATTTGTCTACTTTCATCTGCTCATCAGTGCCTGATTTCTCTGATAGCATCCACCTTAAATAATAATTTAAATGTAGGGAGAGATATTTCGAGATTCCCCTTAGTCGGTAGAACCGTAATGGTTGTAGATAATGCCTGTAGCCTGTCGAATTGATTGGTTATACAATTCTCTGGAATGTCTCTGTGCTCAGGTACCCAGATTAGGTGAATGTATAATCCTGTGCCCAGATCGGCCATCTAGATAAAAAACAATTGGAAATCTAGAGCGGTCTAAGAATTGAAGGAGACTCATGCCAGGGACTTAATCGCAGCTTGGCTATCAGGTAAAATGCTAGTATCCCAGCCACGACAAGGTCTGCTCCGTCATTATCTCCGAATGAAACACGCTACAGTCATATGGTAGACTTGCATTAACATAACCAGTGGTTGGCTTTTAAAACTAGAATAGTGCTGCTACACTGCTAAAGTAATCATTAAGTTTGCCATTTGCATTCCTTTCAGTGTACCCGAAGCTCATACTATGTCACAGGAGCCACCAAAATTCAATTTGTAATCATAGTCTATGTGACACATAACTTCCACTCACCACCCTACCGCCAGCAGCGTCCAACATTATTTATTAAATAATTAATTAATAATTAATAAACTCAACCCTTTGGGCTTATGTCGCTGGAGTGCCAACACATTTTAACATATCGTTTTTCTTCCTGTGCCCAGTTCGCCACCCAGTCGAACATGGCCAAAGGATACACCACCCCTTTGCGGGGAGGCAAAACTTAATTATCCAGCTATTTATTGTGGGATAATAATTAACACACTCGACTCATATTGTGTTAGAGAGAACGGCCAAGTGATGCAGTAAATCTTTGCCTCGAATGTACGAGTATTTTCCCAATATGCGCACTCGTACCTTCGTGTGGGTGGTACTTTAAAAATGTCATAGTGAAAACGACAAATATCCTTTTTTGTTATATGAAGAGGGATGCACCACACTGCGAGTGTGTTAAAATGGTAAATTTACAATGCTTTGGACAAAGGACGAAATTATGGTTGCATGCGACGAAAGGTAGAGATACGAGTATCCTAGCTGTGTCATGTGGGTGGATAAGCGTTTGTGCGTTTATGCATGTCCGTTTGGACAATTTGTTGGCATCCCTTTTGACTGGGGGACACTTGATGTATTGCAATATTGCAAGGACTCTAAATTTGCTTTATTATTGTATTAGCCAACGATGTTGCATCGGACGTCAGCCAAACAAAGGGATTCTCTCCTTCCAAGCGTCATGTTCTTGGCCAAATGTCCCTTACCAGTACGATGGCGGTGGTTACACTTCGATTGCACACTGGTTTGTGTTTATAGATATCTCGCCTGATTGGCTCCGTAATTTATTGGCCAAGGAACACAAGTAAGCAAACCTCTTTCCCGATCGACACACACTATACTCGTACGTAGAGTGGAGCACCTTATTGCCGGGTTATAAATCTTTCGATTTCTGTAATGGGTAAGCATTACGGTGTGTCGGTCATGAAATTTGAGGATTGACTTTGGATTGCTGAAAGGTATGGGTTTGTTTGTAGATGGGGTTTAGCAAAAAAAAAAAAAAAAAACACATGAGATGGGTTAAAGAGTGCCGCAGGTGGCTTTGCAGCAATCCATGACCTAGGGCGTATGAAGAAAAAGTAGGCAGCTCGCTTCTGCCAACAGTTGTTGTTAGATTGACCTAAATTGCATGATTTATGAGAAGGATTCATACGAATGGAGCTGCTCGAAAAAAACGTTCACGTTCGTAAAAGTGTTTAAGAAAACATAAATAAATGTTTACATGGTTTTGCTAAGAATGATTGCGGATACAAAGATGCGCATTATGTAAGTTGGGTGCCGCAAATTTGTAATATAAGTCATCCGGATTGTGGAAGGTGTAGCTATTTTGTGAACAATGTTCGGAATCATGAAGTCAAGCTAGACTTTAATTACTTTAATGGACTTTTGATGATATGATGAATTCCCAGTAATTCGGTTTGATGTTGTGCTTAGTTGGAAGAGTAGAGGGCTGGTGGTATCCGCATTTATCTTAGACGCTTTTAATTTAATTCAAGCGAAAGCGCCTGCTAGATGCACTGACTAGTGGAAAATTAGCTTTATCTTTTCCAGGACAGTTTTAATGAAGTTGCGTGTACCTCTGGCGGTATTGAATGTTTTGATAGTTTTAGCTGTTATGTCAACACTAGACGTGACACGATGTAGCTTTTCGCTTGCTTTGTATGAGCTTGTGTCTTGTTTCAGATTACAAGAGGCACTACCTTGCGCGATCCTTAAAGTAAAGGACACATATGCAGACGGTAATATTGTTGTGATTTTTGCGAAGGACATGTCATATCAGTTGAACAGTTTTCTAGCTGGAGTTTTCAATTTGAAGAGCTTATTACTCTACCAGTGTACAGTTGTTTATTAGTGTTTCGTACAAGAATGGCATGAAACGGAACACTAATGAAACCAACACGGTGTCTGTTTATTTGTCTGTCAATATGTCACACGTTTGAAATTTTTGAACCGTCAGAGGTAGATAGCTGAAATTAGAATGTGGTGAAACGCAAATAATTGCAAATATGAAAAATATTTTTGGCAGGGCTTTGAAGGCACAATGTACCACCCTGTGTATATGAATATATCTGTCAAATGAAAGCTATCTCTGGTAATATTAACGGGAAAAATGTGGAAAAAATTAATACACGTCTCCAGCTGAATCTTGTGCTAGCCGCCTCCAGTTTTGCCCACGAAGTGTTGGTTTATATCCCTTTCCACTAGTGTGTAGATGGATTCAAAGACTCTACATTTTAGTTGATCATCAGGTATAGTTGACATCAGGTATAGTTCGATGTTGTATCTTCTTCTCAATTTTCCGTCAATTTGAACGGGACCAAAAATCACTCGAAGAATATATTTTGTTTCGCCCTCGTTAACCGCTAAACCTATTTTCGCCGCTTCTGTTTCATTATTCCTGAAAGCTCCACTGGCAGACCGTTGCATTCTTCCAATTATGTCAATGTCATCGGTGTACGCGAGTAGTTGTGCAAACTTTTGAAAGATTGTACATGACAGCACATCACTTTGTCGTCGTCCTTTTCTGACATCAAACGCATCAGTGATGTAGTTACCGACCTTGATGGAGCACTCTGCATTCTCCATCGTCATTTTGCACAGACGGGAGAGTTTGGCAGGGATGTCAAAACTAGACATGACTTTATAAAACTCATCTCTATAGACGACTTATAGATACATCGATTTGGAGTTCCTGTTTTTTTTTTTTTTAAGATCTGCACAATGTGAATATCTGACCTATGGTTTACTTTCCTCGCCTAAAACTACACTGATAGAAACTAAGCAGATTGTTTTCAAAAGGTTTAAGGTGTTCATATAATATGGCGGCAGATAATATCTTAAATGAGATGTTGAGGAGACTAATACGTCTGTAGATGACGTAGTTCAGAGGGTCTCCTTTCTTGAGGTTCGGAGCAGATAATGCTGACATTCCATTTGTCGGGCATACTTTCATCCGACCATATCTTTCAGATTAGCTGCGTACCAAATCATTAGTACGCAGCTTGTTGGATTTAAGCTTAGATATTGCTATCTACACTTCACTTAGGTTGGGCAGACAGAAATGTTGACCTCCAACATTCCGCGTTGTATGGAACATTCTGCCTGACAACGAAGTTTTGATCGTCACTGCCGTTTAACAGTCTGCAGAAGTAATGTTTCCAAATTCTCAACGCCGACTGTGACTCTATTAGTAAATCTCCTTCTCCATCCCTAAAGGCTTCTTTTCAAACTTTGTAACCTTGGTATGTTCTCGATCGGCAAAACTTCTCACAGTTTCTCTTATGAATGTAGCAGTTCACTGATAAATTTGCTCAACTAAGTACCTTGGCAGCAACATAATAGTGGTTAGATGCTGGCTGCTCGGAAGGTGTGAAAATTCGAAATACCGGAGGACTGCCATTCATCAGACGCAATGTAAACAATCTGATAGTATTAGAACCGTGTGCTATGTACAGTCATTTTTCAACCCGATGAAAAGTAGATTAGCCTGAGCCCATTTCTGAAAGTGTTGTTGTGCAGGCTGTATTTTCATATAGTTCATCCAAAAACGCCTACCTTTCCAATTTTTCGTACGAGTATACGAGTATTGAACATTTGTCGTAAGTTCTGTCGATGGGCTTATGCTTGGTCACATCGACCTTATCCTCTGTGAGCTTTGCCTTAATGCAGATTATCACCAAGCGTCCACTCACACGCCTGAAGCTCAAGACATCTTGCATAAGTCTGCCTCTGAAGACAACTCCGTATCGAAATAAACGCTGTCTCTGTTCCTTGTAGCAGTCACCCTTATAGATGTCAGTGTTTTTCATCTGTCTTTTGCCCGCCCCACCCTACTGTACTTCTTTAATGGAGCTGATGACCAGTACTATTATTGACTTTGAAAAAATGATGTCACAAGACATAATCCTCCACAAAAAAAGTCAAACTCTGCCTTTGTTACGAGGTAGTACGAACTGTTGAAAAATCTACAAAGAATACGAGTACACTTTAGCTACCTTTCTAGACATTGAAGGAGCTTTTAATAATGTACACACTGAAGCAATTCTAAAGTCCCTTACGGAGCTGGTACCAGAATTATCCAAGCATCACTAGGTAATAGCAGTATAACTAAATTTGCCAGCAGGCGAACACCTCAAGGCGGTGTTATTTCACCTCTGCTATAGTAAAAGCCTTGTAGCATTAGACAGGGAAAGAATCAAGGTAGTCGAGTATGCGGACGATATGGTGATATTAGTGTCAGGAATGTTCCCCTCTGTGGTAAGTGAAATCCAAAATCCTGTGCCAAAAAGTGTAACTCGAGCAAAACTGAACTGATGCTCTTCACCACTAAAACCAAAACACCTGACTTCGCACTTCTTCGGCTAAATGGCCAACCACTCCCCCTATCGTCCAGTGCTAGGTATTTAGGAGTTATCCTATATCGTAAACTCAACTGTAAGCTAAACATAGAACAACGGGTAAAGAAGGCATGCATAGCCTTCAACGCTTGTAACAAAACATTCGGCAAAAATTGGATCCTGCAACCAAAATTGACCCTATGGATGTGCACAGCCATGGTACGACCAATTCTCACATGTGGCCGACTCTAAGAGAGGCCTATAATATAAGTAAACTTATAAATTAAACCTAAAAATTAACTAAAAATTAACTCTACGGTCTACCCCGTCAGATGCTCTCTAGACATAGCGCGATCAGACTCAGAGAGTCTGGGTGCTGGACTGCAGAAACCCTACGGGCATAGTATTATAATATACTGGACTCTCTACCTAGAGAGCTCGTATAGCCCTCAACAGATTACATTGTTCCCAAAATGAATTTCACAAAGCATTTCGACGTACAATTCCCCACAAGATCAGAATGGCAAGATCGGCAGGTGATTAAGGACTTTTACGTTACAATCTACACAGACGGTTCAAAGACGGACTGCGGAGTTGGCGCAGGTGTATTTTCTGATAACGAAAGTGTTTTCCAGGCGGAACTACTCGCTATCCGCGAAACCTGTCACCAAATTACACACAAATATAATACCAAGGCAAAAGATTGTCATATTCATTGATAGCTAAGCTGTTATCAAAGCCATCGCCTCGGTCACTATATCTAGTGTTACAATGCCGAAATGAGCCAGCCTCACTAGATGGACAATTCAAGGTTACCCTGATCTGGGTTCCAGGGCATAGTAACGTTTACGGAAACGAACTTCCTGATAAACTGGCCAGGCAAGGCCCTCTGGCCGCTCACTTGCGGAATCAGTTCACGTTCCGTTTGGAGCAGTCAAGGCAGAAATCTTCTGAATATTTCTTATAAAAACCAACCTCAGATGGACTAGGCTAACATACTGTGTCAGATCCAGAAGGATGTGACCAAACTAACATACAACAAAATTAAAACAAACCGACTTCCTAAATAGAAAGCGTAAAGACATTGCCAGATTAACAGCGAGCACTACGGATCCCTGGCTCCCCGTGCAGGGACGGGTTAAGAATATCACTGCAGCGCCCCCCACAAATACATAGCGCTTGTCGTAGAAGGCGACTAAGGGGAAAATCACATCTAGGCAATTTTTAAAATATCCAGGTGAGCCTAGCGACACATATATCATCTTAAAACTGTCCCGCAAGTGTGCATGCGAATCCGTGGGTTGACACGACTGGAGATCACCGGTGTTGTAAAAGTAAGATCAAACATAAATCAAAAAATCAGGAGCATGCACGTGTCAAAACCAAAAAAAACGTTTAAACCCTAGCATTATGGAAAAGCACGCTAAAAAGAAAAGCACTTCCCCGCCAGGCACTACCAATGCTACGCATGGCTGTGATCCTGGGACGAGCAGAAATGCTCGGGTTAAAGCTATTCGGTTTCCGGGGGATAGCAAAATAATGCAACGGCTTAGGCGTAACCTAAGAGTCGAGAGTTGGAATCTTGGAAGTATGAAAGGTCACAGCTACGAGCTTGAAGACCCATCACAAGCAAGATAGAGCACGACCGGCTCAGTTGGTATTGTCATGTTCAAAGGAAAGATCCTTCGAACCCCGTCAAAAAGGCAATATCAATCAACGTTCCTACGCAATCGCGCAAAAAAGGCAGACCAAAAAACAACTGGATCACACAAATGCAAAAACACCAGCATTCGATTGGCCTCAGTGACGAAGTGATCCGAAACCGGGAAGCCTGCCGGTACTTTCTGAGTTCAAACCGGCAAACCCCACAGGCCGACCAGTAGGGATGTAGTAAAGTGGGAGGGTTGTGATCCTTCTACTCCGGATCATAACTTCGCCGTAAGAAGAAGAAGAAGACTACGGATCCCTGGCCTATAGGAGACAATGCATGCAAACTAGGTATCTCACACAACGTACACTGTCGCAGATGCAATGTCGCAACTGAAGGAGAAACCTTTATTCACTCAGAGAAAAATATCAAAGAACTTAGTACTTTCTTGAATTCCACATGTTGAATCTAGAGACTCCACACCAACACACCGTAACACCCAGGTTACATGCGTTGTGGTAACAAAACGGCACCTAGTGCTAATTGGGTTCTTCCTAACCAACCTACCGTTGTCATCTAATGAAAAAAATTTCAAAAAATGTCTCACATTTTGGCCTACATTGCAAAAAAAGTGCGGTATTTTTGATACAAAATATATTTCTTGTCTTATTCCAATCAAATTTAAGTGCTGCCAGTAGCCAGCTTTTACAAAAAAAAAAAACCAAAGTCATAACTCGTCGATCAATTTCTTTCTTTTTTCATTTTTGATTACAATTATGTCACTTATTCTGACAATGCTGTAATATGTCACTTATTATGTCAGCATAATTTGTATGACCACCAAAATAATTGTGTCCCAAGTGCCATAAATTATGTGACGTTGACAGTACTGGTGATGACTCCTTTATAGCAGTCTACGGTCTCCGCTAATTGTTAGATTACACGTGGCCTGTTAAGGGTCTGAATATTCCACGTGCAGATCCGAAAGTCATTGTCCTTATTTCGTTTACGTTGCCCGTCAACAGATCGTTCTTATCCGGCAATGCTTCCAGGGTTCAGTAGAAGGCATTATCCGCTATGAGTGCTTTCTTGGTGCTGCGGTCTGCTGAATCAGCCACTCTTAAAAGTATAAACACAATGAGAACTTTTGAAATTAATTAATGGTTACTGTTATGACTTACGAGTGGTCGCCGAATTAATTGAGGGTAAATACATATCTTGTACCTACCATTATAAAAAAATACGGCTCCATCCAATCAACTATTAATTTAGTCAGTATTTTTCAAAGATATTTTTCTGCCAAACTAATATACTCATACACCCACTGTCTTCAGTTCGTTTCTTCATTCAGAACGACATAAATTGATGATGATGATGAGGTACTTCTTTTTGCTAATCATCTTGTTTACCCAGATAGCACGTGCTCATATGTATGTGGGCGGACAAAGCCTAATAAACAACATTTCAAATACGATCCTCCCAATGGATATGTTTCATTATAATGCATAGTTTCCCTTAAACTTGAACTAATATTTCCGAAATCCGTTCTTCATTTCTAGAAACGGAACTAGTCAACATCATCATCAACATCATCAACAGAAACAGAAAGAAAGAGAAACGAGTGTGATATGAAAAATGGTTTAACAAGGATTTTAAAAGCACTTACCTATTATCCTTTTCTCATCATTATTTCCTTCATCCTCTCAATGTGTCTCACATTAGTCGCACGAATAAAGGGCGAGTACAAGTGTTTTGTTTTTCTTTCAAAATATTCCGCAAGGATTTCAACTACCCCACCAGAGCTACATAGGGACGGTATGTTTTTCAGTATAAGAGTTCAGTTTAAGGAGGAGGACTACTCCTTGACAGTCATGTGCAGTAGAACCTTGCAGACGTTTACAATATTTTCGATGTTTCCCCGCTGGGGGAAAAAGAAGCTTCCTGCAAAGGGAACGGCTGAGAAAAAAAGAGATACATACGAGTATTCGTACATACACGTAGCTCCAACTGTGTAGCACTCCTTGTACGCCGTTGTAGTGGGTGCAATGCAAATAAATTTAATTATTATACCTAGACACACAGAGAGAGTGAAAGAGAGACCCAAAGGCAGACAACGACGATGTGGGTGATTGTCCTTTGACGGCTGCTCGAAATGTGCCAAAAAGCTTGTGCGGTGCGGCATGGATGTGTGTCGGTCCTTTTTTTTTTTTTGTATAGAACCGAACCGAACCACATTTCGTGGGTTATGCTAGGTGGAGCTTTACCATCGTTGTTGTTGGTACCGCTACTGACAGTAGTGCACTTCGTCCTGTTTCGGGGTTTTTCATTTTTTTGGGGTACTGTCGCTGCCTTTTATCGGTGGTTTCTTCTTTGGATTTTTTTTTTACCGTCGTGTCGTTTCGTCCTTTTATTGTCTTTTTATCCGTCTGTGAAGTTCTACTGCAGAGAAGCGCTCACCAAATGAATGGCATTTCATTTCCCTCAGCTGAATTCAACCTATACGAATGCATACGATGCACACATAAACGTTGGATGTACGGATACATATAATTTAATTTTTTAATGGCAAAAAAATTGAAAGCTCATTAGCGATCCCAAAAGGATGCTGCTCCTGCTACTACTGCTGATGTTGCTGGTTTTCGTTTTACTCTGCCTCTGCAGTTACTCTGGTTATTATTATTATTATTTTTTTTTTTATCAACGAAATTGTTCGCTTGACCAGGCCAGTGTGTTATTTTGCAGGAATTCATCGTTGGTGCGCGGGTGAGTGAGCAAAACAGTT
The DNA here is from genome assembly GCA_963082735.1 of Pocota personata. Lineage (NCBI taxonomy): Eukaryota > Metazoa > Arthropoda > Insecta > Diptera > Syrphidae > Pocota > Pocota personata. The sequence goes on from OY720431.1 coordinate 19,740,201, forward strand.
GACTCGCACTGCAAGTAGCTTTGATCAGCGTGAATATCTGTGTAATTACAACATCTCTTCAACTTGGTGACGGTGTGTCCTTTGGTGAAATTAATTATTTTCCGCCAATAAGTTGAAGTATGTATACTGATTGTATTTCGTCCTGAAGGACCCTGACCAATTTTATTTTCAACTCCCCCCCCCCCACTCAGATAAGGACATTTTGTTCGTTGAAATATTTTTGTTTCTTTTCGAGTAGTTCGACAACGATTTCTAGGCAACGCCATTAAGGACATTTAAAGTTTATCCTTTTTTGGCCAAAACGTGGTGATATAAGTAGGTAATAAAACACGTAAATTTAATAGTTCAGGAAGGCGTGTATACATGGCATGCTGCATATAGGTACGGGTGTCTATAGGGGGGGGAAATCCGAAAATTGTCGCACGAAGGCCAGACAGACCGTCCGGCCAGATTGGTGGTGGTGGTCGTGGTGGACGGTTGGTGTGGCATGAACTAGCACATGGATGTTGCAATTGAGAGGGTCGTCTGCAGGCAGGCAGTTGAAGTTGCTGAAGATAGGGCGGGGGCAGTAAGAGCATAACGATGGGGGTGGTGGTGGTGGTGGTGGTGTGAAAGAGGTGTGCAACAAACTGTCAGATATTTTATTACGGCATGCAAGTTTACTACGGCATAGTACACAACGGTAGACGGTCGCGGTGCGGTGCATTGCAATGAAGGACGTTTTGTTTCCTGTTAAGGTTGGGGATACCTATACTATTCAGACTGATGTACATATTTTGAGAGCCCATTTTATTGGGGGTGGTGGTGGTTGTATGTGTTGGTGTAGTTTTGCTGCGATGGCTGATTATGTTGATGCGGTGTTGCAACCCTTTTTATCGTTGCGTGAAATATGCAGCTAGGCGCGTTGTAAAGCGTATGTATGTAGTTTGGGTTTAGCTTTTTTATTTGGTTTCTTATTCAGTTATTTAGACAGAGAGTGTTTTGGTGTAACGCAAAACAGTATGGAGTGGATATACAAAACATGGGCATACCTAATGAATTCGAGGACATCTGAGGAGTAATATCTATTATATTGACTATGGTACTGACGGTGTTTTGTCTTTTAAATTTTGTCGGAACAGAAAAGTTTCGATAATTGAGGCGTTAGCCATATCTAGTGGATAAGATATTGTGGAGCCTCAAATGGAGTTTTCAACTTGAGAAGGAGCTAATGCGATATAAGCTGGACTAAGTGAAATAGGGTGATCACATAGATACATACTCGTAAGAGTATGTGAGTTATTAACTCTAAGCGCAAGTAGATATCTCATATCCCCGAAGTCTTTTAATTGTCGACAAACATCCAGTTCATGCTCCAATGATTTTTAGACTAACTTGATTCAGTTATCAAAAAAAAAAAACAAGACAACAGCAATGAAATGGGGAAAGGATTTCTGGATTCCCGTAACACCAATCGCCATGTACAACCATTAGGCTTAAGAAAAATTTTCACAATTTAAGTGTTCAGTTCAGCCAGACATCCAGAGTGTAGAAATCACTTTGAGTCAAAGTAGGAAAGCTCGCTATAGCGTGCGCCAGGGCAAACGAAATTTTCTTAATGCACGGATAGAAATAATTTATAAATGGAGGTACTTATGTATGTTCGAAGATCAAGATGAGCTCTTAGAATCCAGAATCCTCATCACATTCCTCAGTTAGCACGAAATTATTGCAGCAGTAAAAGCACTGAACAAGAAACAAAGCGACAAGCTTCGACAGACCCGTCCCTATAGAAAATCCCTTTATGTAGGGTTTTTCAACCCGCACTCTTAAACCTTTTTTATGATCTGTCAATATCAAATCGTTAGCCAAGGTTTACGTTTTTATCATGGTGAAGTTCAAGCACGAGCAACGTTTAAAAATTATTAAAAATTACTACCGAAATTCTAAGTCGGTGGTAGCAACTTTAGGAGCACTTAATCCAATTTTCGGTCGTAATAATCGTCCATAGTGGATAAATTCGAGTGAACATTTCTATGCCAGTGAGACAACACATATATCGAAGTAAAGAAAATATCGCAGCGGTAAGTGCTTCAATTCAAAATGAGCTAAATCAGTTGATTCCATGCAGTTCACAGGAATTGGGAATCTCTCTTGCATAAAGATCTTAGCCTACACCCTTACAAGATCAAATTAACTCAAGAAACTTCTCCGATCGGGCTCTGCAAAAGCTTTTGCCAACAATCCAACAACGTTAGAGGAGCTCAGGAACAATATCGAGCGCGAAATTACCAACGTTCCGGCCGATATGTGTGAAAGAGTGGTGGGAAATTGGTTCCAAAGAATTGATCGCTGCAAACTTGCTCGCTGTGGTCATATGAACGAGATCGAATTTCATACTTAAACTTCACATGTGTACTACACCTGGAACAAATTTCAGCCCGATATCTCAATTATTCCGTGTTTTATTTAAATACAAAATTGTTATGACTTTATTGAAAATCCCTTTAGAATACCTGCGGAATGACTACCGTTGTGACACAGTCTGAGTTACGGAGTTTAAATAACTTTTATAAATTTCTATATTGACTGAAAACATCTGAACATTTAGTTTGGCGTCGTACCTGGTACCTAGGTGGTCTATAGCAAGTTCCCGCTTAGAATTCGGTGATCCTTTTCGCCTGTCCACGTGAGCTTCTCTCGAAGGTACTTTTCTAATAAAGTTTTGCCAAATACACTTTCCCGACATAAAATTTTCCAAAACTTTCAAATGCCTACATCTTGAGTATATCAATCAGACCTACTCTCCAGCTAGAAACGGAGGCACTTTGTACACAGTATCACGTGAAGTATTCTTCAACCGTGTTCGCTCAATAATCTGTTCATCTGTCATGTGCTTGTTAAGTATATAAAAAGGTGCAACTGGATTCAATGCTATTATTAATTCCGAACCTAACAAAAGTTACAGTTATTCTAATATATTTCCTATGGTGAACATATTTCATTTAAATTTATCTTCATCCATGCAGCTTCTGCACTAGTTATTGTAAATTTCTGACGGATACTGACAGCACAGTGGCCAGTATTTGCGATGCAGACTGCCCTTTAGATCTCGGTTAGCCATGCTCTAATATTGTTAAAAATCTTCTCAATATCAAGTAAGTCCACAATTCGATACAAGTACTCTGTATAAAGCAGAGAGTACTAAACCATATACACATGGTTTTAGATACTTAGTCGATTCTAATTACATCTTTCAGCCGAAAGGGCGATTCGAAACGGTCCATAGTTAGTGTGAATACAAATAAGGCCAACAACTTCCTGAGACTCTTGCAGAAAGTTAACACATTCCTGATGAATTATGTTTAACAAATCATTTTACTTTGCTGGTTGTTATCACATCTACTTCCGCAGTTTGATTAGCGAAAGTCAGTACTCATTACAACTCTTTTTCTACAATTTTCCTAGATCTTTCTGAACGTTTCAGCGGTAGATTCAAGGGCCTCGCAGTTCTTCTTTTGTAAATATTGTAGAACACACGATTGTCCATTTTTTCCATAATCTTTACATTTGATCACGTTGGATAATTTGTTCCTCTACCCGGTACCTAAATTACATGCAAGAGGATAGCATTTTAGAGACGTTACATAGTACGATAGGAGTTGGTATCATAGGTCGAAATTAATAGCCGCAACTAAATTTTATTTTAAACTATCGAAAATAATACCTTAAATATAGTCTTCGTCATAGTCCTACTTTTAAGCAAAATAAAATGAACGCTGAAATCGTCACTAAGCCACGTGAAATTGAAATACATTCCTGTGGATTTAAACATATACGAGTTTTGGAAAATCATTGCTAAGATCGAGCTCAGTCTACGACAAAATAAAACTGTATTTTTTGGAGAAAACGTTACTTAGATCGATCTTAGTTCTGACTATTAATCTCGTGCTAAGTGCTGCTTACCTTTCTGGATCAGTGCTGCCAAATCCAGCCTGTAACAATCTTTCAGCAATAGCGGGCGGCTCACCTACCTGGATGATGAACCTTTTGACACTATCCCGGGATGACTTATATCCTACAAGGATCAGTTTAAAAGCTCCCAGTTTCTGAACTCAAACCATTTACTTAGACCTGCATAACCATACCTTATACCATTTATTACGGACTTCATAACACCCTGTTACATGGCAGCAGTTGAGCACTCCCGATTATGGTCAATGAGAGGACCGCTTTGACTGCAGAATTTACTTTTCAAAATTTACTTTCACCACAGTTACTTGCAGAATATTTGGGATCGCTCGCTCTACTGGGAGATAGTATCGACTTTATGATGAAAACAGTATTGATGAACACTTACCGTGTTTACTTTACATACGAGTACCTATAGATATGAACATTGTACAAATGCATGACCTACTGACTGAATTTTCATTTTTGAACACTTTGTTACTTTCCACCTGCAGTTAGTCAATCAAGGTTTTCAGTATTTTTTTTTCCTTAGTTTCCGGCTCTTTGATAGACGCTATCTTGTTGCGTCGCTAGCTGAATATATGGGTAAACAACTAAGTATTGCTCCAACTGTAAATATCTACCTCTGTTGTAATTCCAGGAAGATATTCGGCCCAAATACATCGTTTGATCAATTTTCTGGACTATCGTCTGTACATGCACAAGCCACGCATTTTCCTTGTGCGGGTATTATACTCCAGGCTGTCATCCTATCAGTTTGTTTGGTCAGTCCTTTTGAAATTCGATGTTCATTTTCCGGCAATTTGCAGGAGATAGTGATAATGAGATCCTATTCAAAGGATGCACATACAAAACTCTGTATGGTTCAAATAAGAACCTGTGGGGCATTCAAATTTCAAACTTGAAATGAATTTTAGCTTGAGTGCCCACCTTGACGACGTAAATGCAAGTTGACTTGTTTAGTTTTGTATCTAAATAACAAATGCATTGCTTATCGCTGAATCTCTTGCAAATGTGCATTTACTTTCCCTTCCCATTCTTGGTACCCGCAAAACTACCCTGAAACAAAATGCTAAACATTTTCGATACATAAATTTCGCACCATAATATAAACATTTCCCTTTTATTCTCACTCAGTGGTGAAACCAGACAACTGTAAATAAAATGTAAGTAAAACAATGTACACACAGGCACACACACACAAAAAGTGGGGGAGAAAAAGGCAACATTTAAGCCAACAACATAATAACAATAACAATGTCTCAGTACTACAACAATTTTTAACTTTTATGCAAATTTTATTGTGTCTACATATTCCACTGCTGTATGCACTACAAGGACGTGCAAGTCCTCACAAAAAAATCGAGTGCTTTCCGCTTACGATTTCAAGTAACGAAACGACACGATGATTCAATGGTAGGAAGTGCGGCTAGACGTGAAGAATTGGAAATTTCGCACGCACATACTCGATTTTAGTTACTGTCTATCAGTACCTACAACTAACAGTTTCCAGATGTTTTTCCACCGCCAACAACCCCTCGAAATTAATTCAAATATTACCCGCTCCTGTGAATCCTTCTGCCTGCCTGGCCTCATCTATGTCATGCACTTGGAATTTTGTACAAAACACCGAATGTACTAACTTTGCTTGGTTAGCTTTTGTGTGTGCACACAAATAGTGTGCAGGGGTCCACCAGAGAAATTAATTTGAATATGGTATATGGATAGAGGGATGGGGACAAAAAAAGGAAAAAAAAGGCTAAAACCCCCCAAAAAAAGGGAAGCAAAATTGAAAAAAGCAAACATTTTAATTTTAGGACAGGACTCGAAGCAGCAGAAAGAGAAAAACCGAAGGAAAAAAAACGCACAGTTTCGTTTCGTTATAAAATTACGGAAATGCATAATTTAAAATATTTTTCAGTATTCCTTATGAATTTTAAAATTTATACCCCTAGTGAGGGATTTTTTTTTTTTATTTATTTTTTCTGCCTTCGGTTGCAGCACCCTACGTAGGCTGAATTTAAGCATAAGCTCTGCTATACACAATGGTGGCACATGGTTTTAATAATTTTGTTGAGGGTTTTGCAATAACAAAATATTTGGGAAGCAATTTTCTTTGCAATATTCTTGTTTTCGGTGCATCATTTCAATTCTTTTTTGTTCTCTATCTTTTTCTAACCTTAATAGTGAAATGTAGAAAATAAAAAAAATAAAATATTTGCTTCATTGATACATTGGTAAATTTATAATTAGTAATAATTAGTTAATTTATGATCAGCTAAATAATGAATAAAATAACTAACAGACAGAAAAGTTAAATAATTTTTCAATCAGCAGACTTTTTGTTTTTGATCAGCAGAATGTTTCTTTAAGAAAAAGAAAACGAAAAGACAGAAACAAGGAAAAACTTGAACGATTGTGAATTTCATAAAATAATATTAAAAAATTGCAAAATTTTTCTTCAGTGTTTCTTTATTTTTTATTTTTTGCATATAAATCTCAGCATTCTTCCAGATTATTTTTTACATTTTCTGTTGGAATGTTATTGTTAGTCAAAAAAAAAAAAAAAACAAGCAATAAATTCTGTTGATCAAATAATTTATTTATGCTGCTTTTCCGCTGATCAAAAAATTATATTCTGCTGATCATTTTCTTTTCTTTGCTACAGTGGCGTGGGGTGAAATTTCAAGAGAGGGAAGACGAAAAAATTTTAAGCAAAATGTTTTATTCAAGACTTACCATTTTGGTGCTTATTATTAAACACAGACTTAAGATATGTAATCTAAGCCACTTTAAGTCATTGGAATTTAGGTAGACAATGAGCTCATCGCATAAAAAAAGTGGCTTCGAAAGAAGCCGTTCTGGGCAAAGTAATCTATATTAGTTATTGATAACTCGGAGCGTTGTTAAATGTAAAAAATTTAGCAATTACAATTATGTACTACCTATTTGTACTCTAAAGCTATCCTACGATTCTTTTTTACAATTTCTGCTAAAACTCTTTCACACAAATTTGACTTATTTTTAATTTCTAAAAGAAGGTGCTTTTCGATAGATAAAAGTGCCAGGTCTGAGAGTCTTTCTTCTTTTTGGGAATTTCTTAAGTAAGTGTGGACTCTTTTTTAAGATCGAAAAAGATCTTTCGACAGAGACCACAGTGAAAGGCAGGGTTAAAGAGATTTCACACAATGTTAGAGCTTGAGAAAAAGTATCTTTAAGCATTTCCGTATTAAAATGCTTATAAAGTTGAAAAACTTCAAGCTTTTTAAGTGAAGGGGTACTGTATAAAACTTTGAGATCATTTTTTAAAGCAGTAAAATTAAAAATGCCAGGAAATAGGGTAATTAAAGAAGATATTTTGTAATCCGGCATAGAATTAGAAAAATATTCATATTTTGATTTGTTTAATAAATCAAAGAAAATATATGAACTAAATGAACTATACCTATTCTTAATCTGACTTGTAACATTATCTATAATTGCTACAAAAATACGGCTATAATTTGTTTTTGAATCAATATTAAGTAGTCGGCGTTTGCATGGAGGTTCTGAGCAATCACTTACGCTCTCATAGATTGAGTCAAATGAGTTTAAAAATTCAGAATGAATCCATGACTCAAAACCCTCGATCTCTTGCTTCGCAAGCTCTATGTCTTCTCTGCAATTGAATAAGACGTTCACTATACGCGAATAATATTGCCATCGAGTCTCTGATACCCCGGAATGCCAGCTCTTGTTTTCCTAGAAGAACTACAGTGTCTATGAAACGCTTCATTAAATCGCGATTGCGATCAACTTTTCTATTATGATCCTCGTAAGAACTCCCTAAAGAAGTCTCTATGCGAAATTTCCCCATATTCATGCAAATAATCAATTTTCATTGATGGTGTCGAGCGACCCAGTTATATAACTTTTTGTTTTTTACAAAAAAGAAAGCTTACTGAACTCGTGGGTTTCTTTTAAAAGAAAATCAGTTAAACAACACTCAAAATTAACTAGAGACATCTTGTCTAAGAATAATAAGAATGTTCAATGGGGCACCTCTTGAGTAGATTTATAATTACTTACTTGGTATATAGCTAATAACTATTCACTTAGCTCACTCACTATTTTATAATAAATTAATAATTTAAAACACTAACTTAACTACCAATATGTAATTGCTAAATATTTAAAATTTTCTAATAATTAGCAGTCACAAAAATCACAAAAATTTGCATCCAAATTTTCAATAAATCACGCACAATTACACAACCCATTTGCAACTGTCATTTCAAATTTGCAAAAAAAAAATAACCAAAAAAGTAAGAAAAACCTCAAACGCCATTCGAACCACTACATAACCCAATAACTCGATTTTCGTCGGCTTATTTTGTTGCCTACAATAAAAAAAAAAAACTCCCTCGAACTAAAACCGTTCTCCTCCACCAATGTTCATCCACAAAAGCCGAGAAATCCCGGGTTATTTTCCTCATAAGCGAATGTATGTTAGACAAAGAAATCGCAAATAAACTTCTACTATATGCCAGAAAGGAATAGAGTTGAAAGTTCGTACTGTGAAGAAATGAATGCATAAGCCGGAAAATGAACGGCTTCTCAAAAAAATTCATTGCACGCTGTGTGCGAGTTTGTGTATGAGTAAAAATGAATATTCAACCGAAGTGGTCGCAGCATTTCATCTTCGAGCGTGTATAAAGTTATAAAAAATGGTTTGATGAACAATTAATTGAATGTGATGGTTGGCAAATGGCAATATAAAAAATTTGATATTTGAAAAGGGAAGCCGGAAGGAATCGGCTTGCATGGACGCCACGCCACTGGTTTGCTAGTTTTTTTTTTTTTTATTTTCTACAGACCAAATTGATATTTACTGAAGACTAAAAAAAACTACTAAATTGCTAATCAAATAATTAAATTTTGTTGGTAAGAGCCACATTTACGAGTGATCAACTAAATGGTAGCCAATTAATAATATTGTAAACTGGTGAACATTCGTCGTTGGGGTACATTCGTCTTTGCAATTTTCTCGAAAACTGTGATCTTGAAACCCGTAATTTAAAGGACGAACGGACCCTTTTGTAAATCTATGCCTTGTGTTGTAGTTTGATAGTTCTAGTTAGTTGGCAAAAAGAGTTAGAAGTTATTGGGTGTTTTTTGTGTCTTCAGTGTAATTTTCTACGTCTAGTAGGTAAGCATTTTTTTTTTCCAAAAATCAGTGAAATTTTGTGAGGAGTATTTATAAATATTCGTCTTTAAGTTGAACAGGATGAATTTGCAATTCATAAATTTGTTATTGTTAAAAGAGTTAATAAATAGAAATTTCCTACATCAGGGCACATTCGTTGTTTAAGAAAGAGGCAGATTCGGCAGATGACGAATGTACCCCGAGGATGTTATTTATACAGAATTATTTATGCTTGTGTATTTTGTTGTAGATATGGTTCGTAATTACAGAAAAAAAATGACAGAGTTAACATAAGAGAAGATCTAGTCATAAAAGTGATTGCCGATGTAGCACACGATCGGGAAACAATAACTTCGGCTGCCTTGAAGTACGGTATAAAACGAACAACGTTACAATCCAGAATCAAAAAGGAGGACCCTTTGAAATTAAGTAATTCCGATTCAGATGGTCAAAAACGACATGATTTGGAATCAAAGTAAAGTACGTCAAACCAGAAGAAGAAGAGATAGTCGTATACGTAAAAAAATGTGCATTTTACCAGCACGGATTGACCTACCATACGTTCAGAAAGTTTGTTTTTGAATATGTAACTATAAATTCAATAACTCATCCAAAAAATTGGGATGACGGCAAAGCAGCTACCGAGGACTGGCTCTTTGGTTTCCTTTATAAGAAATAGATCCCTTTCTCTGCGAAAACCAGAAAGAATAAGCATAGCCTGTGTGAGGAGCCTCAACAAATCAGCTGTTGATACTTTCTTTGAGAATTTAAAAGCATTGTACAAGAAGCATTCTTTTGAACCAAAGGACATTTACAATTTGGACGAATCCGGTATATCCAAGGTGTTGGAGAATCCCAAAGTATACTTTTCTATCAATTTTTTTCTTGTACGGTCAATTTATTTTACATTTTTAGGTACTTGCTCAGACAGGTCAGTGATTAGTGAAACATTAGTGATTTGATTAGTGAAAAATTAGTGAAAAATTAGTGAAATTAGTGAAACTGAGGAAATGCAAGTTTCCAAAACTAATTTGGGCGATAACGACTCTGCTGCCGTAGGAGCCTTTGTTCTCGTGAAGTTTATTGGAAATTTAAAAAAAAAACAAGCCTTTTATGTCGCCGAAATCATTGAGAAATTTTCCGAATCTACGAGTACTTTTAACGTAAGTTATCTCCGGAAGAGCTAATATTGTTGATTGGGTTTTTGTAAAACACCAAATTGAAGACATTTCTTTGACACTTAAAAGTGAAATAGAATTGTAACTCCACTGTAACTCTACTAATCCAGCATCGACATCCCGCAGTCGAACCAAATATTGCTTTAATATTGACATATCTAATTATTACATTAAGTAACGTTCATGTGAAACTATTGAAAAAAAAAAAAATAAAAAAAATAATGATCTTTACCTATTGACCTGGGATGTAAGCCCCTGCTGGTTTTTTTCATATACAACTTTAGTTTTGACATGTTCCTGCATCAGCCACATTTTTTTTTTCCAACCAGGGGCATAATATTGAAGGAGGAAGATATTGCTGTAACTGAAAACACAGGCGGGATCAAAGAGGGACAGGTGATTGCTATGAATCTCGAATTATCTACTGGACAATCTGGTCACCTTCCTCGACGTGGTATATGTTTTGGAATGCAGAGCACAGTAGGTGTATAGAAAAACACAATGTTAGAAAACAAGATCGTTAGCGAATCCAAAATGAATTTAAAAAATTTAACATTTCGGGCAGATCGTGAAAGAAGTACGTAGAGACTAACAAATGTTCGCTTAGTTGGTGTCAATGTAGTAGTTTCTGTAGCTTATATTCTAATAATATTTATTTCCAAATTTCAGAACAATAGGTACAAATGGAGACGAGAAAGAGAAAAATTAGTGACGTAAGCTCGGTTGAAGTTCCACCGCCAACACAGGAAGAAATTGTTTTTTTTTTTTATAATTTGCACGTATGAAGGGGGTTATGAATACCCTTATACTAATTTTTAGGACACGGGCGTTTTTGAGGAAAGGGGAAGAGACAGAGAGAAAGACAGATTGGTGTAGTTGGTTTGAAACTCAGCTGGTATTAAGTTTCAGTGAACTCCAAGGGTGGCTGTCCAGATAATTGGGGAGCTTGTTTGTTTTTACTTTTGTCGTTGCTCTTGATTCACAGTATTTTTTTCCGTCACGAGTCATCACGATCGAGTTGCATTTTAGCCATATGACCGCCCTACTGTCAGTGTTATGCCTTGGCAATAGAGTTGACACAAGCTTTCGCAATTGATCGACTTTTTATTTATTTCATGAGAAATAAATAGATGATTCTTGACATCAGGATTCGAACCGTGAACCTGTAGCGTGGCAAGCGATGATGTTACTACTACACCACGGCCACCCGCCATTTTCTTCGGATTTCGACGTCAACTCACTCCAGTCAAAATTCTGCACGAATGCCAAAATGCATACGGAATAAATACACCATCTCTTGTTACTATTTAAAAGTGGTTTCAAAGATTCCAGACTGGCCATTTTTCTGTGGAGGACGATTCTCGTGAAAATCGGCCCAAATAATAGACCGACGATACAAATGTGGCCCTGGTGACGGCTGAAATTGACGAAGATGCCAGGATGATACAGGAGATGATAGTGGATGAACTGGGCTTGAAAGCCATCGCTGTGTCACGAATTTGAAATTAACACCTGAAATATTCGAAGAATTCAGCTCGATGGGTTCGAAAAATTTTGAATGGAGAGCAAAAAGAGGCTCGTGTTCGTTTTGCTCAATATTTCCTGGATAAGTTTGAAAATGGAGAGTCAAGCTGCTTCAATAAGATCGTTAGAGGTGATGAATCTTGGTTTTACAAGTACGACCTGAAAACTAAACAGCAGTCCATGGTATGGAGCCCAGAAGGTGCAGATCCTCCAGTAAAGGCAAAACAACGAAAGTTATGATGTCGGTGTACTTCACCAGGGCGAAAATGGTCGCCGTCATCGCGCTCAAAACTGGTCAGACAGTCACTGCTAATTGGTATACTGAAAGTTGCTTACCACAAGTTTTCCAAAATTTACTAGGACACCGACAAAAAGAGGAGCTGCACCGCTACTTTTTGCACCACGACAATGCGCCTGCGCACACTGCTGGAAAAACCATTTGAATTCCTAAGTGCGGTTCACTGAGCGCGAGATCTTTAGTTTAGATTTTGTTGTGTTGCGTCTATAAATTCCTTGAGATGCGAAATGATGCAAGATTTCAGATGTCTTATGTGGATCAGTATTGAGTAATCCAGTTTTGAACCTCTTTTAACTTTTTCGTTGGCATTCTCCGGGGTGTCTCCGTTACCCATGTCTCAAGACTCAACAAAGCTAGAATGGGGGAGTGAATTGTTGATCCATCTACCCTAGTATCAATCAGGTAGTGACAAGAGGTTAGGATTGAGTCGTGATAGTCAACTTGTGGTCTATCCTGAATCAGTCTCGGTGAATGAGACGGGAAGAAAAGGTTATAGGTTCAAATGCTCCTCATACTAGTCTGCTCAGATATACTTTAAGAAAAACAAAGGTGAAAAGTTTTCGTCCGACGCTACTTCTTGGAGTGCGGTATTGATGCTTTGTCTATGCCTTTCTGGATAAGGAAAGCGGCCAAGGCTTTGATGGTGGCTTAAAGGTAGGAACAACAATTGGACTTTGTAGATAACCACCTTTGGAAGATGTCACCTTTGAGTTGAAAGACCGTAGATAAGGTTCAGTTTTTAAATGTTCCTTCGCTTGAATGTTTAATTATGTACAAAATTGACCACGCTATAGTAGCTGCTGTGTTTGCATGTGATCCGAATGTTGCAGGTTCGAGCGTCAGTTAGGGATATGAATTAGCAACCACTAATCAAAATGTCTCGTAAAAACTTCATAAAAAAGTTTATATATTTAAATACCCTGCAACTCCAGCTTTCATTTGATATATCAAAATTATTTATTTGTGCTCTTCATTATTTTCTGTCCACCATATACAATATTTCTGGAAAATTTCAGTTATTTAGGTCTAATAGTTAAAAAGTTACAAACATATGACCGACACTCAGACAGACAGACACCGAGTTGAAAAAATTGGTGATTCGTTTAATACCATTCTGGCATGAAACTCTAAAAATAATGAAAATTTAAGGTATTAAGCTAACACTTACTTGTTTTTCCTAACGAATTTAGTGAACTTTCGTTAGCCCGTCGTAGAAGTCAGAGCGTAAAATAAATGTCTGATAACCAATCCTTACCCACTTTCTACAGAAGAAATATTTCCATTCTCCGGTCATTCTTAAAGGATTAGACCACCTGATTCACCTGGTCACCTATAAATTTAAAAAAATTCTTCGAAATCGTTAACAGTTCCCAGGAAATAATAAGTACCCGTAGACTACATCTCCCTTTCTCTCCCGGTAAATAGAAAAATTCTATTTATATTGTGCTCATGAGCGTAAAGGATGTTTAAAGGTACTACAACAGTGGGATGTTTTGGGGTATCCAACACCAATTTCAATTTATTAATATTCATGAGTTTATGTCTTTGATTTCTTGGGAGTAGTAGTACATAGCTCACCACATTATCTTTTTGAGGGTAGCAACAGAAGTATTGACGGAAATCGATTCGCTTGAATTCTATGAATAGAAAACGTCTAGTTTCCAATGAATATTTAAGAACCTACAATTTAGGAATTTAAAGACCTATACCTACACAATTTATGAATGAAAGAATCGTTTTCGTATTCATGCGAAAACAATTGCCAGTATATTTCAAAAATGTGCTTAGAAGGCGCATTAATTTACATTAACTTAATCACAGCTGTTTAATTTGTAATTTGGAGAACTGATGTTGTATTTTTTAAATGTGTAGCTGATTTGATCCATGAAGTAATAATTAGCCAAATAAAAGATGAACCGAGAAAATTTGCAGCTATGTGCATCTATGAGCAAAAATGCGAACAAAAACGTGCAGTTGCAGCAACTTTCACATGAGCGGTGGTTAATTCTACGACTTGCCTTAAAGTCGGCTCTGGTTGCTGTAAGAATCGCATATAAAATGAGCTAAAAGCCGTCATTTCTACCTTTAAAATGATAATTTCTAGGAATAATTTCTTTAAGTATATAGATATGGGGAACAAATGGTTTTGAAGTCAGTCAATTGAAAACTTGGATAAATTTCGCTCGTAGCATGTGAGTTGATGCAACTAATGGAAGAGGGTTGTTTCTTTAGATCAAAGAAACTTGAATCTTTAATGCTTTCAAAACGAATGCGATTGTTCTATTAGTAATCACAGTCAACTATTAGGCAATATAGCTTGGGAGCTGGAACATTTTTTTTAAATCTTAGTACACTGTACAAATTTTCAGCACCACAAACTATTTTTTCTTCTCCTATGGTGTGACCAGATAAGAACGATAGGAAAATAAATTTAAATAAAACAACAACGTGTGAGATATCAAATTGATCCTTTATTTCGAAGCTACATTCATGCCATTATATATGGAGTAGCACATCATTTAAATGGCCGCCTCGGTTTCGCTGGCAGTGCTTCAAGCAATCGGTCCACAAGCGGTTGGCTTGACGAAGCCCTGGAGGAAATAATCGAGGCTTGTAAAGTTGCATGATCGTGGCGGCCGATTGATGAACGCTCGCCGTGAGATGACTCAGACGCCAAATTTCTTCATCGCCACTTCGAGCGTTGCATCGCTTGAAGGGCATGTAGCGCCGTCTTGTTCGAACCACAGCTCGGATATATCGATGTTGTCGAGTTCTGGCCACAGAAAGTCGGTTAACATCGCTCTATACAGAGGACCATTGGTGTCTCCTTCCGGTGCCGCTGAGCTAAAAATGGGCCTCGTTCGAAAAAATGATTTTTTGGACAAAATCCGGGTTTTCAGCCAACATTTCCAAGGCCCAATTAGCGAACTCACGGTTTTGTCTATGGTCGTCCGGTTTCAATTTTTACGGCAGCACAATCTTATATGGATGTAGACCCAAATGACTCTCTGGCGATGCCCAATTCAGCTGTTCGGCCCAGAATCGACCTTTCTGGGTCTTTTTTGATACGTCGGCTATGTTTCTTCACTTCGCACCGAACTCTGTCTGGTTGGTGGCTTAAGGTCCAAAAGAGTGTACTCGCGCTAAAACTTTTCCACGGTGCTACGAATTGCCTGCGCACTGAAGCCATGTGACGACCGACCTCACGACGAAATTCACGTTGCATATTTATAACTGAGCCGGAATTTTGATAATATTTTTTTATAATTTCCACACATTCGGGAAGCGTCAAACATGATGCATGATGAAATGGCAAGCCTTACTGAGTATTTTGGCAGCCGGTTGTCATTGGTAATTTTGACAGCTGTTGAAACAGAATAATTTTAAAAAACTATCATTGCTATCTGCTCACCCTTTATAAACATAGCCGAAATGGGAATAGTTGAATATTATGAAATATTTATATTTCAGATATCTGGTAACTTACCAGACCCCTTGTGGGTTTTAGAGGATCTACTACGCCTACGCGCCATGATGTACGGTTCCTGGTAATGAGCTTCAACTCACCCCAACTCTTCCCTGTTCAGCGCCATGTATTTCTCGGCTGACTCGTTCTTGTATCATCTTGTGTTAACGGATTCTATTGCATCGCGTAGTTTCATATGAAACTGTCGTCTTTTCGAAATGTATGACCAATCCACTGCCACTTCCATCGTTGGATTGTTGTGCCTATTGGTTCCGGGCCCGTTCCTTGGTAAAGATGTTCATTAGAGATACGGTTAGGCCAGAAAACCCTTAAGATGTTCCGTAGGCACCTATTAACGAACGTTTGTAGTTTTTCTTGTGATAGTAACGGTCACCTTCCAAGTGCTCCACCCATACAACAGCACGGATTCAACATTTGAATGGAACAGTCGGAGCTTGTTGCTTAAGCTTATTACACTGCTTTGCCATATCATGGACATCATTTCAAACGCACACTTTGGGTTCCACCTTCAGTATAGACAATACCCCCAAGATATTGGAAACTCTATATTCTCCCTACCGGTTGTCCATCCAGCAATGCTAACTTGAGTTATTGAGTTAGTACCGAGGTTGTTGATTTTGATTTTGGCAGTGTTATTCTTCAACTTCATGACATTTGCCTCCCTCTCCCCACTTGCTGTCATTTGGTGCAGATTCATAATCCTGTGAGAGTAAACAAACGTCGTCAGCGTAATCCAGATGTTTGAGTTGAGATATAAGAAGCCAACAAATTCCTCTGTTTCCAGTAGACAAAGCTGCGCGAAGTACATCACTAATCACCAATAAAAAAAGTACTGGCTATAGAAAGTAACCTTGTTGGACCCCACTTTGGATCTCGAATTCCTCTGGCAGCTTTTCTCTATGGAGAAAATGACATTTAGACCCATCAAAGGTTGCTTTGATAATAGCTATTAGTTTATCGGGTATACCTCTCCTGCGCAAGGCAAGCCAGATAAACTGTCTGCTGACACTGTCGAATGCCTTTTCAAAATCAATGAACTGCAGGTGAAGTGGTGACTGGTATTCAACGCATTGTTCAGTAATGATCAGCAGAGTGTGTATGTGGTCGACAAAGGAGGTTCTAGAGCGGAAGCCTGCGTGTTCTGCATCGAATGTATCTTACAGATTATCCTTTATTTGCTCAAGAATTACATTGGCTATAACCTTAGCAATCCATAGGACCACCTTTCTTAGGGAGCTTCACAATTATTTCCTTCTTCCACTCGTCGGGAAATCTTTCTGCCTCCCAAGCTCTCTCTCAAGAGGATACAAAAGGTCTGCTGATGTTGTTGGAGCGGCTAGCAAAAGGTATCTGATAAGGACTGGTAAGAACTGCACAAATTTTCAATTTTTATAGTAGATCATCAATAGCTATCATTATTTTCTTAAAAATGTATTAAACAGCTTATCCTAGAAAGCTAGCTTATCTTTTATTTACAGGAGAACTATCTATGAAAAATAGCTATTACTGCTATTTCTATGAATTAGCTTTGAAAAGAAGTCATTATTTGCATAATTTCGAAATGAAAATAGGAGAATTAGCTACGAAAAATAGCCATTTGCATTGGGAAAATTTCAAGAAACATAATTGGAATTGCTATATAAGTAGCTGAAATACTATGCTTCAAACACTCGTACCGAACTTTTGTAAAATAGCTGAGGTGTAATGTAAATACCAATAAAAATAACCGTTATTCACACTATTTTATTGATAGGCTACTGTACAAATTATTCAATGTAGGAGTAGTGGGGAAGTGGAAGTATTTGAAGTTTTTGCTATAAAATATTGCGGAACTCTTCAATTTTTGTATGAACCTTGACTGTCTTATGCTAAATGCATTACTAACAACACAAACGCTATACAAATAGCTATAGCTATAGCTTAGTTGCTATTTTTATAGGAATATCAGTAGGAGTGACATTTTTCAGTGTGACAGCATTTATAATTGAATGTTATAATATATCTCAGGACCTCTGCTCAGACTTTTTCAACAACAGCAGGACACTCACCTGCTCTGCAAAAAGCTCCATACAGTTTGTAACTATCGAAATTTCATTAACAGGAGCTGCTTCCTGGGAGTATAGACCAGTATTGAGTCCTCCCTACCAAGATAAAAAAAAACCTAGTTTCGTCAACAGAGTCTGTCTTTTGGATGGATTTATCGCTCGACGATGGGGTTGATGTTGGAACTATCAATCCTACCATTCAATCTGTTAATAAAATATAAAACTGTGTCAATAAAACTATCCGTATTTTATCCCATTAAAAATACAATTCACATCCGAATGATGTGGTCAAGTTAAATATCCTTTTGTGCTTTTACACTCCTCTCAACTGAAAAATAAGATAATAAAAAAAATTCAACCTCAGTGGCAAATAATGATTGCGTATCTCGTTCTCGTTTTTGTTTCAATTATCTGCGAAGAGATCGCATAATTCATGCCACCATTTCATCATTATGCGCATTTATTTCATTTTTTTTTCCAGGATCGTCGGTTGGGTTGGCCCTCTTTTAAATGCCTGTGCCGCCTCCATCCATCCATCACTTTAATTTAATTTTAAAGTGATAAAATGTTTTCTGTACGCTTCCGTTGTTATATTGATTCATTAAAAAAAAACAATTCAAACGAATTTATATTCACTATATACAGCAGAAGACAAATGTACAAGATAATCGCTTGTGTAATTTATGTAATTTTAATTGTTAAAATTTAATCGATTGTCGTTTAATTGATTGTCACAGTGAATATGAATGCATACGCCGGAATAATTCACAAAAACAGCGACCCTTGTCCTCGTCGTGGCAAAAAGCAAAACCTCAACATGTCACGCATATCGGCGGACAAAATTCCAAGGCAACAGCTTTAAAGGACATTTATTCCGGGTGCCAATTGTTTATTATACACCAACGAGTGTGTCACATACCATGGCTTATAACATGGCGGCTCATCCTGGCCATAATCCGTTTTGATAGATTTATCCCAAAGCATTATGCTTCTAAGTACGCATGAGACGTTTATGACAGCCGCACGAATGCCGGTATGATAAATTTGTTCGAATAAAAACAATAATCAATTAAAAAGTTGTTTTTTGTTTATTTAAATTAATTGTTTGCAGTGCTGATTTATTGTCAACTTCCCATTCAAATCAATAATCGATTTAAAGATTTATTTAGACCGGGTGTCTAACCGCAAATATATGCGGTTCCTCTACGTTTTGGCATGTGTTGCATGGAAAAAAATTGCTTCGGCTTCCGCAAACAAAAGTTAAAAACCCTTAGTGGGGTAGAAAAAACAAAGTTTGGGACCATCTTTCATAATAAATTACACACAAAGGTCCTGTCCCTGTATCCTTTAGCTGTATTGTGAGAGGCGAGGCAGAACTTTTAGTTGCACGGCTGTGCGACTGGTGGTGACACGAATTAAATTTTAACTTTTGAAAACACTTATTGTTTGAGGACTTATTATACTCGTATTCCCGATGGTGTACCAACACATGAGCTCATTTGTAGCGAAACAAATTGTTATGGTGGTCATGGTGTATGCTCATCTTCATAGCCCAACGGGGAGTAGATTATTTCCCGTGATAATGTTTCGTAGTTTTTCTTCTCTGAAACTATTATGTTTTACTCCTAATGTATCGCAGGTTAAGTTCCTAGAATGACTGCAAAGTTTTCTATCCCACAATGGTTATGAGTATGATTACTAAAACAGACATAGAAAGACCGTTTTATACAAACAAGGGTAGTTCATATATGGGGGTTCGCACAGTACCGCTTTTACGAAAAGATGCCAATATTTAGAGTATAATGTTGAGATTTTGAATTTCGTTTAGTGGCCGGTTGAAGCTAATGTTATTCGAATGTGTTTTAAGATAAACTGTTTCAGCTTTTAATAAACTTGCAGACCAGCCCTGCTTTGGACGAATACTTAAATTGGAAAAAAAAATAAACCGAAAATGAATCTTCTTCACTTGTTCTTGCACATCAGAGACACAGCAGATACAAACACATTCATTGCTGCACCACTAGTGGACTTATGAAGCATTTAATGAATTTGTTTGGAGATTTCTAACGCCACGTTCTTATTTTTTCCAATAACTGCTTCCGCCAGACTTTTAAATTTTTTTTTCAAATTTTTCACATCAGATCATAAGTTTTTGTTCAACAAACTTTATCCGGAAAAATATATTTTACTCGTACATTTCTTGTGAGTTCAGCTTTCATTTGATATTTCATGTGAGAGTGTGGACAAATACTCGTATTTTGTTTCCTTTGGTCCCTAAATAATTTCAAAGTATGACAGACACACGGACAGACAGATACCGTATTGAATTAATTATCGCTCAGTTTTATAACATCCCGGCAAGTCATTCTGGCATGACTTGGGATGTGCTATGTATATGTATGTATCGGAGTTGTGTAGAAAAGTAGATGAACAAGGTAGAGGCTTTTAAGTGCACTAAGTGACTGCATAGCCTGTGCAGGCATTTTCTGGGAAAAGGAAATTTTGGTGGTATAATGAACTCTGGATCACCAGATTATTTTCGGATTTTTATTCTTTAGATTTTACACATGTTCCAATTACAAAAAGGGAAAAAGACTTAACCTCAATTTCAAAAGGAAAAGACCTAACTGCAATGAAGTAGTTCAGCTTCTGTCAAAACAAAGAAAAATGTCCGGATAATCACACATGCCTGAGGCATCACCAAATCGGTGCTGCCAAGTTACCATAAGTTCATATATTCCTAGTTCATTACAGGTGGTATCTTCCAGGCGGAGCTACCAGTGATCCATGATAATTGTCAAACGTTTAAGATACTGGTAGAGTAAAGTCAGGAAGAGCTCAACTCTCTAGGCTCTCAAGCAAGAGTCACTCTATTCTGAGTCCCAGGATACAACAACATTGAAGGAAAAGTACAAGCTAGCGACCTGACCAGATAGAGCTCAGCCCTTGAGGCTCATTGGAGGAAAAAGTCAACATATCGATAGGAGCTGTTAAGGGCATAATACACTCTCACTTTACAAAATTGGCTGACTACAGGTAGAATAGGTTAACTGTGACTGCATCTTATTGACGAATTTGGAAAAATTCATGAGAATGTGCCACCTCCCAAGAATTGCAGGGAAACTATTCTCATTTTGATACGTATTCGTATGCATGAAGGTTTTCCAAAAATGTCTACAAATGTTAGTGATAGACAAGATGGCATATACCGTCGCATACCCGCATTAGACGAATCGAAACAACTTCAAAATACTACTTTGTGTGCATGTTTGTGGGACGGAGCTTTTCATTTTCACCTCTTCTCACGACACTTTCCAGGCGGCTCCGAACTTCAAAGTGGTTCTTATTTGAACAAATCACTTTTCTCCATTCTCCTGAAGTCCAGTCTTTGCATTGCCAATTCCATTCGTCGAACGTCAGCCGATGCCATGCTCTTCTAAAATGTCGCCACTAGCCTTTCCAGAATTTATTACGCTATTGCTTGCAAAACCTTATAGTCATAGAACCGTGGTTTTGCATTTTCAGCCGCAAAGCCATTTACGACTTCTTGCTATGAAACGGATTGTTTAGTAAAATGCAATAATCACCTGACTTTTCAGCTACAAAATCAGTGGAAATCTCTTTAGTGCTCATACAAAGCAATGAGTTTTGCCCTTATTTCCATGGAGATATCCATCTTAAGAACCAGGAAGACGGATCACAAGAAACTGAGGAAGTTTAATTGAGAAAGGGTAACTACTTTAATCATGCCAGTAATACTCATAAAATGCAACCCACCTGAATCAGCCAAAAAAGATTTAAAAAACTAACTCAGAAAACGCAGCCTACTTATGACTACTCGTATGTAAAAAAAATAGTTGACTCAATTAATTTCGCAGCTCTCGGTACATGAAACACATTCATGCTTGACTGTCTTCTTTAATATTAAAACAATAACATCACCAGAACCAGCCACAAAACTGGTAGAACAAACGTGAACCAGGATTCTAAGTCTCATCATCGCAAAGTTTGGCAGCATTTGATGTTTTTTTTTTTTTGCAAAGCTAAAATGACGGAAATATCTCCCAAATTATTGTTAAAAATACCAGAAAACATCAAGTGTGTGTACAATATAAATTAAAATAAAGAATCTTCTTGTTTTCATCTATTTCGTTTTTACTTATTTCCCTCGAAATTTCAGTTGTCAAACGTTGAAAAAAGATGCTGCCAAATTACTTCAAAGCGTTTTTTAGTGTTCCGTACCAGACTGGTATAAACAGAATACCAATGGATTCAATACGGTGGCTGTCAACACGGTATAGTACGTATTAAGAGGAGTACAACCGAAAATAAGCAGGGAATAAAATTGTAAAAAATATTTCTATGGGGATGGCTTTTGGGGGCATAAATTACCCCAAGAATAAAAAAATATTTTTATACAACATCAAATGAGTCCAAAAATAAAGAAAACATTTTTTTTTGGATAAATTTTCTTGAACAGCGATGTTCCCTCCTATTTTCGAAACTACTATAATAATATGAAAAATTTCAGAAGGTAAGAGGAAAAATTGTAACAAATCACCATATCTTACCCTATCTCTTATTTTGATGTGACGTAACTTAAAACCCATCATCAAAATCTGTTAAGTGGTACTTGGGTTAGGCATATGAGAAAAATGATTCGAATATCTTTTAAGCCTCTCTCTAAAGCTTGCTACCACTTCAATGGATTTCAATTATTTCCAAATGGCACTACTAACGTGTCAGTCTTAGTCTACAAGTTACATTTAATTTTTTTATTTTTTTTTTATAATTTGCACGTGTGAAAGGGATTATGAATACCCTTATACTAATTTTAGGACACGGGCGTTTTGAGGAAAAGGGAAGAGACAGAGAGGAAGACAGATTGGTGTAGTTGGTTTGAAACTCAGCTGGTATTAAGTTTCAGTAAACTTCAAGGGTGGCTGTCCAGATAACTGGGGAGCTTGTTTGTTTTTTTCCTTTTGCCATTGCTCATGATTCACAGTATTTTTTTCCGTCCTCCTGATGTCATAATCACGATCAAGTTGCATTTTAGCCATATGACCGCCCTAATGTCAGTGTTATACCTTCGCAGTAGACTTAACGTAAGCTTTCGCAATTGATCGACTTTTTATTTATTTCATGCGAAATAAATAGATGATTATTGACATCAGGATTCGAACCGTGAACCTGTAGCGTGACGAGCGATGATGTTACCACTACATCACGGCCACCCTTATTGAAATCCGTTCAGAAGTTCTTGAGTTAGGCGGCTAATAAATATGATGTAAGTATTTTTGAAAATCCACTCTACTATATCCCACTCAGACTTGATCTGATTTTGACAGTTTTTAAATGAAATTACTTACGTATCAGGACATAAATAGGTAGGTAGGTAGAAGTGGTTGCTGCTGAACACTATACTGCAGTCTAATTAGTACTTAAGCATCATTTTGAGTACCCATACTCACGTGACCTTATTTGTGATAGTGTTAATAGGTTGTAAGAAGGAAACGGCTTCAAAACGATCCTGTGGCATTTAGGACTCTTATCAGCTCTGCGATGTTTTTCTCTGAAATTTCCTTAAGGTTTTTCAAAAAAAGGGTTTGCCTAGAGTTAGATATCGACCTCTACTTAAAGCTGGACACCCGCAAAGAATGTGGGAGAGCATTTCCTTCTCATTTACATTTATACAACTGTGGAAGTGTGTGTTAAAAGGGTTGCCCAGTCTAGACGCATACTTCTCTATTGGCCAGTGATCTGAGCTAATCGCTATAATTCATGTAGCGTCTGCTCGAATCTTTATCTTAAGTTTTTGTGTTCTGGCCCAGTAGTATTTCGGCCTAGAAATGGCACAACTCTTCAAATTGTTTCACCAGCCGTGCGAGGCCAGACTCGTGCTTGACCAATTTTTTTTTTAAATTTGGGCGTTTTGAACCATTTCAGTTGAATAAAAAAACGCAGTAAATGTTGATGATTGTTTTGATTAGCAACTCAATGATCTTTAAGTCCCTTAAAGCAAACCTGGCACCATAGATCTTTTACTTCTCGGGTATCTTCGATACCTGACCTAGTTTCCAAAACCACTTACCACTTCACACTTTTCATCTTATGGGGATAAGTGTTTTACGAACGTAATTTTTATTCCAACGTATCAACTTAAACCAATCGATCTCTTGCTATTTTTTTTTCCGAGAGTTGTAGGATACTCGTATTCCTATTGTTTTTCCTGGTACAACCCCATAGTTGTAGACCATAAGTCCACACTGGCTTTAGCACTTGCTTATAGATAAGCAGTTTGTTATGTACGCTCAACTTCAAATGTTTTCCAAGTAGCCAGTACTTTTGTCGGTATTTGTTTTCGAGCTCGTCGCTTTTCTTCTTTATGTGCGATTTTCATTTAAGCTTAACATCTCATTCCTAGATATTTTGCTTTGTTCACGTACGGTATTTGAGCCGAGTTTAAATCTAGAGGTAATCAATCCACTTTTTTGTAGGTAAAGTTGACGTGAGTAGATTTGCTTTGGTTCAGCATAATACGCAAAGAATCCGTCTAAACGTGGACTTTATTAATAGCCTGTTGCAGCTTTTCAGTTGCTGATTCAACTGTATCGCCCATTGTCAATATCGCCGTATCGTCCGCAAACGTGGCGATGACGTAGTTTCTTTCCTGCGGGATATCGCGCGTGTAGAGTACATATAGTAGGGGGCCAAGGACACTCCCTTGTGGGACTCCGGCTGCAATCTCCTTGAAGTCAGAGTAATCATTTCCGTGCTTAACACGAAAAGTCTTTCGGTGAGGAACGATCGTAAGATTAGAAAGAATTGCCGTGACAGTAGTAGTGCAATTTATACTCCAATCCTTCGTGTCAGACCTTATCGAAAGCTTGTGAGACATCAAGAAATACACGCAACAAATCTTTTTTTCTTCGAGAGTTTTCTCTTGCTAATTGAAAATGATAAGTGTTTCTCTAAAAAAAGCAATGAATTATCAAAACAAAGTAATTAGTCTTTGAATTGAAAAGTAACTTCTTTCGCTTAATTTTGTGTAAATATTGACAGTAGTATCTTTCGAACTCGGTAATTAAAAGGTATGAAGACGTCGAGGGGACAGTTGGATATATATGTGTGATGTTATGTTATTCTAATTGTGCCTTATTATTATTTGGTGCAAATCTTCAGTACAAACACCAAACCACCTTATAAATGGTTGATTTTGAGATGCTATGCATTTAGTTAGCTATCCTAAGGTATAGCCCTCCATTTACCAAGCAGTGCTAAGTAGTGAGTGACTGATGAAGGGTTTGTTTGGTCACATATTACGTTGCAAACGTGCTCCATTATCTAACAACAAATATTCGATTTGTACGTTCGTTAGACAAAAATGCTTCGATATACCTAACGTGTAAATTATTTGCGCCATTGCTGCACGATGTTTAGAATATATTATTTCCTCCGATTCCTCCTCAAATAATGTCTTGAATCGAAGTATTTGACAGAAACTCAACCCATTACTTCAAAATTTCTTTTGAAAGGAACATTTTTTCTTAGCAGTGTTTTACTAAAATTAGAAAGGAGATTTATCGAAATGATAAACTTATCACTTTTCGGCCAAACACCTTTCCCGTTTGATAAAACAGAATTTCGATTAGTTGGGGCATCTTCCTGGTGCATTGTGGTACCAAAACTAGTGGCAAATGTGTTGCATTTGGATGCATCCTTTTCGGCCTCGAACTTAGATCCTTGTCTAAATGTTGATTCCAACATGTAACTCTTGCTTCAGCATTGGTTCTACAAGTCTGCTATTTTTTTGAAATTGGGAGTAACCCTTTAACTGATCGTTGCATCTTCATTGTTGAACTTGCGGCGCCAGCTTCTGTTAGAGTCAACTCGTCTGTTCACCACATTAGAAGAATCAGCGAGTTGATGTGACCTTCATATACTTTTAATAGAAGAGATACGAATTTAAAGGTTTCGACATTTTTTTTAAAATGTTTTTATTCGAAAATCGGTGCTTTGTGTTTAATAGACTGTTAACTCTCACTATCTGCACGACAATCAAGCATACGCCATGGAAATATTACGGCTAAATATTACGGATAAATTTAACCTCATTCCAATTGTAAACAATCGATAACAATCTTACACATCCCCACCCCACTGGAAAAGCAAAACCAAAAATCTTTTACAAGACCACTTTCCATTTATTTCAAATATCTTAAATCAGTTTAATTTTCCTCTATCACCCCTAAAACGCACCTTAAACATGCACAAGGACCTCCCTGTATGTCTCCCATTATGGCTCTCCATATTCCAGCCTGACACGTGCACACTTAAATACGTACTTCCTTTGCTAAACAGATAGACACGCAATTCCACAAAAAAAAAAAAAAAAACTCCAACCACCACCCATCACCATATAGTCGCCACCCTACTACAACTACATCCCAAACACCCACTCGACCAAAAATAATAAAGTAGCCGACGGCAATGACGGCGGTACTCCGTGCAAAAACAAAAAAAAAAAAAAAAAAAATGGAAAAAAGGATATCGAAAGAGCGAAAGCAAAATGTTAAATCGGGATCATTTACTCCCATGGATATCCCTAAGCTCTGAGGACATTTAACGTTTGAGCTTTTTATTCAACAACCAACAAAGTGAACGCAATTCATGTATGCATGAGTGCGGGACACATACATGGGAGCGTATACGTACCAAATTTTTTTGATTGTTTTTATCGAACCCAAGGGGTGTCTGTGTCCATGGTTGTGTCCTGTTTTGGGCACAAGTCTACTTAGTTATTTGGCGCGACCTGGTTTTTCATCTATGGACTGAATGGGTGCAGTCAAAACGACAATATAGGGGACATTACTTGGATGTGTATAACAGTTTGAGGGGTATTGCCACTGCAAAGTGGGGAAATGGAAGATGGGTACTCTAGGCCGGGTATCGTCCTTTGTAAGTGCTAATTTCTTACTCTCCTCACACCATTCAAAATAAAAGTCTACATCAGCACATGCTATTTGGGGCAGTCAGCTTCCTCAATTTAAATAAGGCCCCCTTTTCATTCCCATCGTCCTTGTTGCTCAGAGACATGGTTGACGTTAGACAAATTTCTTTACCATCCTTCCTCTGCAGAGCTGGCATAGTCCGGAAAATGTTCGAAAAATGAGAGACACAGAGAGAGAGAGAGAGAGAGAGAGTGACAGAGAACAATAATAGATTGGATCAAGTGATACTTTTTCCCAAATTGTCCTTGTTATACATCCTTGCAGTAGTATAGATTCTTCCTTTTGGTGGCTGTCGCCTGCTGAGTGGTTAGATGGGTTGTGTTTCATTCCAATTTCTAGTGTACATCCTTTCACAATCGAATCGACTTTCATATTTCGGTCGCTTTCCTATTTCGTTCTGCTTGTTTGTTGCCTATGTGGTGCTCTTACCACATACAGCTACTGCCTTTGCTGCCAGAGCTACTACACTTGTCTGTCTGTAATATGATAGCGATGGTGTTAAAGGAGCTTTTGGTGAAATGGTTAAATTCAGTTGAACAGAGTAACTCGTCTGGAGTGGTCGTGTTTGCTTTTGATTACAAAAAAGGATTCCGTCCTATATTTTGTAGCATTTTTTGCTGTGTTGGAATTGACATAGGATATGGATTGAGACGGTTGATTGTCCTGAAGTGTCGTTTTTTTTTTTTACTTAAAATGTGGGACATTGTGTACTTTACAGTTGCATCCTATAATTTTGTTTGACTTATGGTGTGATAGTATACCCTTGTTACAGTCCATTGACTTGGATAACTTAAATTTAAACAATTTTTCAAATTAAATGCCGAAACTTTTTCCCACCGTATGGCTGTAAAAGAATTTAAAGTGTTCCAAATTTAATAAAACCTAATAGATGCGATTGAATATAATTTAAAAATTATAGTAACAATTGATTGTAGAATTTAGTAACTTAAGTTAAGCCTGACTTAACAAACGCGTGTGAAAAAAATTTTTTTTTTTTGAAAATTTCGAATGCTTAGACAATTTTTGAACTGGAAGAGTGAAGAACGAGTTTTTAAATTCAGGTGAGTTGCAACTGTTTTTTTTTTTTTTTTTTAAAGAAAACTTTAATATTTGTTAAATTTTGTTCAAGAAATTAATTTTTTGTGTTCAGATTATCTTTTTTGACCATATTGCTCTAAAAAGATTCAAAATTGTGCTGTAAAATTGGGTTAATGTATTCTTTTTATCTAACAAAGCCTTAAAGTCAATTTTTAGTAACCACTTCTGCTCAAATTATTACTCTTGTGTGATACACGGGTTACTAAATTTGGCTCTCATGCTCGAAGGACATGTTTTTATAAAGCAATTCAGCTTAGAAACAAGGTTAAGTTCCTGTTTGGTGGAAATATATTCCAGTTAAAGAAAATTATGAATATTTATGGGCGTGTTCGGCGCATACGTATCATTCATTATTCTTGGAAAACCTTGAGCCTAATTTCTAAGGCATACTTTCGGTGGATCCAAATTTATTCAGTATGCCAGTAGGTGAATTTATGTAGAAAAAATAGTACGTTATCAAGGGCGTGGCAATATTGACCATTGAGTAGTTAGAATTCTATTTAGTTGGTCTTCAAATAATATAGAAACAAAAGTGAATTTGTCTTACTAAATCCTTGTTATTGACTTGGATAAATGGTGGCACAAATGAAAAAAAATTCAATTTCTCGGGAGCTGCTTTACATTTGAATACATTTAAAAAAAAATAGGTTTTGTACTATACTGGTGTGCTAGAACACGGCCCTTAGAAACAGAAAAATTGAAAATAAACTATAGAGTTCCATAAAGTTATACTCTAATCTAGAATACCCTTAGAGTCGATTTACGGGTACTTAAGCTGGATCTAAAGTGACAGCCAAATGAACTATTTTTGAAAAAAAAGTTCACAATAGTGAATGCACCAAATCGACTAAAAGTAGTGCTGAACAATATAATTTAATTAAGTTCGTTTTATTGCTAATAAATTCTAGAGGAAACTTTTTTCTATTTCTAAGAGCCCACAAGTTTCAATCGGAATCTGAGATTCTAGAAACCTTGAACTAGGTACAATTTTAGAAGTTGATTTGATTATTTAGAATTTTTGTTTCCTAATAATAACTGATTTTGCAATTAGACAAGTAATAAAAGGAAAACGAAAATGTTTATGCATCAACCTTATACTTGCAAGTCTAAAAATAAAATCCTACGGAGTGACTTCTCAGTTCTGTGCTACAGGTTCACTTAACGCAGCCTGATTTAAATATTATTTTAGATCATTCCACGGGTGCTCTATCATGCTCTACTTTCCAAACCACGTGCAGCCCACTCCATGGCTCGTGATCCTATATTTTCCAAGAAGGCTTCCATGAGTTCTTACATTATCCCTCATTACTCTGAAGTATTCTGCAATGAAATTGGTATACATATCGGCATCTTATATTGTTCAGTAATGTAGGCACCTAATCTAGCAAGATTCTTCACCGAAGCATAATAGAGGTGGCAAAGAACTTTGTGGTAAAACTATGAAGGAGAAGTCCAGAGGATGATGAAGGCATAGAGAAAGCCAAACCAATTGTTTAGACTTTCACCAGTAATATCACACTTCTACCCGGACACACGTTCAAGACGGGCGGGTAAAATAAAACTTTGGCAGACTTTTTTTTTCACGCGTGAAAGAAACTCTATTTTCAGCCCATGCTTTTTCGATAAGATTGCCTGCGAGGTTTTATTTGGAGGATAGCCTCTATATACAGCACCCTCCTACTCGTTGATAAACCCGTCTGCTCAATCATGGGCTTGTAGCTGGGCCATAACCATGTCATGTGGCATTATCACAATAAAGTAGGCATGATCTCTGATTAAAGGCGCTTGATATTTCAAAGGCATTTGACAGAGTTTGGCATCAGGCTCTTTTGTCGAAAATGCGTCCATATGGCGTCGATGAGTCTCTTCTTCAATGCATTATAAATTACCTTTCGGGGCGTTAAATACAAGTTGTTTTGGACGGCTTCAAGTCTTCAATTCACAAAATAAATGCTGGTATTCCTCAAGGCTCTGTTTTGTCTCCGACTCTCTTTCTTATTTTTATAAATGATCTCTAGTCTGCAACTTCTAATCCAATCCATTCCTTCGCTGATGACAGTACCCTCAGTTTTTCATATCCGTTTCCTAACTTACGTCCTTGCTCTTCGGCCGTAGAAAGGGAACGGCAACGTATGTTAATCACATTGAATTCCAACCTTGAGAGCATAATCAAATGGGGTTCAACCAACAAAGTGGAATTTAATGCTTCCAAAACAGTGCGGTCTTCTGTCTCTTAAGCGAAACCAAAACCCTCAACTTTTATCCATGAATGGTACTTGCATCGCTGAAACTGATAGACTTGCCATTCTAGGTAAGTGTATTAATAACCATCTTCGATGAAACCATCACATATTCGAGGTCGCCATGCTGCAAAATGTTTAGGATTCCTTAAACGGTGCAAGAAATATTTTAACCCGTCTGATCTGGCCTCAATTTATAAGGCATTCATCCGCCCTAAGCTGGAATATAACGTGCATATCTAGTCTGGTGCACCCAAGACCGTTCTGCACATTCTTGATAGGGTATAAAATCGCGAGTTAAAACTTATAGGTGATAGAGACATTGTGAATTCCATTCATTCACTAGAACATAGGAGAAATGTCTCCTTTCTCTCCCTGTTTTATCGTTTTTTTAATAAAAAATGCTCCAGCGAAATAGCCAGCTGCATTCCTTCCCTTCAAAACTTCACCCGCAATATGCGACATGCTTCGAATGCACATCAGTTCACCCTAAAGCCTAACTTCGGTCGTACTGTTAAAAATAGGGATTCGTTTATAAGCCGAACGACACGAATGTAGAACGATCTACCAAGCTCTGTATTTCCCCATCACTACAACCTTCAAACATTTAAAGCCAACGTGCAGCTTCTTCTCTGTTCCTCTTCTCCCTTTCCTTAAAAGCCCGTTCCCTGTAACAGTATAAAGGTATTCATATTCCTTTTGGCGCGCGCGAATTATAAAAAAAGGCACTCATCTTCAAGTACGTCGTATAAATTCGTCAAACTGAAGAGTGGGATACTTTCAAAGTAGGTATCCCACTATCAACTGCATTCTCGGAACCCTTGTCTATAAATCGTCTGTCCACGGAAATCTAGGATGTCTTTGATTTGTACAACATGTTATGTTATCATGTTGCAATATCAGGCATTAATGAAGACTGCCCTGATAGCTGCAGTTTAGCCCCAATGCAATCTACTGCATTATTTATAATTGGATCTACCAATCACCGAGCAATTTATAACTGTGCAGTGCCTCATAGTAGGCATAAGTGTATCAAGAAAAATTTGTAAAAAACAATAAGCATACCCATTTCTCCATTTCGGATATCCCGATAGTATAATGTGAAACCAGGTAGGAATAGCGAATAACATCCATTCACTTCAATTGTTGATGTGCAAGCGATGTGACTATGAGTGCTGTCATAGGACTTTTTATTTTTCTATTTTTTTTTTGAGCTTTTGAAACTGCTAGATTTCCGGCTTTAAAATTCTCAAATTCTGGGCCAAATCTTGACCAAATTGGGTTTATTTTGTGTAATTTTTACATGGTCTACACTACTTTGGGCTTAAGTCCTTTAAGGTTATAAACAAAGTAATGAAGTGAAAGGAATTAGAAGTTATTTCCCAGTATGTCAGTTAAGAACAAATGATTGTTAACATTTCAAAAACAAAAATAACTTCAGTTATTGTGACTTTTTTATGCAAAATATTAGATTCAAAGGCCTATAGTTTTACTTATTTTGTATTGCTGTCATAAAATTACTAATCACTTTGAACTGTGTCACAGGAAGGATATGTCACTTTTGAAATGAAAAATCACAACTCTTCAGGGTTGTTAATACAAAGATTCAGATGGAAACTGACTTTCACGACTCTTTAAAGTAAAATAGCATGTTTTTGTACATTTTTCCTATCAAAACCTGAAATATTAGAATTGGCCTTTTAGCAACTCAGTCAAATATTTGTTTTCCAACGTTTTTTCCAACACTGTTTACGATAGTGTTTGAACGAAATTAGGAAAATTTAAATTGTTGGGCGCCATTTTTTACGCGCTCTTATTCGGCACTCTTTCAACGATCATAAATCATGAAAAGAACGAGTACGAGAAATTCTATTTAGTTGTATTTTGAAATCAGTGAATTAAACAAATAAATTAATGGATGAATTGTAAAATTTGAGACTGTTAATTGGTTTCATTTACGCACAGGAAATAATGCTTGGATTCTCTTCCGCTCAGTTCTATAAAATTCGCTTGGTCTTGTTGAACACTATCTTGTACAATTTTATACACAAATGTGGATTAGGTAAAACGTAGCGCTTTATGTACAAATTATATCGAAAATATTTAACTGAGACTTTTGAAAGTTACGAAATTAGATTTTTCGACAATTTTAACATTTTAAAAGCCTAATGCTTTACTTGTGCATTAGGTAAGGCGTTAGAGACTAAAAAAGGCCCAATTCGGACATATTTGTAATAATGCTGAAAATAGATCCAACCGCTTTACTATAAGACTGTGAATAACAAATCAATTTCTCTCCTCCTGCAGGGCGTGCGCTCTGCGCCGATTTAGCTTATTCATGCATACATCGCTAAGATACGAGTAATTGTGTTTATGAACAATAATATATACTTTATACCTATATATACTTCTAAGTGAAAAGTTATCATGTCACAGTTAATTCGACCCCTGGTTAGTGTATGGGAAGCAAGCGAATTTGCTTATTGATACGAATGTTCTTGGTTTGAGTACCAACCCGGGAAAACATTATTTCTCTAAAATAAAATCTATTGCTTAAGAATTGACGGTATTCTCAAACTTTATGTCTAGACGCTTAGACTGTGTTCATTCCTCTTAGATATAGAATAAGCTTCTCGAATAGAGAATGCAAACGATTAACGAGTACTGTTCAAGACAAAATTTTGTACAAAAAAGTTGTGAACCATATTTTTCGTAAATTGGTTCGTTTTTGAGTTATAGCTTCAATAATCTGATGATTTTTCCTGAAATGCACGAAATGAAGGATGGCTTCTTACACAGGTTGTTCAATTTTAGGCAGTCAAACTTTGTGTCCCGATAGACTTCATCAAATTTGAAACATGGTATCGAGAAAAGAGTGCTTTATTTTAAAGCATGGAAAATTAAATTTCCTATCAAACTACTCATTCAAAAAATTTAATTTAATTTTCGAATGCAGTATCTAGTTTTTGATTGCGTAAATAAATAAATAAATAAAGTTCATGATCCTACATATATTTGGGGTTAAATGAGGGTTTCAATGCAAATGCAATCATATTAAGCCAATTGATTTTGTTTCGTTTATATTCGATAAATTGGTTGGGGTAATATTAATTACTGAAAGTGCAATCTATCATATGAATAAAATAAATAACAAGGGCAGATATCCGCACTACAATTTCCGATAATTTTTAAAATAAAGTAAAAATTTGGCCCCAATAATTAGCAAAGGTTGGTTGACTATATCATTATAATGTCAAAGATTTATTATACTTGATATGTCATAAAGAACAGAATGCAATGTAATAATAGGAAAATGTTGCTTTTCGCAAATACGGAATTTTTCCATTAACCTATCCTTAAGATTTTTATTGAAGCTGACAATAGATACATGTTCTACGGTCATTCCACTACTGTCTCTGTATTTTGGTCTCCATGGCTCAGTGGTTAGTATGTTAGACTACTGAGTGGCAAGTTTAAGTTTGAAATTCAGCAAAACACTTTAACTTAGTGTTTACCGATCCCACCTCTCGGGAATATCTAACAAAACGAGAGTAGGATTGTCATTAGAGAAGCTGCTTAATTCCGTCAAATTTCTTTAGCAACTGAATTGTTTATGAATGCGTGCTACCTATACACTATGTAGTTTTTTTTTTCCAGCTTAGAGCACTCATTTTTAGATGTAGAGTGCATCTTCAATTTGTACACAGTGTGAATGAATGAAGGTAGAATCTTGAACGACAGCTTGACTGACATTAGCTTAAGTAATTCCGTTTCGATTGTTAGCTTATGTCTCACATGTTTTCATTTATTTATGACGTTCATTTCACGTGCATTTCTAGCACGTTCACACCTTTGACAGGACTCAACCTTTTCAACAAACTCAATAGAAATTTATTTTTTGTAAGACTTTTTTTTGCTTTTGTGGTGGTCGTATTTAAAAATTTAGATTTAATGGCATAGGAATCATAGTTAAATTTAAATTTTTAAATACTACACCATAGACAGAGCCGCAAGATGCCGCCCATTTTTCAGTCACACATAAAAATCCTACTTTTTTGGATCAAGAATAATAGGTTGGCTTATTATCACAAGTCTCTTTGACTGAAAAAAAAAAATTATTAAATGATTTTCATCATTGAGCAGCTGGCCAGCCCGATTATGCAAGATTTAAATTTATTAATTCATAGCCAGTTCCATGTCTTCTTCGCCCATCGTATAAATTAACATTATTCCCCGCTTAAGGATTGTAGATTCACATGTTGTACTCTTTACGGACATTTCTTATATACCTATCTCTACGAAGATGCGTCAATTTGACGCTTGAAGGAATACATACATAAAGAGAAAACGACATCAATACTTCAACACTTTTGAAGAAAATAGACTTCAATATATATTTACCTCGTTCAACGGATAAAAGTCAGTACAAGAGATAAAATAAAAATGCGAATGGATTTGTAACTTTCTTTATAAAATTCGAAATGCGTTCAAATGACGCATCCCGTAAACGTAGTAAACATCAATTTGCAATACAACGACATATCTTAAAAAGCCATCCCTAACCACGAAATGTTTATATGTAGAACCTTATAGGTATATCCCTCCCTACGGTTGGTTTCCTTCCCTGCCTTTCGAACCAATTAAAAAGAATTCCCCATACCAATCTAAAATTTCAACTAATACACTGCCAAAAAAAAAGACGAAAAAGCGGAAGAAAAATCATCCACCGCCACAGAGCTAGTGGCAGTTTTACTCCTCCATAATTGGAAATTGATTATAAAATCAGCCTTATTTTGTTGATCGCTCAGCTGTAAGATAATTTAGCAAGATGAGTTGTAGGTTTAAATGTTCATTACATAACAACCTTTCGGTAAATAAAACTACATTCAAATCGAATAAGTCTTTGTGATGATTTCGACCATACATACTGTGTGTAAATTTGTTATTAGTTCTTAGCTTTTGCAGGAAGGATCATGATGTCCAGCTATCCATAAATATACTGATAAATATTACCTAATCAACAATGCGAATGGCATCAAAATTGGTTCAGCCGTTCTTGAATTATACGCATACATCGTACAAAACTCAGAAGCGTACCAACTAATTTTTATATTATTACTGGATTCCTTCGATTCTTAAAAGTAAAAATCATGACTAATTTTTATTATTAAAATGAAAAATTATTATTACTTCCAATTTTTAAAGATAAAAATCATGTTCGGACTTATATTATTGATTTATGTATTGGGTATGTATTGCAGCTTTATTTTGGGAAAATGGTTACATGTTTATTCTTGAAAGTATTGCCCATCGCTAGCAACAACTTTTGTCCATTTTTCTGGCAGCATACGAATTTCGCGTTGGAAAAACTGCACGTTGTTTGAGTCGATCCACGAATCGACCAAATTTTTGGCTTCTTCGAAAGATCGGAAGTGCTGCCAGCCAGACCATGTGTCATCGATCGGAAGGCCTGATGTCGGGAGAATACGGCGGTTGGGGAAGGATAGCCCATTTTAGTGAACTTGAAAAGCAAAACTTTCCGCAAATGACGTTTATTTGGTTCAAAAGTCGACATATTCATGCACAAAAAAATATATGACGCCGATGAAAATTCACAAATTTGAGTTGTTGACTCAAGCTTACCATGTAACTTTTCTGATCTGACATTTCTGACCAGCACGTACCGCTGGCGCCATCTATTGGAAAACAGCGGAATCCCATTTGTACACCCAATAAGTAAAGATCAGAAAATAATTCTTAACCCTTGGATTTGTTTTTCGTATAAATCGTAACCCTCTCCAGTTTTCAACAGCATTCTGTACAACCACTGGACAAACCTTTTCGAGGGGCGACTTTAGTAACTAAATAAAGTTTGGTGTTTTCCCAGTTGACATCCATTTGTGCATTGTCCTTAATTGGCTCACACTGAAATGATACCTCATCCGAAAATATATCGGAATTCATACGAATGAAAATTTACGGATTGCAATTTGTTGCTTTGAAGTAAAGACGTAATGTGAAATAAATCTAGTTTATGAGTAGAAATGACTAGATCAGCGAAATGTGATAAGAGCAAGCCGTTTGTGATGAGTAATATATTTGAGCATCTTCTCGCGAATTCTCGTAACAACTGACTCCACATTCCCACATCAATTTGTTGACCAAGTTATTACATTAACAGTGAGAATAGAGGTAAGGATGTGCTAAAAAATATAAGATCAATTGCTCGATCAAGGAAGACATATTACCGGATTAAGTTCTTCCTTATTCAATCACTGATAACATGATACTTAATACCTTTATATACCTCTACGTGAAAAGTTATCCTTTCACATTTATTATAATCCCGATTTTTTTTTAACAGGTGTGTGGCCACGCCCAAATGGCGTATAGGCACTGCGACCAGAGAGATCTACTGTGCCAGAGATCACATTTTAGGGCAAAAATTACTTCAATTTTCCTTAGGAAAGCTATGATTACAGCTGCGGAGTAGTTCCTTAGGTCTAATGGAGATACCCTTAAGAAAGAAGCTTCTCCTACTTCTACACAGAGCTACACACTCACATAGTATGTGTTATGCAGTTTCGTCCTCTTCTAGGCAGAGGCGGCAGAGTAAATTAGGTGGTAGAGTAAATGGCAGTGACCAGTAAGAAAGCTCGCAAACCTTCTTATGTTATTTCTGCTGTATTTTAGGATATCAGCTGCCTTTTTTTTTGAAGGGTTGGACAGCTCTTTTAGCTTGTCTGAGACCTTGGGAGTTATTACAATGGAAATGCACATGATGCGTTCCCAATTGTTTAAGGTTAGTTTGAAGATATCCCAGATATTCCGCAAAAGGGTTCAGGTCCAATGAAAAACTTAGAGGAACTTTTTCTGGCTAGCAGATCTGTCGTTTCATTGCTGTCAGCGCCTACATGACCTGGTACCCACCACAATTTTACTTTATTGTATCCGGCCAGGTTTTGTAAACTGTCGAAGCAGCTATCAAGTGGGAGATCAGTACTTTAAGCGCTACTTGGCTGTCGGTGAGTATGTGTATAGCGGCGCATTTGATTCCTGATTGCAAGTTTATATTAGCACAGGTCTTGATAGCGTAAAGCTCGGCCTGGAAAACACTAGGACTCTTTCCAAGTGATTTTATGATCTTGTAATTGGGTCCATACACACCGGCGCCAACTCCTGAATCCTTTTTTGATCCTTCGGTATACCAAACGATCCCTTTTGGATCAAGTAACGGTCCGCCATTATTCCATATATCACTGTTTGGGATCTCAATCTCAAACTTTCTACCACAGAAGAGTGTTTTGGGCGTAAAGTCGGAAACCGTGCTGAGCATATCTAGTCGGTTAATGGATCCATGAGATCCACATGATCCCATGTACTGTTAACATCCGACTTTCGAAGATTAACTGCACTACGAATTGCCACTTTTTTTTTAAGAAAATGTGTAACGGAGTAAGTCCGATTATGGCTTCTATGGCTGTTGTGGGACAGGTGTGCATAGTACTTGCAGTTCCGAGGCAAGCTAATCTTTACAGTTTGCTGAGTTTTCTGATAGTTGTGACCTCCTTGGTTTTCGTCCATCCCTGGTTAGTGTAGTGAGAAGCGAGCGTATTTGTTTATTGATATGAATATTCTTGGTTTGAGTACCAACCCGGGAAAACATTTTTTCTCCTAACGAAGATCTATTGCTTGAGAATTGCCTGTAATTTGTGTGATCGAGAAGTTTAGACTGTGTTGGTTTCTCTTAGATATAGTCTAAGCTTCTCGAAGAGAGAATGCAATTCCAGGGTTCTGGGATCCCGTACTTTATTATCTGGAAAAATCTGGAAAATTAAATGTATCTCAGAATTCCTGATTCCCCAAACACTTCACTAAAATCGTGTCCAATCTCTTGTCCCACTTTTTAATCCACGTCGTACCCATACATGTAATTACATTAAAAGGATTACACACACGACTTAGACTAGACGTAGACACATAACATTTTTAGTAACATCGGCACTCTGCTCAAGTCGATTGGATAGTTAAAGACCCAAATAAAATGTAAATAACTTGAGATTCTGAATCAATTTTTACAACACAGACTTTATGGAACCTTAATTCCAAACAAACAAGCAGGCTTAAATAAACTAGGTCCACAAAATCGTAAAAAGTGTCCCGAAAATGATTTCCCTTCAAAACCTCAAACTTATGACTATAGGCTACTAAACCGATTTTCACCAACTCACCTTAATTACAATGTCAATCACCTTACATGCTTGCCGAACATATCCTGGCTACCTGTTTTGCGTGTGTGTATGTAGGTACAGAAAACCATAAATCGAAAAGGTGAAAGCTCATTTCGGCATAAATCCCAAAGTAGCACCATAAACTAGAGATTCACATTCTCCTCTGCTTGTCGGATCACAAAGTCGCTTTCGTTTAATTTCAGATTTACAACCGTTTATGAAACACGAGACTGCCAATCGATTACTTCCGGCGTCCATAAAGTGCCAACTGGAATAGTAGTTTCCTCGTCCCTTCCGCCATGTGTATACGAGTACCTATAGTATGTGTCGTGCTAGTGTGTGCACATCTTTTATGGACGAAATTTAGTGGAAATATAGTTGTAAGGATTTCGCTTCTGTGCATGATTGTCTCCCTCCAAGTGTGTGTTTCCCACTAGGGACCTATTTCAAACGTTACACTCTCAGGGCCAAAAGCGATCAC
This sequence comes from Pocota personata, assembly GCA_963082735.1. NCBI lineage: Eukaryota > Metazoa > Arthropoda > Insecta > Diptera > Syrphidae > Pocota > Pocota personata. Next base: position 19,778,930 of record OY720431.1, read on the forward strand.
AATTTTATGTGTCGATTTTTGATTACGAATGAAACTTGGGAGGATTTCCTTCCTTAATAATCGGTTTTATGGCCAAATGACGATGCCTGTGTGCTCCGCTGGAAATAAAAAAAAAAAAGAGGCAAACTATACATCAGTGACCGTAATTCGTAAGCATCATAGTAGCTCATACAGTCCCGGTTTGAATGTGCAAGACTTTCATTTCGACGTGTCACTTGCAATCGTAAATTATGAACACGGCTAAAGGCCATTAGAGTCGACAGTGGGTGGTATTTGAGCCGGGATAACGATTGAATGGTGTATTTTAGTACGTTTCGAAAAACCCTTCCGGTCTTGAATTTATTGCCAAGTAAATCCGGGAGAAATTAGCTTGGCTTGCGTTTTCGTAGCGGGAAGGGATTGGTCGGTGTGGATGGAATGGAATGCATTTGATTTGGTATGGTGATAACTCAAGTGTTACTAATTAGATGTGACAAGGATGATCGAAATGCTTAAGGGTGTATCGGTAGGGAGAACTATCCTGTATACCCACGAACATTAACTATAATTTGTAGGTTCAGTTAGATGGGAATCCGGGAGGGCCGTTTACCCTTACCAAAAAGTCGAATGTCCTAGAAAAGTTGCCTGCATCTGCTACATATTATGGCATGAGTGGGTATCACGACACATGTAATAAAGTGAGAACACTTTTGTTTTCTTCTCGGATTCAAGCACTTAACCACTATGCCACGGTGCCCAGAATGCTTTATGTTTTACTGGATATAATATATTTACCCATCTGATGGCTTGACAGAGTTTATTAAAGAAAATTCAAGATCGCAGTAGTTTAATGTGAGTTTGAAGGCATCGGTAGAGTTAAATATGATCTCTTTCATGGACTCTTCCTTTGCTTACGGCGAAGTTATGGTCCAGAGTAGAAGGATCACAACCCTCCCAATTTACTGCATCGCTACTGGTCCGCCTGTGGGGTTTGCCGGTTTGACCTCAGGAAGTACCGGCAGGCTTCCTGGTTTGGGATCACTTCGTCACAGAGGCCAATCAAATTGCTGGTGTTTTTGCATTTGTGTGATCCAGTTGCTTTTTGGTCTGCCTTTTTTGCGCGATTGTAAAGGAACGTTGATTGATATTGTCTTTTTGACGGGGTTCGAAAGATCTCTCATTTGAACATGATAATACCAACTGAGCCGGTCGTGCTCTATTGTGCTTGTGATGGGTTCTTTTACATGAAGGCTTCCTCGAATGTTTGAATTTCTTATCCTATGGGACGTACAACTGCGTTGAAGAGCCTTCCTTTCAGCTTAGGGGACATTTTTCGATTACAGAAGACTGCGGAGTTTTCCCGCCACTTCATCAACCCTACGCTTACGCGATGATTTAAGTTGCTCCGCTATTGACCATAGATCCCAGATATTTGAACTTTTCGCACTTGAGAACCACATTTCCATTCAAGTAAATGTCTGGAATGTCCGGTGTGGATCAGAGAACGGGCAGCACGGATACTCTGACTTTTTTGAATTAATACGGTACCCATTTCCCTCCAAAACATCCACCCATACATCAAGTGCTCGTTGGAGGGACGTTTGATTTTCACTTATGGTGGCTCCATTGTCAGCAAAGAATAACTGATGCACTCTGGGATTCGTCACTTTTTCTTTAAGCAGATAATCAAGGACTGCAATAAATAGCAAAGGACTGAGGACACTTCCCTGGTGTACACCGACTTTGACTGGGAACTCTTCGGTGACTCCTGTGGGAAATTTTACTCTTGACCTTGCTTCCTCATACATGTCCATGATCATGCACACGTAGGTGTCTGGAACTCTTCGTTATCTTAGCCCCACCCATAAGAGATCTCTTGGTTGTCTATCAAAGGATTTTTCAAAATCAACCAACACCATAGGAATCACGATTATTTTCCATTATGATCCTTATACTTTGGATTGCATCTGTTGTTGATTTACGTGAGACAAACCTGCACTGGTCATCAGATAGCTGTATTATTTTCCTCAGTCGGTCATCTAATACCCGCTCAACGATCTTCATGGTATCATCAGCCTGACAGAACAATAGTTATCGCAGTTTCGCGTATCGCCCTTTCCTTTGTGTAAAGGAAGAAGATATCTTTCCCTCCACTGATTAGGCATTGGATCATCGCTCATAAGTTTGGAGATAAGAATCATGAGACATCTGGACCCGTTGTCTTCCATCTTTTTCCAGAACTCGGAGGGTATCTCGTCTGGCCCAACCGCTTTTTTTTTTTGGTGTATTTGACAGCATTCCTAACTTCTTCGACAGTATTGTCGGATACTTCGTAATGGTTATTAACGGCTCTTAGAAAATATACTCGCATTTCTCTTTCATGGACTATTGCAAGATAATAATGCAGATATTCTGTTTCTTCATTAGGCACACTTTTGTGATAACACTAGGCTGGCAGATAAGCTGCCACTTACCATCATAACTTAGACTCATATCTCAATTCAATAATTGACAGCTCAAAATTAATTGAATCGAAATCAAGTGATGACATTAACTTGGTGGTTATTCGATATAAGTCACTTAACGCTCCTTGGCTAGCGGCAACATTTTCCGAACATCATAGCTCCTTGCATTATATTCTTCGTCACGACGACGTCAAATATCATAATGAATCATGTCTCTGTAAATAATGCGCAAGTTTCAAAGTCTGGACAAGTTTCAAATGACTTCCTTCGGAGTCATCGTCGCCGAATAAATGAGAGCTGTATCAAAGTGTCATTTGTTCCCTGAGCAAAATGGAATTTCAGAAAAGCGGGTTGGGAAAGTCTTTCTAAGGAACTCGACATAAATATCCATTGAATCCTATTGTGCGGGAATAACGCTAGGTCCGTAAGTAATTCCAAGTTTTATCAAAACCTCGAGATCGACAATCTTCAGGAAACCAGTACTTGCCTTTATACTCGTAGGTGCAAGTATAAAAGCGGGAAAGCAGAGGACTTCAATGGAAACTACACAAGATTCCTTAAGGCTTATGGGAGAAATGTTAAGAGATGCCACAAGCTGATAAAAGCAGCTCCGAGCAGAAAGATAAGGCAACTTTTGTTGGTACAGTAAATCTAATATTGGCTACTGCAAAGATCATTGCCCCATTACAGTTCAACCTGAAGAATACCTTACAATAATTGAACATTAAGAGAGCGTGAATATCGGCAAAAATATTTTCAATCAAGACTTTGAAGCTTTCAATACTTGCCTTGAAAATTGGAGACTTACTCCAAGCTGGCAGGGTTTTTTTTTATAAACTTCTCTCAGGAAAGGCGAACTTATAACGCTATGGCAGCGCCCCGAGGTTTTGCATGTTGTACGGTTCATCTGCCAAGCTTTGAAATCGATTTCAAGGAGATGTACGAGCTCTTACGACAGGCATATCTTACCTCAATACTATTATTCACCCCGACATTGCGGAGGGCTAACACAATTTCCATCTAAACAATCCCCTACTTTATTTGATATTAGAAAGTACTACCAACAAAACTCCAAGTAGCTTCATAACCCCTAACCATATTCTTGTTCTGGATTTACTTGCTAAGTCTGTTATTTTCTATACAATTTCAATGCAAGGCTCAAAGATCTTCTGCTTTCGCCTCAGGAGTCTTGACTCTATAACCAGAAGTTCCGTGTGGAATGTATCCCTCCGGTTACTGACGGACTAAGTTAATTGATACTTCACCATGACCTGACGTAGTTTAGTATAAACTAAGATGGTTTCGAAGGCATTTGACAGAGTTTGGCATCAGGCTCTTTTGCCGAAAATGCATGCATATGGCGTCGAAGACTCTCTCCTTCAATGAATTATAAATTGCCTTTCGGGGCGTTCAGTACAAGTTGTCTTGAACGGCTTCAAGTTTGCAATTCACTAAATAAATGCTGGTGTTCCCCAAGGCTCTGTTTTGACTCCCTTTCTGATTTTTATAAATGATCTCTTGTCTGCAACTTCCAGTCCAATCCATTCCTTCGCTGATGACAGTACCCTCAGTTTTTCATATTCGTTTTATAACTTACGTCCTTACTCTTCGGCCGTAGAAGGGAAACGGCAACGTATGTTAAACACATTAAATTCCAACCTGGAGAGCATAATCAAATGGGGTTCAACCAACAGAGTGGAATTTAATGCTTCCAAAAGACAATGCGGTCTTCTGCTTTTCAAGCGAAACAAAAACCCTCAACCATTATCCATGGATGGTACTTGCATCGCTGAAACCGAAAGACTTGTCATTCTCGGTATGTGTATTAATAACCTTTTTCGATGGAACAATCACATATTAGAGGTCGCCAAAAATGCTGCAAAATGTCCAGGATTACTTAAACGGTGCAAGAAATATTTTACCCCGTCTGATCTGGCCTCAATTTATAAGGCATTCATCCGCCCAAAGCTGGAATATAACGTCCATATCTGGCCTGGCGCACCCAAGACCGTTCTGCACATTCCTGATAGGGTACAGAATCTCGCGTTAAAACTTATAGGTGATAGAGATGTCTCTTGAATTCCATAGATTCACTTGAACTTCGGAGAAATATCTCATATCTCTTCCTAAACTGTAGGTTCCTACCATTCGTACTTCACACAGCACGAGTGGCTGCGAGAAATTAGGCCAGGCTCTATATGGGTTCACGCGAAGTCAAGGTCGTCTTAATACCTAAATTTGGAAAAGAATATTATATATGGTTTGACGAACAGTCTTAGACCTGTCAGCCTCTCAAGTTTTTGTGGAAGAAGTTTAGAACACATGGTAGGTAAATAAGAGTACCTTAGATCGGAGGATCTTTAAGGTCGTAGATCCATCGAATCGGCTCTTTGCGATATCATCTTTAGGACTGAGAATAGGCCAGAAGCCAAACTTTATTCTTGGTATGTTGTACCTATTTTTGAGTTGATACAGGAGACATGGGGTAGAGAAAAGTCTGCAGATTGCTGAGAGTAAATTAAGCAGTGAAATACCTCTAAGGTTGGGGGCATTCAAGTTGAGTTTGCTTGGTCACAAGAAGGTGAAATTTGAGATTAGATAACCAAACTTATGCTCATGACGTTTAGTGGCCCACCAACAGCGTTCTTGATGCTAATTGATATTATTGGTGTCGAAATATCCTAGAAGTATCAACTTAGCATTTGGAACTCCAGATTGGGGGTTGTCTGTTTAAAATGTATGCGTCAGTTCAGAAAAAATTTAAGTCTGGCATAGTAGGGACGTATCTATTTAAGGTAGATATTAGTGATCCTGTTAATCGATTACAGAATCAGTTTTGCTAATAAGAGTATAGCAAACATGTAGGACTAAAGTGCAACTCGTCGTATGTGTAACATTTTATTATACCATAAAGTTAGTTATTCCAAATCTTCCTAATTATCATTCTCAGCCACTTACACCGCAAATCCTTTAATTTTCATGAAATTAATATCACAAGTTAATTTACACTCTCCTCTGAAGTACAAAACAAAGAGCAAACAAAGTATCCTAAAACTATTTAAAATTCCCTACAAATCCGCGCCATCAAAATTACCGTCTCATTTCATTTCTTTTTTTGAACATTTTTCTTTTCTTTTTATCTAAACAGCAATTTGCTTAAACAATTTTTTTTTATATAACATTTCCATACAAATTCACAATGCAGAGATGATGATAGTGATGAAGATGATGATACCACTGCAACCGACTCCCAATGTAAAACTTAATTAAATATTCATGAGATGCAACAACGGGAAATCCCTTTTTTTTGCGTGTGCTCTCTCCTCGTCCTTCGTCTATTCCTGGTTTCAAGTATGTACGAGTACCTTGTATATTTGGAACGTTTTCTCTTCAGTTTAACAAAAAGCTACTTACAATTTTATACCAGCAACAGGGTTATGATTGCAACATACTATGATGAGAGGAGAATGGTCAAGCGTATAAGAAAAAAAAAATCTTTTTCGTTGTAGTAAGAATCACATTGCGCAAAGGAACAAAATTTGAAAATGTAAAACTGAGAAACAGAAAGCAAGGTTACACACCTCAATGAATCGAATGATTAGCATATTGTATGCTGCATGATTTGATGATATCATTTGCAATCTAATTTTAATACGACCATGAAAGATAAGAGATGGCAAATTTTCAGACTTGCAAATTACGACTACTGTACGGTTGGCAATGAGGTACACAGATGAATTTATTGCTTCGAGTTTTAAACGTTGAAACAATACGAGAGGTACAAATTATAGGCTCGATTAAAACTCTACAGGGACAATTTGTAATATGTGTTTCGGCTGAAAAAGTCTGCTTATATACTCGTACATACATATCTACATTTAGTATATGTATATCAAGATACAAAAATTGTGAATGATGCTTCATTTTATTCTGCGTTAATCGGCTATTCGTCAGCTCATTAACAAAACATTAATAGTAAGTGTCAATAAAAAAGCCTAGGAATAATCCCGACTTTCTTCGTATGTCTAAAATTTGAATGCCATGTCCTCATGTATGTCTAAAATGACTTACGAGGGTTGGTCAATCAGTCCCTGAAAATTAACACAAATTGTGTCGTCACCTTAAATTTAATTTTTTTTGTCAAGAATCATCTTTCAAACGAACGCACCCAAATTTTCAGACAGATCTGTCAAATAGTTTCTTGTGGCAGCCATTTTATATAGTTTCGTTAAAATGGAAAAAAGTGAATTTCGAGTGCTCATTTAACACTATTTTTTGCGAGAAAAAACTATCACGCAAACCAAACAAAAGCTTGACAAATATTATGGGGACTCTTCACCATCAATTGGAACCATTCACCACTGGTTTACTCAATTTCGGTGCGTTCGTTCAAGCACAAGTGACGCCGAACGTTCTGGTCGTACAATTGAGGTCACCACACCAGAAATGGTCGACAAAATCCGTGGTTTGATAATGGACGATCGGCGAGTGAAAGTGCGCGAGCTTGAAGAGGCAAGAAGCTTATCACATGGCTAAGTGATTTCGATTTTACATAAATATTTGGACATGAAAAAGCTTTCCGCAAGATGGGTGCCGTGTTTGCTCACAATCAACAACAAACGCATTCGTTTGACAACTTCAAAGGTGTGTTTGGCGATGTTCCCGAAAAATTCGGCTGAGTTTTTGCGCCGTTTCGTAACCGTGGATGAAACCTGGATTCATCACAATACACCAGAAACCAAGGAACAGTCAAAACAATGGACTTCTCCTGGTGAATCGAAGCCGAAGAAGGCCAAGGCGGGTTTGTCAGCAAACAAGGTCATGGCGATAGTTTTTTGGGATGCGCGCGGTGTTATTCACATCGATTACCTTGAAAAGGTAGCTGCTGGATCGATTCCAAGCCGATTTGAAGCATTTCAGGGACTTAAGCGACCCACCCTCGTAGAAATAAATTTTGAATAAAATCGTCTAAGCGATAACCGAGATATGGACAATTTATGTAAATCAGCTAATATGTAAAGTACCGTTATTGGATTTTTTAGGAAAAAACTGGGTACACAGTCTTATTGCGGACATCTATATTACCTCAGATTCAAATTTTTGCTGAAATCGTTCAATCCGTTTTGGAGAAAATTGCACTTTTCCAAAATTGAGGTTAGAATTCTGATATCCCTTCTAGACACTAGCCCACAGACCCCAGATATGGAACTAAATCCTTTGATTAATTCAGGCTGCATTACGATATACAACCGGGCAGAATTACGAGACTCACTTTCTCGAGTTTCTCTATCATAGTAGGTACTCGTAGGTAGGTAGGTAGAGGTGGGCGGTTTAAAAAGAGAAACCCAATTAGCGCTGTTTTGGGCTATTTTGGTCCCACAAACTCATGTAACCTGCTTGCAGTTGAGATATCAGATATACTAAACCCAACCTGTCGAGTTTAGGCAGAGGATGGGGGCTCTAAACCTTTTCTCAGATATCTCTCTCAGGTCGTCGAAGAAGGGTTTACCTAGAGTACGTTGTCTGGTTTTCGCTAGGTCCGGGCATCTTTCTCGTTGGTATTTCTACAGCTACGGCAGAAGGTGTTATGGGGGATACCCAGCTTTGCTGCATGTTTTAGTATTAACCAATGGCATGTATTTATGGCTACAATTCTAGCAATAACTAGTCTTGATCTACCTAGTAGCTGATTTGGTTTAAGTTTGTTATAGCTGGGCCATGTACTGTTTGATATAGCGCAGCTAGAAAGCATATTCCACTCGAGGTTGGCCAGATTTAAAAAGTGATTATGAATGTTATCCTTAACGTTATTATGTTAAGGGCTAACCCTTGCCTAGCCAGATCACCTGCTCGCTCATTTCCCTCAAAGTTACTGTATCCTGAGAACCAGATGGGGGTGATTTTTGATTGAACGCCAAGTTCTACAAATTTTGAAGATGTGGTAGATGAGTCAATGGCTTTGGTAGCAGCTTGGCTATCACTGAAGATAGCAAGATTGCAGTTGGACACTGGGAAGGCGTTCAGTATGCGGCAAGCCTCCTGAATCGCTAGAAGTTCCGTTTGAAAGACACTAGCAAAAATTGGTAGACGCAAATGTTCGAGAAAATGCCTGCGCCGTAGAACTTTTCGGGCACAAGAGTAAAATTTGCCTGTGTTGTGTGGCACGTAGTCCCCTCCTATTGGAACCGCATATTGCTCACATCAATGTCTTCTATCTTCAGCCCAAAATAGTGGGTTATCATTTGTCTATAGCTCAGTGAATTCACCGTAACTGCGGTGCCTTCGTCGTCTTCAAAAAAGTGCAGCTCAATCAAGCCGCCACCGGTCCGCAGTGAGCACCAAACTGTCACCCGTGGTAGATGCAACGATCGCATTTGGATTCTCTGATTCCCAAATCCTGCAATTTTGTTTGTTTACGTAGCCGCCGAGCTAGAAATGGGCCCTTTTTCTTTGTGAATCATAGTCCCGCAATCTACCATCAGGCGACCCGGTGGCTCCTTTAGTGTCTCTTTACAACATTTTCACCCATAAACATTGTATCCATTCCTGTCAGCGATACTGTATTTACGAAGATTTACTACATCCAGGGAATGTGCACATCAATTCCCCCTATTACCCTCTATCCGTCACTCTTTTGTATGAAAGTAATCAGCTCTAGCAGTTTTCCTTCATCAATGCAAATGCAGCGACTTAGAGGGGATGAGAGAACACCACCAAATTGCTGGGTCTCTTCAACCACAAAATGAAATACATCCTGTCCTAAGCGAAGAGCATCCAAGTGCTAGCACTAACCAGACAACCAATACTAAAGATGGTAATGGTTGCGATTTGCTTAGTGTATTCGATATTCCACCAACCACCTGGATTAAGTTTCCGAAAATGAACAGATACCATTCATTTTGATTCAGCTACCTCCGGCCCCCGCCCACCCCCGACCGAATACAAAAAGTGTTGAAGTGTTAAGCTTTTCGAAAATTGTTGAAGCCCTTAAAGCTCAATCAATTTTGTAAGGATGCAATTTAACATCAGCACGCTACACTGAAACGAATGGTTGTAGACTCCTGTAAGCCTCCTCTCTTGGCTCTGTACCTTTGCGAGACGACGATGAAGAAGATAAAAAAAAACCGCATTGCACACTTCCCTGATATTCGAGAGGACTTCCTGCATCTGGAAGCTTACATTATTTACAAAATTCCACCGCCTTCTTGGCAGTTCGGTCTAAGAAAAGCATAACCATCGATGATATCCTTAGCATTGTGATAGTATTACACTTGAAGTTGTTTTTCTTCGTCTTCTGTTAGTTTCACCCAGCATGCCTCCTTCTTCTCCTCCGTAGTATCTTCCTTTAGTTAAACTTTATGTTCCGCTTCATAAAGATACCACTACCGTACCGAGTAGCGTGTGTATGTTCTCAAAAATTTCCAGCTGGCAAGGATACTCGTATCTAAAACGAGCAACGAGCTCGGTCATACTCGTATGCAGTAAGTTATCGCATCTCGTCTTGTTACCCTGCCAACCAAGAAGCAACCATCTGCTAGTAGTCTTCTTATTCTTTTTATTCTTGGCGCGCGAATTTTCCTTATTAGTTTAGCTTTTAGCGATCTAAACAGAGTGCTCCGTGCACATATGAGTGTGGTGGCAGGAGGCGGAAGGCGGAAGGAGTCACAGTGAATCCTTGTCTTTTAGTTGTGTCTGCTAAATGGAAAAGAGCGAAAGAGAGAACATTTTATTTCCACTTATGATCCACTTCATTAGAATTTATTATTTCAGGAACATTTTTCATTACCTCATGCTGCTTGCTATTGCTGCTGGCAGAGCAGAAAGAAGGACCAAATCATTTTAAGTGGTTGAGTATGATGGAGGTGGAGGTTGTTCCATATATGGATCAAATTTTATTTTTTTTTTTTAAAAAAAAGGAAGCGTCTGTAGTGCACTTGATACTCGTATTTATGAATGGTGCTTTCTTTGATCCCATGGAAATCGAGTACCGTATGCTGTTGTGTTTCAGGGTAGCACCAGTTTTTAATATACTTTTTTTCGGGATGGCTTAGGTTGGATGAAATTGAGTTAAATCAGGCGAAATGGAGGAGTCCTTTCATTTAGTCATGCATCCCGAAATTAATTTGATGAATTGTAATTTATTGCTGATAATAATAATATTTTATGATTTACATAAATGAAGCTGATGCAAGCTTCATATGTCCATAGTGCACTTGGATTAAGGTTCAATTAAGAGCTAAAAAATTTAACAAGGTTTTATCCACATAGAGCGGCGCAACTGTGTATAACGTTAGATACATATTAAGACCGCCTGTTCTGTGGAGGATAGTGGTCAAGACCAAGTTATTTTTTGGTCAACAATTTGGCAGATTAAAGGCATTGTTCAATTGACATCTTGGGCAGTCCTCAACACCTTCATTTAATCTGGGATTGTTCTTCGTTTAGTCAATTGAATGACTGTAAGCATGCATGAGAATGCCTTTGTAACCAGACGCCAATTCTTTATGCTTCCCTAAATTCAAACCCATCGGCTTGACTAACAAATGGGCACATTCGAATTTGCGTCTCGGTGCTGCAACCTGAAAGGTTAATACATACTTGTAATAACTTTCACAGGGGTTTGTAATTTTGTGAATTATCTGTAGCAATTTTTTGGAGCCTTAAGAATCAATTATTCACATAGTTAACATCGATTTTTGCTTTATAAAAATCGTAATCCCATAAAAAGGATTGAATTGGAGTTGAAGTTCACAAATCCACCAAAAAGGGTGGAAAGTTCAGCGTTTTAAAAGAAGCATTGAATATGTGGCCTGGCATGTGATTTTCAGTTAAAAAATGATTTTATTTTTCTACATAATCTCCTTTGACTTCAACACACTTGGTCAAGCGTTTCTCCAACATTAGTATTCCTTCTCGGAAGTGAGAGTCTGGAAGACTGTGGAAATATACATCTACGGCCCTCTCATCTTCTGCATTGGATGCGAAGTGCTTCCCGGAAACAAATTTCTTCAAGTTTAGGGACAGATGGAAGTCTGAGGGTGCCAAATCAGGTGAATAAGGAGGATGGCCGAGCAAATCGTACCCCAAATCCCGCAGTTTTCCCATCGCCAACGCACACTTGTGTACAGGTGCATTGTCCTGGTGAAAGATCATTTTCTTCAAGCCAGGCCTCTTCTCCCGAATTTTGGCATCCAGCTGGTCAAGAAGGTTGGAGTAATACGAGTATTCGCCTGTAATTGTTCTGCGGATCCCTTTCGCATCCCAAAATACGATCGACTTCGCTTTCTTTGGCGCTGAACCCTGAACCACCGGCTTACACCCACTGCTTCGACTGTTGTTTCATTTTTGGCGTGTAGTGGTGGATCCATGTCTCATCCATGGTGACAAATCGCTGCACAAAATCGGTCGCAACCCTATTGAATCGGTCCAAAGATTGCCGCGAAAATCATTTGCGCATTTGCTTTTGATCGGCATTCACCAAATGCGGCACCCATCTTGCAAGATGTTTCGCACTCTCTCTTCCAATATACATCTCAGCTATCTCACTCACCTTCACTCGCCTATCGTCCAACACGATATCATGCACTTTTTCGATGGTTTCGGGTGTGGTTGCGGTTCTTGGCCGTCCTTCACGTGGGTCATCTTCGAGGGACGTGCGACCACGTTTAAATTCAGCTGCCCACTTTTTAACGGTTGACATGGAAGTAGAAGAGTCCTTAGGGGTTAACCCATCCAAAACGAAGAATTTTATCACCGCACGATATTCAAGTTTATCCATTTTAACGAAAAGCACGCAAGACGTCTACTGCAAAAATTCGTGTAAAGAAACTGCTTGAGAGAACAAGTTGAAACTTTTCATACGAACTAACAAGAAGTACACCCAGGTAAAAAACATAAATTTTTGCTGATTGGAACGCCATCTCTGCGTCAGGCCGAGAACTTTTCACCTTGCCCTTGTATGTTAGGCTTTGAAAGAATTTTGTTTTTAAATTTTCATAGGTCACATTTGACAGTTGAAAATTAAAATTTTTTTCAGTTAAATTTTGATACATTTTAGTGAAAAGGTGGTGGTATCCGCTATGCGCGTAAAAACCTGTTAATATGTAATGCAACATTAGACCGATTTTCTGCCAAAAACCTGCTAACCGGCAAAGGTGACTAAAATCCATCCAGAGGTAGAAACCTTAATGATGCTATGAGCAATACTGTGCATCATTTTTGTTTGGATGCGTTGATCATTAGACCATGATCATGACACCATTTCACTGCGGTATCGAACTCAATTATAGTTGTTGCTGTCTGCAAAGATCTATATCGTCGGCATAGGCAAATGTTTTGGCTTCCTTGAAAATGCGAAGAAGCTCATTGGCGTATAAAATAAACAGAATTGGACCCAGTTTCGATCCTTGCGGGACTCCGTATTGGACGTGTTCTTTTTGGCTATAGGTCTGGCACAAAAAAAACCTGTTGTGTAGGTATTCCTTTAACCAATGAGCCATTAATCCTCGTATTCCAATACGTTCCAGAGCATCTAGTAGCTTTGAATGATCAAGCGTGTCAAAAGCTTTACTGAAGTCCATGAATAGGACCAAAACGTGGTAACTTTTGTTTAGGCTTTCATTGATATGATTTGCGAATTCTCCAAGTAGCTTACCTGTGCCTTTCTTTTTCTGAAAACCGTACTGACTTTCGCGGATGAGGCAGTGTTTATCAATAAAATTCTGACCCGCCACTGAAATCAGATTCAATTAGCCATTCAGCGGTATGCCAAAAATCACATATCAGGGTCCGGTCCTGCTTAACCTAAGTGTTAGCCTCAACCCAGTCGAGCCACCAATATTTCTCCCTATTCAACCAGTCGTCGTTTACTGAATCCTGCTCAGGTATGCTTACGCAGTATCTCACGTCAGCGTTTCCTTCTCCTGAGTCCATCGGCTCGTAGAGGATACGTTTATCTGTAGCCCTTCTAGCAAGATGATAAATAATAGGAACGTTCAGTGAATTTGACAAATAACTGTGTGCATCCAGATACAAGAATGCTTCAGGGGGGATGTAACCACTCACCATAGTACTTTGAAAATACCCAGGGTTGGGATAAAATAAGCCTGACACAAGTTCGTTTACAGTAACGCTCGTTGACCGCGCAAAATGGTTCCTCACAAGGTCTAGAATGACATTGTCAATTCTGGATACGCTGGAAGCATCCAATAGTCTCTTATTAGAAACATAATGGCGAAAATCGGAATGTGCGCTTCTATACATACGCATGTAGGCTCGAAGACATTTTCTTTCAAATAACCTAAGTTTTTTCATATAAGACGGGCTTGTGTTCCACCATACTGGACTCGCGTAAGTCAGAATTGGACGAACGAAAGCTTGGTAGCATATGACCTTCACATCAGATACAAGATAGTTGGAGTAGAAAAGGCGTTTGAGAGACATAAATGCCGCTCTTGCCTTTTGCAACTATATATGTGCTCATTGTAGTTCAAAAACTTGTCCAGATGAACACCTAAATACTTTACAACAGTCTCTGACTCGATGTGAAAACCATTAGAATTCGTAATTTGTAGGTTTTTCCAGTTTCGTCTCAAATCTGAATTTCCGCGTCTTACTGGGGGGCAAAACAGTATAGTTTCGCACTTTGCCTCGTTTATTTTAAGCTTACATTTTGAGCAGAAAGTTTGCAGTTTATCAAAATTGTTCTGAAGCTCTGTCTGTACGTCTTGGATTTTCGAGCCGCTTGCATACAATATAACATCGTCAGCGAACGCTATTGAATTATCCATGTCCCTCAGCATTTCCGAAATGTAGATGTTGAAAAGGAGCGGTGCTGTAACTGTGCCCTGTGGCAGACCATTGATGACATTAAAACTTTAGTCGTCGTGTATTGATTATCTGTTACAACAAATTTATTTTTATGCTTAGATGATGTGGGAATTCATATCGTAGAAGTTTATATAAAAGCCCGTCAATCCAAACCATGTCGAAGGCTTTTTCGATATCCACTAGACAGGCAGCTGTACACCGTTTAGCGTGTACATTATAATTGACATCTGAAATCAATTTCGTAACAGCATGCACCGCCGAATGATTTCTCTTGAACCCAAATTGGTTCCGCGGTATAATCTCCTTTCTTTCCGGCGCGAACAAAATAGACTTACTAATAATTACTTCAAAGACCTTCCCGATATTAGGCAGGAGACTTATTGGCCTATAGTTGGAAGGATCAGTAGGATCCTTCTTCTTTTTGATTATTGGAAAACCTGCGATATTTTCCAATAACTCGGGAAGTAGCAGTTGTTACGCAATATTGCCGTATAATTTCGTCCGGTATATGCTTTAGTATAATGTTAGGAATGTTTTCTAAACCACTTGACTTTTTGTTATTTAGTTTCCTAAATATGGATGTCAGTTCGTCTAGTGTTGTAAAGTAATTGTCAGTCTGTTCATCTGTTAGTTGGTCAGCTTTTAGTCGCTCTGGAAATATCAAAGCGACTCTGACAATTACTTCGCCAGTTCTGCAGCTAGGGAGATCCCTAGCATGAATTGCCTCAAAATGAGAGCCGATCAGGTTTAGCTTGTCCGCCCCACTACCTATAACCAAATGGTTATCGATAATGGGGCAGTGTTGGCTATTAATCTCCGCCTGAGAGAGAAGAGACTGGGAAGACAGTGGAATTTTCAGTTTCGGAATCTTGATAACGTTACGAGGCTTGAAAATCTGATTAATTTTAAGAAACATGTTTCTGGAATCAGACTTCAATATGTTTTCGGCGCTTTGCCTCCGATAATCATTGACACTATTCCGAAACTGAGTTTTTGCATCGCAAGATTTGTTTTCTCCATTGTGCACAACTTACAAAATAACATCAATTGAATATTTTGAATGAGAAAATTCTAAAACTCTTACTTACAACTGAATTAAACATATTTGAAATGGAAAATAATTTATAGTCGGTTTCTAATTATGTGCTTGATCCGTTTAGCGCAATTCACTCAATTTAGGTTGTTATAACAAAATAATGGTATTAATACAGGGTGGCTGATGAATATTGCTACATTAAGAAACTCAAATAACTTTTTTTTCAGTGTATGGAATTCATTTTTCTTTTATTCATGTTAAAGCTCATTCAATTTTATTAAATATAGCTCGTTGATGCATGTGCGGCATCTTACCAAAAAGTTGTTCATTACTGCTTGGAGAGTTGAGACAGTAATAGCCGCAATTGTTTTTCGAATGGATTGCTTTAGTTCATTCAAATTTGTTGGTTTTGCTTTGTAGACTTCCTGTTTGCAATAACCCCACAAGAAAAAGTCAGGTGCAGTAAGGTCAGGCGACCTGGGGGGCCAACGGAATGTGGAGTTTCTGGATATCAGCTTATTGGGAAATTTTCGTCGCAATTCTGTCATAACAGGCCGGGCTATGTGAGGAGTTGCACCATCTTGCTGAAACAACACAGAGTTGAAAGAAATTCTCATTCGGCGTAATTCTGGATAGGAAAACTCTCTCAACATGCTCAAGTAACGGTCTGCAGTAACCGTAACGGTGTGATCGTTTTCTTCGAAGAAGTAGGGCCCGACAATGCAGCATGATGAAACTGCACACCACACTGCCGTTTAAATCGAAATGGGCCTCGTCAGACATAAAAAGACAGTTCAACATGTTTCCGTCCTCTTCCACCATTTGAAGTATCTTCTGGCAAAATTCCAAGCGAATCGGCAAGTCTGCTGGGTTCAGTTTGTTGGCCATTTGAATTTTATATGGGAATAAGTTCAAATCATTGTGCATAATTGACTGCAATGACTGTCTGCTTATACCCATTTGAGCAGATAAGCTTCTTGTCGAAACTCTTGGATTGTTTTGTATGGCAGCAGCTACAACAGCGATTGTTTCCTCCGTCCGAACTGAAGGGTTTCGATGGTAAGGTCTTCTTTCGACTGTCCCATGCTCGGCAAAATTGTTAACAAGTCTCATTATGGTCCATCTGCTCGGAGGATTGCCGCCAAACGTGCGCCTATACTCTCTTTGAACCGAAACTACGGACTCCAGTGCGTGATAGCGGCGGACAATCCAAATTCTTGTTTCAGTGTCCCAGTTATCCATTTTTGTTAAATCTAAAAATCAATCTGCAAAATAAAAAAAAAAATTAACCAGATTCATTAAATAGAAAAAAAGTTATTCAATTTTTTTTTTTGGTAGCGGCTTTCATCAGCCACCCTGTATGAAAGGCATATATTTTGCCGTAAGGTTGGCAGTCGTGAGAACTAAAAACATACATTTTGAAAAGCATTAGGGTGAAAACACAGGAGAATAGAAATCGTTTTTAATTACGTGCACGCGACTGTATATGTAATACCAAGAAATTTTGGACTCATTCACAATAGAAAATTAGAAAAATTCAAAAAAGCCAATTTATAAATCATAATATTTTGAAATTGATTTATAGTTACATTTTTCTTGGTTGGGTGCCGCAGGGAAGTGTCCTTGGGCCACTTTTGTACCTATTATATACTCGCGATATACAGCAAGAAGAAGGCACCGTATTAGCTACATTTGCCGACGACACTGCCATCCTGGTAACGGGTAAAACGATCGAAGAAACGACTGAAAAATTGCAAGAAACATTGAATAAAGTAAATGAATGGACAAAGATTTGGCGACTAGCTTTAAACGAATACAAATCTGTTCATGTCAATTTTACTTATAAGAAAATAAATAATTTGCCGATCTTTTCAAACTCGTACGTGAAGAAAAAACGTAAAGAACTAGAAACCAAATACAGAGAAATGTACTGGTTACTTGGAAAACATTTCAAGCTTAATATAGAGAACAAATTGCTTTTATACAAGCGAGTGCTAAAGTCGATATGGACATGTGGAATACAACTCTGGGGTTGTA
Source organism: Pocota personata (assembly GCA_963082735.1). Lineage (NCBI taxonomy): Eukaryota > Metazoa > Arthropoda > Insecta > Diptera > Syrphidae > Pocota > Pocota personata. The sequence goes on from OY720431.1 coordinate 19,796,276, forward strand.
CCAAAATAAGTAATGTCAATATTTTACAAACTTTTGAAAATAAAGTGCTAAGATCAGTAGTTAATGCACCGTGGTTTATTGGAAATAGCGAATTTAAGAATTGCAACAGTCGAACATGAAATCAAAAACTTCGCGCGTAAGCATAAAGACAGATTACAAGGACACGTTAACAATGAAGTCCTTCGAATTCCAGATGGAGAGGAATCTACTGCGTCGTGTACAAAAGACTAAACCTTTCGACTTAACGAGATAGCAAGAAACTGCGTCTAATTTGCAGAACAAGCAGGAACTGTCAATGGAAAGGGACCTGCCAAACGATCTCAATACGTGAAAGAAAAACTGCTGGATAAGTAAAAACTTAGTTGTAGTAATCAAAGAAATTTATCACGAAGGGAGGTTTTTTTAGTGAGTAAACATCTCACACTACTATGAGCATGCGCTATCGATCCTCATAGTGTCTTCATGAAGATTTTTTACCCACGCTCGGAAAAAAAAAAAAAATTTTCTTGGTTTTGAAAATGTAATTATCTTCAGAAATTCATACATTTTTGAAAAAAAAGAAAACAGAAAAAATAAAATTTTGTTCGACGGACACTGTTTATCGAATATTAAAGTCAAACTCAGCCACTGAGGAAATCATAGGGTCAATCAAGTAATGTACACCCCGCGCAACAAAAAAAGCCGCATACGGGTTTTCCATTTTTCTTGCGCTAATTACCTTTAAGGGATTCGCCGAATTATATTTTATTGCTTCCGGGTTAGGTAATGCACATTTTGGAATGTGTCGGAATTCATTCTGGCAGTATTTAACAGTGCGTGCAGTTGTAATTCTTAAATAAAAGTGAAAAGAGTATATCGCGATGTCTAAAAGGGTACAATTGAGTAAAGAAAATAAGGCAGTTATCGTCGCCTTATCCAAACAGAATCAGTCATTTCGTGAAATTGCTAGACAAATTGGATGCAATGAGAGTTCTGTACGAAGATTCTGTAACAAATATCGTCGGGATCACAATCTGGACAGAAAAATTGGCACAGGATTGAAGAGATGTACCACTGTTCGGGAGAACCGGGAACTGAAGAGGCTAAGCTTGAGAAACAGGTTTAAAAATGCATCGGAGTTAAGAGCTGACCTGCGAGAAGCTACTGGGGCTGAAGTTAGCGTCAGAACTATCCAGAATCGTCTCAACGAGATGGGTTTGCTAGCAAGGAGACCAGCGGAAAAGCCACTTCTGACCAGTAAAATGAAGAAAACGCGCCTTAGCTGGGCTAAGGAAAGGCAAAACTGGAGTTTTCAAGATTGGTCAAATGTGGTGTTCTCTGATGAGTCCAAGTTTAACCTAATCGGACCGGATGGGAAGCAGATAGTTCGTCGTAGAAAAGGGGAACGCTACAGTGACGATAGCTCACACCGTAAAACATTCTCCTTATGTTATACTGTGGGGATGCATCACCGCAATCGGAGTTGGATCTCTAATTATGCTCGAGGGCACTGTTAACGCCATGCAGTACAAACAACTTATCTTAGATGGTGTTGTACCGAGTATGGAAATGATAACAGCAGAAACATTAAAACCAATTTTTCAAGATGATTCAGCACCTTGCCACCGAGCAAAATCTGTCAGTAATTCGAGGTTTTTTTTTTTTCATATTTATGGGTGTTTTGAAAATGTTAGGATTTTAATTTTTAAATTTCCTCCACAGATTAAAACTTTGAAAGAAGAATTAGGAATAGAATCCCTAATTTGGCCGGGAAACAGTCCAGATCTCAACCCCATCGAAAATGTCTGGGCTCTTATGGGAAAGAAGATCCAAGTTAAAAAACCAAAAACCATGCAGCATCTAAAGAGCATCATTGAAGAAGTGTGGTTCAATGAAATTAATAACAATTACCTCGGTAATCTCTATGCCTCCATGCCAAACAGGGTTCATGACGTTGCTAGGGCGAAGGGTGGTGCTACGAAATACTAGAATCATTTTTTTAGTATTATGAAAGTCTTAAATTATGTAAAAAGGTTTCTTAGTTAATAAAAATATGAAAAAAGAAATTTGCTTTTCAAATTGTTGCTCTTTTTTAATTTATGTATATTGATAGTACTTGGGTAATATCTGAAATTTTGTAGTCTGATCTTCACGATCATTACTTTTTTTTTCAATTAGGCTACGAAATGTATTGTCAAATTGGGGAATGTGTTAACTCAAAAATACAAAGTGACTACGCAGTGATTAGTCATCATTTATTAAATTTCTTCCATTTTGTTAAAAATTACCATGTGCGCCTTTTTTTTGTTGCGCGGGGTGTATATTCTTAACAATTTTGACTTTCCCAAACTCATAACTGGCCCTTCCACATTGCCGAAACACAAGAAGCCAATCAAAGCTGCCACAAAACACATTGCGAATCACTATCCCACTCGCCTAAATCCCATTAGATTCCCCAATAGTATCTTTTTGATTTGTTTAACTTCCTAGAAACATAAAACTATCATAGAACACAAATTCTAAACGTAAGCACATTAACCTTATGATTCGATTCGACAAAATTACAAACTCACTTTGTCGTCTTCGATAAGTTGATGCCGCTGCTAGACAACATTCTAGCGATGTTTATTTTATTCGATTCTCAATAAAAAAAAAAAAACGGATTCCGTTTAATATTACCACAGAAACGAAATACGAGTATAATGCGCCACTACTACCCTTCTGACAAAAATAGACCAAACCACACTATCCAACGACGTCTTCCGGGCTTCCCACAGATACACATGGATTCATAGTACACGGATACAAGCATATTGATCCAAATCGTATAGACGAGGTTATAATCTTTTTTTTGGCCTCCACAACGAGGAGAGATACAAAGAGAAAAAGAGAAAGAGCACCCCAATGGTGCCGTGGGGCGAAAAAAGCATTTTCTACGAGAAATTGAATATGTTTGTCTCGGTCGGTGTACACTTCGAAGAAAGGATCAACAAGAGCGCCCGGGGCCCGGCCCGAACGATGAAAGGAGTTAAATTTATTTCGATATGGAAAGTACCATGTTGAAAATTTACTTATATATTTATCTATTTTGTCAGGTCTCCCCTTTCCAGCCGCCAGCAGCGTACTGCATTAGGGAAAACTTTATTAATTATTAATATTTTTGTGGGCGGCATGAAATCTCATTCGAATCGTTTATGCGGATAAGTTGAGAGAGGGAAATTGTATCCGCAAAAGAAATTTAATTTAATTTCTCTCCAATTCGTGACTTTTGTGTAGTGTGGTTTAATTTTTGCTGAAACGTTATCGAAATGAAGTGGATTGATTAAAAGGGAACCCAAATGGGAGTTCTTCCGACGACCGACGTCTGAAGGATCGTTCGAGAATAGTTTTTATTGGTTTCGAGGAAATGGGTATCCTATCTGTTTCGTCAGCACTCGGTAGAGTCGTCAATGGGAAAAGTGATTCAAAAGGACTATAAAATTTGTTTATTTTGATTGACCAAACTGATGGGAATTGGGTTTAAATTTTGAAAAGCTTTAACTCGTATAGCAAGGATAAAGATGATGGAAAAAAGAGACTCAAGTACCGCAGGCAATTATCTACAGTTGTCTATTGTAGTGCTAAGGGTTGATTTGTCTAAAATTCCGTTTTAAGAAGTCATGTTGATTCAAAAGCTGGATTGTTCTTGTTAGTTCTGTTCAAAGCAATGTATACTTTCTGGATCGCCAAAGTAAGGTTTTTATTTATCCTTGTAATGAAAGGTTTGTTTTAAGTTAAAGTATGACTTGCTTATATATGTCCTGTCACCCTTCGTGAGGCATAGGGATTTGGATTTTAATTCTTCGGAGTTGATTTTCGCCTGATACCAGCAACCGCCTATACTCTTAATTGAATATTATTTGCAGTTCAGATCATCCTTCAGTTCCTTCATAATTCTATAAAATGTCCTATTGCCAGATCTATTTAATGTTTGCTCGGCTTAAGAAGCAAGGACATGTCCTTTCTCTTCATGCGGTACTGGGCTTTAAGCTGGACTCTCTCTACTGCTGAGGCAGCTATGAGTGTTAAATGCTCTTCTAATAGACCACAAGTAGCTCAATTTGGTTGGATGTTTCATTCTTCATTGTTGATGTCAGCGGTGCAGAATACCATTGAGGTGCGTATACTGGATACTGGATGAATGTGAGACATATACCTCGGTTGTGTGGTGGAACAAATCATCACAAAAATCGTAAAATAGCTTTCGTGTAAAACGCAGAGAATGGGATGTACGGGGATTGTAGGTGCGCTATTCGAATCTGTGCCATGGAAGTTATTCTTGGAATTCTTCCGCTAGATTTATTCATATAGAAGACAGCCGCATTTATGGCACTTTGTTTGCACCAGAATGTTAAATTGTCCTGGCGTGGTACCTGTCATAAATTTGGAAGATCCTGGAACTCATGAAAAATTAAATAAAGGAGCTGAATATGACTATTGATGAGATAGAAAGAGTGCGAGCTGTCGAGAGGTATTACAAAACTCTAAATCAGAATGGGTTACTTCAAGAAAAGAAATTAGAGGATAGATCCATGATGTATGGCATAGCCGGAGCACGTATCTTTTCGGTCTAATGGCAAATATCTCATTGTATCAAGTCGAGATGGTGATTCCGCTGCAACAGATTGTTCGAAAGAATATCCTTATAACTACACTCAGTGAATGTACAACTAAAAATGCAGTCACTTGTGTCACTTTAATGAAATTGACAAGTAAGATTGGCGGAAATGAAAAGGATGACGATTTAGCAAATCACAGACTAGCCTCGGAATTGCTGGATCCTGACCCATTTTCTACTTAAGGCAGAGAAACATGATCGAAAAATGGGCTAGAAATAAACACCGGAAACGGCAGTCAGACATTGTAAGCTCTACCAAGAGCTTACATCTAAAGAAGATAAGACTTCTTCTTCTTACGGCGAAGTTATGATCCGAAGTGGAAGGATCACAACCCTGCCATTTTACTGCATCCCTACTGGTCCGCCTGTGGGGTTTGCAAGGAAGATAAGACTATAGAAATTATCCCTTCATAACCTGCTGGTATCAACCAGCAGGTTATGAAGGGATAATGTGGAGATGATGGCAGCATGTATAGGGTGACCAGATAATAACGATAGGAAAAGAAATTTAAATAAAACAACAACGGTGTGAGATATCCAATTAATTCTGACTTTATTTTGAAGCTACATCCATGCCACTATGTATAAAATGGCACATTATTTAAACGGCCGCCTCGGCTTTGCTGGCAGTGCTTCAAGCGGTTGGTAAAATTTTTGATGACTCCGTCCAATATGTGCGGTGTTATTCTGGCAATAGCGTCTCGAATATTGGCCTTGAGCTCTTCCAAAGTGGTTGGCTTGTTAGTTTAGACTAAGGACTTGACGTAGCCTCAGAAAAAGTAACCAAGGGGTGGCAAGTCAAACGATGCAAGATGAAATGGCATGCCTTACTGAATATTTTGACTGCTGGATGCGATTGGTAACTTTGGCAACTGCTGAAACATAACAATTGGAAAAAAACTATCATTGCTATCTGGTCACCCTTTATATTGTGTCAACGTCTATGACACTTGTTATCAGAAGAAGAGATACAACGAGAATTGCTAGCATTGTCACGAGATATCGAGGTCTTCTTACTATAAATCGTGGAAGGGACCAACAAGATGGATTTTGTTGGCTTCGGTTTCCCAATAATGAAGCTTTTGAGTGTACATTAAATCTCGTTCACACGTACATTAAATCTCGTTCGCACTCTGACTTTTCCAATTACCTCCACGCATATATCCACTTTTCCGAACTCTGTGAATCTCTATATCTCGAATATTTAGACCAAATTCAGCATACCATGATCTCCGATCCGAAACGATTTTTCCAATTCATCAACACAAAAAGAAAATCTGACAACTATCCGGCTACTTTAAAATTGTCTAACACTTCCTCCTGTGATCCTAAGATAATCGCAAATTTATTTGCCCACTTTTTCAGCCAATCATTTAGCAACCATGGGCTTGAAGTTGATCTTGAATACTTCTCCTACATGAAAAGCTGTGCCCAAACCTCGTTAGTCTCCGTTGACATAACCGTGGAACACGTGAAAGAAAAGATAAAAAAACTCAAGAACGAATACTCTCCTGGTCCTGATGGTATCCCTTCAATAGTACTGAAAAATTGCTTGAATCATCTGGCCCAACCCCTCACGCCTCTCTTCCAGATACCTATCGCACAAGGAGTCTTCCCCAAGCTTTGAAAGAGCTCTTACATAATTCCCTTTCACAAAAAGGGTCCCAAGAATGAAATCTCCAACTACCGGCCCATTGCTAAACTCTCCTGCGTTCCTAAGCTCTTTGAAAGCATTATTTACGATACAATGTTCTTCCATTGTAAGTCTATCTTTTCCCCTAACCAGTACGGATTTCTTAAGGGAAGGTCAACAACTACTAACTTAACGGAATTCGTATCTACGACTCTGTGTGCATTAGAGGATGGCAAAGAAGTTAATGTAATTGCCACAGATTTTAGTAAGGCCTTCGATAAAATCTCGCACAGAATCATTCTTTTTAAACTCAAATCCCTTGGCTTCCAACTGAGTTTCATTGGGTGGATTAAATCCTACCTTGAGGAACGCCAATACAAAATACTATTTAGATCGGCTGTATCCGACCCCATTAAAGCCACTTCCTTGATTTTCATTTTGTTAATTAACGACGTTGACTTCATCATCAAAGACTCTTATGTATCCATCTACGCTGATGACATGAAAATCTTCAGGCACATATTAAACCCCGCCGACTCTTGCCCACTTCAAGCTGACTTGAACAACTTTTCAAGCTGGTGTCAAAAAAATTTTCTTGAGCTCAACGTCAACAAATGTCAAACTATTACATATTCCCGAAAGCGTCTTCCAGCCCCTAGATCCTATTTCATCTCTGAAGAGCTCGTCCCTTCTGTAACTTTATTACGCGATTTGGGTGTTATTTGCGACAGAGAACTAAATTTCCGCTGCCATATTGACAACATTATTAGCAGAGCCAACTCTGCGCTCGGTTTCGTAAAACGTTGGTCTAAAGAATTCTCGAACCCCTACGTCACGAAATCTCTCTACTTCACATTTATTCGGCCAATCCTCGAATATGCTAGCCAAGTATGGTCCCCCTATCATGATACCCATTCCCTTCGAATAGAGGCTGTTCAACGCAGGTTCATCCGTTTTGCTCTTCGCGGTCTTCCTTGGTCTGACAGGCGTAACTTACCCCCCTATGAGAATCGTTTGAAATTAATTAACGTACAGTCACTTGAAATACGTCGAAAAATTGCTGACATACTCTTTGTACATCAGCTGTTAGCAGGAAACATCGACTTCCCTAATCTGCTCCAAATGATGTCCCTTAACACTAACCCACGCCTCCTGAGGTCTGTACCCATCTTCCGTCTCAATTTTGCGGGTTTGTTGGACCACAAGCAAAATGAAAATTACTCTATTATTTAGCGCACTGTACTCGTCATTCATCATGCTCCGTTCTCAAGAAATTTCTAGATGGTACGGCACCGCTGGTAGGTGGGAGTAGGACTCTTTCTCGTCATTTTGTGAACTAGCACCTAGAGGGTTTCAGCATATTAACAAATTTTATTAACAACAGTTCTAACATCTATCAGTAACTTTTGATACCTCAAAAATTTAGCCAACGATCTGCCTTGAAAGGCAGCTTTAAATGTGGCCAAAACAGAATGGAGGCTTGTTCGGAAATTGGGTGCTCCGCCAGTGAGGAACCTGCACGATCACTTGCAAAGGTAGCATTGTCAGGCTTTTTTTTGAAAACCAGGCACAGAATCAGCAAAGCTAGCAAGAAAGGCTGTCCGATATCTGTTAAAGTAACTCGACAGTATTCGATCTCAATATATACGAGTACCTGTTGAAATACTTCCCGGAAGATGGTCTCACTTGCAAAGGAAGCATTGTCAGGCTTTTTTTTGAAAACCAGGCACAGAATCAGCAAAGCTAGCAAGAAAGGCTGTCCGATATCTGTTAAAGTAACTCGACAGTATTCGATCTCAATATATACGAGTACTTGTTGAAATACTTCCCGGAAGATGGTCTGGCTAGCTTTCTACTCATTGTTCAATATTTCGCCACTGTTCTCATTTATTTCCTTGCATTATGCAGCTATGAATTATTCACAATTGACAAATTACTGAGACCGTTTATGTAAGGCTCGGTAACAAAAAACATTAAAATGTGCAGTCGGTTGGTGCAAGTCTAGAGCTAAGAATTCTCTTATAACTTTCAACATCTGCTGCTAACCATGGAATGAAAATAATAACCAAACTTGGTGCGATTAAAAATTAAAAAGATACTCGCATAAAACAGTTTATCCAATTTGTTTTAATTCCACTTAACTCATAATGAAAATCCTACCTCATTATCGAGTCAATAATTAATTCGCTTGGTTATGTGTTTAACAAACGACACAACGTGTTTCCAGTCCGATTGCGTGTGACCGAGCATTTGACCCTATGACGATAAAAGTTTCACATGCTCGTATCATGTTGTGTCCTTTGGCGAATTTCATTATCCTTATGGAATTCATTTTATCATCATTAATTTACCCTCGGAGCAGTCCAGACGCGCGAGTCTGTGATATGAGCTTCCCCCTTCCCACCGTCCCTGAGTGTTTAACATTTTTCACATTATTCCATCATCAGGAGACCAGACACGACCATAGTTGGGACATTAGTTGGGACTTTTACCGCCTGTGGCTACTTTTCACACTAGCAGAGCAGGCAGGACTTCTACCAAGGAAATATAAGAAGCAACGCTGGCGTAAACTTGTTACCTAATTATACTTGTTCTTTTCATGACAGCCTTTACAGACAGAGCCTTAAGGCTTTTATATACACATACGAGTACTCCCCCAACCATTCGGTGGTGAGATTAACATGAGCTAAGGGGACACTTCAAGGATGTGCGTGTATACGGAAACTTTTCAAAGTATGTTGTTGTTTATTCGATTTTTTTTTTTAATTTTGTACTTGCTGTCCTTAGCTTTGTTTTATGCACTAAGGATAGGCGTCAAATAATTGTTATAATCAGCTTTCTCAGGAAACTTTGCTGTTCTTTTTACAGAGAAACTTTGACGGTGGTGCACAACAAAAACTTCCATGTGCTTCTTAACGCGCGTGAGAAGAGTTAAATATTAAACTGAAAGGATATACGCTGCTGTATCGCTTAAGAGTTATTTAATGATGTATAATTTGCTCCTTTGAAATCTAATCGGGAGGACTTTCGATATTGGTGTTTGGTGGGGAATGCCGCCTTTTGAAATGCTGATATTTTTCAATTAATTGTCAACTTTTCGTTTTAAGTTTCAGCCATCGATAATGGCTGGTCTCGATTAAATTATTTCGTTTCATCCCTTTTTCCACTTGGAGGGGTAATGTGAGCCTGTTGAATTAAAAGCCGAATGGAAGGAACATTTAAATTTTAACTTGAGCTATAAATAAGTTTTATATTTTGGATTAGATTCTATTACCGCTAAAATTGGGATTCAAAAAGATTGTATTCATCTGCAATCAGATACGAAACGAAAGAAAAAAGTAAAACAATTTAATATAAATGCCTTAAGAGACTAAAGGTTCAGTGGAGAGATACAGATTCAATGGTTTGCAAGGATGTTGGGGTAATTTCCTTATCACAAAAAAATTTTGGTTACGAAGCAACCACAAACCTCGGATAAGGAAGATTTAATTGTTGACTCCAGCAAATGAAGTAAGGGCAACGACCTTCAGCCATCTACAAGTAAGAAGATGGAATGGACAGAGTAAAAGAAAGATGAACAACTTTGACATCTATTAGATACATTGACCGCTATAAAGAGCAGAAGTAGGTTTGTCATTAGGGGTAGACTTACTCGTAGGTAGTAAGAAGTATTGTGTTTCAGGGGCGTAAACGAATGCCAGTATGTGCGCTAGAAAGGATAATAAAGACGAGGTCAGCATATATAGGTACATACCGTCTATGTTTGGTGATCTTAATACGCAAATGTGAATGTATAGCAGCTTTGATGAAAAAGTCAGCAAATGCAACCAACACGATACCAGCTGCAAAATTGGACTCAGGCTAATCGATTTTGCGGCAGGAGGAAACTTCATAGTAGCTAACATATCTTTACGTCTAGGCGCTATCGTATGCAGTTAGTTGCTATATGTCTCAACTCCAACCAGTTCTTCCCCAATTAAGAAGATTCCTCTTCGACTATCCTGAGTCAAATTATTCGTGCGCCACGAAACCCTCTTGGGTTAATTCCGCTGTATTGCATGGCATTCTATGCAAAAATTATCCTTTTATACAATCTACTACCACTTTCGCCATATCTTTTTGAGATATCGATTGATAATTTTTATGGAACCATATAACAGCAACAGTATCCATCCTATGTTTGAGCGGAACAGTCGTATCTTGGTGTTTACGAAATTTACACTGCTTCTCCAAATCTTAGCCAAAACATGAAATGGCGTCTTTGCTTTCGATTTTCGACTGCGAATTTGGTGATTTTTATTAAACATTAATCTTCGCTCAGGATAGGCGAACCTATAATACTGGGACAGCTCTCCGAGATGTCTACTGATTCTGACGATCAAATCGTCAAACAAAATTCCACTTCAAAGATAGAGGAACATTTGCAACATTTGCAAAGCAATAGTTTTGTCGGAGTTTATCTTTAGTCGCACCAAGTTTGCCCTGTCAGCGAATCTATAGACATTTGGTGAAAGTCTATAATTCTATGCGTTAGGAGATAAACATTGTCATGAGGTAGGTTTGAGGATTTCACCACTTTGCATCAGCAAACTGCTCCGAAGAACGTTGCCGATAGTATACAACTTCGTTCGATATCGCTTCGAATCTTAAATTAGTCCCACAGCCATCAGTTTATCTGGAATGCTAATCCTGCGTAAGGATCGCCATCTCTGCTTACACTAATGGTCACCTTCCTAGGGTAAAAAAACAAGTGAAGCCAAACAAATAAGTAAATATGTTGGCGCTAATAGCCCATACAGGGCCTGACCCAGCTTCTCGCAGCCATTTGTGCTCTGCGACTCACGAACTTTAGGAACCTACAGTTTTTTGCCATGGTGGGACCGTCAAACAACTTTTTGGTACTCAAAGTCTTCCGCTCAGTGACAGTGCACCTTACCACTAAGCTATGACACCCAGAACTGTAGGGGAAACCTGCTTGTATATTATCGAGAGTGTTTTCTAGCTGTTCCTTAACGGATTCAAGAGTTATTTTAGCGATTGATCTCCAGTTCTTATTCTTTATTGGGTGGCCTTTCCTTCATACGTTAGGGAAGGTCTCTGTCTCGTAAACCTTTTCTATGAGTTATTTCTGAAGGTCTGCCAATGTTGTTGGCGAAGCTTTTTAGGGCACAGCGGGAATGCCGTCAAGCCCTTGCCGCCATATTTGTTTTGAGTGTTTTGATCCTGCATCCTTGCTAGGAGGTGCGATACGAACTATTAATTACAGGGTGACTGACATGAATTGTTACTAATTCAAAAAGCTGTATTTTTTTTAATTGTGAAAATTTTTTTGGAAATTTATTCATCCAAATGCGAGGATTTAATAAATATTTTTGATATGGCCACCTTTATCACGACCAATTTCCTTGAGACGGTCGATAAATTTATCGCACGCTGCACGCAAGTGTGTCTGTGGAATGCGCTTCCATTTCCGGCGAAGCGCTAACTTGAGCGCGTCCGTTGTTTAGTATTTCTTAGTGCCAACCTTGGCCTTCAAAATGCCTGAGACAGAAAAGTCGAATCAATTCGCATCGGAAGAATTCGATAGCCATTGTGTCGAGGAAATTATTGTAATTAGTAAATGATCCAACTTTGAGGACAGTCAAACAAAGACTGACTCTTTCTTTATTTGATAACTATACTTGCTCATACATATATGTAGGTGTGTGTATATATATAATACATGTCGCAGCTATTCTTGATTTGCTCGGGCTTTTTGGGAAGGTGCAGAGTTCTGTTGGAATGTCCAGGGTCTTTGGCTGAAATGTTTCCGTTTGCATGACTTCAGCACAGCTTCCACGGTTTGTTTTACATTAAACTATCGTGTTTATCTTAGCGCCACGGTCCAAAAATACGAGCGGAGACCGACCATCGGCAGTCACTGCGGTCCAAACCATCAAAATCGTTGGCCCTTGCTTCCTGGTGGCCATTCTTTGGCCGAAATTATCATATGACCTCTCTAGCAGGTAAACTCGATCATTTTGCTTGTTGACAAGTAGCTCAATTGGAAATGGTGTTTCATCAGAAAGGACGATGTTTGGCAATTGGCCACTTGCGTGCAAGTGGATTAACTCTTTTGCTCTATCCACTCTATTTTTTTTTGTCAGGTGTGAAATCGTGCACTTTTTGGGCCTTGAGTCCGAGCTCATTTTTCAGAATGTGTTACATCCGTTCTCTGGATATGTTTAGCTCAAAAGCCATTTATCTTCCGCTACGCCGAGAATTTCTTTCTATTCTGGCCTTCGCACTCCAAATTACTGTTGACGATCTTGCTGTCTTTTTCGGACCACATCCACAGCGTTTTGCAATGCTGCCGGTTTCTTTGTAACGTGATATGGTGCGATACACAAACATTTTATTCACTTTCAATTGTTTCAGCTCACGGACAATAGCTAGTTGTGATTTTCCCACCAAAAAAGGGCAATAACACTATTGCGTTTGAATTCCATTGTTGATAGAAGAAAAACTTAACACGCGATAAAAAAAAATCCTTACCGTACCGTCACGTGGTACGGTTAACCTATCTACAAGACTTTGCCAAGGATACGCTACTCACGTCAATGTTCAAAGAATTCTACGTGCATTCTGACTACAAAAACTCCGCTAAGAGAGAGAGCTGCAAACGCTTGTCAACAATGAAGTGATTTAACAACTGTCATTCGTAGTTTGGCAGACACAGCGACGTGAAGTTGGTAACAGTTCATGTCAGCCACCCTGTATTTGTTATCGGATAGCTCATCTCATCTTTGGTATATACCTCCACCCACATTGTGGTTTAAAAGGATCAAAATAGCTTCCTCTCCATCTTCTCAACGAATCCATTAAAATTATTTAAGAAATTTTGAAATATGCTCTGGCCACTTATTAGCTCCTTGGTGACCCTGTGCCTGCTACTTCTTCAGCTTGTTCAGACAGTTCGTTGATGAAATTCCTATTACTTCCCTAAAATTCTCTCAACTTCATGTGGTAGGTACTGAGACGGAAGCTCTCGTCTCTCCTTTGCGGAGGTGACTACAACGCAAACTTAAAGTTATTTCTGCTCCTCGTATTTGTGGTTAACCAGAATGGCTTTCACTATATTTGGCCTTTGCTTTTACTTCAGCTTAATGGCAATCATTCTGAAAGAGTAAGACAGTGCTACGCGTTGGAGATTCGATTTGGCCCACTTATACACATTTTTTCATAAAAGCCGTCGGCATGTGATTGTTTCTCATCCGAGACATAGAAACTGAAAGCACATTTGTTTTATGGAAGAGGATGTCAATATTAGTTGCTTAACTAGTAGTACTAGTCAGAGTTTCTATTTACTGACATATGAGAAACAAATGTATTTATTGGAGCTAAAACATACACTGGGCGACGGTTTGTCATCAACTATTGCAGTATCGCATCTCCGCACCTAGAGGTTTACATTTGTACCCACCTACGGAATATTTTCTTTTTTCTGTGGCATGTATACTTTTATAATACCCTACCACATTACGTGCTCAAAAGTCTCCTTTAAAACACATTTGCAAATAAATTTAAAATATTATTAAAAAAAAACTTACATCACGCCTGCATTGGTGTTCATTCACCGAGAAAAAAAAGTGACCAACCAATCCACAACGAACCCCTTTCACATAAATTATGAATCATGTACCGTGTAACCCGCAAATGAAGCGATAACTTCGTCGTCGCGTTAAATGTTTTCACATCAATTATTTGCATTTATTTTTCCACTACACCACTTAAACCGTGAAAAACCATGGTAATCGCCATAAAAAGAAAACCTCCATCCCTCTCTTAACGAACAAATACACCAACATAATCCCAACTGCAATTGCATCCGTCTATTAAAAACGTGACATTCCCCGTGTTTATTTTGTTTGAAATATGAATCAGGACACGACAAAAATTTAACCCTTCAGCATCCAATGGAACAATAAAGCACAGCAAGAATTACAAAACAAGAAAAACGTCCAGCAAATAAAACCGCATGAGAGAGCATCCGTTTTAAGTTAAAAAAAAAAAAAAAATGGAGCAACAAAACAATGTCCTTGCTGGACATACCTCGATGATCTTCTGTCAAGTAGGTGATTCATGCAAAAATCCCAATCACAGTGATTAGTTCGCCGAGAGGAGAATTTAATCCTTCGACTCTTTAAATGGATCACGTCGAGGTCGTCACAGGACGATTTTCAATAAGGGACAGTGATTTGGCGTAAATGATGCGATGCAATACGATTGATTGCATTCGAGTGCAGCAAGCATTGATGGGGAATTTGACTGCTCTGTTGATGATGCTGAAAATTGCCCGTACGAAGTTTTTTTTTTTTGTTTAGCTTCAAAAATTCAATCAATAAGTCCAATTTACTTCTGTCGATTGATTACCTAACCAGAGAGACATTCTTCACTGATAATCATCCCAGCTCTGTCTAGTTAGTCCTTGAAAGCCCGCACACAATCACGTTTCAAATGACATCTCTATGCTCTGTCATGTAATCAAAGTCCTGCACTACAGGACTACTAACTTAATCCTACTTTCAGGGCATATCCAAACAACGAGAAAACAAACAATAGCCTACGGGTGAATGTTGCGCCCGATGAGTGAAGCAGATATGTGTTTAAAGGACGAACAAAAGTATTCTTGGACGAAATCCTGTCATAAAAATACACACACACAGAGTATGGATGTGAATCATGGACGCATATAGTCCAATTTGACAAAACGACGTTTAGATGAGGATGTTATCCCTGTTCTATATGAGCAACAGCCAACCAAAGTCGCTATAAACTTTTGGTAAAATCGTCATACTTCCTTCTCATACTTGTACGCCTCTGAGTGGATACCCATTCGAAAAATATTACCCGACCAGGGATGAGGGTCTTGTTAAGCTCTAACTGGACCGACCGCTCTCGACCGGTGACAGATTCTAAAATACCTACAAAAGCATTTTAATCCTTTCGTTAAATCGGATATTCAACCTTTTGTTAAGGATCTACTCGCCGATGCTACTGGTAATGGCAGTTGCAATCAATTAAAGCAGCCATTTTAATTGTCATTTCGTTTTGGTAGCAGTGGTAGTGATGTAAAATGTTGAATGGTATAAAACCGTCGAGTGATTAACTACCTTGGATACGAGATGGTTCTGGTTGTAACTGCTTGTCAAAGTGGCATTTGTGCGAAAAGCGGATTTAAAGGCAGATTTTAAAGTGGATTATGTTTTTTTTTTTTTTTCTTTCAGTTTTGTTGTAGGTACTCGTAGGTGCTCTTTTCTTTTTTTGCTACTCGTGCCTACTTGTTTGCTTTGTTATTTGAGTTTTTGTTTTTAATTAAATTGCTTTGGTTGTTTTGTTTTTTTCTATTTGTCTGTATACTAAATTTGCTAGGCTTAGCTGTGAACGGGCAAAATTAATGGCGATACTCTGAGTGGAAAGGGGGAAATTCGAGGAAATCCTTACTGTTTGCTGAGCGTTTGTTTGTGGAAATGGGCTACGCTGGGATTAACTTCTATTTTCGAAGTTTTCCCAAATCAATGAAATCAACCGGGATTGGTCGGGGAAATATGGCTAGCACATCGACCAAGTGCGTGCTAAACGTCTTCGTGGTGGTACGCGGTACTCAGAAGTAGAAGTTCTTATATGTTCATCTACATCTCCGCAATCAAAATGTGTTGCGAAACAGACTACATAAATTGGAAAAGGTGCGATGACAATCATGTTACCTTTCGTAACTCTGGTGTACGAAAAAATTCACATTCTTGGAACTTTGTGAAGAGTTTACGAAGTGTAGGGTCTGTTTGGTGCGTGAGTCGCAATAGTTTACATTCCTTTACTGGTATACCATGCAGAAGGACCCGTTATCCCGAAGTAGATGCGTAGCAAAAAGTCTCATATACGTACCTCTGTATGAAGATAAAAGGTACATAGTCTGCAACCAATTAGGTGACACGCATTAAATTGAGATGGAGTCGCCAATGCAAGAACAAAGAAGCCCTGCAAGGTTTCTGGTAGGCAACATCAAGTTTGAGCACAAAAATTGCCAACAAATCTGTTTAATGGTCATTCTACTATGATGTCCGAAGTAAGTGAGGTGCCAACATAAAGTTGGTATAGTGTCTGCAGTGATCGACAGCCCAAGAGAAAAGTGTACATAGTGGAGCGGCGATGTATTTTAAGCATAGTAGAGGGCTTTATGAATCCTCGTGAGAAACATAAATATGTACACCCCGTGCCAAAAAAAACGACCTTGCATATTTTCTAAAATATCTGTAATTTCTTTATGACGCATTGTCCTACCTAACACTAAATACCTATTTGCTAGCAGAAAAGGGCATAAGTTAGTTCAGGTAGATGGGTGCCTTGTGACAAATAGAGTCACTGCTCACTTAGACCAAAAATTCGGGTCCATTATGCCCAATCACGCTGTAAAGTCCGCTGTTAGAACCACCCAGATAGTGATATAAATCTCAGGAGGTCCGTAGCTCTACATTACCTAAGTCCTCCAATTCCGAGAAAAAGTATCTCCCGAGAGTCCTTACTCTTTTAACGGATATTGCAGGACAATCACACGGCAGGTGACGAACTGATTCAAATTCTTTTTCGTTCCTGCAGCTTCTACAATAGTCGTTATGTAGCACACGGAGTCGCTCCGCGTGAACGCTAATGACACAATGACCAGTAATTCTTCCAGAAAAGACCCGTGTTTTATAATGACTAAGTTTCACCAGAGATGTTGATCTCTTCTTGCTGAAGGACGGCCATAGCTCCCTGGCCGTTGCGCATGTTTCCAGATGAATCCATCGTCTGTTTGCTCGATCGGTGGTTTCATCTTCTATTTTCTTCCGTAGGGAACTAGTTGCGGTTACTACAAAAGCCGACCCTTTCCTAGCAAGCTCGTCAGCCCTTTCATTTCCTTCGATATCCATATGCCCTGGTACCCAGCAGAGGGTCACCGCATTGGCTCTGGATATTCCATTTAAGAGTGATTTGTAGGTCCTCACAAGCCTTGATCCAATTGCAGCAAAGTCCAGAGCCTTAATGGCTGCCTGGCTGTCTATATAGACAGTTATTGTTTTGCCAACGATATTACTTTCGCGTATTATTTCCGCACCCTGTATGATGGCTGTGATTTCGGCCTGAAAGACCCTGCACTCGTCACTTATTCTAAAGGAGTTGTGTATGCCTAGGGCCTCACAATAAACACCGGCTCCCGTCGGAACCGTCGGTATAGAACGCCAGTTCCTTTTTCCTCATGGTTCTTAGGTTTCTCCAGTGCGTTCTGTCAGGATTTCTTATATTGAATCTCCTTCCAAATGCTGGCGTAGGGGTCATGAAATCAGTTTTCGTCGATCTGCTGCTAGTCCCCCATCGGGATAAAGTAGAAGCATGGCCATAAAGGTTCGATGACCACAATCGGCCTTCTTTCAGTCTTACAGCGGTTTTAGCCGCCAGAATCCTAAAGTATATACCAAGCGGAATGAAACTGAGCATGGTTTCCATTACCTCTATTAGTGTTGTTCTTATTAACCCCATGACTCCGATACATGCTGCCCTCTAGATTTTGGTGAGGTTTGAAAGGTGATAATGCTTCTCAAGAACCATCCTTCATACTAGTGTACCATATGTGAGAATGGATCTTACGACCGCTGTGTATATCCAGTACACCACAGCAAAGGGCATAAAACATCAGTAAAAAACAAAAATTTGTTCCACTTTTTTTTTATTGTATTAAAAGTAATTAAGGGAATATTGAATAGTACTAATCCTTAGTACTTTGTAGCACCGGCTTTAGCCTTTATGACCGCTTGGACTCCTCGTGGCATAGAGTCATAAAGATTCTGGATTTCCTCGGTTGTTATATTTTAGTCCATACTTCCTCTATGACTGTTTTGAACTCTTCAATTCTTTTAGGTGCCTTGTTGCGTACTTTTTGACCCATAATTGACCACAAGTTCTCTATTATATTAATGCCAGGGCTATTTCCTGGCCAATTTAGGGATTCAAGGCAAATATTTGCCTTGCATTGAGTTATCTGTTGAAAGGAAACAATATTTGGAAGTGGTTTTAAATTTTAGGTCGAAATTAGTTTTTACTTACGGAATGAGCGCAATGACAGAGAGCGGAATCATCCTGAAATATGGGATTTGGGATGTAGCAGCATAACTCCTCCATTCTAGGAACTACACCATCAGCAATGATCTCTTTGTATTTCGCCGCATTTACGGAACCGTCCAAAGTCAAGACCCCAATTTGTCATGCACCCCCAAACCATAACATATGGTGAATGCTTAACGGTGGAAAGCAAACATTCATCTAAATATCGCTCCTTAGCTCTCCTTCGCATCGTCTGCTTTCCATCAGGTCGGCTTTTTTTGCAGGTCTACAGGCTTGAAGTCACGCTTCATTTAGCCGACGTTGAACACTCCGCGTGCGATGTTTATAGAACATCTCTCGCTCGAGTCTTTTCTCAATTCCTTGGCAGTTGTGAACAGGTTTTTCAGAGACATGCACTCTAAAATTCGATCTTGCCGTGTTGTCTTTTTTTTTTGGTCTTCTGCTCCCAAGTACTCTTCTTAATTTCTCGACTATCTTTGTTTTTGTTCTATTAAATTAAATTTTGCTTGTATGAACTTGATAAACTCGATAGTAAGCTGAACCCATGTCGAGTAACAGTGTTGGATTTCCACCCACTAACCTCACCTCCTCTCGATTCCCTGGTCCCTTTACTACCTCTGTGTTAGCATTTCATCACAGTTCTGACTTATCATCATTGTTTCCTCATTAAAATGGTTGCGTTCTCAACAACTGCATGCCTCTTGGCTTCTAAAAATTTCACCAATACTTCCCTTTCGTCTAAGAAACATTCAGGTCCCATCCCAAACTGTGCTAAATAGTAGTCCAATTCTCCATGTCATCTTTCGATCGATACGTGAGATAAGTCGATACGTCCATCTTGTAGAAGTACTCCAACGTTCTTGCCATTCCACTATACTTTGCCTACTTTTTGGTAGGTGCCTGTTTTCGCTTTCAGAGCTGCTTCTGCTATTTACGTTGTTGTACAAACCGTAATATTGCTGCTGTGTCTTTGAGTGCAATTCCTTTCCGCAGCGAAAATCGGATAAATAGGACCTCAGGATGTTCTTTTCATCTCTAAACACCTTCTAAGACAACAGATATACTTGTGCTGTATTTGTCTGCAAGTCATTATCTTCTTTTGCAATTTTTAGTGCTTCAAGTTTAGTGTCCTGGTACTGGCTATCAATACCAGTATTTGGGCGCATTCTAGGTGCCGATGACTCTAATTAATTCTAACCCTTTAGGAGTTTTCGAAGACCGTTGTTTAACTATTCCTTTATCCAAATTTTGCCAATTTCTTGCAGGTGACCTTGATAATTAGGTGTAGAGTACACCACTTTCTCTGTCACTATTCAGGGTTCTACTACATAAGATACAGATTCCTCGAAAGATTTCTTCGAGCATTGAAGAACTATAATTCATCATAGCTTCAGGGTGTTTCGAAACACAATTGCTACAATCTCACGATTGCCCTGTGAGCAAGGGATACTTCACCCAAAATGGCTCTACATTGGCACATACGAGTATAGTTGTTGCGTAAAGGAGATTATTTCCCCTTCGTCAAACCCACTTACCGAAAACTAACCTTTACATGCCGCTGACTAATCGAATGCAGTCTAGAGTCTACATTTATCCACGCGGAACTAAATTTTGTTATCATCGATAAACTCTTAACTTTTCCTAGTCACCTTTGTTTAGGTTTTTGACGAAGCTCCACTGGAGCATTTAGTTTCAACGTAGGTCCATTTTATTATAAGGAAGCAATCTCCTTTCAATGAAAATCCTTTGCCTTTTGTAGAAAGGTGAGTATGCGCTTCATTGGGTTTAGTTTGCATGATTGCCCATCACCACATCAGTGAAAAAAATCTGGATACGAGCAATGGCTGGAAAACCATATCTATTGGTGTCGCAGATACTGGTGTCGCTTTAGTTCGTAAGAACGCAAGTAAATTGTCCTCGGTCTTTTTTGCTGAAAGACAGCAAGAATACCTCAGATTTCTTTTACAAAATTCGGACGACGTTAAAAGTCATCCACTAAGACACCAGAAAAAGACCATTCCTGGCTCAAATTTTGGTCAGAGCCCTTAATGAATGCGAGAAAATAGGATGTTCAATTTACTCAGCGATCGGAGTTTTGCTGTCCATTGCGTCAATCGTCATGTCTATCATATAAGGTAGGAGTCGAAGGTTTTGCACCTAAAACCATCTACTTTCAGACGGAAAAAAACTTCCAATATAAAATATCAATAGGAGGGTGTCCCACCTATGTAAGAGCAGGGCCAAGGGTTGTTAGGGAATGCTTCCGTGCAGTCGAGACATACCTTTTTTTTTTAGTTTATTAAAAGCACCAGTGACATAGTATTTACGCAAACATTTTTTCCACCACATAACCAACGTATATCCTGACAAGGATCTTACATTTGCGAAGTACTCGTAGATTTATAGGTCTATTTTCGGTTGTAAGTTTCAAGCCTTGCTGAAAACACCCTTGCATTGTCAGATGCAACATGTTTTGACCAAAGAAGTTTACTATGACTCTTAAGTTCTTAGCTTTATTTGAGATTCGCCTTTAGGCATTCGCTGAGACAGATCCACCAACTTCATCTTTCTCGTGAACAGAATAATCTCAAATACAAAATGGCATCCATTTCGAAAAAAAAAATACGGC
Organism: Pocota personata; assembly: GCA_963082735.1. Lineage (NCBI taxonomy): Eukaryota > Metazoa > Arthropoda > Insecta > Diptera > Syrphidae > Pocota > Pocota personata. Next base: position 19,817,312 of record OY720431.1, read on the forward strand.
CAAGTATGCTCTAGAGCGGTATCGTTAAGGAAGTAGAATAAGGAAAGGAATAGAAGGGGCCATTTTTATAGTAGATAGCTCCCAGCAAGAGTCACTGCTTTCTTACCTTAGATTACGTGTAATTATATACTTTGGCAACGAACCCATTAATTTGTATCTAATGGCATTTGCAACTAAACAACCTATTGCCAATGCACCTAATGAATAGCCATCAACCATCTAATGGTAGAGTCCCGCCCTAATGCACTATCAACCATTAAACTTTAATGAGAAATCATTAAGTCGAAGGAAGAAATATTCACTGTACGTACAGCGAATGCATTATAAAGCCTGGTAACGGTATATGAATCTACCATACATAAATCGATTTTGTTTGGCTGCCTGTCATGGCATGCCAATTCGAAATGACAAACTATAATAACATCCTTCGAGACAGAAATAGTCTAAGTTGTTACAATTTATTTTTATTGCGCTCTGCCTTACCTTCATCGATTGTTATCGATTTTACAAAGGACACTCTAACATACATGTATGCACGAGTACGAGTATATACCGCAAGTCTTGAGTTTGATAAAAAGGTTTGGCTTCAGCTTGCGGTTGAACGCAACGAACTATGAACTATAATTTTAAGGCGAATCATAGTTGAGTGGTTTTTATCATCGCAGCCAGTGTCGTCCTGTGAACTAATCAGTGATTCAACATTGAAACCGCATGCAAAATACCTCCACACTCCAAATATGGGTTACAAGTGGGTGAGATGGTTGAAGGATTCGATTAATGGAACGATGATTATAGAGGTAGCGAAGAGCCAACAACATCCTTCTGCCGCACACTCATACTCGTAATGTATGCTCATATGCATTTGGGTAAACATCCCCAGAGACACGTTATTGACACAAAACTTTCCCCGTGGATGTGTGTGCTCAAGGACTCTCGCACACGCCAAGCACAAACGAAAAAAACCTACCATGCGATGTTGTAATGGTGTTTGGCAGGTGAAAAGGCTGATGATGAGCAGCCATATGACTATAGTACATAGTATGTGTGAATTGTAAAGGAACTCTCATCGGTGTAGCTCGGGTGGCTCCGGTTCCTCCATAGGAACGATAATAAAGTTATCGTTATGGGGAATCAAATGGATCCGAGATGCGCTTTTAATGGCATCATCTGAAAATTTCATTAAGCAAACAACAAACTAATTTGTGGCGGAAATTTTGTGACATAATCATATATCCTAACGGTTAGACAAACAGACACAGGATGAAGGAGCCTGCCACGACGTGTGTTGTCTGTATACAGATCTAATGTTTGCTTTCGTACAGGAGGAGCGGAAGTTTTGAGATGATTTACGGCTGATTGAGTGCGGCAGTTTGTCAATTGCCGCTGCGGGCTATTGAATCTAACAAATGACACAATATTTGCGCGCTGATATCCTGACAAATGTTTCCCTTCCACGTATTAACTTTGTGTATTTTAATTTTTCCTTCTTCAAGGAGTGCGAAAAAAAAGAAGAAATTTTCATGGTTCCTTAGAGGGGCGGGTTAAAGAAATTAATATACAACTCGTATCGTATCGGCAGGGATAAGGATGGGCAAATCAATAGGATTATACTCCTACGAAATCAGACGGGCATGAGAATGACAGGAAAATTAATGAGTCTCTTCCACTAGAAGACGCATCCTTTTATTTTAAATTCAATTCCATGTGCAGAAGATCGAATGTCTTGTTGTGAGAAAATGGCGTTGAAACGTTGTGCCTTAGGCATAATGTGATGGAATTAATAGGAAAAAAGAGACTGAGAACGAGGTCTACGCGTGAGCATTTCTCGTCAACATATCCTGTTTCGATTGACTAGGAGTGTCAGAGATGAAATGAAAGGGAGTTGAAATGTAGAAAAAAAATCTGCAGGAAATAAGGATAAGTTCTGATGTCTTTTTCTCATTTTGTCATTGGAGTGAGGTGTATGTGAATGGAGAAATTTAAATATTAAATTGGGGTACCTGAAGGTTGGTGGCTCTAGCCTATACTTTTCATGTTTGCTTTAGGTGATTTCGTAATGCAGGATGTTAACTCTAATGGATTTTCTTCAAATCTATCTAAATAGACTTAAATCAAGGGATTGGGTTTAATTTTCCAACGATTTCATTGCCATTCTGTACTGAAGGAATCTTTAATGCTGAATAACTGAATTAATTTTCAATCTTATTTGCTTGTCAGCTTGCTAAAGGGAGCATGTTCATTTTATGAGAATGTTTTAACTGAAAAAAAACGAGAACCTTCTAGTCTGCTTTAGAAAACTTAAATGGGAAGGTTTGAAGATACAGAATGTTAGCCAAACATCGCCTTGGATACTACAAATATACTGAACCGGCTTTCGACATTGGAGAGGCACTTCGCTCTATCGGTGCGTAAAGATTGCTTGTGTTATTACATTTTTGGTAAAACCTTTAACAATTCAGTTAAACTTCTTCACATCGTGATAGTATCAAGTGAGCTGCCAGTTCGGCTTTCGCTGGAATTAAAAAAAGATGCGGCTAAAAGAAAATGCCAATACGTCATTCCTTCTCAGTTGTGAAGAGATTTAAGAAGCACATACTCGTCCTATATTTTAACTTCCGGCCTGTTTTGAGAAAACACTTTTTTGAGGCTAGAATACAATAGTTACGAGTAAACATGGGCGCTGGGACTCGAACATCATGTTAGTCGGAGTGCTGTTGTCCATTCGATCGAGCATATACTTGTATAGTTGTCGGGCCTTGAATTTTTTGACTACATCCACATCTTGGCATAGATTATAGAGATTCTTTCAGACGCAGGACCAAATATTTGCCAAATGATTTTTCTTTCGAAAAACAGTCCAGTTGGATTACCAATCTGTAGAGCATTAATTCTGCTCTCCGAGTTAGAAGTTTAGAACACAGTTGCTTTCCTGGCGTTAGTCATCATTGGATATCCATGACGATGTCTGACTTCGAGCTAGATGAGCTTCTTAAATATTTCGAAGTGTGAGCCATCTACAGTAACTCTTTGACTTACATGGTCTTGTTTTCATTAATCTGAAGACCAATTCGTTTCGCCTGGTCTTCAATTGACGTGAAAGTACGATCCGAACGCGTGATGAAGTCAAATTCGTGCTTTTCGTTGTTTACTTCAGACCCGCGCACTCTAGCACACGATAAAAGAAATCATATGGCAGTGCATCTCTTTGTCGAAATCTGGTGTATGTTTCTAATAACCTATAGTCCTATACGACTATAGAATGCTTCAAATTTATTTCGTTACCAGATGGATATCTTTGAGAGGTACCAGTGTTTTTTCATTAAATATGTTTCAAATTCTGTCCGACTTTTTAATGCAACTAGGCATAGGTAGGTACAGGTTAGGTTTGAGTGACTGCCCGCGAATAAGCACAGACACATCTCGACCAGAAGTAGGTCCATTGTGATATCACAAGGATCTAGGAATTCTCCAGAAAATGAAACCACCGATCGAGCAAACAGACGGTGGATTCATCTGGAAACATGCGCAACGGCCAGGGCGCTATGGCCGGCCTTCAGCAAGAAGAGATCAACTTTTCTGGTGAAACTTAGTCGTTATAATGCACGGGTCGTTTCTGGAATAATTACTGGTCATTGTGTCATTAGCGTTCACGCGGAGCGAGTCGGTGTGCTACATAATGACTATTGTCGAAGTTGCAGGGACGAAGAAGAAATTGAATTAGTTCATCACCTGCTGTGTGATTGTCCTGCCCTATCCGTTACAAGAATGAGGAGTCTCGGAAGTTACTTTTCTCGGAATTGGAGGACTTAGGTAACGGTCTTTTACAGCATTTCCAGGGTTAAATGATTGGGCTGGTCTAAGTAAGCAGTGACAGAGTCACAAGGTACCCATCTACCTAACCTAACCTAGGTATATTGCAGGAACTACCCGCAGAACCATCTGAAGCTCCGTATGAAACGTTGGAGGTACCTAACATCCGTATTTGCCTGGTTACCAAGATTATAGAAGATGTAAGCTTTCTTCTAATGGAGATGGCTGAAGAAGTCCTTAAACAGAATTCTTTTGAGAATACACCAAGTGCCCTGTTATGACACCTATTATGGTACTGATATGCGATCTTATTACCAAAATCGAACTGCTAGAGCTTTTCTGATTTAGTTTAGGTTACCCCAAACCTGTCTAGTAACCTGTTACGTAGTGCCTTCTGCCCAACTGTGATTGGTTTTGCTCTGCGCATCCAGCTTAAGAATAAATGTAGAGACATATCGAGATTCTCCTTCTGCGGTAGAATTCATAAATTAGTGCTATGACAATTCTCCGGAATGTATCCGTACCCAGGAACCCAGACTAGATGAATACTAAACTGCTGAGCCATCTCGTTGAGATATATGCGGCATCCATAGGTAGGCATAGACATAGACAAAATTGTCCTTATATATATAAGAGGAGTCAATTGTCTTTTCTAGACACATACACTGTATTTCATATTTCTCAAACTGCGACTTGTAGCTTTTAGACCGTCCTTATAGACATCCTAATTCTCTGTATCCCTCGAATGCTTTTATTTATTGCAAAGCATTCTATGGGGTTGATACGTTTAACTTAAAATTTGCCGTGCGACCAGTTTTCCCAAATTTCGAATCATTTCTATGTACCTTCTTCATTATCAGTACATGCCTTGAATTAATCTACACTAGTCCGATCATAAGTGCTAACGTTTCATCCTGCTTTGCAGAAAGTTCAGACCGGAGTGAGATATTGTTCGATTTCACGTTAATTTGAAACTCCCACAATCGGGTGGATGATATTGTGTCCACTTCTTGAGTGGAATCTTATAGGTTCGGGTACCAGCCGGGGACACTAATTTGTCTTAAAAAAAGTCCCCTAGAGGGGTATTAAAAGAAAGGAATAAAATGTGCTTATGCATCGCTAAAGGACTCAAGATAAGGGTGGCCGTGGTGTAGTGGTAACATCATTGCTTGTCACGCTGTTGATTCACGGTTCAAAACCTGATGTCAAGAATCATCTATTTATTTCGCATGAAATAAAGAAAAAAGTCGATCACTTGCGAAAGCTAAGTCAACTCTACTGTGAAGGCAAACACTGGCAGTAGGGTGGTCATATGGCTAAAATGCAACTTCATCGTGATGATGACATCAGGAGGACGGAAAAAAAATACTGTGAATCATAAGCAACGACAATAATAGTGAAAACAAACAAAATACTCCCCAGTTATCTGGACAGCCACCCTTGGAATTTACAGAAACTTAATACCACCTGAGTTTCAAACTACACCACTCTGTCTTTCTCTCTGTCTCTTCCCCTTTCCACAAAACGCACGTGTTCTAAAAAAATTAGTATAAGGGTATTCATATCCCCTTTAACACGTGCAATTTATAAAAAAAAAAAAAAAAAAAATCTGGGACCTGTAGTTTTGAGGCAATCAGCCAAGCCCTTAAGGATTCAGGAGCCTGTAAGAAGGTCTAGATTCTTGATGGCTATAAATCAAAACCGTTAGGAACTACTAGTTCCCTAATTCACATTTGCTTGTAGAGAAAAATTAAAAAAATTAATTAGTCTCGTAGTAGATATTTTCCTAAACAGTCTCCATTGTCGAGTTTCATACTGTCTGAGATATGTTTCATTAGAGTGGCTCGTTATGTAGTCACTTCCCAAGGTCCTGAACTACTGTTAAGTATCACTTTAAGGTACCTACGTACCATAAAGGATAATTCTATAACTCTGTAGTAGACAAACTTTGAGGCTTTTATTAGACCTTGACGATCCAGAGAACTCCTCCACCCATCTATAGTAAAAACCACACCAAACGCCATTGACTCTCAATTTAAAGCCAAATTTACTTAACAAGTTATGTGCGTATACTTGCAGAGTTCTGAAAACACTTGGAAAATCCGCCGCCTATGGCTACTGCTCTTTTGCTTCATCAAATAGATTCATTAACCTAATTTTTATGAAACAAAACATAAACGGTACTCAGTAATCAAAAATTCCATCCCGAAGCCATTACAGCTTATAAAAGAATAAATAAGCAACAAAAAAAAAAAAAAGAAAACGAAATGTTTCCCATGAAGTTAAGTTCGTTTAAGAGAGAATCCTTAATAGGGGGCAGGGGGTTAGCACTCCCCTAACGAATCATTCATTTGATTAAATTCAAAACGTTTCCCCCGCTGACCAGTCACTGTTTGCTTTATCCGAAGCTTATCCTCGTGGTGTCGTAATGGCTTGAGTCTTTTCATTTTTTTTTTTTTTTGTTCGTCCGCCACTACCCACCGCAAAGTGCCAGTGCCATCAACTGACACAATGCAGAGTAAAAGAGAGCGAGACATTTTCACACCAATTGATTTTCAATATTATTGTTCTCTCCTTGTTTTCCTTTCTACTCCTGTTTGTTTTTCCGGCATTTTTCTTTCATTCTCCGTGTGTTTCGGTTCAGTTTCTACTATTTACTTTGGTATTTGTTAAGCGCCAGGACCCAAGTTTTCCGCTTGAACACATTTGAATGCGGCGCGCTCTGTGTTTATCCTTTAAATTAGAATAATTTAATTTGAAATGGCGCCCAAGCCGAGGACGACAACTTGAATTCACTTTAATTCTCATTTAGGATATTACAACTCAATAAGCGGGCAATGGAATTTAACCCGGCAAAAAAACTTAAGAAATATACACAATATCCTTCTTCATACAGGAAGTCACAAAACACGCCGTCTATTATTCTTGTTTGCTTATCATAATTTACAAGCGGGCTGGGGCATTTTCTGCCAAGGCAACGGAACATTAGTGGGTTAGAAAAGATAACAATTCCCTGCACGGGGCGGAAAAAAGGATACACCAACAGATGTAGGCCGTTGGCATCGGGAAAGGGCTGCAAAGAAAAACGAAACAGAGAACGGAAGTTATTTGTTGAGTAATTATCCTATTCTCGGAATTTTTTTTTTTTTTTTTTGTTCGCTTTCTTCTTTTCTCTATCTCGTACCAACCGATGAAGTTGAATTACATTTGAGTGTCTTATCCTTGTTGTTTCGCATTTCATTGTTGTTGTATCCTTGGGAGGTTTGCCGTTTTTTTTTTTTTTTTTTATTGGAGCCCATTTGTTCGTCATGTTTTGTTTGCTGCAAGATGTTGAATGTTTGCCTAATACTTCTTGGGTTTTTTTTTTCTCTTCGCTGGTTCTTTTGCACACAGCCTATGTATAGTCCTTCAGAAAAGATGAACGAAGGAAAAAAGGATCAAAAGCTTACTTTTTTTTTCCTCTCATTTTTTTTTTTTGTTGCCTTAAGCCTATTAATGTACAAATTGGGTCGAATACTTTGAAGGATGCTACAAATTTCATCTCATCAGTTATTTTGAAGGGATATTCTGGGGATGGGAGCGGAGTTTGTTTTTGTTTTTTTGAAAATTTTTTATTATCATTGCAGCGTTTTTAAATGTTGACCTTCGACCTAATCTAAGTTCAATTTAGATAGCAGCTGTCGGAATTGTTGATCGGTTGGGTTAGGCTTTACATAACAATTGGTGGAGTTTTTGGTTAGGGATTGCTGAGGGAAACGGTTTTTTTTTTTTTTTCTTCTGAGCTCTTAATCATTATGCGGGATAACTGATAAGACCGTCACCATTGAGTGTCGTATTGACGATGACGAGTTTTTGAGATTAAAATAGCTTTTCATCTTTTTTTGTCAGGTTTTAACAGCTCTCAAACTTTTATTGCTGGGGATTTGCTTTAGCAGCGTCTTAATATAACGATAAGTGTTTTTTGGTTGAAAGCAGGTAGAGTTTTATCTCCAGTACAAGTTTTATGTGAACTGAAATAAATTCCATTTTAAATATAGAAATTTCAACTATAGGCCTAAAGATTCGATTTAAAGGAATTATGCTACCAAGACCTTGATTTCGCATATGACATCAATTTTGGTCAGGATGCGGTGAAGACCAAGACAAGTTATAAGAATAGTTATTAAATATCCGTAGGTTCAAACCATCCCAGTGCAAAATATAGATTATGTACCTTGTTCGCAGTTTGCTATTCAGGTGGAATCTTTACTGCTGAGTGCTTCAACTACAAAAGGAGCGTAGACCTTTCAAACAAAAAGAGATTTCTTTTGCAAAGAAGGATTTATGGCGAATCATCTGGAGGTCCATTGAATCTATCGAGTGCTCTCCAAAGTACCGACATTCACGAGCCTTCTATTAACAGATTTAATACAAAAGCAGTTGCTGGTGGTAATCATGATTAGCATTCAATTCACGGACTGGGGTGTCTGTCTGTCGCATATCCAACGCCAGGTTTTTTTTCTTTTTTAGATAACCTGGGTAATGAGATCTTTACCACAAAGGAAGTGCCTAGAAAAATGTATACATCGTGTCCCACTCTTGGTTCGTAAAGGTTGACGGAAGGGAGTATTGTAAATATTGGATAAGCTGAGAAGATGAGATAAATATTCTTAGTTCAAACTCTGGAATGATTAATGGATTGTATGCATTATATATCAGAAATTTATTTAAAAATTCTATCGAAAGATCGCTGCAGCATAAAGGAACTACCCTGAATCCTTTCTTTATACTGAAAAGTATTCAACAACATCAACGCTGAAGTTGGTCAGAGACCGCAACCGTAAATAGTGCCGAAAGGGCCCAATAATGTCGAGATCGGAAAGATATCTAATGGTATTTAATCACGCAAAAGTGTATTTGGTAATACCTAGAGGTTTAAACTGCAAGTTCTCAAATATTTATTCTGAACTATGAGTTTATAGTTTTTCAGATCTTTCAAGAATGACAAAGACATAAGGGACTGTCTGTATAAGATTAGGACCTTCAGCGGCATTAGAGAATATTCGTATATATTAAATCTCTTTTCTTAGAACATCAGGGTGACAAAAAAACACTTAGACTCAGGAAAGCGAGATTATAGCCATCAGCAAAAGGTAGTCTTTGTGTAGTGGGTAGTGCGTTCGCTTGTGACCCGACCTGTGCTGGTTCAAGTCCGGACGGGGAACAGCAACCATAGTCACTCGAGCATAAAAGAGAAACGAATAAAATCGAAGTTTCTCCAACTACTACACCAAAAGAATTTCAGTCTGGTAAAAGAGTGGATCGAAAACTGAGTACGAGTGCTCAGGATTTGGAAATTTCCTTTTTACATATAAAAAAAAAATTGACATCAGCTCCCTATGGCCACGCAACATGTCCTGTTTTACTCAGGGTCTGTCAATCTGACAGAAATCGACTACGTTTCTGACACCAAATTGTATCTGATCGATACAGGAACCCTCGCCAGAATCAAATATACAAACCAGCAAGGATTGCTAGATGCTGGTGCAACAGCTGGTATATTTTACAAGCCCCTAGGAATCAATGTTTTGAAAATAATTACAACCTATTCAACTTTATAAAAGGAAATGCGGTCGACTGAACATTCTGATAGTCTGAATTTCCTTAGAATACTTCAGAATTATTGTGGAGCTTATTAGTGAGACCCAAATACATTTTTCTTAATGCAAATTGCATAATTGCTGAAATAAGTTGTAAATGTAGAGAAAAGAAAGCACAGAATTTTGTTAACGGCAACTTAGCAGCAACTCTAAGCCTCAACATTAAAAGAAAAGTGGTTGTCCTCGGTTTCTATTTGAATTGGCAACCATAAGTTCAACAAACAGACAACCTGTACTTTTATATAAGATCCTTGGTATAATCCATTGTCCTTCAAAATGATTCTCTGAGAAAGATGTTGAACTTCGTCTCATGAGTAGCGAAGAAGAAAAGAAAGGACCAACATGTGACAGCAAATTATTGGTAATCACGAAAGAACATTTCCACACATTTTAAGATTAGTAATCAAGGCCATGGCGCCGCTATTCAAGGCGATGACAATAGCAATACTTGTCCACAGTTTACTTACACAAAAGAAAGAAATAACATGGCGCCCAACAAATTTAGGACTACTATTTAATCGATCTGCAGTAAAAGTTTTTTTTTTTTACCAGCAAAATAAAACTATTTGATTAGCAACTTAATAGATTTTTGATCACAAGAAAATCTGATCTGCACAAAATTAAAAACAAAACCAACAGAAAAATAGTTAGTAGGTAGTTTAGTAGTTACCACGTAGTAGGACGCAAGCAAATTTCAGGGCTGATAAGTAGTGAGGTAAGTAGTGTGTTTGCCCCAGAAGGTTTGAGCCGTAGTTGGGGACAGTAGCGCACAGCCACCGGAACATAAAAGCCAAACGAATAAAATCTAATATTCTCACAACTACATTGAAAGTGGGTTTTGGGTCTGGTAGTTGAATGGGCCCGATTGCTTTGGGAAATAGTTTTCTTAAAAAGGAAAAACAATAGTACGGTGCGTGAGGCACGGTAAAGAATTTCACATTTGGAAAAAGGTCACTTTGCTAATCTGGTTTCCAGAAATGAAGAGTCAGCAATTCTTAATATCTAATAAAACTAAATTAGATTCTAGGCAGCGCTGAATGTATTGATGTAGCTAAAAACATAAAAAACACGTCACTACCTATTTGCTTAAAGCTTTTGCTGTCCAATGGTAGTGAAGCGCACATTTGCATTGAGAGCTGCTCCAACGCAAATTGAAAAATAAAATAAAATGGGTAGATACGAAGTGATCAGTGGTGAAAAACATAATTAAATGGCGCCCAATGAAAGACGCTCTTTTAGTTAGAGTCGACTTAACCTGCACTATAGTTAGCTTTACAAAGTAATTATATAAATCTTTATTCAAAAGAAGTAAATATAAATCCTGAAGGAAGAATTGCAGCTTCATGTTCCCTAGAGAAAAACGAAAACACACATAAAACGCCCCTCAGGAAAGTATTCCCTGCACGTAGAAAGAATAATAATGGATGCACACCCCTAAATCTACGACAATACCATGCTTTTCCTCATCATTTCGGAAATACAAAATTGAATTGAATTGGAATTTTATTATTCAAACTTAAACAAACTCCGCTATAAGACACGATCCTTGCTTTTTTTTTTGCAAATAAACTTCAATTTACTGTGTGGTAAATTAAATTCTGCATATTTTCTGCTCAATTTCCATTAAAGTACTTCCTTCTTCAACATCAAGGACAATTTAACAAAGACCCTTCGAAAAGGAAATTGTAAAATTGCCTCAGCATTTCACCATCGCGCCCTCGTCTCTAAAGAAAAGGATAAAGTAATTGCGTTAAAGAAAACAGTTCAGTTAGTCACCACGAATGTCACCATCAGTGTCGTCTTTAACATCACTGCCATCACCATCATCATCATCTATAACATTATTCGTTTTCATCAAGGAACTCCATCTATCACCAAAAGGACTCACTGTCGTCTAACTGTCATTTATGTAATATCGCACTTGAACTCACTATGAAGGGGCATCAATTCAAGGCGCTCCCCTCCCGTTCGACCTCTTAACCAGATGGCAAAATGGAACATCATCAATGTGCACCTGAAATTACAATAAAACGGCAGGACTTTGTGAGAAAACTAAAGTTCAGGGCTTACATTTACAATTTTAAATTATATTAAACGTTATTTCGTTTAAAATTTTCTCACCCATCAAACAACAGGACGAGTCCTCTTCCTTTATGGTGCTCCTTTTCGGAACACTATTATTACTCAATTACCTCGAAAATAGATCTAAAGTTAGATCCTACATCTTTTGTTCCATCACACCGCCCAGTAAAGTTTTCCAAGGGTATACCCTCTGACAGTGATAGGAGCGGTCGGAGGGGTCGAATGGAAGAATACTGAAATATGGTGAACATATAAATTTCACTATCCTTCCTCTACCCGGAGAGATGATTTTATTCGATGGTAGCAGGCGGCGAGCGAACTTATACACAGGATGTACGTAGAGTCCTCGAAGCTAATGGTAGCCCTCAATGTCATTTTAGCTATTATGTAAATTTGCCAGACACTGTCCGTACATTGGTTGGGGGTTGTTGGTAACAGAGGATACACGTGGGCGGATTGGCGGATCAGTGGCCCGTAAACAAAGTGCTTCAAGGCAAAACAGTAAACCAGACAATTTCCTTCAATAAGGATGCTTTTTTCATTCGTGTGCTTGCCTGGACACTCTGGGTCTGATGTATTAAAGCCTACATGCGCTCATTAGACTAAGTACAGGCGAGCACATTTTACACGAAGATTATAATAGCAAGTAGGTCCTCCTGCATCCTTTTTTCGAAGAAATTCCATGGCCACCTGTCCTCCCCGTGCAAACTTTCCAACGGATATTATTGAAATCGCATAATTTTTTGCACACAACTACATTTTACTGTTTTCGTCCTTTCTCTCGCATGTCATGTGCCAGGATCAGCATTTTCGAGTGCGAAAAGTTCTTATCCTCCCTCTAATCTGGGATATACTAAGAAAACGAAGGAGAGACAAAAAAAAAGTGGAGATGGAAAGAATATGGCATTCAAGGAATATAAAACGGCGCCAGGTAAGAGTGAAGGATACTCACACACAGATGGGGTTATAAGATTTGGCTTTGTTCTTAAGAACCGAATGAAAAAGAGGACTAATATTGAAGTTTCTGTCACTGCAGTTGGTTGGTTGTTTTTCTTTTTTTCCTTCGCACATATGAATACTTGTATGTGGAAAGTTTTAGGGGAGAATGGAGTTTTTTTTTTTTCTTTTGGGCATTTGAGGGACGTGTCAGTTGTGGAATATAGAAGTTGGAAGGTGGATTCACGAAATTACCTGGTATGCGAAATCTCATTCAGGATACTCAGACAATCTGTCGCAGTCTCAGCAAGTTTGTTTTTTTTTTTTCTTCTTTTTGATTAAAAGAAAAGAAAAGAGGGTGAAAATATTGGCAGATTGAGTTTTTGTTTTAAGAAGAATTTAGTTTTTAAAAAACTGACGCAAGTAACTAATAGTTATGTTCATGAATAATTCATACAAACTAACTGAATGTATGTACATCACATCAAGGAGGTGGGATTTTCAAAATCTCTCGACCAACATTTTATGTCCAACGTTGGGCGCCAATTTATTAGAAGTGTAAGAAGTGGTATGTCGTCAATGTGTATAGAAAGATGTTATAAAAGAATATTGAATAATAGAAATGTCAACTCAAAACACTTACGGGAAGTTAACATTTCCATGTGCTAGACGATATCGCAAAAGATGGGATACGAAAAATGTCCTGATAATGACATACAAATCGTTCTTCGAAAATTTCCAAATCCCGGAGCACTCAGACTCTATTTTCGGTCCATTGCCTTCCTTTTGGTGTAGTGGTTGGAGAAACTTTGATTTCGTTTCTCTTTTATACTCGGGTGGCTGTGGTTGCGTTCGGGATCGAACCTCCACAGTTCAGGTCACAAGCGGACACACTACCCACTACACCCACTACACCCAGTTCAACATACCAAAAACTTAATTGATCACATTGCGATTCATACTTTCCAAACAGCAAACACTGACTCGGACAACTACCCAGTTCCAGCCAAGATACGCTTGCAGTTATCCTGAAAAAAAAGCGGCATTAAGAAATTACTGTGAGAAAGTTCAACGTCGAACGGCTGCTTTGACAAGTGACGATGGTTTATCCTTCAAAATCTCTCGAGAAATCGACTATCGCCAACATCAAACACAGAAGACCAGGAATACCAGTAGCAATGTTGCCAGGAAGTAATCAGCAGTGACGTTGCTATTGTGACAGGTTTCACAAGGCGAAAACAAAGAAAGCCATAGTTTGGCGAAGATCGCCGGCAAGCACTTACTAAAAAACAAGAGGCTGCCAAGAAGGGCGAGAGCTGCCCTGGAACACCAACTTCTCCGAAGCGGAACTTATCTGAAAACTATGGTCAGATGAAAGTGTGTCCAATGACTAGAATTTCCGCAACGTTTGCTCGATCTATAAGAAAGGATCCATAGGTCTTCTCAAAATTGAGTACAAAATCCTGTCTGCCTGCTGTACTATGTGAACGCCGATACATTTCACACTGTGCCGGAAATAATCTAAATCGACATCCACGATTTTCCATTGATTTTGAAGCTGCCTATGATACCGTCTGTGGAGACGAGCTGTGTCTGACTTTGGAATCACTGACAAACTTTTTCATCTATCGAGGCCAACATTAGAAACTCAAATTCGAAAAAAGACACCACCTAGCTTTTGATGTCAGAAATGATCTACAACAAATTTTCGAGAATCGTTCTGCGTCAACCTTTGAATCCACCAAGTTTCGCGTTTCTATTTAAAATATATACTGTGGTGAGGAAATAAGGACTTTAGTACGAAGTTGGAAGAGGTTGGGAAAAAATAATATGTAATACATGCAAGCAGTTCGAACAAATTAATAACATCTTCTTGTAGAAAATGTATCTGCTATAAACACTTATGCGAACATGGTATTGCGGAGGACTTTAGATATATTACTTAGGCTAGTATCTAATCGTAAATGGTTTCTTGACCAACTAAATTAAATTATTTGATTGGCAATTTAATAGTTTTTTATTCATCAGAAAATAGTTTTTAGATCTGCGAAAATTAAATACAAAACTTAGCAGTAAATGATACAAATGATGAAAATCAGGAATGTTAAAAAGTAATGTTCAGGAAAAATAAGCTATTTGATCAGCAGAAGTTTTTTTACTAGCAGAAAACTTGAGTTATTGACAACCTTGAGTATTTAAAAAAAAAAAAATAGTAAAGAATTCGCGCAATTTGTAACTATTACTTTCTGAAATTCACAATCGCTCATCATGTTTTTTTTTTCTTGAAGTACTGTTTCTTTCTGCTGATTAAATAATTATTTTTTGCTGATCATTTACTTTTTTAGCTGATTTTGTTCTTTATTTTCTGCCGCTGGTCACAAAATTACTTTTCGCTGATTGGAAAATAATTTTATTGCACATGATGGCACATTTTGCTGGTTTCTTAATTATTTAGAATGAATAAAGACTAATTAATGACTGCATTCAAGTTGATGACTGTTTGTTAAAGTTTCTTAAACTGAAATATGTATAGAACTATTCGAGGAATTCGAGGAAAGGTTGTTTTGTTTGATTCTTTGTCATTTGCATACACCATCGAAGATAAGGTCTGCCACTTCTACGTAGTCGCTTCGGGATGGATTAAAAGACTCTCCACATCCGAGTGTTCATCCTCTCTATATGGCTTAACTAAGTGTCAGAGGAATATCTTGTTAGCACGTATTGTCTGTTTGATCCTCCTCAAACCACTCGTTCGCTGCGATAATTTGAATCGTTTGCTGGAGGTAGAATTGCCGTTGGACTTTGGAAAGACCGGTAAATGTTCTACAAATGTTCTGCGATTGTAGGCGTTCATTTCGATACTCCCACTTGGTGATGGTTCTGGGTATTAAATTGTTGGATATTCCTACACGCGCTTTTATTGTAACTAGGTAATGCTCCGAGTCAATATTGGTACCTCGGAATGTTCGAAAGTTCAGTATACTGGGGAAGTGTCTTCCGTCGATCGTCCCCCATGAGTTTTAGATTAGTTTCCGGATATTCTATGCCATTTTTTTAACTTATAATCTTCTCTCAGAGGTTGCGAACCTATAACGCTGAGCAAATGCCCCGAGATGTTTGTAGGTGCCTGTTGCTCTTCTGAAAATATGTGTCCTGGAAGTGAATTTCAAAGTTTACTTGTCCTGTTGCAGAAGGAATTTTGATAAGGGGATGGGATTTCCGCGCGTTGCTAGGTGGATATTAAGATGATGGGCCATGCATGGTGTAGAAAACTTAATTATAGAATTTTTAGGGATCATTTTATTGAGGTCTTTGGAAACAACTGCCATGACAGTATCTGTAGTAGAGGTATATGTGTGCTATCAGTCTTCGTTCGGCATCTTCTATTAAGTTGACTGCTTGTATTTATTATGCTGTGTGGAAGAAGGAGCTGTTTTATAGGAATTGTATTCAAAAAATTGTATTTCACAGGATTTAAAAGCTTAAAAGCAGAGCTTTCATCTACCTATAAATGACGTACGTTGAATTCTAACCATTAATCGGCAGATCACTAGATCAATATGCCAGCTAATAGTGGTTGATGCCTTCAGATATTTTTCATTTTATGTATTTTTGCTTACCCCCTGCGCTGCGTTAAAATTTCTTTGTTGTCCACGGAATCACCCCCAGAGCTTTTTTTTTCAACTCAATTCCTGAACCAAGTCATCAGTTTTTTCATCAGGGACGAAGATATGCGGGCTAAGTTTATTATTTCGTCTACGACGGTAGCTATTCTTAAGTATCTGTGGATATCATTGTTCCTAATATACAGTGGAGCATACAGAATTGCTCTCAGCACTTTATTTTGGAAAGATTGCAATATATTTCTATTGCTTAGTTTAGTACAACCTTAAAGTTGTATAGTTACAGTTTATTTTATGATATATGCTTACTTTGGAACGTCTTCCAAGTAGCAAACACATTTGTTTGAATCTATTTTCGAGCTCGTCGCGTTTCTTTTTAACATGTGTCTTCCATTTAAGATGCACGTCTAGTGTCATTCCTAGATATTTTGCTTCGTTTGCATATGGCATTTTCACAAAAGTAATGAAAATGGAAACGTACTTTATTTGTCTTAAGAACAATGCTTCAAATCTTTGTCCATTCGCAAAATGTATCTAAAGGTCGTTGGAGTTTTTTAGTTGCTGACTCGACTGAACTTTCCGTTGCCAGTGTAGCCGCATAGTCCGCGAACGTGGCTACAACGGTGCATTCTTCTTGAAGTATGTCTCGATTGCAGACTAAGAACAAAATCGGACCAAAAAGACTTCCTTGTGGAACTCCGGTAGCGATTTTCTTAAATTCCGTGTTTAACACAGAAATGATGGAATTTTAAAATCTTGTATAACTGTTCCGGAAGAACATTGTCAAAGGCTTAGAGACGTCAATAAAAGCGCTACAACTTATCATTTTTCCTTCTACGGCTTTGATTCTGAAGCCGAATTGACGAAATACCTTCGATATTATCAGCAGCGCTGGTATCCGTCTGAAAAACTTTATGCCATTTTGAACTTCTTCTAGTCTTGGAATCATTATAACGTCTTAATGAAGCATTTATAAGATAAATTAGTTGGATTAGGTTCTTGAGGATCTCTCCGGTCATTAAATCACATCCAGGAGCCTTGTTATTTTTCAGTTTTTTTTTGTTGCATGGCAAAGTTCGACAAATGACACACTTTTCATTTTAAAGCTTCAGATGTCATAATCATACCACCAAGATCCTCTGTTATTGCATGCCCGTCAAATGGCTCAAATGTTTCTTGTAGGCGCTCTACAAATAAATCCGCCTTCTCTTTCTCTCATTTTGCCCGTTCGTCATTGTTCTTCCTTATTGGCGGCGATTGAACTTGGGATTTTTTGATACTTTTCATGGCTTTCCCCGAGTGAGAATGAGAATAGAAAAGTAGAATGATAATTGATTTTTACTTTTAATTTTTAAAAATAAAAATTATGTTTTTTTTTTTTTTTTTATTTTATACTTTGGATTTTTAAAAATAAAAATCAGATTTATATAAATAAAAGTCAGAAAATAATTCTTATTCTTGGATTTTTTCCATACAAATCGTAACAGTTACCATCCCTGGTAGAAACTTCAATTGATAATGACTTGTTATCCTTTTCCTGTTGTCATTCCTGTACGTAATAATTGTCTGCTAATAATAATCTTTCTCTCGAATATAAAATAAATTTTAATAACTTTATATCTGTTCTTTTTTAATTGCAGGTAATTTGTGCGTCTTCATCTCTTGATGCTCTTGATGACTCATTAGCGATGTAAAAATTACTTCTAACGAGGAAAAGTAACAACCAAGGACTCTTAACGCACGTTCGTTACTTAATTTTCGTAAGTAGTTGCGCAGAGTGCTTCATTTCTTCTTCGTTTTTTTCCCGATTCTTGGTAATTTTTCTTCTCTCCATTTTCCTATACAGTGGAAAATAGAAGAGGAGAGAAAAAAAAAGAAAATTTACTTAGGATTTCAATTAGGGAAAAAGTTTTCCATTCGAATAACTCCAATTAACTTTATGCCTTTATGCATACGATGCGTGAGAGAGTGTGTGTGGGTGTCTTGTGTGCGCCCTCTTAATTCCGAAATTGTTCATGTGTCGTCGCCCTTTGTCTTTTGCCATTAATGTCACTTTAAGACTTTTCACTAGAAACAGGAAAAAAAAAAAAAAAACTTTTCGCATCTACGAGTTAATGTAGACTCATTATGCGAAATGGATGTTGAATGATCAGAAGAGAGGGATTTGTTTTTATCAGAGCAGCGCCTTGTTTGCTCATCAGGCTAGATACAAAAATTAGAAGGAGATTTTGTTTTATTTCTTCTTTAATCGGAAGAAAATTTCCTTTTTTTTTAGCAGCAGATACAAAATTAATTGAATATCAGTGTGAACGTGATTGCACAGGAAATCACTTAGGGGATGAGAGATACTTTTTTTTTTATGGTACATAATCCATGGAAATAAAATTGAAGTTATCAATCAGAAAGTACGGGATGGTGCTATAAGAATATGAGTGGGCTAAGCATAGACTAGGGCAAGCACGATGGCAGAGGTATAAAATTTTGAAATAAATTGGCCTGTTATCCATTTTAAGTAAACAAAAATAATAGGAAGCAGTAAACACGTTGCTGAGGGGATTATTAATTTTAATTGACCTCTCCATGGAAGATGTCAAGTAAATAGATTCTTAAAAAAAAACAAGAAAGTTTAGCAAGCCTAATTTGGTGTTACTTGCGTGTATATACATAAGTAACAGCATAAAGGCCAAAATTGCAAGTGTTTGTCCCTCCGTCCGTGAAAGTATTTGAGATAGACTGCAAGCGGATTCCAAACATTTGTAGAGCGAACTGAGTTCGTTACAGAAAATGTAGTGCACCTATGTACATGTATGTCTACATACATACATATGTTGTTCATTTGCAAATCCCTCAGATTTGAAATTTAAACAAATTTGGCGCAACAGCTCTTTAAGTACCAGGCATAGCTTCTCGCAACCACTCGTGTTGTGTGCGTTATATTTTTCACACGAATGGAAGGGACCTACAGTTTAAGTGCCGTATCCGAACGGCAATTTGATTTGAGAAGCTTTCTCGTAACAACAACACTCTCGGATGTTTGTCAGACGTTCGCGAGAGGTGGGATCGTGAAAAAACTTTTTGGTGTTTTCTGGGATTCGAACTTGGAACCTCTTGCGTAGTGATCCGACACACTAAACACTACGCCACGACGCCCACCTTGTTTCGCCTTACTTTCATTTTAAATCAATAGAAAAACGCAACATTTTTATGAAAAGTACAAACTCTGAGGTTAGTAATGGAATAGAATATCTGGCAAATGTAAGCCCCGGCTCTACTTACAAATAGTCATACTTTTGATGACATTTTTTATCACGTTTTGGCATAATTGCGGCTGTATTTCGCGAATAACAGCTCTGATATTTTGCTTTTGTGCATAAATCGTTGGTGAAGCATTGGCGTAGACATAGCCCTAAAGGAAAAAGTCTAATGGTGTTAAATCGCGCGAGCTCGGCGGCCAATTGTCGCGTCCAAGACATTTGTATTGCAATAGAACCATTGTTTCACCAGCTGTGGGGCCGTTCTGCTGAAATTAAACATCACATGTTCATAACATCAATTTCAGGCAAAAAAAAAAGTTAGTCAACATCACTGAAACGGTAGCATCAGCATCATTTTCGAAGAAATATGGTCCAATGACACCGCCAGCTCAAAAACCGCACCAAACTATCACTCGTTGTGGATGGAGAAGTTGTTCCACTAATTCTCTTGGGTTTTCGGAGCCCCAGATGCGACAGTTTTGATTGTCTGCGTACACAGACAAATGGAAATGAGCCTCATCACTCAGAATAATTTTGTGTAAAAAATCATGATCTTGTTCAGCACCCAATCAGTGAAAGCACGGCGTTGTTCGTGGTCTGCTGGCTTTAATTGTTGTGTCAACTGGACCTTATAAGCATGTAGGTCAAAATCTTTAAGCAAAATGCGGTGCAAAGTGGTTGCGGATAGGCCCAGTTCCTGTGATCATCTCGAAATGGACACATCTTCATCATTTCAGTCACACTCTCAGTTAAGGGGGAAATATTTTCAGTTGACATTGCCGGACGAACACGAGTTGGAGTCTTCACATTACTAACTTGTCCGAGACAGGTTATTGATTAAATTCCTTGAAAATGACCAAAAGCAGTCCGAACTTTACGAATCGTTTCCGCGATATTTTCATTCATTTTTGTAGTGAATTTTCACTATTTCAATACGTAGTCCGAGTGTATACGAGTATCTATCCATATTTAATAACCTCCTAGTTTTTACTTCTCAAAATTCATCCCAATAATAGTTGAATATTGACAGTTCAACAATGGCGCGAAATTTTAAATGAGACCTCTTGTTGGATGACCCTATATTTGTTGAACGTTTGTTGTTTAAATTTTGCATTCGAACAAAATCGACACAGTGAATCACAGTCTAGAAAAAGTGCCCGATCGAAGTTCCGATTTCTGCCAAAAACACAAGTTTCGTCAAAGTTTTGGTTTCGGCTAAACTGATGCCGAACCTTCGACCGTCGTTTAAGGAAGGTCTCATTTAGGTACGCTCATGAGTAGGTTTAGTTTCGGCCTAAACAGGCATTAAAACTGCAATTCGGTTTTGGCCTGGAAACTCAGTTTCGGTAGGATACTACCTAGAAATAGCCAATTTTTGAAAACCAGCCCAATAGCTAAAGTATCTATTGGTATATGATTTTCTTTATTCTTCTTATATTATATGTATTCTAACTGGAATATAAAATTTGAATCTTTAGAAAAATTTTTGAGACAATCAATTTTTTTTTTTTTCAAAATCGGCCATAGAGTGAAAGTATTCCGATTTCTTCTCGAACTGTAATGCCACAGACTCTAGACATGACGTTTGGTGTAAATCTATCTAGCTGATTGGGCTGCAGTCCACTTTAGATACACATAGATGAACATACGAACAGACAGACAGAATGTAGGATGAATTGTTTTTTTTTTGCTGATCAAATAATTAATTTTTGCTGATCATCTACTCTTTCAGCTGGTTAGTTACCTTGTTGGCTAGCATATTTGATTTACAGTTTAATTATTTAGCTGTTAATAATATTAGCGTTATAGCAATACCATGATTGATCACAATCTTCACATCGAATATTTATCAATACAGCAGAGCCTTGATAATCCTTACATACTGTAATTCGAACGCCTTTGTAATCCGGACAGTGACACACCAATCCATGAATGTTCTTTCTCACATTTCGCAAACTTTTTTAATTTTTTCTCGCCGGTGTTGAATTAAATTAATTTACATAGACATTGCATAGCCAAAAGGTGTGTCATGCTTAATTTTTAGAGATTAATTATTAATGCCCGATTGCTTCCTTAATCCGGCAGGGAGCGATTTTTTTCTTTTGGAACTATCGAGGCTTGTACAATTTCAGAAAAAAATATTTATTAGGCGATTTAAAAGAGTGAAAGGTGTTTTGCACTCCCTAGAGTACTAGAAGCTTTTACAGATCACGAAATAGCTTAGATAAGGTAAATTGGACTGGCAAGCAGTCTGGGAATGGTTAATAGGTGTCAGATACACTGCGGTCTAAAAATTATTGTTCTCTGGCTAAAACACCTCGGAGTACAGCTTATTCCTCTTTAAAAATTTGAGCAAGTCTCTCGCGTCTATCATGGGAATCTCCCAGTCAGACGCGAGAGTCCATTTCACACAGTCTCTTAGAATATGGACTAGCATTTCCTCTTAGTTTTCTTCTTCCTGAGATGTTCTTTGAGTACACTATGAGAAATTATTCGTGGCTTATTTCTCCTTAAGCTGGTGCAAAATTAAAAAATGTTTTTGTTTGCCTTTGGGCACATTAGTACGGCGGATAAAACTGTCTTTAGGCAGCACATACACTGAGGGCACGACAAGGCCTTTTTTTTAGAAATATATGGCAATGCGTAAACTGAGGGCAAAACCATTTTTTCTGTTTACTCTAGTCATACAAAAATAGTTTTGTTCAATGCATTTATTTTTTTTATTTAAAGGAAATTTCCAAATCCCGGAACACTCAGACTCAATTTTCTGTGTCCATTGTACTATCGGGCTGAACTCCTTTTGGTGTAGTGGTCGGAGAAATTTAGATTTTATTCGTTTCCCTTTTATGTTCTGGTGGCGTGGTTTTTGTTCCCCTTCCAGGCTTGAACCTGCACAGTTCGGATCACAAGCGAACACACTATTCACTACACCAGGGCATAGTAAAATGTCGTACGATAGTTTTGCTCTTGCAAAAGCAAAATAACTTAACAAGCATCAAACAGACAAAAATGAGTATGGAAAAGGAATTGCAATATCAACCGCTTTAGATGAAATTATTAAGCAGCAGAAGGAGTCAAATTTAGTGCCATAAGAGACTAATATTGTAGCAGCTAGATATTCTCACTACAAAGTCCTTTTGTCAAATCAAAAACAAAAGCCCGATCAACCTTATAGTGTTTCATTCTCGTCCTGCAGATAGCTAAATGACTTTTATTTTTGTTGGAAATTGGTCCTATAAATCGTCGAAATAAAACCAACGGTGTGAAATTGCCTTCAGTTTTCTTAGATACCAGATTGCAAAAATCCCATGGTGCATCTTTACTCATATTCTGCGCAATGTATAATCTGGTATGGATGTACTTTTCCGTGGCAACCAGATTTTCTACACCCTTTTCTATCTCTCTTTCTGTTGCAAACTGAGACAATAACTCAGGCCCATAGCATCCAGGTCAACCATGTACTTGACGAAATCCATTTTTAAAAGTGTCTTTTGCTTTTTATTTCACAAAGTCCCTGCTTAATAAAAATATAAAAACTACATACAATAACTCTTCCTGCCTTTGCACAGTTTTCCATTTCCAGCTTCACAGAAACAGCACTCTAGGGATTCTACTTGAAACTTTAAAAAAACAAACTTGAATAGAAATAAATAAAAAAAAAATCTGCAAACCCACGACTCTTGACATTTACAGTGGTTTTGTACGAAAAAAACTTTGTTTACTTTTCTCTTTTTTTTTTTTTGTGAAATTTACCAAAAATTCCCATAAAGCATTTTCACCTAAATGACCTCCAATCTCATATCACTGCCCTGCCCCTGTATGAGCCCTGTTATGGCATCGACAAATCGTTTTCATATCTTCAATAACACCCAACAAGAATCAGAACAAAAAAAAAATGCTCCTCTGTCTGCATGACATTCAACAAAAACAACAACAACAACATATCAAGGATACGTTCTTCGCTCCGACGATCCTAGTGTAGAAACTGTAGTAGCAAGCGTTTCTCGCTTACGACCAGTTGTGGTTTAGCGTAAATTTATGACCATTGCATACGACCGTGCACATTTTGAGCGCCCTTCGTCTAGATACCTACTACCATCCGGCTGAGCTACCAACGCCGTTTGGGCCTTAATCGATTTCACATTTTGATAGGGCCCCCTCCTTTCCGATGCTCATGCGACCAGAAATTGCCACATAAATCAAAAAGTTTTAAAAATCCACTAGCCAAGCTTCGCGGCTCTTACCGGGCACAGACTTTGAGGTTGGAACGCTATTTTTTGTTGCACAGTTCCAAGGCAAACAACAACTCACCGCCACCTCAGACAACGCTGGGACAAAGCTCGTCCTTTTAGTCATACTCTTCTGCCCACCTCCGGCCCGGTGGTGTAGCAATGAACAAATGATGAAGGACTATTTGTAGGTTTGCGGCTACGGAATGGGTGAGCCAACAAAACTTAATAAAAATCGAAAAGGAGAGGAAAAAAACGAAAGGAATCTTCTGTGTGCTGTTCCCTACGCAAGTTGCAAGAATGCAGAGACCACTGAAACTGAACCGCTGCTAGAAGGAGAAAAATAAAGGTGCATCATCTATCGAATGCCGAGAATTCTCAACCATAAAACTTTACACCCTCGAGGATGGAGAAGTGCTTAACACATTCGTCCATGTAATTGAGGTTATCAGTTTCGTTTCACTTCTTTTTTTTGTTTGGTTTATTCCTGGTTCGTCCCTTTTTCCTTGTTTGGTGTGGTGTTTTCCTGTCTAGAATTCCCAATGTTATATGATCGCCTCCCGATGTTGGTGCAGTTGAAGCTGTGCTATGTGTGGTGTGGGCCAAGATTTATTGCTGCGAATGTGGATATCGATTGCAGTTGATCGTTTTCTTATATCTGCAAGGGAATTTTATTGTTATTTTTATTTTGCTTTTATTTTTATTTAGTTTGCGGTTTGTCTTTGGTTTGAACTTCCTCAATTCGGTTGGAATAGAATTTAGAACTGTAGCAGTTGTGAGAATATTAATTTAGCAAAGTGTGAACTTTAAGGAATTCAATTGGGGATGAGTTAATTCGAAAATATTGTCGAATGGAAATTTAAGGGAGGCTATAAAGGGTAGCATATACTAGGAACGAAGGGTGGCATTCTAATTTTTTTTTAGAAAGTTGAAGTTGAAGATCTGGACAAAGATGGGTTTCTGGAATGTGAATGTTTTACTTGACTTTGATAGAAATTTCACGTAACACTGTCTCACTTTATTTGTTAAAAATGCACATAAGTCTGGTGTAAGTCTACTTTTTACTCCAAGCAGACGCAAAGGCGTCGTATGTATTAAAAGCCTTTCAGCGATCAGATATTGATGGAAGGGTATAGGACAAAAGTTTGGACGGTTACCATTATTCAGTGTGGTACTCCGATGGAAAGTATCCAAATAAGTGCAGCTCACACAATGGAGAAGCACTGCAGCAGATGAAGTCGCTGTAGTACAAACTGTCAAATAAGTCGCTCACTGAAGTAGCAATGCACGTATACAATGGTGAAGCGCAGCTCGATTGCTCAAGCTGTCAAAACGGAAAGCTAATCGCGCTGTGTTTCGTGAAAATGTTTTTTGTGGTGGATTTTATAAATATAATTTTTATAATAATGACTGAGGAAGAAGAAATTGCATTTTTGTTTTTAACTGAGTTTTAGTTTACTCAACTTGTGCTGTAGCTACTTTTCGTACTTCAGCTGCAGCTTCGCATTGTGTTCGTGTTATAGGAAGTACGTGTATTTCAAATTTAACAGCGCTGCGTACTGCAGCTTCAGCTTCAGTTTCACCATTGTGTTCGGGCAGTAATGCATATGGATGGGTTACTTCAATACCAAGGAAGGTGGGTTCCGCGTCCGACATATTATTGAAAGACTTGGTCTCTGTAAGCGCAATGGTAATGTTAAAATTTTTATGGTTTTCTGAAACAGCAATTGCTTGGTGATAGGTCGTATTATGTATGAGCACAAGGCATGCCTTGAACCAGAGATAGCCACGGTGTAGCGGGTAGAATGTTTGCTTGTGACCTGAGCTGTGCAGGTTCGAGCCCAAACGGGGAACTACAACCAAGGGCCACCGGAGCGTATAAGAGGAACGAATTAAATCTAAGTTTCTCTACACTCAGGGGTTTCTGCTTGATAGTACAATGGACCGAAAATCGAGTTAGAGTGCTCCGGGATTTGGAAAAACAGCAAAGTTTCAAACAAATTGACAATGTAGGTACTAGTTGGCGACAGTTTGGGGAATGTCTCTTAGAAAATTGAAATAGACGTGGTGCTAACCGTGTAACCGAGGATCATCTTGTGGTAGTTTGTATCTGGCTTCGTACCTAAACTGTCAAAAATACAATGCTTCGATGAGCCAGATTTAATATTATGCCACTGACAGGCAAAGGGCTCCCAAAGTGCGCCTACAGCCAATGGGCCATCTTCCTCAAGGAGAAGAGATATTTGAAATACTATGCCACTGAATGTAGAGGAGCAATGTAGTTCTAACAAAATTTGCTTCTAACCACAGACAGTATTGTCGAGAGATCACAGAAAGGCTCTTAGCTCTTGGTTAACCGTAGATACATGAAAACGGATCAAGGAATAGAGACAACTTAAGGTTTCCGTTGCAGTCACTTAAGCAGATATAAAAATTAGGAGAGTCTGTGAGATCCAACAGCAGAACCATATATAGAGTCACCAGGATGAGGATTAGCTAAGAAGTTGGGTAGAGAATTTCTTCATTTTTTTAAATCATATTGTAGACGAAGGTACACCCTAAAGCAGGGATGATGTATATGATATTACATCTCCCAACAAACAAGGCTTGACGGTATTTCTGTGGAGCTCTTCAAAACTTTGTCCACAATATCGGCTGACTTTCTGCTTCAACTCATAGAAAAGGCTTGGGAGACTGAGACGAAAGGAGGACTGGAGTTATTACCAATCTGTTCGAAAAATTAAACGGGCAACCGCATGGTGGATCACACAACCTTACTCTCCGAGCTAGAGTGTTCCAAACTGCTGTGCATTGGCAGGAAGAAACTCGGGCTAGGGGATGGCCAGCAGTTCAATCATGTAATATACTGATAGACCGAAAATTAATACTGGAGTTGGAGTCTGTGTCTTTTGACCCAGAAAATTACTCGACAATCATCATGACGGAATAAAAGACCTAAGTACGAATTTGGCTGTCATAATAGGGCTATCTTCAAGGAACATTCAAAAAGTGTAGGGTCTGATGACACCTGCAGAACTAGCCGGTGAGAAGCACCAGAGATTCTATTCCAACTACACTCCACAGGAGGGATAATATTTTCCATATTAAAGCTTTGGTTGCCTTTTTTAGGGCTAGGGTACACAACCCAGATTTGACTTGATAAACACATCAAGTCTTTCATATTACCAGTTTGGCATCGTCTTTCTTGAATAGGTCAACACACCAACCAGCACGCTAATAGGAAACATAGATTTTCAGAGGGAGCTCTGCACTATTTAACCACTTAAGTAGAAAGAACTTTCCACTCTAATGAAAGTATCGTAGCTTTTTTCAAACTGAAATCCATGCCATTGAGACATGGGCCAGTATCAACCTGAATAAATACTCACGGATAGTCAAACCGCTCCCAAAGCTTTAGACTCCTACTCAATGGACTCTATTTCATCGAATTTTGCTTCAATACCCTACTTTACGTCCTACAGGCTACAATAAAGCTAAGATATGTTGGCTGACAAACTGTCCAAAATGGGATCTATAGAAACATTCTGCGGAATGCTTAAATTCATTTCCATGATTATACGAAACACTTTGGAGAGCAGGAACTTCATATCATACTGGAAAAACATCCATCGGCTTAGACAGGTTAGGGGAGCCATCGAATCAAACGCTTAAATACAACGCTTAAATCCGTAGAGAGGTAAGTTCTTTTCCTGTCATTACCGAGTGAGATATCATTTAAATAATTGAGCCTTTGGCGACTCTGCCTAGTGAACATTTAAACTGCAAAACACGAATATTTATATGTGCTATGTACCTACAACAATTTAAACTTTTTACTTCATACGGTCTAAACGGATGGACACAGCGTTCACCAGAGAAAGACAGATAGTGGCGGAATCCTAAAAGAAATATGTGGTACGTGAGCTTATGTTCTTTAAACCTACCCTACTTCAAAAGAAAGTACTTAAGCCAAGAAAATGCTCAGATTATAATATTTGAAAGGCCTACAAAATGCCTTAAAAAACCGTGTTTATGTAAATTTAATAAAAAAAACCCCAAAAAGTATGCCTACTTCACTCACACCCACTCCATACATCCGGGACATGCATTTCTTAAAGAAAAGATAATTTTTACCGACATACCTATATATCTGTCGACTTGATCCTGATTTGTACCTCCTTTGCATTTTCCTTCGGTATTTCGCATTATCCTCCAGTCATTCGTTTTTTTTTTTTCTTTGTATATTCACACACTATCTCTCACATATTATACAAAACTTCCGGCCAATACTACCACCTCATACATCGTCGAACATCTCACATCCCCCCCGACCCATCTAAAGAGCTCTTTGTGCAAATTGGTACTTTGTGAAGCCCACAAAAGGACATACACACCCAGAAAAGAAAAGGAAAAAAATCCTGCCGATGTTGCAGAAATCTAGAAACCGTATAAGGAAATCCAGCACGTCTGTTCTGCTCCTTCTTGACTTTCGCGCAGTCATCTCTAATCCTGGCACCCATAAAACGCAGGCTAAGAGCGTTTGTCATGACACACATACACACCCATGTGCTTATGTGCTGGCAGATAGTTTTGCAAAGCAAAGTGACACCAGTTTCAGGAGATGACTCCAATAAAAGTGCACATCTGGAAAAAAAATTAGGTACACTGGAAAAAGGACGAAAATACTTGCGCAAAAATTATAAGTGAAGGCGGATTCGAGGTTGAAAGTTAAATAAAAAAAAAAAAAAAAAAACACGAAGGATAGATGAAAGAAGAAAATGTCCTTTTAGCAGCTCTACACTTCGGCTCGAGGACTCGGTTTGATATAATAATGAAGAGTGCTTTAGGCGTAGCTCATTTTTTTTTTGCTCCTTTGAATGGCGAGTACCGCGCGGAGGAGGATGCTTTTGTAGTGAATTTTTTTTTTTTCATATCATTTTGCAGCAACCAAGAGTATACGTAGTCAGTGTCCTCCAACGCAGGATCTGCATCTTTTTTCAATCTTAGCTTTGCTTTGAGGTGGGTACAACTGTGTGTATGTCTGTCCTTTAAGTTAAGTCCTTACGATTGAGGTTGCGTTTCATCCTTTGTACTAAATAAGATTTACCAATTGTGTGCGCCTTTGTCTTTTGGGTGTTATCCTTACTGACTCGAAAATATGTGTTCCTATAGTAAAACGATGTTCATAAGTACGTTGGGTGCTTTGTTAGCTTTTTATACGCGCCCAAGTTTCTTAATGAACACTTACATAAGATATCCTTGTAATTTGCTCTGAACAAAGTCGGTCGTTTGGTTTTGTCTGCTTGTGTAAGGATCCTTGTGCGGACGGTGTATTTAATTTCACACTTCTAATGGTCATTAATATTGTACCGCAAAAATCTTTGGAAAATCTCAATGACCGAGTAGAGATGGTCGATGGGCTGGGCATTTTCTTAGACTTTTTCCTCACACAATTAGTTTTGGGTGGTGTCTGCCGCGCCGGATTCGGTATTAATGGACGGAAAATTGTAATCACCCCCGACATGAATGGAAAACTTACTGGACGGAGATTCTTTTGCTATTCTTTTGGTAGATTGAGTTTGGATTTTGTTATCCCTTTGGGTAATACGAGAAGTTATTGAAGGATCGAAAAGGGTGCTAACATCTTTTCTTCTTCAAGATGCAAGACAATGACTTGATTTTGTTTTCGTTAAGAATGAAGAGTATTAGGTTTTAAGGGATTTTAAGAAAACACCAATTAGGAGTGAAAGTTCTTAGCCTATAGTTTGATAGAAATGTGAGGCTTAAGGGTTGATTTCCTCATTGCAAAAACTATAATCTCAGGGGAAGCACTCAGGGGAAGCACATGACATAGTCTCCTTTTGATACTCCCCATGATACCAATACCTGCATTCACACACCATAGCACTATTCCTACAGTTCGATTGACGAGGGGAACACAACGGGCCCAATGGAGGCCTAAGAGAAGAGAAGCTCACCCTCGAAAACCAACCAACCAACCGTCAGGAAGAGCCTTTCTGAAATAAAGTGCACGACTGGGTGGCACGTACTTGCACCTATGTGTTGTTCATTTGAAAATTACACGGATTTGAAATTTAGGAGATATTATTAAAATGCTTTAAATTTTTTTAAATGCTTTAAAAATTAAAAAAAGAAAAAAATATTTTGACAATTTCTCAAAATTTGAATGTCTAGTCCCTTCATCTGTCAAATATTGCTTAGATGTCGATTTTCAAAAGTCATATCCGAGAAATAACCAAGTATCTTTGTACGCACTTTTTTCCGAAAACTTAGTAAACTATTTAGTAATACACGTGTAGCCCAACTCATATACCACAGTGCCGTCAGATTTTGAAATCTGCGTCATGACCGAGAATATTTGCAACTGAGCTCCATCTTACCGCTGAGTTTTCAGTTAATCAAGTGGAAAGAGGAAATGATGCTTATAGCTTATCGCTTCTAGTCCGGCCAATGACCAATGAATGGAAAAAAAGAGGTTTTGAATATAATTACTGAAAACTGCTCGCCTTTTTTTGTGAGAAATACTTGTGAGAATTACTTTTACCAGAATTGTCTCAGGAACTCGGTTCCTCATATCAAACGTTATTCCTTTGAGTTTCAGCCAGTGGTAACTCAATGTGATATCAACTCCTCCACCTAGTAGTGCTAAATTTTATCTCTTTCTAAATAAATATTTTGGTGCTAAAAATCTATACAGGGCCTGACCTAGCTTCTCACATTCATTCTATTTTTGATACACGAATGGTAGGGGCCTACACATTTATGCCATTTCCGAAGGACAATTTTTTTCGGTTGAAGGAAGCTTTACTCTCGGATATTTGTCAGATGACGTTGATCATACATTTAAGCACTGCTCAGTGATAAACTCTAAAAACTGGGGCCAATATTAAAATATGGGTTGACGTGGCTCCGTTGTTGTGTATTGAGAGGACTTTACGGTCCATTGTTCGAATACGACATGTGTCACCCTAGTACCTGTCCACCTAGCATTGTTCCGAAAAGAACGGTATTTCCGTTCCGATAGGCAGGGAAAATCCAAAATAATTGAAAAATTGGTGCTTTAGAGCTGTAGAAGTTGCCTCTTAGACGTCTAAACCCAGTGTGAGTGCTAATTGGTACTTAAACACCGTCAAAAGATACCGCTCATACGCTTTCATACTATCCTTTAGACGTAATACGTTTTGCATTTTTAGGCACAATCCGGTGTCCCGTGCTGCGGCAGTAATTTAGAAATTATTTCGCCGAAAGAACCGAAGTAATCAAGAGCTCAGGGCAACCTATGAGTACTAGAAACGTGTGAAAAGCGATTGTGAAACTGGATAACAATCTAGTTCCAAGAAAACTTACAAGTAGCTAACCCTAATATGATAAGTATTGAGTTGACATTTAAAATATTGTAGCATAATAATAACTACGCTCCTATGTCTATGCAGCAAATTCCGAAGTGACTTTCCATTCTGGCAGAATTTTGGTTCAAACTGTCCTTTCATTCGAGGTTCGTGTCTGGGACGAAGTCTCCACAGCTCATGTCAACGAAAGAGACGAATAATATTAGGGATAAAAGGGAATTATAACTGCAAGAATTATTTCTCTTGTTCCAGTGGTCGAAGAATTTGCTAGAAGTTTCTGGCTATCAGAAACTTCTGCTATATAAGGACAGATGGCGATCAAAAAAAAAAGACAGTTGGTTTAGAACCGTGGCGAAGAGATTGGAAAAGTGATAATGGGCGAAGTTGTAATTTGGTGATAAATTGAAAGTTGAGAGTGAACAAGAAAAAGTAATTAGTTTGGATTTGTGAATTAAGTAATTGAAAGGAGATAAAGTGATTTGAGAGGAAAGAGACATTGTAAGAAAAGAATTTGCGAAGAATAGTATAGTGTGAACTTGAATTGTTCTATAGAGTAGAAAATAAAGAAATAATTTCACAGAATAATTGTTTTATCTACTCGAGCCGTAGCTCGCATATTACAATATACATATGTAGTCAGTTTGCAGTTAATGGAAGTCGATTTGGATTGCAAATATCTCTTTAGTTCTCTAAGTTGAATGGCGAATTTTTCAAAATTTTTCAAAATTGTGTCCAAATTCAATCTGAATTTTTTTTTTTTTTAATGAAATTTCCAAATCCCGGAGCACTCAAACTCAAACTTAAGTCCATTATACTACCAGACAGAAGTCCATTTGGGGTAGTGGTTGTAGAAACTTAGACTTTATTCCTTTCTCTTATATGCTCGGGTGGATGTGGTTGTTGTTCCCCGCCCGTGCTCGCACCTGCACTGTTCCGGTCATAAGCGAACACATTTCCCACTCACCCGAAGTTAGTGGAAGTCGTTTTTGAGTGCGAATATCTCGAAAACGGTGCGTCTTACAAAAAAATTAAGTGTCCGACTCAATTGCACATACTTGCACCTAAATATATGTTGTTTATTTGCAAATCACTTGGTTCGAAATTCTAATAAATACGTTAAAATGAATTTTTTTTTCAAAAATCCGTTAAAAATCGAAAAAAAAATTTTTGAAAATTTTCCAAAACTTGGAATGCCATGATTTTGTACTCATGGCATACCATGTACATGTGAAATTTTCTCAAATATTGATTTTCAACCAAATCGGTCGAGTCGTATCCGAGAATCAGCCAAATTGTAATAAGTAAAGTACCGTTATATGCATGTTTTTGGCAAAACACCTGAACCATAAGCGCACCCAAACTCAAATATTTGATCAAAATCGTTGGTTGTTTTTGAGAAAATGTTTTTCTTTTCAAAATCGGCCTTAAATTTTAGGGATTCCGATCATGACTCTGCAGATCCCAGGCATGTAGTTTGGTCATATAGTTTTTAGGCTGCAGTCAGCAAAACATACCGACATAGATACATATATTCATACTCGTACAAACAGAAACACAGGCAGACAGATAAAATTGACAGACCTTCTTTTTGCGTTTCTCTATTATAGAGGGTGTCCCAAAATTTACGTTAGAAGTAATTTTGATAAAAAATACTTTTAGTTAAAAATTGTAAATGTTTTATTGATTCATAAAGTGTACAGTAAAGGGTTGTGTATGGAATAGCATATTGAGCAAATGGCATCCACGGCTTTGCTGGCACATATATACGCAGTCTTTTGTCGAAATTTTTCATGACCGATTTGCACAAGTGTGGCTGAATTTCGTAGATACAGCGCTCAATTTCCAATTCGTCGTGGGCTTGTTGACGTAAACCTTAGACTTCAAAAAACCCCAAGGAAAAAAGTCAAACGGCTTTAAATCGCATGAACTGGGCGGCCAATTCTGATCACCAAAACGACCAGGAAATGACTCATGCAGTAATTGAATTTTTTCTCGGGCTGTATGGCATGTGGCACCACCTTGTTGAAACCATATGTCATCCACATCCATATCTTGCAATTTGGGCACAAAAAACTGGATAGCGATCATCATTAACTGTTATTGCCTGACCAGCTGCATTTTCAAAGAAGAATGGTCCGATGATGCCTCCAGCCCAAAATCCATCTCAAACATTGACACGTTGTGAATGTATTTATTTGTCAACAATTACCCGTAGATTATCTGAACCTTCGACAATTTTGACGATTAACAAAGCCATCAAGATGAAAATGAGTTGTTGTTGTTCCATAATCTATTCAACGAACTCCCTTCGCTGTGCGTGGTTAGTAGGATCGTTTTTGAGTCAATTGCACTTAGTATGCATGAAGACGCAAACAAGTTCCAGAAACCCTCTACGCTGTAGAGCGCTTCTCGAAATGTTCAATTCTTGACCACGGTGCCGAATTGATGTTCCTAGACTCTCAACAACACTCTCATGAACTGCTTCTATGTTTTGTGTTGAATGACTTGCTGAAGGACGACTAGAGTGTCTAAGATCACTAATTGGTCCAGTCTCTCTGAATTTTTGAATTAATCTCTTCACACTTGATGAAGTTAAATCACTATTCCGACCATATTTTGTTCGAAGATTGCAAACTGTAGCTGCCAAACCTTCATTATTTTTAAAATACTACTCAACAATGAAAACACGTTGTTCTTTCATGTAGTACCCCATTTTTAATAACAGTGAACTGTCAGCTGTCATGCTATCTTTTTTTTTTTCGTTGGCAACACTGTACCACACAAATGGCGCAAAATTCAAATCTTGCGTGAATTTTGGGCACCCTTTAGTAATACAAATTTTTTCAAAAATCCAATGCTCGATATTTTAGAATTTGAAGTTCTTTATTCTTCCTTACTTCGAATATTCCGAAAAGGATTTTTCTTTTTTTTGCGATGTGAATCACCGACCCATATGGCAATAGTCGAATGAAGAGGAAAGACGTATGGCGTAGTGTGAGATATAACAAATTGGATTCTTGCTGATTGTGGATGGTTATCAGTTCAGAATATGGAAGGAACATTTTGCCGCGGTGCTGAACCAAAGCAACTGCGTGGATAGGTAAAGAGGAAATTCATCTAACCTATATATAGGAGCAGCATCAAAATTTGATTCTCCATTCGTTAATAAATCTCATAAATACCATCCTACCATGGTCACTGTGACACTTATTGTTTTCCACAAACATGCGTGACATCGCAGTCAAAGAAAAAAAGTTTCCTCTCCAACCCAAATCAACCCCTAAATTTTCAAATTTTCACATCAATAAAAAAAAGAAAAACGCTTCACGGGTAACAGAAACCATCTAATGACTGCCAAAAACAAGTGTACAACTTTGTATCACTCAATCTCCGGCTGTGCCGAATTTCACTCTGAGATATTTTAAAAAGTTTTCTTTCCTTTCTGTTTGAACACTTGAAAAGTACATTGATTGACAGGCACTTGTAACACGCCTACATATGGTCCTTTTCGTCTTTTTTTTTTTTCCAATGATTCTTCTTTCGGGGTGTTTTTTTTTTTTGTGAGGTTTCATGGTAAGGTTACCATAGATCCCGAATGACAAATACATCGTGGAGAGATAACAGCAACGGCAAGAGTCCTTCCTATGTCTTCCGAGGGGATTTCCAAATAAAAATAACGGCAGCGATGAAGGAAGGAAAATAGAATTTCTTTCTTTCCTTAGCTAAATACGCTTGCAGCCTCAAACTCCGGGCCAACTTCGTGTTCACGTATGATGCCGAAGAGGATAGCCACCCCTCAAACAAACTTGGAAAAAAAGAA
Source organism: Pocota personata (assembly GCA_963082735.1). NCBI lineage: Eukaryota > Metazoa > Arthropoda > Insecta > Diptera > Syrphidae > Pocota > Pocota personata. The sequence continues at coordinate 19,852,075 of OY720431.1, forward strand.
GAGAGAAGAAAAAAATATATTACACTGCTTGACATTCCAAGCAAGGACTTAGTTCCTACTTATTTTGTCTTCCTTCCTACTTTCTTAAGATTTACTTTTGTTTTTTTGTTCTTGTTTTACCCTCGTTCATCTATCTATTTTTTTTTTCTGTGTTTTATTGAAGAAAAGCCAAATTTAATTGATAATTTCCTTTCACTTTGTTGTTCCTTGGCGTAGCTCATTCGTATCTCATCATATTAGGAGGATGCTTTGGAGTTTTGGCTTGTTTTTGTTGTTATCCTTCGGATTCGGTTGAGGACTTGTGTTATTCTTTTTCTTCGTATTCTTGTTGTTTTCTGGCTGAGTCTCATCCTGTTTATTTGATGCGAGGTTAATTTCTCATAATAATGTCGGTCACGTATGTCAAATAAGGTAAAAAGTTTGTTCTTGGGAAGTCCTGTTCGTGTTTCTATTCTTGCTGCCTATTCTGCTGGAGATACAATATTTTTTTTTTTCTTCATCTTGTTGGCATATGGTTGCTCAATTTTTTTTTTATATTTTTTTTTGGGGGATGTAATGTGCTTTATAGGATTTCCAAGAAATGTGGAAGGAAATTTTGAAAAACAAAATTTTTTTTTTACTTTTCTTTTCCTGTATTTTGTGTCGTTGGGTGATGTTTTGTGTATGTGGAGAGGTTTATTAATATTCTTAACGTGACCATGAGGAGAAGTTCATTTGAAAAGTGATAATTTTTTGTACAGTTATTTACATGAATATAGGATTATTATTACCACATATAAAGGATACTCGCGCGATGAATACGATATGACAGGATTCAACAATATTTTTCTGCAAATGATTGAAGAAGTTTCTTTGAGTTTGATTCTGATTATGAAGCAGATTGACATTGTATTTGATGAGCTTGAATGAAGGGTAGGATAGGTTTTCATCTGTGCAAAGGTTTCAAGTGGTAGTTTGACGCAAGGATAAGAAAAAATCCTGAAAAACATTTGAAAAATTAATCACGTCTATGTCAAGAATTGCTGGAAAAAAAAACTTTGTAAATTTTAGAGTAAAATGCGTGGTTTTTCAAAGAGAAAAATGAAAATAAGTGTAAAGGGTATCACTCGGTTCTGCAACCGTTTTCAAAAGTCGTTAGCGAATGTAAATTTGAAAGATGTTGACCAAGACACTTTTAGAGTCAATTTAAACTTATTTACTAACTAAGGCACTTAAGTGGCGTCTGGAGTATCTACTAATAACGCTACTAAAGTAATTTTTCGGATATAAAAGGATGTATCCTGATGCTAGCCAAGTTTATTATTAGACTAATGCATCTCCTGCAGTCTAGTTTCTAGAGTTAGCCTAGAAAAGATAAATCTCACTCACACCTCTATGTTATATCCTAGGATAGCTTGATCTATTAAAAGAGTGCTCCCAGTTTCTTAGAAAATATTCCGGAATCTGCTTCGTATCAGCCTCAGTTTTTTATGTATTTTTTCAGAGAGATATAGAATCAGACCATTTTTTGACTCCCTTTTCACCCGCCATAAACGAGTCATCTTAGCCGGACTTACTTGCTGAATTTCTGAAGGTTTGCTCCCTGGCCTAGATTCTTCGTATCAATGCTAGCATTTGCTTAAAGAATATCTGGCTAAACTCCTCGGTTTCCAACCAGTGGTAGCATGTTTGTTTGTTTCTGCTAGCTAGCGCCAGACATTGACATAATACGTGTGTCGCCATCTCTAGAACCTCCAGAGAAGTCCCATATCCCTTAGATGGTTTTCACTATCAATTTCAGCGTTCTTTGCTTCATGCTTAGAACTTCTACCTAGCTACCGATATTCTAATTGTTATTTTCTTCATTTTTCTACGTCTGACTGGTATTCATTAGTGGCGATCATGTCCTTCAAGGTTCCTTTATCTAAAACAGCAAATGGCACAGAATCCAGGAATTCTGAAGCTTCCATCCTTAAATACCTCAGCATGCAAGCTAGAGTCAATGCATTTTGCGATTAGTTTCTGGACATATTTCAGAGCTAGATGTGTCAATTTCTACTTCCTCCATGAACCTATGTACAAAGTGTGTGATTATGCAGTGCTATTATAATATTTCACCCCACCAATTAACCATCTCGCCACCATAGCAGCTTGGAACACTGAGGTGTTTATTCCCAGACTAAGATGAAATGCTAAATTAAGTACTTTCTCCATGCATGAAGATAGTGATATCATCCACCTTCTTATCCGGAGGTGATCAGGACTCAGTTAGAGTTTCGCTTAGCCTTTCGGTAACTTGCACTGTCTTCATCCCATCCATAGGCATATTCACGCTTCTTTATTTCTATTCTTACAAGTTCAGCATCTTCTTATCTAGAAAGAAATTCCAAGAATCCCTTCCATACCTCATGTTGGGGTTTCGCTATCACCGTGTCGTTCAGTATGCTGACGCAGGTGGTATTCTCAACCTCTGTATTCAGTACTCTATCGTAGTCCCTTTTTGAGGGTCAAGAATATAAATTACATTTAAATTTTTTCTTCCTTATGACTGCTACTTTAGCCGTTCTCTCAATTACGGGTGAAAGTGATCCTTTCACCCGTAATTGAGACCACATCCGAGTGGTATGATTGTGCCTGTCATGCGAGGCCTTGTTCTTTCCAAGACATTTCTTGATTGCTCTAAGCCATTGTATCGGGTTTTTTTTAGGGCCTTGTTATTTTTCCAATTACTTCTACTACAGGCATAGGTTAGGTTAGGTTGAGGTGGCTGTCAGCACACACACTTAGACCAGTCATAGGTCCATTGTGATATGCAGCCTCTAGCCTACTCGTTAAATATTTTGGATGAAGCGTAGAAGGTCCCTAACGTCTATGTTATTCAGATCATTTAGGTCGTTGAAACAAATGGAGTTTCCTTCTTTGGGAGAGGGTTGGGCAGGTGGAAAGAAGGTGAAGAATAGTCTCTTCTACTTCCTCGTCCATGCAGCTTCAGAAATCGTTTGAGACGCCAAGCCTTGTTGCATGCTTGCCTATAAGACAGTGTCTAGTTATGACACCTATGACAGAGCTGATATGCATTCTATTGAGAGAAATCATATTCTTAGAGCGTTTCAGATCCAGCTTAGGCCAAATCTGTTGTACCCCTTGTCCATCGAGAATTTGTCTTTTTAATAACATTCAGCTTTAATTTAAGTTTGCATGTAGAGATAGGGATACCCAGTAAACTTTTGCCTGGAAGGATGGGTATTGTTGTTATGTGTCTGGCAAGTTCGTCAGCCTTACAATTCCCTCTAATATCCCTATGCACCGGCACCCAAATTAGGTGAATATTAAACTGCTCCACCATCTCTATAAGAGACGATCGACAGTCTAGAGCTGTTAAAGAATTTATTGGGGTTGATTCCAAGATATCAAGGGACGATATCACGTTTTTCTTTAGCCAAGATAAGACTTCCCTTATTGCCATTATCTCCACCTCAAACACGCTACAATGTTTGGGAGACGAAAGAGAGGTTTCAATTAAGCCTTTCAGAGAAGACACCACCACCCACCCCGTCGTTAGTTTTTGAACCTTCGGTAAAGAAATGTACCTACTTATCTTCCGTAAAACCACCTTTTTACAGGCTTACTTCGGAGAAGTTACTCCTAGTATTTAACCTCTTGTTTCTGGAGGATTTAAAATGTTGCCAATCGGATTAGGGCACTCACTGAAATCTGATAAATTTATCTTTAGCTTCCTACATAGTCTCAAGTAAGAAGTTTATGTAGTGCCGTCAAGCAGGTTTTCGAAGCCATTCTTTATTTCTTGCTGCTTAATGTTCATCGAGGTATCTAGAATGTGTATAAATATATGCGGTGTATATGAGGGTATATCAGAAAGTAATCGGATGGACAAAATAAAGGCGCACATTAGGGGAATCATTTCATATCGTAAAAGCTTTGCAAAGGTCGAGATTGCCTCGAGATGTTTCAAAAGAATAAAGCAATGGAACAAGACACACTGATGGAACATTCCAGATCACTTATTCTGAGTTGCAGCTTTCAGTTTCCGTAAATCATCAAAGTACTAAGTGGTTGCCACTATTTTCTTGTGGTCTAAAATGTCTACCAGGACTCTGCTTTGGTATTTCAAGACACTCTCGACATAACACTTTGACTGACCATTCTGCTTTGAATTATTTGGGTCCATAAATTTCCTTCGGCAACCACTCTTTTGATTGGGTCTTGGACTCGGGATCATAGTGGTAGATCATAAAACAATGATAAGAAGAAAAAGTTTTCTAGATCCACGTCGTTTTCTAGCACACATAGTGCTGAGAGCTTGGAAAGTCTCAAAGTCACATGGACTGTTCCATAGAAAATTATTGGCTATTTTCGTGATAGAAACTCATCGATCCTCGTCTAACATTTCTTTAACTGCAGAACACATGTCCGAATTAGTTGATGTTGATGATATTCTTGAGCTTTGATCATCTTTGAGCTCTTGTGATATCCTCTTTAACAACGGCTTAAAGACTGATCCCTGTAAACTCTTTTAAAGCATCAACGTTTTATATTTTCAAGAAAATAAGCATCTTTACCTTTCAGCTGCTATATCGAAAATGATCGTTGCTGTTACCATTACTATTTAATGTACATATGTTTTAAGAGGCAATGTCCATTGATTGTTCCATTAGGCAATCAAATGTCTTAAAAAGGAGGAGATTAGGATACAAATTTAGTTAATATTCCTCTTGTACAACTTTTCTGAAGATTTTAGCTAAATTTTGTTAAAGCGAGTTCACTGACCATAAAAAAATGTTTCTAAGATGAGGTGAGAGGCCTACTTCTAAGATTAGGTTAGGTTAGGTTTGATGGGTTGACGTAGATGGTGAAAGACCTACTACGCCACACTTAGATCAATGTAGATCCATTGTAATGCCTGAAGAGTATAGCTTCCCCACTCTTGAACTCTATGGGTTCTTAAACCAACCCGATGCATTTATAAATTTGATTATCTTATTTACCGATACATTTGATAGTTCTTCTAAGTCTTGGAAGAAATATTTCTCTAGTATTCTGAATCTAAGGTGGGTAGAGCCCTGGACAATGGCACAGGAAGTGAGGTGTACTTTCGTGTACATCCTCATTGCCGCAGCCTCTACATATATCATCTTCGCTTATATTCAATTTCTTTGTGTGATAACTCAATAAGTTATGTCCAGTTATCATCCCCACTAAACCAGATACGAGTAAGATATATCTGTTGAAGTGTAGAATTTGCACGGTACGATTTTATCGCCAGAGTTTCTTGTAATTAAACAGGATTCTAGTGATCTCCATCTGCTATTTGCTTTGGCGATCATTTTATTTCTAAATTCTAGGTTCAGGTTGCAGGGTGGTGTCTTAATTGATAGGTCAGCTCGTTCAGGATTTAGACCTGAGCCCTCCCTTGCCAGTTCGTCAGCCTTTTCATTTCCTGAAACGTCATTATGTCCGGAGACCCAGCAGAGCTTTCAGTACATTGTGTTGCGTACCAAGAACCAGTAGCTCTTCACGACAGTAACACACAAGCTTCGATTTTATTTGTGTGGTGGAAATTGATCTTATCGCTGCCTAGCTGTCAGTGAAAAAGGTAATATCATCTGGTGGTATAGCTTTCATTGCAGCGTCCCGGGCAGCTGTTGCCACCGCCAAGACCTCTGCTTGAAAAACACTGCTATAGTCCGGAAGGTGAATTGACTTGTTCAAATTGAAATTTCCTGCACCTACTCCAAAGATGGATTCATAATTCTTCAATTCTGTGGTTTGTACATTTTTATGGACTTGTCTAAAGGGAATGTTCCTAGTGTTTCGTCTGGACAAGTTGAAAATGGCGTACAAAATTAAGTCACTGCCTCTACTCAGGACACAGACGAGGTGGGATAATCAATTTCATACTCGTAAGTTTAAAATTAGTCTTGGACTAATGAAAAATATGATTTTAGTAAGCCCGGTGCCAAGGATTTGAGAGAAAATAACAAAAAATAATCAAAAAAAAGAGACTGTTTTGGGAATCAACATCAACTTACTGTAAACCAACTAAAGATTAAAAATATAATTCTTTGTCTAAAAATATAAAAGTTTTCTGCCCCGCAGAAGGAAACCGTCTGTTTGAATGCAACTTCTTTTACTTTTGTATACAATTGCAATTTACTAACTCCCAAACAACACGACGAGATTAAAACTCCGCAAGAGTTATTTTGCATAAACAAAACTCCCGAGATAGGAGACCAAAATTTACTTAAAAACTATGCGCGTCAAACAGCATTACATACTTTTGCTTTGGTAAAACAAATCCGGAATCTTCACTATGCTGCAAATAACAAAAAGTTTACCTCCTCCTGCCGCCTTACAAAAGCTACATAAATATTTTACGATTTTAATTGTTTGGCCGTAATGGGTTCCACCCGCATTATCTTGGCCCGAAAACAGTGCGCGCCCAAGAAACAATAGCGTGCTCGCTAAAAGTTTTTTATTTTTTTTTGTAAATCCCCTCCCAGTTTAAGACAAACAGGGTAAACTTTCGAATTACGACAACGGTCTTGTGAAATCCCAAAAACTTTAGATATTGTTTAACCAAACAAAACACGATAAAAGTGTAGAATTATACTGGGGGTTACGACCGAAAAAAACTAGCTTTATGAAAAGTTTTTAAACATATTCGCGGAAAAAAAAAAAAAAACAGAAAACAAAAAGTGTCAACATTTATCGCAGTACTTTTGTTCTCGGATAGTGTTCCAAGTTCTCCTAGAGTACTGCACTGTATGTAGTGGCAATTATCCACTGAGGTACATAATTCACTAAAACACGATGCAACAGTAGTAGAGCAGCATAAGGACAACATTTCATCGATTAGTACTACTACTACTCGTAGACTGGAAGTGGGTAAAATTATATTCTAACGATGTGATTGTCGTTAACTGCTCGAGTGAAAATCACTCGATAGCTACTTTGATAGAAATTTTTATGAGGGGTGGGTTGGCTCGCTAGAGGGTGGCAATGGGAAAGTCAAGGGAAAACTTCAAAAGAGCAGTTAGACAACTTTTTCATTGGTGGTTACTGTTGGCTGTTTTCTTTTTGCCGTCCGTATTTTTATGAAATTTAATAATGAAACTTTTTCGTTTGAGATAGATCCGTCGTCGACATTGTCACTGACAGGACTACAGCGAGAGAGAGAGGGAGAGTGGTGCGGGTATTTTACCCTCTTGAGTTTGTTCTTTACTTTGAAGTGACATCTGTTGGGTTGTAATAAAAGTTATACGCGTTATTGTTTTTTTTTTTTTTTTTGTCGAGCTTGTACCTACTAGACCGTTCTAAGGGTGTTGCTTCTCGGTGGAAACGATGGCGATATGTTTCAATATGGCCCCCTCAAGTAGGGTAGTCGTCATCGTCGGCAGCGGGAATTGATATTTTCCTTTTTTTTTTTCGAATCCATTTAATTTGATTCTTATTCTTTGAAGTGCCATTTGTGCGGACAGATGTCTCTGGTTGGTTGTTAGAAAAGTTTTGATGGCTTTAAAATTATTTCCTGATGTACTACACAAAGTGATTATGTTCATTGCTGTTTTTGTGTAATATAAACTTGGTTAAATAGCCACCATATCGATCGTTTAATTGAAAAGGTTTGAGGAAAGTGTTTATGGTTTCAGATGGAGATTATGAGAAGGGGGTGCTGCGAACAATTATCTCGAATGTTAACAGACAGACAACCGTGACACCAGACCTTCATCTTGCTTTGAAATAGTATATCTTCTTGCGAAATTTCTACTCCTTTTGGCCAGACATAAACGTTGAAATTATCAGCTTAAGTTTGGCTAAACTTTTTCCTTTTTGCGGTTTAAAGATACTCTTCCGATTGGTTTTTGGTTTCGGTCAAGGCGCAACCAACCGTACATAATTGAATCCCCCCACGTATGGAAGGCCTTTAGTGGTTTTATAAGAAGGCAAGAACCCGAAGCATGGGCTAGTTACAAGGCCAAATAGAATGAGTTGAAGAAGCTCTACGACAACGAAAACGGTGACGTGAAGGAGGAGTGTGTCTGAGGTTAGCAAGTTGACTTGAAGAGATATCCACACTGTATCTAAAGTTGGACTAGTTCGCGGAGGAACAGATGCTTGATCACGTTGGCTTTAAATGTTTGAAGGTTGTAGTGATGACATTCGAAGCATGTCGCATATTGCGGGTGAAATTTTGAAGGGGAGAAATGCAACTGGCTATTTCGCTGGAGCAACATTTCTCCGATGTTCAAGTGAATGTATGGAATCCATCCACAATGTCTCTATCACCTATAAGTTTTAACGCGCGATTCTGCACCCTGTCTGTACCAGACCAGATGTGGGCGTTATATTCCATCTTAGGGCGGATGTATGCCTTATAAATGGAGACCAGATCAGACGGGGTAAAATATTTCTTGCACCGTTTAAGGAATCCTAGACATTTTGCAGCATTTTTGGCGAGCTCAAATATGTGATCGTTCCATCGAAGATGGTTATTAATACAGATACCGAGAATGACAAGTCTTTCGCTTTTAATGATGCAAGTGCCATCCATGGATAATTGTTCAGGGTTTTGGTTCCGCTTGAGAGACAGAAGACGGTATTGTACTTTGGAAGCATTAAGTTCTATTGCTGGTTGAACCCTATTTGATTATGCTATCCAGGTCGGAATTTAATGTGTTTAACATACGTTACCGTTCCTCTTTAGGAACGAAGACGAAAAACTGAGGGTACTCTCATCAGTGAAGTAGTAGCAGACAACAGTTCATTTATAAAAATAAGAAAGAGGGAGTCAGAGACAAAACAGAACCTTGGGGATCATCAGCATTTATGTGGTGAATTGCAGACTTGAAGCCGTACAAGACAACCCCGAAACGTAATTCCTAATTCATTGAAGAAGAGCTTCATCGACACGCATTTTCGACAAAAGAATCAGATGCCAAACTCTGTCAAATGCCTTTGAAATATCAAGCGCAACCATATTAGTTTCGACGAAGTGATGGGAAGATTGGTTCCACTTCTCGGTGAGACATGTCATCAAGTCACCAGTGGCCCTGTTGCTACGAAAACCATACTGCCGGTCATTAAGGAGTTTCCGTGAATCGAGATATTTCATAAGCTGACGATTTGTCAGCGTTTTCAAGTTAGATCAGTCCCGGGATCTTAGAAATAGCAATAGCAAAATCAAGCTGTAAGTGTTGTGGAAGAGGAGCTTAGTACCGGGCGAATAATATGTTGATGAACGGGTATGTGTAGGTATATAGTTGGTTATGCAGGATGAACCAATAATGGCAAGAGATAAATTCATTGACTCTACTGTAAATATCATGACGAGAGCCTTGGTGTCTATACATACATGTAAATGACACGCGATAGGGATACGAAAAAGGACAAAACAAAGTGGTTTGGTTCGGTAGTATTCTGAAGAAATATATACATTGAGCGATTGAAATCAGTGGCGAAGTCAAAGAAGAGAAATGGCATGGCACCCGGTCTTAACTTTTCTTTGACTTTAGTCTACCAAACAACAGATGTGAATGTTGGATTGGATTTACTTTTAATGTGAGTGTTCCAATTTAGTCCAGGTTTATACCTAAGTTCAAAATACATATGAAGGGTCTAGAGCACAAGGAGTATAAGCGCAAATCATTTGAACTCAATAATTTGACAAAATTTGTTATATTCTGCATTCACTTCAGCTACTTTCAGATACAAATCTATTCAGAAGGCCTCAGAAAAAATGTTTCTACATCAGAAATTGAGCATTTATTTCACTTTTCATGTAATTTGAACTTATACCCCTGCACTTTGTAGAGGAATCGATTATTGGAAGTACATATTGCCTGCGGTGGCACATAATTTGTCCTCATTCTAGCGGCTGGCATTGTAAGCTGGATTGTCCTTGTCTCATTTTTGCTATAATGAGCGTCACAGATGCACGTCAGAACAAGATATCCGATCTGCTATACCGTATAGACTATACATTGAGACCGAATAAATCTCTCAGCATATTCATCATTCTGCCAATACAAATACCATACCTAAGTTGTTTACTCTATTCTCTTCTAAGAGAGAGCATAGCCTGCCTACAAATCCAACCAACACCGAAACGAGACAGGACAACCAAAATGTCCTTACAACCATTACAATATGCTTTCCAAATTGAGTATTTCAAGGACTACCTTTCCACAGTTTACTATAATTTCCGTGAAAAGACATCGTCCAAAGCTTTAATTCACCCTTCTATATCTTTCCGATGCAATTTATGTGAAAACAGAAAACCTTGGCAACCACTAATTCACGTTGAACCACAAAGTACGGCATAAACTGAATGGCATCCTCGCCTCCTGCAATCACGGCAAAGTGCAGGAATTCCCATTCACGGCACGCAATGACAACATAAAAAAAAAAAACCTTAGCAATTCTCTTCTTGTGCACACAAAACGATTCAAGTGAAAAGGTTCATTCACCGTTCAACACTCCAACATAAATCGACAACTTTCTTTATGTCCTTTGCAGTAATTTTCATTGAATAGAAGCACATCATCGCCCCCTTGTTGGATTCTTCCGCAGAATTTCGCAAACATACTCGTAGAGGCGAACTTCATCCTGGAATGCTGGTTGCAAGACACCACATAAATCAATGAATTATTAATTGGAGCTGAATGCAGTAGTGCATGGTCGAGACATTTGATGATGATGGTATCAACAACTCAGCAAGGACTTATTTCTCTATTAGTGTTTTAATTCCTTCAAAATTCCATGAAATGATGTCGGAGTCTGGAGTGAACGTGTATCTTCCAAATGAAGTTAAATGCGACTAGAAGACGATAGAAAAAGGACGTGGAAAACAATGCTGTTGGCGTTGACTGTAGGGAAAGAAAAAATAAAATAAAAACCTTCCCCGACTATGGCAATTTATTTATCCTTTTCACCGATTTCATGAGTTGAATTCGAAAGAGAAAATCGACATTGAAGCGTCTGTCTTTTTTTTAAAATTCACAACCTGTACAAGACGTCTACCCCCTACAAGACTCTATTGAGTTTCTTATGAATGTGCATAGTCCTTCGACGGCAGGATGTTCCTTGTTTCGACGAACAGTGGAACCGCGATTTGAGTTATTGAGTTATGTCTTTTCTTTCAAATGCGCGAGTGAATGCTGAAGGAACTCCCATCTTCGAATGGCAGGATAAACAAACTGTAGCTCGGGCCAATTTGGAAGCCAGTATCTGAGATGGTGAGAGGCGTTAATGAAGGTGTCTGACTACACGTTTTATACTTCACTCGTAGCGAATACCAATATCGAATCCCCACCCATGAACGGGAACTTCTAAATTTTCCACCCCATTGCAACAGCCATTTACTTATTATCATCTCTACCTTTACCTAGGATATAGTTAATAAAGGTGCTCTAAACGGGTTCTACAAGTTGAACTTTGTTGGAAGTTTTCGCTAAAACTCTTACCTTCCAGCAGTTCTACCGGTGGTAATTACATCGTCATTTAGAGTAAAATTTTAAAGTAGCTGAAGCAGGAGCAACAGCAGGTCCTTATGGAGGATAGTCTACGTGTGCGTGTGTGTTTTTTGTGTGACTTGAAGCTTATATTTGGTGCTAATTGAGTTGTCGTTACCGGATGTTCTCGAGAACAAAGGTTGTAAATACCATCGTCGTGAGATGAAGCAACGCAATATGTTGTTTGAGAAAATAATAATTGATATTTAATTGTAAATTAGGTGATTGTGAGTGAAAGGAGGAGCGAAAGGATATTTTAGACACGCGACTTGATTTTCGAACCAAAATTTTGAAATTACATCTCAATTTCAGGAGCCAGTTGGCGAGCAAAATGCATCTACGAGTAAATATGCTTACAGAGCTTCCTGACAGCGATTAAATAGTGTTTAGTGTTTAGTTCATGTCACCCACTAGCTATGACATTCTTAGGAATCGGGAATTGTGGGTTGTGCAAAGAACGCATTGAAAAATACCGATATAGATACCTATTATAGGTCGCGAGACGAATGAAAATATCTTAATATTTATGACCTCACCTAAGACTTAAGCTGAAGGACAATACCTGTGTAACACGAGATTCCCACTATCTTACATCTCAAAATTCATAAATCAACATGGCAGTCTCGTGACGAACTGACCTCCGCTTAACTAGATCATTTTGGGATCTATTGAAAACAATCCGGATGCCCGAAAGTTCTGAGGTGCCAACACCGATTAAGATCATTGACTGAATGAATATCCAAGAAGTCCAATGGATGAAACTATTTTTTTTATTATATTTTGAGTACTACTGCACAACTTAAATTCGAAAGAGGGTGAGCTTATGCTCTTCACTTAGGCCTCCATTGGGCCCGTTGTGTTCACCTCGTCTATCGAACTGCACTGGAATAGTGCTGTGCTTTAGGAATTATGTGTTGAGAGGGGATTTAGGTATTGGGATCATGGGCAGTATCAACGGGAAAATCGTACTGTTCGTCTGGCGAACTCCAATATATCCCCGATTCCTTTCTTGCTGAGGTGTGTAATATGCGGAATCCTTGGGGATCCTAGAATTTTCAGCCTTAGCCTCGCTGTAGCAGGGCAGTGACAGAGGAAGTGTTCAATATCTTCCTCCTCCTCCCCACAGTTGGCACAGATTGTTGTATCAGCTATCCCCAGTCTGAACGAATGTTTGTTGAGATTAATGTGCCTTATTAAAAATCCCACCATAGCTCTTAACTGTGTTCTGCTTAAATTGAAAGCTCTTTTAGCTGTGATGTTACTAGGTTCTATTACCACTGATCTGGCCACTTTACACTTGTCTAGATTCGTCCAGTAGAACATACTGCTCCTTTCTTTGCCAGTTCGTCTGCCTTTTCATTACCCGGTACACCTTCATGCCCCAGTACCCATGTAAGACGGACTCTATTGCGCCTGGCAAGTAAGTTCAATTTAGTCTTGCACTCCCTTACTAGTCGTGATTTCGACATGGGGTTTGTGATCGCGCCAATTGCTGCTTTGCTGTCCGAGCAGATGTCGATTTACTTCCTTTCGCTGGTGTCTTCTGCGAGTATTTCAGTTGCATAGACTTCTGCTTGGAACACCGATACAACTGGTTCTAGGTGAATAGCAAGTTCAATCGGTGGGTTAGCACTAAAGATGCCAGCCCTGTGTATGCCGATACCCCATTGGAGTTTCTTGTCGTTCTTTCATACGTCCAAGATCCTCTTGCGGGGAACATTTTTTCGAAGTTGTTGAAGAACGTATACGATTTTTCAACAACATCACTGGGGCAATCGATGAGTGGTATCATTACTCTTATCATTTTGGTGATTTTTCGATGTCCCGTATTTGCACCTTCGATGAAATGACCGGCAATCTTCTTCGCTTCGAGGTGCGCTGGTAGGATGTTTAGGATCGCTTCCATGACAGCGGTTGGTTGAAAGCTGCCTTTGACAAGACGTCTTATACCTATGTACACGGTAATGAATAGAAAGAAAAAAAGTCTTCGAAGAGCATACTTTTTCAGGCAAAGGTTATCGTTATTTTGATCTAGCTGACTAAAAAAAAAAAAAAAAATTGCCAATGAATCCTGCGAACAATGGCGAATTTCATGTCATCGTAGGAAACACCCACGATGGCTTTCTTCCAATACCGGCCTGATCCTTACGTAGACCATATGGGCCTGTGTGAAGTTAGCCCTCCCTTTTTCGAAAATCAAAATTTCAAAAGATGTTCCAGGTTGTTCTTCTTTTTCTCACATTGTTGCACATTTTTTGACTTTTAAGTCTTTTCGTTTGCAAATCATCACCAGAAATTAAAAAAATGCCAGCCGCCCCTTTTTTCGAAAATCGAACTTTTAAAATTTATTAAAAGTTGTTGTTCCAAATTTATTTTTTTTTGTTTTCTTGACCCAAATGTGAGAGCTATCGAAATTTTAAAAGTTGTTCCAAATTTTTAGACTTTTGAGTCTCATAGTTCTCAAGATATGGCCAAATTTGTGTAAATTGCTTGAAGTACTTTCTATTTCGAAAATTAAAATTCTGGAAGTTGCTAATTTTTTTCTAAATTTGTACCTAATTGTTCCAATTTTTCTTTTCGCAAAACATGAAAACCTTCTCCTCCATTCGACCGAAGATCACTCGAAGAACTTTTCTCTCGAAGTGACAAAGGGCATCCTCATCCGATTTTGACAAAGTCCATGCCTCTGCTTCATACAGCAGGACTGGGGTGATTAGTGTCTTATGAAGAGTTACCTTAATAGTTTGAGATAGGGCTTTGTTACTCAATTGCCTTCTTAACCTACACCGATTGGCCTGAGTTCTTCGATTTACCTCCCTACTGGTCTTATTTGCGGAGCTCACCATAGAGCCTAGGTAGACAAAGTCCTTTACTGCCTTAAAATTATATCTGTCTTTTGTGGCGTTTTGTTCAAGTCGCCGATGTTGGGTGTCCTTTTTCGTAGACACCATATACTTTGTTTTGCTTTCATCGACCGCCAAACCCATCTTTGCTGACTCGATCTCAATACTTACAAATGCCCCACTAACGGCCCGCTGAGTTCTTCCGATTATGCAAATGTCATCGGCGTAAGCGAGTAGTTGTACAGACTTGTAAAAGATTATGCCTCCGGTGATGGCTTGTGAGTTTCGTACAATTCGATCGCATGACAACGCGTCAGCTTGTTCGGTCTTGTTCTTTCCGACTTTGATGGAGCAGCGAGAGTGTTCCATCGTTATCCTGCACAAACGGACAAGCTTGGTAGGGATGCCGAGGCTAGACATGGCTCTGTATAACTCATCTCTGTACACGCAACTTTGAAATCGATGAAAAGATGATGCGTATCGATTTTATATTCATGGGTTTTTCCCAAGATCTGCCATAGTGTGAAAATGTGGTCAATGGTGGACTTTCCCGGCCTGAAACTGCACTGATAAGGACAATCAGTTTTAGGTGTTCACATAATACAGCAGACAGGATCTTAAATGCGATGTTGGAAAAACATATACCTCTGTAGTTGACATAGCTCAGAGGGTCTCCATTCCTCAGGATAGGGCAAACAATGCTAAGGTTCCATTCATCGGGTATACTTTCGTCCGACCAGATTTTACAGATGAGCTGATGCATGCTCCTAACCAACTCATCTCCTCTTGCCTTGAAAAGTTCGGCGGCAAGGCTGTCGGCTCCAGCAGGTAAAGTATTTTCTGTTCGACCATTTCTAGCAAGGATACCACTGAGATACATTTGGATACTCAATTTGCTAGTAGCTTTGCCACCCCATCGTATAGGAACCCATTTCATGTAGTAACTAAAGAATTGCTATAAGCATTTCAAGTCGCCAATACCTTATGGTATTATCTGAATGGAAATCCAACAAACCTCGTACATGGTTATACTGATGTGCTGTTTGCATCTAAACTGTGGAAGTCGTCTTCATACCTAAAGTAAGTAAAATGATCTCCGACCTATCAGACTACCTCCGCTTAAATTACTTATATGCAGGAATCCAGGATTACACAAAACTGAGTCTGATTGTAAATGAGGATAAGACGAAGGGTATGTATGCTGCAAATAAGCAACGATTCTCCGCACCTAAACCTTGATTATAAAGTCAAAATAGACAGACAAAATCCGACGAAATTAGACTTGAATGACAGGAACCTACCGAGAAGAACTAAGCCGAAGTATATATCCATAAATGCATTTACAAAACCCTTACAATTTCCATGATGTATGCTGAAAAACGTTGAACGTTATCTAAATCAGAGTAAAGCTCCCTTTGTTTGGTGTCGTCGACAGAAAATATTTTGCTCCCATCTGCGTTGACGTTGTATAGCGGAGTAGCTGCGTTACACTGGATGGATGAACTACTACAATCTAGCAAGGTTAGGTTAGGTAACTGGGTGCCCTTGTTGACAGGGTTGTCAACAGCTCACTTAGACCAGTAAGAACCCATTTTGTTCAATATTTAAAACCCTGGGAACCTACAAAATTTCAATCTTCGACCGCTAGGTTAAACCACCCAGATAAATGTATGAATCTCAGAAGTTTTCTTAGCTCAATGCTACCAAGCTCATCCAGCTCTGAAAAGAAGTATCTGCCAAAAGCATAGTTTCTTTTGATGGTTAGAGCTGGACAATCACACAAGAGATGATGAACGGATTCTATTTCATCTAGGTACCTGCAGCTTCTACAGTAGTCGTTATGAGGTAACCTCAGCCGTAATGCGTGATTACCTATCCCACAGTGTCCCGCCACGATACCAACAGCTATACGGATATCGACTTAGTTCCATAAGATTGATAGATCTCTTTTTGTCGTAGACTAGCCATAATGATTTGACTGTAGCGCATGTATCTAATCGACACCACCGTTCATTAGCTTCCTCATCAGACTCAATGTCTATCTATCTGTTTAGGGTGCTGAGCGGCGCACTAGTCTAGGAAAGAGCCCGCGAAGAGCTTATAAGTGAACCTTCTTTGGCTAATTCGTTACCGGAGATCTCCATGTGACCCGGTACCCAGCACAGTTTCAACGTGTTGGCCGTTGAGATAACATCCAATCCTTTTTTAAAATTTTTTACGTGCTTGGATCTTAGTGATGTTGACAGTAATGCCTTAATGGCCGCTTGGCACGCATACAATCTAGCAAAGACAGACTTTAAATCCATCCACAGGGACTACGTGGAAATGAATACCTGATCTGTGATAACATTCATCGGTGGACAAGGATCTCAATCAATTTGGCTGGTTAATTCCAAAGTCTGGTATTAGAGTTTCTAGACCAGATTGTTTCCAACGAGAAGGTTAAAGATTTAAACACCATAACCATTCGCACGGAATGTACGAGTATTGTGCCTACCTCTCCGTCTGTTCGATTGCGATATACGCGTGATATCTTCTGCATATCCACATACTTTACAGCTTAGCTTTGGGCACACAGTAAAAATTAGAATAATATTTCTTAATCACTCAGCACGATTGTGGGGATAGCGCTCTTAACATCATACCTTTTCAAATCGACTGGTCTTTGAGAGGTACTTAGATAACAGAGATTTCCTTCGGCGAACAGGGTCTGAATGACGTCAGGCTCGAAACAGTAGGTGATCCATATGTTGTGATAACGTCATTGGAAAACCGACATCTAATTGTGGTTCACATCTGAAGACATTTTAGTGACAAGTGATGCTGAATAAAGCGAACAAATCAAACGATCCAAGCAGTAGCCTTTATATATTTTTCCAAAAACTTCAGCTACCTAAAAGTTACAAGCATATAACAGACTGCCGAACAGAAAGACACTATCTTGGAGTATATTCAGTTTTACCATTTTGGTATGAAACAATGGTACGAGTATTTTCTTAAAAGTTTTCTCAATGATTCAATATCAGCTTTAAATTAGTTCCACAAAATTAACACAAATTAATCTCAATTCCAGTTCGATTATGAATCAGCTTTAACTCCAAATCAACTGAACTTCATGTCTGATAAAATATTTACAAAAAAAAAGGTATAATCAACTGCGATCGAATTTTGACCCAACATATAAATTCTGTCTTCAAGCAATGTCCACTCATAAGATACTTACCGTCCTCAACCCTACTCCAACACTCCATTTGTTTAATGCGCACACATATTGAAGACCATAAAATTGATCCCAACAGGATTTTCTTTATTTGCCCACATTCGAGAAGCCTATCAATTGTTGCCCACTGAAGTAGGGTACACTTTTACCTCTCGATCTCTCTCGCAGTCAAGTGCTCTGCGTGCAGCGTCTATTCCCTTAACACTCCCATGAGTAGTGCCATTAAGTCACATAATGAAATAAGAGGCCACGCACGCAATCATCGGTAATAACGACCACGACTACATACATACGCCCGGGTGTAAAGTCGTGTAAGTAACATAATCTCGTTAGTACCCAATAAAATGTCCTTTCTTTTAATCCATATTTCATGCTCGTAAAGCGCGCGCGATTCTCAATGTGGGGCGGGGGCGAATTTATTTCCTCCTTCCAGGCGCCACATCATTGACATAAATATCATTGTGCCCTACGACTCCCCACGTACCCAAATAAACAAACCCGTAATAGCCATCAGTAGCAGTAGTCAGAGCAGCACCAGCACCAGCACCAGTACTCATTGCATATGGCCCCAATGGACATTTGGATCCTCCATCGAATTCTCATTGGGACCATAAAATTTCCACATAATAAAAAGTGAAGCAACAAAAATTTCTGTCATTTCTCGCAGAATTTTTTTTTTTTTTTTTTTTGCCAGCGAGATAAACAAAAGTAGGGGTCGGGCGGGTGTTTTGTTACCATCCACCCTCGCAATCTACACGTATCTGTGTAAAGTATCTGCGATATGATATGGGAAGGATTTATTATTCCTCCATCTCCATTTCGGTGAGTGTGTTTATGACAGTGGAATTTAACTGTTTTTTTTAAGGATTTCTTCCTTTTTTTTTGTGATGGGATGCCATCGCGCAGTGGTAGTGGCAGAAGCAACAGTAACAAACGAAAAAAGCAAAAGCTCCGTTTGTAGGGAATTATTATTGCAGCACATAAGCGTATAGCACCACTGTATATGATTTCTAAAAAAAAAAAAAAGTGAGAGCCGTGGCGCTTACACGTGACTACCTCCCAAACACATACACAAGCACACATGGTGGTCTCCAGCAAGGACAATTCTTTTGTTTGTGTTTCGTTTATTTGACAAAATGTCACCAGCCATAAATTATGCCCAAAAGAAGACTGATAATGACATCACAGATGTGGGAGACATTTGGCTTCGTGGCGCAAAAAAAAAAGAACAACCGACAGCCAAATGACGTAGAAGACAAATTAAATGCAATATGAGGGTGGGTTTTAGGGGAGGATGATCTCCATGGGTGCCTTTAAGTGGCCAAGTATCTCATTGGCGTACATGTATGTACTCGACTCTTATGAACCCTTTTGGTTTAATCGATTAGAAAAGTTTGTTTATGACATAGAAAAATAGGACGAGAAAATAAGTTACGGCATCGTGAATCATAATGGAAATTTTGGAAAAACCCAACTATGGTGCTCAAAGGCACTACTTGGCATACATACGAGTATATGATGCGAGGGACTACTTAGGATTCAGAACACTTACTGATTAGAAGAATTTACTATTTTGTTTATGAAAATACGTAAACATATTAACATTATCGCGTAGACAGACAAATGAAATACCCTCCCAGATGATAAATTACTTACGGACAAGAAGTTTTAATGAAAAGGTCCTAAGGACGATGGTAGTAAAACTGATTCAATTCCTTGGGCAGACTTTAGTGGCACAAGTACTCGTAGTCTTGTGAAATGTTTGAGAATGATTTTTTGAGTATTTTTTTGCAAGTCCGGTTTGTTAAAGAGAAAGGACTTTAATGGCCTTTTGATCTCTGAAAAAAATCATCGTGGTTGAGAGGTTTATCTTTTTTAAAAAAAAAGTCGAAATAACATGACAACTTTTCTATCATTTTTCCCTAATTCTTTCTTCTGAAAACTTTGGAATGATTGATGGATATACATCTCCGCTATATAATACGAGTAGATCGGAAAATTTCAAATTTCCTAATATTCACTAGAAAAGTTGCTATAGGGTGACCAGATAGTAATAACAGTTTTCCCAATTATTATGTTTCAGCAGCTGTCAAAGTTACCAATGACAGCTAGCTGTCAAAATATTCTGCTTGCCATTTCATCATGCATCGTTTGACACTTCCCGAATGTGTGGAAAAATATTATCGAAATTCCGACTCAGTTGTAAATACGCAACGTGAATTTCGCCTTAAGGTCGGTCGTTATCATGACTTCAGTGCGCAGGCAATTCGACGCACGAGTACACTCTTTTGGATCTTAAGCCACCAACCAGACATAGATCGGTGCGAAGTGAAGAAAATATAGCCGCTGTAGAGGCCAGTATCAAAGAAGACCCAGAAATGTCGATTCGGCGCCGATCAGCTGAATTGGGCATCGCCAGAGAGTCAACCAGGCTTATTTTGCGGTTGGATTTGAGCCTACATTCGTACAAGATTGTGCTGACGCAAGAATTGAAGCCGGACGACCATAGACAACACCGTGAGTTCGATAATTGGGTGCTAGAAATGTTGGCCGTAGATCCGGATTTTGGCCAAAAATCATCTTCTCGGACGAGGCCGTTATTGGAGCAACCACAATCCACAAGTGTTCGACCAAGCATCAATCCATCCACAAAAATTGACTTTTTGGTGCAGTTTATGGCACGGCGGCATCATCGGACCTTATTTTTTTCGAAATAAGGAAGGAGACACCGTTACCGTCAATGGTCCTCGGTATAGAGCGATATTAACCGACTTTCTGAGCAACAGAGAAAACATCGATACATCAGAGCTGTGGTCCCAACAAGATGGCGCTACATGCTCGAAGTGGTGAAGGACTGGCGACTGGGTCATCTCACGGCGAGCATTCATCAATTGGCCGCCGCGATCATACGACTTGACACCCCTTGATTATTTTTTCTAAGGCTACGTCAAGTCCTTAGTCTACTCTAACAAGCCAACCACTTTGGATGAGCTCGAGACCAACATTCGAGGCGCTATTGCCGGAATAACGCCGCACATATTGGACCGCTTGAAGCACTATCAGCGAAGCCGAGGCGGCAATTTAAATGGTGTGCTACTGTAATGGCATGAATGTAGCTTTAAAATGGAGCCAGAATCAATTTGATATCTCACATCGTTGTTGATTTATTTAAATTTATTTTCCTATCGTTCTTATCTGGTCACTCTATAGAATACAGGGGCTAAGATAGTTGTAGGTAGGGGCTTCGCTTGACATAGTATATATCCATACAATTGCTGACGAGTAGTATTACCATTGCAATGATATGTAGCTCGTCTGGTTATAGATTTCTTAGTGGGCCCACTGCAAGGTTGTGTCTCATTTTCTCTTCTTTGAAATCTGTTGGTTGTTGGTTACCATTTACGCAGAACACTTTGCTTTAACTGTCGCAGGTAATCATTTGACAATCTTCTCGAAATTTTACAAAGGAATTGATAAGTGTGAGGGTAAGTAGCTGATTTAGCCCAATCTAGCTTTCGGGCAGGCAACTAAGCTAGGCCATTAGTAGATAATGGGGTTACTTCGCGGGGCGTGTTTTTCGTTTAAATAGCTGTCCTCGTCTGTGCTCTAAGCATTTTCCTCTCATTTTCTGCCCATTCTAACTCGGCTAGAATACAGATTAGTGGTGTCTTTATCGCATCCCGGGTTCTCTTCGATTTCACCATCTCTTTGTGAACTATTTATTTCTCCTCGCAGTCTTCATTTTTATTCAAAGAAACGTGAGCAGCTAAACACCACATGCTACGGGTCCTCTTCGCATCCAGGACGTACTGGATATTCTGAAGAGTCGTCTTGCCTAAAGTGATGGTGGTGTTGACGTAAATTGATAATTTGATTCTCCATATTTTCTGCTTATTCAGGTAGAATCAGATTATAGGTGCATCTGCCTTGCAGCATCCCAACGTTGTTACCATCTCCTCAGCGACACATCTCTTTCTTGTCTTCTCACTTCTGCGATTTCGATTTTTCATTTTTGCCATCGTGTATTCATTTATAATAATACTTCACCTCTTTTTGGTTCTTTTTCACATTTAACCAATGTGCCCAGACAGGAAATGCGCAGAGCTTACCATTACCAAATGTTTGGCAACATTCCGAAAAGCGCCGTATGTACTTAAAACGCCTTTTCCGAAACGTATTCCACATGTCTTTCGAAATTTAGTCAATAATCTATTAAAACGCCGAGGCATTTACTGTGTCTTTTTGAAGGTATGACTCAATATGCAGATTCTGTGGCTACTAATAAGCACCGCTTCCGTCTTACTCGTATGTTCTGCAAGTCCTATTTACCTTTTGATTTCAGCCATTCCTTGATAGATTCAATTGTCTGATTTGCAGCAAGTCCAGTACATCAAGGTATTTCGCTATCGTCGGCGATAGGTTTGCAGCCCTAGAATTCCATCGAGTACTCCTTTGGCCTTCTGTCGGTATAGAGAGTGCACCACGTCAACTTAGTATTTAAAATTAAAAGAAATAGTCTACTATCTCAACCAGGCAAGAAGACATAACATGACAAAGGTTCGGTGGGTGAGGTTTCTTCGATGACCTAAAGAAGACATTTGTATATATTTTCACCTCCAAAACCATTTTAGCATACTCGTACTCCAAGAGGAGGTTATGTCATTAAAGCCATATTTTACCTGCTGAGAGAAGCATTTTAAGAATTTCCCAAGGGAGCGATTTGACAGATTCTCTCGGAGATGTCAGTTTTTATTCAAAGCGATGGATTTGGCATAAGAAGGATTGAAAATGCTCTAGAAGCTTGCACAATGGTAGGTATCATCCCGAGATACTACCTCAAAAGCAGGCACACAAATAGGCTTGGTACACTATTTTTTAAGGACCTATATGGACGAAGAAAAACTTTTCATACTCTTTTTACGTGTTCAAGGGGATGGGTGTCCGTAAGAGGAAAGGTGCATTTGGGACATTTTCTAAATCTTCATCACTTTATTGGAATCCCCAACTGGTTCATCGAATAGAACTGCAAATTCAAAAAGTCGTAGTAGTAGTATCACAATGGACTTAGTGTGTTTGTACTCCTATAACAGGCAGGCAGTTGAAACCTAAGGACCGCATTGAAATCAAATTGGGATTTTCTTCAGTACTGTTGGATGCTCATTTGCAGGGGTGTGGATATAAACTCAGCAAAGATATGGGTCAATCAGTCTGAATGAGAGATGTTCAGAAGAACTCAATGGAGTAATTCATAGAAATGCGGTACTTGGATAGCCATTTTAGTCATTTTAGTTCACCTGGAAACCTCCCTAATATTTCTCATTTAAAACTCGTTTTGTTGCAGAACAAATAAATTTCGATATTTGCTTGGAAAACATGTATTCGAGAGAAGAATCTACAGCCGTTTCAGGGCTCAAGTACTATAATTTTGCTTAAAAAATAGACCGCAGCAGTTCGTGATGTACTGACAATAACAACTGTGGGACAGAAATGAGGGCAATACAATGTTTGTCAATGACAAAAATGTTTGTAAAGTAGTATCGCATAGAGAGCAAGGTTTACAACACAAAGGAAAGCTCTGTAAACAATGGGTGCAGCAGGGGAGAAGACTCGCGTAGTATTTATAATTAGTATAACTACATCGAAACTGCGAAAACCCACTAAGAAGGATGGAATCGGACTTCTTCCCCAAATGGGAATCACTAAGGGTCTTTACTGCTGAGTATAACATACAAATAATAGGCTCTCCGACTTCAGGACTTATTTACAGCATCTAAGTAATAGCCATCTTAATATCCTGAAACTATTTGAAAAGCACTGAGGTGGCTCCACAGTAGCTGTAAAAGTTTATTAGGAAGACCACATTAAATCCGGTGTAACAAGTGAAAAGAATGATTCTGTATTCCTTATTAAACTGACACTAAATTAGATATATTCCTCGATTATGTGTAAGTATATCTCAATACCAATGGTCTATAAAATGAAATACGAAATGACCTGCATACAGGATGACCTAGCCTCATACCGCTCACAAGTCTTCCCCCAAAAAGGGCTAATAGCAAAAGTGACTGAAGCGAAAATTTAATTTTCCACATTTCAAGCAAAAGTTTCCCTTTGTTCTACGTGATTCTCTGAATTTGTTTCTTCATCGACAGAGGCAATTTCTTTCAATTTTTCAGTTAGGATAATGCAGCTGCTGCGCTGCTTCTGATTGTCCTTAAAAATTTTATCCACATCTGAGTTTTTCTTTTTTTTCAATTCACTTGATATTTATTTTGTTCACAGTACGACAAGTTTATAAGATACGAACGCTGCCTATTGTGCCGACTTGCTATTGTCCAAGCGATTGTCTATGCCTTCACGTTCCATTGAATAATAATAAGGACGAACGAACAGGGGCGACTACGATGGTAACAAATCAAGGACCACTGCCAGAAACAATTCTATTGATTGCCAGAAACTATCGAAGTTATCCAAGGATTTTCAAAAATTCAATTTTTCTAGGCAGTGCAGGACTGCAATGTAAGAACTTTCTGGTGCGTTTATTTATAGGGATGTCGGCTTAAGAGGATTTGCATAAACGATATTGCGTATGCAAGTATACATGATATGTACGTACGTAGAATACTATTTCCGGGACATTTTTTCCCCATCACAGGAGAAAAAAGAGAAAAGAGAGGCAAATACATTTTTCGCTTAGCAAATGTAAGGAATCATTCCATTCCATGAGTATTTCATTTCAATCTATCGCATGATTTCCGTTCATGTTACGATTGATCAGATATGTCAGTTGGGAATAATTCGATTTTTGCGTTTCTTAACTTGGATATGAAGTTCTCGTACGTGTTTAAGTAGATGCCTCCATGGTTACCAATTCTAATGCCGTTCATGAATATTTTTAAAATATATTTTTTTCTTTTCTTTCAGGTAACGCTCTCTTGAGTCTTAAAGTGAAAGAATCTAGAAATGTAAGCATTTATCTTTAATAAAAGTTTTTCTTCGCAGTATCTAAAAAACAATTGAAGTGTATTGATACGTTTCTTACGAATTTATAGCAGAAAGAATAAGACCAGCTTTCTGGCCATTATTTCCGAATTTACATCCCTGATGCCTATTGGTAGACCAAACGAAATGAACCCAACAATTAATACAACTTTTTTTTTTGTGTAGTCCACCCCACAATATCTCACCGCAGGTTATGTAGATGGGTGCCTTATGACAAACAGAGTCACTGCTCACTTAGACCAACAATTCGGGTCCATTGTGCCCAATCATTTACCCCTGAATACGCTGTAAAGTCCGCTGTTAGAACCACCCAGACAGTGATATTAATCTCAGGAGGTCTGTAAGCTCTACATTAACTGAGTCCTCCAATTCCGAGAAGAAGTTACTTCCGAGAGTTCTCATTCTTATAACGGATAGGGCAGGACAATCACACACCAGGTGACGAACTGATTCAATTTCTTCTTCGCTCGACTGCAACTTCTACAATAGTCATTATGTAGTACACTGAGTAGCTCCGCGAGAACGCCAATGGCGCAAAGACCAGTAATTATTCCAGAAACGACCCGTGTATTATAACGACTAAGTTTCACCAGAGAAGTAGATCTCTTCTTGCTGAAGGGCGGCCATAGCGCCCTGGCCGTTGATCATGTTTTCAGATGAATCCACCTTCTGTTTGCTCGATCGGTGGTTTCATCTCTCTCCTAGCAAGCTCGTTAGCCCTTTCGTTTCCTTCGATATCCATATGCCCTGGTACCCAGCAGAGGGTCACCGCATTGGCTCTGGATGTTCCATTTAAAAGTGATTTGCAGGTCCTCATAAGCCTTGATCTAATTATCTCACCGCAAGTCATTTTATTTGTGGTGGCTTCCGGCTTAATCTCAAAACCTGAATTTGTTCAAAATCCAATCAGCGGTCCTTTACCTAGGCAGCTGAAAAAAGGATTTAAACATTCACAAATCGCTCTACGGGGGGAGTGAACATTTTTAAATGAAACTACTTTCAAGTTTGCGAAGATTGTGATGATTTGCGGGGAAGAAAAGTTGTATCGGAGGGGATCAATTGCAATCCATTTGACTAAATAAACAGCTGAAGCATAAGAGGAAGAGGTAGTGGAAGAGACAGTGCAGACTTAGGCAGTATGTGTCGGTAAATAGCGAAATCCGGTGGCAGTGTTGCGATACTATTTATTGGAGAGGTCCTGAAAATTGTAGATAAAATAAAGGATATGAAAAAATATGTCTTTGGGTTGGAGAAGGTGCTAGTTTCTGCGAGGTATTACAAAATTCTAAATGAAGATGGAAATATGGGAGAAATAATGTGAATGATGCATGGTAAATGACAAAGCCTAAACAATATCTCTTGCACGAAACTTAAGCTATCTCAGTCTGTGGACCAAGCTGAGAAGGTTACTTTCCTTCACATGCTGTATCCCAAGAAGGTTAGATGTCAGGAAGAAAAATCGTCAAGTGCGACTCTTTTAGCACATAGAGGTCTGCGTTAGAAAGAAAATAATTGAAGTTTGTAACCAAAATTCCATACAAAAAGTAGACGGGACTGATCGATTTCTTAGATTCTAAAATAATTGAACCGATTTTGGTGAAATTTCCTTTACTGATTAGAGGATCAAACAGTGACCAAATGCATGAAGTAGATGAAAATTAATACATCACTGCCGATGTATCTAGAAGCTCAAGGATTGCGCAAACTCCAAAGTTAAACGTCACGTGGGTCCTGAATAAAATGGTGTGAGGAGTATCGGAAAATCAGATTAAATGTGGAGAAATGCAGACAAGTCAAGAGACAATTACTATATTGATAGCTTTCACCAAAAGAAAAGTTGTAAGCATGGCGAGGAACGATCAATTATATTCAAAGGCTTTAGATATCATCTGAAAAAAGATTGGAATTTTGGTGGCACTCTGTTATGTCAATATCCAGCACTACCAGAGGAAAATGAATCGAAGATTCCCACTAGTTAAAACCCTTAGCAAATGCTAACATTGACACAACGAATCGAGATCCGGTAGAAACTCTGGAGAAATTCATAAAATAACTCTTTAAAAGGATATTATGTCTGGTAGTACAATGGGCCGAATCTGAGTGTGACCGCATTGGGTTTGCTTTCATAGACTAGTAGAGATAAACAGAAGTATAGTATCGTAATTTCTACATTTAGAAGCTTTAAGCTTTCAGTGCAAGTCTCTTATCTCTCAAACCCAACACGGCTTGAAAGGTAAATCAACTACCACTAAGTTAGTCGAATTCGTGTCCTTCGCCCTGTCTGCCTTAGAGAATGGCAAAGAAGTCGACGTTATTGTAACTGATTTTAGTAAGGCTTTTGATAAGATATCTCATAACTTAATCCTCTTCAAATTGTCGACCCTCGGTTTCGAAGCCATATTGTTAAAATGGATATCTTACTTGGAAAACCGTTCTTACAGAGTTCGCTTCAGATCCATCTTATCGACTCCCTTCCTGGCCACCTCTGGTGTTCCGCAAGGCAGCCATCTAGGTCCCCTTCTCTTCATTCTAACCATAAACGATGTCGAGAGGGTTATTAAACACTCTTCCCTCTCTCTGTACGCTTCTTCTTCTTCTTACGGCGAAGTTATGATCCGGAGTAGAAGGATCACAACCCTCCCACTTTACTGTATCCCTACTGGTCCGCCTGTGTACGGACGCTGATGATACCAAATTTTTCAAAGCCATCTCTTCACCACATGACTACTGTCTCTTTCAACAAGACCTTGATAGTTATCGAACTGGTGCCTACAAAATCGCTTAGAGCTCAATATCGCCAAATGCCAATCCATTACCTTATCACGTAAGCACCACGTGTCCTCCGCCCGCCTTTACCTTCTCCATGGTCAACTTATATCCATCGTTCAATCTCTCCCCGATCTTGGTATATTGTACGATAGGGAACTAAATTTCCGTTCACATATTGATGAGATAATTCGTAAAGCTAATTCATCACTTGGCTTTGTCAAATGATGGTCCAAAGAATTCTCTGACCCTTACCTGACCAGATCCCTCTACATTACCTTTGTGCGCCCCCGCCTTAATACTCCAGTCAAGCGTGGTCACCCTTTCAGCAAGTTCATGTGACCAGAATCGAGAATGTTCAACGTCGATTTCTTCGATTTGCCCTTCGAGGTCTTCCTTGAAATGATCCATTTATCTTGCCTCCCTATCGAGACCGCCTCAACCTCATCAACCTGAGTACTCTAGAGAAAAGCAGAGATGTTGCAGACATTCTTTTCATTCATCGACTTCTTTCAGGCTCTGTTGATTGTGCATCTCTTTATAACTCAATTTTCTTCAATACCAACCCACGAAATTTACGATGCCCTCGTCCCACCGCACTTCATATGGATCTAATGAACCAATTTCCCGTATGCTGCGAAAAGTGAACTCAAACCTCACCCAGTTTGATTTTAACCCCAGCACTCCCTGCCTCAAAACCGAACTCCTTCACCATTCTCCTTAGCTTTAAGTCTTAGTTTTAAGTTTTAGTTTTAAGTTTTAGGTTTAAGTTTTAGCCTTAAGTTAGTTGTAGCTTGTAAATTCGCCCCCACCAAAATTAAAAATTAAATTAAATCAGGCAAATTCGGTGGCTGTTGGATGGTATTCGTACTGTTCTTGGTCAAAAACTCACGAATAAGGATGGCATTGTGCGACGGTGCGTTATTGTGGTGAATAACCCACGAGTTGTTTGCCCACAAATCCGGTATTTTTTTCGCGAATTACTTCACCTAAACATCTCATAATGCTTAAATAATAAATCTTGTTGACTGTGGCAAGAATTCATGATACACACCACCATTGTAATCCTTGAAAACCGTGAGCATCGCCTTCTCTTTCGACTGAAAACGACGTGGTTTTTTCGGTCTTGGCTCAGTCGGTGTTTCGTACTCACAAAGCCACATCTCGTCTCCATTAATTATGCATTTGATGAATGTTGGGTCGGATTCAGCCTCTAAAATCATGTCCTTCGCGATGTCAATGAAATTCAGGTCTCTCGGCACCAGCTTTGTAGCGACACGTCTGAAACCCAAATCTTTAACCAAAATGTCTTGAACGGATCCATAAGCAATGTTCAATTTGTGGTTTTCGGTCAACATTTCTTTGATTTTATTAATTTTTTCGTCGGTTTTCGATTTTGATGGCCTACCACTGCGTTCGTCATCCTCAACGGACTCACGACCACTTTTGAAGCGTTTTTGCCACGCATAAACGTTTGTTTTCGATAGAGTATCGTTGTCGAAACACTTCTCTAATATTTGCAAAGTCTTCGCACCGTTGAACACAAAATTTTGGATACAAAATTTGATGCAAACTCGTTGTTGCAAAGTTGATCCCATTTTTGAAATCGTAAACAATCGAAAACATACACGGAGGCAGATGTACTCTCGACAGCGTAGCTGTCATTAATGACAGGTGTCAACCTAAAAACTTGAATCAGATGACTGAAAGCGCCACGTGGTAGTCATTCCTGAAACATGAATGTCACATCTATCCAGCCAGCCTATTGCGCAGTTTTCCAATCGCGGACCACTTGTTATTGCATAGCAGTTTATGTTTAGGCCGTTCAATCTCATCTCTTTTTCTTCAGCCAGAATACCAGAAATTAATTTCTGAGGCAACCGTTACTACAATTTTATAGTTTTCTTGTTATATTTGCGGTCGTTCTCGTCTTCATGTGCTGAACTAGATAAAAGTTTTAATATAAGAGCTTGAGCTGATTTTATAAAGATCGCAACTTGTGGAATGATTTTGGCGGAGTTTATCTTCACACCGCAACTTGTTGATTTCAGTCATCAAATCGTTGAATATTTGGAGAACTCTTTTAAAGGGTTTGAGTTAGGGATTCACAAAGAGATTCCTTTCGTTAAATATACGCCGCATACATGGCCTACCAAATCTTACAGCGCTCTTGCTACCTCCACCAAGTTCTTGTTTTCGGATAACGTGCCTGAGTGCTTCATTGTCATGGATAACCTTGCCACTGAAGGCTTCCATTAGAATAATGATGTCTCCATAAATTGGTTGAATTATGGGCGACACCTTGTTATCTGTAGAACTCATAGTATTCTTTCTCAGTCGCTGACTTATAAGGGGATGTAAGGCATAATGGTGCTAACTTTTCTCTTACTCTAAATCTGTTTGTCAATATCCGACCACCTGAAGAGATGCAGAATATGAAACCTTTGCATGTGCTTGAATGCACATGTCGGGTGAACATGGGAGAACATGGGAAGCCGAGAGTTTTCCGGATGAGTGAAAAGGGGAATGATTGTCAAGCTCCCTAAAAAAGGCAACCTAATGCAGTGCGAAAACTGGAGAGGTATCTGCGTGCTGCCTGCTGTGGCCAAGATAATAGCTAGAATCATCCTGGAGCGAATCAAAGAACACCTTGAAGACACACTCGACGCCGAACAAGCAGGTTTCCGCTCTGGATCCTCCTGTGTCGACCACATCAACACCCTTCGGATCATCATCGAGCAATATGTTGAATATCGATCACCACTTCACCTGTTGTTCATCGATTTTGAAAAGGCGTTTGATAGTGACAATCGGGAATTTATTTGGCGTACCTTGCGCAGGAGAGGCATTCCGGATAAATTAATAGCAATTATCAAGGCTACATATGATGGGTCCACATGTCACGTTTTGCACAGAAGAAGGCTGACTGAGGAATTCGAAGTCCAAAGTGGGGTTCGGCAAGGCTGCATACTTTCACCAATATTGTTTTTATTGGTGATTAGCGATGTGCTGAATGCGGCCTTATCAACAGGAAATGGAGGAATTCGATGGACTCTCACATCTGAACTCAAACACCTCGACTACGCCGACGATGTATGCCTACTGTCTCACAGAATAATGGACCTTCACCAAATGACAGCAAATGTGGAGAGGGAAGCAGACGTCGTTGGGCTGAAAATTAACTCGGCAAAAACAAAAATGATCAGCCTAGGACCAAACTCATCAACTCATATATGCATTGCTGGACAAACGGTTGAGAGAGTAGAGAGTTTCCAATACCTTGGGAGTATTGTCTCAACCGATGGCGAAACCGAACTGGATATAGCCAGCCGAATAGGTAAAGCAAAATCTGCGTTTGGGATGCTATCCATAGTTTGGCGAAGTAATGCAATTAGCTTAAACACCAAGCTACGACTGTTCCGTTCCAATGTTGAATCCGTGTTGCTATATGGATGTGGTACCTGGAGAGTGACCGTCACTATCACGAGGAAGCTGCAAACGTTTGTCAATAGGTGTCTACGTTACATCTTAAGGATATTGTGGCCAAACCGTATCTCTAACGAACAGCTTTATCAGAGAACGGGCCATGAACCTATAGGCACAACCATACGACGACGAAAGTGGCAGTGGATCGGTCACACTCTCCGAAAGGGTGACAGGTCCATAGCTAACCAAGCGATGCAATGGAACCCGCTTACCCAGGATGGCAGGATACGCGGCGGTCCTAGGAGCACGTGGCGCAGAACAGTTGAGAAGGAAGCACGGCAACTGGGAAAGAGTTGGGGAGAGCTGAGGCACATTTCCAGAAATCGCACACGATGGCGCGTAGGCGTTGTAGAGGCCCTAGGACCCACAAGGGGATACAGGACATAAGAAGAAGAATGTGCTTGAAGTTAGATGCGGTATTGTACCAAACTAACACATATTTCGGGACCGTTTTTCTAGAATTAAGTAAGCTTGGTGATTTTACATTAATTTCATTGATTTATCGAAGGCAAATTGCTTCTGCACGTACTTGTGATACCACTAGACTACCACGAAATACTAAAATCCAATTAGGAAACGAAATAGAAAACTTAATTTTATTCATTCTATGATACAAGACCAAATAGCACCCCGATAAAGACGAAACAGCAAAAGGAACCCCAACTAGTCAAACTAACTTCAATGTGATTTTTTTTTTTTTTGAAGAAGGGAAATAGTTTCCTTGCATCCAGTTATTTCCAAAGTTTTGCAGAATAAGTCAAAAGTATGAAACCTCTAAAAATGCACCAGAAAAAGAGAAGAAACAATTTTTTTCAATTTTTCTCGACTTTTCCTCGGAATTTATTCAATCATCACGTTGACTCCTTCGTCAGTGGCGAAACTTTTCAAAACAAACACAAAGTCGAAGAAGAAACCCAAACAATTTTTCTCTACCCCCTTCCTTTAGTAAATTTTTAAAGATTTTTATTTAATTCAAACATTTTTTTTTTGGCTTGAAAATGAAAATGTTTCCTCAAAAGGGCAACGTTTCCACAGAAACTAGTTCTGATGACACTTCGTTATCCTGCAATTGAACTGTTGACCAGATAAACTTTGCGCCACTTCCCAAAACCAAATACGAACCATAGACGAGAGATTGTGTGTGTGTTTATGGTATAAATTGGCTAACCACAAGGTACTCGTACGAGTATTTTATTTCGTCCGTAGAGTTGTAGAACTTTTCCCAAAATACATGCTGAGATACTTTTCCAATTCTATATTACACTTGCTCCCTATTTCCTGTGCCATTTTGCTGGAGAGAACTTTTCGTTTAGATATTTAACTTCATTCCCTGTTCACTTGGTTTTGTACCAAAAGAACCACTTACCAGAAGCAGTGACCATAAACACAGGTAACGACACATACAAGTACGAGTATATACATGCCAATCGATACCAAATTTTAGGGGTCCTTCTTCCTGTCTCCTGTCTGCCTTTCAAATGGAACAGGAAACCTTATTTAGGCCAGGTAATAGGTTAGCAGGAGACGTTCGGATAAAATCCCAGCTAAACAGGAAACCAGGGACAATGTCTGAACAATGAAAGGTAATGCCCTGGTTAACTGGTTCAATTGTCCAGCCAACATTTCCGAAACCAGACCATGAAGGAATAACTTTTAATGGGTTTCCAAACGCCAACCACCAGTGTATATTGGGACAAAGGAGACTTCTATAGAAATTAGACCACCCCGCCTGCCTCGTGGCAATGTCATACAAGAATTGAATGGAAGAAAAGAAAAGGATTTGCTCGTGTTCACCACATCCATTCAGGACACCAATTTTTATTTTCTTTTTTTGCGGAACGTCAAACAATGTCTAGTCGAGTTGATTTTCTTTTCCAAGAGTCGGAACGAGATGTGTGTGCATGTGTGCAGCACAGTCGTCGTCGTCGTCGTCGTCGTCGTCGCCTGTTGGTGTCAATTATTCTGTCCAAGGATAAGATCCTTGATTGATTTCAACAGATTATGACGGATTTGAAGTGGAATTATTGTCATTACTGGAATTATCGGAAATTGAGCATTTTCAACGTCAGTAGCGTATTGATCACACATAAAGACTGTTGCTTTCATTGTGACAGGCTGTGGCTTTTGTAGTTTGTGGATTATATTGGTGTCGTATTCCAAAGAAGCATTGATTGGAATAGAGAAGGATATAGGTGCGATAACGCGTGATAGATTTTCGACTACAGGAGGTATAATTTTATATAGTATTAAGATGTATTTTAATTATTAGATACAAGTTCCTAAGAAACTGCGGGGTGGAACTGACACTAATGGCTTCTTTGATAATTCCATTTTATTTCTTCTTTAGTCTGGAAGTTGTCAAGAACTAGGAACTCTGGAAGATGGATTGCATCGATTTTTTCCAAGATGAACATTTTGTTGCCAAATATTCATTTAGTTAAGGGAAAGACAACTGGGTGGTCCATACAAATTCAACGAAAACTTTTATCTGTGTCGATACCGTACAAAAAGTTTAAGCAAACTTAAGTTTTTGAACCATTCCAGTTCACTTTGGATCGGCTACAGTACTTTGGGTACAGAATTGGATTAGCGTCAGCTTTTATTGAGGTAGGAGAAAGCCACTCCATAGTAGTCGATGGTTCCACGCCTATGCATCCAATTTAAAAATTGGGGCCAGAGACAAATCTTTTGGAACTCCGAAGATATACTCGCCGACGTTTTTCCTTTAAGATTGATGCAGATGGACATGTGTACTGTGCACAAAAGAAAAGAATTAAAAGAGAGAGTAGCTCTTCTATTGGCCTTTCTACTTAACAGACAGTTCTTTGTCGTATTTTCGTTTTCTTTAAATGTGGTTCTAGCTAGTTCTAGCACTTACATGATATCTTGTTTAGGGAACCGCATATTATTGACAGTTTCAAGACTTCATGATCTGGAAGTGGTATGGCCAATTCGAATACCGGGAGAGGTACAGAATAAACGTGCTTCAATTCAATCACGTTCGCTGTGTTAACAGTTAGAAGATGGGCTTCTCCAGAAGTGGGTTAGACAAGAGCACGTCAAGATTGGGGCGTACATGCAGTAGATTATAAACTCTATTTTAGGACTCATTGACATTGAGAATGGTGAAGGAAAATTAATACTTCTGATGACCTCGCATTTGATCACCATTTGACACAATGGCGTTTAATATACTAGTTGGCACTTCTCGGACAGAAATTCTAAGGGGTTCTCCGTCAAAATAAATAGAAGCAATATGTACTCGTATAGGACATAGTACTTTAATGTATTCTCCAAAGAAAATGGAAATGCAAAATTTCTGGAACACGATGCCTGCATAAAGATGCTTGGAAGATATAAAGGTACATAGCAGAGAGTATCTCTGACTAACACGACACACAGGAAAAAGATGGAAATGGACCTTGCAAGGTCATAAATAAAGATTACATATGTTTTGAAGTATTAGGAAGTGTAGAGTGGAAGTCATTGTTAAGATAAGTTACCCTAACTCTCCCAGTGAGTAATGAGAAATAATGAGAAGCATGTGCATATGCAAGAATACCATACCGCACCCGCTGAAAGTCGACGATCTTGACTCCACAAGCATTCTGTTAAAAATACGTAAATCATTGTCCTCAATTCTTGTTTTAATTTCCTG
Source organism: Pocota personata (assembly GCA_963082735.1). Lineage (NCBI taxonomy): Eukaryota > Metazoa > Arthropoda > Insecta > Diptera > Syrphidae > Pocota > Pocota personata. The sequence continues at coordinate 19,886,560 of OY720431.1, forward strand.
TTCTGCATTCAAATAAGGAACAAAACTTCAACCAGTAGTGTACTACGGTATCCATATTTTATAAAAATTAAAAACCCACAAATTTGGACAGCAATAGTTTTCTTTGTTGCACGTACCACTTTCGAGATAAAGTTTTCCAATTCGGGGAAAGTCTGACATTTTGGATGCGATTATAAAAATGCGCCGTTTTCGAACAAATTAAAAAGGTTTTTCTTCATTAACTTCCGGGCTAAATTTGGTATTTTGGAAAAGAATTTCAAAGCCTAAAATTTTAACCCTAAGGAGCGGAACAGAATGTGTATCTGCGTCTGTGTCTGAGTCTGAGTCGCAAGCTGTCAAAATATTAAATGTATGGAAAGCCGTAAGTCGCAACACAATGTGTGCCTGCGTCTGTGTCGTGAATCGCGAAGTTGGATTTTGTTCAACTTCAAGCAGCGATGCAAATTTGACGTTTATGAATTTGTACACAAAAGCTTTTGTTGTTTTGGAAATGGAGGTCGAAAAATTTATAGAATTTGTCGAATCCCAATTACAAAAATTTAAGAAAAAAAAAAAAAAATGCAAAAATGGAAGGAGATATCCAACGAATCAAGTAAAAAAAAAAGTATTTGTAAATTTTGTTTACATTTGTTTTGTTTCCATTGTTTACAGTTGATGAGTGCAAAAAAAAAAAATGGAAGAGTTTGCGAGACAGCTACAACCGGGAGTTGTCAAAGCTACAATTGGCTTACGTATAGATGCTTTTTCAATTTTTCTTTTACCAGGCCTAGCAATAAATTATACTGCTGCTTTCTCATCCTTGTTGCTTTAAAAAAGGTCCTCATCGTGCTCTTTGAGGTGTTTGAAAGTTGTCTCAAAAATCCTCTTTCTTTTCTTTCCTTATAAAGAGGACGAACCCACCATCTGCGCTTCCTCTTTATTGCTAAATAGCATATGTACAGAACACACATAATAAAAGCAATTTCTTCTTGTTCGTCCATATCCATTATCCACAATGAATAAGAAACTCGCTTAAGCACTAATAAAATTAAGAAGTAAAAACACAAGATGCAAATTTGACAGTCGCTTTTATTGTGTTTACTTTAACCGCAAGCAGCGCGGTAGATGTTTGACACCGCTGCAAGACTCAGACACAGATACACATTCTGTTCAGCCCTTAATGGCGAGTAGCGATATGATGACTTCCAAATCGATGTGACAGAACTTAGCGATTTGACAAAACTTTCCTATATTTTTTCAAAAGTAGAACTGAAGTACTACCTTCGAAACTAATACTTTGAACTGAAACTTAGTTGCGACTATCAATCCCGCTCTAATAATTTTTTCGTAATTCATAAGCTTTTTCAAATATTTGAATAAATAAACCATTTAGTAGAAAAAAAAAAAAAAATTTTAAAAAATTCGTTATCCATTTTGTAGTGAATTTGAGAACCGAAAACGATTTTTCCATTAACTTTTGGATAAAGTTTGTTATTTTGAAGGATTGTGTGCCTTCAATTTTCACAAATGATAAAGAAATCGATATCTATTTTGTAGTGAATTTTAAGGCCTACAATTTCGAATATATATATATTTTTTTTTTGTTTGATGTACCATTTCCAAGATATTTGCATTCAAATATGATTTTTATAGCAACTTTTAAGTAGGAGATTTATGCATACCTTAAATTTTCGTAAAATCATACAAAATTTCGGAATCTACTTTTTTTTTTTCAGAATTCACCCTTTGCGAGATATTCGCACTTAAAATGAGTTTTTCATTAACTTCCGCATGCGCTAGCAGAAAATCCGCCTTCCTACCTTAAATCCCGTCCGCTTCGCCAGGCATTAAAAAAAAAAAAAAAAACTGTTGTTGTACTCAGCTGTATGTACCATAACGGTATCGCACACAAAAATGTCTGTTTTTTTTTGACTTATCACCTTTGTACCATAATTGTATACACTTAAAAAAAGACCAACTAAATTGGTTGAAAATTAAGGCCGGTAGAGGGAAACATACGCTTTTTTCCACTTAGTTTTATATATATAGATAAAAGGAATAGGGATTTACAAAATAATTAATGAAGAAATACCTATGTTTACTTACACTCCCAGCAACTTCTGCTTTCCAGCGCTAGGTCCACTGCAAATATACTCTTATCTACTGACTACTGTCAAAAATTGCCGCCAAAAAACTAAAAGAGCGCTCACCAAGCAAAGGTCTACGTGATCAATTCACCTTTCCCAATGGTGGAACATTATTAAATGAAAGAAAGAGATGAAACTAGAGAGCAATATCTCAAGAAAAAACTTCGCAGTGGACTTTAAGTTGGGAACGTATGTTCAGTGTGGTTAACATAAATTAGCAATTTGACTCTTTTTAAATTTTTTTTTTATAATTTGCACGTGTCAACGGGGATATGAATACCCTTGTACTAATTTTATTGTCGTTGCTTATGATTCACAGTATTTTTTCCGTCCTCCTGATGACATAATCACGATCAAGTTGCATTTTAGTCATATGACCACCCTACTGCCAGTTTTATGCCTTGTCAGTAAAGTAGACATAAGCTTTCGCAATTGATCTACTTTTATATTTATTTCATGCGAAATAAATAGATGATCCTTGACATAAGGATTTGAACCGTGAACTTGCAGCATGACAAGCGATGATGTTACCATGGCTCGATACCATGGCTCGATGACAGTCAAATATTTTGGAATATTACGTAGGCACCTATAATTTTCAAAAATTGAGAAAAATTTTTCATCTATTTAGTAAAGAATTTCAAAGCCTATAATTTTTCGCAAAACGAAAAGTTTCGACTCTCACTGAAAAGCTAATCAGCTTCCGGGTAAAGACATTTTACAAGATTTTTGAAACATTCCTCATTTTGTAGAGAATGTTAAACTCGAGTGTACTAATTTTTTTTTTTAGGATGCACCATTTAAAACCGATTTCTATTATCTGAAATCCATATTATAAATGCTAACTCACAAGACTTTCTGTCAATGCCATACTTGATACATGCGAAACGCTGCAATTTCCCATTGGTCAAGCGAATTGCATTATAGAAATTATGGTTCAGGCACAAAATTTATGTGCTCAATTCATTTCCATATAAAAGCAACATAGCTGTGCGATATACTCGTGTGTGTATGTTGGCAAATAAACACACACTCATGTGCTAAACTTAGGCTTCGATGAGCACGTGCCATTCTGCTAATTAAAGAAAGGATTTTTCGAGTCTGCAATAATGCTAGTAAAAGACGTTGTTGAAAACATTATATAAGTTAAAACAAATTCAGTGTGGAAGAGTGTTTTACAAAATTTAGAATTCAATTTTTGAATGTTTATGTGGGATTTTTTGACACCAGATTGCGTCGCTACTAATTCTACCCTTATCAACATTTATTACCAAACAAACCCTATCGGGAACTATAAAACATTTTTCCAGGATTGGTTTGAAACGCCAGTCTATTTTATAATAGTCGCGCACATTGTCAAAACCGCTTTGCTGATATCTCAATTCAGGTGTATCTCCTTGATCCAATCTGGTGAACAAAAATTTAATATTTCAATCAATTACTGATGGCAGGACTCATCGTCACACAGAAGGGTTTATTGTATTTTTTTTTTCATTCTAGGATACAAAAAAAGCATTAATACTAGTTTGGGCTTTTTACTTTTCAATATGTATCCGCACATTCTTAAATTGCTCTTTCGAAGGGTATAAGTTTGAAATACACTAATACAGAATCGGGTTTATATTGAAAAATAACATTGACTGTGCTTAAATAAGCGATATTCTTTTTTACTTAGAATAGGTAGTAAAGAAAGTTTTATTTACCCTATATTAAAGTCTTAAAAGCCAAGTACGCGCACTGAATTGGACATAAAAGTGTATCAGGAGAATTTCCCAATTACTGATGGCCTTAAAAATGTTAATCACTTTCACTAGTCTTTCATGTCGAGTACACTCTTTTATAGCATTCAACACGCGACATATAACTTATTGCCCAATTTACTGTATAGACAGTACAAATACCATTTAACATCGTTTCCGCTGCTTCGATAGAAAACAGTAAAAACCAAGAAAATATTACCCATACGTCAGAGTGAACATCAATAGATTGACATCAGCTTTTGCTGTTTCATCGATAGATCAGACAGCTACTCCTCTACCAGTATGTGCCATCATAAACATTTAAATATCGCCTGGCATTTTAGGAGGAGTGCATAAAAATCGTACAGAACGTGATAAATATCCTTCTACAAGAACCGCACGCACAAGGATAGCAAATAGAAATCAATAAAACGAAATTAAGTTTTTCAATTTTCAATCCAAATGTAAAATTGAATAATAAGCTTTTTTGCATTTCAAATAAAAACCAAAAACACCAGAGACATACACAGAGAGAGGAAATCATAAAATCCTTGGTAAAGGATCGGTTTTTGCTTGGCAGAGGATAATAACAAAAAAGTCAGAAGACATGAAAACAACATCCCCGAGCGTAAGAGTATAGATCTTTCTTTCGACATAACCACCGAAGAGACTCTGTGTTATATTTGAAGCTTTTCCTTCAATGCGGAACAGAAAGGATAGATACCCCAAGGCAGAGTGTAGACTAAAAGAGAGATTCTTTCCAGGGACTGTTATATTATAATCTAATCCTCTTGTAGACACGAACTTTGACGCTCTTTCCTCGCCACCCTGAAACTCCATCAGAGTTACAACATCCAACTTGTTTGTATCCTGTCTACGTAGTTTGTAAGTGCTTTTAGATATGATTCTACTTACACTGTGCAGTCTTTCAGGAGGGAGGACCCGCAACTATGAAGGCGGATTTAAGTAGTTCATTTGAAGTTCGTTTTTTATACAAACAAAAAAAATCTGAAGAAAATCAAACCACCTACTTCACAAAGGAAACACGGTGCACTGACTACGAATGACAGGAGGGCGAAACGGAAACGCAGGACGAAAAGAAAAATACCAAAAAAAAGTACCAACTCCAACCGTCGAATGAAATACAAAACGAAGCAAAAGCTGACAGTTTAATTTGATTTATGTCAGCGATTTCAGTCTTTGGCGGCAGTTGTACAACTTGGAATGGAATGAAACTCCCATTTGGTGTGTCTGATAGCAGGAAAGAATGTTTTTATCGTCGTCTGCCTTTCGGTCTGTGTTCTCCTCTTCGTATTTTGTTTCCGTGTCTCAAGTAACAAGTTAGATACATGAAATTCTATTTTGAGACTTTCTTTTTACCTTTCCCTCTTCTACTTCGGGAATTTTTCCTTTGAGAGGGAATTCTTCTTAAACGGCATCGTTTGAAAGCATTTTACAGGTGATTTCCGGTTAAATTGTCTGCTATTGATGTGTTTTGTAAGGACAACAACGACTGCGACAACGACAACGATAAAGATAAATTCAGCAACATGTTGGACAGTATAGTTTAAATTCATCTCGAATTCGTAGAATTTTTTTTTTGTGAGCAGATACCAATGTATTTTGATTTTAGTTTGAACTTTTATATTTATGCTTATTAAGCTTAGTGAGGGCAAACAGCAACACAATCCTGAATGCAATCAATGGGATTCTTTCATTTTATGACAAATCCTTTTGAAGGTTTTCACTTTATAGGTATAATTATTAAATCAGTTGTTTTGCCAAACCATTTGCAACGAAGGTAAGAATAGATATTAGCGTTAACTCAAATCTGTTAGGATTAGTTACTGGTTAGCCACATCTAGTCTTCCGATGAAGTAATTTTCCTCGCAGATTTAGGCATTTAATTCTTTTAACTTCTCAATCAGAAAGGGTTGCACTGGCCCCATTCAGTGGGAAATAAAATGATCCCTCTTATTTTTTGCCTTCGCAAAGTGTGTACTCTTTTTTAGACGTTTCCGCAACATGTTTCTCTAAGGTATTGGGTTATTCATGCCGAGGTTGGGATTTTATATCCTTGCCATATGGCATCTGTCAAATTCATCTACGACCCATAGTGACATTTAGTTAGTTCTTGTATTGCCATTTTATAATGTGGATCGTTTAATCACCGCTTAAAGCATTAAGTTTGTTGCATCTTACTACAGAAATAGCAGGTCCCTAATATCTGTGTATCGCGATTTAAGGACAGATTATGGTCGTCATAATCGCCCAACTGAGCAAACAATTCGAGAGACAATCACGAAAGTGGTAGTGTTTGTGATGTTGGAACGCCTGTACATTATCGTTTATCCGGATTTGTCAATTTCACGAGACGCTCAATAATTGGGAAAAGCTCCGTTTGGCGTATTTTGCGCTTGGATATCCATCTTCACCCCTATAAGGTCCAGCTTACACAATAACTAAAGCCTGAGTTGACGCCGATTTTTCGAACAAAATCTTCTTCAGATATGAAGGCCATTTCTCGACCGATAGATACGTAAACAAATAGAATTGTAAAATGTGGGGTTCTGAGAATCCAAATGTGATCGTTGAGAGGCCATTGCATCCACCAAGGGTGACAGATTGGTGCATGCTATGGACTGGCGGCGTAATGGTGCCGTATTTTTTTTTGAAAACGATGTAGACACCACTGTTACGGTGAATTCTCTGCGCTTTGGTCAAATGATAACCAACTTTTTTTGGTTGAAGACATTGATGACAGCGATATGTGCCTCCAACAGGACTGGGCTAGGTGCCACACAACACAGGCAAATGTATCTCTATTGCACGTAAAGTTCTCCGGCTGTTAAATTTCAAGATTTGGTGACATCAATTGGCCCAGTTGGTTTTTTTTTGTGCTTTTGGTGTTAATTTTTTTTTTTTTTTTTTTATAATTTGCGCGCGCCAAAGAGGATATGAATAATCTTATACTATTGCAGGACACGGGAGTGAAGAAGAGAGAGAGAGATAGAGAGAGAGAGAGAGAGAGAGAGAGAGAAAAAAAAGATTTAGTGTAGTGGTTTGAAACTCAGATAGTATTAAGTTTTTGTAAACTCCAAGGGTAGCGTCCAGATAACTGGGGAGCTTGTTTGTTTTTGCTTTTGTCGTTGCTCATGATTCACAGTATTTTTTTCCGTGATGTCATCATCACGATCAAGTTGCATTTTCAACCATATGACCGCTCTACTGCCAGTGTTATGCCTACGCAGTAGAGTTGACCTAGCTTTCGCAATTGATCGACTTCTTTATTTACTTCATGCGTTAATAAATAGTTGATTCTTGATATCAGGATTTGAACTGTGAACCAACAGTGTGACAAGCGATGATGTTACCACTACACCATGGCCACCCTATGGTACTTAAATTACTATGTGGATGTTTGTTCGGTTTATTTGTATTACATGAACGTACTTGCAGCTACACATTCAAACAGATTTAAAACTTAAAAAAAATTTTTTAAAAGTTATTTTGTTTTTAAAGAAATCTGTTAAAATATTTTCCAAAACTTAAATTACTTGTATGTCACAATTTTGCATACGTATGTCAAATGTGGTTAATATATTAATTTCGAATAAAATTGATCGAATCATAACCAAGAAATAACCAATTTCTAGAAACCGGTTAACAAGCAAAGTACCGTTAAATATGTTTTTTTTAAAAAAAATTCTGGTACGCCACCTATATTTTCTTCCCAAATCGGTCATTAGTAAAGCACGCAGTAATTTTGGGGTTAGAATGTAAATTCTGATTTCTCCTCGAACTGTGGCCTGTTTAGGCTGCAGTCATTTGTAAAGATAGACAGATAGGCAGACAGAATTGAGAAACCCACTTTATTGAGCTTCTCTGTCATAGCAATGTCAAGTGCAAGTAGAAGTTCATAACTATGTATTATTTTTTGATTTTAATTTATAAATATTGTAAGTAAAAATCAGTGATAAAAATCCAGACTAAAGTTATTATTTCTAAAATCGATGACATCAGGTAAATTTATATTATTTTTTGGATCAAAACTAAAAATTATTGTACCGTGAGTGATAAAGGGTCTTTCATTAAGCGCTTCCTATCTTCAAATTTAAATAAAGTAAAGTGTGTGTTAGATATCATCAATATTTTTTATTCGTTTGAAAGGCCTATCGATGCCATTATGTATGGAATATAACATCGTTCAAATATCCGCCGCGGCTTCTCTGGGTGGTGCGCATCCGAAATGTCCAATTTTCCATGACTCTGGCGCACAAATCAGGCTGAATTTGACCGATGGCATGGGTTATGTTGGCTTTGAGGACCGCTGTGGTTTGTGGCTTATTCGCATAGACCTGGGACTTCAGAAAATCCCACAAGAAAAAGTCTAACGGGGTCAAATCGCATGATCTCAGTGGCCAGTTCACATCACCTCCACGTGAGATGACCATGCCCTCGAATCGCTCGTGTAGAATTTCCAATGTGGCGTGAGCTGTGTGGCACGTAGCGTCGTCCTGTTGAAACCACATGTCGTTGGTGTCCATGTGATCCAATTCAGGGCAAAATAAGTTGGTAATCATCGACCTATAACGCTCGCCATTGACGGTGATGAACGTCGTTCTTAAAAAAATATGGACCGATGACGCCGCCAGCCCAAAATCCACACCAAACAGTGACTTTTTCGGGATGCATTATACGCTCTTGGGTCTCATGTGGATTGGTATCGTCGCAAATTCGACAATTTTGTTTGTTGACGTACCCATTCATCTAGAAATGGGCCTCATCGCTGAAGATGGTTTTTCGATGTAAATTAGGGTCAGTTTCCAACTGCTCCAGAGCGCATTCAGCGAACACACGTCATTGTCTATGGTCGTTTGCCTTCAGCTCCTGGGTCAGTTGAATTTTGTACGGGTGCAGGCTCAAGTCACGACGCAAAATCCAAGCCAAGGTCTTGCGCCCAGTTTCAAGCAAAAAGTATGGAAGGCTTCTATCTAGAGTTAGAGGAAATATTATCATCGGCGTCTGATAGGAACCAGGTTATCCAGGAGCTTCGACAAAACCGCTTGAATAAGGCAACAATTATCTTCAAAATATGGTATAATGCTCAGGAGATTCGTTCCCCAAAGTTCATTAACAATGCTCAAGGCCGGCTTCTTGTGGAAAACGACAAAATTCTCCATACCCTCTGAGCTCTGGGAAAAAAAATGGGAGGCATCGGGTCCAGATGGCATCGGGATTCTTATCTCCAAACTTATGAGCGGTGATCCAATGCCTAATCAGTGGAGGGAAAGTTATCTTCTTCCTTTGCACAAAGGAAAGGACGATACGCGAAACTGTGATTCTGTCTGCGTTATGTCATTCTAATGCCATACACCATGAAGATCATTGAGCGTGTATTAGATGGCCGACTGCGGAAAATACTACGGCTTTCTGATGACCAGTGCGGGTTTGTTCCGGGTAAGTCAACAACAGATGCAATCCAAAGTATAAGGATCATAATGGAAAAACATCGTGATTCCTTAAAAGACTTGCATATGATGTTGTTAGATTTTGAAAAAGCTTTTGATAGACAACCAAGAGATCTCTTATGGATGTCGCTAAGACAACGAGGAGTTCCAGAAACCTACGTGCGCATGATCATGGACATGTATGAGGGAGCAAAGACAATAGTAAGATGTCCCACTGGAGTCACGGAATTAATGTCGGTGTACACCAGGGAAGCGTCCTCAGTCCTTTGCTATTTATTGTACTCTTTGATTATCTGCTTGAAGGAAAAGTGACGGACCCCATATTCTTTGCTGACGATGGAGCTATCATAATTTAAGATCAAACGTCCCTGCAACGAGCACTTGATGTATGGGTGGATGTTTTGGAGGGAAATGGGTACCGTATTAATTCAAAAAGACAGACTTTCTATGTTGCCCTTTCTCTGATCCACACCGGCCTATTCCAGACCTGGCAATTATAGAGGAATTTCACAATACACCACACGGAAGACATTTAGGTATACGAAAGACAATGATCTCTGATCAACACCGGCCTATTCCAGCAATTTACTGCAATGGAAAAGTGCTTCCCAAGTGCGAAAAGTTCAAATATCTGGGATCTATGTTAATAGGGTAAGGTAGATGAAGTGGCGGGAGAACTCCGCAGTCGTCTGTGCTCGAAAAATGTCCCCTAAGCTAAAAAGAAGGCTCTACACCGCAGTTATACGTCCGGCGCTCACATATGGTTCACAGTGCTGGACAATGTTCGATTTATAATAGATTTTGGAAGAAATCATTTTAACGATTTGTTTAAATTTGAAATCTGAGTGACTTTCAAATAAGCATAAGGTGCACTTTATTTTTTTTTTTAAATTAATTGTTACTTGAGCGAGGGAAATTTGAGTACAGATTTGAAAACAGCAGAAGGCTACAAATCGCATAGCTTTTAACTAAACCATATTAAAGAAGGCTTGGTATTTTGAAATTGCTTATTCAAATAAAATTACATTTCGTATCTATTGTCTTATAACTTTGCGATACTTTTCCGAAAAAATCGAATCCTTAGTTATGAGGCTATCACTGTCTATTAGTCAAATTCATGAGATATTCACATTAAAGCCTATGCCTGACCTCCAGATAGACGGATGGACATAGTCCAGTCGAATCTTTGAAAAACTCCTCTTATCCATTATTTTTCTATGTTACAAGATATGTAGCTTAGTTGATATACCCGGAGGAATAGGGTGTATTGAATAAAATGACTCTGAGTTATTCTAATATTTATACGTACGTACATATATCTATAATCAGATCTAACAAATTTCTTTTAATTTTTTTTTTTTCAGGAAGCCATAACAAAATGAAAGATTCCTGAATGAAAAGGTGAATATTCAATCAAAAATGTTAATACATTCTACCATACTCTACAAATGTCCCATATTAAGGGCTTAAAAAAAAGAAAAAAAAAAGAAGTTCCTTCCTCATCTTCAAAGGTCACTTTCGATAAGAATTTCTCTTCTTTTCTTTCTCTGTTTTGCTGTTCAACATCCGTAAGGACAAATACTCCTTACGGGATATATAGAGATTTATGTCCAACTTAAACTTATTTGTTCAATTCACGCCCCTTAACCAAATGGAATTCGAATTTGAAAATCCACCCAAAATGGAATCTAACAGACCTGAACTTATCCAATAAAATAGTGCTTAAAGCCAATCCCATATCCTTTATGCTTATTTGAATTTAGCATATTTTATTTTGTACATATTTTCGCCAGTGGGGTGGGCTGTGGGTTCATTTTTTTTTTGCGCACCCCATTCTTGAAAAAAAAAAAGAAAAAAAGAAAACCATTCGAATAAAATGGGAGAAAACATCCGAAAACGAAAACGAATTTATGAATTCAAAGGGAAATTGCCTTTGATATATCATTTGGTTTGGTTTATTTTTTTCTGGTTATAGGGTAATGTTCGCAATGCACATAACTTTGTGTTATAGAGCTACGGTGTTATTTTATTTATTTTTTGCCCCAATTTTCGGGTGAGATACAATTTTTGAAATTATAGTAGTTAGTACACATGAGTGCATACAATGAAATAAATCCAAAAATAGTCTGGGCGTGTGGAATACAAAGCTTGGCAGGTCAATGGGGGGGAAATAAAAGAATATATATAGTATTTCGCACCGCACAGCATGCGTGTGCCATTTGTTTAACCGAGAATTGCAGTTTTGCGGCTGCTGCTGTATTATTTATGTGCGAGGCAAATTCGAAGAAAATCCAATAATAGTCGATTATGGAGTGAATATTAAATTAATTTTTTTTTTTTTTTTTGCGGTTGCACTGTAGAATATTGCAATCACTGATATTATATAGGTACAACGGCAATTGCACGGAAAGGTTTAATTTTTTTTTATTTTATTTTAAAATAATTGTCTGACGAGGAAGTCTGTCCGTTCCATTATCATGTGGGAACCGATCAAAGGGTAATTTTGTACAAATATTCTCAAAGGATGGCAATGGGATGTTGAGAACGATATGTGTCCGTTCAATTAATTTCTGGTAGTCTTGTACTATTACTGAATGTTCAGCGGGTAGATACATTTTATTAAATTGACTGACATAACAATGGGATAATAATGGATGCTCTCGTTTGATAAAACGACCTGGAACGTCCACGAACTACAATTGCAGAGTACGTACATATTGTAATATGCGAGCTACGGCTCGAGTAGATAAAATGATATTCTGTGAAATTATTTCTTTATTTTCTAGTCTATAGAACAATTCAAGTTCACACAATACTATTCTTCGCAAACTCCTTCCTTACAAGGTCTCTTTCTTCTCAAATCACTTTATCTCCTTTCAATTACTTAATTCACAAATCCAAACTAATTACTTCTTCTTGTTAACTCTCAACTTTCAATTTATCACAAAATTACAACTTCGGCTGTTATCAGTTTTCCAATCTCCTCGTGCGGTTCAAAACCAACTGCCTTGCCTCGATCGCCATCTGTCCTTATATAGCAGCATTTCTGATAGCCAGAAACTTCTAGCAAATTCTTCGACCACTGGAACAAGAAAATTCTGATGTAATAATTCAAAGACGACAATAATTTCTTGCGGTTATAATTCTCTCTTAATTCCGTGACGTTGTCTTAGATATTATCCGTCTCTTATCGTGGACACGAACTGTGGACACTAACTGCAGACACGAACCTCGAATGAAAAGACACTTCGGAACGAAATTATGCCAGAATGAAAAGACACTTCGGAATTTGTTGCATAGTTGTTGGTGCGTAGTTATTATGCTACATTATGTTACAATATGTATCTTGTACACTTTGGGTGCTACTCAAAAACTGAAAACTGTTCTCACGCAGTAGGTGTAGCGTAGATATTACTGCGATCCAGAAAATACCACGAATGCAGAAAAAGAATAAGTTGCGACATTTTTCTACAGCTGCCATAAAAGGTTGCGAACTTGTAGTGGGCAATTGAGGGTTATAGACCCTTTCAAGGAGGAATTCGATGATCTAATGAAAACCACTTTTAGCAACTGACAATTGCTCAACAGATAGACATGCAAGAAGAAAACCCAACTTCACATTCTTCCGCTATGAAGGAAGCTGAAAAACAACAAAGTCATCTGCTAAGGTCATAATTTGTTAGACTGCATTGCCCAATTCATCAACCAGATACGAATGGGCTAAAACAGGTTTGATAACTGGAATATCAGTTCTATGTCTCACATCTACAAAATGAAAAAAAAAAGACAAAATTTCAGAACTACCAAGGAGCATCCTAGTTTTTTAAATATTCGCACTAAAATAAATCTTGGAAAAGACCAATGAATTTCAAATTGAAACCCACTATCTACTTCAAATCTGCATATGATAGCATTCATCTTCTGAAAATCTCTTGTGAGTTATTTGAAACATGCACCGGATTTCGACAAGGACTTGCGCTATCTTGTGATTTCTCCAATCTTGTGCTTGAACAGAAAGTTTACAACATCAACAGCACTGTCTTTAACATGTTCGTCTAGCTGCTGGGATATGCAGATGATATTGGGATCATCGTGCGTGCTCAGTATGCCATCGTATAAGCTTTCACGGCAATTGAAAACTATGCAAAACGAGTTGTTTTTGAGGGTAAAAAGAATAAATCTAAATACATGCTGTTAGCAAAGAAAGAAACGTATTTCCGCACACGAAGCTACACAAAAGAGAGAGAAACCTGACCTATGAGCCAAGCTTTAGCTTACGTATCACCGCCAATGTATATCAATAGCGGTTTGCATTTGGGTCTACATTTTGATGACTTGAGCATGGTGGTCGCCTGCCTAAAAGTTTTACCGAAAATATCTTCTACCAGAATTTTTTAGGACATCCTTTATTGTTGCCATAGCCAGCTCCTTAGTAAAAAAGAATGTACGCTTACAGCGATGGCAAAAATTGTGTGCGTTAAATCAATGCAAAAACAGCAAACTTGTGTGTAGATCTGTATGCGAACCACCTAAGATTACAAATTTAAAGTTGTTAACGAATTCATCTACCTCATGGTAAAAATTAATTCTACAAATGACACGACTGATCATAGGAAACCGCTGTTATTTCGCCACTACTCGGAGAACTAGACTGGTGCTCAAAAACAGATGATCATTTCTAAAGCTGAGCAGATTCTAGGTTATTTCACGAGAAAAATTCTTTGTCGGATATTTGGTCATACTTGTATGTATGAAGAATGTAGTACCAGATACAACCGCGAGCTCTATGAACTATATCAAGAATTAAATCTATCTCAGATTGAGCGAATGAATAACATAGCCACCACCCACAAGGATCTTCGAGTTTCATGTCCCATAAGACTAAGAAAACCGGGTCTCCGTTCTAAATTATAAGCGATCTCGTATGCCAGGTAGCTTGGTCTAGACTAGTGAATTGGATGCAATATACATTGGATCGATGATCATGGAACGAGAGTTCATAAAGAATGGACTATCATTTAATCGATCAGCAGTAAAGGGTTTTTTGATCAGCAAAATTAAATTATTTGATTATCAAATCAATAGCTTTCTGATCATAAGAAAATAATTTGTTGACCTACAGACAATTGAAAATAAAATCAGCACAACAAGTATGTGATCATCAGCAAGACAAATAAAAGATGAGCTGAAGAAATGTTATTTTTTTTAACAAATAATTAATTATTTGATGGATAAGATAATGTCTTTTGATGAGTAGAAAATAGGAGTTCAGCAAATATGTTAAAAATTAATTTAAAAAATTGTATTTTCAGAAAAAAAAAAAAAAAAAAATTAAATAAAAAATAAGATCAGCAGAAAATAAAATTTCAGCAGAAAAAATGTTACGATTCGAAAGCGAAAAGTAAGAAACAGTTAATTAATGTCTGAAATTCGAAACCGTACAAGTTTGTTCCTTCCTTTTTTTTGAAACATTGTTTCTTTCTGCTGATCAAATAATTAATTTTTGCTGAGAAAATATTTTTTCAGGTCTCATCTTCAATTTTTTTTCTTAAACATTTACTTTTTTTTTGCTGATATTGTTTATTTATTTTCGGCATATCAGAGATTATTTTGTGCAGTTAAAAAGAATTTTGCTGATTGGAAAATTATTTTTTTCTTGGTGATTTAGTTTCCTGCTGGTTATGTATTATTTTTAACTTTTGTCAGCATATTTTCCTGGTCGTTAAGTCTATATTATAGCCTGGTATGATATTGTGTACAAAACTTAGCAACTGCAGACTTGTTGAAGGTGGTGGTGCCCCCGGGTTAGCATTTGCACCTCACATAATCTGCTCTATTTCAAGACTGAATAAATCACAAACATCACATTTTTCTGAAGAAATCGTTCGGACGAAATAATTTTAAAATACACAGTACGCATTGTTTTCAGATTTTTTGGATTCAGCAATCATCGTTTAGATCATAAATACTGTTCCACGTCGGGTTCTGGCATCAAACGAATGATCTTTTCCAGAATTTACCTTAGTGTGAAAATGTTGTACACTGCGATGAAACGACTTACATTTATGCATCTGAGATTGTCTTTAGAAGAGAGTTTCCTCTAGAAGATGAGACGTGTAAGTATTGCGATTAGATTCTTCTGCCGACACAAACTTAATTGATGATTTGGTACAACGTGCATGCATTTACGAAAGCTTCACCTCCAGACTTGCTTCTCCACCCCTCTTTGGTTTGTGGGTGATGGTGGCTTAATTAAAAGTGCTTCGTTCCAGCAACATTTGCAGTATCTAGCTACTCCAGAAGTATCATATAACTTTCTCTTCGTTGAACAGTCTAGCTTTTAACCAAAGGATTTAAAGGATTTCTATTTGTTCAAACCTAAAGGGCACCGATATATATAAATCTTTTTTTTCATGTGGTTTCGTTCACCGAAATTTAACCTGACCTTACATTGCCTCAAGGCACTTTTTTTGCAACCCACAGCCACCTATATAACCGCACGTAAATTTAAAAACTCCATCGAAACTCCCTAGCAATTATTTACGCTGCTTCAATCAGATGAATGAACTTCTAACCAAAGTCGACTTAGCATGAATTTGCACCCTACAACCAAAAAAACAATGCAAAATTAAAATAATTTACTACAAATTGTTCTTCCTCTAGAAATGCCCGCTCGTAAATGTATTCCACACCCCATCACTCGCCACCCACTCACTGTGAAAATTTTGTAACAAAACAAAAATTCCACCAGATAAACAAGGAACTAGCAGTGTCTTTCCATGTACTCTACCATGTTATAAATTCTCCTCCTGTTTCCCATTTGCACTTTGTTACCAAGTCAACCCCCGGGCAAACGAATCAAGCGTAAAGATACACCAGCACTAACACCACCATTATATCTAAACCACCGTCCGCGACATGAAATATTTTAGCGAATGTATGAGTGTTCAACTACCTAACAAGAACGAAATAGACATTATCAGCATAATAGGGTTCCACACAAGAAGGTTCACTGTTCCATCACTCCGCCAGTGGGTGATGCATTTTCACTGGGCGAAGGGGGCCTGTTATTTAAAACATGAACCCGCCAAAAATTGTACGTTTCCACGATGACAAACTTCACACAGACACCACTATCGCGTAAAGTCCACGCGCGTAGAGGATGAAGTCGACGAAAATACCATGACAACCAGAAGGGACGAACAGTGCCTAAGGATTGGTAGGGGGGATCCAAGAACATTAATGGCCCTGCATTCATTAAAATAAATCATTTTTACTGTCAACTGAATAAATTCTCGGAAAATAAATCAGAAGTTGCGCGAAATTCGCGAGAGAATTAGTTTCTCTAAATGTTTGTAGTAACTGGTAGGTTGGGTGGTTAGGTATGCTCGAATGGTATCGTTATCTACACGCTGAAGGGAAGGACGATTTTTTTTTTCTTTTACGAAAATATTTCTTCAGGTTGAATGGGCAAGTCAGTGACCCATTTATGAATTTTTGACTTTAATTTGAATTTTCTGCTTTCTTAGAGGAGATTCAATTGTAGTGCACTGACAAATTTCGTTTGCACTCTCCTTCCTATAAAACATAATGACTGAGGATATGGCTGGTTTCAGTCAAATTTACAGAAAACTGAAAGAAAATGCATTAAACTTACAATCCGTTTTTAGAATAAAGAATTGGGCATGACTGTCACTCTTTGTAGCCGAATTGAATAGCTTTGAAAAGCAAAATATGGCTATTTGAAGAAAAACGCCCCGAAAAAGTGAGTGTGGCCAAGTGCACGGTATGGACGAAATATGGAGATCGTCAACGTCCATTTTCTTTCCTGTCCAAAACTTCCCATAGAGATTTAATGGGATTAAGGTCTGGAGATTGTGGAGGAGGGTTAAGCTACTTAGGGGCATGGTACAGCAACCATTCTTTCACAATATTGGCTGTATGCTTTGGGTCATTGTCCTGTTGGAAGACGTTTCTGCACACTGGGAAGTAAATTATCTTTCATAATGATTAGATAATCCTTACTATTCATTGTCGATTCAACTAAAACAAGATTTCTTGTTCCGGTAGCCAACATTCAACCCCAAACTATCAATGAACCATCACCAATGCTTTACAGTCGAAATGAGGTTTTGAGGAAGAAGCTCGCTATTTGATGATCTCCAGACCTTATTCCTGCGTTTTAAACCAAATATCTCAAACTTTCCCTCGTTACTAAATATGACATTATCCCAAAACGTTTGAGCCGTATTTAAGTGGTTCTTACCAAGGTCAGGCATTTCAGACGATTAACATTCTTTCGTGGCAATCTACACGGAAGATTCCACTAGCATTTAAGGTTCTACGAATTGTTGTTACTGGATTTCTACTCTCTTGAGAAAGGTCTTATGCTATTTGCACTGCACTAGATGTCGGAGTTTTCTTTACTTGCCTCACTATTTTTCGCACTTCGGTGTCGGTCATAACGCGAGGGCGACCAGATCGCTGCACAGTTTCCGTATTTCCTCTCGATAATTTTTTTAAAGTTGCGCGACTTTTTTCACCATATCAGCTATTTCCGCTAGGGATGTATACCAAATGATTCGCCTCATTATCACGATTGAGAACAAACATTAGGCTGTTAGAAAAACTGAACAAGATGGCGGGCATTAGATGTCATTTTGTCTATCACGACAGATGAACGGACAGGCAACTGACTCTCACTATAAGCATTCCGTTCTTACTTTTTGTTACCTTGTAAGTACCGGAACTTTGAAAAATTGACTGAAACAGCTATTTAGGAATAGCAATAACAGCTATTCTTCATAGTTAACTTTATGCTTTCCATTTTACATGGAGAGCAATAATGGCCATTTTCTATAGCTAATTTACATTACAGCTGCTATTTTAAATAAAGTACAGGGTGTTTTTCGGGACTGCGGCCGATTTGAAATTGAAATCAATCTTTGGGATTTGTTATAAGTGTATTATGTATTCAATGGCATTATTGGTGGAAAATAATGTCGGCCAAATCACGGTTCCAAACGCCTGCCTTTTCAACCACATTTTTCGTCGCATTCTGCAGCATGTCATATGGAATATCTGCATTTGTGTTGCATGTATTGTCTTTTAATTGTTTCAATGTTCTTGGTTTGGTAGGGTACACCCAGTCCTTCAAGTAACCCCAGTCTTTTAAATTTGGTGAGCACGGCGGCCTCCAAATTTCGACATGAAAAAATACAGGGTCATCTCTATTCAATTGGTAAATTTTTGCACTCCAGTTCCGTCGTCCCTTGTGGTCATTTTTTTGAGTCACTTTTGTATGGAAAGAAATACAGGTCGCGATACATAATTTTCTTCATAGACGTTGAAGAAATCCCAATTTTTTTTAGCACGACAACGAATCGAAGTTTCCGGACTTTCACACAGAATGTCCCTCACTGCATCAATGTTTTGTTGAATACGCACTGCGCTATACGACGTGGTCCAGGCTTTGGCAAATCACTTACTGTGTAAATGTTCTTGAAAGTGTGGATCAATTTTTGAATAATGCTTATTACAAGCACTCCACGTAGACCAAAAAAAAAAATCATGTAATTTACGCTGTGTTGCAATAATTGATGAACCATTTTGATAAAATGTTTTAATCACTAAAAAACGTTGCTGTAACGTCAAACTCTGCATAATGAAATGACATTGACAGCTGAACACTACTGCCAACTTTCACCTAACAAAACCATTTCTGTAAGAAAACGTTGTTGTAACGTCAAACTCTACATAATGAAATGACATTGATAGCTGAACACTACTGCCAACTTTCACATGACAAAACCATTTCTGTAAGAAATGCCGACAATTTCAAATCAGTCGCAGTCCCAAGAAACACTCTGTACTTGCACCTTTAAAAATCACTCAAATTTGAAATATAAGCAATTCAATAAAAAAAAAAAAAAACCTTAAAGAGAAGAAAATATATTTTCACAATTTTTTAAAACAAGGTATGCCCATTACATTGTACACGTCTAATGTTATTTAGATATTGATTTTGAACAATATTGACCGAGTACTAGTCCAGAAGTAGTTAGTTTCCAAAACCAGTCAATAAGGAAAGTAACGGTATATTACTTTACTTATTTTTTGCCAAAAATCTGGTACGCCAACTGTTAGCACATATCTACACGTATCTCAACTTCATTAAGCAAGTAAAAATGCCACTGGAAGTTTCTTTTGAACTTGCGACCATCTTTGTCTGCACCGCTCCAAGAGAAATACTGTGCTACCAGTTTCTTTGTCTCCTCGGACTGGGGATCGAGTTTCTTCCACTCGTAGCAATCGTAGTCAATTTGCCAGTCGGGTGATAAGAGGAATGCCAGCTCCTGTCCACGCCACACTCATACGCCGGAGATTGTGCTGTTGTTATCCTCACCAAAGAGGCAGACAAAGGAGAAGGCCTGCTTGCTCATCTTACCCAGACGTTGGAACATTCCTGTAATGAGGTTACAACTCATGAACACCTTGGCCAACTCATCGTTGTACTTGTATTCGCCAAACCAGATCGAGTAGTTCTCTGGATCGAATTTCTCCCAGAAGTATGGAATTGACTTCGCTTCTTCTTCGTTGGAATAGAAGTGCTTGAAGTCGTCAAAGTTAAAGGTACCCTTGGGCATGGAGATCAAGCTCTGGTTCCTTCTTCTCCTCCTTCTTGGGCTTCTTCTCCTGCTGTTTTTTCTCTTCCTTCTTCTTTTCGGTCTTGGCGCCGGCTGCACCAGCACCGGTTTTGCCCAAGAATTCGGCGTATTTCTTGGGATCGTAGGCGAGGGTCTTCTCATACAGGATGTAGCCCTTGAGGACTGTCTGTACCTGTGGCTGGTTGAGGATCGTGTTGAACCATCTGTTGAGGTTGCCATAGGACGCACGTAGGGATGGCTCCAGCGCGTACTGGTACAAATGAAGCAAACTCGTGAACACAACGATATCGGCCAAGGTGATGTGTTCCCCCACCAGGTATGTGGAATCTAGCAGTGTTTTGTTGATTATTTTCAAAGCAGCAGCGACATCGTCCTTGGCGGTGCTATTCCTGGCCAATGGCATGATACCCAGCAGAGGGAACACCCAGGAGCACAAGGCTGGTACAATCTCATTCTCGGCAAAGTTGATCCATTGCTGCACTAAGGCCTGGAAGTGTTCATTGGAACTGCGCAGTTGTTGGTTGGCCGGGAAATAAGCGATGGCATTGCTTTCACTGAGGTACTTGCCGTCGGCTGTTTCGAAGACAGGGACCTTGCCAGTTGGGAACTTCTTGATGAAGTCAATTAAGCATAACAATTGTAACATAAAAATGGAGTAAAATTGTTATAATGAAGCTTGCAATCGTGACTTGGAAGCAACAATATAAACTGTATTTTTGGGTGAAAAATATAAAATATCACAGCAAGAGCGAATAAAACTATAGCTTTTGACATAGACAATAGAAATGCTGCCATAGCCATGATGGTTTAGGTGCTGCATCAAAACCATGATGGTAGTAGTTTCGACTCTTAACGAGGCGTAAGTCTAGTAAGGATTTTAATAAAACTTGGGATTGCTATGATAGAGAAACTTAATAAATTCTGTCTGTCTGTCTGTACCCAGCCTAAATGACTGAACGGATTTTCTTCAAATCTAAAGTCTGTGGGAACACGACTCGAGGTAAAATAGGAATTTTCATTCTAACCCCAAAATTAATAGTACTTTACCAAAGAACGGTTCTCGAAAACGACTTTAACGATTCTGTTCAAATTCGATACTTGAGTTATGGTAGACATATGCTATCAGATGGTGTACCAGGTTTTCGCCAAAGATACGTATAATGGTACCTTAATTCTTATTTCATATTAATCTCCAAACAAAAAAAATAGCTAAAGCACTTATTATAGAAAAGCATTAAGGGCTATTTGTCATAGCTATTTCAGGAATTGTAATAACCCCTATTTTGAATACTTCTTCTTCAATATCCGTCTCTTCTATTAATATTGCTAACATTGTTCTTTTGCTGCTGTTACTACAGAGTTTAAAATCTGTAGTAATATAATCTCTAGTGCAATAAATAGCACATATGGCTATAATATTTGACTACGAGTATCCCTACTTCGTCTATATTTATGGCAGATACTTAAAAAAAAATCACCGTAATAGAGGATACGAAGAATTGACAGATACATTCATACGTTAGAGCAAGAGGCAATGCACAGATACAATATTTTCAAACTTTAACTTCCTTTGCTAAACAACACACAACAGCTACTTGTGAATGAAATCCCCAGCAATTTAACAAACCAACTCCAAAGCAGCTTAGTGCACAACTAACCCGACCTACATATATATATTTCACGTCATGCTGTTGATGGGTAACAAACTCCCTTCACCAAAAAAACGACTGTTCTTAATATGTTCCGAGAATAATATCCACAATAACCATTTCACTCACAATAACTTCTTCTAGCTAAGTACTTGAAGGACTCTTGTCCTTTTAATGGTTGAACATCATCTCAATGCGTTGACTGACCCATATAATGGAATGACTGTCGTATCTGTCATAAAATGTTTAATTCCCCAACGCACTTTAACAAACGATAATGATTGGATGCTGTTGACTGATCTTGGACACTGAGAGTGAATGAACTGAAAACTTTTCAAGTGAAATATACGTCCTTTGGCAAGGCATATCCTCTTTAATCAAAAAGACAGACAAACGTACGCGTACTATCCACAACAGCAACAACAGAGAACATCCAAACAAATCCACTTGCAAATTAAATTATTCCATTCGAAATTGCACGGATAATTTAATCCTGGCACAAATGGTGGAGCGCACGTTTATCAGAGTGGAGGTCGCCTTATTAACACGAAAATTTCACAAACAAGATAATTATTATATTGGATGGGTGTACCGTGGTATATAGTATGCCATGTGTTGTGTATGTCAGTTTTGTGTACACGGAAGTACGAGTGTATATATGGTGCTTTGCTTAAACGGCGCAAGGGAATCCTCGCTGAAAGGAGAACATTTCCCAGCGTGCATGCAGTATACTCGTACATAGGCATGGATATATTGAAGTTCTTGGTGAACTTAATAGCAATAGCTTAATAATGGATTATAACGTTTTAAGCTATTTGTTAAGTGGGGTGAATGAGCTATTGCTATTTTACTGTGCAGAGTTGTGGGTGTGCCTGTGTGTATTTCATTCTCAGCCGATAAATTAATATGGAAAATTCCTTAATAAGAGGATGAAGGCAAGGAAATCTGCTATAAATTTATTTATTTGCATGTGAATGGGACTTGATTCTTGAAGAAAGTCAGGAAGTAAATCTCAGACAATGTGCAGATTTAAATAAAGCTGTTTGCCTTATAAAGGATGTGCATAAGTAGGTGGTTAAAAGGAGAATTTATTCGTTTTAACTGACAGAATCGGAAAAAGGAACATCAATTTTAATGGCTTCCTTCTAGAAGACATATAATTAAATGTAATGGGGGATCAATAAGTTCTCATAAGCAACAATACCCGAATACGAATGGTATGTCTCGTTAAATGCAATTTCTACTACAATTCTTCTAAGAGTATCTACATTGTCTTTCAGCTCATGGGGGCTTTGCCTTTCACCGGCGCTAAAATTCGGATTGATCCAATGTCTCTCCAGTCAGCACAATTCTATGCCTGCTGTCTCCAATTTAGTGCTGTGAGTTGGTTTAGGTCGCCTACCACACGAAGAATCTCCGGACCTAGACAACTCAAGCGCTGAATGTGTATCTGCTTCACAAGGTGGATGTCGCTGTACACCCTATACAGCTGGTGATTGAATTTTTTTCTCCCTGTACCATTAACGCAGATAGGATCATGATTTGTTTATTTAATGCAGAGTGTGAGGAAATTCATCCTCACGTTGGGCGCCATACGGGTCAGTTGTAAAACTGTTTGTTGGAAAAAAGTTGAGGTAGAGTGTAGTTGCAATGTAAGTATTGAGGGGACGGACAATCAGGTAGGTTCTAGGATTCCGAGAAACGTCCTGTATGTTGAGTAAATTCCAGAATTTCTCCGAAACTAAAGAGAACTCAATCCTGGCGGGACCTGTCTTTCCAGGTATCTGTTTGTTAGTACCCCTGTTGCGGGACAGTCACATAAAAAGTGTTCAGGGCTCTTTCCTCCTTCTCACAGCTTGAGTACGTACTATGTGAAGGGTGTACAATTCTCCCGTATGTTATGGTGGCCAGAGCAAATTGATCTGAGGGGAGGTTACTAGGATACTGACTTTCTCTTACTAGCTTGATTGTCAGAGCAGATGTACAAAGTTCCATTAACTTGGGTTGCGGTATTAGGGAGTAGTTACGCCCTTTGAGTGTACACTTTCACCTGGAATATGGTCATAAACTCTTCCAGATGGATTACTAAAATAAGCGGTGGCGATTGGTAAAACACCAGTGATTCCCCATCAATATGCGGCACCATAAATCTCAAAAGGCCTACAAATTTGGTTTAAAATTCACATCTGTGTGATTTCCAAATGAACAGCGTATGTTGGTGCAAACATGTCCGACCCAGACTTGTACTTTATTTATACAGCATCTCCTTAGTTTATCTCGTAAGAGCTCTGTTCAATTGTGGTGTTTGGCAGGATTGATTCTGTGTTTGATCTCCACACTGACCTTGAATGGGCAAACAAATTCCTTAACTAAGTCAAAGTTATAGGCTGTCTATCGTGGCGTTTTGGACGAGGAGTAAGAGGTGAGTATCGTTATTTGTTAATAGCATAGGCTTCGTCTTATTTCTATATGTAGAACAAGACTCACATTTGCCGCTCCTGATTCGATGCAGCGGAAGTGCCAGTTGTTGCTCGCTTTGGTGATGACAGTGAATAGACTTCCCTAAGGGGTGGTGTTTCAGGTCCCGGGGGTGTTTTTTCTGTCTCTTTTTCATTATAATCCTGCAGAAGTGACTAAGTTTGACAGAGATACCCTAGTTAGACATGGCACGATATACTTCATCCCTATTTGCTCTTTCAAATGCGACTTTGAAATCAATAAACAGGTAGTGGATTCCCATTAGGTGATTCAAGAGTTTCTCCGCATTGTGACGATTCAGGACGACTGTTGATTTTCTGGGCCTAAAACGGCACTACTAAACTTGTATTATATTGTCTTAGTCGTTCACGAGTTTGCTTTGTGAGGCAATCTCATTTCATATGAACAGGATAGTGGGTTTTAAATTTCACTCATCAGGCATACTTTCATTCAACCACACCCTGTAGATGAGCTGATTCATGATCCCTACCATATGATCCTCTGCAGCCTTTAATAGTTGGACTTCTAGCCCATTGCTTGTCTTGAGCCTTCGATCAGGTGGTTCATCATTCAAATTGAGGTGATTAGACTGAGTTATGAATGGTCTCTGCAGATTTTCAACGCCGATTGTATGTCTATGGTGTTCCAGTCGTTGTCTCAGCAGTCTCAGCTATCTTTTCTTTTCCGTAGAAATTATAATCTGCTGTGGAATTTCTCTTTTAAAATTCTCTTCAAAATCACTTTTCAAAATGTTCGATAATTTTATGAAATCGTCTAAAATGTGTGACTTTTTGCCGAAGTTAACGAATTTTTTTCAGTGTGAATATATAGAAATCGTTTTTTTCTAGTAACCAGCCCTATATAGCACCATTCGCCACTGATCCAGAGTTATCATCCAATAGTTTTTACAGACGGCTTTTTTTTAAAAAAAAAGTTACACCATTGTGTTACTCGAGAGCTAGTTTTAATTGCTTCCCAGGTTCCGACTTAGATGGAAGTGAAATAGTTCTTACAGGACAACATTTAGAGTTTTTTTTGTCTGAACTTCTCTTAGAATGGGCGAACCTATAACGTTGTGATAGCGCCCTAAGCTGCCTGTAGTAATGACTCATCTGCTAGACTCCGAAACGTAATCACTTCATGGAGCCTATAACAAGATATGGTGGTATCACTATCTGCATACTACCTGTTTGTTGTAGTCGTTTCGCTTTTATGCTCGGGTGGTAGTGGGCTTCAATCTGGCATCGCTAATTCTACTTCTTTACACTTCATTTACTTACTCGTATCTTCAAAGTACCCTTATTTAATACACTTTCAAAGCAATTAGTAGCAGACAGTTGAATAACATCAGCATTCATAGACAATTTACACCTGACAACCGTTGCAATTCTAGAAGAACTTCACTCACATTAGGTGCGCCTTCTATCTGCATTCTACCTTGGTGGTGGAGATAACAGAAAAGTTGTACCCACCCATATACAACCACAGTTAGCCTATAAACTTCAGCTAACTATCTCGAATTTTAGCTGAATTTAGTAACCGAACTTTGGTGTTTCCCTCCCACATTCGGTAACTTGCTTGCACACCGCCTCCACTCACTCATATCTATGGCTCTGCTCTAGGATCGAGGTAATAGCAAAGATATTAAGCTCTCAAGTTGGTTCTGGTAATGCGGCAGAAGCGGTTATTACCCCATCAAAGCAACAGCAGTAGCGCACAAACTGCGGGTGGAAAACAAATGGAAAAGAATAAAGCCATTGCCGTCACCATTCAACCAACTGGAGGTGGTAGTGGTGTTGGCGGTTTCTCACAGCGACAACTTTGTCCCATCCCTCGACGTCATAGTGCCAGCCACCCATTCCCGGCAGATGGCTTCGGAATATGAATTTATTTTCGCTTTTTTGTATGTTTTCTGCCGCACAATGCATGTGTCATTTGCAAGCACAATTCAAAGTGCGCTCCAGGACCTTCATGCATACAGAGACCCGCCGCATGCAGTGTTGTGCAAGCCATATACTAGTACCTACTACTGTGGCACCCACATACATACCTACAAACTCACATTCTCTACTACTGCGACCATATTAGCTTTTGTCCTATTGTTCGTGCTGCAAACGGGGCTGACTTTTAAAGAAAGAACCAATATGACGAGGGGGAGGTGGTGATTCTGTGGGGTAAGCCAAACCACCAAACTATGCAACTTTAAATCCACATTGTGGCTTAGAGCCTGTGCTATAGGGACGAGGATGAAGCATATTCCATTGTTCTTTTGTTGGGTTGGCATCTTTTTTCGCACTTAACTGCTAGAAATCGCTTAGCCCTAACTGAAAGGACTATGTACGTTGCTCCTTTTTGCTGCGTATGAGCAGTAAAGCAGGGCGGTTGGATGAAGAGAAAAAATGCACATGTGGCAGGATATAGTATGTATACAGCATGTGATGTGGTAATGTCGTAAAAAGTCAACTTAACACATACGGGTATGAGATACATAGTGAAATAGTCTCTCTCTCGTTTAAATTGTCTGCCTGGTGCTGGGTGTCTCGGGTGGATACTCCTCATTTGCCTTTGTTTTAGAGTAGACCTATTGACGAAGATGGAACAGGGGTGGTGGGTGGGTGGAAGAATTTTATTGTCCTTTCGTATGCAATGAGGTGTTGGATGTATGCTGATGAAGAATGTGACTTTATTAACCTTCTTAAGGCTAGTGCAGGAGAGGATTAAAGAGGCAAATGGGAAATTCCTTTAATTTAATTATTTTTTATGGTTGAAATGTGTGCTGGCAGTAATGGTGAAAATTAGAAAATTTAATTTAGTGAATAATGGCCATATGGTGATGAGTTGCATATTTGTCTTCAGGATGCAGTCAAATATGGTTGGATGTGTGAATGGAAGCGACCTATAGCTTGCCATTTCCTAAGGCCAATTTTGAAGCTTCTCATTACTATTTTGTGAGAGGTGGGATCGTAAAAAAAAACATTTTTTGTTTGTGGTTTTGCTGAGATCCGAACTTTGAATCTCTCACTCACGTCCTTAGGTATGAATAGTCCATCATAATATTTGCATCATTAGAAGCCAAAATAGAACTCCAGCTGCAAATAATGAACATTGGAAAGCTGTATTAAAGAAATTTTACTAATGTACTTTGTAGCCTCCCATATTTTGAAGATCGAAAATCCATCTACATAAGCTTCTGCCCCACGATATGTACTATAAGTGTGCAACATTTAATCTTTGTTGGCAGTCCATTGTCTATGTTCGGTTTTTTCCCGTGAGCCATGCTGTGCGTATAAGAAGTTGAATGTTTCCAAGTAACCTGGAAAGTCCCGAAAGTCCTAGAGTACGCACAAATTGAGATATTTTTTAGAAGAAACACAAAAGTTTTGTTTTTAGCAGCATGTATTTCGAATATCGAAAATCTTTCCACATTATGTTCATTGACTAGAAAGACTTATAGCATTGTCTGTGCTATATGTCTTTCTAGGTCCTGAAATTGTGAAAAGACATTGACATGCACTGGTAGGTTGTATTAAAGTGACCGTGTACTTTAAAAAACCAAAGTCCGTCTTCGTGAGGTTATAAAAGGTATTTTTTAAGAACTAGAGCACTAGAGCATTTTAGGACCATTTTTTCGATCATTTAAGGCCGTATCTTACGAATGATGCTCTCGATGTTGGCTTTCAAGGCTGGAATCGTTATTGGCTTGTCCACATAGACCAACGACTTCAGAAAATAGTCCAGAGGCATAGGTCCATTTCTGGAGATAATGTTGTCATCGAACATTGCCTTCAATAATTCGATGGTTTCGCCGGCAGTTTGGCATGTTGCACCATCCTATTGGAACCAAATGTTCTGCAGACCATTTTCAGGCACTTTTGGAAACAAAAAATCGTTGCTCATGGCTCTGTATCGGGCGCCATTGACGGTGACATATCGATTTTCTTCATTTTTGAAGAAGTAGGAGCCGATGATGCATGCCGCCAGCCCATAAACCGCACCAAACATTGCATCGGTAGCTAATGGATCACCTTTGGATTTTCCTCGCCCCACATCTGACAATTTTGCTTATTAACAATGCCACTGAGACAGAAGTGAGCCTAATCACAAAACAAAATTTGACGGTGGATCGACTTCCAACTGTTCAAGCGCCCAATCACTGAACTCACGACGCAAACGATGACCATCGTTTCAATTCTTACACCAATTGAATTTTGTAAGCGTGTAAACCGAGATCCTTGCGCAAAATCTTCCATAAAGTCGATGGACACATGCCAAGTTCTTGCGCACGATGACGAATCGATGATTTATTATCTTCCTCAATACCGGCCTCAACGGAGTCGATATTTTCATCTGTGCGCACTCTGTGCATTCTTGTCGGTGGCTTCAAGTCCAAAAGAATAAATATAGTGCGAAGTTTTTCAATTGTTTTGCGAATAGTCGACTCAGTTGGTTGATTATATTGATCGTAAAATTGGCGTAGCGCTCTATAAACATTTTTTACTGAACACTGATTTTTGAAATAAATTTCCTCAATTTATAAACGCTTCTCGGACGTAAGTCTTTGCATGATGATTTGTCAAACAATACTGAATAACAAGATGGTGTCAGCTGTCAGATTAACTATCAGCTGTCTGAGTGTTACCATATTGAAAAAAAAACTCCTAAAAAAACACCCTTGTGTCTTTTTACATAGGTAGTCCGGAGCTTCTGTAGATGTGGAAGTATGCAAATACACGCTGAATAATCGTTATTAAGTAATTTAAGAAGTATTGGCGTAAGCACTCTGTACCGTAGTCTATTCTACAAGTGTACAAAGATCCAACTTTCTAGGTCATCTGGTGGCTTTCGCAAAATTCGTAAAGGGAACAAATGCAAAATAACGAAGTGTGAGAGTCTATTCGTTGCAGTTTCGTTGCAATTTCGTTGCAATTTAGTAGCTCCATGGTGCGACAAATCATAAAAATGTTATAAAAAATTTGTAGATCATTCTACGCTAAGCAATCCTTGTATGGACTTTGTCTGCATTAAGCGGATGGTTTTCAAGAAAATAGCTAAACACTTTTTTTGTATTTTTCCAAGACATCAGCCAGATCACACCGTTTCTTTGAGACTGTGTAAAATTTCAGTGACGACGCTAGGAAGAGTACTAATTCCCTTGCTTGTATGTATTTTTTTCCTCCAATATCTGTAATGACTGGTCTAAATGAAAAATGTAAGTAAAGATGAAGATGTTGCAATAACAAGATCTAGCATCAATAGTTAACGCCGCAATCTCAGATACAGTCTCCTTCTGGCAGGGTTGCAAATGATCGCGATCAAAATAAGTGATCACGATCAGTTCATGATCAATTGGCTGAAAATAAATAAAACCAACAATTCATATTGCCATTACGATCAGAAAACGAAAATGTAAATCGTCGATACGATCAGCTGATCGATCAGAAAATTAAGCTCCCGATCAGATCAAATTTTTGATTGTTATTTTGTGAACTTGATCTTGATCAAAAGTTGATCAAAACTCAAAAGAATCTTCTGGTCAATTTGTAAAAGTGATCGAATCATTAAAAAATTCGATAAAAGTTCGATCGGTTTTGTGTAACAATGATCACTTTGTATTCAGCAGATATATGTAAATATTTTCGTTAACTTACTAATTTTCTAATTGATAGAAAATACAGGGTGTTTTGATGGTTGAGAACAAATACAGGATGAATTTTTTATTTAAAGATTACCCGGGTTGTAGATGGCGGAGGTTTTTGGTTACCTTGAGTGTCATACATTATTTTGAATAGGAATGACAATGTTTTAAATATTCAGTAAAAATATTATCATGTCTTACATAAGCCATTGTTTTCGTGTACATTACCGCCCTGGAGAATGTTTGAGTGATTTTTAGATTATTTATCGGCGAAGTTTTAGGAAACGTATAGATAAGTTTGTTGACATCCTTGAATATACTTGGATCATGGCTCAAACTTATGGCTAGGCTATGTTCATTCTTGCCTACTATCCACATGGAAAAAATCTACTATAGTCAATACTAAAATACTCGATTCAAGTGGGTGAACTATTCAGAGCTGCAGCCCTAGACTGTGCTAAAGAGTATCTAAGCTCCTTCGCTTTTCTGCCAAAAGTTTTCGCTTTGCACTGTTTCGCTACGTATATTGATGTTTTCTGTGAATAACAATCCAAACCGATGTAGTTATGGCCAAGTATAAAACTTTATCGCAAACCAGTGTTGCTGCGGCCCCATTCAACCCCAGGGACCTTTTATATAAAATAAAAGTAACAAAGTACCGGATCTTTTTTTTTCTCTTTTGTTTTTCGTTACAAACAAAATTCCAACACAAAACTTTCCCGTCTTTGTGGTCGATAGTACGAAACAAGAACTAAGTCAGCAATCGCACCAAATACAGAGGACTAGTTTAGCAAAACTGCAACCACAACAGAAATTAACGAAGTTAAGTCCTTTTTTTGGGACCATTAAGGGTGAAAAGTTATGGCCCGGTTCTTGAAACATAACCAAGTTAGTGAGTTTAGGTCATCGCCACCATTACCAACGTCATCATCGTCGTCGTTGTTATGCTCGTCATAGTTATAATCATCGTCTTGTTACAGTGAATTTATGCTGAGTATCCTGTTTGCTTGGGAAAAACAAATATCTATGTCACTTTAGTATTTCTTACACTTCCGGTCCGTGCCGGTTATTGTTCTTCAACAAAGTTTAAAGCAGTTTTGGGCAAGATGTGTGCTTGAAGGATATTTTTGTAGGAATTTTCGTTTAATCTGAGTTGGACTGCTAGGACACTGTTTCCTGTGGTATTTACGCGATGGAGAATTGCTGGCATTGTATAGGTAGTGTGTGGAATTTTTAATGAAACCATTGTGTGTACATACATACATGCATTTAAATTGAAAAGCACTTAACCATGTATGAACGGACGATAACGACGTCGACAACGCGGTCAACGGATAATCGACGTACTCTTCAATTACAATCGAAACAAAGGCATACAGTTGAGGGGGCAATAACTTGGAAACAAGAGTAAAAAGCAATAACCAAACAATAACAATTCCAGGATTGTAGCTATACCTAGAATGATTCCCCGTCTGACCCGATCAATGTACAACAAAAATCAGTTTAAAATGTTTTTACCCTGGGAACAGTGGCAATTATCGATTGTTGAAGTTGTTTAGATCCTGTTCGTGTTTTTTTCTTTTTCCTTTTTCTATTTATTTCACTGATTTTCCTGTGTGCATCTAGTAGGAGGGGGGTAGGGTGGGTTTTGTAAAAATTGCAAACTCTCCTCAGGGCGAAATTAAAAAGCTGAAATAAATGTTTCTCATTCAGTGATATCCTAACCTACCCCAGGTCCCCTTTAAACTGTGTTGGCAACCTGCAATCCTAACATAGTAGGTGGCAGGCACTAGAATGCGATGTGCACGTGAACAAATTCGCTGATAGCTGCTGAGATTGTTGTGCAATTTCTGTGCGCAAAGTTGGAAATTATTTTCCAATCGATTTTTGATCAGTGCTACAACACGTTCGTTTTCAGGACGAGCAAAAGGAAGAAGGGAATGTTGTTGTGTACCTATGTAACTATGCAATTGATTGCAGGGATTTTTTAAGGATGGTTTTTCCTTTTGGGGTTGGCTGATGGTGGTGGTAGCGCACAGAAATCGGAAAACTTATTAATTTTATCATTTTGCAATCTCAGTAGATGTCGTTAACAGGAATTAAATGGTTTTTATTTAAATTTAGAAAGAACGTAGGACAACGAAGTACGGACGAAAATTACAACTAAGGGAAATGATTGCTTTTTAGAATGAATTTTACTTATAGTGTTGGCCATTGTGCTATTTAGGGCTCATTTTGTATTTTTTTTTAATCAGCAAGTGTTAATTTTGTTCAGAACGTAAGGAGTTACCTTTAGTTTCGGTGGCGGTACTATCTGGTCTCTCATCGCACAATGGAATATGCTAGTACAAGTGCTGGTCAAAAATACCTTTTGCCAATGCTGCAAATTGCATATGTTTTTGGTCTTATTTTTTAGCTACGAAATCAAACTTTACTATTCACTTATTTTTGTATGTACTTAGTATAGAAACTAGAGAGTAAATTACGTTGGAAACCGACATTATGCAAATTGTGTATATTTTGGCTGTAAAATTCTTTACGTTCAGAGTAAGATTTCGGGCATTAGTTCCAAGAAAAGTCATATTGTTTGATAGTTATATAGAAAAAATATGGTTTTTAGATTGAGAAACCGTTATTGGCATTATATTTCGAGATAAAATATTGCTGCCATAGTTTTTCTCATACAACGACCAAGAAAAATAATTTCTTTCAACTTCGACAAGACTTTTGAAAGTTAGCTAAGTTTGCCTAAGTTGTAAATTTTATTTCATTTCATGCACAAGGTGTCTGCCTATTACATGTATAAAAAAAAATTTGCGGTTTTGAAAATTATAGCATATCTTGTACATAAAACGACCCACAGTAAGTCAAATAAAATAATTTGCAATAGTGCGTCACAATCGTTAGTGTACATTAATAGATTTTATTAGTTTTCAATATATACTCACGATATTTATAGTGTTAACAATGAGTTTTTTTTAACTGTTCAAGACGTGAAGTGTTACTTTTCTATATTGAGAACGGAAAATAAGTTTCGGCGCTGTTTACATTTTTACGTGAAAATTATCAAATTTAAAATTCATAATTTGTGATTTTCAGAAGATATTGTTACCACAATTCAATAAATGTTGGGCTCAAGCTTCACGTTAAAAGGATCAATTTCTTAGATTCTGAATATATTGTAACTCTGCCTACTAGAATGTCAGAAGATGACTCAATTCTCTGCATGCCTTCAACTTTTTCTGAGAAGCGAGGAAGACCTAGTATTGCTTTCGAAGACTCTTCGGAGTCAAGTAAAATGCGCAAAAAATACTACGCTTCTCAGAGAATATGGGTTTGAGCACATCTACGAAGCATATTTGCAAGGATTACGATCGATGGGTGAAGGAATTGAGGCAAATCTTGTGGAAGTTATAAGGACTACAGGCACAGAAAAAAGAAAACAATGTTAGACTTAATTGGTTCAGACTTAAATCTAACCAAAGCAAAGTATTTGTACCTGAGAAATCTAACAAATGATTTCAAAATACGGAACTGCAAACAAAGCTGTTACCCACCTCTCTCATCGATGGAAATTACCAACACGTATGCAAAAATTATTTCATTACAAGATTTGTTGGACCACATAACAGCTAGCATTCTATTGATTGACTCAGTGCATACAAATGGGATTAAAAATTTGATTTTATATAGCAAGTGGGGGTGTAACTGCTCATCTGGGCAAAGTGAATTCAAACAAAAACTTCCAGAGGAGTCTGAACATATTTCAGATTCAAATTTGTTCATAACGTCTGTTGTTCTCACAAGATTGGTTGATGAAGCTATAATCTGGCAAAATCCCGTGCCTTCATCCGTAAGGTTTTGTCGCCCTATTTCGATCGAGTTTTCCAAAGAAACTCCTGAGAAAACTAGAGCTGTTGTGGGTGACTTTGAAAACCAAATTGAAAATCTATATCCATTATTGACCAAGAAATATGGTGAAGAAATGCAGGTTAAACATAAACTCTTCCTAACAATGATAGACGGAAAAGTGGCTCAGGTATTAACTGACACTCCTTCAAGTTCCACATGTACTATTTGTAATGCTACCCCGCGTCTAATGAACGATTTAGTAAAAGTCCCTGCCAGGCCAGAAGACGAAAATTGTTTCCGGTATGGATTATCAACACTACATGCCTGGATTAGGTGTACGAGTATGGAGATCTTTCCTTCGAAAAATGGTCAGCTACCAGTGATGAAAACAAACGATCAACACAAGAAAAGAAAAAGATAGTTCAGAGAGGTTTTCGCGAAGAGTTGGGTTTAATTATCGATAAACCGCGACAAGTAAGCGGCAACTCTAATGACGGTAATACAGCAAGAAGATTTTTTAGTAATGCCAGTTGTTCTGCAGAAATAACAGGTGTCGATGATGTACTGATACGCAGATTGCATATAATTCTACAAGCTTTGTCATCAGGTATTATGATTGATGCTCAAAAGTTCTGCGAGTATGCTCTAGAGACGGCAAGAATATATGTATTGTAAATAAATACAACTGGTACTATATGCCATTATCAGTACACAAAATATTAATTCATGGAGAGAGTATTATAAATCATTTTGCTGTATTACCAATTGGACAACTCTCGGAAGACGCTCAAGAGTCTCGCAATAAAGACTTCATCACGCGAGAAAAAGTTCAAGATCCTCAACAAACGAAGATGTATTTCATACATTATATATACCATACCATACATCAGATCCATACATCACAAGTATCCGTAAACCATACGTAAAAAATGTCAAGCAACTAGACGAAGACACTCTGCACCTTTTAAAAGTGGCTCAACTCATCATTTATGCTCTTATCTACATATGTATGTAACAATCTACCTACCTATCGCACTTATTTAAACTCTCTTTATATTTATATTTAGTTATTAAATCACGAAAAGAAACATTTACTAAATATATACGAGTGAAACTGAAATATATATATGGATTTTGGACAGCATTCTAAATTCAAACGCGAGTGAAGCCACGAGCAAGGGTAAGTTTTTGTTAAATATGTACTTGATTGAATTCATATACAAAGTACTATGTCTATACAAAATTTCAAATATGTATCTTTAAAATCAAAAAAGTTTCACAGTGCGTCGGCTCGCTTCGGTAAGATTTATGGAGGTGGTATTGTGGATGTTGTGTTTTTCGGTGGAATTCGTTGAAATCCATAAATACAATTTGAACGTCAAGTCTCAGGCAATATTCCTAGGTCTGTTCAAGTATATTTGGTCTTTGCCGTTGTGTGCCCTGAAACCGAAAGTCATTGGAAGTCACTAACATGTTGAAGCTTGCCTCTGACAAAAATCCCAAATGTACTGAAAGTCATCGCCTGATGGTCAAGACAGTGGACAGACAGGTACTCAATGTTGACACTGATTCCATAAGATTTGATACCTCCGGCGTGGTATTTTGATAGCGCCCCCATCAATTGGGGCAAAAGGTAATTTTAAAGTAATAAGATCGCTTATGCAATTCCAAGATGCGTAATGGGCAGCACTGCAACTAACATTGGGTTCTATCGGAAGATACTGGGTTTTTCAATAAGGACATAACATTTTGTATTTAAATAAAACATAAAATAATTGACATATTGAGCTAAAAATTATTCCAAATGTAGTACACATGTCAAATTTAAGTATGGAATTCGATCTCGTTCATATGATCACCACGAGCACGTTTGCAGCGATCGATTTTTTGGGGCCAATTTTCCACAACTCTTCCACACATATCGGCCGGAAAGTTGGCAATTTCGCGTTCGATATTGTTCCTGAGCTCCTCTAACGTTGTTGGCTTGTTGGCATAAACCAACGACTTAAAGTAATCTCATAAAAAGAAATCTATCGGCGTTAAATCGCATGAGTGAGCTGACATTTCTCGTGATTACACGGTTACCGAACTTCCCTTTCAATA
Source organism: Pocota personata (assembly GCA_963082735.1). Classification (NCBI taxonomy): domain Eukaryota; kingdom Metazoa; phylum Arthropoda; class Insecta; order Diptera; family Syrphidae; genus Pocota; species Pocota personata. The sequence goes on from OY720431.1 coordinate 19,922,280, forward strand.
GATCAATTGCTCGTGTGGCATGTTGCACCATCTGGTTGGAATCACATATTACTGATATCCAGTCTATCCAATTCTGGCCAAAATTGTCTTCCAACATGGCACGGTAGTGAACTCCATTGACCGTAACATGGTCGTCATTTTCATCGACGAATAAATACGATCCAATTGCACCTCCGGCATGAAATTCATACCACACGGTCACTTTTTGTGGATGCAATGGATAGCACATATGGGTTTGTTGCTGTAACGCATAAGCCAAAAATGAGCTTCATCGCTGAAGATGATTTTTCGATGAAATCCAGGATTTTCATCAAACTTTTGCAGAGCCCAATCGAAGAAGTTTCAGCGCTTCAAATGATCAAGAGGCTTCAGTTCTTGAGAAAATTTGATCTTGTAAGGGTGTAGACCAAGATCTTTATGCAAAATTTGCCACAATATGGACAGAGAAATTCCCAACTCCTGTGAACTGCGTGGAATCAACTGATTTGGCTCATTTTCAACTGAAGCTTTTACGGCTGAGATATTTTCGGTACTTCGACCGGTGCGTTGTCTCACTGGCACAAGAACATTCAATAGTGAATATGTTCATTCGAATTTATCTACTATAGGAGGCACAGCCTGTCTAATAGGATTATTATTAAGACCAAAAATTGGAGTAAGCGCTCTTAAAGTTCCGACCACCGACTCAGAATTTGAGTAGTCATTTTTAATAATTTCCAAACGCTGCTCGTTTGTGAACTTCACCAAAATAAAAACATAGACCTTAACTGACATTTTGACATTAACTGATCAAAAAAAAACTTTAAGTGTGCGTTTGTATTAAAATACAAAATTGTTATGTCCCTATTGAAAAACAATTTATAAATGGAACGCATATCCTTGCGAACACCATCTTATAGGTTTCGGGTTCTTGGCAAATTATTTCGGTTGTAGATCTTAAAGTAACATAGGCATGTTTCAAGATTTCACTTCGGGTCTCTACAGATATTCAATTTCTTACTCCCCTCTTCCTTTCACTTGCTCATATTTTTCAAACTTCATGTTTGAGATTTTGTCGCTTCACAATTTGTAGCGACATTTGTAAGCCGACGCGACGTGTTGCACACGTTTCGTTCACTTTATTGATTGTCAGTTCAAGTTCTGCCCTGTTGGCTTTTTTCCCTCTCTTGTCTTCCTCGTTTCCTTTTTAAATATTTATTGAACAGAAGTAGAAGCTCATGAAGAACGTTACCCTTTTATCTTAAATACAACTTCATTAAAATATCTTGAGCCTGTGATTTATCAAAATTCACCCACACACCCTTCTTAGCTTAAAAAAGTCCATTAACTCCTTGCACCCAACTGTTTTATATCATACGGCTCAGTAAAATTTACAGCAAATCCTCTCTCCTTCAATCAAAATCCAATAAAAATCTCAAACTTGATTTCATGGAAGCAATGAAAAACTCCATAATAGCTCTATGAACATCCGCTACAGCTGCTTTAACCCCAGTAACTGGAAAATTTATCGCGAAAAACAACTACAACAATCGAGTCATAAATCAACTTAACTGGTTGGTAGGTAAAAAAAACCCCTATCCTACCCTAACCACTTCGTAAGGGATACTTTAACTATAAAACTCCTCGTCCTCGATAGCAGTGATGATATGTAAGGTGAAATGAATCAGCACTCAGTCAGTCTCAAACCCTTTTTGCTATTTCGAGGAAAAAAAAAGAAGATATTCACCCAGATAAACAAAAAACTTTAACCATTCGAAATCGTTGGGAAAATTTATGAATCTTCAGATAAGTTAGTGTGTGGCTGTTCTGAGGGCAGAAGCTCTCATTCGACAGGCATCCAAGTTTGTGGACTTTTGATTGCGGTATGCTGCTGGAATTGGAATTTCATAAAATTTCCGATTTAATCGATTGGGGGCAGACGATTGGGTGTTTTATATTCACTCTATCCCAGTAGTTGCAGGAAAAGTTTATCGGACACTTTTGTCAGTGATGATGATGGAGAAGGAATTTACGTGATGGCTAAGGGCAACAAGAAGCCAAAGTGTGGCAAAAGGATATGCTTTTTTGACTTCAACGAGATGAAATGTGAGTACTTTCTGGAATAATTCATTTTTTTTTTTCTGATAAAATTGGATATTGTTCGTTTAATTGGAAGTCGAATGCACGTATTTCCTCCATGAAATTAATTTTAATGTAAATTCAGGGGTTTAACTGGACAGGTTAAAGTTGGAAATTAAAAAAATATCAGTAATTCCCGAAAGGACAAAGGACCTTATACGTACTTATCTTGTGTGATCGATTTTTCTCATAATTAAATGGAGGATGGCTTGGTTTGTTGCCGTCTTTCATGGTCTAAAGTAAAGTTAGCCTCAATTTCCACCAACTACGTGCTTCTCTAGGTATCCGGAAAATCAGCGTGCTATCGAAATAGCTACAAGATATTAAATTCTCTTAGTAAATGCTCACACTTTGACGGCAAGATTCCTCGTCAAAATGGCAAATATTCAGCTACGAAATCAGTTCAAGTGGTATACTCGTAAGTAGGACACCTTGGGATGAAGTGAAATAAAACGGTTTAATTAGAAAACTATCCGGGATTGAAAATTAGTCGGATCAGCTTTTAACTACAAATGCACGCAAAGGCTTCGTATTCTGCTAGTCTTTTAACGAACGTATATTTTAGGTCGAATCTAGGAGGAGAGTGAAGTAAAGCAAACTTCCAGCGTAACCAGCATTTGAAGAAGAAGGACGAAAAATACGGCTTCAGAGACTTCTATGATAACGGTAAAGGATTTGTCAATTTCTACAGTATTAATCGATTTTTGGAAGGATCTAGGAACTAATTGCGTGCCAAATTCAATTTAAAGGGTCCTACTTTTCTGATGATGATGATGAAGTCGCTGTATGTGATGTTCTTGCAGTGCTTTGTCGATGGCAATCAATGAAATCCTACAACCTATCCCAATTGCCTTAAAAAAGCACTGTCCCTGGTTTGGTAACAGATGAAAATCCGGTGAAGCTAAAAAACTATTTCTCAATATCACTCACAAATAACCATTGTTGGGCAATATAAGTCCAACAAGTAACTTGAAAGTAATGATTAGGTCGGTATTGATGCCGAATTGGAAAATTATGGATTGCTTTTGATGTGGTTTCTAGATCTAGAGCGGGAGTGTAGTCAGCTATTTTCTTGATTGCTCCACAGAAAGTGGAACTTAGTGGCATATATGAGGCAGGCGAAAAGTCCAGTGACCCAGAAATATATTGCGATTATTCTTGCCAAACCGTGTCTCTGAAGAATAGCTTTGAGAAAAGAAAACGGGCCAATTGATGCGATGGTATCTACTATCTAAAGGCAGAGCAGTGATTCAACATTGAAAACTCGACGCAAGACAGCTGAAGAAGTGCACACCGTGGTTCTTTAGTAAAGTGCGTGGACGAGTGAGCAGGAGGCTCAGGTTCTAGTCCCAGAAACACCAAAAAGCTTTCGCTTAACAAATATCTGAGAGCAGGAATATCATGCAAAAGTTTCTACATTATTCTCCTCGGAAAGAGCAACAAACTGTAGCTTTCTTTCATTCGCCTGAAAAAATATAATACGCATAGAGATATAGAGATGGCGCGGTAAAGATGCCAGAAACCGCACAAAAGGACAAACGGTCTAAGTGGTATTGAAATCTATTTTAGTCGGCGTCTAGCAATAGTATCCTGACAGCACTCACATACTGAATACTCTTCATTGCTTTGAGTCTCCAAGCCGGTCGGTTTCTGAAGATGTTTATATAGGAAAGGTATCGTAGGGTCTAAACGTACGTATTTTGCTGAAAACCAGTGTTTGAACAATGCCTAAATTTTGGTAGTAAGCCCCATTTGGAACCCGAAATACAAACCTTAATACTCAATAGTCTGAAAAGCAGTACGAAGAAGTGGAGAAATTATTACGATATTTAAAAGAAAAAATGTTTAGACTACCAGAAAACACTCCCAATTACATAATTCATCTTCAAACGGGGCTAGCGCCACTATATACTTTTACGCTACGGTTGCACTTCAAATACATCATGAAGGTAATAGCACTACCTCACCACCGGCTTTCTAAGATCGTCGCAAGACACCTACTGCAACGAAAGCTTCAATTCTTCAGCGAATGGTCAAGACTCGGACACTTACACAATGTTCCATTAATGGAAGGATGCACAACATCATGGCAAGATGGATTCTAAATTCTGCTGTTTAAAATAAAAGCTTCAATGTTCCAGTCTTTCTCAAATAAGGCAAAACAAAGTGGAACCAGAAACATGTATCGGATTCTTCAACTCGGCCTGGTTGAATTAAACTACTTCCATGACCGCTACAATATAAAAAAGATCTCCACGATATTTAAGGTTAGGGGAGAACTTATTCGCCTAAACTACCAAGCGCATCAATCAGACCGTCCTGTAGAATGTACCCTGTGCAACATAGGGACCTGTCCTGTTCTAAATGGGATTAGAAGAGAGCACTGGGGGAAGAATTCTATTTATCTACTCAATAGTCACTTGACACTTATCAATAGGATCAACCAAAAAAGGACAAACTGTTGTACGACTGTAGGAACAATGCCGTCGCAGAGTTCTGGTAAAGTATTATGAAAAAGGTGTCAAAATGTATGATGTCCTTAAAAATCTAAATTTTAAATCAGTTTCTTTGGAAATAATGTTTGATATGCAAAATTATAGGAAAATCTGTCAGATAGGTAGTGTTATACAGAGAGTCCGAATGAGAGGTACCATGTTATTTATTTTTTTAATTTCTTCATAAAAGGCATTATAATTTTTAAATCTTTATTCTACATGGTGCTAGAGTCCAGGGTGTGTAGCGGTTTACCTAGACAGTAGCTGTCAATAGAAGAGTTCAGCGAACGGCTAAGAGCTATGAAGCTCTTTCATTTGGTTTAAAGTTTAAAGGAAAAAATAAGAATAATTCTTTTCTACGATTCAACGACGTCTGTATTTTTTCCAATAATTAGTTAAATAAAAACAGATCTAAATAGAATTTCGCCTTTTATAATTTATAGTGACTAACAGTCTCTAAAGGTAGACCTGGGTCTCACGAAAGAAGCGTCACCAGGCAGCTCCATCTTGTGCTAGCCGCCTCCGGTTTGGCACACGAAGTTGGTTGAAGTCCCTTTCCACTTATGTGCATCACCTTAGGTGAGGTCGTCCCTTCGGAATGGATTCCAAGAATTTCCGGGCCGGAACTTTTGATGTCCATTCACTCTAAATATCCTAGCCACCTTAGGCGTTGAATTCGAATCCTGCTGAATAGTTCGATATCGCTGTACAGACGGGTTAGTTCATTGTGGTAGTTTTTACATTCGTATCGGATGTTTAATATTAAAAGTATTCATGATTAGAAGTATCATTATAAACAGTATAAATTTACACAAAGATCGTTGATCCGTTTCACACCAAAATACAATAGATGCGTTCAAAATGAAAACTACTTCGAGCATCCAAATACCCTTTTCACTTATTCATTAAATACAAACATCGATTCTATTGACTATGATAGTCCAAAAATTTATATTATCTTCTTGTTTTTCGAAAGGTAAAATGTATCAAAACTGCCATATTTAAATAATAAAGTATCACAACAAAATTGAGAAGAAAAGTAACATTTTTGATACGAACATATCATTGTGGCAACACTGCTGGTCAGACTATTGTATACAAATGATCTTATCATACCCATGCCCCCTAATAGCTTAACATTTTTCCAAAACTCATCTGACTGTCAGCCAGACCTTGTCGAAAGCCCGATCGTATCATAGCTTAGATTTCAAGGCGACAGACGTTACGAATTTCTTGACAAAGACGGATTCGTCAATCACCTAGTTGAGTCTCAATGAAAACAGTTGGCTTTTATTATATGCTGTGCAATAGTGTTACATCCGTGTAATTGTTTGTTATCAAAAAGATTCTTTTGAAATACACAATTATTTCGAGCGAAATAAGTTGAAAAACCCTGGTTTCTATTTTTGGCAACAGCGATACAGACGAAAAGTGAAAGCTAATGTTCTAGCCCAGGCAAGATCATAATCCAGTAGTCAAGAAAATCGCAAAAAAGTTGAGAAGTGTGAGTTAAATTCCTAAAATTCCACTCGACACTTGTTAAGTGAAACGCATACTATAGCCCCACCAAATGCGAATGAGGTGGATAAACTTTGCTAAGGTTGGCTTTATAATACGAGGGTGGGTCAATAAGTCCCTGAAAATGAACACAAATTGTGTCGTCACATTAAATTTAATTTTTTTTTGTCAAGAATCATCTTTCAAAAGAACGCACCCAAATTTTCAGACAGATCTGTCAAATAGTTTTGTTGTGGCAGCCATTTTATATAGACGCCTACTAGCATTTTCGTTTAAATGGAAAAAAGTGAATTTCGAGTGCTCATTAAACACTATTTTTTGCGAGAAAAAACTATCACGCAAACTAAACAAAAGCTTGACAAATATTATGGGGACTCTTCACCATCGATTGGAACCATTCACCACTGGTTTACTCAATTTCGGTGCGGTCGTTAAAGGACAAGTGACGCCTAACGTTCTGGTCGCCCAATTGAGGTCACCACACCAGAAATGGTCGACAAAATCCATGGTTTGGTAATGGACGATCGGCGAATGAAAGTGCGCGAGCTTGAAAAGGTCACAGAGTTATCACATGGCTCAGTGATTTCGATTTGACATAAATATTTGGACATGAAAAAGCTTTCCGCAAGACAGGTGCCGCATTTGCTCACAATCGACAACAAACGCATTCGTTTGACAACTTCAAAGGTGTGTTTGGCGATGTTCCAGAAAAATTCGGCTGAGTTTTTGCGCCGTTTCGTAACCGTGGATGAAACCTGGATTCACCACAACACAACAGAAACCAAGGAAGAAACAATGGACTTCTCCTGGGGAACTGAAACCGAAGAAGGCCAAGGCGGGTTAGTCAGCAAACAAGGTCATGGAGACAGTTTTTTGGGATGAACGCGGTGTTATTCACATCGATTACCTTGAAAAGGGTAAAACGATTACCGGCGCATATTACGCAGAGCTGTTGGATCGATTCCAAGCCAATTTGAGCAAAAACGGCCGCATTTGGCAAAGAAAAAAGTTCTTTTTCACCAGGATAACGCACCGGTGCACAAGTCCGTAGTCGCAATGGCAAAATTGCACGAGTTAGGCTACGAACTCCTCCCTCATCCAGCATATTCCCCAGATTTAGCCCCCTGCGACTATTTGTTGTTTCCAAACATGAAGAAATGGCTCGGAGGTTAGAGATTTGGGTCGAATGAAGAGGTCATCGCTGAAACAAACGCATATTTTGAGGGGCTCGAGAAATCGTATTATTTGGAGGGCATCAAAAAATTGGAGAAACGTTGGATGAAGTGTATGGAGCTAAAATGAGACTATGTTGAAAAATAAAATGTTTTTATTCAAAAAAGAGTGTTCCTTATTTAATTTTTCAGGGACTTATTGACCCACCCTCGTATGTAGACATTCATGTCACTCATCACAGCATTGACATTTCCTGATATTTGTAGAATTTTGAAGAATTGCCTGATGATAGTTTGTTGTTAGACAAGTAGCCGAAGGATTAATTTAGTTAAACGTTTGATAGGTATTAATAAGTTTTCATTTGCTAGACTCCATATTTTTGGAGTCATAATGGGCCCTCGATGTTTTTTTTTGTTTTTCTAAATATTCAGCATCACTTGAGTCTATGTGTTTTAGAGTATATTAACCTAGTGATGGATAGGGAGGAAAGGGTATAGAAGAGAATTAAAGAAGAGTTCTTATTTCAGCCACTCTTATTCTGGAGTAAAAAATCAACTCCCATTTTGGGTCAGACGCTGCTGAGGGGATCATGGCTTGATGATTATTCGAAGGTGATGAGCATCCAGACGTTTTTTCTTAGATAATAGCAGAGAAAAAACTGCAAATACCGCCACACCTATCTAATATCCGCTGTTTGTTCGGGACTGTTTATTTATAAATGCAAACTTTTTCTCAGCTAATATTTACTGATATCAAAAGGCTGTTCCACCTTTCATAACCCATAGGCCCATCTGGTACTCTGCAGCTTAGGTTTCGCAGAATTCCCTTACTATTTGGTTCTGGGGATTTAAAGGGTCTAATAAAAGTATATACCTGTGAACCTGTAGCATTTTCCACACGAGGATGTTCGTCACGGACACTTTCGAATACTCTCTATTTTCGTTATCATTAGCATCTGTTAAAAGTCTCTTCTAATCATTGATCATTGATCCCTTTTCTAGCCAATTTTTCTTGCGTAAGCAACTCAGGGCCACAATTTTTAATGATATACAGGGTCTTCCAATAGGGACTTCCGAAGTTTGACAGTTGATAGCGGCCATATTGTTGAAGCTACATCTGTCAAATTGGCTGTCATTTATTCAGTCTGTTTTGCCAAATTACCATGTTCGGATATGTCGAAAACATCACCGCTGTCCGTGAGAGTGTGCAGGAGAATCCGAGGCAGTCGATTTCGCGTCACTCAGAAGAACTCGGCCCTTCGCAGCCCACACCTTGTCGAATTTTGCGTCGTGACTTGAAGATAAACGACCATAGACAACGACGTGTGTTTGCTGAATGGGCTCTAGAGCAGTTCGAAACTGACCCTAATTTTGATCGAAAAATCATCTTCAGCGATGAGGCCCATTTCTGGATGAATGGGTACGTCAACAAACAAAATTGTCGAATTTGGGACAATAACAATGAGATCCAAGAGCGTCCAATGCATCCCGAAAAAATCACTGGTGTGGATTTTGGGCTGGCGGCGGCATCGGTCCATATTTCTCTGAGAACGACGTTGGCCAGGCTATCACCGTCAACGGTGAGCGCTATAGGTCGATGATTACCAACTTCTTTTGGCCTGAATTGGATCATATGGACACCAACGACGTGTGGTTTCAACAGGATGACGCTACGTGGCGCACAGCTCACGCCACATTGGAAATTCTGCTGGAGCGATTCGTGGGCATGGTCATCTCACGTGGCGGTGATGTGAACTGGCCACCGAGATCGTGCGATTTGACCCCGCTAGACTTTTTTTTGTGGGGTTTTCTGAAGTCGCAGGTCTATACGAATTAGCCACAAACCACAGCGGCCCTCAAAGCCAACATAACCCATGCCATCGGTCAAATTCAGCCTGTTTTGTGCCCCAGAGTCATGGAAAATTGGACATTTCGGATGCGCGCTACCCAGAGAAGCCGCGGCGGGTATTTGAACGATGTTATATTCCGTACATAATGGCATCGATAGGCCTTTCAAACGAATAAAAAACTTCGATGATATCATACACACACTTTGATTTATTTAAATTTGAAGATTAAGCGTTTCCTCTTAATGAAAGGCCCTTTAGATAGACACTGCCAGCTGACTTTATTATTTATAACCTTTTGACATCTACTAGTTCTTTTTCAGAGGACGAAATATACCAAGTTAAAGTGCCTTTTACGAGCAGAACACTTCCATTAAAGGTACTTTATAACTTCGATAACTCAGTACGTCATATTAAATGTAGCTCATTACTTTTGAAGAACCGCAGTAGATTTCCATTTTTTTCATCGACTCACCACTCAATCTTGCAGCATTCAATAAATTTCTAGTTGAAGTAGAATCCAATAGCCTAAGGACATTGTTCGCCTCACTTATCTGACAAGTGATTTTTTTTTTGTACATTGTCAGGAAGTAATCTGTTCGTGAGCTCCTGTCATATGTCCTTTTTTTTTCTTTTTAAACCACCCCCCAATCTGTCACACAGTAATTCACTTGAAAATCATAAAGAATTTTATGTAAATAAGATCACACACATGCACCACTTCAAAATGTTGTGTGGCAGAATAATTTTTCATGGATCCTTTGTTGGGACGGATAACGTGGTGAAACTTTGAATTCAATATCATCCCGAAGATAGCATTTTGAATTTCCATATCTTTAAGCAACAAATCATAACCTCTTTTGGGGAAACTTATTCAATTTCATATTCTTGAAGCAAGTTGAATTGATTTATTTATTTGTATCCCCACCGTGGGTACGAGTATACCCATCTCCTGTTTTGATTTGTTGCAGTTGATTGGAGGACATGCGAAATAAAACCCTAAGATTTCCAAGAACCTAGCAGATATACATTCTGCTTCGTACATGGCCATTTAAATTTAATGAAAAAAAAAAAAAAAAAAAAAAAAAAAATGGTACAAGGATATTTCTTGACTTTTATTTGGTTTCGCATTTTGCTTAAGTGAAATGAATAATCGGGATGGCAATTTCATTTCTTCTCCATTGGACAGATAAGTAGAGGAGCTCTACTTAAGGATTCAGAGATATGGAAACGAAAGATACAATTCGAGTGTTTAGTTCAAATGCTGCGCTCGAGGGCGAAGAATGTAATAAAATACTTGATCCTTTTTTTTCTGTTTGTGTCATTCATCCGAAGAATTTCCAGAAATAGATTATGTTACAATGGACAAGAGGACAACAAGATGAATGATGACGTTGGGTGGTGTGATAAGGAGTTTTGTGAAAAAAAGGAGCGTATAATTCTTTCTTTTTTTTTTGAAAGTTTTCCTTTTTTTTTTGATGAATTGAGAAGGTCTCCTGAAAAGTGACCATCCAATATCCTCTACAGAACTTTGTAATCCACTTAACCAATGTATCCATGGTAATTAAAGATATTATTGGGAAGAATTTTATTTAACATTCCTATTCAGTTGTATCTTTCAAATTTCATTAAGGAAATGTTTAAATATTTGAATGCCCTTCGGAATATTGTGTGCATTTCAAGTGTATATAATTAATTTGTTATTTGCTTATAGTCTGGAAGAAATAGCCTCACTTTTCGCAGGATTAAAATGGGTCAAAGGAGTACATATAAAAAAAATACGCATGGAGTACATATCGTTGCCAGTCATATGTTAGTGAGTCATGAGTACCCTGCTTCGTTTTGTTGCCGTTGAGTCCCCTGAATAGAGAATATCTGGACTACCGAAATGAACTCAGCACTCTCTAACACTACTACTTAGAGGGCAGTCAGGTAGTCCCACGAAGGAGGAGCTTAAGTTAACAGTTAGTCTAGCTAACACTAGCTTCGAACTGAATGAAGCAAGGAAGAAAGCCGAAAGTTAGACAAGGCATTTTTTTTTTCTAACAGGAATGTGGCTACGTCCAAACGACATGTAGGCACTACGACCAGAAAGATCTATTGTGCCAGAGGCCACTTTTTATGGCAGTAGTACTTCTTCTTTCCTTATGAAAGCTATAATTACCGCTGCGGAGGAGTTCCTTAAGTCTAATGGAGATATTATCTCCTTAAGGAAGAAGCTTCTCCTACTTTTATACAGAGCTACACACTCACATAGTACGTGTTCTGCAGTTTCGTCCTCTTCTAGGCAGAGGCGGCAGGTGATATCCTGTGATATTTTCATTTTACTTAGGTGGTATAGTAATTGGCAGTGACCAGTAAGGAAGCTCACAAGCCTTCTTATGTCGTTTCTGCTATATTTTAGGATATCAACTGCCTTTTTTTGGAAGAGTTGGTTAGCCCTTTTAGCTTGTCTGAGACCTTGGGAGTTATTCCAGTGGCAAATGTTTAGAGTCAGTTTAAAGGCAGAATCAGATATTCCTCAAAAGGGTTCAGATCCAATGAACAACTCAGAGGAACCTTTTCTGGCTAGCAGATCTGCAATTTCGTTGCCGCCAACGCCTACTTGACCCGGTACCCACCACAATTTTACTTTATTGTATCGGGCCAAATTTTGTAAACTGTCGAAGCAGCTTAGAACTGATTTTGAATTGATCAGGTGGGAGACCAGTACTTTAAGCGCCGCTTAACTGTCGGTGAGTATGTGTATAGTAGCACCTTTGATGCCTGAGTGCAAGTTTATATTAGCACAGGTCTCGATAGCTAGACAAGGGGACCACATATCAAGAACTGCCGCAGAGGAAGAAATAGAACCAGTAAATCTCACCCTAACAAATTGCTGAAGCAAAGAGAAGAAATCGGCAATGATGGCATCGCCTCGAATTAATGGTAGCATCCACTATGGTGGTTCTATGCAACCACTAGGGTATCAATGCTGCTCGAAAATTCCCCCAGATAAACTTAAGTGCCGAAGAAGTCACGGAGCTAGAAGAAGCCATCCAAACTTCACTTTAATCATCTACACAGCCGACTGGCTAAACAGTAGCAGTTCCTAATTTAAGTGTTTGGAAAGTGGTGGGCTATGACGTGCCTGGGAGATAACACCCTACGTCAATGTAGAGTGCTGGTCTCTGGCACTAATTGAGATATAGAACAACCGCTTCTGGAAAATTCTCGGTTGCCAGGAAGAAGGTAAAAGCCAAGGTATGTCGATTGGAATTCACGAGCAATCACTAGAGGTCATCGAAAATCAAGATGGAACCATACATGGAATGAAAAAGCGGGGCGATGAAAAGGCCAGCGCCAACTTTCTAACAGGTGCAGAAAAATTGTATTTAGGACCATCAAGTTCTCAGTCTCAATAGTGGCGAAAACAGCGAAGAAAAGAAACAGCTGCCATAGGAGAAGGGTTCCTCCAATTCTTCAGGGGAAGACTAGGCGATGAATGATGGTATTAGTATTCAGACGGCTCAAGTGAATATCCATTATGCTAATGCGGTGTCTACCGTCACACTTGTGCTCGCTCCGATCAAGGCACCCTGTGTCTATAGAGGAGAGACTATAAGTACCCAAATTGCAGAGGATGAACGGACTAGTAAAAATATTTAGTTAGGAGATAGAAGAGGAAAAAGAAAGAAGGAGAGGTGAGACATATAGATATTAGAATAACATAGAATTTAAGATAGAAGTGAGAAAGCTTTTTGTATGTTGCGAAATATGTTCGTATCTTGGTAATCCGTGAATATATCTTACTGCGACATTGAATGCTACTTGCAGCTTGCGTTGGGATAAGGAATCAATGTTACAGTATACGACCTCGGCATACGTAATTAGGGGTAAAATGAGGCTTATTACAAGCTTTCGTCTCGTTTCAGTGGGCGTAAAATTTGCTGTTACCCATAGCTTACGAAGGCATCCATATATTCTTCCTATTACATCCTTATCCTGATAAGTTCGAATTGATAACAAAACCCAGACTATTTACAGTTTGAACAACTTTTAGTTTATTGTCAGAAAGTACAACATCAGGTATGGTATTGAGGATTACATTTTTATACGATATATTAATAACCTGTGACTTATTTGGATTTAATACTATTCCATTAGCTACAGACCAGGAGTAAATACTGCAAAGGTCCACATTTAATTTGTATACAAGTTCATCTGTATTATTGAATGGCCTAGCCAGGTACAGCTGAACATCATCAGCATAGAGATGAACCGATTATGGGACCAAGGATTGATCCTTGTGGCACACCCTGCTTCACCGGTAGAAGAGCTGAACAAGAATCGCAAGTTACAACTTTTTGGAATCTATCAGAAAGAAAGCTTTCAAAAAGCCTCACTGCGCTAGTACCAAAACCAAAGAAATGTTTTAATTTCCAGCAAAGAATTTTGTAGTTTACTTTGTTAAAAGCCTTTGAAAAATCAAGCAGACATAGAAGCGTAAGCCATCCCTTATCAAATAGTTGTCTAATATCTTCCAAGATCTTAACCATAGCAGTAGAGCAACTGTGGTTAGATATGAAACCAGATTGTCCTGCATACAGAAGGCTATTGAGAGATAGGTGTTGAAGAATCTGTTTTGCCATAAGTTTCTCAAAGACTTTTGACAAGCAAGGTAAGATGCTTATTGGTGTAAAATCGGGGGGAGATATCGGAGAAGTTTTTTTTTTGCAACAAGTATTATTCGAGCTATCTTCCAGGATTTGAGGAAAATAGACGTTGTAATGCAGTGGTTAATAATATGGGTCAAGTGACTTACGATGTGGGACAGAATCAATTTTATAAAGCGCAGTGGTACCCCATCTTCACCAACAGTATTTGATTTAATGGCTGCAATGGAGTTTATAACCTCATTGTCAGTTACTGATTGAAGTTCAAAATCTCGAACTGAATGTAAGGTTGGGTTAGTACTTTCAAGAAAATTAAAACTTAACTCCTCAGCATTTTCAAGAAAATAATTATTTAAAATATCAGGATCAATGTCACATTTTAAATTATTTTTAGCACCAGAAATACCAATTTGTCGCGGATTACTCCATAGTTTTTTTGGGGGAAGGGACGTATTCAGCTTAGAGGCGTAATAGTTTCTTTTAGAGTTTCGTATTATCATAGTCGAATAGTTCCGTATCGCTTTATAAGCAAACCAATTTGAATTAGATGGACTGTGTTTCCATTTGCTATAAAGTTTGTTACGAGCTTTTATGGTCTTAATAACTTCGTTAGTAAACCAAGGACAGCTACTATTTCGAACACTAACAATCCCCCAAATAGATTCGCATTACCATGAAAAATTTCTTCGTCCCTCTAGGTTTGATAAATTAAGGGGGACATTGACACGAGTCTCGAAAACACATCAAAAAACTATCACGATTGTCAATTTCTGAATACTTCTGGTAAATATAGAATTGGAGTGGGGGAGTACCGTAGAATTAGAGGTACTCGTACATTCAAAATCAGACGCTTGTTGTCAGAAAGTGATTTCTAAGAGCTATTACATTCAATTTCCAGCTCGTCCCACTTATAACTTGTGATGTTAGCCTCTTTGAGCTCAAGCAAGCTGGCATAACGATACTATCTCGGACTAAGCCAAACTAACTTACTCTAATTCCAAATGACGAGACTAATAACACGAATAATATTGGCCTAAAATATTACCGTGTTTGGTATATTTTGCAAGACTTGTGTACGTATTGTTGTCTAAATTAACTTAAAGAAGCTCCAAAGTAACATGAAAACACTCGACATTCACTTATTCCGAATACGAATAAGACATCATCAGTAGTGGCGAAAACAACAGGCCAATAAAACTATCCACACGAATATGACAGGAAGACAAATGAAGCAGCCTTCACTGTAAGGCTAAGAAACTACAAGATAAAAACAAAATACATAAAGTATAAAACAGCAGCATGAAGGAGAACGCATTCAGCCACTCAACCCAGAAAACAACATGAATCCCGCTGCCACATACTATATTTTAAGACAGATAGTTAAATATCTCAGGATAAACAAATACCCCATGATTGGGAGCT
This sequence comes from Pocota personata, assembly GCA_963082735.1. NCBI lineage: Eukaryota > Metazoa > Arthropoda > Insecta > Diptera > Syrphidae > Pocota > Pocota personata. The sequence continues at coordinate 19,937,507 of OY720431.1, forward strand.
CAGTATGTTGATGATAAACCATTCATTCGAACGACAACTCTGACGGAGAACAGAAGCATCCCAAAGTAATGTATAATACCACCACTGCCACCAATGAGCTGAGCATCAGTATGACAGAATGGAACATCAGCATTTACCATCATTACCAACACACAGGACCTCAACAATATGACGAATGATGAAAATGTCCTCCGGCAGCGTAATTCACAATGAATTGTCATGATTAATCGTTTTGAATTTTCTATGATGAAATACCAGGACTGTAAGGAGGGGAGGAGAAGCAGCATCACTGGCGACGACGACAACGACAACGACAACGACAAAATGTACATAACACACGTATATCAAAAAATATACGTGATGTTGTCTGGGCCAGGCCGACATAGAGGGTGGTTAAATGTCCCAAGTACCATGAAACAGTTTAGATATGTTCAAGCGTTAGTTACGCTGCCTTTACCATAATATAACAATGATAATAAGGATTAGTATGCCAGTATTATCTCTTTGCAGTAATGGGTAATAAATTTTCCTCGCCGATCTTAAATTGATAGCTATACAGGGCGTCAGTAAATGGTGGTGTTACTGCACAGTGCTTCTTAGGGGTGTCAACGAGGAGAGTCCCTTCTGTGGCATTTAGCTACACTATGTGTACACAAATTCTTGTTACGGTTCTATGCGGACAGAAAATTTAATGTGGTGCAAAAGTTATTTGCCAAAAAGATTGAATGTTATTGATAATGGAATGGACGTTTATTAATTATGGTAGCTACGCGCCCGGACACTTTAGCAGCCACCACCGATGGTGGTATGAGCCTAGGGGGAATATACTCTGATTGAATCTGATAGGCAAAAGAATTATGTTCGATGTCAATTTTGGGGCTTTTTTAGGGGTGGCATTCAAAAGTAATTTATTCTCTCTACGACTCTATGGAGTCCTTGGAGTTCATCTGCCTATTTGAAGGACGACAACATAAAGTGCCGTCTCAAATTAAGCCCGTGTGATCTTTACCAAAAAGCGATGGTCTGGAAGAAAATTTTAATACGATTTGAGTTATGATGTTGTGATGAAAAGATGACGGCTATGGTATTTGTTTTATGGATCTTTTCGAAAATTAACTGAGTGATATATGTTCTTTAGGCAGAGCCTAAATGTCTGAAGCAAACGAAACATAAAAGGGGGAAATTAATGGGCATTATAGAGAAATGAAGTGTTGGCTTTTGAGATGTATCATTAGATTCTTGTTTTTGATTAATTTTTTTCTATTTATTTAGCTTAAATGGGGATTTATTCTAGGATGCATGGAAGGGTATTTAGAATTATGAACAATTAATTTATTATGCTCAATTTCACAGAGAGAAAATTTATGCAAAATTCTGAAATGAAGTAGGGTAGTGAATCGAAGTGGTGTAGTTTATTTTGGCTACCACTTAATCGATCAGCAATAAAGGGGTTTTTGACCAGCAAAATAAAACCATTCGATTGGGAATTTTATAGCTTTTTGATCAACAGAAAACTATTTTATATACCAGAAGAAAAAGTAATTCATTAGCACGCAATTTATAATTTGATGAGCAGAATATAAACAATTTTTTTGATGAGCAAAAAAAGTAAAAAATTAAGAAATACAGTTCCGTTTTTTTTTTCGGATTTTGTCAAATTTGTTGCAATAAGGATTTGTTTTCTTATGCGGTTTCAATCGTTTCACGATACATTTAGAGTGTTAAAATTTTTCACACGCGGTCACGGGAGCTAAAATTTGTTAGACCGAAACATGGGTTTTTTAGGTACCTGCCTCATTTTTAGGGATTAAAGAAAAAATGCTTTATTGGTGCAGTGTTTTTGTTTTTTTTTATTGCTTCTCAGAAACATTCTCTATCTAATTAGTACTTTGCTGGACCTCCTATTGCTTTTATTACAGCTGCACATCGGCGAGACATTGACTCAGATAGGTTTTTCCATGTGGAAGCAGGTATGGTGTTCCAGGTGCAGATATTCACATTTTCTAGGTTTTCAATTGACCCTGGATGCTTCTTCGCAACCTTAAGTTTCATTATTGACCAGATATTCTCAATTCGATTGAGATCTGGACTGTAGGGAGGCCAACTTAATACATCGACATTATTTTCTTCGAAGTACTTTTTAACCTAAGAAATAAAAAAAAAAATGCAAATATTATTTTTAGTCATAACAGTTCCAGCTTATTTAAAAGCTTGGTATTAGTCTTCCATATTAAAAAAAAACAAGTTCCTACTTACAATTTTGGCTGTATGGCAAGGAGCATTGAAATTGAAAAATGAATCTGCAAGTGTCACCAAAAAGCTCCAGCGTAGAGGGCTCTAATACATTTTCCAGAACCCGTAGGTAAGCTTCTGCAGTGACTTTCGATTCTAGGAAGACCATTCTACCTTTTTCATCTCCAGAGAAGCATCCCCAGACCATCACACCTTCAGTTTTGGGGGGCATCCGTAAGATGTATTCAGAGCTCAGTCTTTTCTTTGGTTCTCTTCGGGCAAGAATCCTCCCATCTCCAACATGCAGCTTAAACTTAGATTCGTCGGAAAAGATAACATTGTTCCACATGTTTTGAGTCCAATTAAGATGCTCTTGCGCCCAGGGGAATCGTTTTTCTCTCACTCTTTTTGGAAAACCCGACTTCAGTACTGACTTGAGTGCTCTAAGTCCAGCTTTCACGAGCCTTTCACTCATCCTGAGCTTGACGAAATTATTTTTCCTGTAGCTCGACACAGATCGTTTTTAAGATCCACCGAAGCCTTGAACCGATGCCGACGGCTGTACAGCACCAAAAAACGATCTTCCACTGGGATCGTCTTTTTGTGACCTCCCTGAGCCTTTCTTTCAGCTGGTAGTCCAGGTCTCACGATATTTTTTTAAATTCCATGCCACATTTAATCGTCTAGAAATTTCACGTGTTGTCAAATTGAGACGTGACAGACACAAAATATTAGCTTTGCACTCCGAACTGATTTTTAGTATTTTTTTTCACTAAATTACTTCGGTTCGTTTCGGACTGCTATCACGAGCTAAATGCACCTCCTATTCATAATAACATCAACTTTTATACACTATTTGAACGACATTTTGCTACCTAGTGCAAAAAAACTCCGTAGCTCTCATAAATTCCAAGAACTGCGCCCGAAAAGGGTAATAAAATGTTTGACCAGCATTTTTCGAACGGCACTGTATGTGTTTTTTTTTCAGCAAAACTAAATTGTTTAGCCCCGTTCTGTTGGAATCGCTTACGATATCGCTTATCAATATCTTCAATTTCAGGCTAAAAAAAAGTAGGTTATCATTTGACCATAGCGCATAGAATTCACCGTTTTCAAAAAAAAACGGCCAGATCAAGCCGCCAGTCCACAGAGCGCACCAAATTGTTACCCGTGGTGGATACAATGGCTTCTCACCGGTCACATTTGGATTCCCAGAAACAGAATTTTGTTTATTTACGTAGCTGCCGAGCGAGAAATGGAAGAAGATTTTGTTCAAAAACTAGTATGTTACAGAACTGTTATATTTGTAGTAAAATGAAACAATTTTAATGCGTTGAGCGGTGGTTAAACGATCCATATTGTGAAATGTCAAGGCAAGAACTAACTACCTATCACTATGGATGACAGATGGATTTGACAGATGCCAGGGATATAAAATCCCAACCTTAAAATAGACCTTTAAGTAGATTATTACTTTCTGAATCTATTTGAATTATTGCTTCTGTAATGATATGTAACCAATAGTTTTACTTACTGTCTTCGATAAAAATTTAGTGGAGTGACGAATGAGTTATCGAGCACCATACGTACGTACACATCCGAGCAACGCATTAAGCAGCACTTGCAAAATATTCTTTTGATGAGCAGACAAATTAAAAAATTAGGAAGTATGTGTTTTTTTCAGCAAAACTAAATTATGTAATCAGCAGAAGATATTTCTTTTTACTAGCAAAAACAGAATACGTAACAAATAATCTGCAAAATTTTAAGAACTATCAGCAAAAAGAAAGAAACAGTTATTCAAGAAAAAAACTTGAGCTATTGCGAATTTCAGAAATTAATAGTAAAAAATTCGAGAATCATTTTCTTATTCTTGAAGCACTGTTCATTTCTGCTTATCAAATGAATCATTTTTGCTGATCTTTTACTTTTTCCTTTTTATTTCCTGTAGCTCAAAAAAATACTTTCTGCTGATTGAAGAATAAATTTCTTGCTGGTGGGGTATTTTTCTGTTGGTTAATTTTTTTTTAATTATTTAGCTGATCACTAATGATATTAGTGTTGTAATCTTTTATCTGCACGAAAGGAGGTGCCGAAAAGAGTAAAGCAGGGTTTCCGATGGACAATTTGTAAAAATCGCCTCTGACATAAAATATGTAAAAGTATAAATTTTTTTCATTTTTTTCAAATTTTACTTTAGAACTATTTGAGGGTTAGCAGAACTTTTATCTGAACAAAATGTCTACTATTTAAGTCAAAGAGTTCGGAAGTTATGAGTCCTTTATTTTAATAGGACTCTGACTTTTATTTAATTAATTAATGCCACTTTACTCTAGATAGGTGAAAGTGGCGGTATCAAGTTAACTCGCTTAGCACCCAATTAGTACTGTAACACTCCATTTTGTTACCACAACTCTTGTGATCTGTTTGTTTTGGTGAGTATAAACGGGTGTTTGACGTTCAGTGGGGAAGACCCAACTCTAACTAATCACGGAAGGAAACATCCCTGATACTGGGATCATCACCTTATTCCTATATCTACCTAGTCTATCCAAAATTTTTTTTATGACCATCAGCCAGAGAAATGGTGAGATTACTACCCCCTGAGGAGCTCCTTTATTCACGAATTTAGATTGATGGCTACTACCTAATGTTGCCTGAATACTTTTGGTCTTTAACATAGAAATTATCCATTGATTTAGATATTTTCCACACCTAGCCCGATAATGCTCTGGTGTGCACATTGTTAAAGGCTCCTTCTATATCTTGGAGGGTAGCTAGAGTGGATGGTTTTGTCAATCGTGTGCACTACCTCATCAAGAGCAGTCTCAGTAGATCTTTCTTTGGGGTAAGCATGCTGAGATTTCGATAATGGTATTCTTAGATGCTTTTTTAGTTTCTTAAGCACGAAAGAAGATACGCTAATTGGTCTGAAATCCTTCGCGGACTAGTGGCCACGCTTACCAATCTTCGGGATAAAAACTACTTTAACACATCTCCGAGATTGGTGGGGTACATGGTTGAGTTGGATACAATTTCTGAATATCGTTACTAGCCAGGGAATTGTTATGTCATGCAGTTAGTTTTTATATTGTATCATGATCGGTTATATGCCATCCAGACCAGGAGATTTAAATGGGGTGAAACTGCGTTCTACTAGAATCAGGTAGCTCCTCGCTACAATTTCTGCTGTCTGGGAAGTGGTGGTATAATCTGTTCCAGTTCCATCTGGTATTCTTAGAAGCGACAGGAGTCTTCTTTCGGCAACATTTTAATTAAGCCTAGAAGAGTTCTTGATATTTTCAATAGATTTGCAGTAACTGTGCCAGGCTTGTTTTTTGGCTATCGTGAGAGACTTTTTGTAGATCTTTAAGTAGTCTTTGTGGGGTTGCCTAGTTATGGCAGATGTTCTATTACGGAAGAACAGATTTCTTGCTTCATTTGACAGGACTATAAACTTTGTAAGCAGTCATCACGTTCGACGTTAGAGTCAATTGTTACGTTCGGTATTGTGCTAAGTTCGTCTTCTCCATCTTTGATGTATTACTAGCTCTTGAAATCCTTCAGGTGGGGCAAGCCTGTCTCATTACAGGGGCAAGCCATATAACGGATGTTAGAAAGAGGTTGCCATTTTCAGTTTCCAATTTAACGCAGTTAAATTAGCAGAGCTAAGATTGAGGCAGACAAAGACATTTATCTCTTTCTTAGCTAAAATGCATGTCCTAGGTTTACCATTATTAAGTTTGTCCTATGTCGATGTCTTCCTCACTGAGGAAAATCATCAGATTATCTGACGGGCAGTTGCAGATAAATCTGTATGACATTCAGCATTAGAATTGACTATTGTGATCGAATCAACCCTCATACCTTCCAGCAACTTTACTCTACTAATTTTAAATATTTAAAAGGAAACAACTTTGTTTGCATTGGTACAACTAAAATTTAATTATTCACCAACTCAGGCTGCTTGAGTAAACATATTCTAATTCCATTATCGGACAACAATTGAACTTATTGCTGAACTACCAGCAAACCAAACACACAGTCAGAGAAGAATACAACCCAAATTAATTACCAATAATATAGTTAAACTAGAAATTTAAATGCATTTACATGAATTCCAAAGAATATAAATGCACACTCAAACAGATACTGCTCGATCGTATTCGAATGTTGTGTATACTTGCTAATTTTCGAAATAAAATAATCCAATAAAATATAGAATCGGACTCGATGACAGGCAGAACTTTCAGCATAACTACATCTGAAAAAGCACGTCCACTCTATCTAATGCCCACATAAAAACGTTCATTATTCATCGAAATCACGAAAATTTTAAATCAAAATGTGTATCTAGTCGGTACGAGTAGTGTGGCATGCTAAAGTTCATGAGTTGTTCTTGATAATTAATTCGTATCTACTTCTATCCCACCCGTGTTCTGTGTTGCATGCATTCAATGAATGGCAGATTGCAGGAACGCAATTACATGGTATCCAGTATTTTAGGAACATGATGCCTTTGGTGATGGTAAACGTGTTGGTGAGAATTGGGGTTGGTTTTAAAGTATCATACTATTTCAGTTCATCACCAAAATAGAAAGGCAGAGCTACGAGTATTTGAGTGTGTGTATAGTTGTTTTGGAAGGCTATTTAAGTTTAGGAAATGTGATTAGGGATTTCATGGATCTTGCTCTTGTTTAAAGGATATTTCTAATGAAAAGCATGAAATTAGATTTGCTGGTTATTAAATGGTGGTCTATATGTGCAACAAAAGATAGAGGTTTCTCTTATTACAAATCATCCTCACATTAGCTCTGGCTGCATTGGTTTATTTTGAAATGTGATACGTATGATGTATAGATGGAAGTAGTTCAATCTATTTGAGTACCTTTCTTACCTATCTCATTGCCTTTGTAATGATATGTAACGAATTGTTCCACTTACTTCTTTCGGTACAAATTTTAGTGGAGTGACGAATGAGTTATAGAGTGTCACACACAAGCACTTGAAAAATCTTTTTTTGAAGATGATCCTCTTAATTCAAAACAACTTAAACGGTTCTGTTAATCTGTAAACTATCCTGAAGCTGAGCAGTAGATGTTTGAAGTAGAATCTCCCTGAAAAACAAATGATCTCCACTTAACCGAATGCCATAGTTAATGGTGGTGAAATAGTAAGGAATTTTTATGTGTGCATGATCGGCACTGGTTCGAGTAGTCTTTTTGAATTGATTCTCCAATATGTATTGTACATCAGGTTGATTCATTTGATTTGCACTGCATTCACCATTTCGCTATATTCCTTTCGATAGATTATTTCATTGGTAAATATTATCACGCAGTTCAATGTCGACCAACGGTTTATCCATCAGCAAGAGCATTACATGATTAGCAGTAGGTACCATTTTCAGACACCTTCTTCGCTCTATAGGCCTTCATAGCAACCAAAGCGAAAGCGATCAGCATCGAAAGTTATAGCGATCTAGTCGTGTGTGTTCATTTATATGTCAACAGTTTTCGGGCCTTAAATTTCGAGCTAATAACAAGAAATTTGGTATAAAGCTTCTTCGAATTCAAAGCAGTGCCTGCAAGTTACACATTTTTGAAATCCGTTCACAGTCACGTGCACTTTAAAAAAAGACATATCCCCAATACTTACTTTTATAAGAAGCTGACACATAACGCCTTGGGTAAATGTATAAACGCTGACTTTCTCTAAATTCGTTCATACATTGTACAGAGCCATGCCCACATTTTGAAGGCGTTATCTAAAAAAAAAAAAGTCTGATTTCTTAAAGCTATTTACGCTGATCGTTAAGTCTTATTGTGAATATTTCATCAAAACCCGTGAACTTTCATTGCACATTGCCACACCTACTTTACTAGGATGGGATGGGGTTTTATAGGATTCGGATTGCAATTTTTATATTTTGTATCTTCCACCTCATTCTAATGGAAGCCATGACTCAATCGTTAGTGCGTATTAAGCGAGATAATAAGGTTCAAATCTAAACAAAACACCAAAAAGCTTTATTCAATTCAACAATAAAATTTTAGGTCCTTTGTATGCAGAACCTACAGTTGTATGTATGTAGAATTCTGTTTCGTGGAAATTAAATTCTTTTGTTACTAAAGGGTGACCAGATAGCAATGATAGTTTTTCCAATTGTTATGTTTCAGCAGCTGTCAAATGACATCTAGGTGGCTGTCAAAATATTTAGTTTCATGCATCGTTTGACACTTGGAAATTATTAAAAAATATTATCGAAATTCCGGCTCAGTTGTAAATACGCAACGTGAATTTCGTCTTAAGGTCGGTCGTCATCATGGTTTCAGTGCACAGGCAATTCGTCGCACCGTGGAAAAGATTGAGCATGGGTACACTCTTTTGGATCTTAAGCCACCAAACAGACAGAGATTGGTGCGTAGTGAAGAAAACATAGCCGTCGTAGCGGCAAGTATCGAAGAAGACCCAGAAGGCGCCGATCAGCTGAATTGGTCATCGCCAGAGAGTCAACCAGGCTTATTTGGCAGTTGGATTTGGGCCTACATCCGTGTGTATAAGATTGTCCTGATACAAAAATTCAAGCCGGACGACCATAAACAACGCCGTGAGTTCGCTAATTGGGCGCTAGAAATGTTGGCCGGAGATCTGGATTTTAGCCAAAAAATCATCTTCTCGGACGAGGCCCATTTTTGGCTCAGCGGCTATGTCAACAAGCAAAATTGCCATCATTTGAGCTACCATAACCCACAAGTGTTCGGCCAAGCATCAATGCATCCACAAAGATTGACTGTTTGGTGTGGTTTATGGCACGGCGGCATTATCGGACCTTATTTCGAAATGAGGAAGGAGACACCGTTACCGTCAATGGTCCTCGGTGTATAGAGTGATGTTAACCGACTTTCTGTGGACAGAGCTCGACAATATCGATATATCCGAGCTGTGGTTCCAACAAGATGGCGCTACATGTCATACAAGCGACGCAACGCTCGAAGTGGTGAAGGAGAAATTTGGCGACTGGGTCATCTCACGGCGAGCGTTCATCAACTGGCCGCCGCGATCATGCGACTTGACACCCCTCGATTATTTTCTCTAGGGCTACGTCAAGTTCTTAGTCTACGCTAACAAGTCAACTACTTTGGTCGAGCTCGAGGACAATATTCGAGACGCTATTGCCGGAATAACGCCGCTCATATTGGACCGGGTCATCAAAAATTGGACCGACTGCTTGAAGCACTGCCAGTGAAGCCGAGGCGGCTATTTAAATGATGTGCTATTCCATATATAATGGCATGAATGTAGCTTCAAAATAAAGTCAGAATTAATTTGATATCTCACATCGTTGTTGTTTTATTTAAATTTATTTTCCTATCGTTCTTCTCTGGTCACACTATATATAGTACTGGCGGTGGCCACGGTGTAATTGGTAATATGTTTTCTTGTGACCCAAACTGTGCAGGTTCGAGCTCGAGCGGGGAATAGCAACCAACAATCACCGAAAATAACCGAACATTACAATGGAATGAAAATCGGATCTATGGCTTCCTTTTAGGATCTTTTGAATGTGACTGTCATATAGAAATACCCGTTTGCGCAGTAAACTTTGAGTATCTTTCCGCTTCCTCAAAGATGCCTAGTGAATATCCTTCACTGGGGTTCAGGCATCCAGCTCCCTGAAAGAGTATTTTAGTATTTTTAGTATTTATTATAAACTTTGTATCTTTAACATTAGACTTAATAAAATAAATAATTAATTTTATTACGAATGAAGTGCGCCTCTGAGTTCTGGATAACTATGAAGCGTAGGTTTGAAACGACGAGCAAATGGATTTTCAAAGGATTTCACTAAAAACAAAAACTAATATAGCCTGTGAAGAATATCCCATCTATTTCGAATTGTATTTCATATTGAAACTTCGTTCGGCTTCGCTCATCCCATATACTCGTAGCATTCACCACATGAAGACGAGATTAGAGTATGTCTAAGACAGCCAAAAAGTTTGATCTGTCATGTCCCATGTGTCTGTGCCTGTCTACCTTTTTGACACCCTCCTACACAGAAAATTTAATTCTTTTTACTTCATAAGAAAGTTAACGCATAATATAATGTGATGATCCAAACAAAATAATGGCACAGGAAAAAATGTGAAATACAGCAAAATAGTGCACACTGGTGCAGTTGTTAAATCTCTTGAGTGTACCTATAGTTCATGTTTCTTCATTTTTCTGACGCAACTGCAAAACTTTTCTTTCCATAAGTGAATTAAACTTTTGAACAAGGAAAACCGAGCAGAAATAAGTGGTAGTCAGGGTGATAAAAAGTTTTTTTTAAAAAAAGAAAAAAATAATGCATTCTTGCCTCCCGATGTGAGTGCTCTGAAGCTCTTAAATGTGGTAAAGGATGCGAATGATTCATTTCTGCATGAAGTCTTATGACAACGTCGTTGGTCTTCGGTCTCGTTCTCTGTCATCCACCCTTCACATAGAGACGTGAGGAAAGTTGTAAATTTAAATTGCAATGAAATGTCATGTTACCACATATATTCGGTGTGTGTGATAAATGTTTACTAAACTTAATCATATGCTCAACATGAATATATCAATGGCATGAGACGCTTTCAGTCTTGTACGTTTCATAAAACTAATTATAGACTACGAAGTGTTAAAAAAGAAGTATTTTATGTAAATTGTTTGATCTGAAATACATTTTGATTGTACTTGAGATGCGCAGATCTTACAGGAGCATTGACACCGGACCTCCAACAGTTGCAGAAATTCAAACTGCGATCAATCTTCTCAAAGCCAAGAAAGGAGCTTTGGACTTGATGGCATATCAGCTGAGAACCTGAAGCAGATTCCGCCACAACGTCTAGTATTCTATTTCCGATAATGTAGACCATTTGGGAGAATAAAACCTATTCCAGGGACTGGAAGGACGGTGTTATTGTTAACATGCAAAAAAAAGGACGAAACTAATGGTAACTATCAATCTCGAGCAGGTAAACAATAGATCATGCATAGACCACATCAACACCTTGCGGATTATTCTCGAGCAATTAGCCGAGTTCAAGTTAACACTTTATCTCATGTTCGTCGATTTCGAGAAGTCCTTTAACCGGGAAAATCGTGAGTGCATATGGAGTTCTCTTCTAAGGAGAGGAATCCCCCCAAAAATAATTGCTATTATAAAAGAGGCCTACAATAACGCAAAGTGTTTCGTTCTGCACAATGGACAGCTCTCCGACTCTTTCGAAGTACAACAGTGAGAGAGAAAAGTGGATATTCTTTCGCCAATCCTATTTCTACTGGGTATAGCCAAAGTACTGACTGTAACCGTGGGTATATTTGAGAGACATGGCATCCAATGGAGACCGTTTGAAAGGCTAAGTCATTTGGACTATGCCGATTATATCTGTTTCCTTGTAAGTTCCATCAGCGGTCTATGCGAGATGTGTTAATCACTGCAGGTTAGAGTCGGTCGGTCCAAGGATCAACTGTAAAATAAAATGTCCATAGGTCGCTTCAAACATCAGTATTATTCTGAAGTCGAACTGTTTAACTATCTGGGAAGTTTTGTATCGCACTGCTTTTGGTATCCTGTCTCCAGTTTGGAAATCCAGTCAAATCTCCTTACACACTATGTTGAAACTCTTCGAATCCATGCTACTATATGCCTATGAAACATGGAAAGTCTCGGCAAAAATTACGAGAACACCTTAAAGATTCACTGACCACAAATTATATCCAAATAGGAGCTGTGGTGCAAAGCGAATCAGAAGCTATTGAATGTCGAGATAAGACAAATTGTCACACACTGTGGAAGCCATATGACAACATCACGTTCTTCGAATGGAATCCTTAGAGTAAGGGTTGGAATATTAAGAACAACTTGGAGATCAGTCTTGGCAGAGGCAACGACTTAGAGGAAAACCTGGAAAGATGGAAGAGATTCGTTGCTGACCTATACCCCACCCGGGGTTATAGAAAATATGATGATGATTGGTTGATAAAATGTAATGAAACTGAAACTAATAAAACAGACTTACTAGATGATATTGATGTAGATTGGGATTGCATTGAAATGGGTATGCCTTACTTAGTCGAGGCCATGGTTACTCTAACTGTTTTCTAATAAAGCGAAGTCATATTAATTAATTTAAAAAAAAAACTATTGGAAGAGCTAAAAGTGATTCATGGTCCAAAGAAGCTTCCGCTAAAGCAAGAATTATCATAATCAATTCAAACCTACGAAACCCGTGAAGGAAATAGAACCTTTGCGGCACTCCAACCAAAGTAAATACCCCAACTTTATTTAATTCTGATAAAAATGGTCAGGACAAGTCACACGAGTAGGTTAATCCTGAAAGAGGCTAACTTAGATAACGAAGTCACATCGACCGATAACTTCACTTCCATTCAGCAGACATGTTGGAATCTCGTAGGAATCCTTGCATAGATCAAAAACCTATGCTCCTCAGAATCTCAAATCAGTCGGTTATATTTTTCTGAAATATCGAAAAGAGTTTGTTTGTTGTTTGTCTTGAACAGTAGGCCAGAGTAAATCAACAACGAACTAAAAGGAACTGAATGTGCCTTTGATCGGACGAAGGGAGAACAAGTTATCGGTGGGGAATAGGGGAAGTTATCGGAGAAATAGGGGATGAATCCATGATGAATGACAGAGCCGGAGCTGGTACCTTCTTGAAAGATCGGCATGATGACTCTGGTGCATACGTTTGTTGCTTAGAGAGAAGAAAGTTGACGAATGTGTAGCTCAAAATGCTGTGACGTTAGCTTGGATAAGCACGAAGCAAGTGAGTACTGTGTGTAATTAGCACATTGCTAGTTTAAAGCTGAAGACCGCACGTGTGTGAGGGATTTTAGTTCTTGTTCACTGCTTCAGGTGCGGGACTTCAGCCACTTTCTTAGAGATATACATTGTCTATGGATGTGTTTGTATCACTTTTTGGCAAACGCATTACATAGAATCGTTCCGGATACGACTTCAGAAAATACTAGGGGATCGAAAAATTACGAAATCTTTTGAGCTGAAATGATCATGAAACTTTCCTCACTTCACTTCGTGCACAATGATGCAAATGAAATTGTTTTTTTTGACGGATAATTTTAAAAATTAGCTGCACGAAGGAACAGTAAAAAATTACAAAAAATTACTTCCGTTTTTCAAATGCTGGACTTGCTGAACTAGCACTGTATCTTCAGCCCTTTCTCCATTAGCAAATAAATTATGGTAGCAAGATTTCTTCTGCAAGTCTTATCACAGATTTTTGAGCTTCTCTACAAGTGGGAAACTTGCAGCTGAAACTAGCAAGCGAGTGCATAAAGCTCTTTTCAACATATGTACAGGGTGCGCCATCTTTTATGTCGGTATGTGAATATTGAATAACTTGAAAAAAAAAACAACCAATTTTATTTGGTCCTTTACAATTTATTTGGACTAGTTTTTGAATACAACATCAATCAAGTGGCCATTTTTGCTGCGTTTTCCATCACTTTTTCGAGCATCTCGGGCGGTATAGCTATGATTTCGGCACGAATGTTTGCCTTGAGCTCATCAATGGTCTGAAGCTTTCTGCTTTTCACACTTTGCTTTTCAAATAACCCCACAAAAAGAAGTCCGAAGGGGTCAAATCTGGAGATCGGCCAGTCAATGTCTCCATTTTTTTGACAGCACATGTCCAGGGAATTTTCGTAGCAGAGACTGCATTGTTTGATTTGCAGTGTGTCATGGCGCACCAGTAACCGTCCAGACCTTTTTCACACATTTGTGGCCAGACATAATGAGCCAACATCCACAGATAACGATTCCCATCGACTATTTCGCCTTCTCTGAAGAAAAATGGCCCAATGATGGTTTTGGCGCAAACGCCGGCCCAAACAGTCACTTTTTTCAGAGAGGGCGAAATGGACCTCGTCGGTAATCAAAATTTGCTTCCAAAAATCAGGTTCGGTGTCAACCATTCGAGTTGGCCATATTACAAGCGACGTGGATGGTCTGTTGGCAATATTCTTTGAGTCAATTCCACTTTATACGGAAACAAATGCAAATCATCCTTCAAAATGCACCGCAAGGTGGTTCCACTGACTCCAAAATGTGGGTTATCGGCAATACTCTCTCTTACCGCTTCAACCAGTTCATTGGAACGTTTTGGGCGTTGATGAACGGCATGTCGACGATCACCCACTGTCCTGTGCTCAACAAAATTCGACACCAAACCACGAGTGGTGTTGTCAGACGGTGCTTGTTAGCCACGATATTTTCGACGATATGCACGTTGAGTTAACACAACTGAACGACTATTTTCAATGTACAGAGTCACTATTTCGGCGCTTTGTTTCGGTGTGAAACGATTCATGGTTAAATTTGTACTGAATTGACGTTTCAAAAACATGTCTACTCAAGTCAATCGGTTTATAAATGTCAAAGTTATTCAATGTTTACATACTGACATAAAAGATGGCGCACCCTGTACATATTTAAAAGTCTCTAAAAAACGACCGCCGGTTATAACTTCGGTATTTGGCCAGTACCTTGACCATCGTTATAAGCAAATTTGACTGCATTATTCCTTTTTGATCCACAGGTTCAATTTCTAGCTAAGATGTAGATCGACGATAGCGCCCAGTGCAATACCAATGCAAGATGCCCTTAGGGAATTCGACTTTTTTTGCGGAGATATATTTTTAAAAGGTTCTTACTGTCGCCACAACCAATGTAGCGTATAACAGACTTTTTTATGCAAACAAAACTACACATATATACCCACTGTTGGTCCAATTAGTTCTGAAAAAAAAAAATTGCTTGGCAGCAGGATGACCGCGTCGTTTAGACAGACCTTCACGTTGAAGCCATCTTCTGTAAGTATTATTGCGACTTCGTCAGCCATGAAGTGCAATATAATTGGAGAGAGAAGGCAGTCCTCTGATGTTTCTGAGCTTACCTTTTTTTGTCTGCTACTGTTGTGCATAAGCCCAACCCATCTACTTGCTAGAAGCGGACTATCCTCGTAGATAGTCTGTAAAACTTCAAACTTTATTAAAAATTTGTCTTTAAAGTCACTTCAATTTTAGATCATTTAAAAAAAAAAAAAAACAATTTATTTATTTCTAGAAAGCTCCTGAGCCTTTTGAAAATAATTTTCATCTACCTTTCAATCAAATTTCATTTAAAAATTAAAGTACGCCCAACATAAAAGCATTTAATCCTCCATTGGCAACATTTTATTGTCACTGACAATCACAGTCAAGACACAGCAAATATAGACAAAATGAAGGAAAGAATTCTTGTGGTTTTTTACGGTACGGAATGTCACCTCTCCGTACCCTGTTTTATAACCAAATTAAATACAGGAGCCACCAAACCTGCGTAATAGCGGTGAATATTCGTACCTTTTAAAAGGGTTTCTCAGTCTTATGAATACCATTTTATTTTTATTTTGTTTCGTGTAACCACCCCCTCTCATTCATTTAGTAATTCTTGGCCTACTTCAAAGCCGAAGAGAATTGTTTTACCATGCACCGCATCTTAATGGTCGGGCAGATATTAATTATTTCGACAAAACAAGAAAAAAAAATGGGAAAATTTAATATAAAATACACAAAAATGAAAAAAAACCCAACCATCATCATTAATGACACATTAAACCTATTAGAACCCAAACCCTCTCGAACAAACAACAAGACATGCCCTAGAATCCGAAGAAGAAAAAAAAAAAAAAAAAAAAAATATACCAAACCAAAACCGGAGCACTTGGACCGGAATAATTTCAAAACGCCCCCGCCTCCCCCCGTGACAAACGATATTAGATGTTGAACTAAATACGATTTTACTTAGCATAAAATTAAATGGAAAATCCTTGTGCTCCTTGTAACCATTGGCACTCTGGCGGGCATGGCGTGCGGAAGTGCCGAAATGGTAAAATTGTGAAATACCGAAACCCGACCCGGGTTTTTGTTCAACAAAATATGTTAATGTTTTTTTTTTTTTTGCCTTTGAAATGCTTCAAGATATTTGCAAGTAATTTCCATTACATCTCGGTGGAGAATAATAATAACAATAATGATAATAATTGGGTTATGCATTGTGTTGAGGAGCTCGAAGGCGAAATTTCGTTACTTTGGTTAGTATTCAGCGTGTAACGTATTAGTACTCGTACACAAGCGGAATTGTAAATTAAATTTTAAATTACGAAATTGGATTTGAAAATTTCCATCGTGTGGGCGGTGAGCGCCGCGGCGCGCCAATAGCGAAGGACGTCACCATTGGCATTCACTTATAATTCACTTGCAAACGTTCCTGTGAATTTGATAAACTTGATTTGTAGGCCATTGTAACGCTACTGTTGAACGTTGGCAATTTAGTTGAATCAATAGAATTATGTTAATTACCATTTGCAATTCGGGTAGAACCATCAATGACTGATGGATTCCATGAAAGAGTGTCCATGTCTGGGACTATGTCCTGGGGTTTATTTGGATTTTTGTTTACACAATGGGCGGGAGTGATTTTAATTTTGTTTACGAATAGGACGTACTTTAGTGTGATCAATTTGTCACACTAAATTTAAAAGGACGATTCTAGATTTGGTAGGGGAAATTATACACTGATACACTGATTTTGATATAAAACATAACGACTAAGGATATGGCTGCGTCTGTGATTATTTTTGTTGTTCAATATGGCATTTCTAGTATTCCAAGTAAGTACCTATCAATTAACTAAGGATCACAAACAACATTCTGCAAATTTTTTCAAGGCGTGGGTGGTCGTGCGCTTGTTGGCATAAACTTTAGACTTCAAAAACCCCAAAGAAAAAGTCCAACGATGTTAAGTCGCATGATCTAAGCGGCCAATTCTGATCACCAAAACGGGAAATTACACGACCAAGAAATGACTCATGCAGTAATTGAATTGTTTCTCGGGCTGTATGGCATGTCTTGTTGAAACCACATGTCGTCCATATCCATATCTTGCAATCTAGGTACAAAAAACTGGATTATCATGTCGCGATAGCGAGCACCATTAACTGTTATTGCCTGACCAGCCGCATTTTCAAAGAAGAACGGTCCGATGGTGCATTCAGCCCAAAATCGACACTGAACAGTGATACGATGTGGATGCATTTATTTCTTAACAATCATTCGTAGATTTTAAGGGTGGTTCACGGTTCGAATCCTGATGTCAAGAATCATCTATTTATCTCGCATGAAATAAATGAAAAAGTCGATCAATTGCGAAACCTAGGTCAACTTTACTATGAAGGCATAACACTGGCAGTAGAGTGGTCATATGGCTAAAATGCAACTTGATCGTGATGATATCAGGACGACGGAAAAAAATACTGTGAATCATAAGCAATGAAAATAACAGCGAAAACAACTCCGCAGTTATCTGGACAGCCGTCCTTGGAGTTTACAGAAACTTAATACCACCTGAGTTTCAAACTACACCACTCTGTCTTTCTCTCTGTCTCTTCCCCTTTCCATAAAAAACGCCCGTGTCGTAAAAATTAGTATAAGGGTATTCATATCCCCTTTATCACGTGCAAATTATAAAAAAAAACCCTAAGTTCGACAATTTTGACGATTGACAAAGCCATCAAGATGAAAATGAGCCTCATCGCTGAAGATGATTTTGTTTCAAAAATCAGCGTCCACTTGTTGTTGTTCCATAATCCATTCAACCAACACTTTTGCGCTGTGCGTGGTCAGTATTCTTTAGTTCTTGAGTCAATTGCACTTTGTATGCATGAAGATACATATCTTTCGTGAGAATACTCTGTAGCTTCTCGGAATGTCCAATTCTTGACCACGGTGCCGAATTGATGTTCCTGGACTCTCAGCAATACTCTCACGAACTGTTTCGATGTTTTGTGTTGAACAACTTGTTGAAGGACGGCCAGAGTGTCTAAGATCAGTCATTGAATTTCTTCACAGTTGATGGAGTAAAATCACTATTCCGACCATATTTTGTACGAAGATTGCGAACTGTAGCTGTCAAACCTTCATTATTTTTAAAATATTGCTCAACAAGGAAACGCATTGTACTTTCGTGTGCTACCACATTTTGAATAACCCTGAACTGTCAGCTGTCATACAGATTTTTTTTTTTTGTCGTTGGCAGCACTTTACCGCACAAATGATGCAAAATTTAAATCTTGCGTGAATTTTGGGATACTCTTTAGTTACTTCAGCTTACCTATATAGAAATTGAAATTATGTTTGTTATATATTCCCCAGTAAATATGGCTAAGGCAGCTATTTAAGAACGTTCTGATAAATAGCTTTTCGTAACAAACTCTGCTATTTAAATTATATCTGAGATGGGGTTTAAGCAAAGTAATTGCCCTATGCAGGTAACTACGTAACTATAT
The DNA here is from genome assembly GCA_963082735.1 of Pocota personata. Lineage (NCBI taxonomy): Eukaryota > Metazoa > Arthropoda > Insecta > Diptera > Syrphidae > Pocota > Pocota personata. The sequence continues at coordinate 19,956,136 of OY720431.1, forward strand.
AATAAAAATGAAATTTATGATCGGACTGCATAGTAGCACCGTAGCTCAGTGATTAATGATTTGCAGGTCCAGCCTTCGAATCGCAGAAAATATCAAAAGCTTTTCAAGGTTTTTAACCTCCTGCGAATATTTGACAAGCCTCCAAGACTGAAATTGTGTCATTACGTGTTCTCAGACCCGTTACTGCTTCTCAGTCCCATTCGGAAACGTCAATAAAAACCATAGGTACAGCGAAAAATATTACACGTCACATGATCAACGACTACAAGTACGACTTATGACATAGCCAGGTGCACTGACACCGTAGACAAGTCTTGATGGTGGTAACTTCGATTCCTCGCGAGGCATTGAAACTTTTTTTTTTTTGGTATAAATTCACAAAAAGAAAGTAGCTAAAATAGCTATTTAAGGATATCAGTAAAGCAATTTTTCATAGCTGGTTTATATACTTAATTACACGGGAATAGCAGCATTGGCTATTTCTTATAGCTAATTCTCCAATATTACTATTTTTTATAGCACATACTTGGAAGAAAAAAAAAAAAAATAGCTGGTTGTGCTGTAATTTTGTTCAGTGTAATGGGGAGCATATTTGAGTAGGTCGCTTTCACTTGGTAATATTTTTCAGAAATGTTAAATGACTAATTCATTCAATCTAAAATTGTGCAATGGTGATTCATTTTGGGCCATAGAAGTGGAAAAGAATGGGGTTTGGTACAGCTATAAGGGACGAAAGGAGTTGAACGGCCTACAAATTTGTTCTTCCGTTTACCATGCTGCTATTTTAGGTGTGTAACTTTTAAGATATAAACCATCTTTGCACTTTTTCCCGAGGAAGAGAAATACGCAGTATGAAATATTTATTCATAAAATTTATTAGCAATTTTCCATTCGGGCTTTGTAGCCTTGGTGTCGTGTTTTTGTAATTTACTTAAGAAAATCATTTACATTCACAATAATTCCTTTGCTTTCGGAGATGTTGACGTTCATTTACTCTTAAAGCCAGCGATCAAATTATTTCCTTTGTAAATTAGTTTTCTTGTAGGTGTTTTTCGTTTCATTAAAAGTGCTTTGAAATAATTTAAAGAGAAGTATAGATAATAATAGTCGACCCAAGCTGTTTTAGGCAATTTCACAATACTGCGTAGTTGGTAAGCTCTCAGTTATAGTTATTTAATTTTTAGTGATTTTGAAAATACAAAAGCTGGCATTATCTTTATATATTTAATATTGTTATTGATTGACTTCACTGCTGTTAAATGAAAGCAATTTAAGTTAGATATTTGCTGAGTTAATATGTATACTTCGTTACGCATTTTATCAGTTTGTGGTGGGATGATTGGTTTTGAATGACTTTATTAAAATTCCACAAGCTTGCAGCTATCTTCTAGAGATTCGTTGTAACAATGTGATAACAAAAGCGTTTGCCGTAGATATATAATAATCGTTATCTAAGATAAACCGTCTCTTTTTCGCCACCAATCTCTTCCTTCAAAATCCTATGCCTGGAAGAGGAATTTTCTTAGCAGAAGTTCTCTTAAGTTTAGCATCTAGGTTTTAAGATAAGAATTAAAATACATAAATTCATATCTATTTAATTGGTACATTTTCGTACTCTAGTCCCATCGTACCTGCTGGTCATTTTCTTGATATTCTTGAGTCATTTCAATTTTGAATGGAAATAAATGCAGGTCCTGATGCATAATTTTCCACATAGACGTTGGAGAAATCCCAATTTGTTGAGCGCGACGACGAATCGAAGTTCCCGGACTTTCACTTACATCGTGTAAGTGCTTTACGATGTAGTCCAGGCTTCGGTAAATCACTTACTGGGTAAAAGTTCTCCAAATTGTGGATAATTTTTTGAATAGTGCTCTTTACATTCACTCCACGTCTACCAAAAAACTCACAAAATTTATGCTGTGTTGTAATAATTGATGAACCATTTTGATAAAATATTTTAATCACTAAAACACGTTGTTGTGCCGTCAAACTCTCCATGATGAAATGGGATTGACAGCTCAACACTACTGCCAACTTTCACATAATTAAATCATCTCTGTGAAAAATGGCGCCAATTTCAAATCGGTCGCAGTATAAACAACGACATAAACACCTTACATATCTTAATAGAGCAATCCGTAGAGTACAGGTCTCCGCTACATCTAATGCTTATCGACTTCGAGAAGGCTTTCGACAGCTTGAATCGAGATGCCAGCTGGTTGGCCTTGCGCAAGATAGGCATCCCAGAAAAACTCAGAGCTATTATCAAGGTTACATACGAGGGTAGTAAGTTTCACGTCTTACACAATGTTAATGTGTCGGAGGATTTTGATGTCTAAAGTGGAGTATATCAGGGGTGCATACTGTCACCGCCGTTATTCTTGGCGGTCATCAGTGATGTAGCATTGGCGGAAGGTAACCATGATATGTGATGGACTATGACATCTTACCTTAAACACCTCGACTGACAAAGTCTGCATACTTTCAGATCAGATATAGGTCAAAATCTAAAAGCTGAAACAAACAAAGCGAAATAAAATTAAACACAGTCAAAACAAAACCCCGGCGACCTTTAACTCTACGCTCTACTCAAAATTACCGGACAGGAGGTCGAGAAAGCAGACGACTTTCTATATCTAGGAAGTGTTGTAGTGGCTAACGGTTAACACCGGTAGCATCGAACTGGATGTGTGTGAATCGAAAGTCAAAATCTGCATTCGGAATGCTATCCAAAGTTTGGAGAAGTAATGTTCTTAGCACAAGAACCAAGCTGCGACTGTTCCGCTCCAACGTAGAATTAGTACTGCTATATGGGTTTAGTACTTGAAAGATGATGCAAACTGCAGACCTTCGTAAATAGATGTATAAGAATTATTTATCTCCAACGAACAACTTTATCAGAGAACGGGCCAAGAACCTGTAGACAACTCCAAATAAGGCATGCAGTGGAATACGCTCACTCAGGTATGCAGAACTGCGGGACACCTTAGGCAAATATGACGCAGAATAGTTGAGCTATCAGGCTCTATGGGAGGCAGTTCAAACGACTTACAAAACTCCATGGGACTAGTCCACTTTTGCACTCGCAGGAGTACTCAAAGGTCTCAACATACACAAATCCGCTGGTCCAGATGGTATCCCCCCCATAGTTTTGAAGAGGTGTTCTCTTAAACTTTTCTATCTACTTTTCAGGGCTCTTTCCGAGTAGATGGAAAACAGCAGGCGAATCTTCCTCCCCGTCCAATTACCGACCCATTGCATTTACGTCCCTTCTTTCCAAGCTCATGGAAACGCTGATAAATCGTCAGCTTATGAAATATCTCGATTCACGAAAACTCCTTAATGACCGACAGTATGGTTTTCGTAGCAACAGGTCCACTGGTGATTTGATGGCATATCTCACCGAGAAGTGGAACTTCACTTCGGCGAAACCAAGATGGTTGCGCTTGATATTTCAAAGGCATTTGACAGAGTTTGGCATCAGGCTCTTTTGTCGAAAATGCGTGCATATGGCGTCGATGAGTCTCTTCTTCAATGGATTAGAAATTACCTTTCGGGGCGTTCAATACAAGTTGTCTTGGACGGCTTCAATCTGCAATCCACCAAATAAATGCTGGTGTCCCTCAAGGCTCTGTTTTATCTCCGACTCTCTTTCTTATTTTTATAAACGATCTCTTGTCTGCAACTTCTAATCCAATCCATTCCTTCGCTGATGACAGTACCCTCAGTTTTTCATATTCGTTCCCTAACTCACGTCCTTGCTCTTCGGCCGTAGAAAGGGAACGGCAACGTATGTTAAACACATTAAATTCTGACCTGGACAGCATAATCGAATAGGGTTCAACCAACAATAGAACTTAATGCTTCCAAAACACAATGCTGTCTTTTGTCTCTCAAGCGAAACCAAAACCCTCAACAATTATCCATGGATGGTACTTGCATCATTGAAACCGAAAGACTTGCCATTCTCGGTATGTGTATTAATAACCATCTTCGATGGAACGATCACATATTCGAGGTCGCCAAAGATGCTGCAAAGTGCCTAGGATTCCTTAAACGGTGCAAGAAATATTTTACCCCGTCTGATCTGGCTTCAATTTATAAGACAGTCATCCGCCCTAAGCTGGAATATAACGCCCATATCTGGTCTGGTGCACCCGTTCTGCACATTCTTGATAGGGTATAAAATCGCGCGTTAAAACTCATAGGTGATAGAGATATTGTGAATTCCATTCATTCCCTAAAACATCGGAGAAATGTTTCCTGTCTCTCCCTGTTTTATCGTTTTTTTTTTTTTTTATAAAAAATGCTCCAGCGAAATAGCCAGTTGCATTCCTCCCCTTCAAAATTTTACTCGCAATACGCGACATGCCTCGAATGTCGCGTCAGTTTATCCTAAAGCCTAACTTCGTTCGTACTGTCAAATATATCTCCTTCGGCGCGCGCAGATTGTAAAAAAAAAACTATGCAAATATGCAGACATAAGTTTGTTCAAAATTTTAAGGAGAAAAATGAACTGTGCCTTCCGAATCATTATCATACCATAAAAATGTTTACAAAATGATTCGTAAAATACCGTATACGCACTTTTTTCAAATTTATTTATTCGAGATTCTCAAAAATTGATAGTTTTTTTTGCTAGTCTTAGCAGGATTCCATTTAAAAACGCTACAGCTGCGATAAGACTACGTACAATTATAGAATGGCTATTCACTATTTCTTTTTTTTTTTTATTAAATATTTACAAAAATTATGTAGTAATGTAAACTTTTCTATTTTGCGTATACTAAGCCGACGAAATATTCTTCACCTCTTTCCTTTACTACTGTCGATGGTTTTGCAAAGTATTTGCCAGAAAGTGCTGTTTCACTAACATGCTAGGCAGCCGGCATTCACTATGCGTCAAGGTCAAATTTCGTACTTGTAGACAGGAGGAAAATACCCTCACCTTGCAATCTCATCATCATTTCCTTTTTCATTAATATATTCTCCTACAACAACATCTCAATTACTAGCAAATGAATCGCAGATACAAAGCATTTCGCTTCTTCATCCAAATCAAATAGAGATACCTACCCAACTCAAATCAAATTCTTTGTAGTGACAGAAAGCAAAGATACATTTTACCAAAGTTAAGATTAATGATCTCCAATTTGAAATTCAGCACGTCATCGTTTCCTCTAGTATTCCATCAATTTCTCATCGAAATCACCTTACCATATACATTTCTTGCCGACAGGCAACTTAAATTGATAGAATAGTTTACTTTCAGTGATCCTGAAATATACAAAAGTATATGTATATCCGTATGTACCTAAGGAATTGATTGATTTCATAGAAATCTCACTCCAGCACAAACAGAAAAAAAAATAATAAACTTCAGTAAGAAACAAACACGAATAAAAGTCCAACAGCAATAATTAATTTCCAAGAGTTATTCAGAATAATTTTAATTGAAATGTAACTACAAACTTAAGAGATACTATCTTTATGTGCAAGAGTCTTCTCGAAACGCAATTCTAATAAAATTTATTTTTTTATTTTCTGAAGAACTTTTCATCACTTTTATCCCTCAGTTCTTTTTTTCGTTTGTTGGTTTGTTGATGAAGTTCAGTCGGTTAAAAAGGATACTCACAACGATATGCATTTAATAATAAGGAGTGGCTATCATATTTATTTACTTTTCTCAACATTTTTTCTATTTTTTTTATTTAGTGGTTGTGTCTGAGGAGGAATATAAAAATAAATAACTCTTTGGGGTTTTACTGTCGTCAGTAACCGATTAACTGAAGCTAGAGTACAGTCAACTACGACGACCCGATGAAGATAAAGGCAACGACACGACGGCAATGTAGACGATGAAATACTAAGGGGATATCTAAGGTGCCTTAAAGAAGATAAAAACTGGAAGTAAATGTGTATTATTGTGTATGCACTGACGGATGACCGGACCGTAATGCCGACAAAATGATTCGTCTAACTCAATTTAATTTCACTGACTGAATGATGCACTATGTCTTGCTCGCCTTGGGTAGTGTGCTCGTTGAAATAACATGGGAAAATCTTTGTTTCGATAGAGCATTATATGATAGCTCCTGCAAAAAATTTAACACTGAATTGTCGAGAGCTGTATCGGATAGTTCCCTTTTCAATGAACTGGGAAAACTAATTGATTTATGTATTTATTAAATCTGCTCAATTAAAAATAGAGGTTGGAGCTGAAAGACTGTCTTTTACATATGTACGGACACACTTAGACCAAAGGAGGTCCATTGTGATACCTGAAGGCTAGTTAAACCAGCCGAAGCTTCTTATGAAGCGGAGAATGCTTCTGACATCAATATTCACCAGGTCGCAGAGGTCATCGAAGATTGGAGTCCCTAGATGGAACAGTCTTCTTTTGGACAGGGCTGGGCAGATACAGAGAAAATGAAGAATCGTTTCGTCTTCCTCGTCTTCCCTGCAGCTTCTGCAGTAATCATTTGAAAAGAGTCCCAGTCTTTTAGCGTGTTGACCGATAGGACAGTGCCCCGTGAGGACACTGTCATCATCAGATGGTGCTGATCTGCGATCGTTTAAGCTTGGGACAGATTTATCTAGAAACTCTGCTAGTAATAAGAGCCTCCCATTTGTGATTGGTTTTTGGTTTTGATTGGTTTTGATTGCGTCCAGCATGAGTAAATGTTTACACGTAGTGAGGGGCATACCTAAATTTTGCTTTTCTGACATAATTCTGAGGGTTGTGGTTTTTCTAGTGATCTCGTCAGCCTTGCAGTTACCCTGTATGACTCAGTGGTCTGGCACCCAGCACAGGTGAATATTAAATTGCTCCGTCATCTTCATAAGAGACGTGCGGCAATCTTGAAAAAAATTTGAAAAGGGTGAGGCTATCAATGAAAATGCTAATGTCCCGAAGAGTTACTACACTACACTTAAGTTTCGTTAAGCTCTATGTAAATAGAAAACCTTTTAAGATCAATAACCGATAAAAAAAAGATAAAATGTAAATAGCGATTAGAAGGAAGAAGGAATCCTTAGCTAACTGCCTTCAATTTCTCTAGCACAGTTGACTGATGTCAGAAACAACTTATAAATAAGATATCCAACTTGCAAGCCACCATCCGCCTTGAAGCGGCCACTTTTTTTCTCCTCAATTCCGTGGCAGTGAGTAAGTATACGAGTATCAAAGGAACAATTATTTCTTTCTTATTCCTTTCTTACTGCGAAAAAAAAGGATATTCACTTAGAAGTGCGTAGTTGTGAAGCTCGCGGTAAATGGGACTTAACTGATGTTCTACAAAAATTTGTTTGCGTATATTGTCCTTCAATTATTGCTATGTTGTTGGTTTGGTAGTGTACAACTGGTCCTTCAAATTACCCCAGAGAAAAAAGTCGGCGACTGTTAAATCTGGTGAGAGAGGCGGCCAATTAATATTTCCATAGCCCTGCCTAGGGAGGGTTTCACAATATCCATTGTTACTTTGGCTGTATGGCCAGCGAACTTCAGGCAAAAAAACATTTTGTATAATAACATCGCACGATATCGATCGCCAGTAACAGTAACAGTTTCGCCATCGTAATTTTCGAAAAAAAAAAAAAAAACAAAAATGATCCAATTATCCCACCAGCCTAAATCGCACACCAAACAGTCACTCTACTTGGATAAAGAGGTTGTTCATGAATTGCTTGTGGATTTTGCGCTGTTTACAGCTCCACTTAAGTCAAAATGCGCCTCGTCACTCATAATATTTTTTTTTAAAAATTCATCTCTATACAATTGGTAAATTTCCGCACTCTAGTCCCGTCGTCCCTGGTGGTCATTTTCTTGATATGTTCTTGAGTCACTTGAATTTTGTACGGAAAGAAATGTGGGCCGCGATGCATAATTTTCCACATAGACATTGGAGAAATCCCAATTTCTAGAGTACGACGGCGAATCGAACTTCCGGACTTTCACTCACATTGTGTACGTTTTGTACGATGTTGTTGTGTTGTGGCGACAAACTCTCCATGATGAAATAGCACTGACAGCTGGGAGTCGGACAGAATCCCGAAAAACATAATCCCGAAAACCCAAAATCCCGAAAACCCAAAATTCCCGAAAATGCAAGAGAACACCTCGCACCCACTCCAAATCCTACAGTGACCCCAAGCACTATAACTATTTTTGTATTAAATAACTGAACATCAGAAGAGTCCAATCCTCAAAGGTGAAAATTTCTTGCACTACCTTAACACACAGTATCTCAGTAAACCATAATAAATTTCCTTTGCCATTTACTCACTGTTAATTTTTTTTTTACTCAACTGAAACATTATTGCAGAAAGGGGCCAAGTTTTCTAGTACGAAAAGCCTGCAAAAATTAAGCCACGAAAAGGAGTGAGATATAAATGTGTTCGAATGCTTTCCCAAATAAAATTTTCCATATATCTATGTATATAGACTTTTGTCAAGTGTTGGGAAGGCATTTGAACTAAAATACCACAAAATATCCCGTATAACACTAAATACCCAAACATATTCTAAAATATCTCAAAATACCACCAAAAGTACCACCAAATACCTCACATAACCCTAAATGCTCCATATAACAAAATAAAATATTTTAAGGAAAAGTAAAATGTTCGAACTTTGCCCTTTGTCTACACATCCAGCACTGTCTACGAGTATGAGTATATACCAATTTTTAAAGTTGTATGTTGAGTAGAAGAATCCTACATGCTTTGCACACCAAGTACTCTGAACCAAATTCCAAAGTTTTATATCCGCGGGAAGTATCCTAGAGGTTTTGATACCTTCTATTATACAGTCATTCCCTTGCCACGCCCATTTATTGGGAGCCATGTTGAAAAACCCAACTTGCTCACTTTTTCCTTTGTTTGCACATCAAGTACTACCTCTGCACCAAATTGCAAGATTCAAGGTTCACTGGAAGTACCCTATTAGTTTTGATGATCAGTGAATCAGTCAGTCAGTCAGTCACTCAGTCAGTCAATTAGTCAATATGTCAGTCAGTCAGTCAGGCAGTCACTCAGTCAGTCAGTCAGCGAGTCAGTCAGTCAGTCAGTCAGTCAGTCACTTAGTCAGTCAGTCAGTCAGCGAGTCAGTCAGTCACTCAGTCAGTTAGTCAGTCAGTCAGTCAGTCAGTTAGTAGTCAGTCAGTCAGTTAGTCAGTCAGTCAGTCGACAATCAAAAAATAAGTTTTTTTTTTGAAGTTTTGTATCTCCTCAACCGCTTACGCTAAAAACAAATTTGGTAGAGTTACTAACATTTTGTGGTTCTATCATTATTGGCAGACGAGTTACAGAGGGGGGTAAAAATGCTCTAAGTTGTTTCATGTAAATAAGATGGTAGGTAGTGTACAAGTTGCTGGAGAACTCTTGACTGGAGTTTTCGTCAGCAGAAAGCCTGCCTTTGCTGTTTAATACAACAATTCTTTCATTTTTTTAATTTACAATGCTTTACGAATAAATAAATTAAATTTACAAATTAAATCCAAATATCTATACATTTTATCAAAGGCCAGACCAAATCTTGTTTTACGGTTCCGGATAACTCGATTTGAACAACAAAATGTGGTCAACAACTATTTTTTGTCCAACCCAGTACCGAATAATTGCATTGGGCAAATATTATCACAGCAAACAACATTATTTCAGATGAAAAATCTAATTTTCAAAATATTACTTACATATACATACTCGAGCGTTATTCCAACAAATTCCAATTTGGTCCTTTAAAAAATATGTATATGACACAGTACTGTAAGCTTATGTCATGTTTGCTTTAAATTAATTTAAACAAAATATTTGAAATCCTCTGAAATATGCAATGCAACTATCCATTTGAGTGGAGAAAAATAACAAAAAACGCGATACGAAAACAACATTGTTCCAATCTGAGTAAATACACCCCATCCACCACCCCATGTGTGTGTAATGTCCTTCAAAAATACATATGGGGAAGTGAATGGGTCCTCGTAGGTTTTTATGCGCCATTTGCATATTTACTTTTGTCCAAACGAAATCAAAACAATTCCAATTGATTTTGTCGAATCCACCCGGGCAAACAAAATGATGTCCTTTTCTGTGGATTGAGTGGATGAAGCGCATCTTTTCATTGTTCCCCTTTTTTTTTCTTTTTTTTTTTGCAGTTCAACTCAATTTTATTTTACAATTTTGAGTGTGCGCCTACTATTTGTGTGCGATGATAATGCTATGCTGATATCTGTCGCCGAGTAATGATGGCATTCCATGTGATATATGATGCCAAAGCGATATTGCACTGAAAAAGCCGACAGCCGATTTCCCATTAAGAATGAAAAATGCTGAAATAAACTTTGGTCGTTGGGAAACGAGCAAATAACACACAAAAAAAAAAAAAAAGAGAAACAGAAATTAAAACAAAATATAACTGCCAGGATGGGGCTAACGAGAAATAAAATAAAAATCCCAAAATTACAGGAAAATTGTAAATTGCAAAATGTGAATGTGCACAATCGTCGTCCTGGCAAATGGGAAATTGCAATCATTCGATATAATTCGGTGACAAAGTAAATGAATCTCTGTATCTGTCTGTTACATATATTTGAATGGGAATTCTGCATAAAAAAATGTTTTTGTTTTTAAATCTGATGATTTGACGCGTGCATGTAACCTTTGCGATTTAAAATTGAACAGATTTAATGATTTAAGTTTTAACGAGGATTCGAATTCCTTTTTTTCTGTAGGGTGTTTCAACAATATGTGTGGCGCTGAGTTGTGATGGAATTTAAAAATAAAAACAGTGATGATAATCTTCTTGTACTAGGATTTTTAATTTTGACTATTCTAGATCGAATAACAATCGCCGTAACCAGATCAGATTAGGCAGGACCGTTTTTAAAAATTAAAATTTCATCATTGCACTCCCGGGTATCTTTATCCTCCAATCATCACACAAATTAAGTGTTTTCTTTGTCTGCTTTATGCGTGACAATAATGGAACTGATTTCTATACCATTTGTTTTTTTTTTTTATGTATTACAAGAGTTTCCGGCGAATAGCTAAGCAACGTTATCTGTTTTGCAAAGCTGAATAGTAATTACGAATTCATGCGGCACGCAACACAAGATGTTCGCGCAATGCAGTTTTCATTATCGATTAAGGTATTAATTAACGAATTTTTGAAACTAAAAGTCACGCTGTGATAAAGCTGAGCAAAAAGCAAAATAAATTTTATAGATTTGTTTTGTTTTGATCATAATTGTTGGTTTATTTTATTTCTTTTTAATCCATCTGCTAGAAATATATTGGGTGTACAAATTAATTCGGTCCGTTTTTCTGTGTTCTCGAGGCAATTCCGAGGTGAAAAATCGCCTTTCGACATCTCTCGGTTTCAACTCGTACGGCACCCAGTTTCCTTGCTTTTGAATAAATCCAAATTTCTTTAACCGAACGGAAATTGTTTGCTGAGTCACTCCCAACGATTCTGCGAGTTCACTTTGCGTTTGGCACGGATCTTGATCCAGTAAAGCCTCCAATTCCTCATCTTCAAACTTTTTGGGCTGGCCAAGACGCACTTTATCTTCGACGCTAAAATCACCACTTTTGAAGCGTCGAAACCACTCTCTGCATGATTTATCGGTCGGAGCAGATCCACCATAAACTTCTACAAGCATTCGATGAGCTTCAGCTGCACTTTTCTTCCAATTAAAAAAAGAAAATCAAAATTTCCCGCAAATGCTGTTTATTTAAGACAAATCCGGACATTTTCGAAGAGGCAAAAAACAATGTTGTTTTCTAAAACAGACGCTGATGCACACTAATTATTGCTGACAAATGTCACACCTTTCCAATGAAGTAGGTAATCGCTTCCAAGATCAGCCACAACTTGCAGATGGCGCCATCTGCTGAAAACGGACCGAATTAATTTGTACCCCCAATATTATATGGGAGACATTCTGTTTGGACAGTAATTGGATTTTAACAAAATTTTGGTTTGAGGAGTTTTTTGCGCACTTAGGGAAGCAACAAAATTAGTGATGAATGATGCATTCCCGCCTGATGTTCAAATAGGTGGAATGGATAATAACTGTGTTGGTTTATATGGAGGTCTCCTGTGAATTAGTAACAGGCCAGCTAAAATAAAGACATTTGAAAACCTGAAATTCGACTGCAAGGAGCTGTGACCGTATTTAAAAGTCTTCACGCTCACATCGTCTATCCTTTGAACTAACTAGTTAATTTTAAATGTTTTTCTTTATATTTTATATCTGGGCTCTATGCGGTTATAATTGGGGACGAAGTTGGAATATTTATTCTAACCTTAAAATTAAATCTAAAAAAATCGAAATTTTTCTCGAAAATTGTTTACTAAATGATCAAATTTAGTATTTGAGTTATGGTGAACATAATCAGTTGGCGTACCATGTTTTTGTCAACAAAAATACACACAACGGTAGTTCAGTTATTAACTGGTTGTTAAAAATTTACTATTTCCCTGTTATGACTAAATATCAATTTTGTACGAAATTAATATCTAAACAATGTTTGATATACAGGGTGACTCACATGAACTGTCACCAATTTCACGTCGCTCTGTATGCTAAACTACGAACGACAGTGCGCTGAACATTTGACAGTTGTTAACTCATTGCATTGTTGACAAGCGTGTGTAAGTTTTTTTTTTTATCGCCTGTTTAGTTTTCGTTCTATCGACAATGGAATTCAAACGAAATAGTGCCCTTATTTTGGATGGAAAATCACAAACAGATATTGTTCGCGGGCAGAAACATTTGATCGCACGATCGTGATATCGCACGAAATCGCGTTACAACGATACCGTCAGCATTGCAAAACGCTATGGAGGTGGTGGTGGTGGTGGAAAAAGACAGCAACATCATCAACAGTGATTCGGAGTGTGAAGGCCAGAATCTAACGAAATCCTCGGCTTAGAGGAAGAAAAATGGCTTCTTAGCTAAACGTATCCAGAGAACGCATGCAACACATTTTGAAAAATTAGCTTAGACTCAAGCCCTTAAAATTCCAAAGTTCACACCTGACCAACAAAAAGTTAGAGTGGACAGAGCAAAGGAGTTAATCAATTCAGCAACCTGTCAACAATCAGAATGATCGAGTTTACCTGCCAGAGAGGTCTTACGATAATTTCGACCAAAGAATGGCCACCAGGAAACAAGCACCACAGTTTTTGATGGTTTGGGCCGTTGTGACTACCGATGGTTGGTCTCCACTCGTATTTATGAAAACAAACATTTTAACTTCCAACAGGAGTCTGCACTTTCCCACAAAGTCCGAGCAACTCAAGAATGGCTGCGACAAAATGTTCAACACTTCATTCCCTCAACACAATGGCTATAGAATTCTCCCAATGCGAATAAATTCGATTTTTCTGTCTGGGACATTTTGAAGGCCAAGGTTGGCACTAAAAAAAATATCAAACAACGGACGCGTTCGAGTTAGCGCTTCGCCGGGAATGGAAGCGCATTCCACAGACACACTTGCGTGCAACGTGCAATAAATTTATCGGCCGTCTCAAGGAAATTGTTCGTGAGAAAGGTGGCCATATCGAAAATATTATATATTATTAATTAAATCCTTGAACTTGAATGAATCGATAAATAAGAATGGATCCCTTTTCAACTATGTGCTTGGGTGTGAAATTTTTTTTTTTTTTTTTTTATAATTTGCACGTGTTAAGGGGGATATGAATACCCTTATACTAATTTTTTAGAACACGTGCGTTTTGTGGAAAGGGGAAGAGACAGAGAGAAAGACAGAGTAGTGTAGGGTGGTATTAAGTTTCTGTAAACTCCAAGGGTGGCTGTCCAGATAACTGGGGAGTATTTTGTTTGTTTTCGCTATTATTGTCGTTGCTAATGATTCACAGTATTTTTTTCCGTCCTCCTGATGTCATCATCACGATCAAGTTGCATTTTAGCCATATGACCACCCTACTGTCAGTGTTATGCCTTCACAGTAGAGTTGACTTAGCTTTCGCAAGTGATCGACTTTTTTCTTTATTTCATGCGAAATAAATAGATGATTCTTGACATCAGGATTCGAACCGTGAATTAACACCGGGACAAGCGATGATGTTACCACTACACCACGGCCACCCTGAAAGATTATTTATTCAGTACCCAAACATAACCTTGAAAATACGAAATCTTTAGAAAGAAATACTGTTAATCAAAAACAAATGTAAAAACTCGCAACTATTCTCGCCGATTACTTCAAACATCACCCATGCAAGACCAACTGAGCAATAACAACTGTCTTTCAAAAAATATCCCTTTCGACTGTCTAGAAATAATATAATTTAGAGACGACTTTTAACTTTTAAAGGTTGGCTCTAATTCTGAGATTATGGAAATTGCTAATTCCTATCCCTAATAATATAAAACTAAGTGATATGTTGCTCAGTTCTATCCGATGTACGCGTATAACTCAAAAACGGCTGGATCGATTTCGATGCTTTTTGCTTTCTGGATTATATAATTTGTCTCAGTATATTTATGAATAGCTAAATATCGGGTTCTCGAAAAGCTGAGGAAATGTAACGAAAATTTACCCCGCACGCAACATTTTCAAAGTTATTCCATCACAACGCTCACAATGATACATATATCGATTTGAATGTATTCTTTTATCGATTAAGTTATTAATTACTGCATCTTCTAAGCTATAAATCATCATCATCATCACAGGTTTTCAACCAGTATGTACCACTGTCACCAATGGTGCGGCAATGGGTGGCTTTCGCTTTCTTTTGATTTTTCTCCTGTCAGAGCTAGTACGGCATAAAATTATATTAATATCTACTCTAGAAATAAAATCAGTTGGAGCCGCTCGTTGGTATTTGAATTGAATCTAAAGTGATAACCAAAATGTGTTTTTTTTTTTTTTTGCAAGAAAGTTAGGTTAGATTAGGTGGCTGTCCGCATTAGACAGAGACACACTTAGACTAAAAGGTAGATCCATTGTGATACCTCGAAGTCTATCGGAACCTTATATGATATGTTTCCCCCCTAAGGAAGTTAATTTCAGTAACCGTAGCGGTGTTAATCCTTCCTATTCCGCATTTATGTGCAGAAGTACTTAAATAAATATTGAGCCTAGCGAAGTCATCGAGATCTTCATAGAAGTATATACTACCTCAGGGTTATTATTTCTTCCCCCTCCTCGCCTCTTCCCCCTCTTAGCTTCTACAGAAATCGTTGGTGTGGACACCCAGCCTAAGAGCATATTTACCCATCAAGCAGTGCCCCGTGAGGCCTCCTATTATTAAACTTAGGCATTTGCTATTTATGGACAGAAGTTTTTTCGTTCTCTTCGGATCCAGGTTACGCTAGATCTGTTTTAACGAAGGACAAGTGCTGATATTTTTCCACCTGTTGTTTGCCATTCAAATCGAAACTCAATTCCTCTCTATTTTCAGAAAAGTTCCAACCTATATCTTCCCTTGACAACTCTTCCGCTCTGCAGTTACACGGAACTTTCCTGAGTCCTGCAACCCAGCATATGCAAACATCGCATCTGTCAGCGATCTCACCTGCGGCATTGCTTTATTAACTTGGATCATACGGTCGGTGATTCCAAGGCTTTTATTGCTGCCTGACTATCAATATATAGTAAAATAGCGCTAATTGAAAGCTAAGCACAGCTTCAAGGAATGCCTTAATTTTCGCCTGAAATACACTACAGTGCTTCGGCAGTTGGTGCATTCGAGAAAACTCCTGCCCCCATACCATACGCTACTTTAGATTCACCTGTGTATATCTCTTTTGCAGAATCGGTCATAATTTTCCCAGATTCGCAGTACGTTCTGCTAGGAATTCTGGTCTTGAAATTGACATTAAAGAGGAACAATATAGTCCATCTTGCTAGCAATATATTTTTGCCGTTCAGGATTCTGGAGTGGTTTACTTTAGGCTAATGACCCCATTTTGGGCCCAAAGCCCTTCGGCAGGAATAAAAAGGTAACGGAGATCGTACTGTATATTCAGTTTCCAACTGAGTCTCCTATCGAGAATGATCCCCAAGTATCTGGCATGGTCTGCGAATTGAAGTTCAGTGCCATTTAGCTTTGGACGGATGATATATGGTACTTTGTACTTTCTTGTACTAACAGTGATGAAAAGATGACGATTATTAAGTTTGTTCCATGTCTACGAAATGCGAGAGGGTCCTTAAAGTCAACTAAGTCAAATAAATAAAAACTTTTAAAAATTTATATTTCTAAGGGCCTTAAATAAGACTTTCTTCATGATTCTTCAAACACTTTGTTACTACTTTGCATCCTAAGTTCAAATATTGTCCACAATTCGAACCTGAATGGAATCGTTTGATCTGTTTTTGAGTAATAGCCAACCAAGTGAAATATGCTTGATATATGAATACAAACAGCCAAGTTTTGTTTGAATGTATGTACGTATTTCTAAAATGTTTCCTTCAATATTATATTTGTAGGCGTTTATAGGTACGCTTACAATTATGTACATATAAGGCACATAATAAGCTATTGGTTCGATCTCTAAGTCCCCCGACATTTAATTCATTTGAATACCCAAAATAATTCCACAATTCCAATTATTACTAAGAGTCTACCAGTGTAAGTAATGTAATTAACATTTTCTCTTCTATATCCTTACAGATGGACGAACAACAAGAACTACATACAAAAACTCCACATCAAAGCACACACATTCCATGTAGAATGCCAATGTTAAGATTAATTTTCTCGGACATCATTCACTATCATCGAATTAATGTACATCCACCATATCTTCATTGCAAAAATTGCCAACAACAACAACAAAACGAGAGACAAATTTTTCAAGGAAACTTATTTATCGTACACATTCAGCAAATACACAGAGTAAAAGCCGCAAAAAAAGCACCAAACCACCCAAAAGAAAAAAGGATAACAAAAATGGACAATAAAATCTCCAATAATTCATCTACTGATGAACATCCGTTTTCGTCTTCCTGCCATTTTGATAAACAACCCCCCGCAATAAACAAAATTACCAGTAAAAACAGATAGAAAAAGAATGAATGACTGACAGACCAAACACCCACCCAACTACTGCCAGAACTTCATCGCCAAAAAAAGGACAAAAACAAAAGTAAAAACGGAAAATTACATATCGAAGGAAACGGGCGAAACTCTAAACCGACATTTCATCAATCACTTCGGATAATTCGGGCATTAATCAAACTCTATGTTTTCGATACCTCACCGAGAGACAGACGGGCAAAAAAAAAAAAAAAAAAGAATCCTTCCGACGATGAGGCGAATTCATCATGAAACTTACCACTTTAACAGTACCACTTCGATGAAAAAAAAAAAGTATCTATGCGCATAGTTGACTTGTCCGGGATTTTTTTTTTTTTTTTAGAGTGCGGGTTATTTATTCTTATGCAAGTCTATACGAAAAAAGGACATAAAAACGGTTCGCAAACGCGATAGAATTTTTCACATAAATTTTCCAGAGTATTTTGTTCGACTGTGCATATCCTCTTTGGCTAGGGGATAACAGATTTATATGTGCGCGCCAAATTTTTATTGTTTACCCATCTTGCAAATAAATGAAAGACTCTAGTACTCTATTCAGTGTGAATTAAAAAAAAAATATATATATCCAACTCTAAAGGAATAATATTTTACGAGCTGTATCCGTATGCGAGACGACCTTGAGATAGCTTGCACAATACGAGTATTACCACTTTTTCTTTGTGGGAGTTTACCCAAGGATGGCTGTATTTTCGTCGATTGGAAAGTATTAGGAATTTTATGGCAAGGAGAGCTATTGCTTTTGGTAAGTCTACACAAGATATTGTTATTGACTGGCAAACAAATTACATTTTCAATACCGGAAGCGAAACGAGTTGTTTTTATGTTCTTGGATGCAGTTTTTCCTTTTTTATTGAAAGTACTCGCGGGTTTTTTTCTTCGAAAGATGGATACGGATAGCAGTTTTATTGTACGAAGAGTATTTTGTAAAACACTATAAAAAAAAATAAGAAATTGTTTGTTAAATTTCCATACGTAATTTTGCAAAAAAAATAAGCAGATACTTCTGAGTTTAGTTGGCAGTACTTCATTATTAGCTTCTCATCTTATATCACAAATGGATGTTATTGAAGCTGTGAGAGCTGTCAATTTCTATTGGGGATCAATGAATTTAATTTGGAATTTAGTCGAGGTTGCTTGTACTACTGGGTACAGTGCTTAGGGCTGGAGAAAGGTTTAGAGCCTTGAAAAAATGTGTATTCAATGGAGTCTCAATTGAGAATATCAATTTTTGAAGTAAACCAAATGGTTTTTCAATAAGGACATAACAATTTTGTATTTAAATAACACACATAACAATTGCGATATCGGGCTGAAATTTATCCTAACACAGGTCAAATTTAAGTATGAAATTCAATCTCTTTCATATGACCACCGCGAGCACGTTTGCAGCGATCGATTCTTTGGAGCCAATTTTCCACCACTCTTCCACATATATCTACCGGAAGGTTGGCAATTTCGCGTTCGATATTGTTCCTGAGCTCCTTTAACGTTGTTGGCAACGACTTAACGTAACTCCATAAGAAGAAGACTGGCCATTCGACCGGACCATTTCTCGAGATTACACGATTACCGAACTTCCCTTTCAATAGATCAATTGTTTGACCAGCTGTATGGTTTCTTACGCAAAATTCGCCGCAATGTGGACTGAGAGATTCCCAATTCCTGTGAATGGCGTAGAATCAACTGATTTGGCTCATTTTCAACGGAAGCATTTACGGCTGAGATATTTTCGGTACCTTGACCGGTGCGTTGTCTCACTGGCACAGGGCACAGGAACATTCAATAGTGAATATGTTCACTCGAATTTATCCACTACTCGTATAGTACACACAGCCTGTCTGGTAGGATTATTATTAGGACCGAAAATTGGAGTAAGAGCTCTTAAAGTTGCGACCACCGACTTAGAATTTCGGTAGTCATATTTAATAATATTCAAACATTATTCCTTGGTAAAGTTCGCCATGATAAAAACGTGAAACTTGACTGACGTTTTGACATTAACAGATCATAAAAAAAGTTCATGGGTGCATTCGTATTAAAATACAAAATTGTTATGTCCCTATTGAAAAGCCTTTTACATACATAAATGAATAAATATGTTGGCACTAACTGGCCTAGCTCCCGTAGCCATCCGTGTTGTGCCATTTCCGAAGGGCATTTTTTTTATTGAGAAAAGCTGCTCATGACAATTTTACTCTCGGATGTTTGTTAGATGTTTGTGAGAGGTAAGAGCGTGATTACAACTTTTTTCTGTATTTTTTTGGTATTAACAATGGAGCCTGTAAAGACCCCACTTCCAATAAACAAATTTTCTTTTCTTACCGCAGTCTACAAACACAAATATGTTGATCGGTTAAATATAGTGCATAAGTTCCTCTATCAGATATTTGTACAAAAAAAATCTCGAATCCCAGAGGACCTAGGAAGCTTTTATTTTGCTGAAAGGTGACTCTAACACGAAATGATGTAGAAGTGTTTGAAAGTCATTCAAATTCATGAATTTTTGAAGCAGTTATCATTAATGAAAAGAAAAGCATGCAAATCACTCAACAGGTCTTGAGTCCTGACCTAAATCACATGAAACACAATGTCACTAGCAGGCACACAACGCCTTGAGACTATGAAGGTCTTAAGACGACACTAGGACAGTTTCGAGTGCTCACCTTAAATTAAATGAAGGATACTTATGGTATGTAGCATCAGAGGGCCCTTGTTGCCACTTTTTTTTATAGTTTTGTATACAAATTTTAGAATACAAAGTAAACAGAGAAATAAGAGTCTTTTTCTGTTTTATAAGCGCAGACGCATTTAGAAGAACGCCTAACACCATTTGAAGGTTCCTGACACCAGTTATTGGCAGGTCACCTACTTAAAGCGCTGGAGTGATGCATCTTCTTATTTTTTTTAGGGAAAGGGCTCGAAAAAAAAGTTAAAAATTTGGTTGTATTCCTCTCAAAAAAACCAGAGGACCTGCCTGTAGTTATACTGATATGCAACCTTTTGTAGCAAACTGAGCTACAAGACACGTTTAGGTCCGGCTCTATTTGCCCGCCATCAATCAATGGGAAAAATAATTTATGAGTAGAATGTTCAGATTCCACAGAATCAGTAGAGTTGTGCCAAGCCTGGTGAGTTTATTAGCTTTAGATTTACTTGGACATACCACATAGTTCTGTATAGACATCTCGTTGAATGACAAGCTGCAGTTTAGAATGAATTGAAGACTGGCTTTAACAACTTTATTGCATCTGAGCTATCCGCGAAGATGACTTAAGTTGCATTCATTGCCATTTACTCTGCCTCTAATATGCTCAGTAGGCGAAAAAGATGCTCATAGGAGAAAAACTTCCACTTCTACCGTACAAAAGTATCTAAAGTCGATTTGTGGCATTACGTCTTCTTTCTAGTTTTATTTGGTTGGAATAATGGTCTGCAACTTTTTTAGTGTTTTTTGTTAGAAAGGATTCTAGGAGCCTTGGAATTATGTTGTGGAATACTGGCAAACCAAATCATTGTGGCATCAAGTTGAATAGATAATCTTGCTAACATCTGCTTGTCAAATATTTTTATAGGTAACAGATAAGAGAGAATGTACACAGAGGCTGAAAATATTTTTCTAGTTAGTCACAACGCGCAGCATTATTTGTGATTGCAAACTCTTTTGTTTACCAATAGAGAGGAGTAGAGAGCTATCGAAACTTTCACGTTCTTGTATATACTCAGGGCTTGTGCCATGCAATTCGAATTTGTAAGACTCTACACTTATCAGTCCATTTAGAGAGGTTCTCTCAACGTAAATCAATCTGCAGATTTTCCTCACATGTTTACATAATTGTAGCTCATTTGTCCGTCTTAGCAAACCTAAGAGTAGAGTTATCAACTAACTGTATGTTGCTAATCCTGCTCATATGATAAGCAAGACTACATTTGCCTGTATTTCACCTTTCTCCAAATTTAATTTGATTCCACCTTCTATATGGCTTTTGTCGATGACCGTTAGCACGAGATGGTCCTTGAAAATTTAGCTGTTAGACATGCATTTCTTGGCAATCTTCGTGTCATTGGGTGCTTTATCCTGTGCTCAGTGTCGCTTGAATATAGCCCCTATTGGATAGATCATTCGGGTTGAGTTGAACAGTAAACCCGGTTGCTAACTCAAGAGAAAAGTCTTCTGCTTCTTGGTCAATTTATTTTCTGGAATTTCTATAATATAATCTACTGAGCCACGTCTCTATAGTGGGAGCCGTGGCTCAGTGGTTAAGTGCGCGATCACTGAACGAGAGGTTCAAGGTTCGAAAACAAAAAATCACAAAAAAAGTAAAAAACAATGTTCTCACGTTCCCATCTTTCGCGGCTTAATAACCAATTACTCTCTTTATCATCTAGTGTTAGTTTTCTAGATGTGGTACTCGACCCTAAATAAAGCTGGAAGCTTAACATTGAATAGGGGGTAAAGAAAGACTGTGTGGCTTTTTATGCTTGTAGCAAAACATTCGGTAAGAAATGGGGACTCCGTCCGAAGATCGTCATTTGGATGTACACTGCGGTGGTGCACCCTATACTTTCCTATGGATCGCTAGTTTGGTGGCCGGCGGTTAAGAAAGCATACATTACTAAACTCATCAACAAAGTACAAAGGACTGCTGCTCTACGTGCTACGGGGGCGATGAAAACATGCCCAACTAAAGCCTTGAACGTAATCCTTCACCTTATACTACTCGACCTTCATATAAAGTACATATCAGCATGTAGTGCGGTCAGATTAAGAGAAACTGGTAGCTGGTACGATAGTCTTTACGACCACAACAGCATCCTTAATCTGCTACATCGGGAGTTGGCGGCAAATCTGACCGACTACATAATTCCCAGGGTAAACTTTCGCAATGATGTCACGGTGAGATCCCCTTCCAGGGGGGAATGGAAATGTGGCGCGGTGACAAATGAGTTCAAAACAACCATTCTCACTGACGGGTCGAAAATGGACTGCGGGGTAGGGACGGGAATCTTTTCTGAATCTCTCAATATCTCTAATTCATTCCGTCTACCCAATTCATGCTGCGTATTCCAGGCGAAAGTTCTTGCTGTACGAGAGGCGTACCGTCTCCTCAAACATACATCGATACAACTTAACACCATAGTCATTTTCATTGATAGCCAGTCCGCTATCAAAGCCATCTTATCTGCGGTTTCCTTGTTGAACAATGCAAGGAGGAGCTTGCTGCACTCGGTTACCGGTCGAGGATCAGCCTAATCTGGGTGCCTGGTCATAGTAACATTACCGGAAACGAAAGGGCTGATGAATTGGCGAGGCAGCCCTTGATTGCTCTCGTGCGGAGAAGGTCAATATTCCGTTAGGGGCTCTTAAGGGTAGAATCTTTGCTCATTTCCTTGCAGATGATGGTAATAGCGAGGGTTGCAGAACTGTGTCATATCCAGACAGATGTGGCCCAAGTATTACTGGCGCAGAACACAAGAGCTACTAAACAGAAACCGGGCAGATATTGCTAGAGTTCTGGCAATTAGCACTGGCCATTGGCCCGTAGGGGCCCACGCAGCCAGACTGGGCATTACTTTTAATGCACTTTGTCGTAGCTGCAATATGGCCAACGAGCCTGAAACAATCCTTCACTTCCTTTGTAAGTGTGCGGCCCTTAGTAGGGTCAGACACCGTATACTTGGCAGACACCTTTTTGATAATATTAGTGAGTTAGCGGAGACAAGCATCGGGGACTTTATCAGTTTCCTCAATACCACGGGGTGGATTTAAGTAATCCTTTCTCTCCTTTCCCACAAGTCCAACGTCAGTTTTTTTTACAACAAATTAGGTCACTTGAGTTGTGGTATTAAAACGGCGCCTTTACGCTAATTATGTTTCAGCATAGTATGCTGTCACAACCACTTCTACCACCTACCTATCTACCATCTTTCGCGAGCGTCTAACGAACATCCGAGAGCAAAATTGTCATGAAAAGCTTCTCTCAATCGAAAAAAATTGCGTTTCGGAAACGGTATAAAACTGTAGGTCCTAACCATTCATGAGGCGCACAGCATGAGTGGCTGCAAGCCCTGCATTGGGCTGTTAGCGCCAAATTATATAATATATATGTATACTCGTAATCTTCAGAAACTTAAATTGCGTCCAAGTTGACTGTTTTGGAAGATCAGCAGTGCCGCGAGCTAGAAACAAAAAGACGAGACGCCCAGAGGAGTCCAATCTGAACTTTAACTGAAGGATTACATCCTCGATCCACCCAGCTTTTGTCGTTATTCGGACAATGTCTGGGATACAATTTTTGCTTGCTAGAGCTTGGAATGTAGGGTTCCTATCTCGACCCATAAGTCTTTCACCTTTTGTAAGCATTTTTCGTAATATCTAGACTCGCATTTCATTGTATGTACAGAGAAAGCTGTCTAATAAACTTGTCTTCTTTCAGACTTGCCGTCATAAACCCCACTATAACTGTAAAAAAAAAAACTACTTACTTATATGAAAGCCAATTTGTCAGCTCCAGTGACGTTAGTGTCTCATTCACTCTTTTTTCTCTGTCTCATGCGTTCCCGTACTTTTCACTCAAATGACGATGCTCGAAGGACCAAACTCAAAATGTCTACCTTACCATCGTATAAAATCCAATGATGAAGCATCATCACCGATGGATGATGGATAAAGATGTGAAGTTCTTTCATTGCGCCTGCATTTTTCATTATGGATTGGCCCCTGTCAAAGAGCTCCAAAGTCTCATTTTCATTTTCATCGCTGGAAAATAGGAAAACTTACACAGTAATGGCGGCGGTGAAAAAAAAAAAGAAGAACTATCACAGCTCTTATGAAATTGTTATTGCTCACTCATCAATATTTTAAGGTACAGCAACCTTTTTGTGTAGCGATGACTCCTTGTGTCCCATTATTGAAATTAGGGTGCAGCAGGATAAGAGGAGAACAACCAACGGGATATACAGGGACTCATCTTCTGCTGATTCATTGCAGTAATAGAGAAGTACATTTGGTTTTTTTTTTTTTTTTTATTCCTTCCACTCCTTCAATTTTTGGATGACTGCCATGACGCAGCTTTCTATTTCCTTTTTTTCTTCTCTGAGAGAGGAAGAGGCGGCTCTGAAGGCGTGGAAGGTGATTTTTTTTTTCTTTGCGATGGATGGCAAGTGAAGGCCGTTGCCGTTGAACATCATAATTTGGAAATTATTTTCCATTGAGCCGAAAGGAAATTCCTTCTCTCAACGCACGTATAAACTTTTCTTCTTCTAATGCCGTTGAAGATGAACAGCAACATGAAAAAAAAAAACAATCTAATGATGTACAAATGAAGGCGTGTACTTTTGGGTGGAAGATTGCTTCCAAAAAGTTTAGCTTGTATCGTTTATAAAGGCACAATGGGCGGCGTAGCAGTTGGATGGGTGGTCAGAAGATACTTTGTGTCGGTGGCTATTTTCTGAACATGATTTGCTTGCGTCGTCACGCTACGAGAGGGGAGCTAACACCACTGCTCCTTTCGTTTATTATTTGGAGGAGTTTTGGGGGAAAATATTATATTTTTGATGAAAGACACGATGGCCCTTTGCTGTTCAACTTGTGAAGATGATGTGTGATTAATGATGAATGACCGTTTGATGTTTACCAGAGAAGTAGCACTAAGTACCGAACAGAATTTAAAATTAATTATCTCTGTATTCAATGATGGCTTTGATGGTCTCCGTTGTCAAGGATATTCTTTTTTATTTTAATATATATACTTAGGAAAGTTTCGTTATTATAAGGACGAAGCAGAGTCTGAGATGTGATATGCGACATATTTTTTTTTTTTTTCTCTTGGAGGACGAAGATAATTTACTATGCCTACGAGAATATTGCTAATGACGGTATAATGTGCAGGGAAAATATTCCTACAAAACAGAAGGTGCCTTTATGTATCGTAATATCGATGATGATGATGATAATGATGATGACAATGACCATTCATATTTTGCAAAATTCAGGAAATGAATAGAACAACAGTTCGGCTATAGCAATGCACGAGTATTCAGTAATTGTATCTTCGAAAATGCAAGCCTTGATGCTCATAAATCCAATTTGCGTAGACGTTTCAAAAATCTTTAAATCATCTTAATCACTGACATGTTGGTAGTTACGAGGATTCTGAGTTTTAACCCCACGTCTTCCAATTCTTTTTTTCTTTTCAAAAACTTTTAGCTCCAATGGGTTTCAGCTTGCACATACATATATGGCATCTGGTTTTATACAAATTGTTGATCTCGAGATTTTCATTAGTTTTGGTATTTCTATGAGACTGTCAGTTCATACATACATATGAGGGCTAGACTAAAGCCCAAACAACTGAACGGATTTTCTTCAAACTTCATTACTTTGCTCTATGAAATTACTGGTACCTTGCCGATGTCCGAAACTTATTTATAATTTACCCAAAATATTATTTTGCTTGCTCGCTCGTAAGTCAAATTAAGCTGACTTAAGGCAATTAAAGTCGCTGACTTCAACCAAGTGACATTCAACTCTCTAATTTTATTTTCAAAAATAAGAAGTGTCGCTAACATCTTTCTTATTATGTGTTTAAGCCAAACTAATGGCAGCGCACCCTTAGCTCAATCCACTGCGCATCTTGCGTCGAATACACAGATGGCACCACGTGTCGATTACACCCAAAGTTGATCGATCCCCACTCACTTCACTCATTTGCTTATATACTCCTTTTCCGGGAGTCATGTCAGCCATTTTATTCCTTTGTTCGTTCTCCTTTGTCTGACAAACCTCGAACGAGTAGGATGTGCCCGAGCATCAATTAGCTTTTTATATAAGTTTAGAAATAACATTTTAATAAAATAAATTTTGTTTTTATCGTGGTGTTTTTGTAAGAAACGGTGGTTGCTATTCCACCACACATTTGGAGTGCGGATTGCCCACGGCTCCCCCCAAAATATTATGCTTATGAAGTTTGAAACAGGAATATGGCCACGCTCAACCGGCATGTAGGCACTACGACCAGAAAGATCTATTGTGCTAAAGGCCACTTTTTATGGCAGCAGTATTTCTACTTTCCTTATGAAACGTATAATTATTGCTGCGGAGGAGTTCCTTAAATCTAATGGAGGTATTATCTCCTTAAGGAAGAAGCTTCTTCTAGTTCTACACAGAGCTACACACTCACATAGTATGTGTTGTGCTGTGATATCTTCTGAAATTCTCATTTTATTTAGCCTTTTTTTTCGGAAGGGTTGGACAGATCTTTAAGCTTGTCTGAGACCTTGGGAGTTATTCCACTGGGAAATGCACACGTTGCGTTCCCAACTATTTAGGGTCAAGCAGAATCAGATATTCCGCAAAAGGGTTCAGATCCAATAAACAACTCAGAGGAACCTTTTCTGGCTAGCAGATCTGCAGTTTCGTTGCCGCCATCGACTACATGACCCGGTACCCACCACAATTTTACTTTATTGTATCGGGCCAAATTTTGTAAACTGTCGAAGCAGCTTAGAACTGATTTTGAACTGATCAGGTGGGAGATCAGTGCTTTAAGCGTCGTTTGGCTGTCGGTGAGCGGCATCTTTGATGCCTGAGTGCAAGTTTATATTAGCACAGGTCTCGATAGCTTATGAAGTTAATGTGTTAGAATCAATGAATTTGAATTCACGAGAAATAAATCGAATCTATCTATCTACCTATACTTGATACGAGGTATTTTTTTTTGTCTGACTTCGGCCACTGACGATGAAGCACTGCGACCTATGATGAAGATTTATTGTACCATTCAGTAATTTTTATTTTAGGATTGTCTCCACCTTCCTAAAGAAAATGAGGTCAGTTCCCAGAGACGCATCTTTCTTGGCAAGTGAAAATTCGTTTCGCAAAAGGTTGCCACCTAATTTTGCATAGAGCCACACACTCGATAGTACATGTTCTGCGGTTTCGTCCTCCTCTAGCTAGTGTCCGCTTTCAGTTTCCTGACTGATATATACATACTTGAGACAGCTTTCTGA
This sequence comes from Pocota personata, assembly GCA_963082735.1. Taxonomy (NCBI): domain Eukaryota; kingdom Metazoa; phylum Arthropoda; class Insecta; order Diptera; family Syrphidae; genus Pocota; species Pocota personata. Next base: position 19,983,227 of record OY720431.1, read on the forward strand.
TATTCTTCCTGTTAAATTTCAAGATATATTTAGGTTGCCCACTGTAGGGTTAGATGGATCTCTTAGCCTGTTTGAGCCCTTGGGTTTTTTCCCAGTGGGATATGCAGTTTTTACTTTCCCATCTGTTAGCGACTGTTCTAAAGGCGGATTCTGGAATAATAATAATTTCATTTAAATAGCTGCCGCAGCTTGCTTGCAAGTAGCCCATTCTGTCAACCCAATTTTGAAGTATAAAGTTATGGATGGTTCGGGTATCTTTTTCACGAAGGGTTCGATCAATATTGTGCTTAAGTTCCTGAATCATTTCTAGATTGTCAGCATAACATCGATCTTTAATGGCAACCTACAAGAAAAAAAAAAAGAAAGAAATAAAACTGCGTGAAATCGCAGCTCCGCGGAGGCCAAGCAACATCACTGATTACACGATTATTGAACTTAGTGTGCAAAATATAGATTGTTGGACGGCTTGTATGGCACATAGCGCCATTTTGCTGGAACCAGAGACCATTCAAGTTCACTTTCTCACTAACTTCATAGCTTGTGTTATCAATTAGTATGCCAATCTCAGAAACTTTCTTCACAAACTTGCGTACAGTAGGCATGGTTGGAGCATTATTTTGAGTGAAATTTATTTTCAAAATTCACACTGTTTCGGCAACACAGCACCCACTTTGGAAATAAGTCTTCAGTATTCTGTAACGTTGTTCAATCTATTTCGTACCGTAAAAATATCATACTGTGTTTTTGTAATTTTTTTGAGCGTAAAAGAGCTGCCAGTGTTAAAATTACATGTAATTTAAAAAGAATCCAGTCGATGGTCTCGTTAATAGTTAAAAAAAATGGAAACAATTTATAAAAGTACACACAAGTAGGTGGGATCCAGTCGTCCACTATAATTATCCCCTAACGCTTCTTATAATTTCACATGCTCCGATTTAGAGGGGACATCTTTTTAGCGATGGCAACTAGCTTTATCAAAAAAAAAAATTTTCGACATGTTTAGATTCGTTTTGTGTTCAGTTTTCTTTTCAGAGGTGGCCAGAGAATGGGGAGTTTATTTTTTTAGGATCCAAAAGGTGCAGGGCCAACCCTCATTGGGAAACAGCACAACACACTCAGCAACAACTAGACCAAAACAGGTGGTAGAAAGGGTCGACCTGTGGGATACCACCACACCTTGTTATAGACTTTATGAAGTAGTTGTAAAGCTTGGTAGATAGGCCGGTACTACAGACATCTCGGAGCGCTGTCACATCGTTAAAAGTTCACTTATCCTGAAAGAAGAATATAAAAAAAAATAATTGACGGCATAGTAAAATTAGACCCGAAAATAATGTTTAAAAGGAAGATCGACTGAGACTGAGACGACCATCCAGAAGGAGCCTTTAACAATGTGCACAGTAGAGCATTACCGGGCTAGGTGTGGAAAATATCTAAAGCAATGGATAATTTCTATGTTATAGATCAAAAGTATTCAGGCAACATTAGGTAGCAGCCATCAATCTAAATTTGTGAATAAAGGAACTCCTCAGGAGGTAGTAATCTCACCATTTCTCTGGCTGATGGTCATGAATAAAATATTGGATAGACTAGGTCTATAGGATTAAGGTGATGATCCCAGTATCAGGGATGTTTCCTTCCGCAATTAGTTAGAGTTGGGTCTTCCCCACTGAACGTCAAACACCCGTTTATACTCACCAAAACAAACAGATCACAAGAGTTGTGGTAACAAAACGGAACGGTACTGTACTAATTGGGTGCTAGGCGAGTTAACTTGATACCGCTACTTTCACCTACCTAGAGTAGAGTGTAGTAAAGCTTCGATGTAAATTTCATAAAACGACTTAAATTGCTGCATTAATTAATTAAATAAAAGTCAGAGTCCTATGTTAGAGCTCTATAAAATAAAGGTCTCATAACTTTCGAACTCTTTGACTTAAAGAGTAGACATTTTGACTAGATAAAAGTTCTGCTAACCCTCAGATAGTTCTAAAGTAAAATTTGAAAAAAATGAAAAAAATTTATACTTTTACATATTTTATGTCAGAGGCGATTTTTACAAATTGTCCATTGGAAACCCTGCTTTACTCTTTTCGGCACCTCCTTTCGTGCAGATAAAAGATTACAACACTAATATTATTAGTGATCAGCTAAATAATTAAAAAAAAATTAACCAACAGAAAAATACCCCACCAGCAAGAAATTCATTCTTCAATCAGCAGAAAGTAATTTTTTGAGCTGCAGAAAATAAAAAGGAAAAAGTAAAAGATCAGCAAAAATGATTCATTTGATAAGCAGAAAGGAACAGTGCTTCAAGAATAAGAAAATGATTCTCGAATTTTTTACTATTAATTTCTGAAATTCGCAATAGCTCAAGTTTTTTTCTTGAATAACTGTTTCTTTCTTTTTGCTGATAGTTCTTAAAATTTTGCAGATTATTTGTTACGTATTCTGTTTTTGCTAGTAAAAAGAAATATCTTCTGCTGATTACATAATTTAGTTTTGCTGAAAAAAACACATACTTCCTAATATTTTAATTTGTCTGCTTATCAAAAGAATATTTTTCAAGTGCTGCTTAATGCGTTGCTCGGATGTGTACGTACATTTGTATGGTGCTCGATAACTTATTCGTCACTCCACTAAATTTTTATCGAAGAGAGTAAGTAAAACAATTCGTTACATATCATTACAGAAGCAATAATTCAAATAGATTCAGAAAGTAATAATCTACTAAAGGTCTATTTTAAGGTTGGGATTTTATATCCCTGGCATCTGTCAAATCCATCTGTCATCCATAGTGATAGGTAGTTAGTTCTTGCCTTGACATTTCACAATATGGATCGTTTAACCACCGCTCAACGCATTAAAATTGTTCCATTTTACTACAAATATAACAGTTCTGTAACATACTAGTTTTTGAACAAAATCTTCTTCCATTTCTCGCTCGGCAGCTACGTAAATAAACAAAATTCTGTTTCTGGGAATCCAAATGTGACCGGTGAGAAGCCATTGTATCCACCACGGGTAACAATTTGGTGCGCTCTGTGGACTGACGGCTTGATCTGGCCGTTTTTTTTTTGAAAACGGTGAATTCTATGCGCTATGGTCAAATGATAACCTACTTTTTTTTAGCCTGAAATTGAAGATATTGATAAGCGATATCGTAAGCGATTCCAACAGAACGGGGCTAAACAATTTAGTTTTGCTGAAAAAAAAACACATACAGTGCCGTTCGAAAAATGTTGGTCAAACATTTTATTACCCTTTTCGGATGCAGTTCTTGGGATTTATGAAAGCTACGGAGTTGTTTTGCACTAGGTGGCAAAATGTCGTTCAAATAGTGACAATCTCCAATTTTAAGGAGTTTAGTTGGCCACGCTTCAACTGTTCTTTAGTCCTTTAGCTTGTCTACTTTTCACATTATTCTTTATTTAACTTTATCATTTGTTAAAGTCGATATCTTCAAAATCAAGAATAATTTTACAAGACAGTGGTCACTTTTGACTTTAACGTTATGACACGTATGGACACAATGATCGATGTCATTCTTCCTGGACTATCTTCCCACAGACAATCATGTGTAAGATTATATATATGTTTTCACATGAATGTAACCTTTGTTAGGCGAAGGGTGGAAAAATCTTGCTGGTGTTTCTTGGACTTTGTAAAATAGTGAATGGACATTAACTTGACGCTTTGCATAACTATTGCCTTCCTGGTCAATGTTATCAAGATGCGCTACTTTGGTCATAGCTATTCTACTATATGGTTGTGAACTTCTCTGTAGACAGGCCTAATTACGTCAGTAAACAAATTTTTACATCGTCCTGAACATCAATAGGTACTCGTATATCCTCGATGTATTCTTTGACTACGGAAGTATTACTGGCTGTCCAAATTTATATTCGCTTGTGCAATATGCCATTCGAGAACTTCCTTCAGCTTCACATCTTAATTTTACTTTTAGATATTCTACTGGTAAAAATTAATCAACCTATCCATCTGTTTGTGGATTTTTTTTTTTGCAGCGATAGCACGATGAGCTAATATTTTTTTGTGAAGTTTTGTAGACCCCATGTAAAATCTATTATTTTGTAAGATACTATATCTGACTGTGCTTAAGCTGACTATGAGTAAACAGAGTCCAACTTCATTTCTGGAAAGTTCTTCAAGTGAAAAGACTTTGGATTACTTCAAAAACAGATTTGTATTATTTTCACAAAGAAGTAAAACTCAGTTCAGAATTTTAATACAATTTTCTTTCAAAATAAAAATTATTCAAAATTAACAGGAAGAGTATTTAAATTTGTTGTGTTCTTACAACTTTCGTAATCATTATTTCGAGAACGCCAAAGTATTCCAGAGGGGAATGTATCTAAATATTTTCTTAGAACTTGTTGAGGTTAGACATCAACATGTTTCTCAAACATACATCTAGTATTGCATTCCCTCGTGCATTACCTCCGGTCCTCTCACAGAATAAATCTTACAACCAATATTCTTGTTTTGATGTATACTCACTAAAATGTATGCATCGATAGCTATGCAAATTAAATCTCCATCGTAGGAGGTATTCCTACTTGTATTTGATTTAAAATAAATTACTCATACGCAATACGTACTCGTATACGAGAGTGGAATACTGAGTAACCGAGTGCTGTTTCTCAGAAAAAAAAAAAAATTTAATAAGTGTCTGCGAATGTGTTACATCTAAATTGGAATTTCTGAGAAAAATATTGTTTATGAGAATTTCTAGAATAGCTATTGTGTAATTGCATTTCTCCAATTTAGTGATTTTCTACTCTCAATATTGTACTCGTATTTGTGAAATGTTGTATAACATACGAGTGTTTGGAAATTGGTTTGATTAGAGCTTGTAAGGTTCTTGTTTCCCAATTTCAAGGAGGTATTTGAAAATGGAATGAAATAGGAATATTCCATGTACACAGATGCACCTAGTTTTATACAATCCGTGCCAAAGTAGTTCTATGACATTGCAGTTGCAGTACTTAAATATCTGAGAGGTTTTTGGGATTCAGTTTCCTTCAATTGAATGAATTTCCATGGCATCCGCTTTGGATTCAAATTGCTGTACAGACTCAGGAGTTTCAAAGGTTGAACTAGTTGAAAGGCCAAGTTTCTCCGCATCCATCACAATCACTCTCACTAAAGACTTCTAAGACTTGAGTACCGAAAAGATGCGTACCACGTATTTTATTGCGAATCTGAAAGGAAGACATTTTATTTGTACTCTAAGAGACCACCATGAAAGGTATCTACATTCTATGAAATTGTCACCAGAAAAAAAATAAAACCCAACTTCAATCAGTTTCAAGACGGTACTGGAGTCCATCCTCCATTGCATTCCTTACTATGTTCGCTTCATCAGAATGCTTTTGCGCTTGCATTGAAGAATTGAAAATTCAAAAGGACAACGTTCATACGTGCACAAAATCCAACTTGAACGTTTCTTTTCCCGAATCCTCCATGTGTTTTCTATTTTTATTTATTCCGTAGATGCTTTGGGGACAAGAGAATAATAAATCCTCATATACAGGTAGATAAAGTGGCCTTGCACTGAGCGGGTAAGTAGTAAGCTCTTATAGCTTTTACCGCTGATCCGGGGGACTGCCATTGCTCAGATATTCATCTGAAATGTTTTCATTGCATTACATGATTGTGATTTTGTCATTTAAATGAGACATGTCGGCGAAAGGTTTTCACAATGGCCCCCCTAGTATACACGCAGACACCGAGAAGAAATGACATCCTCTGCACCTGTATACACTAGATGATTTGTCATTTTGTCTGCATATTCTAATTCGATGAAAGAGCGGATAAGTGTAATGGGTTGGAATTTATTTATATCCTTCTTTTATTTCCTTTATGTTAAACTGCAATTGCACTTAGAGCGACTGTGGCATTGGAAAAGAGAAATTTGTCAAAGCAATAGAGAGTAGTTGGTGGTTATTCGTTTGATGGGTATTTCATTTCAAGATTTTTGTAAGGTGTTTGACGTTGTTCTGTGCACCTGATAGTTAACTTTAACTAAATAAAGGACAAAATAAAGCGCACGACTGGTTCGCATGTCCTTCATCGACATGTGCTGTTCGATCTTAAATTGTTCAGATTTCAAATTTAAGCATAAAAGCGAAATTCGTAAATAGCGTTAAAAAAATGATTTTTAACCATATGTCCAAAACTTTAGGATAAATTAACCCGAAATCAGCCTATCGACATTCGAGAATATAAGCACCTTTCACGGGACCGCTAATAAAAAGTACTGTTATTCTTACTTTAAGCGGAAAACTGAGTACGCGGTCTGAGCTTTTTGACCATATTTAAGCGCCATGACTCTGTGGTTAAGTGCGCGATCACTGCGCGAGAATTTCAAGGTTCGGATCCAAGAAAAAACAAAAAAAATAAAAAAAAAGTTGTTTCACGGCCGAGAGTGAAATTGCCATGAGAAGCTTCTCTCAATCTGAAAAAATTGCCCTCCGAAAAAGGTATAAAACTGTAGGTCTCAACTATTCGTGCGGCGAACAACACGAGTGACTGTGAGAAGCTAGGCCAGGCCTTGTGTTGGACTGTTAGTGCCAGAGTAGATGCCTTGGATATCAAATTTCGTTACGCCTGAGATATAAAATTGTGTTGAAATCGCGAGATTTCTCGAAGAGCCGTTTTCGAGAAAATCGAACTTTTTCAAAACTCTCACTATTAATCTTGAGGTTAGAATAAAAATCTCAATTCTACTTTGGGGTACAGACTCACCGATTCCATATACATATGAAGTAAATCTAAACGGCTGTTTACGCTCAGTTTGAGATACAGATAGACGGGCAGATGGACAGAACAGCGAAACCTACTTTTCGAATTTTCACGAAAGCAGCACTTGCCCTTAGAGCAAGAAAAAAAATACAGAAAAGTTATAATCTATTCAGAATGGATCGTATGATCCTATCCCCCATCGTCTAACTCATCTCTAATCGACTGAGCGTGTCGTTGCTAAATTGTTAAAACAGATCCTCCTATACAGGAGTTGTATTATTAAAACTCTTGATACAACTTTTTCTTAACAGAAAGAGGGCGTGGCTGGTAAAATTTCAAACTGAAGTTCATAGATTCTGATGAGATATTCACAATAAGACTTAACCATCACCCCAAGAGCTTAGAAAAGAGATTATATGTTTTTTTTTTTTTAAATAACACCCCCGAAAGTAGGCGTGGCTACTGAAGGTCAACGTCTATATATCTACCCAGTCATTACTTTTCAATTTCCATTAAAAATTGGGCGTTTCTGTGGGCGGATTTCAAAAAAATGTGTACTGCTTCGGATTCTGGAAAGCTTTTATACCAAATGCCATCTTCCCAGTTCAAAATTTAAGGCCCAAAACTGGTGACATACGGACAGACAGACGGAAGGACATGGCATACCTTATGATGCCGATCACAGTCGTATATACTTATCGTTATTATTTCTCTATGCTACAAACCATGTATCAAAATTAATATACCCTGGATAAGGGATAGGTAGACCACTAAACCTTCATTTTAACTGTTTTTAACTTTCACCTACAAAGGGCAACTATTAGTTTCGTGAAAACTTTCAATTTCAGAGATTTCTATGAATTTTAGTATTAATACTTAAATACTTACTTAAGTGATGCTACAGATCAGGATGAACCTGGGTCTCAACCAACAAACCTTTCCACTGCCTACAGTTGTGCACTCCAAATTGGTTGAAGTCCTTTTCTACTTATGCGCGCCACCTAAGGCGAGGTTTTCCTCTACTGCGTTGTCCTTTCGGATTAGATTGGAAAACTCTGCGGGCCGGAGCATTTCTACATGTCCAGGCTCTCCAATGACCAATGCGCAGTTTTTTTTCGTGACTAGGTCGATGTGGCTGTACAGTTCGCACAGCTCGTCGTTGAATCTCGTCTTCCAAAGCCCGTCAGCGCAAACGTGACCGAATATCTTACGAAGAATTTTTCTCTCGAGACGATCGACGATATCTTCATCCTCTTTCAACAGAGTCCATGCTTCAGTGCCATTAGGACCTGAATTATTAAGGTGCTATATAGAGTCTCTTTAGATCTTCGATAGGACCTTCCTACTCAGTTGCCTTCGCAGCATAAAGAAACAGCTATTAGCAAGAGTTATTCTTCATTTGATTCCTGCGCTGATGTTGTTATCTGAAGTGATAGCAGAGCCAAGGTAAAAAAAAGTCCCTAACAACCTCGATGTTCTGTCCGATTCGTCGATGTTGGGTGTACATATATTGTTGTTGACAGAATATACTTTTTTGACATCGATGAAGTCGTTACTGACCTTGATGGAGCAGCGAGCATTCTCATTCATTATCCTGCACAGACGGACGAGTTTGGCAAGATTGCCAAAACTAGACATTAATAGAGAAACTTACTGGAGAAATTTTCTTCAAACTACATAACTGGGATCTGTAAGATCAAACATCCAGGCAAATTTAAAACTTTTTAATCTAACCGCAAAATTAAAGGTTCTTTAGTAATGGCCGATTTTGGAAAAAAAAAAAATGTTATGTTACAATATTTTTTGAAAATTTTAAGGCGGTCTTGAGATATTGAGCCATTTGTATTAAATCAAGAAGCAAATCTGTTTACTGTCTGCCTTTAAACTTTGTTCGTTACAAACCTGGCTAGAAACTTCTCAGACCTTAGTTTTTTAGAAGAAACACAGTAAAGTTATATCGTTTTACATTGGACATTGACATTGAGGATGTTAGGAGATTTATGATCTTTCTGCGGGGGTGAAAGCATCTCTAAATAACAGAGGTGGGCGGGACATTTGAAAAATATGAAGAAGGATTTCTTCGCCCTCGAAGAGGCAGCGAATGAGTTTCTGTCATCTTTTAGTTCAACACTTCAACCACATAATAGAACAGAAAATATCTTCGATGATGGTTTCAATATCGTCCACGTATCTCAACAGTTGAAGATAGTGCCTTCCATGTTGACATTAGCCCTGCTCACTACCTGTTTCAGTACATAATTCAACGAAACGAACGAAACGAGTGCAGACTTCACTATAAATTAGTTTGATCGGGATGCCAAAGTCGGCCAACGCCCTTCTGAGTTATGAGCGATTACAGTTGTCATAGATAGATTTGATGGAGGGTCTTCGATCTAAACTTCGAAATTGAATTGTTCCTTGTACGCAACATTTAACAGGGATATGCCTTGGTAGTTACTACAGGAAACAGGATCGCATTTATTTTAAATGGGTCATTTTAAATATTAGTACCCACTGCCTGTCAAAGTAGCGCAACAAGTAAGTGGTTTGTGGGTTTTGATTATTACCATCGGTGGTCGTGGGCTCGAATACACAGCGCATGAGTTTTTTGTTGACATATATTTTTTCGTCTGTTAATTTTTAGTTTTTTAATGAGGTTTTGGCAGGATCATTCCCTGCACTTGGATAAAATGTTTACTTGCAGCTCTCCAAAAGTAATATTTTGTTTACACTTAATCAATCTGTGGTGTGATTAATATTGATATGCAGCTCCTGGTAAACGTTAAGTACGTAACCCAGGACCGCACATGTAACAAGTTCCCCTGACACTTGCAGCATCACCGACTGGATGTTAACTCTTCCGGATGTTCCATTAATTTGTTTGGTAGACAAACATGCATTAATTCCCGCCATATGTGTGGACTATCTTCCTGCTTTCACCCCTTGTCTTAACATAGAAAACATTGAGTCATATGCATAAAATAGTGAAAGTGTTTTTGTGAAGCGCGAAGTGATGTAAGCGGCTCATTTTGGTAAATTTTGGTTTTCCAAATCCTTCCTGTTGTTAATTAAACCCATAAGGCAAAGTCGTTTTCTTCCGAAAGATGCATAAATTGTGTTCCAGACGATGTTCAACTTGTTTTTTACTCAAACATACAGCAGTTGCAATGTAACTAATGTATTCTTCCCGAAAAAAAATAAACAACAAATTTGATCAATGACTTTAATTAACAGAAGGAAGGATTTGAAAGACGCTGTTCATACGTTTAATACTCCAGAATCTACTAAACATGATACCATAGGTCCTGGAAAGTGAGAATTTATTGCTATCACTGCGCGCATCCATTACAAAAGAATCATGATGGGTTCTATGGTATTCTAATAGAAATTTAAATTTCCAATATGTTCGTCTCTTATGGTTTTCTCATAGAAAGTAGCGTTCAGGAGTTGTTTCTTGATAACTCCGGCGACTAGGGAATGCGCATTTGCCCTTAAAACTACTCCCTAATTCGCTCTTCTATAGGGTGACCAGATAAGAACGATAGGAAAATAAATTTTAATAAAACAATAACGGTATCAGATATCAAATTGATTCTAGCTTTGTTTTAAAGCTACATTCATGCCATTATGGAATAGCACATCATTTAAATGGCCGCCTCGGCTTCGCTAGCAGTGCTTCAAGCTGTCGGTCTAATTTTTGATGACTCGGTCCAATATGTGCGGCGTTATTCCGGCAATAGCGTCTCGAATATTGGCCTCGAGATCGTCCAAAGTGGTTGGCTTGTTAGCGTAGACTAAGGACTTGACGTAGCCCCAGAGAAAATAATCGAGGGGTGTCAAGTCGCATGATCGCAGCGGCCAAATGATGAACGCTCGCCGTGAGATGACCCAGTCACCAAATTTCTCTTTCACCACTTAGAGCGTTGCGTCGCTTATATGGCATATAGCGCCATCTTGTTGGAACCGCAGCTCGGATATATCGATGTTATCGAGCTCTGGCCACAGAAAGTCGGTTAACATCGTTCTATACCGATGACCATTGCCGGTAACACTGTCTCCTTCCTCACTTCGAAAAAAATAAGGTCTGATGATACCGCCGTGCCATAAACCGCACCAAACAGTCCTCTATGTGGATGCATTGATGATTGGTCGGATTGTGGTTGCTCTAATAATGGCAATTTTGCTTGTTGACATATAGCCGTTGAGCCAAAAATGGGCCGAGAAGATGATTTTTTGGTCCAAATTCGGATCTCCGACCAACATTTCCAGCGAACTCACGGCGTTGTCTATGATCATCTGCCTTCAATTCTTGTGTCAGCACGAAGATGTGGGGCCAAATCCAGTCGAAAAATAAGCCTAGTTGACTCTCTGGCGATGCCCAATTCAGCTGATCGGTGCCGAATTTTCTTCACTTTGCACCAATCTCTGCCTGGTTGGTGGTTTAAGGTCCAAAAGAGTGTACTCACGCTCAAACTTTTCCACGGATGAATTGCCTGCGCACTGAAGCCATGACTACTACCGACCTCATGAAGAAATTCACGTTGCGTATTTACAACTGAGCCGGAATTTCGATAATATTTTTTAATAGTTTCCACACGTTCGGGCAGCGTCAGTTGATGCATAATAAAATGGCAAATCTTTGACAGCTGGATGTCATTGGTAACTTTGACAGCTCCTGAAACTTAAGAATTGGAAAAACTATCATTGCTATCTGGTCATTCTTTATTACTCTAAACTACTAAGAAATACGTAATATATGTCGGTAGTAAACAAGACATTTTTGTATTGGAAATTTAGAAGGATATATTGTAGTCTCTTAGAAATTTATCGAAAGATAATGCGATAGGAAAATAGGGACGAAAAACCAGGTCTAGTAGATTTTCACCCAAAAGAACGACGTAGCACCCACGTACCAATTGGAAACTTTTTGAATATTTATTCCTAACCCTATTGAGAGCGTAGCTTCGAGTTGAAGAATTGGAAATGAAATATTAGGTATCTTCTTCCGCTACTCCTCAAATAGTAAATCCTACTAAATCCAAACTCTCTATCCACACTATCCAAAGTCCCACAGCAGTTATAAAAATCATCAAAAGCTATACACACTTTTAACTTATCAACACATGACACCACAATCGTGCCAATTGCTACCATTGCATCTGTTACAACAACAAATGCGCAGGAAACGTCCCATGCCCAACACTTAAACCCTATTAAATTTAAAGACCGTTTCATAAAAAACTTCATAACCGAATGCCCCTCGAGGGCAAGAACTCATAAAGGACATCATTTCACGATATATGCCCCACCGCCATATCCTATAATTTCCTTCATAAACTAAATACCACAAAACTGCTCTCATTATACGATCGCCATGATTATGGTACAAAACCGCATCCTCTCACCATAGACAAAATCACCATCATCTTAAGCATTTAACTATCAAACATAAAAGCTAGGATATCATAAAAAACACACACACACATCCAATAAGGATAACAAAAAAAGAAACACAAGACAATTTCACTTGAAGCATCCCTGACATTTTTCTGTTTGTTTCCTTTCTAACATAAAAGACAATCATGACAGGAATTAAGTTTATAGTAAACAAAGGACAATAGGAAGACGAAAACGAAAAATACTCAACCACACTGGATACCTCTACCACGTACAACCACAAAACCAAAAAAAAAAAACGACTTACAAGCCCCACCAAGTCAAACGTTGACGATGAATGTAACGGACATTTTGAGGGCACCGCACAGCAATATTTCATCATCTTCGCAAATACTCCTGCAAGGATAATGTGTTGCCACCATCCGACAGGAACAACAAAAAAAAAATAACCTCAACTTCATGGCGGGGGAGTTTGACGAGAAAATCTCCGAAAGCAAATTATAGAATTTTGTTATACGGCGACTTCCTTTTGTTTTTTCCTCATTTATTTTTTTTTTGTTGTTGTATCTTGTCTATTATACTCAACTAAGAATAAATATACTTAATGGTCCAGGAAAGAAGTGCACACATACGTAGACTCACCCCCAGTTAAAACACACACTTGCCCATCACTCGGAATCCCTAAGAACAATGGGAACTTAGTCACGAAGAAATCCGACAGCGAGATAAAGATAGAGAGACAAAACTTTGACAAATAGCCAAGGACGAGCATGAGAGGACACCCCATGTTTGTATACTTTTTTTTTAAGTGACAGAATCTGCTCCTTAATATGAGATTTACAATTCGACATCCGAGTGGGATAATGATGCCAGTCGTCATCATTCGCCGTCGACGTTGTGTCGCCCTTCGAAGGTAATTTTCTATTCGAAAACTCCAGGATAATACTGTTACGAGTAGATGCTACAAACAAGATTTGTTATTGCTAGTTTGGAGTTCGCGCGTTCTTCTATTTTTTCTTCTTTTTTTTCCCCTTCCTCCTGCTATTTTCAATTTCAATCATTTTTCGAGCACGACGAAGTAGGAACAACTAAAAGTGTACTAAATGTGCAGCTCATTTGCTTCGTTCGTCCTTTGAATTTTCTTGCTGCATAAAAGGAGCAACATTCGCGTTATAATAGATGGAAACGAAAAGCTTAATGGGGGGGTACGAGATCAAGATGAATAAGAAAATTTCCTTGTCGGTATGCTAGTTTTCCCATCTGTTTGTGTCAGTTATTATTTGCATATTTCAAGTCTCTGTATCCTTGTGTGAGACTATGTCGGAAACGGAGTAATAATGCGTGCAGTTTGGCTGAAAGTATGTGCGATGTTTTTTCGGGCTTTTCATCGTCCTGGGCGTATAATGCAGACAGAGTTTGAATAAATTTCTGTGAGTGAAAAATGTTTGATGGTAATGCTTTCCTGTCATGAAAAAAAAAAAAAAATTAGTTAATTTGCCATATTTTCTTGGTTTGGGGTGTGAGTGAGTGAATTCTTGAAGAAACTAGTTTCGGGAGAATTATAAAAAAAAAACAGGAGAGCACTTTAAAAAGGGTCTTTTGATGTTTTTATGTGCTCCTGGGAAGCGAATTAGGAGATAATTTATTCATAAAAAACTTAGATAAGAGGATTTTGAAAATATTTAGAAATGCGCAGGGGGATATGAAAGATGCAATAAAAGTTAATGGCCTAAGACTTAACGTATAATTTTCAGACCTGCATTATCCTTAATGAAATAATAGCATTATGTAGATGTTGCTGGTAGTGCTTAGCATACTCATTACTCGTAGGGTGGTGAATTGCTTTTGGATGCATTACCAAAATCATTGCTAGAAAATGTCTTCATTGTGCGCTAATTACATTAGATTTGTGTATTGTTCTTCAGAAGAAATTCCGGGTCGCGGGCTACGGGTTGTGGATGGTGGAAAGGGTGAACTATGTGGAGGGATTTGCCATTTGGCTCTGCGATTTCATAAGAAGGACTTTGGAGACAAATACCTGGGTCAAATATGGCGAGTATGGTCTGTTTCTCTATGTTAGGAGTTAGCATCGCGTTTTTAATAAGGCAACATCTCTCCTCATACCCGCTACCGGATTCTTATTGTACTTGGAACTTGCCGCCTATTGAAAAACATCAGTACATCGCTATCTTCATTGATAGTCAGGCCGCTTTCAAGGCAATTGTATCCGCTACGTCTTCCTCCAAGGCGGTGGAACAATGCAAAGAGGAACTCGCCTCGCTGAATCATTGGTTCAGAATCAGTCTCTTCTGGGTGCCTGTACACAGCAACAATGAGGGGAACGACCGCGCTGATGATCTAGCAAGGCGGCGATCTACTTTTGACAGATCCCTTGCGGAAGCAGTTCACGTACCGTTGGGGCTTTTTAAGGGCAGTATCTCGCTCATTTCCTATGAAAGGCAAATAACCGATGGCATGGGTTGTCTAGACAGATGTGGCCCAAGTACAACTGGCGGAGTACACAAGATTTACAAAATAGAAACCAGGCAGATATTCCTAGAATTGTAGCAATTGGCACAGGCTGGGATTCACGCGGTCAGACTAGACATTACATCCAATGCACATTATCGCAGCTGCAATACTACAATCGAGATTAAAACTATTTACCATTTCCTTTGCGAATATCCTGCTTTAGCTAGGGCCAGACAACACACACTAGGCAAACCTTTCTTTGACAACCTAAAGGAGATTGCGGAGAAAAGCAATGGGAAAGCTATCAGTTTTCTTTATGCCAGAGGGTGTATTTAAAGCAGGTTTACGGTACGTCTCTATAGTTTATCATATGATCGACACCCGAAGGGTCATGTGAGTTTTGGCATTAAAACGGCGCTAAATCTCTAATTAGATTCCAACATGGGATGCATTTACAGCCATTCCTACCTATACCCTTTCCACTTTTTCCATCATTGGGTTAAGCCTTAAAGGACATAGTCTTTAGTGGTACATAATATTTTTTTTTTTTTTAAAAAGGTAAGTTCGAGCAGGGTTTCGTGCATTTAGAGTGACCATTTTCATAGTTAATCCAGTGATTATGAGAAAGCTGTTGGAAAATTTCTAAAAGTTTAACCATTCTAAATCTTTGACTTCAAAATATAAACTTCTTGACCTTCCTATTTCAGGTAGAAACAAACTCTCATACGCCTTACTCAAGAACTGGGAGGATTTTAATGAAATGGTGTCCCATCTGAAAACCATCAAAATTGGATGCTGGAGAGATAAGCTACCACGCGGGGGTTTCAAAAATCTTGAATCACATATTTCAAGAATCTTTCAACAGATTACGAGTATTAAAGTTCGATTTGGTGGGCGTAAGGGGTAGAATGGGATTTTTAAAATCTTTTAATCATCTTTCTCTCATGCCTAACTCAAGAACCACTTAATGGATGTTGATGAATTTTGGATGGATATGAAGTGGAGCACTTTAAACTTTTGCAGTTTAAGAAAATCTTTTGATGTTTATATGATCTTTCGATTGTTGTTCAGTTTAAAAGTTTATTTTCAAATGGTGCAATGAACAGATGTTATTTTTATTATTTGGTTCGGTTAGTTTGCTTTCGATTTTCTAAGTTGCAAGTATCAAACTATTTGCAACAGCATAATAGAATGGATGGCACGCACAATGGATTTTGTCAGAGAACTTTCCATGTTAAGTTGATGCTAACTTTTGGTCGCTGTATAGGGGCTAGGACTAAATAGTCGCCCACTGTACAAACCCTTTTCTGCTAATTCACTATCTTTATACCTTAGGATCCAACAGAGTTTTGTTTTAACTCAGTTCTACAGATAACATGGTTTTAATTGCAGCTAAAACAACTACGAAATGTCTCTTCGGAAAATTGTCACTAAAGGGTGGCGTAAAAGCCCTCACTCTATTTCCTAAGGCAGTAACTTTATTAGTGAACAAAAAGAATTAGTTCTGTTTATTGATTATGTTTACTTAGATGTTTAATTTCTTTTCCATTAAGTCGTAAAGATAATATCAGTCAAGTGGCCGCCGTCACAATTGATGCACATTCGGGCTCGTTCCACAGCATTTTCCATGACATTTCTCAAAACTTCTAGCGAAAAATTCTCCACTTCTTGTCGGATATTTTTCTTTAGGGCCACCAAGGTCTGTGCCTTGTTCGTATAGACCCGTGACTTCAAAAACCCCAAAGAAAGAAGTCTGGAATGGTCAAATAGGAGGATCTTGCAGGCCAGTGCAAATCGCCAAAAGGAGAGATAAAACGGTTGGGAAACGCTTGCTGCAGGATGTCCATTGTCGTTCGTGCTGTATGTCCGGTTGTATCGTCCTGCTAGAACCACATGTTCTCCAAGCCCAATTCGTCAATTTACAGCATGGTCATGCCCAGTTGTGTGTCCCGTTGTTTGGTTGATGTTCGGGGGTCCCCTTGGGCATCTGCAGCCACAGCAGGGATATTCTCGACCAAATTGCTATTCTGTCTAAAGTCTCTTCGAGGAGAGCGGCTAAATACTGAAGTCTTTCCCCATGACCAGGGAATAGACGACGAAATTCAAGTTGAACCAAAACCACCCGCCATTGAATCAATTATTTCGAGTAAAACAATCCGTGGTTTGTCTGCGTGTATTCTACTTCTCTTGACGCCATATAGGGTGATGACTTTTGTGACACCAGTGCTAACCTCGGCGATAGCTAAATCGTTGTTTGGAGTACATTGCCGTGGTTTGAAATTTGTGTGGACCAGTCTACTAAGTATTCGCCCGTAAATATTCCAGAACCTATAACCTCACTTTCAGACCAACCTTCTCTGGAGATAGAACTTTAACTAAATCTCAATATTATCGGTTTTCATGCATTTAAATAGTTTTCGAATTTAAATTATTGTAGTTTCTAAGTATAAGTATAAATAGAAATACATTTCTTGTTCCACATAGAGGTTTTGCGCTCTATGTGAAAAACAAAATGTGAGCTTTCAGCTGCAGACGCAACTTAGTAGCTCAGATGACCCGTCCCTTCAGTGCAAATATATACATCTGCCTTCTGTATCGAAGGTTTACTTCTGTTTCTAACCTCTATTTCGGACAAATATTCAATCGCAATTTCCTCTCTTCTTGGAAGTTTGAATCATTGTTTGGGGCCGGCTAAGTTCTCTTTCACCCATGAGAACCCAGGTCTTGATTCGTTCTTTAGGTCTATCCTTCTTCGACATGGAAACGTGCTCTTTCATTCAAACTCAATCCATAGATTTACGCGACTCCAAACATCTTCTGGGGTTGGTCTAGAAATGACTGCAACATCACCTTAACGTCAAATTTTTATCAGATCAAATTCTGCGGTGTGCTTAGGGCAGTCAGTTTCTGACTTTTTGTGAAAATAATAAGAGGCATCAACCACCTTCCTAGCTTTTGCTTAAAATAATAAAAGTATAACAGACCCAATAAAGAAAGCTTATCTGTAGACTCTAATATTCGCAAGACATTCCAACTTACCAGAAATATTCTTTCAAACCAATTCAGTAGACCCAGTCCTTAATCATTTGAATTGTAACAAACCTCCTGATTCTGATGAGATCTCTTTCCTACATGATGAATGCAAAGCAGTTGCCTTTGATATTCCCAAAACTTTTGGTAGAATGCGGCATGTTGCCCACCTAAATAAGCTTCAGGCTGTAGTGCTGGTAACACCTTTTCGAAGTGATTACTTACTTACTTACTTAGGTGGTGCTACAGTCAGGGTTGGACCTGATCCTCAACCAACAAACCTCCCCAGCCAGTCCGGTTACGAGCCAGCTGCCTCTAGTTGCGCACCCCAAGTTGATTGAGGTCCCCCTCCACTTGTTTGCGCCACTTACCGTGAGGTCGTCCTCCATGTCCATTCGGGTGGATTCGAAGACTTTCCAAGCTGGATCGTTGGGCTCCATCCTCTCTACATGACCCAGCTATCTTAGTCGCTGTATGTGAACTCTTCTGGGTAAGTCGATGTCCTTGTATAGGCCATATAGTTCGGCAATGTACCTTCTCCTCCACTCGCTGTCTATGCAGACGGGAACAAAGATCACTCGAAGAACTTCTCTCTCAAAGTAGCCAAGGGCATCCTCATCCGATTTTGACAAGGTCCATGCCTCTGAGCCATACAGCAGGACTGGGATGATTAGTGTCTTATAAAGAGTTACCTTAGTAGTTCGAGATAGATAAAAACAATGATTGGCTGGAGTAATTCTTCGTTTGATCTCCACACTGGTGTCATTTGCGGAGCTCACAATAGAGCCTAGGTCCTTTTCTACCTCAAAATTATATTATATCGGCCTAACTTATACAAGATGGATATATGTACCCGTACTTGTTCTTCCACCTCATTCTCAACCAATATAGGGGTGCCACAGGGCTCAGTCCTTGATCCGGCCATGTTTCTAATGTTTAGCAATGGCATTCTCTCTCACTCACAATCCATTTAAGTTCAACTGCAATGGAATAACGTAGATAAATTGGCAACCAAAAATTGTCTGACAAATAAAGGACCTTTATTGGTCCCTCGCTTCACAGTGGCACTTTTGACAAATTAAATATGCCACAGGTCTGCTTTGATATACCTACCATTTGGAGGAAACATTAAGCAACTTACAATATGACGATCTTTCGTCCAATGCTGAAAAAAATCTCAGAGTCCAGAAGGCACATACAGATACATCTAATCTTCCATCTATCCTTCTTTTTTTTTGCAACCAAAAAGCTCAATTACCCTGGACGTTATTGAAAGGCTATAGATTGCCGTAAAAAGTAATGTTTTATGGGCACTTATCTCGGAAAATGTTGTTGGTAATGATTGAATTTTCTTAAATCGATATTTTAATTAAGTACCTCTGAAGACAATTTGAATGAAAGTACTAGTACTAGGGTAATGAAGGCTGTAATAGCAGGAGGATAAGATTGAAATGATAAGAGATGCCAAGGACTTTGTAAAACAAGTAGATAGTACTCACAGCCTGTTATAGCCCAACATTGTTGAATATTTCATTTACTACTGAGTACATGGTTAAATTTTCAACCGAAACGATCTCATCAATCCAAAATGCCAATCCACCAATATCCCACTGAATGGGCCAATGGGATGTGATGGTAGTGCAACTCTACTACTCCTTTTTATTTTATTTTATATCCTTATTCTTCCTTTTCGATCTTAATCCATTTAAATCCTTTTATTTACCGCTTGCGGGGATAATTTAATTGAATTCCTTTCCCAATTTGCATTTAGATACTTTCATTGTCAATGAACAGGGTGGCAAAGCATCAGTTTATTCGTTTATATTGCGTATACCCCCCCCCCACGTCCGTCGTCAGTTAGATGTGTATTTCTGCCGCACTACGATGGCAACCGAAAAGGGCACATCTCCGCCCGATGGCTTTTTGTGCAAAGTCTACTAAAGTCTAGACTATTAGCTCTGGGAACTTTTCGTATGAAATCGAAATTTTTCAAATCCACATCCATTGTTGTTGGATGGAGTACCGAATGATATACACACTGGGAAATAAATGGCAATACAAAATGAAATCTCTTGCGAAGTTAGTTTCTCTCTCCGGTCAGGGTATAGGAGATGAGTCCTAGAAAAGTTCATACATACACTGTTATCCAGTCCTAGTCCAGGAATAGATAGAGCGAGCGTGGAGTTTTTGATTAAAAAAGTTTCAATTTGGTTTCTTATTGGAATTTTCAACCCGGAAAATAATTGTTCTGGATACTGAGAGTGCAGCTTTAGATGCAACCACACACACACACACACACGTCGTACATAGAATGTAATGCATTTTTCGGTGATTTAAGCTGGGGTAGTACCACATGTGGTGATTGCACGCAGTGCTGTTCTATGAAGTACATATGTGGTTACGCAATTGTGCGATTGAGTGTGCATAGAATTTGTGGTGAGAGGTAAATTGCAGTTTTTTTTTTTTTTTTTTCAAAATGGTTAAGAGGGCAGTAATTAGCTTAATTTGAGTTAAAATTCAATTTCAGTTTGGTGGCAAATTGGTAACCCGTATTGGTGGTATAGCGCTATCCGCAATATGCGGTACCAACGAGGTGAAGCTTTATTAGCTAATTAGTTTAATTAAATAGTTCGACGGGTAGCAAAAATTACAAATCGATAAGAAGTAAATACCTACACGTAAGTGTTGAGTTATAGATATGTGTTCAGTTATAGATAAATTAGAAAAAATCTTATTCTGATGAAGCGAAACAATAAATGTTGCATAACCAAATAGGCACTCAAAAGGCATCAAGTTTACGCAATGTACTACAAGTGATTCCGGTTTTCAGCTCCCATGAAAAATGTGCATGTTTGCGAGGCTTTGTATCGAAATTACACGGCACACTGTTTTTCAAGAGTAATGCAACACAATTCCATCAATATTCATAGAATCACTCCATCGAAGTGGATCAATAGATGCCTAGTTTCGGCTTAAACTTCCTAGATACTTTCCAGGCATTGTATTTGATCCTCTCTACAGTTAGTAGCTGTTTACTCATTTCATTTCAAAAGGGTTATTACTAAAGAGGAAAGGTTATTCGTTGTTATTCTTTACATCGAACAAAAACTCACTAAATACGAGTAGGGTGACTAGAGGAGTTTACGACATCTACAGTGGAAGAAAAAGGAAGAATATCAGCTTCTAAGATAGAATAAGAATAACGTGACATCGAAGTTTTAGCGGAAGATAGAAAGAGCATACCAAGGCTACAAAGCCCGAACAAAAGCCTGTAGGGATGAAGAAGTTACAATCGGTGCTAAAAATTTAGGAAGAGCACTTCTGCAGACAGCTGTGACGATCTAAACTCCGCTGTCAGGCAGAATGCTCCATTCAATCCAACCCCATTCGATCAAAGTGATGTGAAGATAGCAATATCTTAGCTTAAATCCAACAAGGCCGATGGTCTAGCTGTCGAGCTATTCAAAGCTGCTGGGGGTGATTTGGTACGGAGCATACATAAACTCATCTGTAAGATGAAAGTATGCCCGACGAATGGAACCTTAGCATCGTTTGCCCGATCTTCAGGAAAGGAGACCGGTATAGTTTCCTCAACAAGATCCTATCTAGCATATTATGTGAACGCCATAAAGTGTGGTCGCCAGGATCTCCAAATCGATGCTCACTATCTTTTCATCGATTTTAGAGTCGTCTATGATATCGTCTATAGAGACGATTTGGCATCCCTCGTCCATCTATGTAGGATGATGATGGAGATTGCATGCTGTTCCATCAAGGTCGGTAACAACATCACCGAGGATTTTGATGTCAGGAAAGGGCTACGACAAGGTGACGCGATGTCATGTGGTTTCCTTAACATCATACTTGACAGGATTGTACAAAATTCTCGAGATAACTTCAGGGGTACAATCTTTTAAAAGTCCGAATGACTACTCTCGTATGCCAACAAGATCGATAGGTAGAACGAAGTGGTGCTTTCGTGAGCATTTAAGCAGAAGCGACGAAAATGGGTTTAGCCATTAACGAAGGCAAAACAAATTATATGCTACTCGTATCAACAGTCAACATTGGCGACTTAGACAGAACATCACTGTAGATAGCTACAATTTTGAGGTAGTTGAGGAATCTGTCTTCCTATACTCCGTTGTAAAGTCAGACAATGACACCAGCCAACGGCTACTTCTTTAGGCTAAGAAGGCAATTGTGTAGCAAAGCCCTCTCACGGACAACTAAGGTGTCTTATATAAGACCTTCATCATCCCAGTTCTCCTGTAGTAGTGGCTAGTTAAAGCCACCTGAAGGACCCAGTTTTTTTTTTTAGTCTCGCTGGGCAAAGTTTGCTTTGACTGAGTTCTTTTGACTGTGTGCACGTGGCGCTATTTTTTTTTATTTTTTTGTTATATACGTGGACTTGAGGAGGAAATTATTCTTTTTCCAAGCGAAACATCCAATAAATGCTATATATTGGAACTGAGGAACGCTCAATCTTGGACGCCTTTTAGTGACGCCTTTCGTCGTTCAGGCCTAGAAAAAATTATGTCCATATCTAAAAACTAAGTATATGGCCATGCCAAAGCTTTTAAAGAGTTACCACCTTCAGTGAAAAATCTCTTTACAATTTAAGCTGCAACGGGTCTTATACTACAAAACGTAGCAAGATTACCGGGAACCAACTGCAATTTTTCTGATCACAAAGTTTAAGATTATCTTACTAACATGCAGCTTTAAACCATTTAAGTTAGCAGCGTCGTATGGTACGATACCCCCAAAATGTATCTTTAAAAGCCTTCACTCCTACTTGGGTGTGGGAAGTGGTCAATGTACGAGTAGTCTGAAAAGAGAAGGTTAGAAGTTTATCCCTGATGAAGATTACGTCTATTTAGCTATCTCTAGCATGCACCTGATCTAATCTGAATGTCTGAGTACAGAAATATTCCAGGGAACTGTATGGCCAATAAATTCACCAGACATGGCAATGTATCCTAACTCTAGAAGTAGAATCTAGGCATGTCACTCGCTTTCATTTGGAAGTTGCCTCTGAGGCTTCATTTCTCTAGCTGTCTCTGTGGGATAGTCTGGAAAATTCCAAAATATTTGTGGTACAAGTATCACAATGGATCCTCTTTTGACCTTAATATATCTGCGCTCTGCATCCACTAGAACTGCAACATCTCAAGAAAGCCTTTAGACATTTCTGGCTTTCTGCTTCAACGTCTTTTTACAACTGACAACCAGCATATCTACTGCCTCTGACAAAATATGTAAATGATTCGTCATCCGTATCGTTTTCAATTCTTAAATCCTGAAGATATGCCGTCGACAGTGTGCTTAGAAGAATCGATATTGAGCCACCATCCTTTTCAGAGATTTGTTGGGCTCTTTTTTTTCTGTTTTCCATCTTTTCAGGATTTTGGTGCTTAAAAGGGAATAAAATGTAACAACCCTTATAGTGAGAATCAATTGTCTGTCTGTTCGTCTGTCTGTCACAGAGATATAACTTTCCAACAGTTACAGGTAGAAGGTTGAAATTTGGACTAGGGATGAGTTTTGTTAACTGGCAGAGAGTCCTAAAGAAAAAATTAGGAAAATTTGAAAAAAAACAAAATAAGTTTTGGAATTTAGAGTAGAAGTTTCAAAATTGTACGAGTTTCGTTTTTTTTTTTTTACTTTAACAGGCTCCGAGGAAAACCAACAATATGCCGAAAGGGGCTTGTTCCCCCTCTTGACTCTGAAATTATTGTACCGTAAAATTTAAAAAAAATTCGAGGACATGTATCACCTTTCGCAAATTACAGGTTTTCGAAAAACTTGTAGAAATGTGAGAGATAAACAAAATTTCTTATACCGTCCTCTATATTGTTTTTTTTTTTTTCATATTCGCAACACAACATATTTTGGGGACGTTTTCTTATTAATTTACAAATAGTGACAGCCACGCCCACTTTCTTTTAAAAACAAAACCCGTCGTCACAAAAGTTTTTCTGATAAAATCTCTTAAAAATCGGGAAGTTTCCTCTGAATAGATTCATGCGATACGTTTCAGATGGATTGTAAATTTTCTGTATGTCATTCCTTGTGTTTGGTTAGTTCATAAATTTCCTCATGATTCCTTTGCAATGATGGATCCTTCTTTCTGTATTAGGAAGTATCCAAAAAGAATATTAATCTAGCCTCTGTAACAGCATTTGCTGGAGCTTACTATGACTAGCTCATGGTTATAAAGCTGACACCGCCATTGAGTTGTTTGTCTTAAGCCAGCTCTTAATAACCAGTGAATGAGTGCGAAACTGATACTAATAAAAAAAAAGGAAAATAGTTGCTTCTAGCAAGCTCCCAATAAATAAAATGCTTTGAAGTAAATATCCTCAGCACAGTCATGGTACTTTTTAGAGTGTACAATACTTCTAAGGAAAAAAAGATTCTCTTATATTTTTCTCTACAATTCATGTGTAAAATTTCAGTTCATTATGATGAAGAGAAAAGTCATAAGCATGTATACCCTTGTCACTTTTAGCTGACTTAGTCAATAAAACAATTCAATTCTCACCAAAAATTCCAATCGTGAACAATTTCAAACTTATTGTTTCTCAAGAAAAAAAAAAAAACACGAAAACAATTTCATATCCTGATCAAAAGAATTCTTTCAAAAAGTATATACATGTCGACAAGTCTTTAACAAAAAAAAATAGAAAATATATATATATTTCACTTTGATTGACAGCCAACCCGACAACTGGTAAATGAGACAAATTTCTTCCCTTGCTGGCAATCAAAAGTATTCAACTTGTTTGTGAAGTTTTTTTTTTTTTAACTGAATTTAGGTTCTGGATTTAATGTGGTTACATGCATGGATGATGAGTGCTAATTATTGCTTGAAAGAGCACCCTTTAAGCTATACAACATTCATTAAATTCTTTTTGCACACAAACTGTTCCTTCATACTTTTATGAATATGCCATGGAGTTCTAGGAACTCATACGAGTATGTGTGAATTGTGAAGGTTTAATTAAAATGTACGCAAACTTGAAATCATAGCACGAACGTATCCCACATGATTCGAAAGGGAAAACTTCTATAAGAGATTTCTATTTTCTTTTTACAAATAACTCTGTAAAAGTTTACATCGTTACACGATTCAAGGAACTGTATCGAGACTATTTCTTTGCAGTTGTAATGTTATATGGTATCCATAGTTATATACATTCTTGCTAATAAAAGTGCATTGAAATACTATTCCATAAACATGAAATAGTAGTTTAGAATTATGATTCGAAGACAATCCGGCTCGAAGGACCAGTGCACACTAAAGGCTTTTTCATTCTGCTTTTGCCAATTTTAAGCTAAAACAAATTAATTGACGTCATTTGGCTGCCAATAAATATCTTTACCGGTTTCACTGCTCTATTTTCCTTTATTTTCCTGCCTAAAGACTAGGCAGTCATGCAAAGTTTATAGCCGAATGGCGAAAATGTTTCAATTTATTTGTGACCGCAAAATGAAAAACCACACCACACTGCTGGATGTAATTGAATTTGCAAAATGCGGATCAATATTTTATTGCGGTCACGCAGATATTAATTTTATTATACTACAATTGAACTAAACGACGACCGGCGGCATTTAATTTAATTGTTACATTTTTTTTTGTTTTATTTGTTTGCAGACGGACTCTTTTTTTTTTTTAAAAAAAAAAAAAGAAATAAAAAAAGAAACCTTCCCCCCACTTGTCTTTTCTCTTTGGTCATTCTTTTTGAAGGACCTCCATTTATAACACAGTTACTATGAAATATTATGTTAATTTGTGACACAAGAAAATATACAATTTCATTTCCATTTATCATTAAGGGTAGACGTTGACCGTCCCCTCGTTCAGTTAATATCAAATAATATCATGTAATTGCCATAAATACGTTAATTAATGTCCTTGTTGGCGGCCAGAGCACTTTTCGATTTCATCCATTAAATAAAAAACAAAAAAAACATATCTACATGCTTTTAATTCTTTATTAATGTGTGACTATTTATCAGAGCAGGCGTTTTTGTCAGCCGTCGCTTGAAGGTGTGAGAAATGAAAAATTTATTAAAATGATTGCATGTTTGGTTGGCTCGCTCTTTTATCCTTTGCCCAAATTAACTAGAAAATAATTTCCCTTAATTGATACACATATTTCACAAAATTGTGTTCTCTTGTAATGGTAGTCAGTGTATAGGGTAGATTGTGCAATTAATTTGCACCCCCAAAGTGATTATGTCCATATACTCATATGGAAGTGTGAAATAGAGAGACTACGATCATTTCTGATGAAAGCCCACATCGCAGATTGTGATTTTGTAATTTGGTTCAAATAGCCAACAACGTTCAATGAAAAAAAAATTCAAAATTAAATTTATTTCAATGGAAAATTAATTCGCCGATATACAGAAAATTTTGTTTATTAGCTGATGCCTGTTAATTGGAAATTTTTAATGAGATTCTATACAAAATATATGATTACTTAAAAATATAAAATTATTATTTAATGTAATATTTTAATTAACATTTGTTTTGTTGCAGGATAAACATTTGATTTACGTCAACGTGGGGTACAAGGTGAGTTTTTAGAGTGCACTAATCACTAAAGTCAGAATTCAGTTCCTCCCTTTATCATGTTCATGATATACAGAGTAGTATCAAATATATGCCGAATAGTTTTTGAAAATTCAATTATTTTAAGAACAAGAAAGATGGTTATCCAACCTCACTGTCTATTAACGTCAGAGACCTTAATATCAAATTTTCTGCTGCTTCAACTTAATGTAGCTTTCAAGATGTTATAGATGAAGACTCAGTCATAAATCCATAAATCCACCCGTGAAACACCCATAAATTTTGGATCTAGTAGAGTCTGCCTACCGGATGTCCTTAATGCTGTTTTTGCCGTTAAATTATATGCAATTGGTTTTGTCTGCGTGCACCCAAAATTTCTTAAGACCATTATCTTCGAAGTACTGACTCCCCTGACGTACATTTTCAACAACGTGTTGTCCTACTCGGCTTACTCGAAATCTTGGAAGGTTTCGAAAATAATCCCGGTTTTAAAAAGCACAGTCGCCAAAGAAAAAGAATATCGTCCTATTTCCATTCTCCCCTTTATTTCCAAGGTGTTCGAGAAGCTGATGAGCATGCAAATGTATATATACCTAAACCAATTCGATCTCCTTTCACCGTTCCAATCAGGCTTTTGACAACAACATAGCTGCACCACCGCCCTGCTTAACCTTGTTGAAGAGTTTCGCTCGGCAAAGGATTACCCCACTAGTTCTGCTTGACTTCTCGAAAGCATTCGATACTGTTCCGCATGAAATTCTCTTTGATGGAAACTGATAAGAAGTTATTTAGCAAATCGCACTCATGCTGTTTCATCCAATTGTAAGATGTCGGACTTTCTCGAATCCAAGGCTGGGGTACCACAGGGATCTATTATGGGACCGTTACTCTCTCTCTCTGTTTAATAATGACTTACCCTCAATCCTACATAGCTGTACAGTTCAGATGTACGGCGATGACTTTTAATTGCACCTCAGCTACCCACTAAGACTGATAGAATATGCGACTTCGCATATAAATGAGGATTTAAGATTAGTGGTTCGTTGGGTCCAAACAACAGGCTTAAACTCAATTGTGACAAAAGCCGAGTTATCATTATCAGCCGTACCAGCTTAGATGTATCCTGTTTTCCCTTTATCGAAGTAGATACGAGTATTGTCCACCTTGAATATGCTGAGCGGGTAAAAACTTAGGGCTAAACTTTAATCGAAATCTAACTTGGGACGATCACGTGGCTACTACTGTGGGTAAGGTACGAGTATACGAGTACGCACATTGTACCAATCTGGCTACTGTCTTCCAACTAGGATGAAAGTGACACTGGTGAAGACCTTGGTTTTGCCAATGTTGCTATATGCACACCCAGTGTTATGTGATCTGAGCAGCCTTAGTTCATGAAAATTAAGGGTTGTATTCAACAGCGCTCTGAGATTTTTGTACGATGTTCGCCGTCATGATAATATTTCTGGATATGTTAAAGATTTTCTTGGCATTTGATTCCAAGAGTATTTGGATTTCAACGTTTTAGTCTTTCTTTTCAAACTCAAACAAAATAAAATTTCAATATGCATTTTCTGAAAGAAGTCGGGTCTTTACTTTGCCAACCTTCAGGTATAACACTACCGAAAACAATTTTTTGTATATGCTGTGAGACTATGGAACTCACTTATAGTCGATTTACGGAGAAACGAGTACCAGGGAATCAGTGACTTCAGGAGAGGGCTCAGGCAGCATCTGAGCACATGAAAACCAATGGTTTACGTCGTCGTTTTTGTAATGGAGTAAGCTAACATTAAAGCTAGGGATTTTTTCCGCATTAATTAAATAAAATTTTTATGTATATTTTAGTTTTTAGATTTGTTTTCAGCTTTCTTCTTAAACTTCCACTGTTTAACTCTGAACAATAATGGATTTTGTATCTAAGTGTATTCTTCCTCTTTAATTTGTAATATTCTTGGAGTATTTTTTCAGTCTGTCTATTCAAAAGAAGACTCTGTTATTGATGAGCATTTCTTTTCCTACTTTGGGGATTCTTCCACTCAAATTTTTAATACTAGTAATATTGAAATTTCGGAAAATGACTGCTTTGACGGTTTGACTGGAATGGACTCAAGCTTTAACCCTGGCCCCGACGGCCTACCTTCCAGCTTCCTTAGTACTCGTAAATATGTCCCTCAATTGCACAAAATTATATCATTAAAAACTAATATCTTTCCGTCTGTCTATAAATATTCCTTTATTGTCCCTATCTGATAGGAGAAACAAAATTAAGAACCATGCAGCCATATGCAAACAGTCAGCTATTCCAAAATTGTTTGATATATTGGTTACTGAAAAATTAAATTACTTCTGTAAATCTCTAAATTGCAATGATCAGCATGGTTTTGTAAAGAAACGATCGACTGTTACTAATCTTCTGATCTTTACTAATTTCGTTAATTTTGAAATTAGTAAAGGAAACCAAGTGGATGCAATCTATATAGATTTCAGTAAAGCTTTTGACCGTGTTGACCACAAAATCTTGAAAGATAAGGTTTTCCATCTTCCCTTTTACGTTGGCTCTCATCCTTTCTATATGCGCGCGCCAAAGATTATATGAATACTCTTATACTATTACAGGACACGGGTGTTGTGAAGTAGAGAAAGAGAGGATGAAAGATTTGAGTGTAGTGGTTTGAAACTCAAATGGTTAAGTTTCTGTAAACTCCAAGGCTAGCGTCCAGATAACTGGGAAGCTTGTTTGTTTTGCTTTTGTCGTTGCTCATGATTCACAGTATTTTTTTCCTTCCATTTGATGTCATCATCACGATAAAATCAAGTTGCATTTTCAGCCATATGACCACTCTACTGCCAGTGTTATGCCTTCGCAGTAGAGTTGACTTAGCTTTCACAACTGATCGACTTTTTTATTTATTTCATACAAAATAAATAGATGATTCTTGACATCAGAATTTGAACCATGAGCCAACAGCGTGACAAGCAATGATGCTACCACTACACCACGGCCACCCTCGAAGTAGTTACAGTCCTCTTTTATTCTTAATATTTGTTAATGATGTTGTTAAATTCTTAACTGAATTGCTGATGACTTTAAGTTATATTTGTCGGGAAAAGATATTCATTGTTTCCAACACCTAAACATGTATCGTCAAAAATTTTATTTGTGGTGCCACAAAAAATTAGCTCTCTTTAAATGCTCAGTTATTACCTTTTCATGTGGTAAATCACCCTTCAAGCATACCTATTCTTTGATGCTAAAATCGTTTCTCGTGTCTCTTTAATAAAAGATTTGGGTATATTGGTAAACTATACTTCAACAATAATATTGAATACATTGCTAACAAAGTTAATAAGTCATGGGGATTAAGGCGTTATGCTTGTGAGTTTTTTTATCCATATGTGATTAGAACATTATGTCTGTCTTTTGTTAGATCTATTTTAGAATAGGCATCTATAGTTTGGTATCCATACTATTCACAATATTCATATCTCCAGAAAAGATTTCTTAGAGAACTTCCTTGGGTCGATCCAAATAATTTATTATCCTACCAATCTAGGTTAAAATTGATTAGTTTAGAATCATTAGAAGTTAGGAAAACGGTTGCAAGAGTTCTTTTTCTACATTGGATATTCCCTGGTGAGATTGACTCCCCGGAAATCCTAAACCTTCTCAACATAATCGTTCCTTCTCTCAATCTACGAAACAATAGATTCTTTAGCATAGCCCACTCGCGTACTAACTACGACCGTTCCTCCTCTATTACAGTATAATACTTATGACAATTTAATTGATTTTATCAAGTCAATCCATAAAGAAGGCGTTGCTGGATGGAGTTTAGTCGGGATTGTTTGCTCTGTATACTTCTATTGCTTTATCTATTTCATTTGTTAATAATATTGTTTCTTTTATTAAAAAATGTGAAACAGATACGACACCCGGCTGTCTACAACTCTTGCTTTTATATCCAGCCAAAACCAACTACCTCGGAATATGATTCCTCACAGATAGATTTCCTGATTTTATTCACAGACGTTAGTACTCGTTCATAAAGTGAAACTATTTTCAATGAATCTCGAGCTCTGATTGTCTGAAAAATGTACTAACATTACGCGTAATGTAACTACTTTTATTTCTTAAAATTGATTTTATCATTTTGTTACCTGCACCATCACTTTGCCACATGCGTAAGTAAGAGCAAGCCTTTTGTTAATCTTCCACTCCTTTTCACTTCAATGGATTATCTTAAGCATTTTACAGCATTCGGCATAGTATTCTCCTGTAATGATGGTGCCTTTTGGTTTATAATCTATTAACAGAAATCCCTGTGAGTCCCAAAATACTGTTGCCTTGATCTTGCAAGCCAATGGTACGACCTTAAATTTCTTGTGGGCTGGGTCATCATCCATTGCATGGACTCCCTGAATGTCATAACAATGAATCTAAGTTTCATCTCCAGTAACAATCTCGTTGATAACTTTGATGGATTTGATCCACACACTTCCGAAAACTGCTTACAACATTCCACACGGTGTTTTTTTTTTTTTTTTTTTTTGATGTGATTACTGAAATCCCAAGATGATTGTGTAGAATTTTTAAACTCGTAGTTTCAGATATTTTGAACCTTTCTGCAACTTCTTTTAGTTTGAGCCCATTATCTTCTATGATTACGACTTTTAGAACCATTTCATGTGTTGTGACATCACTTGGACTTACAGGGCGATTATAATCTTCTCATGACTCCCTACCATGTTTAAATAAGCCCAACCACTTGTAAACTATGGTATTACCAGGGCACAAAGTTTTCGCATTTCAGAGTATTTTCGACACTTTTTCCTTGTTTTAAATAGTTTGACAGTTGACAGCTAAATCTCATTATGACTGCAAGCACAAGTACCAACCTTGAAAAAAAAAACAGTCTAGGAATTATTTTAATGAATCACTAGCTATCTAGGTTTACAAAAAAACACTCCCTCTCCCAAATCAAGCAGCAATGATTTCAAAATTACGTTGTATTGTTGTCCTAATTTCACATACAGAGCACGATCGCCAATGTACCTATATACACATATGCACAAGAAACACAAAATTTTAAAATTTCTTAAAGCGTATTAACTTATAGTTAGTCAAAAAAAACATCGGCCTGGAATACAAAAAAAACACTATAGTTGAAGTTTTAAAGAATCTTCTTTTTAGGTTAGATTAGGTAACTAAGTTCAACAGCTCGCTTAGAGCACTTAGAGTCCATTGTGCCCAAAATTTACAACCATGGGAACCTAAAAATTTCAGTCTTCGACCGCTTCCCTAAACCACGTGGATAAATGTATGAATCTCAAGAGTTTTCTAAGCTCAATGCAACCTACCTCACCCAGCCCTGAAAAAAAATATCTGCCAAAAGCACGGCTTCTTGCGGATGGCCAGAGCTGGACAATTACACGGGAGATGATGAACGGATTCCATTTCCTCTACGTCCCTGCAGCTTCTACAGTAGTCGTTACGAGGTAACCATAGCCGTGCTGCGTGATTATCTATCACACAGGGTCCTGTCACGACTTAGTTCTACAAGATTGATAGATCTCTTTTTGTAGTAGACTGGCCATAATGGTTTAGCTGTAGCGTATGTATCTAATCGACACCACCGTTCATTAGCTTCCACATTAGACTCGAGGTCTGTCTCCCTGTAGGGTACTAAGCGGTACACTAGCCTCGGAAAGGGCCCGCGAAGGGCTTATAAGTGAACCTTCTCTGGCTAGTTTGTCCACTTTTTTGTTACCGGATGTATCCATGTGGCCCGGTACCCAGTACAGGGTCACCATGTTGCCCGCTGAGATAACTTCCAGTCGTTTTTTACAAATTTGTACGAGCTTGGATCTCAGTGATCTTGACTGTAACGCCTTAATGGCCGCTTGGCAGTCAACATAGCTGCTGATTATTTGCTTTGAAATATCTTCCTCAATGATCATATCCACAGCTTGTTTTATTGCAGCAACTTCGGCTTGAAAGACACTGCAACCAACCTTAAGTCTAAACGAGCGGTGTATATTTCGAGACTCACAGTAGACGCCGGCACCAGTACCGCCAGCCATTTTGGACCCGTCGGTAAAAATTTCCAGTTCATTCTCGAAACAGACTCTTCCCTTATCCTATTCCTCCCTGCTAGGAATTCTAATAGAGAACTTTCGGTTGCAGTTTGGCATGGGGATGATGTAGTCGGTTTCCGTCCGGAGTCTCAATATATTCCATCGGTTTAGAATTGAGGCATTACCGTAGGGTTTAGCTTTCCATAGACCGGCTTCCCTTAGCCTTAGTGCAGTTTTGGCTGCCGTGTTCCCACAGTATATGTTAAGTGGAACAAGATTCAGTATTGTTTCCAGAGCTCCTGTCGGTGTTGATCTCATCGATCTTGTCACCCGCAGACAGCTTGCCCGTTGAATCTTTGTAACGCTTTCAAGTTAGTATTTCTCCTCGAGCGTTTTCTACGAGACAATCAAACCATAGGTCAAAATGGGTCTTACTACAGCCAGTGTACCACTTTAGCCTTAAAACCTCAAGATTTCCCGAAGGCTATTTTACATGCATATAGTGTGCAACATATGCCTTCTTAATTCGATTATCACTGTTAGCTTTCCAGTTTAATTTTGAATCCAATATTACGCCGAGATATGTTGCAGTTACTTGAGGTTTTACCATTCATACGAGGGTAATTGCATTCAAGTATCGATCTTCTCTTCGTAAATAGCACCAACTAACAGATCCCTGCCTTTGACTACGTTCTAAGGAGTTGCTTTCCGAAAATTAAGTTTGCAGTTAGATCAAGTGCAATGCTAGAGTGATAAGTAAAAGCTTAAAGTATTTAAAATCAATCGCATTGAAATTGTTAGCTAGTAATCGACCTGATGAGGCCATATCTAAATGATTGTAGCATAACCTAAATAAATAATAAGACAATAAGGTGACATAGTAAACGTTTCTTAAAGTAAAAAGCTTTTCAAAAAAGGATTACTAATCAATTACCAATTTCCCGTGCAAAAACTTAATTAATATCCAACTCTCTCTCTCCTGCAAACATACTCTTAATCACATTTAAATGAGAATTACTCGAATGTCCTTTTCCTTTCCCCTAACTCGGGGAGAAAACAACGAACGACAACGGGAAATTGAATTCAATGAAGTTGGACAAATTAAATTTATTCTAACTGCAATAAGAATGACCAGAAGCACCCACACTTGATTCAGCTAACTAGTTTTCTACTGCTTCATGATTGACACACACTATCAGTATCCTTAATTGCTGACCAGCACACCCCCGTGTCCAGCATTTACTAAATGCGATAAAGTGCTAACGAAATCGTAATTACATGACTCATCCCCTCCAAGAGTTATCGAATGCATGCAACTCATTGTCTCTTATTTTCTCTAAATTGTCCTCCCGCCTGTCTCGGTGCGACTCCTGCTCATGCCAGTTAATAAATGCCATTGAATGTGCAAAACAATAAATCAGAATCTCTTACAAATTGCTGTCATCAAGATGAAATTTCCGGTGTAATTCGTACAAGTCGACTGCGAAATCTTTTCCTCCAAAATAAATTTCCAAGGGGGGGTGAGATGAGTGGTGTAATGGCGTAATTTTGGTGTCCTTTTGAGGGGCTGATGGAGAGAATACCAATTGGAATGTATGTATGTATATACCTATCATGTGAAATTTGTCTAAAAATGAAACCTAGGATTGTAATCGAAAGGCCGAAAGGACGAAGGAGAAAAAAAAAAATTTGTTTGTTCGTCTCAGCAAAGGAAACAAAAAAGATAAAATGCTTTTCGACACGAATCCTAGAATTTCGCCTCAAACAACAAAGTTGTTACACTTACACTCAGCTTGGAATGTCCTTTAGAGAATAGTTGGCCACCCAAGTGGCAACGAAATCAAATGCACAGACCGAGTTCAACATTCTTCTTCGTGTGTGCTGTGAGGGCTAAAAGCTATTTAGATTTATTGCCTAATACACAATGATAAAATCACCAATAGTCATTGTGAATAGACTCGAGAGTATATGTAAAAGGGTATGCCGCTTGGCTTTTGTCTTCACCGTAGATATATTGGTGTCATATGTAATGCTTTTATGTGCAAGTCCTTAGTGAACGAACAAACAAGAGAAAAAGGAGGAAAAAAAAAACAAATTCGCAGATGGTCAGTTATCCTGATTGCAAGGACATTTAATGAAAATCAAAAGGGCTCCTTCTTTGAATGGCACTCGTATTCTCACTCCAACTTTACTTGGGGTTTCCATTCACGCTTCTTTGATTGTCCCATTTGTCCTATGGCCTCCTTTTGCTTACACTATGTGGTGGCTTTCTGTAACACAAATAAAAAAATAAAAAAAACGGAACAGAAAAAGAAAAGAACGACAAATGATCCAGAAGAGAATAGATTACTTTTTTGGGGATAATTTGTTGGAGCGGTATCCTGAGCTCATTCAACTATTTCAAATGTATGTCTGAGATTGACAAATGACGTGACTTTTGGTAATTTCAATCAACGATAACATCAGTGACAGTGTGTGTTGTTGTTTTTCTTCTTTTTTTTTCCTTCGTATGCGAAAAGGAAGCCATTCGGTTTATCTTACATGGGAAATGAGTGGGAGCAGCTGGTGCTGCTATTTGGAAGTAACTATGGGTTACTGTTTACGTAGTTAAGAAGCTGCTTATGCAAATATCGGACGAAATTATCGAAGTAACAAGAGAAAAGAGTGCAGATCCATCTATCGATTAAGGCTAGGCAATGTGGCATGATACAAGGATTTCCGCTTCATCCTTTTATGTTGATGTATATGGGTAAGAAAAAGTTAGGAAAAAAAAAATCGAATTTTCGAAGAAGTACCAGCTTGAGTATACTCGTAATTGCTAAAGTCATAAGTCGAAGTGCACTGGTAAATTTTGCTCCATAAAATATATCAACTAAGGATATGGCTGCATCTCTGTGCGTATTAATAGAGGACGTAGCTATTCACATAGTGTTTCTATTGTGTATGTAGTATTTTTGGTACTGCAAAGTATTCAGCATCAAATAGCAGAGGCTCTCGCAATATTTTTTTTTTGTTTAGGACAGACAGCGTAAGATAATGGAAAATACTGTCATTTAAACAATTTTAAACAGCCCCTGCTGTTTTAGATAGTTCGGCTCCCTACTAAAAATGGCTAACAGCTATAATGGCTATTTTTCACAGCTAATACTGCTATTTACAATACAGTTGCTGTTTTGAAAAAGTTATAGGAGATGTCACTTAAGCATATCAGTTGTATCTACATATGTAGATGTGCAGTAATTTACGCTATATTTTTGGAGTTACTACGCAGTGAAAACTAAACTTATAATCGGACTATGTTAATGGATGGTAGCGCTCTCCCTCAGTGGTTAATAATTTGGATTGCTGAGTGGGAAATTTAGGTTCCAAATCCCAGAAAACACCAAAAAGTTATTCGATGTTCTTCACATCTGTGTGTATATCTGACAAGCTACCGAGAGTAAAATTGTCATTACGAATCAAATATTTGTAAAACATTACATCACATAGCCAAAAATAATACCGTAGTAACCAGTAACTATCAACTCATCGATGGTCGTATATTCAACCTCGCATAAGTGTTTTTTTTTTTATACTAATTTATATAAAATAGTTAAAACTGCTATTTAATAATAGCTGTGATGGCTATTTTCCATAGCTAATTTTCTTATAAATAATACTTAAAACAGCTATTTATTAGAACTATTCAAGGTATTTAATCAAATAATGGTTCTACATAAATTGTAGAACCTTTATTTGATTAAATACCTTGAATAGTTATTGCTATTCCTATTTCAGCTGTTTATATAGCAGATACTTCGAAGATCTTGTGGTTCTGCAAATTTGTTCAGAGTGAAAGTTCAATAAAATTTATAAACTCTAATTAATACTGGCCCGGCGGACTTCGATTGTCATACATGAAATTCCCACCAAAGTTTGACATATCCTTGAGCATCCGTGTGTGCTTTCACGTCTTTTTTCAAGAACGTTGTAAATTTTTCAAAAAAGTTTCCGGTTGACTGTTTCTCATTTGCTTCTCCGCATTTTCGGAAATCTTTAAATTTTGAAAAATCCGTTCATAATTTTTATTTTTTTTAAAAAAAAAGCTCGTATTGTGTAGGCATCGAGGCATCTACTTTCATTGCGCCAACTTCGGTCTAAACAACTTCTCCCCAGTTGTCGTGATTCTTCCTTCATATTTTTAAGGCACTTCTCAGTCGACCGAATCTTCTGTGATCCTGACTTAACGAGTTCCATGTTATCACACAGGTAGCTATTGGACTGTCGCGTTCTCGAAATGTACGAAATGCACCTCTGTCAACGAATGGTGGTGGATGCTGGCTTTTGACCCGTTCCCTCATTATTCGTTAGAGATGCGGTAAGGATGCTTGGAATATGACGTGTTCAACCCCACAAAGCTCTATTCTTTCTTCATACCTCTTGTCATTTGGTGATTATCTCCGACCTACGAGTGTGTAAACATCATCGTCATTATTTTTTCAGAGAACCTTTTCTACGCAAACAAAGCAATATACTCTATATTAACACTGTCAAAAGCAAAGAGCCTTGCAGGGATACATTGTGTATAGCATAGATGCGTCTCCATTTGGTATAACACACTTTTTTACTATTATCTTGGCAACTGCAGGTATAGCAGTTAAATGCATCTTTAGATCTCGCACTGCATTCAATTTCCCTTTCTGCAATCATCTCTAAAGCTCACAGCCTCCCAAGCCGATGTTGTTGGTGTGCCGATTGTAAAAGTTTTGCAGGTAGTTTAGCATTGTTGTCTTTTAATAGTTTTCATTGCGGAAGTGATTTTAACTTTACCGTAATTAATACAACTCAATCTGGTCATAGTGTAGTGGTAACATCATCGCTTGTCACGCTGCAGATCCACGGTTCAAAACCTCATGTCAAGAAAAAAATACTGTGAATCATAAGCAACGACAATAATAACAAAAATGGTGCCCATATTTCTGTACGCCATCCTTGTAGTTCACCGAAATTTAATACCATCTAAGTTTCAAACCCACTAAACCAATCTTTATTTCTCTCTCACTTCCTACAAAAGCCCGTGCCCTGAAATAGTTTAAGGGTATTCATATCCCCTTTGGCACGCGCAAATTATAAAAAAAAGTGAACTTAGCCGGCGAATGCTCAGTAAGTTTTTAAAGCTAGCTATAACTACTTGTTAGATTCTTGGTGATTCTATAAACGGTTCTGCTATAATCTCTAGTTATAGTTCGTGTCTTTATATGATCCTCTTCCTTCTGATGCAGCTGGAATTTGAACTGTAAGTTGCTTTCGTTTGTCAATTTGCCTCTTGTTATGCCTCTCCTATGATCTACCGACAATACTTTCTGCCTGAGACGTAAAAGTATTTTTCACGGCACACAAATGATCTTGTATGGTTGAGGACAGTGAGCTGTTGGAAAGTAGTCCCATAATTGTCGATTTACTTAGGAATTTGTATGCCCATAGATTTTCTGCT
The DNA here is from genome assembly GCA_963082735.1 of Pocota personata. NCBI lineage: Eukaryota > Metazoa > Arthropoda > Insecta > Diptera > Syrphidae > Pocota > Pocota personata. The sequence continues at coordinate 20,021,032 of OY720431.1, forward strand.
AATTGTCAGACTGAAACGTCTGTTGATCGCACAATCGTCACTCCTAATGATCTTGTACGGAATCTAGCCACTGAAACTCTATCATTGTATCGTTGTCAGAAAATTAAGCCTCTGTGTGTCTTTAATGCTCCCATAGGACTGATTCCGGATTCCTACGGGTTTTTAGATAGTTTTCGAGGGTCAGTTTCGAGACAGCGTTATCTAAGCTTTGAAGATTGGTACTCTACTGCATCTAACCATTTTAGTTCACACATCCTCAAAATATCCAAGTTATGTCGAATGAATTCGATTCCAAATTTGAGGAATTTGGCATTCTGCAGTCCTTCACTCTCAAAGTTATGGAACGTCTTCACATTCCAGGAATCAATCTTAGGTTTAGTTTAGTGGTATTACTTTGCAAAAAACCGTTCAAGTGTGATCATTCCTTATTTGCGATGTAGTAGTTTATACTTATTAAACTGTGTCCCTCTCGCTTCAAATAAAATGTTACTTAAATTGGATGGAATCAGCAAAATCAACTACAGAAGGGAATGTTGCATCACGTTCCATGACACTTGACGGATTTGGCCTAAGCTGGATCAAAAACATACTTCTAAAATCGGTGCCACTACAAATGCTGTTGCATCACCACAACAGTAGGTCACATAGACATGCACGAATGCAGGAGCTGCAGTGCCAAAGAGGGGGTTCTATCCAAAATCCAACTAAAGGCAAGTATCCGGAATCTAAATCTCATTCCTCAAATATAATCACAGATGTCTCCTGACGTATTCTAAAATACGAATTTGTAAGCTTTGAACCACATAAATTCCCAAACCAGAATTCTACATGTGCACATGAAATGTTACGTATACGCTTACGATACAATTTCACTTTGACTAAAAACTACCCCATCTGGACTAAGAACTCTTCAATTTGACAAACATGAAGGATATTCCCATCATTCACTTTAATTCACTGCCTCCGGTATCTGCATTAAGCTACCAAATGTAATAATCTAATTAAAACCATACCATAGGCCGCAAAAGTCAAACAGAATTTTACTCCGCATCACTGCGTTATTTGCAGAAATCGCATTCCATTTTGCATCCTACACACATGAGTGCTTCCAAGTGTGTGTATGTCTAATTAAAATGCAAAAACCTCGAATCCAATTCATATGCCTCTCTCTTACAGTAGCCAAAAAATAGACAGTCGGGAATTGAATTAGATAACCCGAATTGTTGCGGCCATATGCATGCCGCCACGAACACGAACACGAACACGAACATACCATGTCGATGCACAGATTTCACTTCAGAATGAAGGCATGATCGGGATTATACTCGTATAGAGAGTTAGCTATCTTCTGATGCTTTTGGTGTCCATTGGCCGGAGTAAGCATCCCTTTCTATTGGTCGTATTTTATACTAGGCCAACAACAAAAAAAAAAAAAAAGGAATTGGATTTTCACATTCCGATGGTCAGGATTAAAGCTGTCTTTTCTGGCATTCTTCTCATTCCTTTCTAACTAAAGTCCTTCATCGGCTTTTGTGTACTACAATAGTGGCTGGGGAATTCCATCAACCTAACCAGAGAAAAAGTTACATACGCAAAATCTAAATTTTTCAGTTTCTGTTACTGGCCAGGCTTTTAGTGTTATTAGAGTTGATAGACTAAAGGATTCTTTTCAACCCAGAGTCAGCTAGCACAGACACAAACATATGAAGTAACATCCTCTCTTCCACATATCAAGCTGTAGTCGAGTGCACAAAGTGAAATTTAAATAAAAAAAAAACATCTTTTTGTTGGAAAATGAATGGAATTGGCTTTGATGTTAGTGGAACAAAGCTTACACATATTGTACTCGTACCTACAGGAAGAAATTCTTTTGAAATTAAATGAGCAAAACAGTGCAAAGTAAACTGTCTTTTCCAAGTTTGATAATTGAAGTCGTTTAATTTTGTGTATCTTTTTTGAGAGAAATTGTATGCAACCTAAAAACGTTTAGATAAATCAAGTTTCAACAATATCCTAACCAACAATGTGTACTTTTGTACTCCGTTGGCACATCTTGAAAGACTTTAGAAATTCCATCCAACTGCTGTAATTCTTAGCGATCACCATCATTTCGAACACTAAGCTTCTGCAGATCTTGGTTTATTCTTTTTCTCTTCGGACGACTGTTATATTCTACTGGAATATTCTCTAAACTTTTGAGCTATTCAATGAATTTATGTTGTTTTTGTGATACAAACATTTTGGAACAAACATATTCTTTGTCTGATTTTGTTGGCCTAATTGACTGCAGTACCCAGGCCTATAGTAAATGTATCCACTTCCTTAAATAAAACTACCTATATAATAGCCAATGGCTTTAGTATACTCATTGGGTGTCATTGGGATGGCCTGTTCCTGAAAATAATCACCCCTATTATAGAATCCGTCGCACAGTGCGTTGACTAGTGGACAAAAATCAAAAAAGTGAATGAATGATTTAAAGCTGCAATACTATGGAGCACAACTAATAACGAAAAAAGTTTTGAAAAGTGTGTTTCTATCAGGAAAAGCTCAGGGATTGAAGAACTTTCTGGCTTTATATTGAATGAGTTAATCATTTGACCCAAAATGTCAAGTTTTTTGACTCAAATCCTGACAGGCGATGGAAGCAATGTTCTCGAAATCGCGATCTACTTATCAAACGTCATGGAGTGTGATTGAAAAGTGATTTTGTACTTCCTTGTGATATTTTGAGTATTCTAGCTAATACTGTTTCAAATGATCAACCGGGAACTAGTCGCGGAAGACCGCAAAAACTATTCGAGGAAGCTTCCCAGAAGACCAAAAAACGTAGAGTAGAGGATCTTTTGGTCTCAAATACGAGCGAAGAGCTTAAGTTCGCAGTTTATCTGGTGGTAGGGTCAATCGTGACGAAAATAAAACCATTTTAACTCCGCAACAAGCATTGGCATTGTATTTAGATCTGGATCCTTCAGACAAAAAATATAATATATTACGATCTGTAGTTAATGCATTGCACAAAGATTGCTTTCCCAGCTTATACTTAAGAAACAAATGCTTCCCAGCAATAGGGAGGTAACAGAAACAACTGCATCTGTCGATCTTCAAGAACTCCTAAACAAGACTGGAGAAAGTATTGCTGAAATTTCTCAAATACATCATGATACGACTGCTACCTTAATTTGTAAGTGGGGCTTTGACGGAAGTTCCGGACATAGTCAGTACAAACAACTCTTTACTGACTCAGAAAAGACGGACGAATTCCTTTTTCTGATAGCGCTTGCTCCTTTGAAATTGGACGAGGACAGTACTAGTATGGAGCTTTGGCAAAGTCCCCATACTTCTTCAACTGGATATTGTAGACCAATAAAATTGTTGTTCATGAAAAAATGTGCACAACTTGTCCGAGATGAGGAGTCTAAAATTAATGAACTTATAAGTATGTTTGATTCATTTATATTTTATATTTAGACAAAATTGACATTTCTTCACTTCAAATTATACCAGTTAATAAAATATAATTTATTAAAGAAAACATCTAACGTTAATGACGATAACATTCTAATAAGATTAAAAATAGTCTTGAAAATAATAATTGTAGAGCCAATTTTTTATGAACTTTAAGGCCATTAAAATATATTAAATCTATTTATTTAACATTTCCGATAAACAAATTTCTTTGTATAGGTCAGCTCACTTACCTCTCTTTAAACAAAAATGGTTTCAATGTAAACATTTCATTTGAAATGCTGCTTACAATGATTGATGGGATGGGTGTTTGTAATGTATTGTCAAATACGAATTCTGCATCAAAATGTTATATTTGCGGTGCAATTCCTAAAGAAATTCCTAAAGAAATTACCACTTTGGTCTATCCACTCTGCACTCCTGGATACGATGTTTTGAATGTTTGCTGCACATTTCTTATAGGCTTCCTTTTAAAACTTGGCAAGTGCGTGATTCAGAAAACAAAATCGTATTTGCTCAAAGAAAAAGGGGTATTCAGGAATCATTTAAAACTAGAATGGGTCTGATCGTTGACAAGCCTAAGCCAGAATTTGGATCTACAAATGATGGAAATACTGAAAGACGTTTTTTTTTAAAGATTCAAAGACCACTGCAGAAATAACCGGAATTGATGAACGGCTAATAAAAAAATTGTCTATTATCTTACGAGTTTTGGCTTCGGGACTTCGTATTAATATAAATAAATTTTCCGAATTGCTCAGTGAAACAAAACAACTACATCTTCAAGTTTATAGTTGGTTTTACATGCTCATCAGTGTTCACAAGCTCCTGATTCAAGGTCCGGATATTATTCCATTTTTCGAAATACCTATTGGTCAACTTTCAGAAGAAGCACAAGGAGCAAGCCACAAAGAATTCCGAAAATACCGTCTCGCCCACACCAGAAAATCATCTCGAAAATATACAAACAAAGACTTAATGACTGTATTACTGCTGAGATCTGATCTGATTATTTCACAATACAGGAGCACAAATTCAAAATTGTCTAAGGAAGATGATAGAGACATTAGAGAATAGAAATGCCGGAAAATTCGAATTCAACAATGCAAATTTTTACAGATAGTGAAGACTCGGATGATGATTCTTTTTAAATATAGTATACTCAGTAGTTTTTTCATTTATTTATTTATTGTTTATGAGTACAGTTTTTTTTTCCTAATACTAATAAAAGTTACAAACTAAAACAAATGATTTTCCAATATTTTTATTTGTAATGGTCAACCTTCTTTCTTCTGTTTGTCACTTTACGGACATCTTCTGAGTGTCATATGACATTCAAATTCTCTGTTTTGATTAATCTTCACTTTCTTTTATATTTTCAAGAGTTATTTTACACACAGGAACGTTATTTTCATAAATACAGATTTTTGTCCACCATCTCCATACATTCGACGCACTGTGCGTCTCGGGGAATAATTAACCGGAATGTATCATTCTCAGTCCGGCAGATTATGATTCATTTGATTCATCCTCACTTCAAATTGGTATTTGTATGGAGACTGATACACTTTATCGAATTGAGCGATCCCGATTCTCGAGTTCCGTGAATCTACCCGGCAGATAATAATAGTACCTATATGTTCTTTGTATTATCCTTGTTCGCCACAAAGTGTCTCACTACCATATTTCTTAATTAATAATCGCTCCACTATTCACATAATGAGCAGTTGAATGCATTATATGAAAACAGTTCTAGAAACAGGTCAATAAGTCCCTGAAAATTAACACAAATTGTGTCGTCACCTTAAATTTAATTTTTTTTTGTCAAAAATCGTCTTTCGAAAGAACGCACCCAAATTTTCAGACAGATCTGCTAAATAGTTTTTTTGTGGCAGCCATTTTATATAGACGCCAACTAGTATTTTCGTTAAAATGGAAAAAAGTGAATTTCGAGTGCTCATTAAACACTATTTTTTGCGACAAAAAACTATCACGCAAACTAAACAAAAGCTTGACAAATATTATGGGGACTCTTCACCATCGATTGGAACCATTCACCACTGGTTTACTCAATTTCGGTGCGGTCGTTAAAGGACAAGTGACGCCGAACGTTCTGGTCGCCCAATTGAGGTCAGCACACCAGAAATGGTCGACAAAATCCATGGTTTGATAATGGACGATCGGCGAGTGAAAGTGCGCGGGCTTGAAGAGGCCACAGACTTATCACATGGCTCAGTGATTTCGATTTGACATAAATATTTGGACATGAAAAAGCTTTCCGCAAGACGGGTGCCGTGTTTGCTCACAATCGACAACAAACTCATTCGTTTGACAACTTCAAAGGTGTGTTTGGCGATGTTCAAGAAAAATTCGGCTGAGTTTTTGCACCGTTTTGTAACCGTGGATGCAACCTGAATTCACCACAACACACCAGAAACCAAGGAACAGTTAAAACAATGTGCTTCTCCTGATGAATCGAAGCCGAAGAAGGCCAAAGGCGGGTTTGTCAGCAAACAAGGTCATAGCGACAGTTTTTTTGTGATGCGCGAGGTGTTATTCACATCGATTACCTTGAAAAGGGGGAAAACGATCACCGGCGCATATTACGCAGAGCTGCTGGATCGATTCCAAGCCGATTTGAAGCAAACACGGCCGCATTTGGCAAAGAAAAAAGATCTTTTTCACCATGCCAACGCACCGGCCCACAAGTCCACAGTCGCAATGGCAAAATTGCATGAGTTAGGCTACGAACTCCTCCCTCATCCAGCATATTCCCTAGATTTAGGCCCCTGCGACTATTTCTTGTTTCCAAACATGAAGAAATGGTACGGAGGTAAGAGATTTGGGTCGAATGAAGAGGTCATCGCTGAAACAAACGCTTATTTTGAGGGGCTCGAGAAATCGTATTACTTGGAGGGCATCAAAAAATTGGAGAAATGTTAGATGAAGTGTATGGAGCTAAAAGGAGACTATGTTGAAAAATAAAATGTTTTTATACCGAAAAGAGTGTTCCTTATTTCATTTTTCAAGGACTTATTGACCTACCCTCGTACAGGATAAGAACTTATGCCTAAGTAGGTCTACAATTCAAGGAATATCTTAGGTTGATTGTCTTTCATAGCCGATATTTCCATCACAAGAATGTAATCTACATGTCAACCAAAAGATTCACCATACATGAAAGCAGAAAAAATGCAGGCCTCTGGGAAGTATTCCGAAGTTCAGGTGAATCTGTCGACGTAGCGACTGAATTAATGTCAATTACTGGCAATCGTTTCGAGGTTAAGCCTTAATAAATTTAAAAGCAATGAGGAACTACGAAGAACATGTGCCTAATGTTGGCGGTAAAATCATCAGCTACGATGTTTAGTTTACGATGGAGTGGGTGAATTTAATGCTACTCATACTAATATTAGTTTAGAAAAATAAACTGGCGCTTTACTTCCCGATGTAATTGAATTTCCTTTTCCGACCTTAGCATATAAACCTCTAAGGCATATTTTGGCGTCATGGCGTCATGGCGTCAAGTGTCATTAAGTGGTCTATTTCTGAATCTATTCAGATTTCAGTCTTTACCTTCAGTTGGGGTATGTGCATAAAGTAGGCTCAGTTGAAGAACCTAGCTCTGACACAAGAGGGTTGGTAGGTTATGACTTGTTTCTGTGGCTTTTTCTTCTTTAATCCACCACCCACACCCGAATTCGTATCTCTCTGCATGGCAGCATTTGCTTCGTTTGCAAAATATTCTTGGATTGATTATTTGGACATAATTCGCTATGACGTTTGACATCTGCCCCATTTTAATAAACCGGGACAAATCAGCCGGCACGTTGGGACAACACTTAAAATCCGGGACGAATGGTCAGCCTAAGCATCACGATAAATACACCCCTAGGCTGGTCTGACCATAATATCGTATCAGCTAAATTCTCGTACTCTAACCACTCAGTTAAAGAAAAGACTCCTAAAAGAAAAGTTTGGCAATATGGGAAAGCTAGCTGGGGCGGCCTTAATAGCTTATTTAGGAATTTCAACTGGTTTCTATGCTTCTTCTATAGCGACGTGGATGCCACTGCAGATATGATCACTGACACTATCCTCTTAGGTATGAATGACCTTATTTCTAACAGAATAAAGAACATTAAACCTAAGGCAAACTCGTGGTTTGACCAGAGCTGTAAATAGGTTATCAGGTTGAGAGAAGGAAGTTTTCGGTCTTACAAAGTCAACAAATCTGAGCAAAACTGAAAAGAACTTAACCAAGCCAGAAAAGACTGCAATGCCCAAATTCGATCGATTATATGATCAAAAATTGATTCAAAAAATTCTACACTGTTCCAAAGGTAGTAAGAATGTTTGGTCATTCGTCAAAAATATTAAAAATTCTGCCTCATCTGCCAGCTCCTTAGACAAAACCAATCTGCTTGCTGCTCACTTTGCAGCGAACCCAACGCTTTGTCTCCACCTGTATTTGAGAGCATCAAATTTTCTATGGGACAAGTCCACTTTCATACTCGTACAGTTGCAGGAGTAATCAAAAGTCTTAATAATATTTTATAAATGCTGGTGTTCTCCAAGGCTCTGTTTTGTCCCCGACTCTCGTTCTTATGCTGATCTCATGTCTATAACTTCGAATCCAATCTATTCCTTCACTGATGACAGTATCCTCAGTTTTTCGTATTCGTCTGTTACACCCAAGACTGTTCTGCATATTCTAGACAGGTTACAGAATCCATTACAAACCATTAAAACTGATAGAAAGTGAACACCATACATTCACTTGAACGACGTCACTATTTATATTAAATTATCCAGAGAAATAGCCAGTTACATTCTCCCCCTTCAAAATTTCACCCGCAATAAGCATCATGCTTCGAATGCACATCAGTTCACTCTTAAGACCCTTCGGTTGTACTGTCAAATATAGGATATAAGCCGAACGACGTGAATGTGGAGTGATCTACCAGGCTCTGTATTTCCTCATCACTGCAACCTTCAAACATTTAAAGACAACATGCACAAGTATCTCCTCTGTTCCTCTTCCCCTTTTTTCTAAACGCTCGGGCTTTGAGAAAATATAAGAATATTCATGTCCTGTTTAGCGCGCGCAAATTATAATAAAAAGCTGACTGGTTTCCCAAGACCGCCGTTCAGAAAGGTAAGACCTCCAGATAGAAGCCTTACGATAATAAATTGTGCGTCTAGTTAAAGTATTTTCTCTGATTGGACTGTATCGATCTGGTGATCGATACTGATTGGATAGAATACTTGTAGCTTTTACTCCCATAGTAAGTTAGAATAACCACCATTAGCATTGTCAATTAGTCGGAAGAACTCAGCGGGCCGTCAGTGGAGCGTTTTCGAGTATTGAGATCGAGACAGCAAAAATGGGTTTAGCGGTCAAAAAAGGGCACCCAACATCGGCGTCTTGGACAGAACGCCACGATAGACAGATATAATTTTGAGGTAGTAAAAGACTTTGTCTTCCTAGGCTCTATGCTGAGCTTCGCAATTGACACCAGTGGGGAGATCAAACGAAGAATTGCTCTTGCCAATCGGTGTTTTTATCTATCTCGAACTACTAAGGTAACTATTTATAAGACACTAATCATTCCAGTCCTACTGTATGGCGCACAGGCATGGAGTTTGTCAAAATCGGATGAGGATGCCCTTGGTTACTTTGAGAGAAAAGTTCTTCGAGTGATCCATCTGCATAGACGGCGAGTGGAGGAGAATGTATAATGCCGAACTATATGGCCTATACAAGGACATCGACTTAGCCAGAAGAGTTCACATACAGCGACTAAGTAGGCTGGGTCATGTAGAGCGGATGGAGTCCAACGTTCCAGGTAAGAAAGTCTTCGAATCCACCCTGGACGGACGGCGCAGTAGAGGTCGACCTCTTGGTAGGTGGCGCAACAAGTGGAGGAGGACCTCAACCAACCTGGCGTGCGCAACTGGAGGCAGTTGGCTCATAACCGGGCTGGCTGGAGGGGTTTGTTGGTTGAGGCCAAGGTCCACCCCGGACTGTAGCGCCACCTAAGTAAGTAAGTAAGCATTGTCATTTCAAACAACCTCTTATGGAACAAAAGACAGAAAGCGTAAGCCTCGTAGAGATGTGGAGAAAACTTTTTCTCAGGAACTGCTGTGTACTTACGAGTATTAAACTACCATGCGACTAACCAGGTATCCGAGAGAGACCCGCTTTGAATGTTTAAATTTCTAGAGAAAGAAACGACTGAGAGGAAAGCTTTAGTCTGAGAATAACCTATGCTCGCACCAAGAAGTGATTTTTCAGGCTGTAGTGTATTATACAAGCAAGACTTCCACAGAGTCTAGTCATATGTAATTTGCTTCCTAGTGCAATCTACCTAATCGACAGGGATTTGCTTTAGCTTTTTCTGATACCTCCTGTGAGCTGCAGAGATTTTTCTTCCATTGTTTCACGCCAAGTTTTTCAGGAGCGGCCCACTTTTTTTTTTGCCTTGGATTTCATTGTAAAATCTGACTGATTTGTCAGTTTTGTTTCCACAAGGTGTGAACAATCTAGTCGCATCTATAGTTACATATGTTTCTGATTCGTTCTTACGTACGGCTCTTTGTGTAGGATATGAGTCGGTGAGAACAGCCATAGTTTGTTTTGAAACATCTTCCTTTTGGAGTAAAAATATAACAGAACCGTCTCCATGTTCGAGCAGAAAAGTCTCAATTTTGTGTTTAGAGATGCTTACTTGTGATAAAGTTGATGAGTTTTTGGTAAGGTTGGAGAATTCTAGTTTTAACGGAGTTTGTCTTCAGAGTTCGGCTCTGCCGCTAAACTGAATGGATGTTGAAATTCTGTGCATTTTGTTGGTAAAGTTTTTCAAAGGTCTCACGAAATGCCAATCTAACCCTAATTTCGAGGTATACCTCCTTACACCGAACGCCTTTATAGGTATAAAAGGTATGGTTAGACTCATGCCTGTCAACTTATATACAATTACGGATGCCCTTGACTGAAATCTGAAAATATGTTCGCAGCTATATCCACAGGTTTAAGCATTGCAATAATCCCGAAACCCTTAAATCAAATCTTAACCACTTCATTCAAATGGACTGTCGTCAGCACACCAGAAATGGTCGACAAAATCCATGGTTTGATAATGGACGATCGGCGAGTGAAAGTGCGCGGGCTTGAAGAGGCCACAGACTTATCACATGGCTCAGTGATTTCGATTTGACATAAATATTTGGACATGAAAAAGCTTTCCGCAAGACGGGTGCCGTGTTTGCTCACAATCGACAACAAACTCATTCGTTTGACAACTTCAAAGGTGTGTTTGGCGATGTTCAAGAAAAATTCGGCTGAGTTTTTGCACCGTTTTGTAACCGTGGATGCAACCTGAATTCACCACAACACACCAGAAACCAAGGAACAGTTAAAACAATGTGCTTCTCCTGATGAATCGAAGCCGAAGAAGGCCAAAGGCGGGTTTGTCAGCAAACAAGGTCATAGCGACAGTTTTTTTGTGATGCGCGAGGTGTTATTCACATCGATTACCTTGAAAAGGGGGAAAACGATCACCGGCGCATATTACGCAGAGCTGCTGGATCGATTCCAAGCCGATTTGAAGCAAACACGGCCGCATTTGGCAAAGAAAAAAGATCTTTTTCACCATGCCAACGCACCGGCCCACAAGTCCACAGTCGCAATGGCAAAATTGCATGAGTTAGGCTACGAACTCCTCCCTCATCCAGCATATTCCCTAGATTTAGGCCCCTGCGACTATTTCTTGTTTCCAAACATGAAGAAATGGTACGGAGGTAAGAGATTTGGGTCGAATGAAGAGGTCATCGCTGAAACAAACGCTTATTTTGAGGGGCTCGAGAAATCGTATTACTTGGAGGGCATCAAAAAATTGGAGAAATGTTAGATGAAGTGTATGGAGCTAAAAGGAGACTATGTTGAAAAATAAAATGTTTTTATACCGAAAAGAGTGTTCCTTATTTCATTTTTCAAGGACTTATTGACCTACCCTCGTACAGGATAAGAACTTATGCCTAAGTAGGTCTACAATTCAAGGAATATCTTAGGTTGATTGTCTTTCATAGCCGATATTTCCATCACAAGAATGTAATCTACATGTCAACCAAAAGATTCACCATACATGAAAGCAGAAAAAATGCAGGCCTCTGGGAAGTATTCCGAAGTTCAGGTGAATCTGTCGACGTAGCGACTGAATTAATGTCAATTACTGGCAATCGTTTCGAGGTTAAGCCTTAATAAATTTAAAAGCAATGAGGAACTACGAAGAACATGTGCCTAATGTTGGCGGTAAAATCATCAGCTACGATGTTTAGTTTACGATGGAGTGGGTGAATTTAATGCTACTCATACTAATATTAGTTTAGAAAAATAAACTGGCGCTTTACTTCCCGATGTAATTGAATTTCCTTTTCCGACCTTAGCATATAAACCTCTAAGGCATATTTTGGCGTCATGGCGTCATGGCGTCAAGTGTCATTAAGTGGTCTATTTCTGAATCTATTCAGATTTCAGTCTTTACCTTCAGTTGGGGTATGTGCATAAAGTAGGCTCAGTTGAAGAACCTAGCTCTGACACAAGAGGGTTGGTAGGTTATGACTTGTTTCTGTGGCTTTTTCTTCTTTAATCCACCACCCACACCCGAATTCGTATCTCTCTGCATGGCAGCATTTGCTTCGTTTGCAAAATATTCTTGGATTGATTATTTGGACATAATTCGCTATGACGTTTGACATCTGCCCCATTTTAATAAACCGGGACAAATCAGCCGGCACGTTGGGACAACACTTAAAATCCGGGACGAATGGTCAGCCTAAGCATCACGATAAATACACCCCTAGGCTGGTCTGACCATAATATCGTATCAGCTAAATTCTCGTACTCTAACCACTCAGTTAAAGAAAAGACTCCTAAAAGAAAAGTTTGGCAATATGGGAAAGCTAGCTGGGGCGGCCTTAATAGCTTATTTAGGAATTTCAACTGGTTTCTATGCTTCTTCTATAGCGACGTGGATGCCACTGCAGATATGATCACTGACACTATCCTCTTAGGTATGAATGACCTTATTTCTAACAGAATAAAGAACATTAAACCTAAGGCAAACTCGTGGTTTGACCAGAGCTGTAAATAGGTTATCAGGTTGAGAGAAGGAAGTTTTCGGTCTTACAAAGTCAACAAATCTGAGCAAAACTGAAAAGAACTTAACCAAGCCAGAAAAGACTGCAATGCCCAAATTCGATCGATTATATGATCAAAAATTGATTCAAAAAATTCTACACTGTTCCAAAGGTAGTAAGAATGTTTGGTCATTCGTCAAAAATATTAAAAATTCTGCCTCATCTGCCAGCTCCTTAGACAAAACCAATCTGCTTGCTGCTCACTTTGCAGCGAACCCAACGCTTTGTCTCCACCTGTATTTGAGAGCATCAAATTTTCTATGGGACAAGTCCACTTTCATACTCGTACAGTTGCAGGAGTAATCAAAAGTCTTAATAATATTTTATAAATGCTGGTGTTCTCCAAGGCTCTGTTTTGTCCCCGACTCTCGTTCTTATGCTGATCTCATGTCTATAACTTCGAATCCAATCTATTCCTTCACTGATGACAGTATCCTCAGTTTTTCGTATTCGTCTGTTACACCCAAGACTGTTCTGCATATTCTAGACAGGTTACAGAATCCATTACAAACCATTAAAACTGATAGAAAGTGAACACCATACATTCACTTGAACGACGTCACTATTTATATTAAATTATCCAGAGAAATAGCCAGTTACATTCTCCCCCTTCAAAATTTCACCCGCAATAAGCATCATGCTTCGAATGCACATCAGTTCACTCTTAAGACCCTTCGGTTGTACTGTCAAATATAGGATATAAGCCGAACGACGTGAATGTGGAGTGATCTACCAGGCTCTGTATTTCCTCATCACTGCAACCTTCAAACATTTAAAGACAACATGCACAAGTATCTCCTCTGTTCCTCTTCCCCTTTTTTCTAAACGCTCGGGCTTTGAGAAAATATAAGAATATTCATGTCCTGTTTAGCGCGCGCAAATTATAATAAAAAGCTGACTGGTTTCCCAAGACCGCCGTTCAGAAAGGTAAGACCTCCAGATAGAAGCCTTACGATAATAAATTGTGCGTCTAGTTAAAGTATTTTCTCTGATTGGACTGTATCGATCTGGTGATCGATACTGATTGGATAGAATACTTGTAGCTTTTACTCCCATAGTAAGTTAGAATAACCACCATTAGCATTGTCAATTAGTCGGAAGAACTCAGCGGGCCGTCAGTGGAGCGTTTTCGAGTATTGAGATCGAGACAGCAAAAATGGGTTTAGCGGTCAAAAAAGGGCACCCAACATCGGCGTCTTGGACAGAACGCCACGATAGACAGATATAATTTTGAGGTAGTAAAAGACTTTGTCTTCCTAGGCTCTATGCTGAGCTTCGCAATTGACACCAGTGGGGAGATCAAACGAAGAATTGCTCTTGCCAATCGGTGTTTTTATCTATCTCGAACTACTAAGGTAACTATTTATAAGACACTAATCATTCCAGTCCTACTGTATGGCGCACAGGCATGGAGTTTGTCAAAATCGGATGAGGATGCCCTTGGTTACTTTGAGAGAAAAGTTCTTCGAGTGATCCATCTGCATAGACGGCGAGTGGAGGAGAATGTATAATGCCGAACTATATGGCCTATACAAGGACATCGACTTAGCCAGAAGAGTTCACATACAGCGACTAAGTAGGCTGGGTCATGTAGAGCGGATGGAGTCCAACGTTCCAGGTAAGAAAGTCTTCGAATCCACCCTGGACGGACGGCGCAGTAGAGGTCGACCTCTTGGTAGGTGGCGCAACAAGTGGAGGAGGACCTCAACCAACCTGGCGTGCGCAACTGGAGGCAGTTGGCTCATAACCGGGCTGGCTGGAGGGGTTTGTTGGTTGAGGCCAAGGTCCACCCCGGACTGTAGCGCCACCTAAGTAAGTAAGTAAGCATTGTCATTTCAAACAACCTCTTATGGAACAAAAGACAGAAAGCGTAAGCCTCGTAGAGATGTGGAGAAAACTTTTTCTCAGGAACTGCTGTGTACTTACGAGTATTAAACTACCATGCGACTAACCAGGTATCCGAGAGAGACCCGCTTTGAATGTTTAAATTTCTAGAGAAAGAAACGACTGAGAGGAAAGCTTTAGTCTGAGAATAACCTATGCTCGCACCAAGAAGTGATTTTTCAGGCTGTAGTGTATTATACAAGCAAGACTTCCACAGAGTCTAGTCATATGTAATTTGCTTCCTAGTGCAATCTACCTAATCGACAGGGATTTGCTTTAGCTTTTTCTGATACCTCCTGTGAGCTGCAGAGATTTTTCTTCCATTGTTTCACGCCAAGTTTTTCAGGAGCGGCCCACTTTTTTTTTTGCCTTGGATTTCATTGTAAAATCTGACTGATTTGTCAGTTTTGTTTCCACAAGGTGTGAACAATCTAGTCGCATCTATAGTTACATATGTTTCTGATTCGTTCTTACGTACGGCTCTTTGTGTAGGATATGAGTCGGTGAGAACAGCCATAGTTTGTTTTGAAACATCTTCCTTTTGGAGTAAAAATATAACAGAACCGTCTCCATGTTCGAGCAGAAAAGTCTCAATTTTGTGTTTAGAGATGCTTACTTGTGATAAAGTTGATGAGTTTTTGGTAAGGTTGGAGAATTCTAGTTTTAACGGAGTTTGTCTTCAGAGTTCGGCTCTGCCGCTAAACTGAATGGATGTTGAAATTCTGTGCATTTTGTTGGTAAAGTTTTTCAAAGGTCTCACGAAATGCCAATCTAACCCTAATTTCGAGGTATACCTCCTTACACCGAACGCCTTTATAGGTATAAAAGGTATGGTTAGACTCATGCCTGTCAACTTATATACAATTACGGATGCCCTTGACTGAAATCTGAAAATATGTTCGCAGCTATATCCACAGGTTTAAGCATTGCAATAATCCCGAAACCCTTAAATCAAATCTTAACCACTTCATTCAAATGGACTGTCGTCCGAAAACCAGCCACAAAATAGTTGCTCCACTTATTCCCCAAAACAAATAAAATATTCAGCAAATAGTCAGCGCAGGTATATCTTTATCCCCACAATACATCATTGATGTGAGTGGTACTCGTATTCCCTTTATATCACTTAGTCGCAATCGCTTTCATCAAATATTTAAATTGTCCACACTCAATTTGTTACAACTTTTCGGGCAATAAAAACAACAGCTGTAATTGCGTTCGCAGTATCACTCTGCACTCAAGGACTCTCAGAACTTTCGAGTTGGTCTGGACAAACAGAAAAACAATCCACTGTGACAGACACACACACAAACACACCGTCCGTCATTTGACAAATTTTAACAACCAAATACATTCCGAGTGTACAATAGAAGAGCTTAGGAGGGTGGAAATTGCTCTCATGAACGATGGAGCAATAAAAACATATATTAACTGCCACAAACTCCAAGCGAGGTCCCATTGACAGGCAAACTCATAGTACGATTGAGGAAGTTTGAACAACCCTCTGCAAAAGGACGATGGTAAAAACTTGCTAAGCTGAAGCCCTTTTTTGCCAAAAATTATTATTCTCCGTCGCAAGTGATTTGGGCTTTGGTAATTTGTTATCCTGACACCATATACTCGTACCTTCGTACTTGTACATGTACTGTGTATGATGACGGATTCGTGTAAATAGATGGAGAATGCTGTATGTTCTTATTTTATTAGCCAAAGACCATGGATGTGGTTTATTTCCGTCTGGGTTGGGGTGGGGGTGTGTATATGTGGCACACAAAAGAACTCGCACAGTGGTGGGTTTTTTTTTTTTTTTTTGGTTTTTATGGATTTGGAGTTTTACGATTGAATTCGTCTTCACACATACTCGTACACACGTCAAACAGTACTGTAAGTTAGTTTTGTAAATTAACAGATTTTGAATTGCTTCGGTGTGGTGGAGGCGTGTGAAGTTGAGATTATTAATCTTAAGACACCGCACTTCTAGTAGATTTCTTTCAGGTTTTTATAGTTTCGTCGAAGGCGAGAAGATGAATGAACATCAAAATGTAAGCGGCTTACATTTTATGACTCACGGATTTAAGCCATTATCCCGCATATTGGTTGTAAAATATTCCATTTATGTTTTTGCGGATCTCTGCCAAATGAATGCAAATGAATATTTTTTAATAGTCAAAACGTGGAAATCTTAAGATAGGTATTGCTAGGGTAACTTTCAGCCAGAAAATAAAAGTGAATGGAACTAAAATATGAAGAGTTCAAGTTTCTTTATAGATATGATGGCTTTTTGAAAAGGTTTAACCATAGAACGTGGTTCTATTCTTTCTCAAGAAATGGAAAACACAACGCCTTTTACTGATTAGCAAGGGAAATGGAAACCGAGACGATGCAAAGCGTACAGACCTCTATGTATGCTCGACACAATAGGCAAACTTTTCGAAAGGATGTTGAAGCCACGACTCTCAGCAGCTATCCAGAGGAGAGGCGACCTATAAGAACGACAATATGGCTTTAGAAAAGGCCGGTCCACAATAGGCGCAGTGCAATACGTAGTCAGAACTGTCCAAGAAAACCAACAGAGAAACCGCTTTTCAAGAAGGAGTGACTAGTGACTTTGGACGTAAGAAATGCTGGAGGCGCTAAAAGATACTTTCAAAATACCGCAATATTTACTGCGTATGATAAAAGAGTATCTCAGGGATAGAGAACTCACCTATGACACCCCGGAAGCAAATAACTTTTGGAGCAGCGCAGGGATCAATACTTGGTCCTGATCTATGGAACATATCCTATGATGGCATCCTCCGTATGGAGATGCCTGAAAATACTTTCTTGGTCGGCTATGCAGACGACATTGCAGCAGTAATTACCGCACGGTACACCGAAGACTCCTAGAGACGACTGAATCAAGTTATGAGACGCGTGTACTCCTGGATGGAAGACTTAGCTTAGCGACAGAAAAAACGGAAATAGTTCTGCTAACCAGAAGACAGATCCCCACGATAATTGATTTTCAAATGGGGTCGCAGATGGTAACAACAAGGAAAGCATTGAAGTACCTTGGAATAACACTCGACACGAAACTGACGTTTTGGCAGCATATCAAGTCGGCGGCCGATAGAGCTGCAAAGACAACAGCACTGTTAAGTAGGCTGATGGCGAACATAGGCGGCCCAACGGCAAACAAACGGAGATTGCTTATGTCGATTACACACGCCATTCTCCTGTATGGATGTGAGATCTGGGCCGACGCACTCAAACAAGAGAATTACAGAATGCAGATGGCCGCAGTACAGAGGCGCGCAGCACTACGGGTTGTAAGTTCGTATCGAACGGTGTCGGAACCAGCCGACCTCGTAGTCGCGGGAGTGACCCCAATTGATCTTCTGGCGTCTACGACAAAAAGGCGGAAATTGGAGTGGAAGCGGCAACCGAGGAAGCGAAGGAGCTCACCAAACAGCAGGAGAGATGGAGCATAGAAAGCAGAGGAAGATGGACAGCGAGGATAATCAAGAACGTTGCCGAATGGAAGGAACGGAAACACGGCGAAGTAAATTACTACGTCACCCAGTTTCTTACCGGACATGGGTATTTCAAAGTCTACGTCCACAAGATAGGAAAAACAAATAGCTCAGCTTGCCACTACGATGACTCACAGGTGGACGACGCAAACCATACGTTCTTTGAATGCAGCAGATGGGAAACCGAAAGGAGTGCGTTGGAATCGCAAATCATCAGCCCGGACAACATAGTGGCAAAATGTCAACCAGTGACCAAAACTGGAATCGAGTACACTCATTCATAGAAAAGGTACTCAAAACAAAGAAGAGAGAGGAAGACGAAAACGCACTCTCATAACATTTATGTAAAAATGATGAAAGCCAAGAATGAATAAACCTGCAACAGGAGATAAATGAAAAAGCCGGTCCCCGGAGGGGAAAGAAAACGACACCACTCTGAAGTAATGTGAAAGCGGTCCCGGAGTGGATGGTGTCAAGTTGAAAAAGGGGTTAAATGTGTTTTTTTAGTGGCGTAAGAGTAAGTCCCACACTACTTGAAACAGAGCGGGACTGTTTCTCGTGAGCATTAGCGTTTTCCACCATCCCCATGGCAGAAAAAAAAAATTCTTTTATTAACTTAAAGTGGTGCAAAAGGTGGCGACTAACCCCTTCCAGTTTAGGTGTTTTCATGACATTTTTGGATAGGTGTTCGAATCTTGAAATTCATCGTTCATCTTGAAGTTCATAGTTCATCATTCGGTTACACTTGTTATTTTTGGGTTATTGATTTCTGTATCTGACTTACTTCGATCGACGGTTTATAAAAAGCAAAACAAAATATGGCAAGCATTCCTCAAATCTCGATCTGACTCTGACATTTCCCATTACTACCACGTCCACTCCCAATTCTCTGAAGTCTGTGAATATCTTTACATCGAATATCATAACAGAATACAATCCACGCTAATGAATGAGCCGAAACGTTTCTACCACTTCATTAATGCCAAACGGAAATCTGATTTGAAATGCTAATAAGTCCTCGTCAGACCCTAAAACAATCGCAAACCTGTTCGCTCATTTTTTAAGCCAATCGTTTATGGATCACGTTACTCACCCTGATCATAGCTACTTCCGCTACTTAGGTAACTGTTCCCGAACGTCCTTAGTCAGAATTGGTATAACTTCGGCGTCGTTAGTAGATAAGATCAACAAACTAAAGAGCGAATACTCCTCCGGCCCTGATGGCCTGTCCGCTATAGTTCTGAAAAAATGCCTGAACTACTTACTACTCTATTCCAACTATCTATTTCGCAGAGCGTTTTTCCCGAAATCTGGAAAAATTCATACATAATCCCCATTCATAAAAAAAGTTATAAAAGTGAAATATCCAACTACTGGTCCATTGCTAAACCGTCCTGCATACCTAAGCTCTTCGAAAGCATTGTCTATGACAATGTTTTTCACTGCAAGGCTATCCTTCCACCAAACCAGCATGGATTCCTTAAGGGCAGATCAACAACCAGGAGTTTGTATCTAGTACTGTGTGCATTTTGGAAGATGGTAATGATGTCGATGTAGTTACCACCGACTTCAGCAAAGCCTTCAACAAAATTTTGCATGCAATTACTCTCCTCAAACTTAAAGCTCTCGGTTTTCAATCGGGGTTTATCTCATGGATCAAATCTTACTTGAAAAAAACGACAATATAAAGTCCTCTTCAGAACTCAAATTTCTGGTAGCCAGTTTGGTCCATGATCTTTATTGATCTTCATTTTGACAATTAACGATACCGATTGTACGAGGGTGGGTCAATAAGTCCCTGAAAAATGAAATAAGGAACACTCCTTGGCCTTCTTCGGCTTCGATACACCAGAAGAAGTCCATTGTTTTGACTGCTCCTTGGTTTCTGGTGTATTGTGGTGAATTCAGGTTTCATTCACGGTTACGAAACGGCGCAAAAACTGAGCAAACGCGGCACCCATCTTGCGGAAAGCTTTTTCATGTCCAAATATTTATGTAAAATCTAAATCACTGAGCCATGTGATAAGCCTGTGGCCTCTTCAAGCTCGCGCACTTTCACTCGCCGATCGTCCATTATCAAACTATGGATTTTGTCGACCATTTCTGGTGTGGTGACCTCAATTGGGCGACTAGTACGTTCGGCGTCACTTGTGCTTGAAGGCAAGCAAGGGATTCTTTCTTTCAAATGTCATCCTCACGCGTCCACAATGAGCAACAGAGAGTATAATTCTATTCAGGAAGACCTTCCCAGAAAAGCATTTAACCCAGAGAAGATATTTCACCAAAATCGGTTCAATAACTCAGAAGAATCTATTCTTCTGTTTTTTGTAGATTTTTGTATTGTTATTTTCTTTCTAGCGGAACATTTTATATGCGAACGGAGTAGACCTTGAAGATTTTGTTCCGAACGTAAATTTACGAGAATGTCAGAACTTGACTTATCTGTAGTTTGACTGATTTTATTCAAAATTGATATGTAAGTCATTTTGAATATATGTAAGGGTATGGCACTCAAATTTTGAACATATGATCGAAATAGTTTTTCAGGTTTTTACTGCATTTTAAGAAAACCTCAATTTCTTTGCTTTTTTTTATAATTTGCACATGTCAAAGGGGATATGAATACCCTTATACTAATTTTAGGACACGTCCGTTTTTTTGTGGAAAGGAAAGAGAGAGAAAGACAGATGGGTGTAGTTGGTTTGAAACTCAGGTGGTATTAAGTTTCACTAAACTCCAAGGGTGGCGTCCAGATAACTGAGAAGTATTTTTGTTTTGCTGTTATTGTCGTTGCTTATGATTCACAGTATTTTTTTTCCATCCTCCTGATATCATCACGATCAAGTTGCATTTTAGCCATATGACCACCCTACTGCCAGTTTTATGCCTTCGCAGTAGAATTGACATAAGCTTTCGCAATATTCTTCTCAAATGACACCGCACAGTATGAATGAAAAGTGGTGGTGGTGGCGCTACAGTCCGGGATGGACCTGGGGCTCAACCAACAAACCTCTCCAGCCAGCCGTGTTACGATCCAGCTGCCTCCAGTTGTGCAAGCCAAGTTGGTTGAGATCCCCCCCCACTTGTTTGCGCCACCTACCGTGAGGTCGTCCTCTACTGCGCCATCCATGTGGGGTGGATTCAAAGACTTTCTGGGCTGGAACATAGGGCTCCATCCACTCTACATGACCCAGTCATCTTAGTCGCTATATGTGAACTCTTCTGGCTAAGTCGATGTCCTTGTATAGGTCGTATAGTTTGGCATTGTATCTTCTGCTCCGCTTGCCGTCTATGCAGACGGGACCAAAGATCACTCGAAGAACTATTCTCTCAAAGTAACCAAGGGCATCCTCATCCAATTTTGACAAACTCCATGCCTGTGCGCCATATAGAAGGACTGGGATGATTAGTGTCTTATAAAGAATTATCTTAGTAGTTCGAGATAGGGTTTTGTTACTCAATTGCCTTCTTAGCCCATAAAAACACCGATTAGCAAGAGTAGTTCTTCATTTGATCTCCCCACTGGTTCAATTGGGAAGCTCAGCATAGAGCCTAGGTAGATAAAGTCCTTTAATACCTCACCATTGGTATGATATGTATATAAATGTAATTCAAGCCTAAACCATTTTATGATCTCAGAACTGCAACATATAAAAAATTCAAAGTATTTTAAGGAAACTAAATTTCCATACATCTGAACGAGCAAACAACACATAAAGAGCAAGTTCGTGCGATTCAGTTGAGCCCTTCATTTATCTATGAAAATTAAATATTTAATTTGTTAATATAATATCCGCAAGTAAGCCAATAAATGCGCTGTTATCTATCATTACATTGTAACTAGTGTAACCCTTAACCACTAACTAACTTTTAATTTCATGTTAATTCGACAAAGAGATAACTTTAATGAAATTCAAACCACTCATTAAAATTTTCAAATCATTTCGTTCATTGCGATACATTCGTTGTCGGTTCTCAAAACAATGGCAAATATCATGACTTTGTGAAATTTCGTAATAAATATCCGCCCTTGTCAATGGTTGTTGTTTATCATGCAAACAATTTTTCATGGCCCTTTCATGTTCGCCAACACCACAACAGCACTGTGGACATACATATACTCTTTTGCGTTATCAAATTGCAATTAAATCAGCCCTCTGGTGAAAATGTCAAAACGTGAGACCCCCATGCTTCTACTCATTAGCCGAGACAACGGGGAGAAAAAACGTCACCCCAGTGATTTTGCCTCGTCGCAACGCTGATTACTCATGCAACCGTTGAAGCGGACACCATGAAGAGTACAAAATGCCAGTTTAGTCGGAAATATTCCAACCCCGCGGTCCATTGAAAATTCATTTCGCGTAGTGTTGATGTGAAGCTCCATTTAGCGAACTACCTAAAACACTGTTGCCAAAAATCTATTAGGCTAGATACGAGTAGTTGTTACGTGGGCCGGTCCCAGTAACCACACACACACGCCGGAAACCACTGACCGTGTCGAGAGTAGAAGAAATTAAATTTTCAAAAGTCACTCATCCGCTACAGTGTGCCATCGCATCCTGGTGAATTTTTGAATTTTTGTCTCCTGTCTAATGCTTGAATGGGCACTATGGCCGGCGGTCCTGGCAACCCCTATTGATTTAGTGGGTGTCCATGCAAATGCAGAGTTGCAACCGTGTTCATGGCCCGTAGACTAAATTAAAGATGAATTAATAATACGCGCGGTGGTTAACTAATTTTCGATAATGAATAAATAACGATACCGCCAACCGACGGGCTTATGACGGTAAGTCTGTCCGTAATCACCTGCTTCGGTAGTCTAGTTCAGGGGCGAATTACGACAGAGCGTGTTATTAAACCACGCAGGGGGCTTTAATCGGCACAACGATCTTTGATGGGAGCGCGGGTGTGTTTTATATATTATCATGCATGCAGACGGTGTGGATGAATTTTAAAATGCGTGGAAAATGTTAAAGACTCATCGTGGTTAGGAGGCGTGGTACGAGTATGATTGGAATTTATCTGCACTTTGGTAGCTGGACAGTGATTTTGGTGCTCTGGGTAATGGCACTGGCATCACAGCGATACTGGTAGTTTATTGCAGCAAAGTAATTGCTTTTAATGGAGTTGTAAACGCATTTAATTATCGTACTTAATGTGAAACGTATTAAAGGGATATTTTGTAATCAGGTAGGGAATTGAGCTATGTAATGAGATTGAGCAGAAAGCTGGTTTGAGTATTTAATGCAATGTTCTTTACGAAGAAAAGGTTGCTTCATTTTTTTCAGGTCTTTATTGAAGGGCAGGAAACATTGCATGTGGAAAGCCTCGCCATCTGACTTAGGGGCTTTTACGTTGCTTTTAATCTTTTATGTCCAGTTTAACTGTGTTTCCAAGCTGCCCTCAATTATTTAAGCTCTTCTATGCTTCGATATGTCTGTCTATTCATCAACATGGTGAATGCAGAGTAGTTGCCCTTGATATATCCAAAGCTTTGGATAGTGCTCTTATGATAAAGCTTCAATCTTATGGTCTTGGTAGCATCTTTTCACAGTGGATTGCGAGCTTTTCAAGTAATCCATCAATACAGTTTGAATAGATGGATTTACTTCCACCCCCTTCTCAACTAATGCTGGTGTACCTCAGGGCTAAGTCCTCTCTCCGACCCTGTTTCTATTATTTTTCAACGACCTTCTCTCTATTACTCGCAATCCACTTTTGTCTTCGCTTATACATTATCGATTCCACTATAAGGGCCCCAAGTTGTCGAGTCCGACCGTCAGCGAATGTCAACCGAACTCAACTCTGACATTGATGCAATCATCAATTGGGGTGTAAAAAACCGAGTTGAGTTCAATGCGTGAAAAACCCAGTGCTGTCTCCTGTCTCTGAAGCGGAATACTAACGTAGCCAAACTCAAAATGAAATTAACTGATGTTGAGGATTCTAATGGTTTGTCAATACTCAGCATGTATATTAGCCCAGAACTTCGCTGGAACCAGCAGATCACAGATGCTGTTAAAGCTGGTGCAAGATGCCTTGGATTCCTAAAAAGGTTTTTCACTCCCACGGACTTGGCTATGACCTATAAAGTTTATATTCGTCCGAGACTTGAATATAACTCGCATGTTTGGGCGGGATGATCGATGATCAGTCTATCTGCAATCTTATTCTCTTGCTCGAACACCGCCGAAACGTTGGATGCTTAGCACTCCTCTACCGGTACTTCCATCACAAGTGTTCGGTAGAAATATATAGTTGGTTCCCGCCTGTCCGTCAGTTTGATCGCGTTACACGTGCACATCTTTATATCCTAAAGCCTGCTTTCGAGCCCACCGTGAAATTCGGAAGATCGTATTTTAACCACTCAACACGAATGTGGAATAACTTGCCTTCCTCAATATTTCCTGAAACTTATAACCTGCAAAGATTCAAAAATAACGCGCATCGTTACCCCTCCAATCTTTAGTTCTCCTCTATACCGTTTCCTTTCTCTCCATCACTGGATTTATAACCTTAAAGGACCTAGTTCTAAGTGGTGTAGTACATTAAAAAAAAAAAAGAAATTGTGGGTATGAACTAGTATTGGGCACCATCGAACGAATTAAACATCGATACTCGTAGTTAGTAACTGAATGATTTGAACGAATAATTTCATTCATTCATTCGTTCAGAAAGCGGTAAACATAATATAGGTATGCACAATAAAATAAAACTCTATCTATGGAGTTCTAGGCATACGTATATACTCACACAAGAACAAATATTCAGAATAAATTCATATAAACTTCGGGATAAGTGGGAAATTTCTAAAATTTTAAAAAGTTCGGCATCCGACTCGTAGAGAACTTAAAGCCAAAAATGTTGGTCAAAATTATATTTTTTGTATGACGCACCGTTTTTGAGATATTCAGACGTAAAGAAGACGATTTCCCCCATTAAATTCGGGGTAAGTCGAACAATTTGGAAGAAAGAATGAAATAAACTGACTGAAAAAAAAATTCAACGAATTTTTGCATTAGTAATAAATGAATTGGAATAACTATTGAATGAATGAATAATATTCATTATTCATATTCACATATTTTGTCGATGTTTATTCGAGAGTATCGATAGCTTTTATTCGATAGTTCCTATCACTATTAAAGGGTGTTCCGAAATTCACGCATGATTTGAATTTTGCGCCATTTGTGCGGTAAAGTGTTGCCAACGAACAAAAAGACAGCGTGACAGCTGACAGTTCAGGGTTATTAAAAATTGAGTGCTATACAAAAAAAGAACGCGTTTTCATTGTTGAGAATATTTTAAAAATAATGGAGATTTGGTAGTTACAGTTCAAATCAAATCATCTTCAGCGATGAGGCTCATTTTCATCTTGATGGCTTTGAATGCATCCACAACGTGTCACTGTTGGGTGCGGATTTTGGGCTGGATGCATCATCGGACCATTGTTCTTTGATGATGAAATGCGGCTGGTCAGGCAATAAGAGTTAATGATGCTCGCTATCGCGATATGATAATCCAGTTTTTTGTGCCTGGATGGCGCTACGTGCCACACTGCTCACGCCACATTGGAAATTCTGCACGAGCGATTCGAAGGCATGGTCATCTCACGTAGAGGTGAAGTGAACTGGCCACCGAGATCGTGCGATTTGCCCGCGTTAGACTTTTTCTTGTGGAGTTTTCTGAAGCCGAATAAGCCACAAACCACAGCGGCCCTCAAAGCCAACATAACCCATACCATCGGTCAAATTCAGCCTGATTTATGCGCCAGAGTCATGGAAAATTGGACATTTCGGATGCGCGCCACCCAGAGAAGCCGCGGCGGACCTTTGAACGATGTTATATTCTATACATAATGGCAGGGATAGGCCTTTCAAACGAATAAAAAATGTCGATGATATCTCACACACACTTTGTTTTATTTAAATGTAAGGATGCATAGGACGCTCTTGGATCTCATGTGGATTGGTATCGTCCCAAATTTGACAATTTTGTTTGTTGACGTACCCATTCATCCAGAAATGGGCCTCATCGCTGAAGACGCTTTTTCGATGAAAATTAGGGTCAGTTTCCAACTGCTCCAGACCCCATTCAGCGAACACATGTCGTTGTCTATGGTCGTTTACCTTCAGCTCCTGAGTCAGTTGTATTTTGTACGGATGCAGGCCCAAGTCACGACGCAAAATTTGCCAAGTTGTGGTCTGCGAAAGGCCGAGTTCTTGTGAGCGACGCGAAATCGACTGCCTCCTGCACACTCTCACGGACGGCGACGATGTTTTCGGTGTTGGATGATCGTTTACTGAACCAGTGGACTCAAATTTATCCACCACACTGCGAATCTCGGAAGGACGATTATGGCGACCGTAAAATGGGCGAAGCACGTGGAACGTTGCCCGAACAGAACACCCATTTTGATAAAACAATTTTATTATTTGCACTTGTTGTTGAACGCTTTATACATCCATGGTGATTTGGTAAAGCAGACTGAATAAATGACAGCTAATTTGACAGATGAAGCTTTAACAATATGGCCGCTACCAACTGTCAAAGTTTGGAAGTCTCTATTGGAAAACCCTGTATAAGGCTTATCATCATCCTAAATAGCTTTAGAAAAGCAAAAATAGGTTTGTTTTATACATTATATAATGTATGGACGAAATGTAGACGATGTGAACATTCATATATTTGTGGGCGTGGGCGTGGGCGTGGCTGTGGGCAGATTTAAAAAATGTTTACACTTACACTGCCTTGGGTTTTAAAAACCTTACTCGTATATACGAAGTTTCATCTTCCTAGCTCAAGATCCGACTCATACCTGTCGACTCGAAAATGTATCCTCAAACTCCTGAGGTATGGAATTTGCAGTAAATCCGTCCAGGCTTCAGTCGGTTGTACATACAGAGCAAGTACATTTCAAAAAAAGATATCTTCCAGAATAGCGTTTCAAACAATGATCCGGCGTCAACATCTAGTATCACGATAAGTATCGCCCTATCGGGGATAAAGAAAAGCAGTTGCACATTAAGAGCAATGAAATCATGCCCAGCAAGGTGAAGATAATGAAAGCTGAAACTTCATCTAGTGCATATTGGCACTGATGACGAACATCTCGCGACAGTGGTTAACAAGAAGGAGTCTTTTGTGGTTAAATAATAGCTATTCTCAGGCCTCCAAAGAGCATAGGCCTTTAACTATGCTCGTTGGATGAGCTTTCTTCTAAACTTTAGTTCTTATAATCTAATTTCAAGTCCATGTGCTATCCAGGTTTACCACGTCTGGTCGGTCTAGTTCACATACAAATGGGTGTTGTGAGTTCCTATTCCTTCTCCTTAGTCATTTTCCTGTTCAACAATTCTAGTCAATCTTTCTCTGACAATCAGATATTCACTCAACCGTTAGCAAACGCAGCCACAAAAGTAATGCAAAATCAATACAATGCCTTACACCCCTCAAAGAGTTTAAGCCCAAAATGAAAATGATCCAGATTTATATTCATCATGTAACACATGTATCTCAATTTCTCTACACCAACCAAAATCGCCAACACGTGGACACTGCAATTACCATAAATCCCCGAATGGACAAAAAGCTTACACCAAGATGAGCCTACTGGAACAGTAACTTAAATTACTTTGTAAAATGTTACCAAGGTTAAAACATTCCAATTCTATGGCAGTCATTCTTACAGCGCCTTGCCCAACACCCAATCGAAGATGTTTTAAAGCGAAATGAATAATTTATGGCATAAGTCCTTAGCCTTAGCCTCTCGTGTAACACGGATGTCTCTTTTAATCAAAAATTCAAATCCGGCCCGAATTCCTGCCCTGAATTACAAATATCAACCTGTGCCACTACTATTCTCTCCGCTATGTCGGTAAAGATATACCTGTACCTGTCTCCCTAAGCGACCACATCTACCGCTCTAATTTCGTGGTCCTTAATTTCATTTTTACGACACCCTAAACTCTCTCACCACTGAAGCTAGAGTGATTAAAGGACACAATGCAGCTGAGGTAATCCTTACCACCCTACTTCCGAAAAAAAAAAAAAAAAAAAAAAACTTTACACACGGGAGGGTGACATTCAGGCGATGGTAAAACAACATTTCAGCGAAGCTCTAGTAAGCTACAAGCAAATTAATAAAGCAATTTACCGTTAGCACCTGAAATCCCAGTAAATTGTCGTCTGGAGCGAATTTAATTTGATTTTGTTCATTAGACGTCACTCGGTAGCTTGGCTTGGTCGTCGCGTCGTCGGTCGGTTGTTATAGGCAAATCTACAGAAGTACGTTTGTGTGTTCAAGTCGATTTACGTTCCAACATTTAATGGCTCCCATATGTCCTACCAGTCCTTAGAACGTAGAACCACACCGCCCGAACCGTAGTGTCATTGGGAGCATGGTGTTCACTTTATTTTGTAGGCCATTACAGGTCTCTGTTGTGGGGGTGCTCAGGAGCATAATTTGAAGAAAACAAAAAAAATCCTGGAAGAGATATCACCAAGAACAACAACAACAATAACAACGGTAGTCGTCTCACAGAATATCCTGTTATAGCAACAGTGATTCCCCTGAATATCCTTTGTTTGGATAAAAGACTTTCTATCGAGAGGTAGAACGATGAGGAGAAAGAAGAAGAATTCCCTTGTGGAGAACTATAAAGCTATTGTAGCTGCACCATCGATAGAGAGTAAAGAAAAACAGATGTACCTACAATGTGAAGAAAACCTCGTGGTGAGGGGGATAGTAGGTATCTAGCAAAGGAAGGAGCATTCATCCTTTTCACGACAACTACATGGTAATCACAATAAATGGGGATATTCCATGCTTTGTTGAAAGGATTCCTGGTAGGTTGATGCCAGATTGGATCCCATTCGGGACGAGAATGACTCCCAGCCTTTGTGGCAACAATATACTCACGATGACGGATACGATGACGACAATGTAAGTAGGAATTTCATTTAAAGTGAGTCAATCCCTCTCTTCCTCTTTGGGGGGGACACATAAAAGTGAAAAAAAAAAGAAACTAAAAAACAAATGCAAATGGAATCTGAAAAAAAAAAAAAAAATACAAAAGAAAGAACGATTGGGAAAAAAGCGGCTGACAAAATAAAGTGGACCAAGCAAGAACGGACGACGAACCAAAATGATTGGATGCATGAAATTGTTCTGCACTGGGTGGGGTGTTTCCTGAATGCTCTGGAATTTCGTCCTGCAAATGGGAATGGCAGGTATTTGCTATTAGGTAAATTGGAATTCACCTGTGTAGGATTTGAATTTATGTACGAGTATATGTGGACGAAAATTGTATCACTGTTTGTTCGGAGCATTTTAGTACGACTTCAAGTGAATTGATCGCCATCGACGAATTTAAGATGAATTTAGTGTAAGGACGCTGGTAATGGTTTTTATATGATACCACTGAGGACTCAATTAAGATAGATTGGTTTAGCTTGAGTCTGGTCAGGTAATGCGGTTTTGTAATTTAAGGAATTACTACGAGAAATTGCTTTCATTTAATTTAAATCACGGAACGTTGTAACTTTATCAAGCAGACAGCGAGAACGTAAATAAAAGGAAAAGAAAGAGCATGGGGAAGCTAAGGGGAGAAAATCCTTCACAGCACTATGAAACAAAAGGTTCGTTTTTACGGAGGCTCTATTGTGTCCTGGGAGTATATTTGAATTCAAGACATCTTTCAAAAATACATCGCTTTCATAGGCTTTTATCAATACAAGATAATGCCCCACTTCGCACGGATGGCCAATAGTATTTAGGTGGAAGTAGGTACCCATACCCATTTAAAAAAATATAGGGCACGACTGGTCGCACGTATGTACTTAAATCCTTTCACCGCTGAAAGGGCATAGGGCGTCAACAACGACTGCGCGCCATCTTGTTCGGAGTTCTACAACGCGTTTGAGCTGTCTCCAACTCATTCAATTCTGTCTTCAACTGTTTTGTACCACCATTGTATAGAGCATTCCGCATTTCTTCCTGAGCGGATTCAACTGCATGGCATATTTCGCAAAGGAGTTGTCTTCATGCCGTAGGCTGTGTCGAATCCGCTGCCACTCTCTCTTTCGTATAGTTCTTGGTTCGTTCTCTGATAAAAACGTTCGTTGGAGATATGATTGAGCCAACAAATTGTCAAGATTAGTGGTATCCAACTTCCAAGTAATGCACCCATATAGCAATACTGATTCTACGTTGGAGCGGAACAGTCGAAGCCTGTTTCTTGTGTTAGGAATATTGCTTCTCCAGACTTTGGATAGCATTCCGAACGCAGCTTTTGAGTTCCCGATTTTGCTACATACTCGTACATATAGAGAGTTGTCTACTTTCTCGACTTCCTGTCCGGTAATGTTGAGTTTAACGCGGGTGTTAAAAGTGCTCGAAATGAAAGAACATTTTTACGAAAACAATACAAGCAAATAAATTCCAGATGCTAAAGATTCGAGTTACAGTAAAGCACGGAAAAAAATACTCATTTTCAATGAATTTTGAACACTTGAAAACTCTGTTTTTAGAATTGGGGTGAAGTCAAACATTCGTAGAAGTGAAATTGACTCCTTGTGAGGGTAGTCAGACTTTCATTCTTCGCTGCCAGAGAAATCTTTAGTACATAGTTGGATCTTCCTCCTGTCTCAGTTGATTTTTCCACGACCTGTTTAAACGGCTACCGGAAATTACGCCATTGGAAAAGAAAACCCAGAAAATTTCTGACAATTTTGAAAATTGCACTAGACTAAGGTGTAAAAAAAGCCCTAAAATAAAATGGAAATTGGGCCAGAAAATATTATTTTCGGCCTTAATTTCCAATTTGTGTTTTGAAAAAAAGACCAGAAAAGTCCCCATATACACACTTGCATGTGAGGCCGAAAGCCATCCGGCGTACGAGTCGGAGAGATATCCTATAGTGTGAAATCCTTTTAACTCGTGAAGCGTGCCACTCAAGTATTGTTTGTGAAACTAATTCCCACAAAAAACTGGACTTATGTGTCAACACATTGAGACATAAGTAAAAAAAAAAAAAATTGTTGGCCTTAGTCTTGTTCGAAAAAATATCCGAAATTTTGCCCTTTTTTCAAATTTTGTATGAAATCAAGCAAACAATATACAACCTCAGCATAGATAAGAAGTAATTTATCTGTAAAAAAAAAGAAGCAAAATTAGGGTTGTTATATGCTATTGACGGCAAACCCCGCATATGGACCAGTAGGGATGGGGTAAAGTGGGAGGTGATCCTTCTACTCCTCGCCGTAAGGAAAAGAAGGTTTCTTTTGAAGTAAAGTATGCCTTTAGCCACAGTTTGCGGAGACATTCGTATATACGACCGATAACCACGTTGGTGTGATTGTAGCCAGATAAATTAAGATTTATTACTTAACTGAGGCTAGTGACAGATTCTACAGCTTTGATTTTTTTTTATCCAAAAGTCATAATACAGGTAAGAGTTTTAGGTTGAAAATCGCATTAGAGATTGGGAGTACTTGCAACTTTTCTGGATTTAGTTGTAACCCATTAGATAACTACCAAATGGTAACTTGTTTTAGATCTTCGTTAAGAAGAGAAGCAAGTTTCTTTGAATTCTTAAAAAGTTTGGCTAAATGAAGTTGAACATCATCTGCGTATAGATATACTGAAGAAAGCTTGCATATGGGTGGTAGATCATTTATAAATGTGCAAAACAGACTCAGTCCCAATATTGACCCTTGTGGAACTCCATGAAGACTTGGCTTTAAATCTGAGATTTTTTCGCCACAGACAACCCTTTGAAACCTACTAGAGAAAGATGTTTATCAGTTTGACAACCCTAGGACAACAAAGGAGTTGTGAAAATCATGCCTTAGTTCCTCAAA
This sequence comes from Pocota personata, assembly GCA_963082735.1. Classification (NCBI taxonomy): domain Eukaryota; kingdom Metazoa; phylum Arthropoda; class Insecta; order Diptera; family Syrphidae; genus Pocota; species Pocota personata. Next base: position 20,052,963 of record OY720431.1, read on the forward strand.
TAAGTTAACCATAGTCGAGCAACAGCGTGGTTGATTCTGAACCTAGATAGGCGAGAATTAAATTAATTTAATTTAACTTTGTTTTGCTGTAATTTTCTCAAAAAGGCTTTTGATAAACTTGGTAGGATGTTGAGCGGTCTAAAATCGGTGGAAGAATTCGGATTTGGTTTCTTGGCAATAAGTAAAACCCTTGCGATTTTCCAAGACTGGAACAAACTTGACGTCATTATGCAGTAATTTATAAATTCGAAAAGAACCCATCACAAGCAAGATAGAGCTCAGTTGGTATTGTCATGTTCAAAGGAGAGAGTAGTGTGCTCATAGTAGTGTGCGATTTTTACTCACTAAAAAAAACCTCCTTTCGTGATAAATTTCTTTGATTACTACAACTAAGTTTTGACTTATCCAGCAGTTTTCCTTTCACGTATTGAGATCGTTTGGCAGGTCCCTTTCCATTGAAAGTTCCTGCTTGTTCCGCAAATTAGGCGCGGTTTCTTGCTATCGCGTTAAGTCGAAAGGTTTAGTCCTTTGTAGACGACGCAGTAGATTCCTCTCATCTAGAATTCGAAGGACTTCATTGTTAACGTGTCCTTGTAATCTGTCTTTATGCTTACGCGCAAAGTTTTTGATTTCGCGTTCGACTGTCACAATTCCTAAATCTCTATGGATATCGCTATTTCTAATAAACCACGGTGCATTAACTATTGATCTTAGCACTTTATTTTCAAAAGTTTGTAAAATATTGACATTACTTATTTTGGTACAACCCCCAGAGTTGTATTCCATATGTCCATATCGGCTTTAGCACTTGCTTGTATAGAAGCAGTTTGTTCTTTATATTAAGCTTGAAATGTTTTCCAAGTAACCAGTACATTTCTCTGTATTTGGTTTCGAGTTCTTTACGTTTTTTCTTCACGTGCGATTTCCACTTCAGCTTAGCATCAAGTGTCATTCCAAGATACTTAGCCTCATTTGCAAACGGAATATGAACCGAGTTTGAAAAGATCGGCAAATTATTTATTTTCTTATAAGTAAAATTGACATGAACGGATTTGTATTCGTTTAAAGCTAGTCGCCAAATCTTTGTCCATTCATTTACTTTATTCAATGTTTCTTGCAATTTTTCAGTCGTTTCTTCGATCGTTTTACCCGTTGCCAGGATGGCAGTGTCGTCGGCTAATGTAGCTAATACGGTACCTTCTTCTTGCGATATATCGCGAGTAGATCATAGGTACAAAAGCGGTCCAAGGACACTTCCCTGCGGCACCCCAGCCCTTATTTCTATAATAATTCTGGATATTCATTTCCGTGTTTGACTCGGAAAAGTCGATTCGTCAAGTATTTTTCCAGAATATTATATAAGTGTTCCGGCAGAACTTGTCGTAATTTATATTTCAATCCTTCATGCCAGACCTTGTCAAAAGCTTGAGAAACATCAAGGAATACGCTCGAGCAAAACTTTTTTTCTTCGTAAGCTTTCTCAATTAAATCAGTTATTATACGCTCTTGGTCTATTGTTGAGTGCTTGGTTCTAAACCGAAACTGGTGATTGGGAATAAGAGATCTTTCTTCTATAACTGGCTGTAATCGCTTAAGTATTATTCTTTCGAAAACTTTAGACATAATCGGCAGCAGCGAAATAGGTCTATACGATTTTTTATCATTCGGCGGTTTTCCTGGCTTCAGAATCATTATTACTTACGCGACTTTCCATTGACTCGGAACATATTGTAATATGCGAGCTACGGCTCGAGTAGATAAAACAATATTCTGTGAAATTATTTCTTTATTTTCTAGTCTATAGAACAATTCAAGTTCACACTATACTATTCTTCGCAAACTCCTTCCTTACAAGGTTTCTTTCTTCTCAAATCACTTTATCTCCTTTCAATTACTTAATTCACAAATCCAAACCAATTACTTCTTCTTGTTAACTCTCAACTTTCAATTTATCACAAAATTACAACTTCGGCTGTTATCACTTTTCCAATCTCCTCGTGCGGTTCAAAACCCACTGCCTGGTCTCGATCGCCAAGACATCATCCATCTCTTATCGTGGGCACGAACTGTGGAGACTAACCGCAGACACGAACCTCGAATGAAAAGACACTTCGGAACGAAATTATGCCAGAATGAAAAGACACTTCGGAATGGGTTGTAGGAGCGTGATTATTATTATGTTACAATATTCTAGTCTTATCGCTGCATTTATAATGTAGGGGAACTTAAGTAACGCTTTTCTAGGTAACGATTTAAGGAGCTCTCCTGTGATCAGGTCGTATCCAGGAGCTTTATTCGGTTTCAGTTTCTTTATTTCTTGTTGAAGTTCGGCCAGCCTTGCACTCTTACTGTGTAATTGTAAAGTGCTATGTCCGACGCATTATCTTTTTTAACAAGCGCTTGTCCATCAAATGGTTTAAATGTTTCTTCTAAATGGGCGGCAATGACTTCTGCTTTGAGATGCAGTAAAGTGGGAGGGTTGCGATTCTTCTACTCCGGATCATAACCTCGCGGTAAGGAAAAGAAGAAGATGCCATAATTTATAACATGTGTTGTATATGGTTGCAATTAGTGGCAAAATTTATTTAATAAACCATACTGTTTTACAGGTGCAAACATCCAGTCTTGGTACCTGAGTTCTGAACTAAATCAAAGTTAAAATTAGGTGTACTCGTATTAGTGTCAACACCAAGGAAAAAACTATTAAGTTCATCGGGTTCAAGGTCACAGTTGGTATTATTATTGCTACTAGAGTCGTCAATCTTACGTAAATTATTCCAGAGCCTTTTTGGTCCTCAGCTTTGAGTATGATGAAGTTGGTATTATTTCGAGCTATTTCATAGGCAACCCAGTTGGAACTATATAGCTTATTATGATTTTTGATAGTCCCAGTGTATTTTTTTTTTTAAATACGCCCACTTTCCAAAAAATACCCTTTTTATCAACATTTTTACTAGAAAATGAAAAATGTCGCTCACTTTTTGTGAGTGCTTCGTAAAAAAAAACCATTTTAGTTTTTTTTTAAGCTGTCTACAGTGAATGTCTACAATAAATAGTGACAACCATGCCCACTTTTTCCTCAGAAGTAGTTGTAAAACAGTTTTTCTGATAAAATTATTTAAAAGTTGTGGAAGTATACTCTGAATAGAAAGATATCACAACACGAGGATTAGGGATGGATTAGAATATGATGGATAGGATATCATACGATCCTTACCATACATAATAAGAAACTAAATTGGTAACACAAATTAGTTGGTGTAAAGGTGAAGATATTTGACATCCTCTTCGATATTGGATACTTGCACTTGATGAACCAAAAGAATTCCTTTGTGTCGAAGTACCTCACCTCTAATCTAATCAAACTCCTTCTTAGTCGAAGGTCCCACTTCTAAAGTAAAGTGCAAACCTATATAGAAATATAATGAATAAAGTTACTACATTCACTGCTCTATGAATCCTAGTTAAAAGCACACTCATCTCTCAAGGCATAAAAAAAATCATTCATACACAGCTCCATCCATCCAGCAGCCGCACCATCCATATGTACTCAATCTCGTATGTGAAAGCCTCTTGAACAAATTTTCGCACTTTTCCTCAACCAATGTGTAGTAGTCCTGAAGCATCCTTGTCAAAAACTCTCCTACTGTTTCATCAGAAATAACAGCTGCACTTGCCACTCAAGCTGGCAATGGCCGCTGGGGTTAATTTAAAAATGTCTGCAGAAAAAAAATATGAGAATCCTTGTTGTCGTTTTCAACACTTTTCCATTCACCACTATAGCAACAAGTAGCTCCTTTTCACACCTGTTTCAAAAGGAATAATACGTTTTCAGTGGAATTCAGATTTTTACCTACACACACACACACTCTCACTTCACTGAGCAAATGGTGCACAGCAGCAGTTGTTACTCAATGATTGAAATTCACACGAACCAAACACGGAGGCAAGGATACTCGTATTTGTTCACCTTCTGAAACATCTGCAGATGCGAATTGAATGCCGCAGTTAAACTTTTTTGAGAGGAAATTGCATGAACGTGTAGATGTAGAGTGCTTGCTAATAAAAAAAATAAAATCCTAAGAGACACGAACATGTGCTGGAAAAAAAGGAATAAACCATTTTATCCAGCCCAGCTAGTTAAATACTTAATAATTACATCTCATCGTGGAAGGGGGACGACCCGGTTCAGTTCACCCTATCTCTGACAACATGTATCGTTTAACATTTAATCGCGTCTATTTCGTGTGCAAAGCCAACCTCGTTATTTACATGCACATGGTAGTAGGTAGTCCTGGGCACACGACGTATAGATCCTTGTAGCATGACAGAAGAACGTTTAGCTAAAGTGCCGCAGACAGATTTAAGTCAATTAGTTGGAATTGACTTCATCCCTTCAAAGCAGTTGAATAGTCGGAAATAAGGGAGGCGCGCCATGCCATCAGGACGGACGGCTTAACTTGGGCAATTAGTTTTCTAACGATAATTACAAGGTCAAAGACAAATCGACAGGAAAGGGATCGTTGATTGTAAAAAAACAAAAAAAGCCATAAACCTACCCGCTCTGGTTCTAGTTAATTTTTTATTAAGTGATGGAATGGAGAATGCCTTTTTTTCAGGCCCGGATTGAACTGGAACCGACCTCTATTAATGGGATTAGAATGAAACAAATCAAGACATCAATCAATTTCCCTTGAAAGGATCCTATTTCTGTATGTCTGTGCGTTGAAATTATGCAAAATAGTGATTTATTCAAAATGTCAACATTAATGCGGCAGGATTGGGACCGTTTTTTAACCCCAACTCCTGCTCCTAACTAATAGAAGGCAAGGTAGACAGGATTTATTTTCCCCTTTTACGTTGGCGTGTCCTGTCGTTTCCGTAAAAAATACATTAGTCCCTTTTTGTGTGTGAGATAGATTGAAATCCGATAGTAAATTGAAGCTGACGTCCTTTTTTTTCTTTGGCAAGGATGAGGAAATTGTGATATTCTTTTATCGGCCTAGTCGGTCCTTTTTCGGTTATTTTAATTTGGTGAAAACATTGTGAAGCTGGTTGGTCGATTTTTTTTTTTAGGGAGTGAGTCCCTTTTTGGGACAGGGTTTTCAGGATTATCATGTTCAAGAAAAAGGAAAAAAAAAGGCCGCCTTTTGTGAGGTGATAACAAAATCAGGGACTTTCTGCGGGAGGATAGTGGATTTGCATGAGTTTTGTGGTTTGCCCCTGATAGATTAGAACGTAACCGAGATTAGATAGGGTGAAAAGATCTTAATTGATGTCATTGGATAGGAAAAAATTGGTTATTACGGTGAAACTTTGCCATTTGTTTTCTTTTTGGGCTTTTGTGGACTTTTGTGACCAATTTAACGAGATTAATGTGAATAACTTTGTATTTTTTTTTTTCCTTTCTCTTGCAGATAATTTAAATCAGATTTCGGGGATTATTTGTGAAAGGTAAGTTGATACAATAGAGTTTCGGGACGCATTTTTCTTCTTCTCAAAGTTAAATAATTCTACACACCTATGTACCTTTTGTTAGGAGGAACTATTTATTTAGTTTTTTTTGAAAGTATTTGATGGTCGCTCGGAAGATGTTGAACACCTATTACTAGTCTGCTTTATCCGAAATCGAGTGTCTGAAACACTAATTCTCGCTAAATCTGACGTTTGGTCCACTTTAATCCTACTTCACCATCCTTCCTCATCCAACCATATGGGCAAACGGTGTGCTGATAAGGTATGCAGACTTTTAGACAGTAAAGCCATGATAATGCGATGAGAACAGCTTCAAAAGCGGAACTAGAAACAATTCAGAGATCCACTTGTTTCATATAGATCATTATAAGTAGGAAACTGTAGAGAAAATAGCTTTCAAAATCAGCCAAGTCGATGGCTGGAAATCAAGTATGATAGGGCACTCCAGTATTGACTACCTGTGGCTGCCGGCGCCCTAAGCACTGACACACTTAGACCATATAAGGTCCATTGTGATACCACAGGATCAGGGGATTTCTCGCGTCCTACCTTAGGACCAATTGGAGCTTCTAATTTAACAATGGAGGGTTCTAACATTCATATTAGCCAGTTCACAGAGGCTGTCGTAAAAGTAAGCTCCCAAGTGAACCCTTCTCCTGACAGAGAGAGCCGGACATGTGCAGGGGGGATGGAGATTTGTATCCTCCTCCTCCTCGATCCTATAGCTTCTACAAAAGTCGTAGAGAAAAGACCAAGCCTTTTGGCATGCCTTCAATTGAGACAGTGTCCCATAATGACACCAATTGTTGCGCTAGTATGCTTTCTACTAAGGGAGATCAACCTCTTCGAGCGTTTCTGATCCAGCTGAGGCCAAATCTGTCCAGTGACATGACACCTAATGTCAGTTCGTCTCCTTGATAGCACTTAGGTTGCATGCAACTGCTTGCATGTAGCAAGAGGCATGCCGAGATTCTCCTTTTCCGGTAGAATCTAAAAATTTGTGCCCTACAGTTCCCTGTAACTTGACTGTCAGTGAAGACGTTAATATACTTAGCAGATATTACATTCCATTTCAGCCAAGATAGAGTTTCTTTGATCGTCATTATATTCGCCTGGAAAACGCTACAATGATCTGGGAGATGAAAAGAGATGGTAACTTTTAGCCTGTCGGAGGAAACCCCGCCATTCAGAGTTTAAAGGCCATCTGGCTCTGCATGCACATAAAGGGTGATCAGATAGCAAAGATAGTTTTTCCAATTGTTATGTTCCAGCAGCTGTCGAAGTTACTAATGACATCCAGCTGTCAAAATATTCAGTAAGGTTTGCCATTTCATTATGCATCGTCTGACGCTTCCCGAACGTGTAAAAATTATTAAAAAATATTATCGAAATTCCGGCTCAGTTGTAAATACCCAACGTGAATTTTGTTGTGTGTTCGGTCGTCATCATGGCTTCAGTGCGCCAGTTAACCAGACTTATTTTGCGTTTGGGTTTGCGCCTACATTCGTATAAGATTGTGCTGACGCAAGAATTGAAGCCGGACGATCATAGACAACACCATGAGTTCGCTAATTGGGCGCTGGAAATGTTGGCCAGAGATCGAGATTTTGCCAAAAAACCATCTTCTCATACGAGGCCCGTTTTTGGTTCAGCGGATATGTCAACAAGCAAAATTGCGGTTATTGGAGCGACCACAATCTACACGAGACAGATTGATTGTTTGGTGCGGTTTATGGCACGGCGGCATCATTGGACCTTATTTCTTTCGAAATGAGTAAGGAGACACCGTTACCGTGAATGGTCCTCGGTATAGAGCGAAGTTATCGATTTTCTGTGGCCAGATGTCGACAATATCGATATAATAAGCCAACCACTTTAGACGAGCTCGAGGCCAACATTCGAGACGCTATTGCCGGAGTAACGCCGCACATATTGCATCGAGTCATCAAAAATTGGAACGACCGCTTGCAACACTGCCAGCAAAGCCGAGGCAGCCATTTAAATGATATGCTATCCACAGATAATGGCATGAATGTAGCTTCAAAATAAAGCTAGAATCAATTTGATCTCACATCGTTGAGAAGAGATTAATTAAAATTTCTTTTCCCTTCATTCTTATCTGGTCACCCTATAGTAATAATCTTCCCGACGACGTCGTCTTCTTTGATTATTTTTAGGATTCAGCTTTTATCGTTCCTAAAGACAGAGTCCACTCCAACCAATGTCTTTTCCGACGAATATCTTGGAGCGGTCTGTATAGAAGACTAGCTTTCTTCACTGTTAACTTTCCGGCTTGTCCAGTCTTTTCTGCCGAGGAGTCTAATACTTATCAAAAGCCCCACCAAGACAGAAGAAAAAAAACAAAAACATTGCAATAACGTGCCTCTGTCATGAGTCATTGAGCAGTAGACATAAAATGAGAAGAAATTTAGCGTTGTCTTGAGTGTCACTATTATCGCGAAGCAGGCTACAAGTTGTAACTTGGTTACACTTAAATGGCAGTATTTCCTCTAAAAACCTTCAAGCATACATTAGAGCAGGTCTTGCATTACTATCCTCTTCGAGAGGCAGTTTCATATTGTCCGAGGCGATCTTATTCTAGGTACTGTATGTCGAATTTTACTACCAAAATTTATTCTACAATATCTATCGTCTCTGAGTTGGTTTTAGTTGACTACGTCCTTCTAAGGAGTTTGACCTCGTCTGACACAACCATTCCTAGGATAAAATATTTCTGTCGACATCTGAGGTAAGTACAAAGTAGTTCACTAACGGAGGAAGAAAAAGACTAACTCTTGGGGACTCTTGCATTTTGAACTCAAACAGTATGCAGTATGCTCTGCTGATTGACGATCCTGTTCCAGTTCCATTATACAACCTCGAACTCTATAAGCTGCACCAAGTAGGGATCGTAGTCAAAAAGAGCTAAGATCAGGGGATTGTATTAGTCCGACTAGATTGAGTGAATCGCCAATAATGCTTCCGATGAGGGTGCAATTAGTTTCTAAGTCCACATAGAAGATCAACAGATCAGAGATTCACACGAAAAGAATGGAAATCTGTGATATTCCAGTCATAAGTCGTCTGCGTAGTTTTATATCTTAACATTCACCTTAGGACAGACTTGACCATAAGTGTTCTGAAGAATTGTTCCCTGGATAAACTTAAGCCCTTTCTAGTCAGGCTTTGTCAAAGTCCACGTGCCAACACTGTAGTTCATGATAGGCACGGTGATTGTTCGGTAGAATTCTTATTTCTCAGTTTCCTTCAAAGTCGACAATAATTATCCTTTGACTCATTTATGATATTTCGTCAAATTGACGGCAGTAAGCGGATCTGCAGAAAATTGTAGTCTCAGTTGGTTACATTCAAAACTCGCAAATGATCTATAAAAGAGGCTGTCTTGCTTGGCCGAAGTCTACATCGTGGGAAGCTGGTTAGATTTTATAAGGACGTACCAGAAACAATTAGAATAACTCACATGTACATAATAAGTACAATTATAATCTCAGGAAACCTACACCTTTTAATAATCCCAAAACACTTAAAAATATTAACATACAAAATTTCATTATCGCAATCCACACAATTGCTTCTCATCCGACTTCGCACCGTATTGTGGAACAAAAGTATTAAGGTGCGAGCACCACGAACATATAATCTGTATGTATTAGCCAATTGACAGAGTATCTGTGTGTGTGTCAGTAGATGAAATTGTCGAATGGCAAAGTAACCATCTACAGCTCACCGCGCCTTCATCAATAGCAGGTCCTTAATATGTTTGCCGAGTTTTAAATGCAAACACTCTTCGGTGAAAATTAAACACGAAAGTCGAAGTTGAACAAGGCACCAATGAACTTCTACACTCTTTCATTCGAGTACTACTCACTTCGGTCTGTTTACTTGGGTACCTCATAAAAACCCGGCAGCTGCCTGAACTTTCACCTAGATTTTCATAAGTGGCGCCATCCAAGCCCGACCTTCTTCTCCTCCTACATCAATCCACCTTCAAGGGGCGAACAAACAAGACACACACACATACACTAAAAAAAGGAGCAAACGAAAAAAGGAAAATAAAATTGAATGACTTCAGGTGAAGAAACTTCCGAGTCAACCTCGTGACTTTGGAGAAGAAGACAACGACGAAGAAGTGGATCCTTCCGACTACTACGACCAACTCCTGCCATAATGTACTACGGGATATGAAAACGGATACGGTAAGAGGATAAAGGGCTTTTAATTAAGAAATTGAGGGACGGTGTTTTTTTTTTTTTCAATTTTTTTTTTTTTTTTTTTGTAATCCTCTCTCCTTGCTATCCTGTTACCGTTGTTCCATCGGAGGTTAGAGGAATGTTTTACACGATGATGTGTACATATTTAAACAGTCACTTGGATGGCGGATAGGCGGTGGATGGACTATAGACTATAGTTGAGTTATTCTGGACTTTTTTCGGTTCAGTCGTTAGGTGAGAATATTGGGAGTGGCACTAAAGGAAGAAGACCTCGTTTTAAAACTCCTCGTGAACGGGATAGCCGGAATCATTATTCAGGTGGATTATAACGATTGATGAGCACAGATGACGACACAAGATGGTGATGGTGAATAATTACTAATGATTCAATGGACTTTTGTCATGGCTACTGTCTTGAGTTGAGGGTGCTCGGGCAACGTCGCGTCCCCGAAATGGTGAAACATTCATCTAAAGTGTTTTTCTCCCTTTTTAACGTTAATTAGTGTTGAGGGCACTTTTGTGCGAGTTTCGCTTCCTCCATCCAACCATTGGAATGAAAATTGCTTGAATAAGTACGGAAAATAGTGGCGAAGCGTAATTCGTGCTGAAGGGTATTCCCACCGACAGAAGTGTGCTAGCAAGTGTTTTTAATTAAAATAAATATTTTTCATGCACTTGCCGTCTGAATTAGCTAAGTGGGCTTGTTTTTAAGGTACTTGTTTACTAGAACGTAAGCATTAGGGTTGTGGATGGGGTGACGGAGAACTAACTAAGAGTGGCTGTTTGCCTTTTTGCACTTTATTAAGGACCGTTTTCTGTGAAATAGGTTGTTGGTACATAGATTACATGATGCAATATGATGCACTTAATAAATATTTATGTTATCTTAGTGACATTTATTTATGTAAGCAAGAGTATGTATTTGTAGCTTTAGTGTACTTGCGCTATATTCGTACATAATGATTTGACTGGATTTTATACCTATAGAAGTCTTTACACGAGAAATAGCACGTCAGATGTTTAGTGTGCCATTGTAGATACGCACAAGCGCCTGGGGCTCGCAAACTCCCACATTCATTGCCAACAATTTCTGTATCAAAATACTACCCATCCTTACTATACTTTTACTTTACTTTATAATGTGCTACAGTCCGGGATGGAGGTGTAAGCTCGATCTCATGGTAACCGCTTCCAGTTTTGCATACAAAACGCTGGTTGAGGTCACACTACATGCATGCGCCAGCTTAAGTGAGTTCTTCCTTTACCACGTCGTCACACTGGGATGGATTCGATACTCTACATTCTGGCTATCATAATATGCACAGTTGAAACAGTTGAAAACTAGGATGAAGGCGATGTTTAAAGCAAATTTTTCTCAGAGCATATTTTTGCAACGTGAGTAAGGGTTTTATTTTATTCAAATAGGCTCCACCCCAGCCGCTAATACCATAATGCAATGTAGAGTGGAATAATCCATAGTATATAGAGGCCAGTAGCTTAGTAGAATATACTCTCCTCAAATTAAAGAGATATCTTAATGTAAGGCGAAAGTATTTTCGCAACTCCTCAGCATGGTTAAAAAAGGACATCTTAGAGTCAATGATTAATCCCAAGTACTTGAACTTATCGCCTTCTCAATAAGGAAACAATTATCACAATAGTTTAGATCGCTACAGAAGGTCATCGGGGAATTACAGGCACAGTTAATTAGTTTCTGTTTTGTCCAGATAAACTGAAAAACATAATTTTAGTTTTGGAACTTGTAACTAATTTGTGATTAGCAAACCATATTCTTAGTTAGTTCAAGTCCCAATTAATGCCTGCTATTAGATCTATAGGGCTATCTGAGCCATACACACATCCTAAGTCATCAGCGGACACTCTTAATACTCCTTTAAAATCGACGTCAAATAGAGAATTAATGTAAATTAAAAAAAAGTATTGGTCCTAACACCGAGCCTTGTGGCACACCCATTTTAATGTACTTTAATTCACTTCATGTGTCTTCTATTTTCACTCTTTGTGATCTATTATTTAGATAGGATTTGAACCACTCGAACATAAAACCCCGAAAACCTGCTTTACTAAGTTTCACCAACAAAATGTAATGGTTAACCAAATCGAAGGCTTTAGTTACACATATCCACAAATAAAGCTGATGTTTTTTTTTTGGATGTCCAAATTTGAGTAAATTTGAGAACAAACATCTAAAAGAGCATCTTCAGTAGATTTGCCTTTTTGAAAACCAAATTGAGCAGAGGTAAAATTAAATTTGTCCGCAATCTCACGTTTATCAGATACTACCTTATCATTTACGCGAAGCAAAGTTGGTCTTTTAGAAAGAGTTGACTTGTTCAAAATACTATTTACTACCTGCCATTCCCGTTTACTGTTTCCTTTAAACAAATTAAATTGATTTCTATAATAGCCGTCTCTGAGCAAGGGAATTTCTTTCTTTAATTTAGAACACAACGTTTTATACCATGGATTCGTCGCCGTAGGTCAATACCGAACTTGATGGGGTTAAAGTAGCTCAGTAGTTGCATACTAAGCTCTATAACCTTAACTTTTCTTCAAAATTAGTACCATTTTCAATGAACAAATCGTATGAGTGCAAGCTGTAGATACTGGCCACAGAATACTCAGAAAGCCGGTACGTGAATGAAACACTAGTTAAACCGTGTCCAAATAAATAGTCTGACCACAGTCAGAGTTTTAATACATATAGAAATTTGGGGGTGGCTGTGGTGTAGTGGCAACATCATCGCTTGTCACGCTGTTGATTCACGGTTCGAATTATGATGTCAAGAATCATCTATTTATTTCGCATGAAATAAATAAAAAAGTCGATCAGTTGCGAAAGCTAAGTCAACTCTACTGTGAAGGCATAACACTGGCAGTAGGGTGTTCATATGGCTAAAATGCAACTTGATTGTGATGATATCAGGAGGACGGAAAAAAATACTGTGAATCATAAGCAACGACAATAATAGCGAAAACAAACAAAATACTCCCCAGTTATCTGGACAGCCACCCATAGTTTACAGAAACTTAATACCACCTGAGTTTCAAACCACACCACTCTGTCATTCTCTCTGTCTCTTCCTCTTTCCACAAAACGCACGTGTTCTAAAAAAAATTAGTATAAGGGTATTCATATCCCCTTTAAAACGTGCAAATTATAAAAAAAAAACATAATATTGTAAAACTAATTGAACTCTGGAGTTTGTATAAAAAAATAAATTTTTATTTCATGCATTTCTAGGAAAATGATTAAATTTTTGCGTTTCTAACTCGAAAATGATTGCTTAAGATTTTTATTGTTGCAAATTTCATTCTGAACAATAAAGGTCTCAAGAAATTTCTTCGTATAATTAACCATCAGCGAGATAAAATGCTTTTTGTTCAAGAATTTGGAACACGTTGTGCACGGACTTATATCTAACAAACCAATCACAATCATTTCCAGCCTTACTGGTATTATTTCTGAAAACAAATCCTTGACTATTGGTCTACTATCGGACTCAAGGTATCATATAAGTTATTGCCTTAGTTCAATAGTGGTCATAAGGTAATGGAGGCATATACTTAAAATAGCTTAAGAAATTTCAAAAAGGCAATTTTGATCTTAGATGCCTCAAAAATTGTCGATTATTTAAATCTGATAGGAATTTGTTAGGAAAGATCCTCGCTGAATAATTGAGGACATTTCAGAAATAATGGATACTTCTTAAACAACTTAAAATCCATCGGAAACGCTTCAGTAAGCGGCTGTTTCCTCACTTTCTCAGTGATGAAATATAACATATTGCAAAGGTCATCCATATACAAATTTCTTTTAAACAGATCGTCTAAAAGTGGGAGATGAAAAATTATTTCTCTGTTGTAACCCAGTGATGAAAAAAAAAAATGCCTTTCTGCTGAAACATCACAAAAGAAGAAAGGCTCAGTGGTTAGTACGTTGGACGTGCAAGGCGTCCAAGGTTCGAGTTCTAGAATAAAAAAAAAAAGAAAATAAATACCTAAAAGTTGTTTACGATCCTTTCGCAAACATCTGATAAACATCTGAGCTTTTTAATTACGACAGTCGAAAATGGCATAAAAGATGACTGAAAGCTAGTCCTTAGGCCCTACATGGGCTGCAAAAATTATTTTTAATTGCTATACCTCAAAATGCTGTCCATCTGTACGTCAGACTGCTGTCTAAATGGCTGGAAGTATTTTCTTCAAATTTTATATCGGATCTGTGGGCTTATACGCCGAAACGTATGAATTGAAATTTTCTGTAATTTTCTCGTAACGATTTATGAAAAAATATTGACGTCTGTAATAAGACTCCATATCCGTTTAAAAAAATTGTACTTTACTTAGCGGATAGAGCTAAAACGATTTCGTTTAAAATTTGCATCTACCTAATTTCTAACATATGTACATAGCATTCAAATTGTGAAAAAATGGTCAAAAGTTTTCTTATCTTTTGGGCGGATTTTACGAAAGCAACATATTTCTCTTCTAATCGATTCTGCCTAAATCTAAAATCTGGAATAATTTACTAGTAGACATGCCCAGCTTCGCCCGCACCAAAAAGCTAGCAGGCACTCTCTCGTGGCTTTTCTGTTTACAGATTATAGCTTATTCTAAAAATTTATAGATACCTGTTCCAAAAGAAGAGGAAAAAAAATCACTGTTTCGTTAAATGATCATGAACATGCACACACTCATCCACTGGTGCAGTACTGACGGCAATGGCATTTCTTTGCAAAAACCTACATTTGTACACTTACTATTCCGATTCTAGGAGCTACAAAATGATGATTAATACCTCAAAATAGGTGCAGCTATTTTGAGCTTAGATGCGTGTAAATTAAAACGAAACATGTTATAACCTTCACCCATCTATTGGGTCTTTTTCAACACAAACCAATCTTTCTTTTCAAATATCTTTGTACATCAACCTTTGCAATTTGGTGACTTTAGTTCATTTGTAAAACCACTTTTTTTTAAACAAAAAATTAGTAGTTTATAGGACCTTCGCGTTTTTGTAAAAACGTTACACAACCGTTCCTTTTGTCTAAAATGATCCATAGAGGTATTTTTAATTATGTTGGTTATATTCTCCATTGATTTGGATTAGTTCTCGGTATTTCATAAAAATATCATAATTTGCGGAAAACGTGGTACAAACCAAACACCGTGACGCCGTGTCTCAGTGGTTAAGTGTGCGATCACTTAGCGGGAAGTTCAAGGTTCGAATTCAAGAAAACAATAAAAAAAAGTTTCCTCACGGTCCCACATCTCGCGAACGTCTGGCAAATATCCGAGATTGAAATTGCCATGAAAAGCTTCTCTTAACGGAACAAATTTCCCTTCGGAAACAGCATAAAACTGTACGCCCCAACCATTTGTGCTGTACGCTGCACGAAGTTAGGCCAGTTTCTGTGTTGGTCTGTTAGCGCCAAAATATTTTATTCGTTATTTACGAATAAACCAAACACCAAGCAGTACATCGTGTGGTTAAAAACGTTCACTCAAAACCCGTGTGGAAGCTATGTAAGTAGACTTTGATATTCCAAGTTTGTAGAGTGGACAAATAGATATGACTTTTGACATCGCCAGACCTTAGTCGAGGTTTTAGAATTTAGCTATAAATATTGTTGAGTTGTGACATGTGCTCAGCAGCCTTGATTTATTGCTGAACAATACAAAATGCAAATTAATACCTACAAGCAGTTTTGAGGTTACTCCACGTTTGGAGCGTATATCTTAATAATTTGAATATTATTTAGCTATGTACACAATCCTTGAATAATGCCCTAAACCACAAGACAAAGAGCATGGTAATCGGTTCAGCTCTTCCACACTTACAGCGTTACAACACAAAAAACAGACCACTTAAAGGTGAACAGAATCAGAAATTAAAACCTGAATAAAAATCAGTCATATTCTATTGAGGTTTCTTCTATGTGAAGCTCTGTTGTTTTGCATAGTTTTTCAAAACAGGACTATGCTCATGAGTCATACAGCCAACAAAATGAAGCACGCTGTGGTATACTTTTTGAAAAATTGTTTCTGACTCGAAATTAACATTCAAAATATTTTGTTCTTAATTTATAGCAAACACTCTGTAATATCTTTTCAAGCTTTTCTACAAAAAGAAACCTCCAAGAAGAAAACGTGAGAACGATAAATTTCCCCGAAAAGTTCCACAAAAGCAGTTTCACCCTACCTCCCAGCAATCATCGTTAGTTTCGCCACAAAAATCTAAACAGTGTTCTACTTAAATCCCACGGTTAACCAAACAACTAATAGAATAATTAAAGCTCTTAAATTAAATACAAAAATTCTTGCACTGCCAACAGAGTGCTCAGTGTACTCGTACAACAACTGTTCATAGACATGCTCCCTAGGAGAAAAATTACAGAAATAGATTTGGCAATTCACACTGCATTACCAGCACAATTTCTTCCACCACAATCCTTTGGCAAAGGTATCCTTATACCGCTCCTTGTATTTACATTTATTTTTCATTTAAATAATGTCTGAAAGGTATGGACAGGACAGGAACACGGTCTCAACTCCTATACTGTAATAACGACACGAATCCTTGCAATTGGTTTATTTTTGTGTGCCGAACTTTCCAGTTCCTTGCTGGAAAAAACCTTTGGGTTTTTGGTTTTCTTCATTTTTTTTTTTTTTTTTTCAGTTAACTCGTGCTTTTTGTAAAATTTTTAGCATATTTTGGCAAAGTGCTAAAGTTTTCATTTAATAAATGAACAAATGAAATGCATGTTTCCACTGGCTAGGACAAGGAGGGGTCTAAGGATTCCGAAGGCAGCCCGGAAACAAAACACACCAACAGAACACTTTTGCAAGACATAAAAGTGCTGACAAAAGAGCCCATTGCGGGGAATTGTAATTTGAAATGAAGAAAACTTTGCTATCCGCTGCAGCAGGGTAAATAAATAAATCCTTGTTGTTGTTGCCAAATGGAAAGCAAACGTAGTGTCGAAGAGAACTATCGTTAGTTGGGCAAAGTTACGAAAGCGTAACGAATATTTTCGGCGAAAGTAATTATTTTACAATGCAAAAGGTTTTGACTTTGTACGGAGTGCTCGGTAGCAGCGCAATGGACTTCTCTTGTTCCCTTTCCGAAGACCTGCCGCCCCGACTTCTTGTAAGGATGACGATTCCCTTTGCTGTTATGTCAGCCATATGGCGTTGTTTCCACTGGAGTTGAGTGTCTGATTTTAACTTGAACTTTGTTAAAAGCAGGGGCGTGTTGGTAGAGGGTCGGTATGTCTAGTGGGAGTTGTCAGAGAGAATTTAATAATATGTTTATCTGAAGGACTTCTCTGCACAAATTGAAAACATATATTTAAGACGGTATGAGCTGTGCGAGAATTTGCAGAGCTTTTAATTTTAGATGAACGGTGTATGTTTGTGGTACGTTTGTACCCCCATAATTGTTTAATTATTTCGTGGAAGTTACATACCTTTGACAAGGAGAATGCAGTATTAACGACAGCTCGTGTTACTTTTGAGAAATTTGAGAAACATTGAGATTCCTTGATTGTTCCACTTGATTCAACTTGAGCTAAACAATTGAAGAAAATTTGCTTGTACTCGTATTGTGAAAGTTTAATTTAAATGTATTTTGCAAAAAAAATTGTTGTTTTCAATTCGAGGGAAGTTCTAAAAAATTCCCATTTCAAAGGGAGAACCGTCAGTGTTCTCTATGGCTGCGTTTTAATTCTCATTATACCAAGTATACGTGAACACTGACTTTGGGTGGTTTTCATAACACGAACTTGCTTTATAGATACATATATAGATGTTGCAAAGGTCTCGCGAAGAAGAATTGCACCCAATTTCAAGCAAAAAGTATGGAAGTCCTCTATCGGGAGTTGGAGGAAATATCGTCTTCGGCATCAGGCTATCCAGGAGCTTCGACAACACAACTTGAACAAGGGAACAACTATCTTCAAAATAGAAGAAATGCTCAGGAGATTCGTTCCCCAAAGTTCATTAACAATGCTCCAGGCCAGTTTCTTGTGGAAGACAACAAAATTCTCCACAGATTGTGAAAGACTTCTGAACGAACAGTTTCCCCGGGTATACTTTCCAAGAGCCGCCCCTAACCATGACGAAGTATCCGACATTACTGTCGATGAAGTTAAGAATGCGGTCAAACACTCCAAGACGAGATACCCTCTGAGTTCCGGAAAAAGGTAAGAGACATCGGGTCCAGATGGCTGATGATTCTTATCTTATGAGCGGTGATCCAATACTTAATCAGTGAAGGGAAAGTTATCTTCGTCCTTTTCACAAAGGGAAGGGCGATACGCGAAACTGCGATAACTACCGTTCTGTCAAGCTGATGTCACACACCATGAAGATCGTTGAACGGGTATTAGATGGCCGACTGCGGAAAATAATACGGCTATTTAATGACAAGTGTGGGTTTGTCTCGGGCAAATCAATGGTTGATTTTGAAAAAGCCTTTGATAGACAACCAAGAGATCTGTTATGGATGGCGCTAGGGCAACGAGGAGTTCCAGAAACCTATGTGTGCATGATCACGGACATGTAGGAGGGAGCAAGGACAAGAGTAAGATGTTCCGCAGGAATCACCGAATCCACCACCGTTCCCAATCAAAGTCGGTGTACACCAGGGAAGCGTCCTCAGTCCTTTGCTACTTATTGCATGTGGGGGACCCCAAACTGCATCAGTTATTCTTTGCTGACGATGGAGCTATCATAAGTGAAGACCAAACGTTCCGGCAACGAGCATTTGATGTATGGGTGGATGTTTTGGAGGGAAATGGGTACCGTATTAGTTCAAAAAGACAGAGTATCTATGCTGCCCGTTCCCTGACCCACACCGGCCTATTCCAGATATTTATTTGAATGAAAAAATGCTTCCTAAGTGCGAAAAGTTCAAATATCTGGGATCTACGATCAATAGCGAAGCAACTTTTAATGATGACATCAATCATCCCGTAGGCGTTGGGTGGATGAAGTGACGGGAAATTCCGCAATCTTCTGTGTCCCCTAAGGAAGGCTTTGCACCCCAGTTGTACGTCCGGCGCTCATATACGCTTTACAATGCTGGACAATGTACAAAAAGTAAGAGGCCAAATTAATGGCAGTTGAGATGAAGATGCTTCGCATGACAGCAGCTTGATGGAATAAGACGTTCGAATATTCGCGGAAACTTTCATATAAAAGAACCCATCACAAGCAAGATGGAGCACGACCGGCCTAGTTGGTATAGCATGTTCAAAGGAAAGATCCTTCGAACCCCGTCAAAAAGACAATATCAATCAATGTTTCTACACAATCGCGCAAAAAAGGCAGACAAAAAAAACAACTGGATTACACAAATGCGAAAACACCAGCATTTGATTGGCCTCAGGGACGAGATGATCCGAAACCGGTAAGCCTGCCGGTACTTCCTGAGGTCAAACTGGCAAACCCCACAGGCGGACCAGTAGGGATGCAGTAAAGTGGGAAGGTTGTGATCTTTCTACTCCGGATCATAACTTCGCCGTAAGGAAAAGAAGAAGAACTTGCTTTATAGATGCAGCAACACTCAACTTGGATTTGATACACAACCGATCCATAATTAGCTAAATAATATCAACTTATCTGGCAAGTGTCTTTGTGTCATTATAAGATATGTACTATGTTTCGTTATGACTGCAAAGAAATCGAAGTGAAAGAAGGATGGTATTGAGTAGATACTCTTCAAGACTTCTTAACCCTGTGTATCAATTCTACTCTGGTTATTGTCTATAAATGACCTGGCATACATACTAGTAGTATATCCGATCAGCGTACAAAATAACGCCGATGAAGTGAAAATCTGATGGAGACGGCTATGTCAAAACTAGTCTGTCGAACAGAGTCGTAAGATGATTTGTAAATTTTGACAGAGAAAATACAAGAATTTTCATCTTAATACTTCCAAACTGAAATTTTATATTAAGTAAGGCTGTCTTATTTAGATCAGAAGTATACCCATTGTGACACCAGAAAAATCGTGGGACTCACAAGAAATTACCCACTGAATCAACTGGAATAACATGCGTGTGGGGTTCCTGATATCTGCATTCATCAGATCACCAAGGTTGGCAAGTGGGCTGCTAGGAGTGTGGGCTGCTAGGACCAAAATATTTATTTATTTATTTTCCTTTTGTGCAGAAGGCTGGACAAGTACGAACAAGATGACGAGTTCTCTTCTCCATCTCCGACTAAATTTTGCAACTCAATTTGCGAAAACGACAATGAGGCAGTGTCACGTAATAACAATTACTGTTGTGATGATGTGCAACTTTTTTAGCGAAACGAAACAGCTAATAGTCATGCCAGCTCTCCTTGGTTGGTTTTAGAAGGTGAGCTTATGCTCTTCACTTAGGCCTCCATTGGGCCCTTTGTGTTCCCCTCTTCTGTGAGAGCTGTAGGAAAAATACTGTAATATGGGAATTAAGGGATGAGAGAGGTGTAGGTATTGGGATTATGGGGAGTATCAAATGTCACACATATAGTGATCGGAAAACCGCCTTGATCGCCTAGCGAACTCCACTATATCACCGATTCCTTTCTTACTGAGGTATGTTAGATCCGGTATCCTTGGGAATCCCAGTATCTTCAGTCTTAACCTCGCTGTTGCAGGGCAGTGACAGAGGAAGTGTTCTATATCTTCCTCCTCCTCCTCACAGTTGGCACAAATTGTTGTATAACCTAGCCCGAGTCTGAACGAGTCCCACCATCACTCTTAACTGTGTTCTGCTTGAGTTGAAAGCTATTTTTCCTGTGTTGTTGCTCGGTTCTGTTACCACGGATCTGGCCACTTTACACGTTGTCTAGATTGGACCAGTAGTTATTGAACTCCTGTCGTATCTTCTCATTGATTATTGTTTTAATAGTTGTCAGAGGGACCTCTATTGTATTATCAGGATTCAGTTCTATGTTGCCCGCTCCTTTCCTTGCCAGTTCGTCTGCCTTTTCGTTACCCGGTACACCTTCATGCTTCAGTACCCATGTAAGGCGGACTCTATGCGTCTGGCAAGTAAGTTCAATTTAATTTTGCATTCCTTTATTAGTCGTGATCACGCTGATTGCTGCTTTGCTGTCTGACAGATGTCGATTTGCCTCTCTTCGCTGGTGTCTTTTGTGAGTATTTCGGTTGCTTTAATAATTGCAAGGACTTCTGCTTGGAACACCGTTAAAAATGGTTCTAGGTGAATAGCAAGTTAAATTGATGGGCTAGCACAGACGATGCCAGTCCCTGATTCCCCTGGTATGTTAGAGCCGTCTGTGTATACCGATAACCCGTTGGAGTTTCTTGTGTTCGTCCAAGATTCTCCTTTGTCTGGTAAAATTGTCGGAGGTAACAGATAGCAGCGCAGTTGATGATGCTGCGACTTCTAGCATAGGCAAGTTGGTCTTTGTACTTTAGGGTTGTCGTGTATAGCTCTGTCCATGGACACATAAAGCCAGTATTTTGTTAGGAGTAAGTCCCACTTTATGCCGTTGGATAGGGGAAGTCGTTTTCGTAGCTCATTTTTTGGATATTGTGTTTCCAGCCAAACAATTTGCGAGAGTCATTCTCCATCTTGTATTTCCTGGTGTAGACGACTAATTTAGTTCTTTTTGGGTTTAATCCCAACCTGCTTTGAGACGACTTTGACGCCTTTCCCTTTCCAGATTTATTAGCACCTCCATTATCGTCAGGTTCCAAAGAAGACGGTGATCTGCCTCTATTGACAAAGCTGCATGCAGACGTTTTGTGTTGATAACCTACTCTTGACCAACTGATCGATCAATACGATAAGCAAAGACTGAGGCTTCTATGCTAAGATTTGAAAGAGTTGTAAAAGTCCCACTGAACATCAATATAGTATGGAAGGCTTGCACCACTAAATGCTATGTTCTATATATCCTGCGACCTTTTATTCCACTTTTATCAAGAAACCCACAACAAAATGTAAAATTAAGTTCAGTTTAAGTGTGCTTAGTTGGAGACGTAATGAGTTGCCTTGATTGCTGCTCTGACAAGTAAGGCTCACGCACTATGCTTTAAAATGTGGGAAAAAAATATAAAAGACGCAAACAGCAAACAGAAGGAAAAGGACCTAATCTTTTATTATCCAATCCGAACGATAAATTGAAAGCGAAGAGGTGGGTAGTATTTGAATATTTAAAAATGTCAGGATGGTCAGTAGTCCAATGGCGCGTCGATACATAGGCTGCCTTTAGCATTTATACTTCCGGTTTCGGGCATGATACATGAAAGATATTTCCCATGCATTAGATTTCACAACATTCGGACAAAATGACACTTTCTCTAGCACATACGGGATAGTGGTCATCGGTGGGCATAGATAAAACTGTCATTCCCTACCTCATAGCCTTCCTTGTCCTCTGTCTACTGCATATTGCCCAAGTACAGTAGTATTTTCACCAGCTGATCCCGTTGTGATCGATATTCTCCCAAATTCGAACATCAAATACTTATATAAAGGGTGACCAGATAGCAATGATAGTTTTTCCAATTATTATGTTTTAACAGCTGTTAAAGCTGCCAATGACATCCAGCTGTCAAAATATTCAGTAAGGTTTGCCATTTCATCATGCATCGTTTGACGCTTCCCGAACTTGTGGAAATTATTAAAAAAATTTATCGAAATTCCGGCTCAGTTGTAAATGCGCAACGTGAATTTCGTTGTGAGGTCGGTCGTAATAATGGCTTCAGTGCGCAGGCAATTCGTCGCACCGTGGAAAAGTTCGAGCGTGAGTACACTCCCTTGGACCTTATGCCACCTACCAGCCAGAGATCGGTGCGAAATGGAGAAAACATAGCCGCCGTAGCGACCTAGAATGTCTATTCGGCGCCGATCAGCTAAATTGGGAATCGCCAGAGAGTCAACCTGGCTTATTTTGCGGTTGGATTTGGGCCTACGAATAGTTGGGACCTACAGTTTTATGCCGTTTCCGAAGGCCAATTTTTTCGAATGAAAGAAGCTTCTCATGACGGATGTTTGTCAGACGTTCTCGAGAGGTAGGACCGAACCTTGTACCTCCTCCGCTCTTAACCACTGAGCCACGACTTCCACAAAGTACACCGGGTATTTTTCGAGGGACTCATTTCTTGAGTTCTTTAATTCACATGAACTTTTCCACTTTTAGGAAGATACGAGTGGTCCGTTACACAACTAGACTTATCAACAATTATATAAAACTTAATCGGCTCCCTACAGGAGAAGGCCCACGGATAGGAAGTAACTGCAACATTGAAATAAGAATTGGGAAAAAAAGCTCTTGTCAATACCACCAACCTTCTTTTGCACGAATCGTAAGGGCTTTATAGCCTAAGGATAGATAAAACTACAGTGGAACTTAGTTTGTTATCCAACGGTATTTTTATTTATTTTAAACTACAACCTTCTGTGCAGATTCACATCAAAATAATTATCGACTACATGAATCCTACTCAAACCCCCACACACAAAAGCATGATACTCTGACATTGTACTGAGCTCCAGCATTTGGCCAGTTGCAATAAATCAAATAGAGCGTTAACTGTGAAATCCTTTTTAGAATTGTTTGTCTTGCAACGCTCTGCACAAATCCTTAAATTCCACATTGATTTCGGACCAGAGAATGAGGAGATGCAAGGCCTCGATGTGCGATATGTGAGTTCTACTTTCATCGCGATACCACAGTGCGGGTGCATAACAACAAACAACACATGACGAAGCATCTTCCACTGACTCGCACACACAAACTCTGGGGCAACTGTCCCATTGAGTTTATCTTAATTCACAATATAGACACGTAACGGGTACGCCCCAATCATTCTGGATTAATGTTGTTAGCCCACTATATTCCGGATAGATCAAGGACTACTAGAAGGATTTTCTTCTTTTTTTTCCACAAAGTTTTCCAGCAGATGGATTGTTCGACTGGTGGATGTGTAACTGTGTGGAGAGGGTAGTTGCATCCCTTAGCAAACGCAGAATCCGATAGCGAAAATGGAGTTATGCAAATTTTGAGTTTAATTTTTTTTTTTTTTTTGTTCCAGCTCCACTCCGTTCGAAGCTAAAATCCAATTCGCTCGTGTATCGTGTCGTCTGAATGTAAATGATCTATTTGTCGAGGGATGAGGATTGAGAGATGTAATCCTACCCATTCCGTTGAATACGGTATACTATACACTTTTCAACTAGACGACCAACTAGGGGAGAACAAAATAAATATCTGTGAGAGTAATTTTGCGATTTATTGCAGTCATTTTGCGATTTTTTCTTTCATTTCCTCGTTTTGTCTGTAAAATTATTGAAAAATTGTTATTGTTGTGGATTTTTTTATTATTGTTGCGGATAAGCAATGCGATATTTAGTGATTAATTGTTTCCAACAAACAAATTGATACAATTACAAAAAATTTCTATAAAACCATTTATTTTACCAATAAAATGGTAGAAACTGCAAAATCGCGATAAGAATGATTTCGCGATGGTTTTTGGTTTGTGAAAAGTTTTAAAAATCGGGCATTGAGTTTTAAGTTCTTCCGTATAATTGCTTCAAAGCGTCAAACCCCACATGCGGACCAGTAGGGATTCAGTAAAGTGGGAGGGTTGTGATCCTTATACTTAGGATCATAACCTCACCGTAAGGAAAAAAAGAAGAAGAAGCATAATGAAAGGAATCCAGTAGGGAGAATGAGAGTCAGAAATAAACTAGTATACAGGCTTAATGTTTGACTTTTTGGAGGTTCTTAAGAACTGTACTTTGCTAGGAATTTATTTCAAAAAACATGGGAATATAGTAGGATCCTAACTGAATGGACTTAAAGTCTAACAGCTATGACTGTAACAATTACAGACCAATAAATCTTTCATCAACCTTACAGCTTTACACAAAAGTGTCTCGAAAAGTGGCTCAGAAAGTTCATCGAAAATGAACTGGAGGAGCAACAGGCTGCTTTCAGATCCATTATACACCACATATACACTAAAAGCCGTCATGGAAAAAAGGATCATCAAAGGCAAAGACCTTTACTAGCGTTTATTGACTTGAAAGCCGCTTGTGACTACTTTCAAATGCAGCTCTTGGGGGAAGCCCTGAAGAAGGAAAATGCAATTAAAAGCACCTACAGAAACCCGGTCGGCATCATTAGATTGGAGAGCGAAAGATAAAGAGCGTTTAAACTACATAATTGACTGAAATAAGCCGATAGCCTCAGCCCTTTATTATTCATCGTATTTCTAGATGAGATAACTTACTTAATCCGATTCTCTTTTCCTCTTAGGGGGTCAAGGTTTCATCTATGTTTTAGCTCGATGTTTTCCTCTGGAAGGCCCTCCAAGTGTTCCTGTCTCTGGCTCAACGACCATGCCACGATAACAGTATCGGTTCTCGTCGAATCACCGAAATCAAGCATCGTCGGGCGCGGTTAGTACCGCGTGTTGTTGGCAATGGGTATCACAATGGATCTACATTGATCTAAGTGTGGCGTAGTATGTCTTTCAACCTCTACGTCAACCCATCAAACCTAACCTAACCTTCTGTCTCTGGCTAGTTGCTTGACCAAGTACCAATTTTCTCCAGCTTCCCTTAATATTTTTTTCGACAGTGTTGTTCCAGGTCATTTTGGACCTTCCAGCTGCTTTTACTTCTCAAAGGTTAAGTCGCATCTACTTGCTGTACCTTGTATAGACAGTTGACGTAATTATCGTGGCACATATTTAGGCTACAGACAAAATGTGGCAAGATGAACTTCAGGCAAAGGGAATGATAATTAACGGTCGATTATGTGGGTATCTAAGGAAGACAAGTCGAATAACCCACTTATAACTACATGCGACAATAATAGCCTGGAACGAGTTGAAACCTTCAAATACTTAGGCACTATAATAAGTAGCAACGATGTCGGCATACTGCCAGAAAAACAAAATATTGGTAATACAAAGCCGGAGATACTATAATTATTAGCGCCTTATCCTACTATTATTGGACAAGCATCTAAGCCGTTTCTAGGTCACCGAAATTAAATTCATCGGAAGAATAGTAAGAAAAACAAGAAGAGACAGAATAAGTAACGAATGATTGAGAGAAGAGGTAGGTCTGAGAAAGAAGTGAAGTGGTCATGCGCAATGGTTGGACGATGAATGGACGGCTAAGCAAGTGTCCAAAATGAAGGTGGAAGACACACCACCTAGAGGGAGATCACGGAATACATGGGAATAGAGGAGGCAGATACTGGCTTGAAAAAGGGCAGTACCATTTCAGAATTGAACCGCGACTGCCGAGGACGAGTACAGTGCAGAAGATGGATATCCATGGAATGGAGTGATCTCCTTCTGGTCTCTAAAACCATTAACAGTTTTTAAAAAAATGCTTCTCAAGGCCTTCAAAAACTAAGTTTACTGCATCTTCGATCTTTTCATTTTTTCATTCGTTGAAAACCTCTGTCCACCCTATTGGTTTTTTTTTTAAGTTGGGAAACCGATGGAGCCAGATCAGGCGAATAGGGAGGATGCGGCAGTAATTGAAACCTACAGTTATGGATTTCAGCTATGATTTCATGCAACGTGTTTGGGTGTACTTTGTTCTGGTGGAACAAAACTTTTTTACTCAACCGCTGTACTAACCGGAGTTAATTGTTCGACCCTTGACAACGTAATCAACCATGATACGCTTTGTGTCTCAAATTACCTTATCCGCCATTAATCTAACATTAGCTTTCTTCGAGGCTGGTGGTATAGATCTTATTCACTCTTTTGATTGTTGTTTGGTCTCGTATTTCATTAGCTCCCTGCCATCAATTGCTAAACTATGCACCTATATTCTGATTCCTTTTTTTTTTTTTTTTTGTTATTTCAAAATTCAGTTATTAATACTGCAAGGGTCCTAAATATATAAACTAGTTTCCCCCAATTTTTTAGTTCATTCTCTGCAACGGCCACCGAGTTATGGGCAGGTAATTGAAAGCATAAATCAAAAATTTCATACGATTTGCACAGAAATTAAAATTTTAAATGCGTCTCCTGAAAAATGTATTTATGCTGTTTTTATAGAAATATGTAAGCAATTAATAGCATTTTTCAGGGTCCAAATATAGTCAAATGGGCGGTTGTCACAGCGTTATAGGTTCGCCTATCATGGGAGAAGATTATAAAGAAAGCACCACATTTGGAACATTTCATTCTTTGTGTTTTAGGGACGCAGATCAAAAATTTACACATATACCAAACATTCCATTAGCTCAAATTTGGTCCAAGCCTAGATATTTGAGATAATAAACTGACACCTTTTAGAAACAATTGGGATCTTACCCATTGCGTGTTTGCCGCCATTTTATAAAATAAAAACGTCCGCCATTTTGAATGTTCGGTAGGATTCAGCCGCTAAAGTATGTCTTTCGCGATGTCAATGCGGTCCCTTTTTTGCATGAAATTCAGGTCTTTCGGCAGCAGCTTGTCTGAAGCCCAAATCTTTAACCAAAATGTCTTGAACGGATCCATAAGCAATGTTCAAGTCCTCTGTCAGTTCTCTGATGGTCAATTTGCAGTTTTCGGCCAACATTTCTTTGATTTTATTGACGTCGACGTCGGTTTTCGATGTCGACGGCCTACCACTGGGTTCGTTACCCTCGACAGACTCACGATCATTTTTGAAGCTTTTGTGCCACACCTGAACGTTTGTTTTCGATGGAGTATCGTTATCGAAATACTTCTCCAATTTTTCCAAAGTCTTCGCACCGATGAATCCGTTTTTAACACAATATTTGATGCAAACTCGTTGTTGCAAATTGATTCTATTTTTAAAATCGTAAAAAATCGAAAACACACACGGAGGCAGATGTACTCTCGACAGCGTAGCTTTTACAAATGTCAAGCTGCAATGCTAACATTTTGAGGGAATGTTAATGACAGATGTGTTAACAAAAAAAAAATGACTGAAAGCGCCACACGGTAGTCATTCCTGAAACTTTTTAATCAAGGTAGTATGTGAACGGAACACTCTACGGAGATCGTCATCAGCTTAAAATAATGCTCTTAACGCGATGTTTTGCTGTACTAAGGTTCTGAATGAAATTTTTCGCAGAAATTGAAAAGACAGTTTCGTGATTTACTGTACGAGTATGTTCTACTATCTGTTTTTGCTCTCCACAAAGTCTACGAGTACATGCATCTGACTCAGATAAGCCCATCTTTTTCAGACGGTATCTTAGCGGACAATGTCCTGTCAGATAGCTGGTTAAGATTTAAAAAATTGTGTAGTTTCCTTAAGTCGGATATAAAACGCAATTATCATTATAAATCGGATATCCGATATCGGGTAAGCTATAACAGGTGTGTGTGAAACTTGCTAAATGTCTGAAAATACGCGGTGTACTGTGCAATTGGGAAATAGTCTCTCTGAAGTATTTCGAACGCGCACTAGATTTTGACAAGAAAACAAATAAATCAATGTATGGCAATATGTCGAGTAGTTTCAATGCATCGCAGTAAAAACTTAGATTATTACCTATGCATCGTTGTATCATATATCTCTACCTTCACAGCACACCCGTAGCAGTTTCCATAAGAGGGAACCATCACATTGCGATCTTGTGCTGCTTCGTCACTTGAAATTACCCGTTTCAATGTAACTCGTTCCCCTGCCCTGATTGACAATATTAATATAGCTATTGCTTGTAAGAACCGTGTCTACAGTGTCATAGTACTGGATTTATCTGCAAATTTGTCGTAGATATCCAAATGCCATCTGGGTAATGTTTGCAAGGATTTCTTCTAAGAAATCTACCATCTTTGAGCTAATTTTGAAAATTGTAAGAGACCTCAATGCTATTATTGAAGTGCGCTTTTAATGTGTACTTGTAAAGTGTCATAAAGCTGAAATAACTCAGGACTTCCAGGCGATAGTTTGATATCAGATTGACAATGTCAGAGTCAGCCACCGAGCTAAATGCTCCGGTTAGTAAAGAATTTTGAAATAAACAAATAATTTCATTAAGAAAATACAACGCTAATACCAAATACAAGCACACAAGTATAACCCAGATGCAATAAAATAATAAAACCTCCCGAAAAACCCATTACCAAATCATCACACAAACTGCAATTACAATTTCAAGCACCAACAATCCACTTTAATTACTCCAAATCATTAAACTAAATCATTTGTCATAAAACTTGAAATAATCCTAAGGGTTACTCAACCCTTATCTGGTACTTAAAATAACCGAACACCAACTTCAACACTTCAACACTTGTTGCGATTTCTCAGTAAAAAAAAATAAAAAATTAAGCTTAATTCAAACAAACAACCAGAAAACATTTTAAGTTAAATACAGCAATCAAAAATCACTCAAAACTTGACACCCAACTAGAAAATCTTCAAATTACCAACTCCAGGAAAAAGGGACAGCAATTGGTAACCCCCCTTGAAAAGGGATGAAAATAATTTCTATAGCAACAGCAGAGCAGACCATCGGAACAAGTTAAATCCGAATTTAGTATTGTAAACTTTGTTCTTTGTCGTGGTATTCAAGCATGTACACCTTTTTTTACGCCTCAAATGGTACACAAAATCTATAACGATACATGCATTTGCGGTTACATATTACTCGTAGTTGAGGGGTGCATGAAATTTAATTAAATTGAACATTTCATTGAATTGTGACTGTGACGTATATAGTACAATGAACTAGTAGTGGCTTTCTTTTGAACGGTTTTTGAACTAATCTCAAAACAAATGCTCAAAGCGTGCAGTCGGGAATAATCACTTCAAAGTATTGAAGTTAAGTAATCCAGTGGAGCATTTTCGACAAACAAAAAGTGTTACAATCCATCTGGAACGGATCGTACCCCTATCCCGTATCTTATTGCCCATCCCTAATAGACTAGGGGTGGTGTTTTTAAATTTTTAAGTCAAATGCATGACATCCTTCTACGCAGAGGTATTTTGGAATAGGCTTTTAACCGTAGAATGTTAATCTTCGAAAATACTATATACAACAGTTCAATAACTTATGGTGATATTTATCAGTTCTTTTTTCTGTGTATTTGCTGAGTATTTTCGAAGGTTTATAGATACAGTTAAATTATTTGTTTATTGCCTATATTAATAAATAAAGTGAACTTTTTACACGAATATTACATGCGTTCTGTTAAACAAAAAAATTGAAGAATGGTTTCAAGTACTCAGCCACTGATCTCTGAATGAGATCACTTGCAGTTAAGCTGCACATTAGGCAAAACTTGGGATTAACGAGCAACCGAGTGAGGACTCTCATTCTTCTGACAAATTTGCTTTTTGCAAAACTTAGAAAAAACCGTCGCGAACCATTCCAAAAATTTTACATTTTATACTTTTAATTAAAAAAAAAAGTTTGATTTGGCTACCATTTAATCAATCAGCTATAAAGGGTTTTTTGATCAGAAGAAAATATTTGTTTGATCTTCAGAAAATAAAAAAACAAACCCACCAGAAAAAATAAGCGATTAGTCTGCTATTACACGGTGACTCTTGAGAAATGACTCTTTTGAAATTACACAAGTGCAAAAGAGAAAACAAATGAGGTAGCAAAACAGTAACCCGGTGAGTCGTGGGTAGAATTTCGATGTCACTTTTTTGACATTTCTCTTTTTCGTTGTTCGTTATTTTTCTATTTCGCTTGATTTCTTTACATTCTCCATGGAGGGCAGTCGACAAACAATGGCGGGAGGAATTTATTGGTCGAAGGAAATTGACTTTAGTGTTTTAGATAGCTCTAAACACTTCACAACCGAAAGAAAGAATAAAAGAGAGCTGTCAAAATAGAGATATGGAAAAGAGTCAACGTGTAATCGCACGAGCCTCGCAGAACGAAAGTTCAAAAGGGAATAGAGGAAAGAGTCATGAGTCAAGAGTCACCGTGTTATAGCAGTCTTAGCAAAGTGTGAATTATTCGATCAGCAACAAATATTTCAGCATAAAAAAAGAACAAATATAATTTGAAAAAATGTTAAGATTAATTAATAATATTAGTTTTGAAATTCGCAATTTTTCTTGAATAACAGTTCCTTTCTTTTCGTGTTATTTGTGTGAATTGTTGCTTTCTGCTGATCAAACTATTTATTTGTGCTTATCGTTTATTTTCCCTGCTGATTGGTTTTTATATATCCTGGTTATTTTATGCTGGTCGTAAAATTAGTTTTTGTTGATTGGATAATTATGTTTTCTGCTGATTAACTATTTTATTTTTTTGTACATTTTGCTGGTCCTTTAATTATTTAGCTGATTACTAATAATATCAGACCAATTAATACTGGCGTCAATCGGATTAGCAATTAATTTTGACTAATCCTAGCTAGTAGCACGAGCTCTAATGATTTTGATGTCAATTGGATTAGTGCAATTTCACCATGTTCTTTCGTTATACTGAAAAAATGCATCGATTTGAATATTTCTTTTCGCCTTTGCCTGAACTAGAATTTAAAGCGTATTAATTTTTCTGTTAATCGGATTAGAGGTTTTGAAAAATACCTAATTTCGCATTATACTTGTCAATCATGCCTAGCGTTCTATAAGAATGCGCAGAAAAGGATCCTTTTGTAGGTTGCATAATATAAAAAGGACGTAAAACATTCCCTCAAAATTTGGCTCATATTTGCTACATTCTGTAGGTTCACGACGGCTTTTGTTTTATGTTTTTTCGAACTAATTTATTTCCTAAAGGGTTTCTCAAAATTCACGCAAGATTTTAATTTTGCGCCATTTGTGCGGTAGTGTTACCAACGAAAAAAAAAAAAAACAGCGTGACAGCTGACAGTTCAGGGTTATTAAAAATGAAGTGCAACACGAAAGAACAACGCGTTTTCATTGTTGAGAAATATTTTAAAAATAATGAAGGTTTGGCAGCTACAGTTCGCAAATTTCTTACAAAATATGGTCGGAATAGTGATTTAACTTCATCAACTGTTAAAAGATTAATTCAAAAATTCAGGGAGACTGGATCAATTAATGATCTTATACACTCACGCCGTCCTTCAACAAGTCGTTCAACACAAAACATCGAAGCGGTTCGTGAGAGTGTTGTTGAGAGTACTGGAACATCAATTCGGTACTGTGGTCAAGAATTGGACATTTTGAGAAGCTCTCTACAGTGTATTCTTACGAAAGATTTGCATCTTCATGCATACAAAATTCAATTGACTCAAGAACTGAAGCGAAGAGAGTTCGTTGAATGGATTATGGAACAACAGCAAGTGGATGCTGATTTTTCAAACAAAATTATCTTTAATGATGAGCCTCATTTTCGATGAGGCTCATTTTCATCTTGATGGTTTGTTAATCGTCAAAATTGTCGAATTTGGGGTTCAGGAAATCCACGAGTGATTATTGAGAAACAAATGCATCCACAACGTGTCGCAGTTTAGTGTGGATTTTAAGCTGGAGGCATCACCGAACCATTCCTCACCATAATGGTGCAGTTTTTTGTGCCTAAATTGCAAGATATGGATATGGACGACCACACGTCATACAATCCGCGAAACAATTCTATTACTTCATGAATCATTTCCTGGTCGTGTAAATCCCCGTTTTAGTGATCAGAATTGGCCGCCCAGATATAAATATTCCATCTCACTTACTTTTCAATATGCTACATTCATGGCAACGAAAATCCAACTTTATTTCAGTCGTTATCTCAGAAAAATAGTAAGACTTTCTAGTAACCTCTAGAAAAAGTCAGTCAATCCATCATTTTAAGAAACAAATATTATCCAAGTATCTAGTTGAACTTAGATACATTAACTAATTTAATGTTGTAACGAAGTGTACATTTTCATTCCTCCATGTCCATCCACTGCGATCTCACTATTTTCATTCATGCTACAGTGCTTCAGTCAAATACTTAGAAAGTCGAACTAATGCAAAGCGGGAACTGAATCACTACCGAGTAAGTACATCTGTAATGTACATGGCATTCGGCTCTATACTGACGGGTCTAAAATGGATATCGGAATTGGCTCTGGAGTTTTCTGCGGATGACTGTAGCATCTTTCAACCTGAGATCTTCGCGATTGCAGATGAACTAGCTAAAAGTGGATCAGCATTCAACATACTCGGACATCAGCAGAAGCTCCAATTGGTGAACTAAAAAGTAAAATAGACATAAAAGCAAGAAAACTGATTAACTCCGCATGGTCCGCCAGAAGCGACTGTGTCATATCTCGCAGCTTATGGCCAACAGTGGATGAAAGCAGAACAAAAAGCCTATTGGCGACGAATAAAAAAGAAATACACATCTTGATAAGCGCGATAACATGAGGCTGTGCGATAGGGGAAATGGCTTCTAAACTAGGCATTAACACACCCTACTACTGCAGGAGCTGTCAAGATATAGAGGACACAGAAACCATCAAACACTTGTTATGCGATTGCCCAAACCTTCCTCCGTCATATGGGAAACATGTTTTTTGACGAACTAGGGGATCTCGTATAAGTTCCACTTAGGAACATGATAGGCTTCGTAAAGAGCGCAGGCTGGTTTGCAACAGAACCGATCGCAAAGACAAACGTAATATAGGTTCCACACAACAAAAGGGAAATACAGTGGACCGTATGGTATCCGTGATAAGCACCTAGGTGCACTTCCCTCCAACCTAACCTAACCTAAGTACATCTGACAAGTTCTTAATTTGTTCGATTGTCTTTGAAATTAGCTGAACTATTTTTCTCCAGACTTACATTCTCAAGGGGACTTGTTTTTTCTGTGACTTCTCTAGCCCAACAAAACATTCAGTTCTTGCGTTGAAAATCCTAAAGAGATTAAAGTTATACACTTAAGCATTCATTTTACGTACATACTTGGAATGGAAGCCTTTCAGTTTGGCTTTGGAGTTTGCTATCCACTTTCATATTACTCTTTCATACTTTTCGGCTGCACCCTCCCTGTGCACTTGAATTCACATTACATTCATCTTTATAACTATTTAAACGATGTCACCATTGCCTCGTTTTTAATGGCCTCCATAAGGATTCGCATAGAAAGTTAAAACCGTTTTTTAGACAAACTGAAACTTTGAAACGTTTAAAAATTCCCTCTGAACATTTCAACATCCAAAGGATGACATGCTCGTACATATGTTTAGCTAACCAACAAGTTGGCAGCAATTCAGTAAAAAAAAAAAACTAGCCGCGGGGATTTCGCCATTTTACAAGAACGGGACATATGCTTAACCTCTCAACTGAATTTCCTGCCATTTTCTCTCTCCTTTTTTACATCATCATCCCCATTTAATGATTTAATTTGAGTGCAGAGCTTGTTCATACAAATACTTTAGCTCAGCTGTCGCAATACAGTAGCGTTGAACGTAAAGTAAAAAACGTCCACTTTTTCAGAAGTTGTGCATTAGGCGAGCGAGACCTTTCCTTCTATGATTTCAACATGTTGAAACTTTTTTAATTGAAAAGGAACAAGGAAAAACCAACGGCATGTTGAACGGAAAGTGTTTGTCATTAATTGTAAAAGTTTCTGGGTAACGATTTTTGTTCTTCTCTCCTTTATTTTAGGAAAGACTATGGGAGGCTTTGATTTAGAAGTGATTTTTTTTTTTTTTGGCTAAGAAAAAACGGCCAATTAAAACCAAATGCGTGAGTCAGGGTGATCATGCATTTAAAAGGTGTAATGGTTGTGTAGAATGTAATTAAAAGCCTCCGATTAAGAGTTAAAGTAAATCTTTGGAATTTCTTGAAAATGTATCTCCAATAATATCCTTCCTTTCGGTATGAAGTTAATTTTATCAAATTATTTCCGCCGCTTCGCTTAAATACACTTTACCAAGCAAATCCGTTCTCAGACTCCATCGTCGGCCTATTTGGTCGACTTCATTTATCCGTTTGTGCGAGCTAAATTCACAATAAACATTCACAAACGGCTAATGGAAGTGACTTTTAATAATGATAACAAAAGCACCAACCACTCTGCCACTCCATCATAGTAAACAAAGTCGACACCATCCAACCCCAACCGTCCTCCCACCATGGCAACCGTGCCTTGGCAATGTTATTGTTATTCATTTGTTCAAGATTAAATCAATATTTTTTTCCATTTCGTCCCTCGCGTTACTCGTAGTCGTATAATAATTTTCAATTTATCCTCCTTACATAGTGGAATCCATAGGATCGTCTTTCTGTTTGTTTTCCCTGCCTTTCATTTCATCTCACTCCCGCTTTCTCTCTCTGTGTGTGTGTGTGTGAACTTCCGGCGACAGAGCCTCATCATCATCATCATCATCAATATCGCCAGCGTGTACTGTACTAACTGACTGCGACGAGGACGACCAGTACTAGAGGGACAGGACACCCAGAGAAAGTAATAACAAATAAAAATGAACAGCATCCTCAAACAAAGTGAAGTTATTAATAACAATGCCAGGAATATTGGCCAAAAGAATACTTTGTATCCTGTCTATGCCTGCATGTGCGTGTGTGTGGGGGTGTGTATTTGTTGAAGGGGTATACTTGGTGTAGGTACGTGCCGAGCAACGGCTTCAGCAATTCATTTGGACACACAAAGTTTGTTTAGGCACTTTATTAGGCTTTTGGGGTTTTACTTGCTAATTATTTTCGTCTTTTTCCGAAATACTCGTACACCCCTATGAGGCCCCGTAGGGTTGATTTAGACTGTGTGTACTAATAATTCAATTAATACGACTCGAAGGGCTTTTGGAGGGCACTCGTAAGTGTGTTTATGATGAGTAAGTGCCGAATTGTTTCAACTAAAAGTGTTTGGGGGGGGGGGGCCAGGCAAAATCTTTCCCTCTAGGCAAGGGAAATCTTTAATTGAAAATTAATCAACTCGGTAGGACTATCGGGTGGGGGAATTGTGAAAGGATATGGTTTATGTCTATTGGTTTATCGAACATTGTATTCGGGTGAAGAACTAAAAAGGGAAGGAAGCTGGAGTCGGAGTGTGAAAACAATTTGATTAATTAGGGGAACAAAATCAACACCTGGAATTATGAAGTGCGAACGATAAAATTGATCGAATTGCATAATTATCCTTTGGGATATTCGCCCCTTTATCTTTGCCTCTTTTCTATTTCAAAACTTTAGTAGGTATCTGCTTCTATTTAATTACAAAGTAATTAGTATGCGAAGTTGGATTTGTATAGCGTGACCGAAAAGTTTAATTATAAATTATTTCTCATGAATATTCGAGGAACTTAAAGAGATATTTTTTTTGAAAAGGCCGAAATGACCGCCCGTGAAGAGAAGTTATGTTACCTCCGTTGCATATTTATACCATAGCCCATGGGGTACATAATTTTGTACGAAAAAGAACTGTTTCGTCCTTAATTTGATTTTGGTCATAGCTCACAGGAGCAACAAATAAGGAGACATTTTTGAAAAACTCGCACATTGTGTACGCTGTAAACAACTGTCGATTTTTTCTAAATTTTACTTTTCGTTCTTCTCCTATTACTATGACTGAATGGACTACTTCAGGCAATTAAAATGCTTTTGAAATCCTTGTAAAATTTGTCTATAATCTGGTTTTGGTGACACACATTGTCTCGGACAAAGAACTTCATCAGCTGTGTACAAGGATCATTAAAATCCGACGGCACATTCATATATACATGGTCGAAAGCGAAAACTAAAGCAGGGCTTCTCGACCTTATTAAGTAGACTTAGGTACTATTTTAGATACGTTAAATTTATTTATTGTTACACACTTCCCAAGTAATTCCCTAACTACCAACAATATTGACCCTATTAAGTCAAATACTCTAAGCACTAACCTCTCAAGTCTGACTGCGCAGGGCAAACTCCTTTGGACGCTACATAGCTTCAAACCATACAAATCCGCTTGACCAGATGGCATAACACCTGCTGAACTACAAATATCATCTGACATTATCCTGCCAGTTCTAAACAATATTTCTCAGAGCTGTCTGGATCTGGTCCATATTCCGCATACATATATGGAGAGAAGTCAATCACCATCACACGCTAGTCCAAAAGACCTCAGACCTATTAGTCTATCATCATTCCTCCTAAAAATACTAGAACGACTTATTGATATTCATTTACGTGACAGTATTGACACACAACTACTGTCCGCGGCTCAACATGCATACTGGAAGGTCAAATCAGTAGAAACAGCATTGCATACGTTAGTCAATAAGATCGAATACTCCATGTATCATAAGGAGTACACTATGGTGGCTTTTCTTGAT
This sequence comes from Pocota personata, assembly GCA_963082735.1. NCBI lineage: Eukaryota > Metazoa > Arthropoda > Insecta > Diptera > Syrphidae > Pocota > Pocota personata. Next base: position 20,089,911 of record OY720431.1, read on the forward strand.
ATTGAAGGGGCTTTTAACAACGTCTACTCATCTGTGATAATCAAAAGATAGAAGATATGTCAGTAGGGTTACCCCTCAAGGGGGCGTCCTATCCCCACTTTTTTGGAATCTGGTGGTCAATGAGCTACTGTTAATCCTAGAAGCTGAGGGTTGCGAAGTTATGCAGACGATGTTGCTATAGCAGTCTTCGGTAAACACCTCACTACCTTAAAAGAGCTCCTACAAAACGCTTTGAATAAGCTATCTAGATGGACAGCTCGGTGTGGTCTAGGAGTGAATCCCCACAACACCTATTGCCCCTCCATCCCTTAATGGAACAAGCTTAACTTTCTCCAACGAAGCAAAATACCTGGGTCTTATTTTGGATAGGAAACTAAGCTGGAAACCTAATATATAGGATACATGAAAGAGTTAAGAAAGTCATTGTCGCACTCTTCTCTTGCAAAAAAGTCATTTGGAACAAATAGGGCCTACAACCCAGATTAACTCACTGGCTCTCTATCTCAGCCATCAGACCGATCTTTATGTAAGGGGTAATTGTCTGGTGGATTGCCTTGGAGAAGGCGATAGCGGAGCACTACGAAAGACGCCTTCTGCAGCAATGGACATTCTATTTCATTTAACACCCCTCGACATTTATGGCAGGCAAATGGCAGCTAACTCAGCTATTCGCCTTAACGCTACTTCACAGTGGTCGAAAAAGTATATGGCCACATCTCCATCTTGAACAAGTTCAATATTTTCCTTGAAGGCAATAACTACACCATACCCAAGTTAAATTTTGGCAAAAACTTACAAGTTACCATCCCTTGCAGGGAAGAAGGTGGTTTCACGGAAGATAATTCGGTAAATTTCTATACCGACGGTTCAAAAACTAACGACGGGGTGGGTGGTGGTGTCTTCTCTGATAGTCTTAATTTAAACCTCTCTTTTCGTCTCCCAAACTACTGTAGCGTGTTCCAGGCGGAGGTAATGGCAATAAGGGAAGTCTTGTCTTGGCTAAAGAAAAACGTGATATCGACCGTTGATATCCGCATCTTTTCAGACAGCTAAGCAGCAATCAAATCCTTGGAATCATCCTCAAAAAATTCTTCTCTAGACTGCCAATCGTCTCTTATAGAGATGGCGGAGCATTTTAATATTCACCTAATTTGGGTGCCGGAGCATAGGGATACTGCAGGGAATTGTAAGGCTGACGAATTTGCCAGACATGGAACAACAATACCCATCCTTCCAGGCAAAAGTTCACTGAGTGTGCCTATCGGTACATTCAAACTTAAATTAAAGCTGGAAGCTATCGAAAAGATTAAGACTAGGTGAACACGGGGTACAACTTGTCTAGCGATAAAATAGATTTGGCTTAAGTTGGATCTGAAACGCTCTAAGAATTTGATTTCTCTCAATAGAATGCATATCAGCTCTGTTATAGGTGTGTTAACCGGACACTGTCTAATAGGCAAACATGCAACAAGGCTTGGCGTCTTCTCAAACGATTTCTTAAGAAACTGCATAGACGACGAGGAGGAAGAGACTATTCTTCGCCTTCTTTGCATATGCCCAGCCCTCTCCCAAAGAAAGAAACCCCACTTAGGAGTCTTCTGTTTCATCGACCTAAACGATCTGAAAAAATAGACGTTAGGGATCTTCTACACTTTATCAGAAGCTCCAAATGGTTCAACGAGTAGGCTAGAACCCGCTTTTCAAACCCATTCACAATGGACTCTTTCCGTTTTAATTTAGCATCCATATATTAGTCATTGTTTGCAAATGGTACTTGGAGTGAATTTATTATAATTGGTATCACATTTATATAATATTATTGGTGTGTGTTGACTTCAATTCATTGAGGTTTATTCTCCATTTTCTTTTGTAAATTTGAGTATTTAATTGGTTCCTTTTTGTAGTTTCCTGGCCGCTTCTACTGCATCGGTCTCCGTTGCCAGAATTGCAGTATCATCTGCTGAACCATCTGTTATATAAAGTAGGTAAAGCACAGGACCTAAGACGCTACCTTGAGGAACTCCAGTCGGTATTTTCTTAAGTTTCGAGTATTCTTCATCATATTTTACACAAAGTATAATTGCTTTGATATTTAATTAATTAATTAATTTCGGAGTATTACACCAATTTCCAACATTTCGCATAAAGTCTTGCGTTACGCAAATCTTTTCCAGCAAACGCTAATTGTGGGTTAATTTTGCTGACAGACAGACAATACTTTGACGTTGGATTCTGAAAGCGAATTTGTGTTGAGTTGCACGTTGGGTTCTCCGTGAGAGAGAAAATGATGTACAGTCCGAATTTTTCCTTTCTACTCTATGGTTCCTTACTTATGCTCGAGGACGAAACGATTTGCACCACAAAAATGCTTGATATCAAGTTTTGACGTTCATAAAGCAGGACATGTGCATAGAAGGTTAGTGATCTTTCCTTCCTCCTTCTCATACCATTATTTCAACGTTTTATTGCGCATTATAGTGTAAGAGATCCATGGCCGAAGCAGTAGGTTGAAAATAGTTTCTTGGTTTTTCTTATGTCAGTTTCACCTTAACGAAAGACATACCTTTGCATAAAGATTTCACGAGCCAGTTCGTGGACTCTGCGGTTGAAACTTTGCTCAAGATGCATTTCTTACTCCCTATGGTAATATTATAAGCAAATAGATTCTCCGAAGGGTCTTTTGAACCGTTTAATGCAGTATAAATAGTGGAGAAACACATATCAGGAGCATCTTTTGAATAAAGACTTACCTCTGCAAAAAACAGGCAGGTCTTCATACAGAGCAGTTCACTACTTGGTAAACCAGATGAAAGGAACTTATCGGTGAAAGAAAATCGCACTATATGTAGACAGAGAGCGCATTTGACAATACCGAATACGAGTCCATTGCAAGATCAATGGAATATTTACGTATCGCCCGTCGAGTCTACTAACTAATGGATTTGGGCGATGCTAGTATGGTGACAGTCACTACGGCGGGAGAAGAAGAAGTAGAAGCTATTCTTTCTACTTCTTCTACTCTCTCCAATTTTTAGGTTCAAATGATGGATGAACTATTGCTGCAATTGGTTAGGTAACCGGATGATCAGGTAATTGATTATCGTTTACTCGTAGGTCAATCATGACAACAAAATAATATCACGCAATACGCAGCTTTTCTAGTTTGAATCTGATGCGTCAGATCTTTCAACCACCCTGAAAAGTCAGTAAATTTCTCTTAAGGAATAAAACTGAGCTTTGTTGCAAAAAGATACAATTATCGGGTTCGTCAATGAAGTAACTTATTTGTGTTAGTTTAGGAATATTAAAAAACATCGCCTGGAGCTTGACCCCAAAGATACTGATTATACACCACGATGGTTAGACCAAGGAAAATCCACGATCACCAAGCTTCAACGTCTACTAGATTTTGCATGCTTTGGAATAAAATGAGTAGCTGCGCCTCTCATAGATTTACTCAGAGATTTAGCTGAGTTAAAATTGAAATGTGGAGATCCTAAACCCTGCTACCTGGGCCGATGGAATACCGTCACTCGATTGAAAAGAAATCGCGTGGTAAATAGATCGCATAACGATGGACTCCAAAAATTTGGGGTTGCGGTCTTTGGTCTCTGGCACTAGGTTATTGAAGGAAACATAATTTTCACGATTTCCAGAGTCTACAACTAGGGCTAACATAAACAGATGGGGAATATAAGCTACAACCGACTATACATGACTTTCCGATAATAAAATCAAGAAAGTTCTGAGACATGGTGGAGAAGATCTCTAAAGGCCAGTAAGCTTTATCTTCGGTCACTGCCGAGTCATCATTTCAAAACAGACAAGTCTTATTCAGGAAACTAAATGCTGACTCTGTCTAGAGGAGGACGGGACCCAGGAACACGTAGGTATTATATGAGTATGTAGCTCATTTATGTATAGAATTTGGTTCAGAGAAGTTGTCATTTTCATGAGGAAGACAAAGATTCTCCAGAAGTAACTGCTGACTTTCTGTGATCAGAGCACATTTTCGTCAGTGTATAAATTTCTTCTAATATCGTAACATATTTTCTTAAAACTCGAAGAACTCTACCCGCTGTATTTCTGTTTATCAACCCAAATCATTCCCAGCTTATCGAAATGGTATGTGTAAGCTACAGATAATGATTCATTTGATCCTTTTAGTCTCACCTATGTTGAAGCTCTCAATCAACATAGTATGACAACACATTTGTATCACCGCACTACTTAAGCTGTGCATTACACGTGTTTACATTTCATACTAACAACAAATACAATTCCACTGTGGATTCCCTATGTGCATTCAGTTTAAATTACAAATTAAATTGCATTCAGCTGGTGTCAGCCCTTAAAACAGAAAGAGAGAGAGTGAGAGCGTCCGTCTCCACCAAATCAACCTCATTCAACATGCAACTGTGTGCACAGTTTTGAAGTGCTATCGCAATATTTATCCATTAACCGACCTTTTGTTACCCCCAGTATGGTTAGTCCGTTCGAGCTCCAAGAGACAGGTGCTCTAATCTAATAAAAGGAACAATAACACAACACCCATCAATAATAAAACGTCAGCACCTGCAACTCAGCGCTGCTAACCCCCCAATCGATACTAACTCATGTGGGTTCATTTGCATATGGACGTACTGCCAACTTCTGCATACGGAGAAGCTACTACCGCAAGGATGTAATAAAACTCGATCTGCATTTAAATAATTGGAATTGAATTCCATTTGAAAGTCATTTAACTTCGCACCATTGCCGTTGGTGAATAGAATTGACATTCACACGTAAAAGAGGACTCTCGCCCTATGCAGATACTCGTACATGGGCGCACCCTTAGGTGCTGTTGGATACGATATCCCATCTGAATTATCGATTTCATTTACAATTAACCGTGATGATTGCAGAGCAACCGGCAGGGCAGGTCTGGTATTAACTTCGACAAGCAAAAGCAACTCATTCAAGTCATCCGATGCCAACTTAACATGTCGTTGTCCAAAGATCGACGGTGGGTATATGTGTTTCATATGAGTCCTTTGTTAGCTTCCTGGAGTACGGTTGCGGAGGCTTAAATCAAATTGTAGAAACGAAGGATTCCCGGTTGACTGACTGGCGTTTCATTGGAATCAATCAATGACTGATGCGGGATATGTTCTCTTCACACCTTTTTGCAAAGCACGACGGGGATGCACACACATACTCGTACACTCACCCGCAAGCAATTAAGCATTTTTGTTTTGCTTCGTTTTTCCTGCTGTTTTTTCTATTTTATCTTTTCCTATGCACGATTGAATGTGTCACTTGGTTTGCTGGGTGGTCCTTTGTTTTTACCACTAGAGTCCTTGCCCAACAACAGGTGGATAGATATTTGAGGTATGAGCTCTTAAATCCAATTAAGAGGACGTCGATATGAGTGTATGTATTAACAATTTGTAGGAGTAGATACGAGTAATGTTATAGTTTAATTATTGTTGATAAGATATTATTAGTTTCACATTTTTAAAATATTACGTTTACTTCGGATAAAGAATTGCAAAAGGCATTCTTATTGGTTTTGAGATACATAACTACAGTACTTTCAATTTCCTGAACTTTTTCGGAACGTATCTCGGTTATTAAGCAAAGTATGATACAGCAACTTGAAACTATGCCCCAGGAGATGTGTTTTCGATCCATTGGAACGATAGATCAATAGATACGAGTAACTGACAAACAGACACATACAGATGAGCTTCTTTTTATAGGCTGATGCTCGTGTGGCCCTTCTGACGTAGTCTCAGTGTCGAAATTACACTGACATGAAAGCTAAGATGCCAAAAGTCGTCGAAATTTGTTAACTAAACCTAATCAAGAGCGAGATGATTGGGGGTCAGGCATGATCAATGCTATTAAAGTCAGAAGTGTGTACGCAGCATTCTTGACATTGGTTCGTTGTAACCATTTACGATGAGGAGATATACGAAATAGATGAAGCGGGACGGGACAATCAATGTTACCAGATAATAGTTGATGAATAAAAAGTAAGTCGGCAACATCACGTCTTTTTTCCAATGACTGAAGATTAATTAGTCTAAGACGATTCACATAGGGCGGCAGCCCAAGACAGACCGCGTAAGGCAAAGCGAATGAACCTGCGCTGCACAGCTTTGATTCTTACGGTATGGGCAGCATAATGGGGCCACCATTCTTGGCATACTCGAGGAGGGGTCTAACGAAGAGGTGATAGAGGCATTTTTTTTACGTAAGGATCAGAGAACTCTTTTCACCAGCGTTTCACAGATTCTAGTGCTGAGTTGGCTCTGCTAATGATATTATCGATGTGCGATCAAAAGTTGAGTTCCAAATCGCATGATGACTCAGCGTTCAGGATCATCACGAATGAAGTAGGATGGAATGACATTAAGCTCCAAAAAATTTGTATTACACCAGATGGAGAAACTATTTAGATCATCCTGCAGAAGGCGGGAGATGATACACGTCTAAAGATTTTCATATCATAGTCGGAGCTCCAGATGATACATTGGACATCATTTATTGTACTTTTTTTCACGTCTGACAACAGACCTAAATATTCGATATTTACTAAATGAAGGTGTATAGCTAGAAGTACTAAATAGCTAACATGAATCGAGTTTCCTGAACCGAGTTAAACTCGCTGAAATGTGCCTTTGACAAAGGTTATCCGACATTTAATATGATTATGGGCAACATCGAAACATTTCACTAAATCGAATAACCTGTATAACTCAGCGCATTACTATTCCCTGCCCTTGGACCATGTATCCTCTTTTGCCAAAAAGTTTGGCATTCATTCATTTGAGGAAAAGTTAAATTTAAAGTACGGCTCATTCGCCAATCAATAAAATTAGTAAAATAAATTTACAAAAAACTCATTTGCCGACGAGATTCCATCACAGATCAGCCATAAAAAAATGTATTCGTGTCGTTGGCGTTGTAATAGACCGTCATCCATGACCGACACCTCAGCCACCCGAGCATAAAAGAGGAACTAAAAAAATTCAAGTTTCTCCAACCACTACACCAATAGGAGAACAATGGACACTCGGTTGAGGCTGAGTGCTCCGGGAATTGAAAATTTCCATTAAAATTTGAAATGAATGAAAAAAAAAAAAAAATCGTTGGGACTGCCTACTAACCGCCACGGTTTTGCCAAAAGAAAAAAGTATTGGTTCCTGGCATACAATTCCATTAATTCATAATCTTCAAACCCTTAATCTAATTCAAATCAAAAAATGGGCTCGAGTCTTTATTTTTCGAAGAACTGATTTATCGTGAACGAAAAAAAAAAAATCCAAATTCCACAAAATCCAACGATCTCGAGTCGTCCCATAAAATTCAGAGGAATCTATCGAAATAAAATTTCTTAGGCCCTACGAAGGTCTTACAACGGCACTAAACGCCATCTTAAGTAAGTTTTTGCTACCTTTTTGTGAATTATCCGGAGGAACTGCTTCTTTTTTTTTTAAGTGCACGACATTGTTGCACGTAGCTGCATCTATGTGCTATTCACTTGGAAATTATTAGAAAATAGAATTTTCTGTTTTTGAAAAGCGATAAAAAACAAAAACAACATTTCCCAAAACTTGGCATATGTCAAATATTGCTTACATGTCAATTTTTTAAAAAAAATGTTTTTTGAGTCATATCCGAGAAATGACCAATTTTAAAAAATTCAAAGTAGAATACCGTTATACGAGATTTTTCCGAAAACTTGGTAGTAACTAAATATATATACACTCCCAATCAATAGGATAGATCCACATTAAATTTTCCTCAAACTTGATAAGTATACAATTTTGAAATTTGGCAGCACTGTTAGAATGTGAACATTGATGCACTTGTTCATTTCAGTGCATGGGTCGTCAAAAAGTACGGTTAGATTTAAAATACCATTATTTTGCTGAACGGTGTGAAAAATATATCAATGGGATAGATCCACAAGAAGATTTTGTGTGTTTATTGCGAGAAATTGATTTTTTTTTTGACAAAGCAAGTAGTGTATTCTTAATTCAAGTAGTATTTCAATGTTGTTGATCGGATTAAATGTTTATTTCAAGAAATGGGACGTGGAAAATGTCTTTCAAAAGAGGAGATCGTAGAAATAAAAACCTTGAAGGAAGAAGGCTATTCAAATTGCAATATTGCAATGCGAATTGGTCGAAGTCATAAAGTGGTTAATTTTTTTCTTGCTGACCCCCAAAATTATGGGAAAAATTAAAAACGGCGCACTTCTCGTGCAAAGACAGCTGCTGAAAGACAAAGAATTCTTCGGATTACTCCCAATTCTGGAGATTCAGCACCGAAAATTGCTGCACTTCAGCTAGCATCTCAACCGTCCGACGAATTTTGAAGGCTTCACCTAACCTCAAACTGATAAAAATGAAGCGCAAGCTTGTTCTTACACTCGCTTGGATTGTGCAAATAAATGGAAACAAGGGGTATTTAGCGATTAAGCGATGAAAAAAAGGATGGATAGTCCCGATGCATTTAATTATTATTTCCATGATTTGCGAAAAGAAGAAAAGATTTTGTCTAGGTATCACGCAAGAACAGGTAGCATTATCGTATGTGGTGCAATATCTTGGTATGGGACCTTTGAGCTTGTGGAAATGAAAGGCATGCAGAATGCTAAGGCCTACAAAAATATTCTGCATGATGTAATTCCCAAGATTAAAAATGTTTTCCATTACCATTCCTGTCATTTTCCAACAAGATAATGCGCCCATTCATAATGCAAGAATAGTAAAAGACTGGTTTCGCGGGCAATCAATTGAGGTTATGCAATGGCCACCGTATTCTCCTGATCTAAACATTATAGAAAACGTTTGGGGATGGATGTCCAGAAAAGTTTATAGCGGTGGACGTGAATTTTATAACACGAACGTGCTATTAATTGTGATTAAGGATGCCTGGAAAGACGTTAATTTAAGCTGCCTCAAATCGTTATACAATTCTGTTCCTGTCAGAATTTTTGAGGTTATTTCAAATAACGGAGGTCATATGCATTACTAGCAATTCTTTTTAAATAAAATTCTTCTTTTGTTCGCTTATTTCTTGTGTTTTACCTACTGGATCTATCCTAGTGATTTTTTTTTTTATAATTTGCACGTGTTAAAAGGGGGATTTTTTGTTTTTTTTTGTGGAAAGAGGAAGAGACAGAGAGAAAGACAGATGGTGTAGTTGGTTTGAAACTCAGGTGGTAGTTAAGTTTCAGTGAACTCCAAAGGTGGCTGTCCAGATAACTGGGGAGTATTTTGTTTGTTTTCGCTATTATTGTCGTTGCTTATCATTCACAGTATTTTTGCCCGTCCTCCTGATGTCATCATCACGATCAAGTTGCATTTAAGCCATATGACCACCCTACTGCAAGTGTTATGCCTTCAAAGTAGAGTTGACTTAGCTTTCGCAAGAGATCGACTTTATTATGAAATAATAGATGATTTTTGAGATCAGGATTTGAACCGTGAACCAACAGTGTGACAAGCTATGATGTTATCACTACACCACGGCCACCCTTGTTTGATAGATTTTTTTACACCACTTTTACAAAAATTTGTTCTCAAACCCTAACTCTTCTAACGTTTTGGCGTCTCATGTACTAAAACTAACAAGTGCCTCAGTGTGGATAATGTTTTCGAGAAAATTGAGTTTTTCAAAATCAATAATTCCGTAAATTTTGGGGTTAGAATGAAAATTCTAATTTCGCCTCGAAATAGCCAATAATATGAAGTTTGAAGAAAATCAGTTTATGCTTTAATCGTGCACACAAACAGACAGAATTGTGAGGCCCACTTTTTGAAATTCTCCATTATACAGGGTGGAACGAAATTAAAATTTATTTTTAATTTTTTTTCAGTACAGTATAGAAATGGGAAATTTTATTGACCTAAACATGAAAGATTACGTTCCGCAAATAGTGACAATTTTTTGCTTCGCACGTTCGTGCTCTTTCCAAAATATTTTCCATCACATTTCGCAACATTTTAGGTATTATGCCACGGATTTCTTTGTGATTATTGGTTTTTAGTTGAGGAATGGTTACTGGCTTATTGATGTACACTCCTTCTCTCAAGAAGTTCCAAACAAAACAGTCAGGAGCTGTTAAATTCGGTGAACGCTACCGCGCCAAATAATGTGCTCGTCGAAGATGTCCCATAACAGAGCCATTAGGCCCCTTGTAGTATGCTCTGTGGCTTTATCCTGTTGGAACCATAGTTGTGGATGGTTTTGCATAGGTGTCCTCAGAAAATGTTTCAACATCGTCCGATTTTGAGCAGCATTGATACTAATCGGTTTAATTTTCAAAGAAATATGGGCCAATGATCTTTCGGACTATATACCGCACCAAACAGTACACTTAAGTGGGTGTAATTGTCGCTGATGAACTTCTCTAGGATTCTTCGTAGCACATATCCTGCAGTTTTGCTTGTTAAAGGAATTTGGATATAGGGTTAATCGCTCATAATCAAATTGTGGATGATATTGGGATTTTGCTCTGCTTTTTGCTGCAATGAAATGGCATAATCAATCCATCTGCTGATAGTCTATCGGGTTTAGTTCTTGCACAAGCTTAACTTTATATCGGATAATATGCAATGTGGTCAAATGCAATGTGGTCAAACGTCTCTTTGTTGATATTTCTGGACTATCCTGCACACTCTCCAATAAAAGGTCATTTTGCGTCATCCTGTAGTAATACCAAGATTGATCAAAATTTTGGACTCGAATTTATTCACTAAACCAAACTTGCGCTCATATGTACATAGGTACAAGTAAAAAGATGGTCAGCTTGAAAGTGTGTCATGTGTCAAGGGTTCCGGATCATTTTTGGAAGCTATTTGAACTTTCCTCGAAATTTAATAAAGTGAAGCGTCAACAATGCCTGCGCGCTATCGTGTTCGGACTTCTTCAACGTGCTTGAGCTCCCTCCAAGTCATCCCCAAGGGTGGTCCACTCGCCTGCTTTGCTTGATTGGTAAGTGTATTTCATTGCATGGCTTACGCATGTAGTTGGTCATTCGATATACGATTCGACCAGAAGATCCTTAGGATGTTGCGAAGTCATTTGTTTATGAAAGTTTGCAGCTTCCTTGTGACGGTGTTGGTCACTTTCCAAGTACTACACCCATAAAGTAGCACTGTTTCCTCATTTGATCGGAACAGTCTCAGCTTGGTTTTTGTTCTAAAAATATTGCCTTTCCAGATTTAAGACAGCATACCGAACGCAGCCTTTGCTTTACGAATTCTGCTGTCCGCATCCAGTTCGGTACTACCATCTTCTGAGACCATACTTAATAAATATAGAAAGCTACTTAGGTTAGGTTAGGTAACTGGGTGTTTTTGTTGACAGGGTTGTCAACAGCTCACTTAGATCACTAAGAGTCCATTGTGTCCAATATTTAGAACCCTGGGAATTAATTTCACCACCCAGATAAATTTGTGAATCTTAGGAATTTTCTTAGCTCGATGATACCTAGCTCATCCAGCTCTGAAAATAAGTATCTGCCAAAAGCACGGTTTCTTTTGATGGTCAGAGTTGGACAATCACACATTAGATGATGAACGGATTCTATTTCCTCTTCGTCCCTGCAGCTTCTACAATAGTCGTTTTGAGGTAACCCGTGCAGCCAGTGCTGCTTACTTTCTCGACTTGCTGTCCGGCAATATTGAGTTGAGCGGCGTTGGTGTTTTGTTGAGAAATTGAAATGTTTAGGGCTTTTCTTTTTGCCGTATTTATTTTGAGTCCTACTATGTTCGCTTCTGCCTCCAAATTATGAGCCCTCTGATGCAGGTCCATTATCCTGTGTGAGAGAGCAGGCAAACGTCATCAGCATAGTCAAGGTGTTTGGGATTGATATTACAGTCCATCGCAGCCCCATACTTCCTTCAGACAGAGATGCCTATGTCTTTATTTTTTACTCCAACCTCCAATGCTTTTTTGAATTTTTTCAAAAGTTGTACTCTTGATCTGTCTGCCAGTTAACAAAACTCAACTTTGGTACAAATTTCAACCTTTTATGTCTAACGATTCAAAATGTATGAGGCACATGAACAGGCAACTGACTCTCACTATAAGGGTTGTGTTCTTACTTATTGTTGCCTTGCAAGTACCGGAACCCTGAAAAGTATTCAAGATAGTGGGTGTATTCAAAATTTTTTTTTTTTTTCGAGGGTTGGTGAAAAATCTTCCATAGACACTATGAGGATAGCAAGCGCGTGCGGTGTCAGATTCTTACTGACTAAAAAAACACCGCCCTGCGATTTAATTTGTTATATATTGCAACTAAGAAGGACCTTATTAAGCAATTTTTCTATCATGAAAAAAACTCGTTCGGCTGGTTACTTTCCACTGAAAGATCCTGCATGTTCCGCAATCTAGGCGCGGTTGATTCCTATCTCGCCAAGTCGAAAGGTTTCGTCCTTTGTAGTCGGCGCAATAAATTGCTTTCATCCAGAATTTGTAGGATTGTATTGTTGACATGTCCGATTAGTCAGTTTCTATGCTTTCTCGCGAAGCTTCTAATTTGAGCTTCGATTGTCGGAATTCCAAGATCCCTGTGGATATCATCGTTTCTAGTATACCACGGTGCGTGGACAATGTCTCTTAGCACTTTATTTTGAAAAGTCTGTAAAATATTGGCATTTGTTTTCTTGGTACAGCCCCAAAGTTGTATACCGTAAGTCCACACCAGCTTTAGCACTTGCTTGTATAAAATCAGTTTGTTCTCAGTACTGAGCTGGGAGTGTTTTCCGAGCAACCAGTTCATTTCTCTATATTTGATTTCGAGTTCTTTACGTTTCATTTTCACGTGCGAATTCTATTTCACTTTTGCGTCGAGTGTCATTCCAAGGTGTTTGGCCTCGTTTGCGAAGTGAAATTCACGTGAACAGATTTAGATTCGTTGAGGGCGATCCCATCGTCCATTCATTTACTTTATTCAATGCGTTTTGCAGTTTTGCAGTCGTTTCTTTGATTGTTTTACCTACGGCTAGGATAGCGGTGTCATCGGCAAACGTAGCCAGGATAGTGCCATCTTCTTTCGGTATATCTCGAGTATATAACAGATAGAGAAGTGGCCCAAGAACGCTTCCTTGCGGTACACCGGCCGAAATTTCTTTGAGCTCCGAGTATTCATTTCCATGTCTAACACGGAAGAGTCTATTCCCGAGATATGATTCTACAATGTCGTATATTGCATGCAGGGAGACTTGTCGTAATTTGTAATTCAAGCCATCATGCCACACCTTATCAAAGGCTTGCGAGACGTCAAGAAATACGCTTGAGCATATCTTTTTTTCTTCAAGTGCTTTCTCGATTACGTCAGTAATTCTATGCACCTGGTCAATCGTCGAATGCTTACTTCTGAACCCAAACTGGTAGTCAGGGATAAGATTATTTCCTTCTATTACCGGTTGGAGACGCCTTAGTAGTATCCTCTCGAAAATTTTGGATATAACTGGAAGTAGCGAAATTGGTCTATAAGATTTTAGTATTAAACATGGTATAGATTTTTAAGATTTTTTTCTTTTGGAAACATCTGAAACAGGCTCAAAGACATTTCTAACAAGTCCTTTGTCATTACAAATGTGTAGGTCAAAACCTACTTCGACGAGGCTATTTATTGATTTGACAGGGACCGCAAGTGAAATTATTTTGGTGTAAACACCAGTTGCCACTTGAAGTGTTACGAGTACACCTGTCAACGTCAGAAACATTTTGACATTCCTATGTACTTGTAGGATTCTGTCTCCATGCCAATAATTTTATATATTTACGAGTTAAACTTTTTCAGCTAAACCTTGAGAAGGTTGTGGGTGTAATATTTCTCCCTTCCAGCAATACTTACTCGTATAATGCACCTCTGTACCTAAATGTATACTTGTGCTTTTTCATTTTTCGGTACCTAAATCTATTTTTAGATTATCATTGTAAAAGTTTAGAATTTATTTAATTTATAAAGTACCTACGTTCAATATGGCTTTTCTCAATAGAATTACTTTTTGATTGAGGGCCAAATACTTTAATATAACATCAATGACACACATAAGCCCAGGCTCACAAGCCTTTTCACACAACAAAGTCTAAGTGATTACATTGACACACTTACTCAGGTCGCCTTATTTGTCAAAGCAATCCTAGCGTGACATTAACATACATTCAAAATCTCTTTAAAGGTCTTTTTTTAATTTTTAAAAAACGCTCTAGGCTTTTAAGCCTCAAAAAGGATTCTGAATACCATTACACCCCATTCTAGGACAAAATGAAAAATGGAATGAGGATGTTGGTATAAGCGACCTTTCACTCTCCCACCCACCAGTCACGCCCATTAAAAATTGCCAAAGACCCATTGATGGCAAAATGACGGATGATAGCCCAATAACCATAAGAACCCCCGGTTAAGTGAAGCTGCACGATAAAAAAAACGAAAGGATAAAAGAGAACGAAACAACCCCAGAAAAAACAAACAAACAACAACAGCAATTTTGAAATGTACCCCCAACCCACCGCCAACGACAGTGATGGATAAGGATACACATACTTATCAACGCACAAGGCGTTGACGTAAGTAAAATAAACGCGCGTAAAGGATCACTACACACAAGACGAATTCAGGCTAAAATCAACATCCATCCGCCGAGCTGCAATCTAAACACAAAACACCCTCGAGTGTTTTTTTCATATCCTTGCATGAGAAATAAAATAATAAAAGTAATAAAGTTGTAAATAAGGACGAAGCCGAAGGAGTATGTGCTTGCGTATGTGTATAATAATAACGCATATAAATTGTTTGCTTGTTGTATAAACGCATCGCGGGCAATTCCTCACCCACCATCACCACGAGACAAGGATTTTTCATGTTCCTTTTTCGAAATATACCCAGAAGCGGAAAAAAAAGGATATAAACTAAGACCAGGGATTAGAAGTTCTCATAAAAATGCCATAAAATTTCCAACACAAGAGGTCGCAAGTCAATGAAACGGAAGTAAGACTCTGATAATAAAGAGAGAGAGAGAACAACCATCGCTTGGTTGTGTCCTTAAATGGAATCCAGAGCGAAAGCCATGGTCTGTCTTCAACAACATCGACTCGACCGGACAGGACGATCAAAAGTATGTTAGCTGGAAAGAAAAAAAAAAAACGTCCTCCGTCTATAAATACATAAATAAAGCGAAACGAAGAAATTGTTTACAAAAATAGAAATATTGCGGACAGTTGTTACATGTGGGAGAGTGTGTGCGAAGTGGGTGGCAAGGATATTCCTCTATTTCACACAACCACCCCGTACTGACAAGGCGTCGGATAAAGAGAAGCTTTTGGCAGGCTTTTAATACCTTTAATGCCACCCGTCGCCGCTGCCGGCCGCCTGGGTAAAGTGTGATGAGATTTTACGGCTGCTCTGAGGCCATTCATATAAATATTAATAAAAACGCTTGCTGTGGTCAGTTTGGTTCTGGATACAGATTCCTTTTTTTTGAGGTTGATTTTCTCTTTTTTTTGAGATTTTTTTTTTGTTTAAGGCAGGATAGAGGCGTGAACATGGCAGCAGATCAAATTGGATTCTGATGGGATTTCGCACTTTCCCATAAAAACAGAAGGGGGGCTGGAGTTGGAGACCAAAGACCACACACTGAAGGAGCAGAACGAATTACTCGTACGATGTGTGTAACCAATGCGTGTTTGTTGTATTAGTGATGTCCTCGTGGTAGCAATTTATTGCAAATGGAACAAAGATTGCTGGAATCATGGGAGGCATTTATTTTTTTTTTTGTTCGTCTTCATCTTCAACTAAATCGGATTGAATCTAATGGTCGTTTTTTTGTTGGTGAAAATTTTATTGCGTAAGGATTTGCTGTTTGGAAATATTTTTGGAAAATGTGTTATGAATTGTGATTTGTTGGCAATTTTGTAAGTTTAAATCGTCTGTGTGTTAAGATAGTCATGATGGTGAACGGCCTTTAATCGGAGAATCAGTTGAAAGGATCCGTGGAAAAGGATGCAAGTAATAAGTGGATGCTTCATTCATTGCATCTTAATTCTTGTGTTCTTGCCCTTTTTCCAGGACTAATTGTGTAAGATTAAGTCTTCAAGTCTCAGGCAAGAACGAGATTGAATTGGAATACATTTTAGTCTTCTTCTTGGATTTGAATATTACTAGCGTCTGGTGTTTTAAAACATTTTCCTGAGACATAAAGTAACTTTGTTTTCTATATGTACATGGTTAAGTTAGGTATCTGAGTGCCCAATAATTAGAACCATGTGAACCTATAAAAAGAAGTACCTGCCAAAAGCACGGCTTCTTTTGATTGGCAGAGCTGGACAATCACACAGGAGATGATGAACGGATTCTATTTACTCTACGTCCCTGCAGCTTCCACAGTAGTCGTTATGAGGTAATCCTAGCCGTGCTGCGTGATTGCCTATGACACAGTGTCCTGTCACGACACCAACAGCTATGCGGATATCCCTTCGATTAATCGATCTATTTTTGTCGTAGACTGGCCATAATGATTTGGCTGTAGCGTATGTATCTAATTGACACCAGCGTTCATTAGCTTCCTCATTAGACTCGATCTCTATCTCCCTAAGCGGTACACTAGCCTCGGAAAGGGCCCGCGACGGGCTTATAAGTGTATGATCTCTGGCTAGTTCATCCGCTTTTTCATTATCAGAGATATCCATGTGACCCAGTACCCAGCACTGGGTTACCATTTTGGCCGCTAAGATAGCGTCCAGTCGCTTTTTACAAGTTTATACGAGTTTGGATCTTAGTGATGTTGACTGTAACGCCTTAATGGCCGCTTGGCTATCAACATACTCGTAGATGCTGATTATTAACCCTGAAATACCTTCCTCAATAATCATATCCACAGCATGTTTTATTGTGGCTATTTCGGCTTGGAAGACAATGCAACCATCCTTAAGTCTAATCGAGCGATGTATATTTCGAGACTCACAGTACCAGGCGCCAGTACCGGCAGTCATTTTGGATCCGCCAGTAAAGATGGCCAGTTCATTCTTGAAACAGACTCTTCCCTCATCCCATGACTCCCTGCTAGGAATTCTAATAGAGAACTTTCGGTTGTAGTTTGGCATGGGGTTGATGTAGTCCGTTTCGGTCCGGAGTCTCAATGTATTCCATCGGTTTAGAATTGAGGCATGACCGTGGGGTTTAGCTTTCCATAGACCGGCTTCCCTTAGTCTTAGTGCAGTTTTGGCTGCCGTGTTCCCACAGTATATGTCAAGTGGAAGAAGATTCAGTTTTGTTCCCAGAGCTGCTGTCGGTATTGATCTCATCGATTCTGTCACCCCCAGACAGCCTGCCCGTTGAATCTTTGTAACGCTTTCAAGTTGGTATTTCTTCTCCAGCGTTTTCCACCAGTCAATCGAACCATAGGTCAAAGTGGGTCATATTTTGTAGCCTATGCCAAAGATGAATCACTAGTGCAAGATCTCACTCACCTCCTCGGCTGTGTGACTGTGAAAGCGCTGCCCTGAAATATACTGCTCGTCCATAGATCAATTCATTGGTAAGGTGCTGAAGTGAATTGTTAAAATCTTTGAACCAATAAAATGCTCAGTTTCGGATGGCATCTTTTTGATGCATCTCCTGAAGACATCCGGAACTCTAGCACTAGGCGAGATCACAGAAACATTCGACAAAGACTTCAGGCCGCTTAGCTTGACTTCCTTAGTTCTTAAAACTTAGAAGAGAATCTTGTATCTTAACATCAAGAGCTCTGCACTGTCCAAATTACTACATTAGAATGCGGGATAGAATGAAATTATTTATTCCGCAAAACCTAGTCACGTCTGGTTGCTGTATGCCGCATGCCACGGTGTCACTATTTGCTCTAATTAAACTAGTATAACACTGATATCTTCAGTTTAATCGTCAACCCCACCAAAACAGCATAAGTAGTGTAGTGATCCCAGCTAAGCTTAAAGGTTATGTCCTCCATTTATCAAAAAGCTCTAGGTCTCAGACTAGACAAGAAGCTAACTTCTGGTTACTTTATACTGGTGTAAAACAGTATTCTAGAAATGTTTTGAAAAGGAATTAAACTCAACAAATGTCATTTGTTTCTGCATCTCTGAGAACCTCCGCAAAAGTAACGTTCTCCACTAATATCCTCGGCAAACAACTACCAACCAACGTAAATGTTCAAAGATTCTCAGTAATGGAAACAGCAACGCACTGGCCAAGTCAGAATCTTATCATCATAACTTCATCTTCCCTGCTCTACTGACTTCCTGATCACCGAAACCGGTTCCAATCTGAGCTACGAAAATTCGTCACTCCACAAAAGTGGATGGAGCTACCTTCAAGTCCTTACAATGAATTATTTACACGACAAAGTCGGTTCCTTCTATGATGATCCGAACATCCACCCCACCTTTAACCTACCACATCAGTGCAGTGGGCTCCAGGCCGAAGTTACCACTATTCGACGGATATTGTCAGACAGTCAAGCTACCATTAAATCCATCATATCTAGCACCACACGAACTAAGACAGAGTGTCTCTAAGTGAGGTAGTACCTATAACCTCAACCTTTCCTGGTAAAATGTAATAAATATAGCGATACTACAGATGAAAGGATCTGAATTATTACAATATTGTGGTAAGAATTGAAGCAGAAAAAGTCCAACCGTGCACTGCACTGATTTAATGATGAAGTGTTTTTGCAAGCAACTTATGTCTATGATCCTGATATCCGTTGCAATAAGCAATTCACTCCGAACATCTGACTTTATCTATTACACCATCATGTCACCCATTATTCATAAACTAATTTAAATTCATGCAAAGTAGAACTACAAGATGAATTTGTTGAATTCCTCAAAACAAAGCTCTCCCATTATACTTATAAGAACTCTCCCAACGTAACGCCATTAATTTATCAGATCTCCAGCAAAATCAATTAACATCCACCAAAGACAAAACACAAAAAAAAAATCAAAATTCAATAATAAAAAAGAATCCTCTTATTCGATATCAATCTAGTGACCCACAGAACGGATAAACTTAATTGAAAACAACCGAAGAGCACAGGGAGTACTGATTCGATATTCCATAGATTTTTCTGCTGCCGTTGTATCTGCACAGAACAAAATTTCCCTTGTCTATCTCGGCAAATAAAAGTCAATCTACAACGCATTGTAGCGCCACTATTACCGAGAGAACGAAATGAATTCCCTTCCCCTATCATATTTTCCTTTTCTCGAAAGTCCTTGCAGCGAATAAAACGTGAGATAATCGCCACTGCAAATCCCAGAAGCAATCTAGATACAGTTCTGTTTTTTTTTGTACGAGTATGTTCTCCATCTTACCCCCATTATTCCCTGTCTAAGACCAACGTCGCCGCCCTATACTTTTAGCTTTGATTCCATTTAAGTTTTTCGTATTATTTTCTCCTTGTGGGCTATCAACATTTCAAATAATTGTCCTTTCATTTCTATTTGCAGGGAATTCACACAAAAGGACATAGAAAATCTTTGAGCAAGGATAATCCATGAGGTTCATTCACTTAAGTTCATTTGAAAATTTTGTCATCCACTGAAGAGAGAAAGGATACGAGTATCTCACACCATCCGATACGGATGCAGCCGTAATTGCGTGTGCTGTTATTCGGATAAAGGACCAAAAAGGACCATGCGAGTTAAATTTCCTGCATCAACCCGGCACATGAATTCTCACACGAAAATTACTCGTTCGGTCGTTTTGTAAGGATTTGGGTGAGTTGTTCCTCCTTTCTACAGATAAACCGAAATGAAGGACATTCAGCTTAAACGAGTGCAAGTGCAATTTTAACTTGCCAGCAGTCAGCCACATTTCATCACAGGATAACACTTTCATTCCGCACATTATCCTCATCTTTCGTTGGGATTTGGAATAGTTTTTCCCCCAGCACACACATTTGCTTTAATGAAAAAGAAAGGATAATACCTAGTCCCACACACCATGCAGCTCGCAATTGTACTCGATATTCCAGTTCAATGGACGATTTTTGTCACGTAGTGTCGGTAGTTGGTTGGTTGGTTGGTTGGTTGGTTGGTTGGAGTGTCCTTTACTATTTTTATTTATTTATTTTCATTCGACCGCAGCTAAATGTCTAATCCGGAAATGCTATGATATCCTTTCCACCCGTTTAGTGTTGTGTTGTGTATAGTTTAGTGAACATATATGTATATCGATATTTCCGCTAAATATCCGTTCATATTATGGTCGTGCGGTGATCCTGTGGTTTTGTTCGCAATCTACAATTCAATTTTTAGCTCTGATTGTCCAAACGCAATTCTTGTTTTTCTCTTAGTATATACTACTTCAAGGATTGTGCCTGGACATCGTGGCTCGAAATACGAATTCAACTATAAAAATAAAATAAAATCCTTGAAAAGTCAGTGTACAGTGAATATACGTAGAGTGTGTCCTATGAGTATGAGTGCAAGAGTGTTTGAATTAAATTGTGAGCTCTCAACATGATCGGATATCACGGTAAGTGTTGCGATTTCCGGGATTTTTAAACGAAAAAAAAAAGAAAAACAAATCTGTCGTCTCCACACCCGCAGTGAGCAGTAATCACAGAGAAATAACACCCAAAAGGAGGCGTCACTTTACAATTGAATACCATAAAACTTTTCTCTTTCATTTCTCGTGCAACCGCATTCATGGCGAAGTAACGAATTGTGTTCAGAATTTCTCTTCCTTTTCCGTTTTCAGGTTTTTTTTTTTTTTTTTTATATCCTTAGCTGCCCACTTGAGATTCTTTCATTCTTCACCATACGATGTACATAATAGTAGTGTATGGTTGACTTTATGACATCAAAATGTATTTGGACATACGCCCAGTGAAAGGACGAAGAAAAAAGAAACCAAAGAGTTTATTCCCATATGACACGAGAGATGTAGTGCAGTTTTATAGTTTACTATATTACATTTATTGCTCTCGGAGTCGTTTTTTCGGTAATAAAAAGGATATGCCGTATGTGTGTAAGTCGACAAAACGACTCACGAGGTACGAGTACATAGAGTTACTCTCAAAACTGATATCGGTGGTATTTATGTGAGTTGTGAAACGAGACTGTTAACATAAAAATAAAGCTTAGAAAATTATTTCCGCAAAATTCACTTGACTGGAAGTAATGGGAAATTAAGGAATTCCTGCTGTGAGAGGTTCTTAAATAAACTGGCACTATTGTCGACATAACTTTCAGCATTTTATGGCGGACGCATTTTTATATAGTTACGCCTTAAACAAAAATACGTATATTAGTTCAGTAATTATTATGCAGTGACAGTCATTAGGTAGTAGATGCGAACATCATGGAATTAGTATGGCTCTACATATGAGAATGAACTCGTTACACAATATCTGTGTAATTTAGTATTACAACAGCTGATAGCTAGAAACTCACTAGATTTACTAGAGGTGGGCAACTATCGGTAGTCGTTACTTTCGATAATTCTTGATATCATTCCATTGTTCTAATTGAACCTTTTAATGAAATCTAGTTTAACTGACAAAAAATCTATTTTATGCCGTACAAAATGTTGCTAAAATGTTAACTAGACCTAACGTACTGAACTCAAAATTGACTAAGAATGCAGTCAACCTCATAAATGTCAAATGCTGTAATTTTTATTTATTCCAATTTATCCCGATATTCCCATTAACGTGCAATGTGTAAACTAAACTAAAAACTAGTTTTAGAATAAAATTGCGAAGCAAAATAATGATTTTTACCTAAATAACTGATTTCAACATTTTGTGCAGCTCACTAAAGTTTCAAGCAGAAATACAGTCAACTGATAGAAAAATAAAAACTAATTTTGCAGTCAATTCGAGGTCTCTCTACGAATCAACGACTAATTAATAGTTAGTGTCTAGAATAATGCACGTACACAATGTCAAAACAATTTCTCGTTTTAATTAATTTAATTATGGAATCGATAACGCTTTAAGACAATCGATTTTTGATTATTCATTCAGTCCAAGACATTGAAACGTTAAAGAGCAGTTTCGTTCAAAACTTACTAAGTAAGAGAGTAATCCTAAAAGATTTTAATTAAGAAACAAATAATTTCGGGCATTCACTGCATGGTATTTATAACTATCGATAGTAAGCGATAGTTTTTTTTTTTTTACATCGATTATTTTCGGCTTTTCTTCGAAGACCCTATTGCTAGTGAATTGTTTTGACAGATGACGTTTTTCTTGTGTTCTTATCTAGTTAAGTATTCTAGCGATTAATTTCTTCGGTATATCCCCTCCAGCGCTAGTAGTTTTGTCGTCGTTTTGTTACATTCTAGCATATTGCTAGGAACTAAGTTGTTTTTGCAGCTACTGGTACAGCAGATACATGTACATATTAGGAAGCCGGAAAAATACTACGTGCCTACCTATTATATATAATCACCTCAGAAAGAAAGGAAAGTCGCCTAAAGAAATATTGAAAGACATGTTATCTGCTTCAGGATTCTAGGCTCTCATGGTTGAGTTGAACATGAAAAAAATGGGTGCGCGCTGGAAACCGAAAATACTCACGCCGTTCAACAAGCAACGACGACTCGAGTGCTGCAAAGATTTTTACAACCGAATTGTAACTGTAGATGTGACTTGGGTTGACTTTTTCTTTTTTTTTTGCAATTTGAAAAGAGAATTACGACGCCGGAGATTTGCAGATGAGAACGAGATCAAAGCAAAGAAAAAGAATATTTTTGTCGGTGGTATTAAGGCACTGAATGCCTGAGCGCGAAATGCATTTCACTCACACGAGAGAGATTATATTGAGAAATAACATTTTTTAATCGAATCTCTTCTTTCACTTAACGCCTTAGGCCGCTATCATTATCAGCCGCCCCTCGTTTTGTTTTAATGGATTTAATAATTGAATCGATAACGATTTAAGACCATCGACTCCTGATTATTCATTCAGTCCAAGACAATGAAATGTTAAAAAGCAGTTTTTGTTCAAATTATATAGATCTGCAATGGAAAGCTGAGTAAGTAATAGACTAATCCTAGGAGGTTTTAATTGAGAAACAAATAATTTCGAGCATTCACTGTATACGAGTAGTATTCATAATTATCGATAGTAAGCTATAGTTTTTTAATATCGATTGTTTTCGGATAGTGAATTGTTTTGACAGTTGACGCTTTCTTCTTTTTCTTTTCTAGATAAGTATTCTAGCGAAACATTTCTTCGTTGTATCACCTTCATATTTTGTCCCCTAGCGCTAGTAGCGGAAAGTTTTGATGGCCCTTTCAATCTTCGATTCGAGTAGATTGCTTTGAACGCACCTATTAAGTTGTTTTTCGAGCTACTGGTACAGTGGATATATTAGGGAGCTGGTAAAATACTAGGTGCCTTACCTATCATACATAAACACCTCAGAATTTGAATAACATTTTAATTTCAATGATGAATACCTATTAGGCAGAGAATACTGCCAGTGAGTGTGGTCCAAAATGCATTATTTTTCTATTATTTTTTTATTGCAATCTAGTCTTATAACTGGCTCTGCTAATTAGCTTCTAAGGTATTTACTCCTAATGAAATAGCTCATAACTTCTAACAATAAATACAATAACTCCTAATTATGGATCTACAGGGCATCTAACAAATTGATCCTGATCCGAATGTATCTTTGGCACACAGTTTTAAATTCTTCCATGGCAATAAAAGAATGAAAGGAATATTAGGTTGAGTAACGCAGCAGTAACCAGCTTTCCAGTTAGAACTTGTGCTCGGTTTATCGTCCTCATCACTGTGGGGCTCTTCATCATCTCCAACGTTACTATCAAAAACATATTCGTCGGGCTCCATTTCCACGCAAATGTCATTTTTAGGAAACACCAACTCCAATGGCACAATGACCAGTAATTATTCCAGAAACGACCCGTGTATTATAACGACTAAGTTTCACCAGAGAAGTTGATCTCTTCTTGCTAAAGGCCGGCTATAGCGCCCTGGCCGTTGCGCATGTTTCCAGATGAATCCATCGTCGGTTTGCTCTATCGATGGTTTCGTCTTCTATTTTCTTTCGTAAGCAACTGATTGGGGTTACTACAAAAGGGGGGGCCCGCGATAAGTGCAGCGCCGATCCTTTCCTAGCAAGCTCGTCAACCCTTTCATTTCCTTCGATATCCATATGCCCTGGAACCCAGCAAAGGGTCACCGCATTGGCTCTGGATATTCCATTAAGACCGATTTGCAGATTCTCACAAGCCTTGATCTAATTACAGCAGAGTCCAGAGCCTTAATGGCTGCCTGGCTGTCTATATAGACAGTTATTGTTTTACCAACGATACTACTCTCGCGTATAATTTCCGCAGCCCGTATGATGGCTGTGATTTCGGCCTGAAAGACGCTGCAATCGTCGCTTATTCTAAAGGAGTTGTTTATTCCTAGGGCCTCACAATAAACTCCGGCTCCCGTGCCAACGTCCATCTTAGAACCGTCGGTATAGAACGCCAGTTCCTTTTTCTTCATGGTTCTCAGGTTAATCCAGTGCGTTCTGTCAAGAATTCTTATGTTGAATCTCCTTTCAAATGCTAGCGTAGAGGTCATGAAATCAGTTTCCGCCGATCTGCTGGTAGTTCCCCATCGGGACAAAATGGAGGCATGGCCGTAAAGGCTCGATGACGACAATCGGCCTTCTCTCAGTCTTACAGCGGTTTTAGCCGCCAGACTGCAAATTCTTCTGTTTGTAAAACTTTTAAAAATTTGAAAAAAATTCCCATATTTTTTATCATCCTAAAACACCATTATAGGCTTCTATGGCTGACGTTGTCCGAGTGTGCCTCATATGTAGGTTAGGTTAGGTAGATGGGTGGCTTGTGACAAAGAGTCACTGCTCACTTAGATCAACAAATTCTGGTCCATTGTGCCCAATCATTTAACCCTGGAAGCTTGCCTCATAAAAACTTAAAATCCTTCCGGTTTGACCTAAAGAAAAAAAAATGTAATTGGTCATCAATTACCTTCTACATCCACTGATATTCGAAGTAGGCAAAGAAATTTAAAAGTCTTCATCGAAAGTATTTACGTTTCTGTTTATACTTTCGTAAGCCGGTCTTATCTGCATCGCTGGTAGCAAAGGCAAAGAAAGTATTTTATGATAGGCCTAGGAGGCATGTTTAGAAGTTCTTAAAAATCATGCCAAATTTTGTTGCTGTGGTTCTCCTTATTGTTTGACAGTAATGAAACCAGCCACCGAAAATTTGACCAACATTAAAACTTTCTTTTACAGCATTTTGAAGCGCTACCTTATAGTCCGTCATTATGCTTTGGGATGTCAAATCCACTATGTTTTTATGTAATGTATGCTAGCAGCGTTGTGCAACACTTCCTTGACTTCTTGTTGAGCAATATAAACAAAAAGCGAAATACCTGTAGACATGTAAACCGTGATATAAAAATGTTTTTTTTTTTATAATTTGCACGTGTGAATGGGGTTATGAATACCCTTATACTAATTTTTAGGACACGGGCGTTTTGAGGAAAGGGGTAGAGACAGAGAGAAACTCAGCTGATATTAAGTTTCAGTGAACACCAAGGATGGCTGTCCAGATAACTGGGGAGTTTGTTTGTTTTTGCTTTTGTCGTTGCTCATAATTCACAGTATTTTTTTTCCGTCATCCTGATGTCATCGTGGTTGATGACAAAGTAAAGTTGCATTTTAGTCATATGACCGCCAGTGTTATGCCTTCGCAGTAGAGTTGTAGAGTAGAGTTTTTGTTTATCTCATACGAAATAAATAGATAATTATTGACATCAGGATTCGAACCGTGAGCCTGTAGCGTGACAAGCGATGATGTTACCTCTACACCACGGCCACGCTCTATTTTGCCGATTATAGAACTTCAACTTCAATAGCTCAATTGTTTTACCAGCTATGTGGCATCTTGTTGGCACCATCTTGTTGGAACCACATATCACTGATGTCAAATCCATCCATAACATGGCACGATAGCGAACTCCATTGACCGTAACATGGAGATCATTTTCATCGATGAAAAAATACGGTCCAATCACAACTCCGGCATGAAATCTGGTCACTTTGTGTGGATATAATGGAGTCTCTTGAAGCACATGTGGGTTTGTTGCTGCTGTCCAATAACGCATATTTTGCTTATTGACATTAACCCAAAAATGAGCTTCATCGCTGAAGATGATTTTGCGATGAAATTCAGGATTTTCTTTAAACTTTTGCAGAGCCCAATCGGAGAAGTTTCGGCACTTCAAATGATCAAGTGGCTTCAGTTCTTGAGATAATTTGATCTTGTATGGATTGGTAATTTCGTTCTAAACAATTTCCACATTAGGATCTCCGTGAAGGTCACTGTTTTTTATATACCAATGGTGTCCATATTACTTGGTTTGGTACAACCCCAGAGTTGTATTCCATAATTCCATAACTCCGGATGTTCAGCTCTTCTCTTCTCTTTTTAACAAAGGCTTTCCACCTTAGTTTGTCATGTAAGGTCATGCCCTGGTACTTCGCTGTATTTGCATAGGAGACTTCTCTCTAATTAACATAAAAAGATACATTTATTTTTTTTATTTGTAAACTCGACGTGAACGGACTTAAGTTCATTTAGTTTAATTTAATAATTGTTTAATAATAGAAATTTGCAGCTTAGCGACTACAGTATTGTGTGCAACAGACATTATAGACGTATTATCGGTAAATATAGCTATAACGTCGTTTTCAGAGTCTGGAATGTCTGAAGTATACAACAAATATAGAATTGGACCCAAAACGCTGCCTTGAGGTACACTAGCTTGCATTTCTTTCAGTTCAGAGTATGCGTTCTCTTGTTTGCTTCTAAAATATCTCTTCGAGTTGTAGATTTTAAAATTGTAGAATATTTTGAAGGCAGGCTTTTTTTAAGCTTACGTGCAAGTACAAGCCAAACCTTATAAAATGCCACCTCAAGGAAGACAGTGGTTCTTCGATGTCTATCCTGTGGACTTGGTTAATCGTTGAATGTTCCGAAAGCTGAATTGATGTACCGGAATTAGGTTTTTTTTTTTTTCAATAATTTTATTTATTCTTTTCACAAGTACAAGTATTTTTTTCAAAAATGTTGACATGATACGCAGCAATGGTACTGGTCTATATGAAGATGGCTATTGTGGTGATTTTCCTGGCTTAGCTATCTCTATAACTTCTGCAATCTTCCAAAGCTATGGGACACACTTCGGTTTGAATGAAGCGTTTATTATGTCCCTCAGGTTGATGCAGGCTTTTTTTGGAAGTTGTATGAGAATTTTTCCGGTTATTAGGTCGAACCTAGGAGCTTTTTACTTTGGCTCTATATCTTCATATTCTTTTTCATCTGGATTTGGTTTGAATATGGCTTCGAGGTGCCTTTTGTTCATTATTTTTATTCCATTTTTCATTTCGATCGAATGGATTTGTGTTCTTGGCTTTACTATGTTTTTAGTTGCTTTCCAGAGAGAATAATTCGTGCCTTTGTCGTTTTTTCAACTCTTAAGCATTTGTGTACGATAATTTTTATCCTGTGAGGCTCTGTTGTTGCCATTTACTCCTTGCTTTCCATTTTCCGCTATGAATTTTCTAATTTCTGCTGGATAATTAGTTTCTGTCGGTTTCTTTTCATGTTGTAGTGTGTTTTCCCAAGCAGATTGTTGGATAAATTTTATTTTTCGACTTCATCATCTAGATGTTGTGTGCATCTCATTTGAAGTTTAAGTTTTATTCTTTTTTCAAAACTGAAATTAAAACTATTCCAATTTGTTCGGTGACTTGAAAACGTGGGGTTGGTATCTCTTGGAACAACGTCCTCTCTCATACGGTAAGTAGAATTCCAGAGTGGTCAGAGCTAATTTCATGGTTTTCTTCTATTTTTAGGAAGTTGCTGATAATATATACAATTACGAAAAAATATATTTAATGGTATTTTAGAATGATCCGACGGCCAGTATGCCCTGCATCCCATAGAATTCATACTGTTTAGCAGTTCTTTTCCTTTGGTTGTTGTCAAACGTAAGCAACATTTTAAATATTTTTGGCATTGAAGTCTCCTTCATCAATCTTT
This sequence comes from Pocota personata, assembly GCA_963082735.1. NCBI lineage: Eukaryota > Metazoa > Arthropoda > Insecta > Diptera > Syrphidae > Pocota > Pocota personata. The sequence continues at coordinate 20,118,002 of OY720431.1, forward strand.
TACGAAATGGTTTAAAGAATGGTTTCGTAGAGTTACTAACAACAACTATGGAATAGTTTTGGTTTGTATTCTTATGGTAGTTGATTGAATTTAATTTGTTGTGAATTTCAACTCTTCATGGTATTGTATATAATATTTCTCTGCTGTTCTTTCCGATCAAAAAGACTTATTATAATGAGCAGGGATTGAAATGGGTCTGATTCGACAGGGACATATCCCGATATTTTTTTGTATCACTAACCTTGTACCTTGATAATATCCACCCAGATTTTGTAAAAATTTTATTTCAAACTATATTGCCTCAAATTACCCACATTTTCAATACCATCCTTATGACATGCGCCAATCCAAATCTCTGGAAAAAAGCAAAAATTATTCCGATTCCAAAAAAAAACTAATACTCCGGAATACAGACCCATCGCTATTCTTCCATTTTTATCTAAAGTCTTCGAATTTCTAATAAGTCGTGAAATAAAGGAATATGTCGAAAACAAAAAGCTATTAACCCCTATGCAATCGGGTTTTCGATCAGGACACAGCTGCATAACAGTATCTAATGCTATTCGTCAAGCTTTTGATGAAAATAAAACGCCATTGTTGGCATTACTTGACTTCTCTAAGGCTTTCGACTGCGTAAATCAGTCAATTCTTTATAATAAACTATTAACCCAATTTAATTTCTCTAGTCCCACTAACAAGCTAATATTCTCGTATCTCACTAATCGTGTCCAAGTTGTTTCGCATAATTCCAATCTGTCTACATTTCGTCCTGTTAATAGTGGTGTCCCGCAAGGGTCTATACTTGGCCCATTGCTCTTTTCTATGTTCATTAATGTTCTCCCAACTGTATTATGCCATTGTGTGCGATGTTCAGCTCTATTTAAGCTTTCCAATTGGAATGGTGGAAGATTCAGTTGCAAGATTGAATGAGGATCTCCGCTCTGTGATTAGGTGGTCGACTCAGAATGCACTTATGATTAATCCCGACAAAACCAAAGTTATCCTTTTCTAAAAAAACAAACCTAATCTTCTTGATTTTCCCAAAGTAGAACTTCTCTCTATGTGTATATGACGTATTCGTCACCCATGTAAAGAATCTTGGAATAATTTTTGATAGTGAGCTTACTTCGAACGACCACATAAACAGTATAGTGTCTAAAATATATGCATCCCTCGGAGGTCTTTCTATTAGTAAATCAATATTACCTATTGACACTAAGTTAAAACTTGTAAAGGCACTTATCATACCAATTATTACTTATGGCTGTGAGCTTTTTGCTGACTGTGACAGCACTTCTTTACTAGAATTATAAAAGGCTCTAAATTCAGCTGCTAGGTATGTGTATAATCTTGGTAGGTATGATCATGTTTCCGCAAACTTCTTGGTTGTGATTTGGAACCTTTTTTAAAATATCGATCCTGCGTTCTACTCTTCAAAGTTATTCACAAGAAACAACCTGCATATCTATACAGTAAGCTTGTCCTATCAAGATCTAGTCGCTATATAACTTTAAGACCGTCTATGTATACATGCTTGACTTCACGAAGACAGAAGTTGCTCTCATTTATTATCTTAATCTTCTTAGTCTAAATGTTTGCAACTATTTACTCTTTGTTTTAGTTTTTCTTGTCTTTAATTTGTATTTCTCTTTTAAAATGTACCTCTTTCATAATTGTATTTTCAACACACTAATTCATTTTGTATATAAAATAAGTTTACCTTTTCCTACCTGTACTCATTTTAAGTGTATTCTCTTACATGTACAGCGATTATATAATATATAAATAAATAAATAAATAAATAAAAAGTCTTTTGCTGAATGGAGCACATTTGGCTTTTAAAGCGTCACATTCATAAGGGATCTTTTTAATATTCAGAATGGTATACATAAAAAGGAATTCAAAATGGTCTGTTTATCTGTCCATCAGTATGTCACTTAATTTTCAATTTTAATTTTGGTGGGGGCGAAAGCTCCCCCAGAGAGAGGGAAGAGTGTTTAATAACCCTCTCGACATCATTTATGGTTATAATGAAGAGAAGGGGACCTAGATGGCTGCCTTGCGGAACACCAGAGGTGGCCAAGAAAAGAGTCGATAAGACGGATCTGAAGCAAACTCTGTAAGAACTATTTTCCAGGTAAGAAGATATCCATTTTAACAATATGGGTTCGAAACCGATTGCAGATAATTTGAAGAGGATTAAGTTGTGAGATATCTTATCAAAAGCCTTACTAAAATCAGTTCCAATAACGTCGACTTCTTTGCCATTCTCTAAGGCAGACAGGGCGAAGGACACGAATTCGACTAAGTTCGTTCTTTGATCCCTTTTTGTGTATGGGGGTTATGAAAGAGGTCTTCCAAATCTGAGGGGATTCTTTTAGTGATAGAGACAAACGGAGAAGATGAGAGAGGGGGAGGGAGAGAATGGAAGAGCATTTTTTAAGAAAAATGGCAGGGAGACCGGAGAATTCATCATTAAGATTTTGTAGTTTATTTTCAATTACAGCAGGATCAAAAGGCAGGGACAGAAAGGGTTATCAATTCCGAGGTTGGGATTTGACATCCCTGCCATACGGCATCTGTCAAATGGATCGTTTAACCATGGCTCAATGCATTTAAAAATTGTTCCAAAGTTCCCTGGCCCTTTAATTTCGTTATTTGGCGACATAAATTGGCCACCAAGATCATGTGGTCTGACCCCGTTGGATTTTATTTTGTGAAGCTGTGCTAAAGATCGTGTCTATGCAGAAAATCCCCAAACTTTGGAGCACTTAAAAACCGACATTCGTGAAGTTATGGCCGCAATTCAACCAGAAATGTGTTGCAAAGTCATAGAAAATTACCCCACAAGAATCGAAGTTTGAAAATACTCCCGTGGCGGCCATTTACTTGGTATTACTACTCACATATTGTAGAGGAACTACCAAAACTGGGACCCACAATTCTGTCGGTCTGCCTGTCCTCGGACTGTAGCGTAATCGAAGCCGGATTTTCTTTAAATTTCATATCTGTGGGGTTTGTGGTTTTTTTTTAAGAGGGTGAAAATCTCGAAAGATACAATGTGGATCTCAACCGCACTAAAAACACCTTCGATAATGAGTCAAGATCAATCTTTATTTTGTTGTCTTATATTCAATTTCTCTCCACAGTTAAATCATAAGCTCGTGTGGCTTAGTTATGCAAAATACTGAGTACATCTAGGACTACTTCTATCTCAAGGTTGACATGTATCTGCAATCGTTGATTCCCATAATTAAATGCCATACGTTCAGACTGGCGTAAGTATTTGCTGATACAGAATCATTTTGTTTTGAATAGATAGTTCCGAATTACGTCTTATTAACCAGTATAGCTTTCTGTTTCTCTGGAAAATATCTGTTTACTGCAATAGATTTCAGTATCTCATAGTATTGTCTAGGTAGGTCCCTATGCAGTTTGAACTCCAAACTTTTATGCCATATCTTGTTTTTCAAAAATTTTTGATAATATCGGGAGTAACGATATTGGCCTATAGAAACCAAATTCTTATCTTATTTTGGTATTGTGACTACTTCAGTGATCTTCCGGTGATGAGGTACATTTCTTAGTTCAAAGAAGCATTAATTAGAATCTTGTGTTTTATTGTGGCTACGTCCGGTAGTTCTTTCAAAATTTGAGCGGTAACAAGATCGTAACCTGGGGCTTTTTTATTCGATGTTTTAAGCCTGCACACCCGACAGGTGTTCTCCAAAAAGATCAGCGGACCCATTTTCCATCGGGTACCTGTGGGTCTTGTAGTTGCTGCCTATTTAAATATTTCGCTGCTTTCCAGAGCAAATAGTCAGTGTTTTTATCAGTCGTCGAATTACGTAGGAATCTTTTCGTGGAAGAATTTTCAAATTCGGTAATAAATTTGTTTAACTTGTTATTTAAACTATTGAAGATAGTTTTGTCTTCAGGATATCTAAATTAAAATTTAGAACTTGTCATACTTATAGACATATTTTTAGAAGCCTTCAACTATTCAAGAACAGAATCAGCATTACATCTAAGTTCGCCTTCCCTGTGAAAAATTTATAAAAAATACAGGGTAGTCCAATTAATGGTTGTCGAACAGAAAAATTGTCTAATTTTCTGCATATGCGTGTCTTCTCGCCCTCTTCCAGAAATTGACGAGAAAATAAGTATTTAATACGAGAGTTACAAAATAGACACGAAGTAGAATTATCTAATGCAAGTGCGTCCTTCAGTACACCACCAAAAGCTTTGACTTAAGATCCTCGAATACACTTAAGTTTTGACCTTAAAGGAGGCAGACTTTGAGTTTTAAAATATAGACCTACTTATGTATTATTTCCCAACGTGCGTGTGTTTGTAGGCAACCTTCAAAAACACCTGGGTGACCTATAAAGCCGAAATTTTGCACACCCACAGAATGTATAGCAGTCGATATTGGGGATCACTCGGTCCGTCCACCTGCTTTTAGCAGAGTGATTCCATATCTGTTGGCATTCTTGCAGACTTGTTACCCTCGATGATAACTGGGTATTACTTCTCTCTGCTATCGGGGAAGATTGACTGGATATCATGCGAGCCACAACATATACCACTTTGTAGAAAGTTGTTCATTGTTCGAAAAGCCCTGCATTCTCTGAATGTGTTAATTATGTATGATGCCTCCGTGTTCGTCCAGTAGAATTTTGTCTTCATAGAACAGGCGCATAAATGGCACCCATAGAGCTTTATCGATGTCAAAACTCTCATTAAGAGGAGTCCTCTACTATATTTTGGCCCGTTGTTGTTGGCATGATTCTTGCTAGGGCAGCGGATTATTTACCTTTGCAGTCTTGTCAGCTGCATGCTGCAGCTGTTGCTTAAACGTTAGCCTTGCATCTATAGGATGACCAGATAAGAACGATAGGAAAATAAAATTAAATAAAACAACAACGGTGTGAGATGTCAAATTGATTCTGACTTTATTTTAAAGCTACTTTCATGCCATTATATATGGAATAGCACATCATTTAAATGGCTGCCTCAGCTTCGCTAGCAGTCTTTCAAGCGGTCGGTCCTATTTTTGATGACCCGATCCAATATGTACGGCGTTATTCCGGCAATAGCATCTCGAAACTTAGCCTCGAGCTCGTCCAAAGTAGTTGGCTTTTTAGCGTAGACTAATGGCTTGACGAAGCCCCAGAAGTCGCATGATCACGGCGGCCAATTAATGAATGCTCGCCGTGAGATGATCCAGTCGCCAAAATTTCTCCTTCACTACTTCGAGCGTTGCGTCGCTTGTAGCGCCGTTTTGTTGGAACCACAGCTCGGCTGTATAGATGTTGTCGAGCTCTGGTCACAGAAAGTTCGTTAACATCGTTCTAAACTGAGGACCATTGATGTTAACGGTGTCTCCTTCTTCATTTCGAAAGAAATAAGGTTCGATGATGCTGCCGTGCCATGAACCGCACCAAACAGTCAATCTTTGTGGATGCATTGATGCATAGCCGCTGAGCCAAAAATGGGCCTCGTCCGAGAAGATGATTTTTTTGGCTAAAATCCAGATCTCCGGTCAACATTTCCAGCGCCCAATTAGCGAACTCACGGCGTTGTCTACAGTCGTCCGGCTTCAATTCTTGCGTCAACACAATCTTATGTGGATGTCGGTCCAAATCCAACCGGAAAATAAGCCTGGTTGATTCAGCTGATCTGGGTCTTCTTTGATACTGGCTATATTTGCTTCACTTCGCACCGATTTACAACTGAACCGATAATATTTTTTAATAATTTCCACACGTTCGGGAAGTGTCAAACGATGCGCGATGAAATGGCAAACCTTACTGAATAATGTGACAGCTGGATGTTATTGGTAACTTTGACAGCTGTTGAAACATTATAACTGCAAAAACTATCATTGCTATCTGGTCACCCTTTATAATAGAGCAGTGTTATCGTCCACTGTTACTGTGATAGTTTCTGTCAGTTTTTTGATACTAATGAGTATTACTTCGGTTTTGTCCTCTGCAAGTCGTAGACACATGCATGTCAGCAAGTTTCGAACTATTCTGATAGCTTCGTTGTAGTCATGCTCTAGCTCTTCCAGAAGTTTGGCTACAACAACGATTGCTATGTCGTCAGCGAAACCAATTATCTTTGTTGACTTCGGGGTTCTCAATCTAAGGATTTCATCATACATCAAGTCCCATAGTAGCGGACCTAGTACGGAACCTTGGGGAACGTCGCCTGTAACATACAGCAGTACCCTATATCTGAAGTGGTCCGCCATAACCTTCTGCAGGTAGTCGGGCACTCTTTTGGCGAGGAGTGTTCATAGGATGTTTAATCAGTTTGCGGTATTGAAAGCGGTCTTAAGTCCGTACTGTTTACTTCCGCCCTTCCATCGTCTTCCTTCGATGACTTTTATCGCCGTACTGACGACTTCACCTATAGCATGTATGTATCGCTACCGGCACAAACACTATTGACACCGAAATGCTCTAACGTAAGTACCAACATATATCACACTTATCAGCACATACTAACAAACCCCAACAAACCTCTGCATTAATTTATAGCCTAACTATGTATTTTACCATCTACATATGTACGTAGGCCAAATATGTCCTGTTATTTTATTGGCACAGCATTGAACAGCCTAACATTGTATCTTGGAGACATTTGCGTTGCTATGTCTCTAGCCGATGTTCATGGGAGATAGCACCTTATGTGTCTCTAAGACAACAACAACATCAAGCATGTCTCTGGTCTTTGACGAACTACAGACACAGAGTTTATTCGGCCAGGGTCAATGGTAGGTTAGTTTTAATGTAGCTTGGTTTTACGTCTACTTGCGGATTTTATTCTGGTCTCCCTCTGTGGTATTGACGATGTGTATGTGAATCTTTTTTCGATCTTGAAATTTTGATCTGTCTTGTTAATCTATTACAGAGACATTATAAAAGTCGGTCTCTCATATCTGTTTGTCTCACATCAAAAAACAACTACGGCAGTAGTTTTACTTTCAAGAAAGTACATGTTCTAGGAATATTTGATTCTAAAATTCAAGGCATGCGACAGTTGACCACCAGTTATAAAAATCTTAAAGCAAGTCTTGTCACATCCTTCTTTAAATGGCACACTATTCACTACAAAGGAATTCTACATTTGCTTGAAGGTTTCAATAGTTATTTCAAATGCAAAGAGACTGCCATAGGCAACACAAAGGGGCTACGCCTGAAAACAGCTTAGGTACTTCCAGCATAAATAAATCATTTCTACTCGAAATGTCAAAGCCAAGTACTGCGCGACAGTGTGCAATAGCATTACAGCTCAATAAGAATCGGTTGAAAAAGGAAATGTTAAAAGCGCAAACAATTTAATAGAGAGCTTAATTTAATGGTACGGCATTTCTCACAGACAAACTGAGGTACATTCACTGACGACGCCAATGACTTCGAGACCAAATTACCCACCGAGGAGTGTGCTTTCTGGCAAATTGTGCCAATTAAAATCAAAATGTAAGAATCTGTCCCAAGTGACATGACAATGGCCAAAGTAATTTGCTAAAAACAATTCGCGACGTTTACTTGCAACTAGAAAACCAAGCCAAAAAGGACGAGATACATACTCGTACGTATCTCACCCCCCTTCAGTGTTAATTATTTTTCACAATTGTTTTTCTGGATACAAAGTGCAGTTATCCAAAGGAGACTGTTGTGACACCCAACTACTCGTACTATTAATTTCCCAAAGGTGTCGCTAAAACTATGTATACTCCCAATACGAACCGACATCCTTACATGGCAGCGGGACTCTTGTAACCAAGTTCGGGAAGTATCTTTACGTCAGGTCTTCGGCGCGCTGAATAATTGCTTTTTAATTGCCGGCGTTCCGTCACCGGGTGCGGAAATTGCATTTTGTGGTTTTTCAATATTTCGCCGGGGCGCACTGATGGATGATGGCTGAAGTGCCTTCGATGGGGTAAGACTTTTTAATACACTACAGTAGCAGCCCGTTGTGAAAATTATCAAGAAAACAGTTGACACTTGGAGCTGGGCGGCAAGGGAGAAGTGCATAAATTGTCCAACGATCTACGAACGCAGCTGGATGACTGATGGAGAGATGGAGTGCGGTTTAGTTTCAAAAGTCAAAAGTTCGCAAATAATCAACACAGCACATGGCATGGGGTCGGTTGGATCCTTGTATAGATTAGACGCGCCCATGCTGCAGGATAGTGGTAAGTGCGGCTGCTTTCGTTTAAAGTCAACAAACCCCGAGACCGGATTCACTTCCTCGAAAGTGCAAATACTGAACCACTGACAATGAAGGCTGTTGACACACAGGGGGCGGGCGGCGGACGTCGCCCATTGTAATAAACTAGAGACAGGGCAGTACATAGCTTACTCGTAACCCGCCATGGAGCAGTCAGAATGGTAGTTCTAGTGGTTGCCATGGTGATGGCGCAATAGCATAGATTACATTTTTCTCTGTGTTTAGAGTTTATTCTTGTCTTCGCACTGCTATAGTGGAGCGCGAACCCACTTCCTGTGGTAGCGGGTGTTGCCAGTTTAATATATAATGGCAGTAGTCAAGGGCTGTACTTAATGAGTAAACGGGGAGTTGCACAGTTTTAATGTGACGGAAGTTTCTTTGAGATGGAGTTGGTGAATCACCACGTCACGATGTAAGCCAAGTTACATGTTCGCTTTGTGGTACGCGCTGTACTGTAGATTTAAGTAAACTTATTAACAGGATATTTTCAGGGCGAGTTATTGTTGCAATTACTTACACAAAGTCGAGGAACTCTCAACTTTTAATTGCAGATAAGTTTAAGATATTTTCCGGCAATTGAAGCACGGTTGTGTTTTAAATTGGCGGATTGACTGGAGAGATTCCATTCGACACGATCGCTTTGGGAATGATTGGTGACAGTTACATCTAGAGTGTGCAGATTTCCCCAGATGCACGTAGAATCGTTAGGGTTGCATTGAATCTATAAAGATGGTATTAGGGAAGTAAACCACTAGCAATTAATTGGTTTATTCGTTGAATACTGTACTGTCATCAGTGGTGGTGTATTCATAGGAGGACATGAGCATATAAACTGCTAATCTCGTTACAGAAAAATCCCACGTAAACAATTTATTCTAAATATTTCTAATGCACTCTTCCACAAAGCTTTTCTTTTCATTTACATAACGTTTATAAGGACGCCGTTTACCAACATTGTTGCACAATAGTTGTTTGTTTACATTTGTTATTGGAGATAGAAGGATATAATTAAATCTAGCCCGTGGAGTTCAGAAAGAGGATTAGTTCTTCAATGCGTTTAGAGGCTATCTCTCTGAAATCGTCAAAGAAGGGTTTACTTAGCGTGCGTTGTCTGGTCCTTTGAAAATAGTTTCCCTCTCGTTACTGTCTTTGCATCTGCGACAGAAAGTGTTGTGAGGAATGCCAAGCTTGGCCGTGTGGTCCCCTATAGGCCAGTGGCCTGTAATAATGGCTACAATTCTGGCAATATCAGGCCTTGATCTGCCTAGTAGCTCATTTGATTTAGGTTTGTTGAAACTGGGCCATGTGTTTCTTGATATGGCACATCTGGTAAGGTTGTTCCACCCGAGATTGGCGAGCTGGAGGAAGTGAAGGTGTAAATTGCCCTTAACGACTCCTATCGGAATATTGACTCTTTCTGCTAGCGAGCCATTAAGGGCTAATCCTCGCCTGGCCAGCTCGTCTGTTCGCTCATTACCCTCATAATTGCTGTGTCCTGGGAAGTAAATGAGGGTAATTCCAGAATGGATACTTTGTTCGTTTTGAGGATGTGGTAACCGAATCAATGGTGGCTTGGCTGTCAGAAAAGATAGCTATATTTAGGTTGGACGTTGGGAGATTTTGATACCTCCACGGGCTTAAATTTTTTTTTTTTATAATTTGCACGTGTGAAAGGGGTTCTGAATGCCCTTATACTAATTTTAGGACACGGGCGTTTTGAGGAAGGGGAAGAGACAGAGAGAAAGACAGATTGGTGTAGTTGGTTTGAAACTCAGCTGGTATTAAGTTTCAGTGAACTCCAAGGGTGGCTGTCCAGATAACTGGGGAGAATTTTGTTTGTTTTCGCTATTATTGTCGTTGCTTATGATTCACAGTATTTTTTTCCATCCTCCTGATGTCATTATCACGATCAAGTTGCATTTTAGCCATATGACCGCCCTACTGCCAGTGTTATGCCTTCACAGTAGAGTTGACTTAGCTTTCGCAAGTGATCGACTTTTTCATTTATTTCATGCGAAATAAATAGATGATTCTTGACATCAGGATTCGAACCGTTAATCAACAGCGTGACAAGCGATGATGCAACCACTGCACCACGGCCACCCTTAACCGGTTATAAGCACCAGTTCGCACACGTTTTTTTGATAAGTTCTGATTTTATGTTGACATATTGAGAATAGATTCGTAACTATGAATAATACATTTCAAAGTTGGTGCACTGCAACCCAACATGATGATGATACAGATGTTCTTTCTTGATTCTCCTACATCGAACGTTTTGAGAATTTCTAGCTTCGTTTGAAGAGACAAGACTTCTTCCCAGATCCATATGCCTGAAATGTCGCTTACGCTTAAGAACATAAATTCAATCTGCGGCCGTTTGGAATTTGTCTAGACCAATATCTATATTTTAACAAACATGTAGATGCTGCACTGGTCAGAACCCGAGTTGCCTTCGTCCTTACAAAGAGACTTTTTTATATCAAGCAACTGGCAAGGGTAAAGGAAATCTGCTCTACGGCCCTCATTCGGCCTATGCTCGCATATGGATGTCCTGTGTGGTTCAACATAGGGGCAAGTAGGATTGAAAAGATTTGGGTGTTTGAGAGGGCCTGCCTTCACTTGTACAGAATATCAGGGTCTCAGTACATAAAATGTTATTCTAATGAGGACCTATACAACAGGGGGAATCTGATAAGAGTGGACAATTTTTTGGCCCAGATGACTCGAAGACACATTGCAAGAGCAATGACCTAGATGAATAACCTGGTCTTGGGGACTTATTTCCCTAACCATAGGTACCATGAGAGGGTGTGCCTTAACGGCTTTTTCCCCCCAGAATCATTCCTCTATTTCGATCAGGCAGGTATGATCCAGCGGTGCCGCTAATCTTCCACGTTGCCCGGACAACTGTGGACAGGCGGCTCAACTACAGCCGAGACGTCGCACAGAGCACTGGGGAGCGATTCCGTTGGCCGCCATATATTTTGCCTTGGCCGGCTTACGTAGTTTTTTAGTTGTCTACTTTTAGGTAGTTTAAGTTTAGGTAAGTTTTAAGGCACAACACTTGCCTAAAAAAAAAAACATAAATTCAATCTTTTTTCTTCACGCCTATTACCTTTTGTGCCGACAAAGTCGAATAAGAAATGATATCGTGCTGTCAAAACTAACAGAACAGCCAAGTTTAAGGGCTGAACAGAAAGTGTATCTGTGTCTGAGTCTTGCAGCGCTGTCAAACATCTGCCGTGCTGCTTGCGGTTAAAGTAAACACAATGAAAGCGACTGTCAAATTTGCATCTTGTGTTTTTACTTCTTAATTTTATTAGTGCTTAAACAAGTTTGTTATTAATTGTGGTTAATGGATATGGACGGACAAGAAGAAATTGCTTTTATTATGTGTGTTCTGCACATGTGCTATTTAGCAATAAAATTAATGAAAAAGAGGAAGCGCAGATGGTGTGTTCGTCCTCTTTATAAGGAAAGAAAAGAAAGAGGATTTTTTGAGGCAACTTTCGAACACCTCAAAAGCAACAAGGATGAGAAAGCAGCAGTACAATTTATTGCTAGGACTGGTAAAAGAAAAATTGAAAAAAAACATCTATACGTAAGCCAATTGTAGCTTTGACAACTCCCGGTTGTAGCTGTCTCGTACTCTTCCATTTTTTTGCACTCATCAACTGTAAACAATTGAAACAAAACAAATGTAAACAAAATTAACAAATACTTTTTTTTTTTAATTACTTGATATTCCAAATTCGTCGGATATCTCCATCCATTTTTGCATTTTTTTTTTTTTTCTTAAATTTTTCTAATTGGGATTCGACAAATTCGTTCGCGCGCACAACTTCTATACATTTTTCGACCTCCATTTCCAAAACAACAAAAGCTTTTGTGTACAAATTCATAAACGTCAAATTTGCATCGCTGCTTGAAGTTGAACAAAATCCAACTTCGCGATTCACGACAGAGACGCAGACACACATTGGGTTGCGGCTTACGGCTTTCCATACATTTAATATTTTGACAGCTTGCGATTCAGACTCAGACCCAGACGCAGATACACATTCTGTTCGGCTCTGTGTCAAGTTTTAGTGGACGAGTTCAGCTAAAGAAAGAAACAATTTTAGTTATGGGCGCATTCAGTTTTTTTGATTTCAGTTATGTGGAGCTGTTTAAGTATAAATTAATGATTTCTGTCGTAAATAAGCGGAGTCATGCCAAATATGCAAAATGCCAAATAAGGCCTACTCCGACTATGATAAGATACGAATGTGAAACTATATCTGAACTGTTTTAATCTTTTAAAAATATTATTTCTGAACAAATTGAAGAAATACTACCTACACTTGGGTCCCTATGTAAAGAAAAATTGAACAAATTTTGAATACTTACATTTTACAACGAGAAAGCTTTCAAATTCAATTTTTTTTTTAATAGAAATCTCTTCATTTGGAGTCTTTTGATAAGCTGTGAACCTTCTCCAGAGTTCGGAATAAATTGTTTTCAACAGACTGGCCATACCTGTGTCCTTCTACAGCTACGAGTACGTTCTCAATTAATCATGAAATAATGATTTGCATTTCCAGAACAATTACAATTTTAATATCCAGACTTCTGTCTACATGTAGACTTCTCGGGAAATCCCCACATTCGACGCATATTTTACATAAATTTTCTCGGAATACTAAATGCTAGCATCACACCCATAATGACATACGCAAATATGATGAATCATTTACGGATCCATGGACAAAGCATTTACCAACTTTTATGGTAATGAGAAAATGAATTGTCGAAATGGCTGCAGAAATTTCATTGCTATTAGTTTTCTAGTGCTGGACACGACAGGACACACGTCACGAGACTACTAGTACTCCAACTACGACACACGCTTTTATCTGAAAGTTTCGTTCCTCATCGTCTGACCGAAAGGGAAAGATTGAAGCAAACAGCGGGTGGTCGTCCACTACGCTATCTGCCGATGTGAATCTGAAGTCGCTGTTCGGTGAAAACCCAAAAATTTCTAATCCATTTCTGAGTTATATATTATTGAAGTTGTGCTGGAATTTTTAACACACCACACAGCCCTGTCGTGCTTATAGATGCGCTTCGCTTTCTCCATGCAATTGTTCGACTGTATCCCTCTGTCCAGTGGAAAGTATTTTAATGGCCAAAAAGTATAATTTCCTGTAGATGGCAGAGCAAGCTACCAGCTACCAAGCTGGCAAAGTCCTCGAAATGAAAATGTTAGCCATGTCGGCTATGGGGCTAAAATGAAATGTGTATCGCATTTGAGTCATACGAGTATGCGAACGTGAGGTGATTAGGTCTTTGTGACCATGGTGGCGGCACGATGGTGCTTAAATCAAAGCATAGGGACTCTGATGGGGGAGCAATGTGGGTGGCCATAAAATAGCTGAATAAACCAATGAATTATGCTTGGGAATTACGTAGTTATGGCTGGTGGCCGAGAGGTGTGTTGTCGTTAAAATGGCAAAAAATTAAGAAGAACTGGCAGAATCTAAATTGGGACACGTTCGGGATTTATGGTGGCTGTGGTGGTAGCTGTGGTGGCGCTGTGCAATAATGTCGCTGCTTGACAGCGGTTTTTTTTTTTTTTTTTGTTAATTAAAATTTATCAACCGTCCGGTGTTGAAAAACAGTGTATTTGTACGGTAGATGAACAATTTTGCAAATTTGTTTTTGATTTGTTGAGATAGTTTTGGAATAAAATTGGGAAATATTTGGTTTTGGCAATTTAACAATGTGCTTCATATGGAGAATATTTTTAAAGTACTTGAAAGTTTGTGCATATGGAATACTTTGAGCCATTATAAGTTGACTTTATAATAGAGCTTGGTAATCTGTCTGAGTTCTGGATGCCTTGGCAGGGAAAGAAAAGCAGCGATGGTGACAAGTACTACCACCTTGCCCTAGTGACCTCTTCTTTAGTTTAGGGGACGAATTGGCAATTTGGTACATTTAAGGAATTTGGGGATACTCAATTTCGAATGTCGATTTTAGAACCACTGCACAAGGGAATGCTCCTTCTTTTTTGTTCTATTCTCAATACTTCCTGTGAAAGCTTTTTATCGATTTTTTATAAAATAGAGCTAATTCAAATATAAGTAGCGTATTACATTAACGGATGTTCAATACGACGGTAGTATTTTACATTTAAATGGTGGTAAACCAGCAATAGATTCTTTTTGAGGATTTTCTTAGTTAGCATCACCAACGGGTCCTGAATCTTATCCAAAAGGTCTTTTTTTATTATTTCAAATATCTAGGTTTGATCAGAATTTGAGCTGATTCGATAGGACTAGTATTGTGACATGTTACTGCATTTTATCGGATAATAAACATATTCCCATTGCTGCTGATGCTCTATTTCTTTCCCGTAGATACTTTTGCAAAGTAAATAGCCACCAATGCAGTATAATACGAGTACCTAAGGGAATTCCCACATTTGGCTAACGCTAAAATGAACCACTCGCGGTTTCTAATCGGCATTGGCAATAGTTGGGAAATACAAAACCATGGTATGAGAGGAGACCTTTTCCTAGTTCAGCAACATAACTTTCGGTTTAATGCTGTATATTTCAAGACAGTATCACCTAGGTGCGACTTGGTTTTCAGAGGACATAGTAGATATACATAAGTTGGTAAAGTAATCGAGCGATTCTCTGAACAAGATTGCAAACAGATTCGATGTATCCATATTATGAATCTGACAAGGATCGTTTAACCCTTGTGTCAACTCTTACCTCACGGGTGGATTTTGGTATACCTCCTGATCAAAAAGTCCCCGGAATTCTTCAATAAAACGAAAAAGGTTCAATTTATTCATCGATATTCATTTTATTCCATTCAAAGTAATTTCCATTGCAAGCAATTCATATATTCCAACGCTTCCTCCAATCTTCAAAAGACTTTTGGAATCACCTTCAGCTACTTCTGCGAATTCTCCTTTATAAGTGGTAATTTGAGTCGTGGGAAGAAACCACGAGTTGTTGATTTTGGATCGGCTCTGTCGTGGGTTTTTGGGTTTTGACTCATCTGAGAAGCGGCATTCGCGACCGGTAATGATGCCATCGATAACATTTTGGCCCATAGAAAACATTTCTTTAGCGACATCAATGCGATACTATTTCTGCAACAAATTCAGCACTCTCGGCACAAGCCGCGCTACAACTCGTTTCATGCCCAAAACATCGTGCATAATGCTGGGAACGAGACACCAAGATCGGGTGCTATCTCCGTGATGCTCACACGATGATCTGCGAGGACAATGTTCTTAACTTTGTGGCGTCAACGAATCATCATCGATGCTATGTTCACACTTGTCAGCTTCAATTCGAAAACTATACTAAATCGATAACCTCGCCTATCAACGCACATTTGCAACTCGATCATCCATATCATTTCTCGCACCTCGCTGCTTTCTGACATAAAGAGCAATGTGTTCGGTTTTGTTCTCCCTTTTTCTTTTTTGGCACCGGACAGACGGGACGTGGCTCGTGGTGGCTAATCTGCCATTCAATTTTCTTTGTGTTACAATGTATTTAGTTGGAAAGAAAAATAATAATTGATGTTGCTGTAATTTCAATAAAGTAATCAGTAGTGATAAAGTCAATGAAATAAAAACTTATTGGTGTTTCATGTGGAATGACACCAAAACTTTTTCGATATTTTCGTCAGTCATACTGGTCGATGGACGACCGGAATGAGGCAAATCATCAACCACAGTACGGCCCGCTTTAAATTCTTTGTACCACCCTTGTAACAACACTTGCATCACGTGTGAATGTTAGTATAATTATTTGGGGCGCACTGCACTCCATACTTTTTCATTAATAGGTCTGGGGGTTGTCAAAATATATGATTTGAAAATTTCAGCTGCTAGATATCAGATACTTAGGTTTTTCTTTTTACTGCACCCCTTGAATCAATAAGTGATAGAGGAGCTCTTTTATGCATTTTGGGTGGTATTGTTCTTTCAATTTAAAATTGCAATTTGAAAGATACATTTCTAGTCAAACCAATATTTTTATGGTGAACTCGTAAGGTATATACTGTTGTTTATATTACCAGCGACTTTAGGATGGTGAGGAGGTTGTGATCGTACCATGGTCATACTCACAGCTAGAGACGGAACGATTTGGAATAAAATTTATACGCTAAAGGATTGCCTTGTCTCCCTTAGCTAATTTCGAGTTCCTTAATTAAAGTAAAAAAAAAACACACCAATGTTTTGCAATCTCTAGAGAAGTCAGAAAAAACTGCCATAAAATAACTTCTCGATTGCACTCGTGGATGTCCTTCTGTCCTTGATCTCTTCATTACTAACATTGGTCTGATTACAACCCTGTTTTCTGAAAAAAATACAATATTTTCTAGATTCGAAAAACGATAATTGGGTACGTTTTCGATCGGAAATAAGAACTAAGTTTCGAAATACTTTCGCTGATCTGGTTAACATCTCAACTAAAGAGGACGTTATTGAACTGTTTTCCAATATTATTTTGAATTCTGTCGACATACTCGAAAGTGGAAAGGAATACATTTTGCATGAAAATTCGTCCTTTTGTGCTGGAACTTATTAGAATGCGAAGCATACAAAGTAGATATTTGGAACGATATCGCCAGCCTGAGTATACAAATACGAGTAATGTTCAATATTTGAATAGACTAATTCACAAACACATTCAACAAAAACGTAGTAGAAAATGGAACAAAAAACTCAGTACTTTGAATAAAGGTTCGAAATCCTTTTGGAATATAGCCAAAGCAAACAAATGCCTTGTCTTAAGTCGTCTGAAAATACTGATATCGAATAAAGCCAAGGCGATTGCTTTAAATTTTTCAAAAAATTATTCAGTGGCTGATACTCGTAATCTAGGGGAAGGAAGAAGTAGTCATTAAAGATATTATTGATAGTCTACAGGTAAAGAAAACAGGTGGGTTTGATCACACAAGGAACGCTTACATTAAACAACCACCTAAGGCTGGGGTAAAATTGTTAACAATAAGTGTTAACAATTTTACCCCAGCCTTAGGTGGTTGTTTAAATGCTTATCTTAAAATTCAATACCTCCCAGAAGTTTGAAAAAGAGCCAAGGAATAATCGCGGGAAGGGAAAATCATCGAAAGACATTGCAGAGCTAGTGCGCGAGGAATGCTATTTGAAAAATAGAACAGAAAAATCCACCGCTTTTCGGATTTCAAGACTTTTTTGTTTGAAAATATTACTTAGTTTCTTGGCTTTAGCTAACTCTTACAGATCAAGAGATTTTACCCGGATAGTCTCCTGATTACATTGTCAGTATTTAATATTTCTATGTTAACGTGGTTAAGAAGCCTACTATTTCGACAGTTGCTACCACAGCAAGTACAGCAGTGTGATTTGCAAAAGTTGATACAGTAGTTTCTCCACTTACAGGCAGATCGCTAGTGAATAAGAGGTAAAGCACAGGACCCAATACACTGCCTTGTGGTACGCCCGCTTTATTTTCTCTTAATGCTGAGTACTCTGTTTCTTGTATAATTCTGAAGAATCGATCTGATATATATGACTCCAGAATTTTCAAATACTGCTTCGGTAGTTGCTTTTTTAATTTGTGGTCAATCCTTTGTGCCAGACTTTATAGAAAGCTTGTGCTATATCAAGTAATATTGTAAAGCACACATTTTACTCTTCAAATGGTTTTTCTATTTTATCTGTGATTGTGTGCACCTAATCAATTGTAGAGTGCTTATTTCTAAATCCAAGTAGGTGAATTGAGACTATCGATTTTTCATTAATTATCTTTTACAGACGTTTTACTAGTATGTTTTCGAATAACTTGGACAACATTGGTAGTATCGATATTGGGCAATATGAGGTTACTTTGCTAGTTTTTGCCTGATTTTAGGATCATTATTACCTCCACAACCTTCCACATGCAGCATTTATATCTGCCTTCTTTAATTTCTTTGGCAAGTTCTTTAGCTGTTACCGGCCGAATAGGTCTATTTTCTTCGCACCTTACTTCGATTCCTTGATAACCTTTATTTTCATAGATTTTGAAGATGTCTTCAAGATACTCTGCAAAGGTGTTTGCTTTCTCTTGGCTGCTTTTTGCCTAGTTACCTTCTCTGGTTTTTACTGGTGGAATGTGAGCTATTGGCCTGTTAATTTTCTTTGTTGCCTTCGAGAGCGAGTAGTCGGTACTAGCATCATTTGTAAGACTTGTGAGATATGATTTTAAAGTTTCATTATTAAACTCTCTTCTAGATTTTCTCAGCTCATTATTTAAATTGTTCAGTGTGGTTCTGTCGCTTGGTGTCCTTGTCTGTTACCAACGTTTCAAAGTTTTTTTAGTTCAAAGTTTTCTAACAAACTGTTATTTCAATATTTATATTAATAATAACGTATCTACCTTAATATATTTTTGATCGGGTGTACCCCAGGGTTCAGTACTGTGGCCAATTTTATATAACGTTTACACATCTGATTTCCGAACCTTGTGAAGCTGATGATACTAGCATATTCTCATTGCATGAATTCGCTCTCTTTGTTGATGACGAATCTTAAAAATGCAATTAAAATAGTAGAATACTATTAAAAAAAACAAATTGGAAATCAAGCTGAACAACGACAAAATATAAGCATTTTGTTCACAAGAAAAAGGAAACCTTGCTATCTCCCTGCCGATCAGCTGCGGGTTAATGGTATTGACATAAACTGGGCACCCTTGATACTAAATTGACTATTTATGAACACACTATCAGAACACACTATTGCAATTAAAATGTTATACCCCTTTATTAACAGAAAATCCCTTCTATCCAAAGAGAATAAAATAATTATACTCTATGGATGTCAAGTCTGGGGGAATTCAGCAAAATATCATATAAACAGGTTGCAGATATCTCTAAATAAATTACTGAAAATTATGCTCAATCTTCCTTGGCATCTACTCTACTTTAAATGTTGAAATGGTCTCTGATAGAATACATAAACTCACATATAAATTTAGAAATAATATCAACTTTCCGCATAATCCTCTCGTATCTTATTTATATATTATCTATTTATTACACATTCTGTTTTGCTTTTCTATTTATTTATATCTGTATTTGTTTGCTAATAAAATGCGATGTATAAGATGAATAAAACGAGTCCCAATACACTACCTTGAGGTACGCCAGCTTTTACATGTTTTAACGTGGAGTACTCATCTCCTTGCTTTATTCTAAATGATCGCTGCATTATGTAGGACTCTAGAATAAATGAGTATTGTTTTGGCAGATATTTTTTGCAGCTTATGACTTAATCCTTTGTGCCACATATTATCAAAAGCATGTGTGACATAAGAAAGATGGTACGAGTAGAGCATATTTTTTCTCTTTTAATGCTTTTTCTATTTTATCAGTTATTCGGTGTACCTCATCTATTGTTGAATACCTATTTCCAAAATCAAATTGATGGTTTGGTATCAATATCTTTTCTTCTATGATCGGATGAAGACGTTTCAGAAGAATTTTTTCGAATAGCTTATTTATAAATTTATTTATTTATAGAATATCAAATGTCTGTATTGTAAATTATAGTACAAAATAAGTATTTATCTATTTAATTACACTCTTCGGATACCCCACTAAAATGTAGGCTTCCGCCATTCGTGTAGTGTACGAGTACCTATATATAACTTACATCACTAATGGCTACGTGATTTATAGCTGCTTTTATGAAAAGTTTTTGAAAAAATTTTGTTTGGTAAAGATATCCTGTGCATACTGAATACCATTTCGTTGAAATATTATGGGCGGGTTACGCCTTCTGATACTACTTTTTTATTCGTCGTTCAAAGTGCTTTCAGTCACCGTTTTTAAATCATGAAGCTTCATTATCGTGCCTTCACTTCTTATTGACGTACACTTCCAGAAGATAATTTCGCCTCTAGTTTGCAGTAGCAGCCATTTTCTTTAAAAAATATTCTCAATTATCTCATCAAATAAATAGCTTTTTTTATTAAAAGGATATTTCCACTTGGAGAAACTTGGATTTTATTCGTTTCTCTTTTATACTCTGGGGGCTGTTCCCCGTCCGGGCTCGAACCTGCAGTTCAGGTCACAAGCGAACACACCACCCACTATACCGTGGCCACCCCAATAAATAGTATAAACACAAAATATATTTAAGTCTGTCAAGTCTTACTTAGAATACTCGTTTCACCGATAATGCAGATATGGACTCGAAGCGGCTAAAATATGGTGTTGACTAGAAGGTTAACTTTTTGCATTTCACCTGTTCCATCGACGTAAAGAAGGGAAACACTTTGCAACAACCTACTTCTTTGTTGAGCTAAGTGACAGCGTCTCTGGATCAAGAAACTTCTACAGGGATTAACTTAATTTATCGCCGAAATGGACACCGAAAATGTGTTTAAAACGTGCTCATCACAAGATTTTGTTCACAGTAATTCGGAATTTGCCACCAAATAAATTTCCTACAATCTACCCCCGTGTGGTCTCTAGAATATGATCATTTCGTAAGGATGTTAGTAGCATATAAAGGGTGTCCCAAAATTCACGCAAGGTATGAATTTTTCTCCATTTGTGCGGTAAAGTGTTACCAACGAAAAAAACAAAAAAACAACGTGACAGCTGACAGTTCAGGGTTATTAAAAATGGTGTGCTACACGAAAGAACAACGCGTTTTCATTGTTGAGCAATATTTTAAAAATAATGATGGTTTGGCAGCTACAGTTCGCAATTTTCGTACAAAATATGGTCGGAATAGTGATTTTATTCCATCAACTGTGAAGAAATTCAATGACTGATCTTAGACACTCTGGCCGTCCTTCAACAAGTTGTTCAACACAAAACATCGAAACAGTTCGTGAGAGTGTTGCTGAGAGTCCAGGAACATCAATTCGGCACCGTGGTTAAGAATTAGACATTCCGAGAAGCTCTCTACAGAGTATTCTCACGAAAGATTTGTATCTCCATACATACAAAGTACAATTGACTCAAGAACTAAAGAAAACTGACCACGCACAGCGCAAAAGTGTTGGTTGAATGGATTATGGAACAACAACGAGTGGATTCTGATTTTTGAAACAAAATCATCTTCAGCGATGAGGCTCATTTTCAAATTGATGGTTTTGTCAATCGTCAAAATTGTCGAACTTGGGGTTTTTTCTCTTTTTTTCTTATAATTTGCACGTGTTAAAGGGGATATGAATACCCTTATACTAATTTTTAGGACACGGGCGTTTTTTATGGAAAGGGGAAGAGACAGAGAGAAAGACAGATTGGTGTAGTTGGTTTGAAAATCAGGTGGTAGGTAAGTTTTAGTGAACTCCAAGGGTGGCTGATAACTGGGGAGTTGTTTTCGCTGTTATTTTCGTTGCTTATGATTCACAGTATTTGATGTCACGATCAAGTTGCATTTTAGCCATATGAACACTCTGCTGCCAGTGTTATGCCTTCAGAGTAAAGCTGACTTAGGTTTCGCAATTGATCCTCTTTTTTATTTATTTCATGCGAGATAAATAGATGATTCTTGATATTAGGATTCGAACCGTGAACCAACAGCGTGACAAGCGATGATGTTACCACTACACCACGACCACCCTTAAAATCTATGAAGGATTGTTGAGAAATAAATGCATCCACAACGTGTCACTGTTTGGTGCCGATTTTGGGCTGCATGCATCATCGGACCATTCTTCTTTGAAAATGCGGCTGGTCAGGCAATAACAGTTAATGGTGCTCGCTATCGCGACATGATAATCCAGTTTTTTGTACCTAGATTGCAAGATATGGATATGGACGACATATGGTTTCAACAAGACGGTGTCATATGCCATACAGCCCGAGAAACAATTCAATTACTGCATGAGTCATTTCCTGGTCGTGTAATTTCCCGTTTTGGTGATCAGAATTGGCCGCCCAGATCATGCGATTTAACGTCGTTGGACTTTTTTCTTTGGGGTTTTTTGAAGCCTAGGTTTTATGCCAACACGCCCACGACCGCCCATGCCTTGCAGGAGCAAATTGAGCGCTGTATCAACGAAATTCAGCCACATTTATGCAAAACGGTCATCGGAAATTTCGACAAGGAGTGCGTTTGGGCCAGCAAAGGCGTGAAGTCTATTTACTCGATATGCTATTCCATACATAACCCTCAACTGAATACTTAATAAATCAATAAAACATTTACAATTTTTAATTGAAAAGCAGTCAAAATTATTTTCTTTATTTTTGAATTGCTGAATGGTTTCACAGGCTAAAGTGGAATAGTATTACGCATTGGGCTTTGATACGCTCCCGTAACTAACTATCTTATTTCCCTTAGCCAAACGAATCCCAGTTATGTATGAGCTCTCGCTCAAGTTGAAAGCATTTTACACAGATACTAAATATGTATTTGTATTGTATACACATATATCACCAGGATGGGGATTTGAATCGATTGAAACTGGAGCCTATTGTTTCTCAATAAAATATTCTCAATTCACCATCATAACCTTTTTCGTCACTCCACTGACACACCATCAACCATAATCCAGACATCGTGTCACTTTAAACACATAACCTTG
This sequence comes from Pocota personata, assembly GCA_963082735.1. Lineage (NCBI taxonomy): Eukaryota > Metazoa > Arthropoda > Insecta > Diptera > Syrphidae > Pocota > Pocota personata. The sequence goes on from OY720431.1 coordinate 20,140,837, forward strand.
AATTAAAAACAAAAACAGTATCAAAATCTTAACAAACCCGACGTATACAAATCTTAATAAGGACCAACCAAAGCATTGATGAAATTAATTGTGCATCCCTCCGCCAATCTGACCTTGAGACAGCCAATTTCTGCCTCTGGCATCTAATCGAAGGTAACGAGAATCTAATTAAATATCCAACAAAAAACCCCAAATACCTCTCAACGGGAGCCATATCAATTTTCTATGTCCCTACAAAAATAATTTCCACGAAAACACCCCAAACATTGGCTCTCTGTGTTAACTATTTACCCCCGCTATCAAAAGGTTAAGAAGGAAAACCAATTTGACGATTCCTTTTTTTTCTTGTTGAAATTTATTGAAATTGTTTCCAAATACTATACCATACGGTTAGGGGACAATTTTTGAAGTTCAAAAGGTTCTGCACCCCCATTTTTTTTTTTTTGTTTTGTCAACTTTCCTTCCTCCCTCTTGCCACAGTGATCGAAACAAAATTTGTTTTGTACAATAGGAGTGTGCTCATAACTTTACCACACTTGGACGAGTCTGGGAGGAATCTATAATACCAGCTGCAGCAACAGTGCTACGAAGCCTGGTTATCACAGTCCTTATTGGTTATTCTGATTTCACGTTGTCATAGTACTCGTATTTTCCCATTGACAATGACGCTGTTGATTACATTTGCCTGCCGTTTCAAATAGAAACAAAAAAAAAAAAAAAACCTCAAACTCAAGAAGGAGCACGTACCCACCCTCGTCATGTCAGTCACGCTGTCACGTTCCTGAGTTGGAGGGTACAAAATTTTGAGATTTTATTTCGTCTGTAGTATACCAACATATACGAGTATTCCGATACTTTGATGGGTTTTTGCGTTTTAATGTAAACTTAATTGAAGTTCACCAAGTCAGTTCAACAGCAGCAGCAGCAGCAGCAGGAGTAGGTAATGAAACTGGAAGTCCTTTCGATGGTGTAGTGCTGCTGGTTGTATACTATTGTTACTTTCTGTGCTGTGCTGCACGTTTTGAACTTGTTGGCTGCTTTCTGAATAACATACAAGCGCCCTCCTCTGCAAGTAGTTATATGTTAGTAGGTGAAAGTTTTCTCCGTGGTTACCCACTGTATTTGTGATGAAGCCAACAGAATGCAATTTCAATATGGAAACGACTAACAGTACAGCAGCTTCTCTGCACGACAACCCTACATAGAAATATCCTTTCGTTGTAGGTAGTCCTTCTTCACTACCGCCATTGACTTTGGCAGGAGTTGAGTTTGCCGTAAAACAATTTGCCTCGCTTGTGTATCAGGACTTTCGTATACGTTGGCTCCCTTACGTCGCTTTGCTCCTAATCCTTGTCGTAGTCGTCCTCGTCATCGTCTAACACATTGGACGAGTAATTAAAAAGCAATTATTCTGCGTGAAACGTGACATCATGACGACTGGCTTTGTTTTGACAAAAAAAAAAAAAAAAAACAATGACACGAAGAAAAGGAAAAAAGTTACCAGAGTGAGCGAGAGAAACGAAAATGAAAATTTGTTTGACGCGGGTCGAGGAGAAATTCAGAAAAACGATGACAGCTCCTAGCAACGTCAAAGAATGAATATTACATGAAAATAAAGTTGCTTTCATTTGAAATATAGTAGAATGAGGATGCCGTTAATAATTTAGATGTTTGCGGAAGTACTCTTGAAGCCAAAGGCGCTGACTGTCGCGGTAGGGTCCTTTAGCGCGATGAAAAGGTACTTGCTGGTACTTTTTCAAAGAACGGGGAATATGCTTTATTTGTCAATTAGGTTTATTGCCAGTAAACGTTTTAACTTTATAGCATGTTGGACATTTTAAGAGCTATCTGTTGCTATTAGCTTGTTTTACAACCGTTGATATCGGTGTGCCTTTTAAGTTAGTCAGTAGATTGAAAAAGTGAATTAATTGATATTAGGCATATAAAATTTACCTAACGAGTTCAATCTCAAATGCTACGAGATTGTAGAGACACATGAAGACTAATTGTATTTGGAGTGAATGCATAAATTATACGAAAGTTGGCCCTTCTACGGTATCGATTATTTCGACCAACATAATATCACATTCCAATGGACACACAAGGTCCTGGATTTTCGAAACACGACCTTATTATTTGATTTTATGACCTTGCTGTGAACCGTTCAATAGAAACTAAAATAATTCAGTTTAGAGATTTCAAGGCAGTGGACATGATTGCGTTAGGGTTTTCCTTGTCTCATCAGTCGATGAACTAGTTGACTTTTTTACAACTAAAATTAACCATTTGTTTAACATTCATGTGCCAACTAACACCATAACGGTGCGGAGTGGGAGGAATGAATGGTATACCAACCGAATTCATACACTTATCTGTCAGAGGAATGCCGCCTATAAAAGATGGAAGTATTATCAGATCCTGATGAGTTTGGTGCCCCCTTGGGAAGCATTTCTGACATCAGTTTCAGTTTCTCAAGAGTGGATCAGTTTCAAATATCCAGAACGGTATTTGAAATTAAATCTGAAGCTACTGGTCTAGACAACTTGCGTCCCAAATTCTTTAAAATCATCTTTCCGTTCATCTCACCCCACATTACTCACATTTTTAACACAATTTTAACCACCTCTTGCTATGCTCACCTCTGGAAAGCTTCCAAAGTTATTTCCATATTAAAAAATTCCAGTCCTGTAAAGGAATATGGCCCGATATCAATCTTACCTTTCTTGTCGAAAGTATTCGAAAAGCTAATTGGAAAACAGATTTCTGAGTCTTATTTCGCCTATGCAATCTGGGTTTAGACCCCAACATAGTTGCTCGACAGCACTGATAAAGATTGTGGATGATATTAGACAAAACATTGATGAAGAATGCTATGCGACGTTGGTGCTCTTGGATTTTTGCAAGGCGTTCGATTCTGTTTCGCCTAGTATCCTCCTAAATAAGCTCAAAAACAACTTATTTTTTGATCGCAGTGCTTTGTATTTGATCCAAAGGTATCTAACAGGAAGAGCTCAGGCAGTGTGGGCTAACAATCAGTTATCTGGTTTTCTCCCAACTTATGCTGGTGTTCCCCAGGGATCAATCTTAGGTCCCCTTTTATTTTCCATGTTTATCAACGACCTCCCTAATGTATTAAAGCACTGTAGATCTCATATGTACGCTGATGATGTGCAGCTTTATTAAAGCTACCCAGCTGATTTAGTTGAGGACGCCACTGTCCGAATAAATGAGGACCTAGCGAGCATCCTTCTCTGGTCAAAACAAAATCAGCTGAGGCTAAACACTGGGAAAAGTCAAGCTATTGTTGTGGGTAGGAATGCTATGGATACCTCATGTTTTTCAACAGTCGAGTTAGGTGGCACCAATCTAAAATGTGTTGATAAGGTGAAGAACTTAGACATTATATTAAACCAAACCCTTACGTGGGATGACCACGTGTCCTTCAAATTGGCTAAAACGTACGGAGCTTTATGTGTTCTACACTTAGCTGGAAGCTGCCTGCCAACTAAGGTGAAACTAATATTAGCAAAAACACTCGTCCTGCCTATCTTGCTCTACGGTAGCTTTGTTTCCTGCTGCCTCTACAGCGTCAGCTAGCAAAAATGTTTAATAATGTCGTCCGATTTATCTATGGCTTCCGCAGATATGACCATGTCTCCGATTCTGCAGTTTAACAGTAGTTTTGTCTGCGCATTTGTCGCCTGCAAGTATTGCGATGTCATCTGCAAAAGTGGCTAATCATGCCGTTGTTGTCTGGTCGTATATTCCTTGTGTATAATAAATACAGAGTTGGTCCGAGAACACTGCCTTGTGGGGCACCTGCTATTATTTCCTTCAATTTTTAGTACTCTTCACCGTATCGTACTTGAAAAAAAAAATTGTTTGCTACATAAGATTTCAGTATCTCATAGAATTGTTTAGGTAGGTCCCTATGCAGTTTGAATCAGAAGCCTTTATGCCACACCTTGTCAAAGGCTTGTGCTACGTCCAGGAATAATGTAGAGCATGTTTGCCTACGAGTGCATTCTCTATCACGTTGGTAATACAATCCACTTGATCTAATGTCGAATGCTTATTCCTAAACCCAAATAGATGGTTCAGGAAGAGTCGTCTTCCAATAATAATTTTATCTGGTCGTGTAAGGTGTAGTTTTTCAAAAGTACTTGATAATATCGGGAGTAACGATATTGGCCTATAGGAAGTAACTTTTGTAGATTTATAATCTGCGCGCCCCAAAGGGGATATGAATACCTTGTGTCGGTACTACGACTACTTCAGCGATCCACAAATTCTAAATTTGCAATCACTAAGTCAGGTGGAAAAGTTTAAAAATGCCCGACAAGTGATCTGCAAAAAGATCATCCTTCTGTTTGGGGTTTCCGACCCATTTTCCATGGAATGATTTCAAGAGTAGGCCTTGTAGTTGCAGCCTTTTTAAATATTTCGCTGCTTTACAAAGGGAATAGTCAGTATTTTTATCAGTCGTCAAATTATGTAGAAATCTTTTCTTAACTTGTTATTTAGACTGTTGAAGATAATTTTGTCTTCGGAAAGCTGGTCATTTGCCACTTGCTATGCGCTCTTCTCATTTCTAGTATCACTTCTTTGATGTCCGCTAGATATTTAATTGTGGTTTGTCTTTTGGTTTGCATTGCCGGTGTGCTTTCTCCAACTGCTTGTTGGACATCAGCAATAAATTGTTTTACTTCCATGTGTTTGCCATATGTATTTATTGGAAGCTAAAAATATACACTATTTTCAGTGGCTTCCATCCATTCCATTCACATTCCATCCATAATAGAGCAAATCTAAGAAAATATTCCGCGGAATGTCATCTCTTACATTTAGGCCTGGTCCTTGTTTTTATTTGAATATGTGTTGGAAACCCAATTTTATATAAACGAGTTGTTGTGAAAGCACAATGACTTAAAATACGTCTCCATCTTAGCTATCATTATTCTAAAACTATGTTTCTGTAAGCTATCGACCGATAGTTATGATACAGATACTCGTACATGAATTATTCTACTATCGATAATTAGTAACCAAATGATGTCAACTATAGAATTATATCGTCCATTGATGCATTCAGAAAGCGGGAAATAATTTAAAAAAAGAACTCCGTACGCAGATCTTGACTTATAGAATCAAATATTGTTTAGATATTCATTTCGTACAAAATCAATCTAGCCATAGTCGAGAAGTAGCCAATTTTTAAGACCCAGTTAATGAGTGAAGTACCTTTATATGTCTTTTTGGTCAAATGTGTGTATGCCATCTGATAACATATGTATGTATGTTCACCATAGAGCAGATATCGAATTTCATCAAAATCGTTGGAGCCGTTCTCGAGAAAAGTACTGTTAGTTTTGGGATCACAATTAAAGTTCCGATTTATGCTCAAATTGTGACCTCTCAGACACCCCAGATATGAAGTTCGAAGAAAATCCATTCAGCCGTGCATACAGACACACGGACAGAATTGACAGACCCTCTTTATTGAGTTTCTCTATTATAATGTAGTAATGTCAAGTTTGATCAAAATCTAGAGATCGAACATTTTCAGGAAACCAGAACGTCGGGTAGATTCGGATTTTGAAAATTGTATAACCTAAAATTTAGATCAATCGCTTTTCTGTTTTTTCGAGATATCCGCACTTCAAAACGATTTCAATTATCTTCGGGGTAAGGTCGGTTATTTTGAAAAATTGCGTACCTACAATTTTCTATAAATTTTTGAATAATTCGATATCCATATTGTGGGAAATTTCAAAACATGAAATTGCATAGGAAGCACCGTTTTCGATGTATTCACACTGAAAAATAATTTCCATTAACTTCGGGATAAAGTCAGTCATTTTGAATGATTAACCTACAATTTTCGAAAATTTTAAAAAGTTCGGCATTCATCTTGTAGAAAAATTCAAAACCTAAAATGTCGCTCTTGACTATTATTTGTTCGTAGCACGCATCGTTTTTGATTTCCATTAACTTCGGAATAAAGTTAGAGATTTTGAAACATTGTGTACCAATATTTTGGAAAAATTTCGAAAATTCAATATCCGTATTGGAAAAAAAATTAAAAGCCTATTATAAAATTTCGAAATATTTTTTTTGGGCGACGCACCGTTTTCGAGATATTTGGAAAAGAGTAAGTGGATGAATGAATTTTAATTTTAATAATTCTAACGTAGCCACCGAATAAGAAATGAGCCTCATCGCTGGAGAAGATTTTGTTCGAAAAATCTGTTCTTAAATGGCGATACACAGATATAGAACTTTTATTTTTGTAGTAAGATGCAACAATTTAAAATGCGTTGAGCGGTGGTTAAACGATCCATATTGTAAATGGCAAGGCAAGGACTAACTACCTATCTCTATGGATGACAGATGTCAAATGGCAGTAATGTGTAATTCCAATCTCGAAATCAATAGCCCTTTATTTGGATACCCATCATTAATTTACCATATTTGTGCAGATCTACTTAACTGAAGTCAAACTTATGTTACCAGTAATCTAGGCACTAGCTAGTCAGAGGTAGATGACTTTATTTTAGTCGAAAATTATTCTGCTTTCTATGATTTATACTTCAGCTGCAAAGCATTATTTTTGCTCTAGGTTTGTATCTGCTTGATTTATATGAACAATTTTTTGAAATCATTTTGACGGAGCAATGAAAAACAATTTTATTCCACATGCACACCAGAAATAAAGGGTGTTTCAATTGGAGACTGCAATTCAAATTCCGAAATGGGGAAAAAATTTAACCAAAACGATTTGCGCATTGCGAAATAGTGTCGGTATACACAATCATCCATCTCACATCGCGGTTAAGAAATTAGTGGAAAAATTCGATCGAAAGACCGGTGCATCCTCGTATGGGCAGACCCACGATATATCACCGCAGTGAGTGACAGTGTTCATGACAATCCGTCAAAATCCATTCGCAATCGTTTCCAACAATTGAACCTTTCCTACAGGTCCACGTATTTAAAGCGTATTTAAAAAAAAAAGATATGCATTTGCATGCCCATAATTGAATTGACTGAGAAATTGAAGCCAGCAGACCATGAACGTTGTGATTGGATGTTAGAGAACCACGAAGTTGATCGCGGTTATTGACAATTTTTAAATCCCCCACATTGTAAAGAATTACAAAACCTAAAGTTTTGTCTATAAAACAATTTTTCGTAGTACACACGGATTACGAGACATTCACAGTTAAAAACGATTTTCATTAGCTTTTCAATTTTCGAAAAATATTCGAAAAAATTTACCACAGGAAATATACTGTTCTCGCTGTAACATGCAGAATTCATTTCTCATTCCAACATTGCCCGCATAACTATAAATTGTTGCCTTCATTTAGATATGTATATCTACAGAATGGTCTAAGTGTGTTGGCTTTTAGCTGACAGCCACCTCAAATTATACCACTTGTCACTAAAGTGTCACTTCTTATACTCTGCTCTGTCCACTTTTAGGGAAAGCTCTCACAGAGATCACTGTGATGTCCAACCATTACTTGTTCGCAAATGAATCGAATTGGGTACCATTTTAAAGGGCACGATCTCTAGATTCTGAATATTCTTTTATAAAGGGTTTATTTTGGATAGGGACATAACAATTTGTTATTTTAATATAAACGCACCTTTAAACTTTTTTTATGATCTGTTAACGTTGAAACTTCAGTCAGTGAACTTTGTATCATGGTAAAGTTCACGAACGAGCAATGTTTGGAAATTATTGAAAATTACTACCGAAATTCTGAGTCAGTAGTCGCAACTTTAAGAGCGCTTACTCCAATTTTCGGTCGTGATAGTCGTCCCACCAGACATGTTGTGCGTACTATAGTGGATAAATTCGATTCAACATATTCACTATTCAATGTTTCTGTGCCAGTGAGACAACACACCGGTCGTAGTACCGAAAATATCGCATCCGTACGTGCTTCAGTTCAAAATGAGGCAAATCAGTCGATTCCACGCCGTTCACAAGAATTGGGGATCTCTCAGTCCACATTGTGGTGAATTTTGTGTAAAGAAATGGCCTACACTCTTACAAGATTCAATTAACTCAAGAAATGAAGCCTCTTCTGATTGGGCTCTGCAAAAGTTTGAAGAAAATTCTGAATTTCATCGCAAAATCATCTTCAGCGACGAAGCTCATTTTTGGCTTAAGCCAATAAACTTTGTCAATAAGCAAAATATGCATTATTGGGCAGAAACAAACCCACATGCGCTTCAAGAGACTCCATTATATCCACAAAAAGTGACCGTGTGGTGTAGATTTCATGCCGGAGGTGTGATTGGACCGTATTTTTTCGTCGATGAAAATGATCGCCATATTACGGTCAATGGAGTTCGCTATCGTGCCATATTGGAAGACTATTTTTGGCCAGAATTGGATGGACTTGATATATGGATCCAACAAGATGGTGCCACATGTCACACAGCTGGTCAAACGATTGATCTATTGAAGGGAAAGTTCGATAATCTATAGAAATGGTTCAGTCGAATGGAAAACTCGCTCATTCGATTTAACGTTGGTGGATTTATTTTGATGAGCTTACGTTGATTTATGCCAACAAGCCAACAAAGTTAGGGGAGCTCCGGAACAATATCGAACTCAAAATTACCAACGTTCCGCCAATATGTGTGGAAGAGTGTTGGAAAATTGGCTCCAAAGAATCGATCGCTCCAAACGTGCTCACAGTGGTCATATGAACAAGATCGAATTCCATACTTAAATACAACATGTGTGCTACACACTGGACGGCCAGTATAACGAAAGATATAATGTTTAGGCAATTCGTTATATCGAAAAATTCGTTATATCGAAACTAGTTTCTTCGACCTTAAAAAATACTTAAAAGTAAAAATAATAATTCACTTACCATTTAAAAACTTTTTATTATACAACTTTTTAAATTGAATCAATTTTGACAAGAAAATAAGTCATTAATTCGTATCTGTCTGAAGGTTTTAGATTGTTTGTACCACCTGTGGACAGCTTCCTCCTGCAACTGCCGTAAAATTAAAATTTTGGCGTAATCTTATTGATTTTCTTCTGACCATTTAATACAGGTTTTGAAGCTGTTGATTGCGTCTTGGTGTTTGGTCTTTTGAACTTGACCATCAGCACCGCTCTCTTCATTTTCGTCTTCATCTATGTTGATAACTGTCGCATCCTCCTCTTCTTGAACTATTGGACCTTCACCTTCTTCGGCTCTATTCCAAACTTCCAGGTCATCAACCGTGAAAGATGACTTAAAAAAGAAAACTTTAATGAACTAAATTTTTGTTAATAAGACTAGTAAATCGAAAACTACCTCTGGAAAAATGTCATTTATTAGTCTGACTGTTTGAGATGTGGATACTATGTCTTCGTCTCCCAGAAGAGCAGCCAATGGGATGTTATCTTCTTCTTCAAACTCTGGTGCTCTTTCACTAAGTAGGTATTTTTCGCCAACACTTTTTGAAGGATACTGGTGAAACCTTTTTTCATGAAAGTGCAACAAGTGATACAGCTTCGAATAAGTTGAGATCATTTAGTGATTGTATAACATCTGTAACCCCGAGCTAACAACCTTAGTGAGCAAACTGTTCCTGTAAAATAATATTGACAAGCGGATTGCATTCTGATCCATTGGTAGAATCAGTGCTGTTACGTTTGGTGGCATGTAAACAACCCAAATCTGCCATCGTCTGTTTCTTTTATTACATCTTCTGCTGATGGATGGCTTGATGCATTGTCTAAGTTCATTGAATCCAAAAATCTTTCGACCTAATAAAAGAATGCAAATGTATTATAATGGTAAATTGTCTTCTCTAACGTACCTCTGGAACAACATTTATAAAAAACCAATCCTTAAAAAGAGCGGTCGTCATCCAAGCAGATTTAGTATGCCCATAGTTGATTGGCAACTGTTTGTTTTTAAATGAGCGCGGGTTCTTGAACTTGCCAATAACGAATGGCTTAATTTTTTTTTTCTGATGCATTGGAACATGCTAAAAACGTTATCCGTTCCTTTGAAATTTTTTGTTCTCTCTGTTGCTTCTTTACAGTTTACGTAGGTGGAATCCGGTAACATTTTCCAGTAAAGTGCTGTTTCGTCAGCATTAAAAACTGCGTCCAACGAAAGTTGATGTCGCTCAATTATTTCTGCCAATGACTTTTTGAAGTCCAGCTTGTGAAGGTAACTTTTCTCCCGTTGTCTTGAGCAAACGAACCCCAAGTCTCTTTTTAAATTTAGTAAGCCATCCATCGCTTGCGAAGAAATTTCCGGTCGAATATTTTTTATGTATGGCTTTTGCTTTAGCCTTTAATATGGAGATAGATTTTCGGGCTGCTGGAGGAACCATTCGAAAAGTTTTTTTTCCATTCGTGGATACTCTCCTTTTCTTAGTGACCGCCTTTCAGAGGCTCCACTTTTGGTTGCATTAAGACTCTTCAAAAGCAACCGTTTCTGCGTTCTTATTGTACAGATGCAGGATTTCGGAATTTTATATTTCTCAGAAATTGTTAGCCGCTTCCGAGCTACCTTCATTTTGCACATTTAGTCAACGTAACATTTTAAGAAACACAATTTCTAATAAAATATTGATTTGTACAACCGAAAAAACTTACCGAAAAACACGACTGTATCTTCGCAATAAAAACACAAAAACTGCAAAAATTCGAAAGACGTAAAAAAAACCTCAACATGTTTCATGTACCGTTTTGTTGTGCAGACATCATCAAACACAGAAAAAAGCAATTGAGACGAGTAAGAAAAACAAACAACGATTCTCATATTTTGTCTTGTTTCTTTTCGTTGAAATTGAAGAGCATTCGTTATATGGAGTAGTACAATTTTTCATTATTCGTTATTTAGAGATATCAATGGACTTCAAATGGCGATTCGTTATACTGGACGTCCGCTGTACTTGAAATAAATTTAAGCCCGCTGTATTGATTGTTCTGTGTTTTATTTATTATAAAATTGGAGTCTCACCGGAGCTCTTGCTTGCGCATGTCATCCGAATCTAACCTAGTAAATAAAAAATCAAAATTCCTAAACGCGAAAGATCACCAGACACCGAGGACAAACGATTGTCCTTGGATAAAAAATTCTGTTCCAGCCTGAAGAACACCAAGGAAAAGAAAAATGATCCAAGATCTAATTATTATAGCCCATTGCAATGCTTGTTGGATAGGGAACAGGATATGGACGAAATAATCTCGCCAATTAATTCTGGTGAAAAAGTGTATGTGCCGCCAATCAAGTTATTGCAAAAATCATGTGAATATCTGCATAACATTGCTAAGTCCTTAAATATATCAGACTATTTTATAAAAAAAATTTCTATAGGCATAAAAATCACATGCAATTCTATTGATTCTTATAGTGCAATAATTGAAAAGTTGAAAAGTGAAAACTGTCAATTTTTCTCTCACGATTTCAAGAGTGAGAGGGCTTTCAAAGTCGTTTTATACGGAATGGGCGAAATGGACCGGAATTTATTAAAAACCGAACTGATCAAAATTGGCCTCAAATGCATTAATGCTAAAAAAGTAACAAAAAAATTAGAACACTTAGCAGACACCCTTTACCTCATATCCTTGGAAAAAGGATCAATCAAATTACATGATCTAAAAAAAAAATCATCGGTCCATCTTTCACACTAAAGTGAGTTGGAACTACCAACGAAAACTTAAAGGTAAACTAATTCAATGTCACAACTGTCAGATGTTTGGGCATGGGAAAAAAAACTGTCACGTTAAAACCTTTTGTGCCAACTGTGCTGGTTCTCATAAAACTGTCGATTGCACAAATCTTTCAAGTGCCAAATGTGCAAATTGTAATGGGTCGCACAAATCCACCGACCCTTCATGTGTAAGCCGAATGAAGTTCTTGGAACTTAAGAAGAAACATAAACACAAAGTTATGTCAAAAACTTCCAACCGACAACATATCTCACCACCTGTGCTCTCTGCAAATCTTCAAGTTACAATCGGCTCTCTGACGGATTTTCCACGACGTCAGCTGTTTCCCGCCTCTCATAAGAATCATAGAGTGTGGGAAGATCTCGCTCACTCTTCAATCAACAATGTTCCTGATAACATTCCAGTAATCTCTGGCAACATTGCCAGCAACAAGTGTAACAACATTTCCAAGGACAAACACCTTGTTCACAGCTGATGAATTAAACGCTTTGGCTTTGGAATTAATAACAAATTTATCTGCATGTAAGAACAAATTTGAACAATTTAACGTTATCACACGTTTAGCCACTAAGTTTTTTGTATCATGATGCTAAATAATATGATAGATAGCCATTTAAATATTATTACTTTGAATAGTAGAAGTATCAGAAGTAAAATTACAGGATTCATGAACTTTTTAAATACCCGAAACGTTGACGTTGCTTTAGTTACTGAAACCTGGCTTAAGCAGGATTTACGATTATCCACGCCCGACTACAAATGCTATCGATGTGATAGAGTCGATAGAGATGGTGGAGGTGTGGCTATTCTAATAAGAAGATCAATTCAGCATTCTCTTTTGCCTATTGTGAAAACGCGGTACATAGAAAACATGGGAATTAACTTAAAATTGTCGAATCAAAGGGAAAATAAAATCTATTGTACTTACTTTCCCGGTGGTAAGAGCTCTATGGAAAGAAAGATGGCTTTTAAGAATGATCTTTGCAAATTATTCTCCCTCCAGGGTGAGTTTATAATTGGTGGGGACTTAAATTGCAGACATAGAGATTGGGGATGCGTACGAGCAAACGCCTATGGTACCATTCTATCAGATCTGTGTCTAGGTCTTCCAATAACTGTGATATACCCTTCTAGTCCGACCTATACCGCCAGTTATAATCGTTGTCCATCTGTGCTTGACTTATTTGTGTCAAATGTGCCTGGTTATCCTTCCCAACCTGTTTCCATTAACGACCTCAGCTCAGATCATAACCCCGTCTTCTGTCGGGTCCTAAGATCAAGTGTACAAAGTGAACAATATGTACTAGACTTCAAAAATGGAAATTGGAATCGTTTCCGGTCAGAATTAAATTCTAAACTCCGAAACATTCCAAGTAATCTAGACAGCATTTTGTGCACAGAAGATGTTGACTCTATCATCACAGATTTTGGTCAACAAATACTAGACTCTATTGACTTAAGTATTCCTAAGGTCCCTAAAAAGAAAACTGTGATAAGGCTTCCAGCTTATATACTTGAACTCATTAAAATAAAAAATGCTTGCCGAAGACACTGGCAAAGATATCGTCAGCCGTACTACAATCACCAAGTTTCCCACCTAAACAGGTTAATTTCCAGATTCATTTTTGATTACAACAATCAAAAATGGAATGCAAAATTACATTCCCTTGATGTAAATTCGAAACCCTTTTGGAACATTGTCAAAGTGGTTAAGAATAAAAACAGGGGCCTAACTCTGTAATTCGATTCGAAAGTTAAATCGTTCGAAATCGGAAAATTTGTACTGTGTTATTCGAAAATCGGAAATTGAAATCCGAATTTCATTTGTTTAGATACATTTGCTCGAAAATCGGAAATTTCGTACCTAGCAACTCTATTTTCGTTGCTAAATAAATTGGAATTTCGGAAATGTCATTCGACATCTATTTGCAATTCGGAAAAGTTTTGCTGAGAGCTAAAATGTAAGTATTTATTTAAAAAAAAATTATAAAAAATATATTTTGATAAAATGTTATAAATTAAAGGGAAACCACAAGCAAAAATATAAATACAAGCCAAAATCAATTTGAAATTATGGTGTTCCCATTATCCCACTTATCAAAGGGCTATTTAAAAACTTCGGACGCACGGAGAACTTCAAATAATCTGTGGAAGCGTTTAGCAACCGATTTAAACGCAGCTGGTCCACCAATGCGTGGAAAAAAGTAAGCTTTTAAACGTGATTGTATAAATTTAAAAATATTTATTTTTAAAATTAATATTCATAAGGTTTGGGCCGATTATAAAAACAACATAAAGTTCAAAACACGAAAAAATAGAAATTGCATTTCAGGAACAGGAGGTGGCCCGTCTTAGTATTGCAGTTTCAATGTTTTGGAAGAAAAGGTTATAGCGTTGCTGCAGATAGATGAGGCTGTAAATGAAATGGTGGGAACAAAAGACTTTGGATCAGGAAATGAAAAAGGAAAACAAAAAAACAGCTGATGAAGAAACTGAACAGATGTTTGAAGCTATAATGAAATGAAGCTCGGAAATGCGAGCAACGGAATCCCGCAATGAAAATGTCACGCCACCTATTTCGAACCCTACGGTTTTTCCAAAATCAAAACAAAACTTACACAAAATACAAGTAGAGAATCAAATCAAAAATACCAAAAAAAATTCTCACAAGATGTTAAAAGAAATAAACGAAAATTTAAGAAACATTTTAAGATACAAGAGAAAGGAATTCGACTTGGATGAGAAGTACAAAAAGAAACAGCTAGAACTTGATGAGAGGAAATTTGAGCTAGCAAAAGAAAAATTTGAATTCGAGAAAAAAAATGAAGTCGAAAAAAGCAGAATTAATGTCACCAAGTTACAGTTAAAACAGAAAATTTTGGAGTTGAAGATAAAGAACCAGCCAAGAAATTAAACTTAATTACGAATTCCGGTTTTAGTGCAAATTAAGAATTATTTTTCTTTATTTATTTTTGTTATATTAATAAAATGAATTCAATTGTTTATGTACTTATTCTTATTGCATTAAGTAATTTTTTATGTTGTCTCTTATCGTTTTAGCAATATTCAAGTAATTCTGGCCGCTTGGTCCTGGGCCGTCATGGTAAGAAGCAACATTGTTTATATTAAATTCGTCCTCCCTTTCTTGAGGGGATAGTTCAGGAGGATCTTCAACATTGTACATTAAACAAATGTCATGAAGAACACAACAAACATTTAAGATTTGAGCTACTTTCTCTGTGGCATAATGATGTTTCCTCGCTGCAAGTAGGCAGCGATATCTTGCTTTCAAAACACCAAATACCCGTTCTATGGTGGATCTAGCCTTAGAAAATTTGTCATTGAACAATGATTCCATTAAATTTTCCGGGGCATTCCGATATTGTACTAACATCCATGGTTCGAGTGGATACCCGGAATCTCCTATGAAATACAACGCTAATAATTTTTGTTTATTTTTGAAAATAAATATGGTTACCAATTATCCAAGTTGATTTGTCTCCGTTTTTGAAGTTGTTTTCAAGGTATTGCCGTTGATTGGAAAGATTCCAAAAATGTGAGTCGTGAGATGCTCCACCGTATCGTCCATTAACAGCTCGGATAATCATCCGGTGATCACATATCTTCAAGAAACAAAGCTCCATAAATTAATTAAAATAAATCAAGAACTAGATTTCAAAGCGAACTTACCACCATTGCATTTATACTGTGCTTCAATTTCCGATTGAAAATTATTTGAATCGGTCTAATTATTTGAATGTGTGTCCCATCCACGACTGCAACTATTCCCGGTATGCCAGATTTCGAATGGAAATATTTTTTTGATTCCATCTTTTCCTCATTCGTCATATTAAAATTGATATATTTTGGACACAGCTGTTTTTCAATAGGTTCGCAGACTTCCGAAATAACTGTTGAAACCATCTGCTGCGCCAGCCCAGTGAATCGATCTTGACCTATTTGGTGCTGATATCCACCTTGTGCAAGAAATTTTAGCATTGCACCTAGTTTAATAATTGTAGGTATTGAAGACGACCTTTTCCTTTCTCTCAGATCATCACTTATGCTGTTCAAAACATACATAAATGCATCTTTTGAAAGACGATAATTTTTTACAAAACTAGAAAAAATTTCGTCATTAAATGTTCACATTACCTTTTACTTGATAAACCCATTATGTTAGAATGGTCCCTTATCATCTTCCTTTGAATTCTTTCTTCAGCACAAATTTCTTCATCAAGCCACAATAAAACTAAATCCATATCCATATTGAAATTCAATTATCGACGAATAAATTTAAATAATCAGAAACGAATTATTTGACTTTTTGTTGAATTTAAAATGTCATTTTTGACAATAAACAGCTCGAGTCTCGGAACATTTATTCGAAAGTTGCAAACATTTCCTTTCGATTCGAAAGTTATACAGAGTAACATTTGAAATTAGAATCGGAAACAACTTTCGAACAGTTTTTCATTTCGAATCGAATTACAGAATTAGGCCCCAGACAACTACCCTTTCTTAAAGATTCAGGCAATACGTACTGTACTGTACGGATCTTGACAAGGCAAACGCACTTGCTTTAAACTTCTCCAAAAACCATGAAATATCTTCGAACCTTGGAGACCCCGCAACAACTGATTAAGTAAACCGAGCAATCCATAATCTTTTAAACAACATCACTGCTCCACCCTCAAGTGCTTATATAACGGTAGAAGATACCGAATTCATGGTCAATGAGCTGCGTATACGTAAAGCTGAAGGAATTGACCGAACTAAAAATGTTTATATTAAACAAATGCCTAAATCTGGTCTTAAGCTTTTAACATTGATTCTTAACGCTTGCATTAAAATATTGGGTCAATAACTTAATTTGTGCGGTTTGCTAAGAGATGGCGTAACTTGTATTATTCCATTGTTATTATTCAATTGGAACATGCGTTGGAAAGCTACTGTCATTGTACGTCATTTCAGTATATGTCATTCATTTGAAGGGTAAACAACAATAATTTTTTTTCACTCAAATATGTCGAACTTTGTGCCTTTGCGGGGAGTTCTTCATTACTTTAATATGAAGAAAACTGCTGCTGAAAGTCATCGTATTTTGGTGGAAGTTTCTGGTGAACATGCGCTAGCTGAGCGAACGTGCCAAAAGTGGTTTGCACGATTTAAAAGTGGTGATTTTGGCTTGGAAGACGATGAACGTCCTGGGCAGCCAAAAAAGTTTGAAGATGAAGAACTGGAAGCATTATTCTATGAAGATTGTTGCCAAACACAAGAAGAGCTCCCAGAATCTTTGGGTGTCACTCAAGCAGCCATTTCAAAACGTTTAAAAGCAGCTGGATATATTCAAAAGCAAGGAAATTGGGTTCCACATGAACTCAAGCCGAGAGACGTCGAAAGGCGGTTTTGCATGTCCGAAATGCTGCTGGAACGCCACAAAAGGAAGTCATTTTTGCATCGAATTGTTACTGGTGATGAAAAATGGATCCATTACGACAACCCCAAGCGTAAAAAATCATATGTGAAACCCGGCCAACCAGCCAAATCAACGGCAAAGCCGAATATCCATGGCGCGAAGGTAATGCTCTGTATTTGGTGGGATCAGAAGGGTGTGCTGTATTATGAGCTGCTAAAACCGGGTGAAACCATCAATGGACAACGCTACCGAACACAATTAATCCGTTTGAAGAGAGCAGTAGCCGAAAAACGCCCGGAATATGCGACCAGACACGAGGCAATAATTTTCCATCATGACAACGTTCGGCCCCACGTTGCTATTCCGGTTAAGAACTATTTGGAAAACAGTGGATGGGAAGTTTTACCCCACCCGCCTTATAGCCCAGACCTTGCCCCTTCTGACCACCATTTGTTCCGGTCGATGCAGAACGCCCTCACTGAAATACGGTTCACATCAGAGTAGAATATCAATAATTGGCTTGATTCATTCTTGGCTGCCAAGCCGGCGCAGTTCTTTTGGGATGGGATCCACAAATTGCCAGAAAGATGGGAAAAAGTCATAGCTTCAGATGGGCAATACTTTGAATAATACTATTGTACATGTATTTCTTAAAAAAACGTTCAAATTTTGACAAAAAACCGCACGAATTAAGTTATAAACCCAATAGAACACTTTCCAAATATATGGAAAGTTGCGAAGGTTGTACCTGTACACAAAGCTGGTAAACCTCCTGATATAATTTCCAGTTATAGACCAATTAGTTTACTAAGTGTTCTTGGCAAAATTTATGAGAAGGTCTTAAAGGAGAAAATTTGCAAACATATTGCTGATAACAACTTATTTCCTAATGAACAATTTGGTTTCAGGCGCAACCATAGTACGTTCCATCAAGTACTAAGGATCAGCAAGCACGTAAAGTCATCTCGTGCAGAAGGTAAGTCAACGGGCATGATACTACTGGACTTTGAAAAAGCCTTTGATTCAGTTTGGCATGACGGCCTCCTTTTTAAAATGATCAACGCTGATTTTCCTCCGTATATCTGTAAAATTATCCGTAGTTTCTTGTCCAATCGTTGTTTCAAAGTGTACGTCAATAATAATGTCTCTAACATTGTCCACTTTAGTTCTGGTGTTCCTCGAGGTTCGGTTCTTGCACCTGTCTTGTATAACCTGTTCACATCCGATTTACCATCAGTACCCAACTGTGAAGTAGCTTTATTTGCTAACGATTAAGCTCTTCTTTTAAGTACGCTTGATGAAAAGCTATTATATTTCTCATAATCATGTTGTCTACCACTTAGATATTTAGCCCTATTCTCCAAATAGTCTGGCACCACAATCCTTCTCATTGCCTTTACTCGTAACTGAAATGATGTTAAGCTATCCGGTCAGAAACACCTCACCTTTATGGTGTTTGTTACTTAATTTTATATTCACATTTAGGGTACATCAGATAAGTTGTAGCTACCTGATATAGTTCCTGTCTGACTCTCCCAATGTCGATCATGGAAGGTGGTGGCATTAAATACTACACTTTTGGCAAACGTTAAGAAAACATAATATCCCCCTAACCCTATGCGTGGTTGTACAAAAGGCACCGAGTCGAAACTCACATTTTTATAACCAAATTTAATGTCTTTATGGTTGGGTGGAGGATTTTAATAATCTGAAAGCCAGTAATGTGAAATCATTCATGCCGATCCCAAATCGGGTTCACATACCATAAAATGCCCATAAATGTCATTACTTTTAGAGCTAATTTTTATCTCAGAAACTCAATGCCATATGTCATGTCCTACAGGGTTACACAAAACTGCAACCTAATGCTATCAAGTTGTTCTATTTACAAAAGCAAACACACATACTCAAGGATAAAAAAAGTCTACTCAAACATTGCTCAGTTACAGGCAGAAGCAGCATCAGACACCAGCCACTCACCGAGAAACCCAGAACGGAGACCTATAGAGAAAGATTTGTTGCACTGTATTTTCTGCTGCAGCCTGCAGCACTATTTCTCCAATACGAATACTCCTCGTTGGATGAGAAGAAAAATAAACAAAAACCAACACAAATCATCTGCTTCGTTTGTTCTATTTGGACGGATTCACTACCTTGTCTAAAATACACACACAAATACGTATAACATTGAGAGAAGGATCTAAAAGGGATTGGGAGTATACTCCGATCTGCACCATTTCCTCAATCCTTTTCAGGTTCATAAGGAAACCCTTCCGCCAATTGAATCTTTCAATATGCAATCATTTTGCAATTGAATTCCGTTTTTCTGAGATGCACGCAAGTACATACATCTGCATGTATCCTGAAAAACCAAGTTACTTCTTCCCATATACCATTGCATTGATTTATTTTGCATCTTAGGGATGAATCGTACACCTTGCGGGTTATAGGACGAGTACGACTTAAATAGAATACTGAAATGCACATCCTTCATTTCGTGTCTTAGTCACCCCTTCGTTGAGAGGTATGCAAATGCAAGAAGAAATAAATTTATTTAATTTTATTTTTTACTTGGGTGTATTGTGTTGAAATAGTTCTGCTATTGACACCATGGGCTACGTGCTCAATTGATTGTTATAAGGACAATCAAGGACGACAATGCAAAGAGTTATTTGCTTTGGAATTGAAAGGTATCTGTGGGTGTAATTGCTTCGACGAGTTTAATTGTTTTCTTTAGTCATCGCATTATGGGAGAAGTAGGTTGGACACAAGCAGAGGATTACTCGTAGATCGTTAGAAGATCGCAATGTTTGAAGGACGCACCAGAATAAATGACTCAGATTCGAATTTGTCCAAGAACCAAGACCTACAAAGTTAATTTACATTTACGAGTACACCACATGATCTTGTATCCAGAACTCGTCTTTCTCATCAAATTTACCAGACAAAGCCTCTTCTTCAAATCGTCAACCTACATCCTACGCTTATTCTACACAAACTTTAACACTAACCAAATTCCCTAAATATTCGTATGCAATTACAAAGATACTATGATAAGGTATCGATTCCAAAAAAGGAAAAAAAAAAAAAAAAAACTGTGATCCTTGTCCTAATAATTACGTTATTCCTACCCAAAGTATCTACATTCATACCGACACCAAACGATGATGATCTTAATCCAAGAAAATATGTGAACGACTTTATGTGTCCCCATCATTTTTTCTATTAACTACAACAATACAACCAACATCGACTCTCTGGAAATGACGGTAATAAAGTTAAATCACTACGGTAGAAGATGTCACGTAATACGGAACCCCACATCCGTTTCACACGTGAATCCTTCAAATTACCTCCGATTATGTCTTTGTTCAGCCCCTTTGCCACCTGCCATCCTTTGCTCTTTTTTGTTACTACTACTGCCACCATTGCTGGCGGCAATGAGCAGAGGAAGGAAGAGTTGTAATGGAAAAGTACATCCGTTGAATGAATTGTGCGTATCTAAAATTCCGGACGCGTATTTAAGTACCGACAAACTGCTTTCCGTTTAGAGATTGTTCTTTTCTACAAAAACATCCGTACGAAAGAACTCCACCCATTTAGTTAATGGAGTAATAATGATTATCACTGAATTTATGCTGAGCTAAAATTAATTGAATTAATCTCGAAGAGAACGAAAAGAAAAATAGCTGGCAAAATAAGTTATTAAGGAATAGTGATATTTACCCAACGTTGAAGGGGGTGGTTAAAGGAGTAAATGTTATGAATCCTAAGATGTAACTTTATCTGTTTATCTATTTTGGAAATTTTGAAAATTTATAGCGTTAATTATTCATTCTGTATCAAGTAAGAAAGTATTAAAATCTGACAGTAAAATCGATCAAATGATGAATTTACAATTCTATCATGTGAAGTCACGTACATATTTATTCGAATAAGGATGTCAGAATGGTAGAACTTGTATCTTCTTCTTTTTCTTCTACTAAGCTTTGAAATATATAATGCGTACGTACTCCTATAACTTATGTTGTGTATTTCTCCCACGCACCTGTTTTTGCAGACCTTAATATCATTCTACAAGGAGCTCTATTTTGGATCACATCTACGCTAAGGCAGAGAGTTTGCTGTTATTTTTGCATTTCAGTGATCCAATTATTTATTCTTCTGCCTCTTCTTCAAGTTTCTGCTGGTTCTTGAGTCACTATTGCTTTTCGGATAGTACTTTCCAATCATCTGATAATCATCTGCGGGGGCTTCCGCAGATACGCGTACTTCTAATTAGGTATTATTTTGATACTCCTCCCGATATCTGTAACATTTTCATCACCGTCACTGTCATTTTTATTTCATATTTTTCATGCATTGCTATGCGTGCATTAAAACTGAACGTACGACTGTCGTATACAGCAAAACTTTAAGTTGAAGTTACATTTTTCGATCACAAAAGACTGCGGAGTTTTGACGCAATTTTAACTGCTACACTCTCACTCTATGTGCAATACCATAAATTTTCTAGATCCCTTACTATTGAGTCCAAATACATTTAACGCGATATCCTTTGTTGGCAATGCAATGTTCTGTTTACTTGCGGTTAATTTTTAAACCATTATTTCTAACGTCCTATCGTGTCACTACTTACGATGTCACTATCATCTGCGAAAAGAAGAGAAATCCGTCCACTCCCATCGATATGTCCCTTCCACAAAAAATCTTGCACGACATCGAAAAGCAAGGGACTTAGGCAACCGCCTTGGTGTATTCCTACTTTAACTTCGAATTTCCCGATTACTTCCGGCCTGCTTTATACTTTCGTTTTCACTTTATCGTACATATGTATCTTTTATCATTCTAGCATACGTCTCTGATACTTTTTTGGGATCTTAGCACCGAACTTTTGTGGAAGACTTTCTCCAGATCGATAAGGATGATATTCAGATCTCTCGAGACGTTGTGATGTTTTTGCCCCACTTCAATCTTTTCAATCTTTTTCGTCGACCATAATTTCTATTGTAGAACTTGTATACCACACCAAACTTTGCAGCTTTCGAATGAAGAGACTATGTACAAATGGTTCTTTTTTTGTCTTAAAATATTTCGGCAGCTTTAGAAGGTATTCGCTCAAATCTTCACTTTAAATATTTATCGCAGATTTGGTAGCTATTGAAACGAAATATCAAACTAAAAATATAAAACTGCTGAAATCCATACGAGAAGAACGTTGCTGGAACATGCAATATTTCCCAGCTACAACACCTAACTGACAGAAATGATTGCAAGTAGAATGAGGACTGGCATGGCGTAAAAAAGACGGCAAACCATACGTTTTGAAAAAGGACAGGTGATCGAGTATTTATTTGTTCAGACATAACGAGGAAACATTTCTCCGAAGCGAGGAAAATGTAACCGGAGGTTATTCACCTACGACCAGGGCTACCGTTGTGAGACTCAAATTTGACACTTTTTCACTATTTTATAATTTGGGCGCCAAAGAAGATATGAATACTCTTATACTATTACAGGATACGGGCATTGTGAAGAAGAGAGAGAGATAGAAAGAAAGAGTTAGTGTAGTGGTTTGAAACATAGGTGGTATTAAGTTTCTGTAAACTCCAAGGGTAGCGGCCAGATAACTGGGGAGCCTGTTTGTTTTGCTTTTGTCGTTGCTCATGATTCACAGTATTTTTTTCCGTCCTCCTGATGTCATCATCACGATCAAGTGGCATTTTCAGCCATATGACCGCTCTACTGCCAGTGCTATGCCTTCGCAATAGAGTTGACTTAGCTTTCGCAATTGATCGACTTTTTTATTTATTTCAGATGAAAGGGGATTTGAACCGTGAACCAAGAGCGTGACAAGCGTTGATGTTACCACTACACCACGGCCACCCAAATCCCTTTTTCTTAAGATTTTGAGACCTATTACCTTTTTTAAAATAATTTACTATACTAAATCATTTACAATAGAACTTCGTTTACTTATAAAGTATTCTTTTAGTCTAAAGAAAAATTGGTTTAGTAACTAATGCTGTTACTTCTTCTTTAAGGTTATTTCGTCTCTCCGACTCCTTTTCTGATTTATATCAGTACCTTCTAATTTTTACTTGCAATCCAATCCGTTCCTTCGTCTATGATAACATTTTTGACTTCTTTTGTCCTTTTAAAAATCCACAGCGGGTGTACCAAGTAGTCGAAGCCAATCCAAAAGTCTCTGAAGAGCGATACTAACGCGGTCAAATCAAACATTTGAATTGGTAAGGAATCAATGCTTAGCACTTTCGAGTATACTGTACTCGTATTAGCCCAGAACTTCCCAAGAATCAGCCATTCGTTTATGCTACAAATTGTGGTTCTAGATGATTCGGATTTCGCAAAAGACTTTGCTATGATCTTTCACAATTAAAGGACGTTTAGTGACAATAGCGAGTTTTTTTTTAATTTACTTCACTTTGCTTTCAGGCAGCTTACAAGAAGAATCAGTCAAGGAAGCTGGCGACGAATTGTCATAAAGTTTGCAGTATTCAGTTTTCACATATATTAACTACAAACATATTCACTTCCTATGGAAGTCTTTACGTCCCCCACGTCGTCTTTTAAGTAATAGAATTTTACTCCTTTAAAGGGTTTAGGCTTATACTGGCCAGAAAATTCAATGTTATGTGATCACTGGGAGCCTTCATGCCCTAACCAATCTTGTTGTCATTTTGCACTTTCTTTCAGTTCATCACTAAGTTCTACAAACTTAAAGTTGAAATTTGCTCAACTCTACCTCTTTCTATTTAGACATTTAAATCTACTTGCACTAAAGTTACAAGTCTGTAAACTTGGCCCAAAGTTGGTGGTAGTACTTAAGTTGTTTTTGTGTAATAAATACATAATTGATATGCGAATTTCTATTAAATACTGGTAAAGGTTTTTAAGACTTTAAATGTAACAAAATATTATTGCACCTTTTTATCCTCGTTGTCCACTTTTTCCGTGAATTTTCGGAATTCTTCAACAGTAGCCCAGCGTACGGCTGTTTCAACAACAACTGAAGTAATTGGTCCTTCAATTTCTTTCAGGACCTAGCGGTCTATATTCTGGGAAGCTTATTGTCGTTTAACCCAACACTGTGGACAATTTGTATCTAATTGTTTAAACAATTTGTGAAAATGCTTTTTTAAATCCAGTTTTATAAGTTTTAAACTAAATCTTTGTCCGTATAGACGTGTTTTTTTGTGAACTGTTTTTCTTAGTTCAGTAAAAGTTTGCATGAAAAACAAGAACAATAATTAACTAAGTGGCTATACAGCTTTTGTATCTTTCAATATTACAATATATGTAACTACGGTTATCGATAACTTCATATGAATGCATAAGTATATCACATTTCGATTTACTTGCTCAGGAATATGGTCAGACATAGAGGAAGCGTAATTCATGTCTTCGATTAAAAGGAGGGAAGATGGTGGGAACATACATTTTCTTTAAACTCGGATGGGTAACTAATAATAAACTCAATAAGTACGAGTAGTGCCAAATTTAAAAATGCAAAATAGGATATCGTTTTTTTTAATGGAACTTGAATAAATTTTGCACAAAAAACACGGTTATTGTAGCTTTATTCATATTTTAGGTTTCACATCCTTGTCACATGTCATCTGTCATCCATACGACAGGTAGTTATTCCTTACTTGGGATTTTAACAGTTGTGTAGTATCTGTGTATAGTGATAAGAATTCAAAACACACTCACCAAGTTCATACAAATCTGTAGTGTTTGTAATGTAGTAAGGTCCGGGGCATCATCGTAATGCTCGATCAAGTAAAAAACATACATAGCCGCTGTGAGTGCATCAGTGGTCGAAAATAAGGAATTGTCAATTCCACGCGACGCTAAGCAATTGCACATTTCGTACAGCTCCGTTTGGCATATTTTGAGCATGTATTTGCATCTTTATCTAATAACTAAATCTTGCTGATCATAGAATGCTCTGAACATACGCCGATTGAGTGTTGGAAAATCGACAAAGTGACGCCGATTTTTCGAACAAAATCTTCAGTGGTGAGGCCCATTGCTCGCTCGGCAGCTACGTAAACAAATGAAATTATGCCCAAAATACATGTGCAGAACTCTGTATGCAGTAAAATTATAATACACATGTTTTAATTCGCGAAGCTACATATAAATGCTGCATGCAGTGCTGTTCTGCAAGACATCTCTATTTCTAAATTTGCTGCAATCAACAGTGTTGGCACAACACAAAAAAAAAAAAAAAAATTTTGGTATTTGATTATAAACCAACTTTTGAAGTTTCATTCTTTGTTTACTTAAAAACTTCCAGTATGACGGATAAAAAATATCACTTTCCGAACTTTATTGTATTTTGTATTATTTTTTATCAATTCACAGGAGCAAATGAAATTTCAATTCAGTACCCGTAAGTGACAGTAGCTGTAAAATGACAGTATCCGATGCGATGCACGTCAAAAAATATCTGTTTCACGTGCAGAGCTGCTAGAACTGACTTTGGGGTACTGAGAATCCAAATGTGATCATTGAGAGGCCATTACATCCACCACGGGTGACAGTTTGGTGAATGCTGTGGACCGACCGGTGACGTTGAAAAAAACTCCCGTGACAGCCGATGTTCTAATCCTTACATAAAGGCATAGTCCAAAACTTAAAACAGTGAATAAATTTCATTGAAATATTTAATACTTTTTATTTTATTTATATTTAAAATCCTAAAGCACAAAATGAATGACCCTGTATAAGCCTTTAAAGAAAAAAATGGTTGAAATCCACCCACAGACACGCCCACTTTAAAAAAATTGCTCTCTTTTTTTAATTTATTATTGGAAACTGAAAAATATTGAAAATATATAGACATTGACTTTCTCTACAATTCGTCCATACATTGTACGGAGCCATGCAGAAATGTAGGGGAAATTTTTCATCAAAAAATCCTGCTACGTAGGTTGTTAGGTGGTATATGGGGACGGCGTTTCAGAAGTCTTTAAATTTTTTTTTTTAGCCAGCTAAATTAAGAACTCCTTAACGGGTTTCAATTAAATTTGGTCGAAATCGAATGGAGTGGGATAAGATATGAGGAAGGGTTTAAACCGTTTTCGAATAATCTTTCTCATATGCCTAACACAAGAGCCATCCAATGGATTTTTTTTTTACTTATTCGGGATTTCAGTTAGTCGGGCATGTAGATACGTCTGTCTACAAATTAGCAAAATCGGATGAAGACGGGGTAAAATATGGCGGGGTGGCTTTTCGCCATGCAATGTATCTTGGTAGATGGCAAGAAAGAGAAAGCGATATCTTACAATTATTCGTCTCTACCTATTGCAGTATCAGCTTCATTTCTTCGTCTCATTTCAATTGAAGTAATCGGCTAAGTAGTTAGTTGAGAATTGTTCGATCAAAGTATTGACATTGTTATTGATTGATTTGTAGATACATATGTGACTGCAATCATCAATACATTGTTACCGAACCAATGACATAGCTCCAATTATGGTATGGCATACAAAAGACAGTTATTTGGTTTCATAATTTCTCTTAAAAACAGTAATATAGAAATATGGCATTGCATTTGAATTGAAAAGTTAACAGCGCTACACGTTATTAAAGATGGATGAGAATACAAGGTAAGACTATCATACGATCCGGTCTGGATGAACTGTAATTTTATGTATCTTTTAAACTGAACTAGATTCGATTTAAGTTTTTAAAGTACTCGTACCTATAAATATTCCAAACAACTGATTTTAAAACGTTGAATTTTAAATTCGCTTTGTGGTTTACAAAGGAGCATTAGAATGGTAGCTCAGCAGTTCGCCATTAAAGTGGCCATTTATACTATATTGGAGCTTCGAGTTAAAAATTCCATAATAAATAATTCTTAAGAGTTTGTCAACAAACATTTTTTAGGTAGAAAAAATGACGGAGTGTGAGAGTTTTATTAAAAGTGGGGAAAGATGAAGCTGGAACACATGAGCAGCCTACTAGTTTGAATTTTTGGCAATCCGTAGAATGAAAGTAGAACTCCACATTAGAGTCCGTTGAGGTCGATAGGTTAAAAGACATTATTTTAGTCTTAGAGCTAATCCTCAATATAGATCCTTAATATGTTTAGATCCCAGTTGATATCAGAAACCAAGTTCAAGGCACTTCTGAACCGTAGGAACAGCCCACATCATCATCACCTTTAAAACAAGCTCAAAGAGGGAATTAATGTATACAAGGAACAGAATAGGTCCCAATACAGAGCCCTGAGGTACTCCCAAATTTAAAAACTATACATAGCTCCTGGTTTCACCGTTCTTAACTCTTTGAGATCTATTTGAAAGATTGGATCTAAACCAATCGAGCATAAAACCACGAAATCCAGCTTTTTCTAGTTTTCTAAACAATATTGTGTGGTTAACCATACCGAAGGCTTTTGTAATATCCACAAATAAACCTGCAATGAACTTTTCTGCAACAACGTTAGAGAAAACACTGGAATAAAAATTAAGTAAGGCATCTTCAGTTGACATTCCCTGCTGAAAACCATACTGCCAGGGATAAAAAAAACTTATTTTTGTTTAAAAAAAGATAATAATCGTATTTTAACAATTTTTTCGAAGACTTTACTGAAGACGGGAAGAAGTGAAATTGCGATCATAACCGGTAGCATTATAACTGTTAAGGGAATTGGATATTATACAAAAGAGATAGTAAAAATTATAAGCCAATGAACAATTTTTAAATATTTCTATCGAATTAGATAGCAACTGTAGAAACGCGGTAAGCAAGAACTGAGTTTCAAACCATTAACATGGCAAAAATGTTTAACTAATTTTTTTTTTTTTTTTTTCCGAGAGCAGGTGAAAACCTTCTAAAGACACCATAAGGCCCGACCGCGTGTGCTTATGGTAGTGTGAGATTTTTACTTACTAAAAACACCCCTCTTCAAGATTAGTACTACAACTAAGCCGACAGCAGTTTTATTTTCGCTTACAAGACTCGCAATTTTTGCAAAAAGGTGTTCGTTTGTAATTAAAAAGAATGTAGCACTTTAGGCAGGTTAAATTCCAATGAAAGTTCCTGCATATACTATGACGCAAGGTTAACAGGTTTTGCCCTTTGCAGACGACGAATTCAATTGTTTGCGTCAAGTACTTGAATGACGGTACGGTTACAATGGCCTTAAACACGATCTTTGTGTTTGCGAGCAAATTTTGTTATCTCTTCGACGACGCTGGAAATTTCCAATTCCCGATGAATATCTTCGTTACGTACGTACCACGTTGCGTTAACGATCGTTCTAAGAACTTTATTTTCTAAAGTATGTAGGATGCTTATATTGCTTTTCCTGGTACAACCCCATAATTGTAGACCATATGCCCACACTGGCTTTAGCATTTGCTTATAGATAAGCAGTTTGTTATGGAGACTCAACTTCGAATGTTATCCGAGTATCCAGTACATTTGTCGGTATTTGTTTTCGAGCTCGTCGCGTTTCTTTTTTATGTGTGATTTCCATTTAAGCTTACATATTTTGCTTCGTTCGCGTACTATCCACTTTTTTTTAGATAAAGTTGACGTGAGTAGATTTGCTTTCGTTCTGGCCAAGAATTCGTCCAAGCGTGGTTTATTAATAGCATGTTGCAGCTTTTCAGTTGCTGCTTCAAGTGTATCGCCCGTTGTCAATATCGCCGTATCAACCGCAAACGTGGCGACGATGCAGTTTCTTTCCTGCGGTATATCACGCGTTTATAGTACATATATGTAGAAGCGGGCCAAGGACACTTCCTTGTGGAACTCCTGTCGCAATCTCCTTGAAGTCTGAGTAATCATTTCCGTGCTTAACACGAAATAGTCTTTCGGTGAGGTACGATCGGTTTCGGGACCATTATAATCTCAGCGTCTTTCCATTGTCTCCGAACGTAGAGCAATCAGAACGCAGCTTTAATCAAATACAGCAGTTTGATAAGTGCTTTATTCGGCAATTTCCCGACCACCTGCGCCGTTATCAAGTCGTAACCCGGTGCTTTTTTCGTCTTTAAATTTTTAATCACTTTCCTCAGTTCAATCAATTGGGCGACTCAAAAATGTAGTCATTTCCCTCCAAAACATCCACCAATATATCAAGTGCTCGTTGCAGGTACGTTTGAGCTTCACTTATGATGGCTCCAACGTCAGTAAAGAATAACTGATGTCACTTTTCCTTCAAGCAGATAATAAAGGACTGCAATAAATAGCAAAGGACTGAGGACGCTTCCCTGGTGTACACCGACTTTGATTGGGAACTCTTCGGTGACTCCTGCGGGATATCTTACTCTTGTCCTTGCTCCCTCATACATGTCCATCATCATGCACACGTACGTTTCTGGAACTCCTCGATGTTTTAGCGCCACCCATAAGTGATCCCTTGGTTGTTTATCAAAGGCTTTTTCAAAATCAACCAACACCATATGCAAGCCCTTTAAGGAATCACGATGTTTTTCCATTACTTTGGATTGCATCTGTTGTTGATTTACCCGAGACAAACCTGCACTGGTCATCAGATAGCCCTATTATTTTCCGCAGTCGGCTATCTTACGATCTTCATGGTGTGTGACATCAGATCGCAGAATCGCAGATTCACGTATCGCCCTTTCCTTTGTGCAAAGGAAGAAGGTAACTTTTCCTCCATTGATCAGGCATTGGATTACTGCTCATAAGTTTTGAGATAAGAATCATGAGCCATCTGGACCCTATATCTTCCATCTTTTTCCAGAACTCAGAGGGTATTTCGGTTGGCCGAACTGCTTTTCTTTTTTTGTAGTACTTGACCGCATTCCTAACTTCTTCGACAGTAATGTCGGATACTTCGTCATGGTTAGGGGCGTCTCTTGGAAAGTATACCCGGGGAAACTGTTCGTTCAGAAGTCTTTCACAATACTGTCGCCATCTGTGGATAATTTTGTCGCCTTCCACAAGAAGCTGGCCTGGAGCATTGTTAATGAACTTTGGGGAACGAATCTCCTGAGCATTTCTTATATTTTGAAGATAGTTGTTCCCTTGTTCAAGTTGTTTTATCGAAGCTCTTGGATAGCCTGGTTGCTATCAGACGCCGAAGACGATATTTCCTCCAACTCCCGATAGAGGCCTTCCATACTTTTTGTTTGAATTTGGGCACACTTCTTCTTCGCGAGACCTTTGCAACATCTATATATCACCATCAATACAAAGATATATCATACCTGAATCCCACTAACTGGAGGTAATCTATTTCAAAAGCCACAGACTCACTCCGTTCACATTTTATATAATTTTTAGTGAAAGATTTATAAAATTCTAACAGACAACGCTAAACATGAAAGAGCGTTTAAAAAATGTATGCCTAAGCTCCTGAAAATTTACTTTATTTTCTCTATTTCAGAAACGCTGTCAATTTGTCATTTTCGAAACCAAATCTTTCTCCAAAATATTTTACATAATCAATCTTTTCACATAGCTAGACTAACTTGCCAATTTATTTTCATTAGTAAGCTCCAGCGCACATATATCAGTTGATGAAATCATTCTCCCACTCTCTTAAGGACGACTACCTATGTTACGTTTCGTAACGCTTCAATCATAAGCGCATCCCCCTAAACACATACACACGCTTAAAATAAAATACTCGTACTTCCCTTTTCTATAAAAAGGACTTCAGTACGAGTAGTTCCAGTGTAAACAAAAACGCATGTATACTTTCTACCACACATGAAGAAAAGAAGGATAACGAAGTGATATGTATGATGACGGTTATCCCAAAAGGCTGACTTCAACATAGCATGTGCTCTGACAAAAATTTGAATATCTACGTCTCATGTCTACACCCGTCCCTGTCATTCATCTGCATGAGATGTTGTTCCATAACCGGATACAGTCACCATTCCGGGCGCTCGATGCGTATACCGAAAATTTTAGATCCAGATTAATGCCCATGAGACAGGTGTGATTGTCTTAACAAGATGTAAGTTGTCAGATTTGATAGATTCACATCATCGTTATCTCGACGTTTTCAAAGGAAAAGATCCTTGTCGTCTTCGTAAAATCTTCAACGAGTTGAGATGTGACTTTATTCCGTACTGTACCTTGTAATACGCATGAAGAGTTTTGTACGTGAATAAGTTTGAAGGAAGAAATTTGTTTGAAAAAAAAAAAACTTATTTCATCTTTCAACTAATTGCTGGTCGTTATTTTTTATTCACGAGTTCCGGCGGGAATTTTCAATTTGTACGGGCGAACGTGTCCCGTCGACGGACTCTGGATATAGTTATTAATTTAGCTGCTAAAAATTCATAATCAAAATGCATAACTACTTGCAACTCTTGTGTTTCACCAAAAATTTGTTTGCTAATTAAATTTTGTGAAACTATGTATATTGCGATTGGTTGATAGTGGTAAGGACGTTTTCAGTTTTCATATCTTTTTCATCAAATGTATGCAGCAGACATTAGGATGAACAAAAAGTCCATTAGTAGCGGTATAGTGAATTGCTTGCATGAAATATTTCATAAATTTTACAACAAGGAGACAAAAAAAAAATCTTGCTTTAGAGATATTTTAGTATTCTTCGCGAAATGGGATGAGGCAAGCAAATGTAGGAGCTATAGCGGTACAGAGAGTGGTTTTAAATGGAAATATTCCCTTAGTTCTGTGTTCGAAGCCTAAGAGATAGAACTATTACTTATTCTGCTAATGATACTCCATCATCCAACCGAGATACCTATTTTCCCAGGC
The DNA here is from genome assembly GCA_963082735.1 of Pocota personata. Lineage (NCBI taxonomy): Eukaryota > Metazoa > Arthropoda > Insecta > Diptera > Syrphidae > Pocota > Pocota personata. The sequence goes on from OY720431.1 coordinate 20,172,717, forward strand.
AAATTCGTTGACAAAATCAAGGCCAGATATATTGCTGTTGTTGATTTTTTAGGCAACCAGCAGCAGCAGTAAAGGATTTTTTTATAAGGATATCAAATTATTTGATTTACTAGTGATAGCTTTTTGACCATCAGAAAATTTTTTTTTTTTTTTTTCCTGAGGGTTGGTGAAAAATCTTCCATAGACGCTATGAGGATAGCAAGCGCGTGCTCATAGTAGTGTCAGATTCTTACTGACTAAAAAAACACCACCCTGCGATTTAATTTGTTATATATTGCAACTAAGAAGGACCTCATCAAGCAATTTTTCTATCATGAAAAAAAAACTCGTTTGGCAGGTTGCTTTCCACTGAAAGATCCTGCATGTTCCGCAATCTAGGCGCGGTTGATTCCTATCTCGCCAAGTCGAAAGGTTTCGTCCTTTGTAGTCGGCGCAAGAAATTGCTTTCATTCAGAATTTGTAGGATTGTATTGTTGACATGTCCGATTAGTCAGTTTCTATGCTTTCTCGCGAAGCTTCTAATTTGAGCTTCGATTGTCGGAATTCCGAGATCCCTGTGGATATCATCGTTTCTAGTATACCACGGTGCGTGGACATTTTCTCTTAGCACTTTATTTTGAAAAGTCTGTAAAATATTGGCGTTTGTTTTCTTGACACAGCCCCAAAGTTGTATACCGTAAGTCCACACCGGCTTTAGCACTTGCTTGTATAAAAGCAGTTTGTTCTCAGTACTGAGCTGGGAGTGTTTTCCGAGCAACCAGTTCATTTCTCTATATTTGATTTCGAGTTCTTTACGTTTCATTTTCACGTGCGAATTCCATTTCAGTTTTGCGTCGAGTGTCATTTCAAGGTAATTGGCCTCGTTTGCAAAAGGTATTGGGGCCAAGTTTAGGAAAATTGGCAAGACATTACCTACGGCTAGGATAGCGATGTCATCGGGAAAGGTAGCCAGGATAGTGCCATCTTCTTTCGATATATCTCGAGTATATAACAGATAGAGAAGTGGCCCAAGAACGCTTCCTTGCGGTACACCGGCCGAAATTTCTTTAAGCTCCGAGTATTCATTTCCATGTCTAACACGGAAGAGTCTATTCCCGAGATATGATTCTAGAATGTCGTATATTGCATACAGGGAGAACTTGTCATAATTTGTAATTCAAGCCATCATGCCACACCTTATCAAAGGCTTGCGAGACGTCAAGAAATACGCTTGAGCATATCTTTTTCCCTTCAAGTACTTTCTCGATTACGTCAGTAATTCTATGCACCTGGTCAATTGTCGAATCCTTACTTCTGAACCCAAACTGGTGGTCAGGGATAAGATTATTTCCTTCTATAACCAGTTGGAGACGCCTTAGTAATATCCTCTCGAAAATTTTGGATATAACTGGAAGTAGCGAAATTGGTCATTTACCCCATTTGGCGGCTTTCCTGGTTTTAAAACCATTATGACTTCCGCAACTTTCCATTGGTTAGGCACGTGTTTTAATCTGAGCGCCGCATTTACAATATGAAGAAGCTTAATCAGTGCTTTTCTAGGTAAAGCTTTGAGAATTTCTCCAGTGATCAAGTCATAACCAGGAGCTTTCTTAGGTTTTAGATTCCTGATCTCATGTTTGAGTTCCTTCAGCGTTGCACTTGTAAGTGTTAAATCGTCAGATGGTAAATCCGGCCTATTGATATTGTCGTAAAACACTTGACCATCGTATGGTTTAAAGGTGTCTTCCAGGTGGGCCGCAAAAACGTCAGCTTTTTCTTTATCTTCCCTTGCCCATTCATTGTGATTTAATTTAATAGGCGGCGCGGGGACCTTGGGCCTTTTGGTGCCTTTTACATCTTTCCAAAGTGAATAATTGGAATCTTTTTTCGCTGTTAAACTTTCAAGGTAAGAGCCTATCGCACGATTCTTAAAATACTTTATAGTCTTCTTCAACGAATTGCACAGGTGATTCAAGTGTGCTTTATGTTGCGGAGCACGACTCTGTTGCCATTTGTTACGGGCTTTTCTTTTTTCTTTGACCAATTCTTTTATTTCCGTAGGACATCGTAGACCGTATTTGTCCGGAGTTTTGCTTAGATTGGGAGTATTATTCCAAGAGGCGAGCTGTACGATCTCAAAGAAGCTGATTAAAAAACTACTTTCAGCTGATCGAAGAACGATTTTTTTTGCTGGTCAATTAATTTTTTTGCTAGAATATTTCGCTGTTCTTTTAATTATTTAGCTAATCACAAACTAACAGGGTGTGCTCCTTATGAATCTCGTTAAGTCCATCGGCGATGCATGAGTCAACTCACCCAGTTCTCCGAAGAGCCTGTATCCCATATGGAGGAGGCGACGGTTGTGGAGATTTGGGCAGTGGCAGAGCAGGTGTTTGATGGTTTCTATTTCTTTCCCATCTTAACAGCTCCTACAATAGTCCGAAGAGTTTACGCCCAGCCTTTTCATAGTGCCGACCGTCAGTACACCTATCAAGATGCTGATTTCCTTTTTCTCCATAGCTGGTAAGCATTTGTTTATAGCCATAGGCTGCGTGATATAACAAAATCACCTCTTGATAACCAAGCAGTGTTGGTTCGTTTCCTGGTCCTAAGATTTATTTTCTCTTTCATTACACCAATAGGCGAGTGAGTATGTTCTGTACCTAGTGCTGATACTTTTCGGGCTAGTTCAACTACTATGTCATTCCTTTCTATAGTACTATTTCCAGTAACACAGCAGAGATTGGCCACTTGGATATTGCGTTTAAGTTTGTTCAGGGTTTTACGACATTTACAAACTGTCCTAGATCGTATTGTCTCGCTGCCCAGTGCCTTAATTGCAAAGATTTCAGCTAGAAAGACCCTGCATTCATTTAGGAGTTTATATGAGTTTTTAATCCGTAAGGGTTCGCAGAATACTCCTGCTCCGGTTTCCATTTTAGACCCTGGTTGCTGGTTTACCATTCTTGTCTTTTGGGAATTAGTGTGGAGTAATTCTTATTGAAATCCTGGTATGGAATAACATAGTCTGAGTTCTTGATGGGGTCAATGCTTTAAGGTGGATTGCGCTTCTGCCTGCCGAGCCTTTTATGAAGAAGGTGAAGTATTATTTCCCCTTTTGTGGTGTTGATCTCAGTGCTCCTATTACTCCTATACATGCTAATCCTTGTACCTTAGTGAAGTTGTTAAGATAGCAGCTTTTTTCCATTGCATTCCACCATACTAGTACTCCGTTGTTAAGTATGGTTCTAATGATCGCTGTATACATCCAATGGATTAATGGTCGCATTCCTCAACGTTTACAGAATTCTTGCTGAGTAGAACGCACTTAGAGCTCTTTTCATACGTTTCTCTATGTTCCGCTTCCATGTAACATAAGATGGGTCATCAACTCCTTCTCACCTTACAAATCTCCGGGAACACACATCTAAAAAACATATTTCTAAGTAGCCTAACTAGAGGATACACTTAAGACTTAAGACATACGAGTATTAGCCTAACCTCATTTGTTTTAAAAACATTTGAAAGGCTAATTGCTATTCAGAGTAAACTGAACCCAGAAGTTATATCTCCGGCTCAGCATGCATACATCAGATGCAAAAGAGTAGAAACAGCACTCCATATCATCGTCAGCATCTTGGAAAAAACACTAAAAGGCAAGGAGTACACTCTTGCGGGTTTTCTGGACATTTAAGGAATCTTCAATAATGTCCAAACCGATGCAGTAATAAGAGCCTTAAAACCGGACTAATCAACTCAAAGCTAGGAGGTGTACAAATTAAGGTGTCAGCATCTATAGGCACTCCTCAAGCAGGGGTTCTTTCACTCCTTCTCTGGGTCCTTGTGGTGATTTTAGTTATGCTAAAATTTAGTGGAGTTAATGACTTAGCCTTACTGTCGACAGGGAAATTTCTATCCACTATTAGCGATCAAATAGAGAGTGCCTTATCCATGGTTAATAACTAGACCAAGAATTGCGGACTTGTGGTTAATCTGCAAAAAAACAGAACTGGTCCTTTTAACCAATTGAGGGAACTACACAAAAAATTCCCGATTCTGCTAAGTATCTGGACGTGGTCCTAGATAGGAAATTAAACTGGCGTCTCAACATAAAGACAATGATAGCCGTCTATACGTGCGACAGGATATTTGGCAAAACCTGGGCATCCTAGCCCTAAAATTATCACGTGGCTCTACACGGCGGTAGTAAGACCGATACTGACATTTGGATATTTGGTCTGATGGCAAGCGATGTGCAAAGCCACCCAACCATAACACTTTGACTAAGATTCAATGAATCCAACCACCCCTACAGAGGAGTTAGAGGCTATATTCAATCTAAAACCCCTAGATCTTCTGGTAAAAGAATCTGCCACACTGGAACCTGGAAAACCAGTCTTAAAGGGCATGCACGGATTCTACAAAAATACACGGACAACGGTATATACACAGACTACACAACTCCCCGACTGGACTTTGCAAGACCATTCGTAACTTCTTTCCCCAGTAGAGAAGAGTGGCATGAAAATTAACTACCAGTCATCGTATCAACGGTAGCCATCACGGATGGCTCCAAGATGCATACTATATTGGCGTTAGATTGCGATTCTACTCGAAAGTTCTCGGACTATTCTGTTCAATCAGACTTCCTGATTATAGCAGCGTTTTCCAAACAGAGGTCCTGGCAGTAACAATAGCTGCTAAACAAATTGTAATGATGGCACTATCACACGCTGATATTACTTTTCTCATTAACAGCCAAGCGGCAATAATATCGAAACTTGTAAATGGCTATGGGTCCTTGGTGCGCAGTACATCGTAAGACTCTGCTGGGTTCGAAAGAGCTGAAGAGCTGTCAAGAAAAGGATCGTCACTTGAACTAAATCAGACAGATACTACAGTATAGATCCCACGCTATAATCTTAGATAAGAGATTGGTAGCAAACGAGAGATTGAGTATGCTCGACTCTTGTGTTATAACCAGGAAATGTGGCCACTCTACAAAAAATAAAAACCGTGAGAATCTTACAAATGGACAAGATATGTTTAGATAGACATGTTTAGATATCATACAAATAAAATGGGACTCAGCACAAATGACCTGCGTAGAGGATTTGGTGACGAATATGTGCTTGGACACTCCACATTTTCTGTGTCACTGCGTAGCGCTCTGCGCCAAATCTTTAGAGGATATTTTTCTAGGACTTAGAAGAACTTTCTGGAAAGTCTGTAAGGGACCTACACAAATTCGTAAACGCCTTGGGATGGCCTGAAAATCTACAGGTTCTACAGTATGGGAGGTATAACCCCAAGGGCATCACAACGGATCGACATTGATCTAAGTGTGACTGGTACACGATTCTTTTGTCCTGTCAACCCATTAACCTAACCTAACCTATCCTAGTTGATCACTAATAATATTAGCATTATTGTTATGTACCTCTTGATAATAAAGTTTTGGAACTTTTCTATTCCTCTTTCTGAGGGGCAGATATAAAGAGAAGAGACAAAATAAAAGTCCTTTATGGGAAGCAAATAACCTATTATTGCAATGTTTGCAATGCAAAGATCATCATATCCAAAAAATTTTTAATATAAAGCTAGTTTCAGCGTAGGTACATGCATTGCACGAATACGGATTAAGCGTATGTAGAAGCGACACTGAAAAACTATTGATACTTAAGTTTCAAATGTATCGAATGGAAAGTATCGATATCGATATCGAAAAATAAAGGTAGTAGCTAAAAAAGTGAAAACACATTTACTAGTAGTTTATAAATGTAAATGTTAGCCTCCATTCTTCTTGACTGAAGAGTAGAGAAACAACAGTATACCCAGTTGTTTACCCAGAAGTATATTCCTGTCCCTACACACTACGAGTATTGCTTTCACTTTGAAAAATGGAGGTTCTAAAGAATCCGCTTCTTGTTCCATGGCCCATTTTTAATTTCTTCTTCTCTTGTGCAATATTCAGGAAACGAATTTAGTTCCTCAGGCGATCCTTCATCCGACTACTCGCTTCCACTCGAAGGCGCTTCTGTATTAATGACTATTTTCAGTGTTCCAACAGCTGTGCCATACCCTGCCGGATTTTAGAAGTTCAAGACTTTGAACCATGGATTCAATAACTTGGCAAATGCTATGGGCGAGCTCAGTTCTTTGTGTCTAAATTTGCATATTCCTTTGATTAGATTTCCAACTTTGAGAACCGTAATTTGCATTGAGCATTCTTTATAAAGGGTGTCGCAAAATTCAATTAAAATCATCGGACCACTCTTCTCTGAAAGTGCGGCTGGTCAGGCAATAGCAGTTACGAGTAATGTTGCTCGCTATAGCGACATGATACTCCAGTTTTTGTGGTTCGGATACTAATATTAGAACAGTATCGAATGGTTAGTATCGATATCAAAATTAATGGTATCGAAAAAAATTATCGATACTTGTGGTATCGAAACATTTCTAAACATATGATCGTTGTTGTAATGGATACGGCATTTGCGTCGAGTTGAGAACAATGTTTCAGTTCAAAATACCATATCTAAAGGAATTTGGAGAATTGTACAAAAAAGAAAACATTTTATCCAGGCGGGGAACTATCATGCGATAGATACGTGGTTAGCCACCAATGCTCTACCATATTTGTCCATTATGCAGACATGGAATGAAAAAGTCCACATAATACTTAAAATCCAAAGTTTTTGTTTAATGCGTCCGAGAAATGGACCTCGGTATACATAGAGAGTGGAGCAGAAATCTCTTAGGGGAGAGCCATGAATAAAATGATCGTTTGAAAGGGAATCACCCTATAATTAGTAAGATCTTCATGAATTTAAATCTCAAGTAAGTACTTTTTAAAATTTAAATACATATTCACAGTGAAAATATCGGTATAGTCTGTATGGCATCTCCTGGCATTATTTCTAGAATCTGGTCAACTACATTTAAGTGATGATTATGACATTCATTTGAGCCCTGTAAACACTGCAAAGGATAGTTTCAGCGCTGGCACTTGCATTAAATAGACTATTCGTCCAGTGTCCTCTAGAAATAATCTAATTAGCCTTTTCCACTTAGGATATGAAATCTACCATCAAACCTTTCTCTGACTATTGCAGAATCACCGGTTGTATTTTATCCATTCTTGGCACCTTAAATGGATCAAATTAATTTTCCTTCCTACACTGTCTTGCGTCTGTCGATTGTTTTGCTAATAGTTTCCACATTAACTATTGTCGTAGGACCTGGGATGGGTGAACTATAATCGAATACATCCGAGCAGCAAGGGAAGTGGTTGCCCATTACTACTTCTGACATCTCTCCTCATGCAGTGGTGGATTTCAAATCCTATCACCTGATACTGATCCTACCTGTTCCTCTTTCAAGGAATAGACTTAGGTTATAGGGAGCGATCTTACTGTGAGTAAGGATATAGGCAGGTTTCAAGTGCATCAATCTGTCAGTTCCTCACCCTATATGAGGAACTTTAGGTGACTCTCTTCCTAGAGGCACAAATCACAACATCTCGATAATCTTCAGAAGCTCATTTAACACAGTTAAGCCCATGAAGAGTCCCCGAATGATCCTCAAGTAATTTCTAAATCTAATTTCAATTTTTTTTGGCTAATTCCTAACGAGTTACAACCTATAGCTAGTTGAGGACTTGCAAATGAGGTCTTTAATTGTTAATCTACTTTTAAGCATTACAATGATTCATCTCACTAAAGTCTCTTCGATAGATTCAATCCTTTCAAAGCTATTATTGGCAAAGCCTTCCTTCCACCCACTGCCTAATGCTGACTAACCATAAAGCATCGATAAGTTCGGGAAAAGGAGTTTAAACAAATTTCGTCCTTTTACTTAAAAACACTCTACAATAACGATATCGAGCTACTTAGCTACGCAGTTAACTTTGTGTACTCTCTCTGTACATCCATATCAGAAGAACAATCGCCAATATTATGTCTCCCTTATAGCCTTGCATTCTACCAATTCTAAAGAGCAACACTGATTGCTTACCTATAATCTGGAGTCACTGTACGAGTACAGTCTTTCTTATGATCTGTCTGACTTTTCATTTCATTTTTATACCCGTCTTGAGACAAAAACACCATTACACATCCTCTACTTTACGAAAAGCTATCACAAATTTTCCAAATGTAATTCAATTTATTATAAAGTAACCGAGAAAGAGTGACCCTTTTTTTTAAATCTAACGAGATCCAAAGTAACAGCTATCCAATCCATTGTTTCGTTTCTAAAGTGATGAAAAAAAGTGTAAAGAAAATTGCTTTATTTCGAACACACAAACACTTCTCAGCAAGTGGTCTTCCTTCGAAATGGAAACTTCTCAATATCTCCTTCGTCCTGCTAAAGTAAAGTAGCCATCTCCATTTTTTTTTCCCCTCTAGAAGATTTCATAAAATCCTGCATGTATGGTGTCATGCATATATATCCAACCGCTTCATTGTTATCATCCCGGTGTAAGGATAATGCAACGAGCTCTTTTTGTTATCTCAGGAAATTTGCTCTCAAAAACGTTTTACCACCCTTCCTCCTACTTCAAGTTATCAAATTTCTGCAGCAGCTCCTTCGGGAATGTGAATTACGACGATTATAGCTCGTACTTTGCATCCCCGCGCAGGGATTTAACATCCTTCTAATGATATTTCTAATAAATTCAAATGACACTGTTGTTAATTGTGTGGGTTTTTGAGTGCAATAAATACGTTTTCATAAGACTCGATGGTAGCTAATTTGAATTAAATTCAGTGCTTATAATGAATTAATTGGATCGTTATGTAAAGCTGTGATATACAGCGGTATTTATCTTTGATACACCGACCCGACACCCCACATCAAATTATCAACTACGAGTACGTACCCGACTACGGTGAGGCGCACACTTTAACGCAATTATGTAGCTATGAATGGATTTTTGAGCAAAATGAAAATGTGGCTCTTGGGTAGGGGGGTGAGAAAGCTTTCAATAACAAAATTCATGGAAATTATGTGCGGGTGGATTCACACTGAAACTCATATCTTAAACTCACCTACAGCCAGTGTGGCCAACTATTTTAGTAAATGGCAGTGTAAAGAGAAAAACATTTAGAAAAGTTACAATCCACTAAGAACGAATCGTATGATACCCCTTGACCGTTTTTTAAACCACTGCTAATAAAGTGGGCGTGGCTTTATAAAATTTTGAATTCAAATGCAATATAATCCTACTCAGAGAATATTTTTGGCAGTTTTTATTAGAAAAACTGTTGTTACAACTTTTTCTTAGAAGAAACTGGGCGTGGCCAGAAACCAGGGTTCTCGGATTATGATGTGCACAATAAGACATAATCACCACCGTGAATGGATTTTGAGAAGGCATACTTTTTACTCCCCTAAAAAGTAGGCGTATATAGTGTATGGGTAGGTCGTACAGAAAGTCTTTTAAATCTCATTTCCGTAAGAATATTTTGTTGTTGTCAGCGATGCATTTAGGATCCAGAATTTTCGAAGCACATTTCGTTTTACTTTGCATTTAACTTCAAAATGGTTGCATCGATTTGAATATTATTCAATTTTCTGATTAGTGAAGATTTGAGAGTTTGCACACACTCATCCACTGGTGCGCTATTATCTGCAATGACACGTGATTACTTGTGATTCTTTACTCGTACATAGAGTATAATCATAAATTTGTACTTCTTAGGACCAGGGTAGTAAGCACAACTGTAAATTTATGTAAACAAAATAAAGAATCAGAAGCAATCGCATGTCATTGCAATTAATAGCGCACCAGTGGATGGGCGTGTTCATGTTTATATTCATTTAACGGAACAGTATTTTCTTCACTTCTTTTGGAACAATATTGTGACCTATAAATTTCTAAAACTGGTTACAATCTGTAAACAGAAAACCATAGGAGTACTTGCACTTTGAATTCTTCAAACTTATACATCTGTGAAATTTCACTTTACCAGCTCACAATTTATGGGTCAAAAAGTGGTGATGAAAGACACACGAGCGGGCATAGCTAGATTGATTGCTGGTGATCACAGATACATATGTACTTGTACTCGCATATATACATCGGGGAACTATGGTTATCATTTCTCTATGCTACAAACTATGTAGCAAATCGAAAATCGTTTCTAGCCTTTTGCAATTCAATATGTAACAGTCGATGATAATAAAGGGTGTTTTTTTTAGAGGTATAGAACTTTAAAATAAAATAAAACACATACTCGTACAAGTCATGATAATGGCCATGGTATTGACTTTGTTGGAAAGATAATTTTACGACATAAGTGTTTAAATATCATTTCGGGCATATGGGCCCGCTGGCTCGAATAAAGCGCAATCTGGAAGTCCAATTCGAGCAATAATGCGGCAAATGTTGGTTTTGTCGACCGTAAAATGAACGTAGCGCACAGTAAGTTTCGCGAACTGAACCACAATTTGCAAGCGTTATTCTGGCATAAGTCTATTCATGGTGAAATAGCAAACTAAACTGAGCACAAATTAGCTGTCATCTGTCAAAATTGCTGTCGTTGGAAAAAGTGTTGCCAACTCGGAAAACAAACCTCTGAAAAAAAAAACCATTTACAAAGTGAATACATTTCAAGTATCTAATTTTCAAAAGTTTTTCTTTTTTTTACATGTATCTTATCTTGATATACATACATATGTATCTTGTCTACAACCAAAGCTACCTCCATTTTATTGCAAAACATGGAAGTAAAAAGCCTAGTTTTAGCTTGAAAAATATTAAAATAGCTACATTGCCTTCAAGAGTGTGTACGACTCCTAAATACCTCCTACAGCAGGAGACGGGTTTGATGAAGAGTTCTCCTCAGGAAATATTCAGCTGGAGAATTTGTGTGTGCCTGTGTTTCTATGCCAATATAATTAGTCTGGAATCCTGTTTCTTTGTGCATAATTAAATGCTTTCAACTGTTAACAGTATGCACTCTTGGATAGATATGAATGTTCCTTGGTTTATGGTTGTTGTGTTTTTGTACTCCTTGTTGTTGAATTCGTCTTCGTTTTCTTCTTCTTCCGGGGAACATATTTTCCATCAATTAGCTCTTAAAGATGAATATACATATATTTGAATCTTCGAAGTACTTTGTAACATTTCATTAATGATGCCGGTAGATTGAATAGAGATTTCCCAGAGAACAAGACTACCTTGAGAATTTTAAATGAAATAATCAGCTGTCAAATATAGAAAATTACTTGAACTGATGTTTGATTTTTAAAATTAAATTCTGGCCAAATCAAATAGCTAATGAACAGTTGTATAAGAGAACGAGTGGCAGAGGACTAGTCATCCCTGCGAAAGGACGGTGCAATGGAATTCACTAGTCCAGGATGGAAAAAGAAATGGTCGTCTTCGAAAACTGGGTGCAAAAGGGTAGAGGAGGTGTATTAGTAAGTAGGGTGGTTGATATTTTAAGACCCATAAAGAGCTCAAGAGAACTGTTTAGGAGTAACACTGTACATAATCAATAGACCGACGTCTTAATTCGAGAGGGCATGGTTTTAACTAGATGGTTACACAGCACATACTACTCGAGTCATAAATAACGAACTTTTTTTTTTTTTTTTTTGTTAACAAGGAAATAATATTTAAACAATTTATTCGAAATGGCCGCCATTTACATTTATGCAGGCCTTGAGTCACTCTGCCACTCATCGATCGTAGTACGTACCTCGTCCATGGGAAAATTGTCCACTGCACGGATAAGTGCACTCTCCAAAGACTCAATATTTTTGTGTCGAGTAGAACAAGCCATCGCCTCTAAAATAGACCAATAGCTTATAATCCAAAGGATTAAGGTCTGAACTACGAGTACCTAAGAGCCAATCGTCTGTTGCTATGAAGTACGGTACAATATTTTGGAGCCACCTTTATGTTGATTTTGCCTTATGAGCTGGCGTGTACGACTCATGGAATGAATTCTGATACCTCTTTGGATGACTAGGCATAGATCCTGTCATTTAGTTTATTGCAAGATTCTTCTTGTGACCATTTTGCGCGTACCGGTGGCGTAGAGCTTTCGATTTTTCATTCCGGCCAGTGTGTCTTTTATATGCGTTGAGTCCTATATTTTATTTCTACATGGATTTTTACAATATCTTAATTTCTCGTGACTAGATTTTCTCATTTCGTGTCGGTTTCCTATTAATACTGACTTTAACAGCTTTGTCGCCTGTGGAGTTCTGAGAGTGTAAGGGCGTCCCGATCTTTAATAGTCAGTTACTCTACCAATATCTTCAAACAATTTAACCGTTCGATACATAAAATATCGCCTCTTTCCATATTACACTTGATATGTATTTGGTTTTTGCGTTAACAGCCCATACATGACCAGGCCTAACTTCTCGCCGCCACTCTGTGCTGTGCTCCTCATGAATGGTTGTGATCTACAGTTTTATGCCGTTTCCGGAGGGCAATTTTATTCTCGGATGTTTGTCAGAAGTTCGCGAGAGCTGAGACTGTGAGATCTTTTTTTTGTGTTTTCTATGATTTGAACGTTGAATCTCCCACTCACTGATCGCGCACTTAACCATTGAGCCATGGCGCCCACTTGTGAAGGCCAATTACCACAACACGGTTTTCAATATCGCCCCACACAAACGACTTTTGTGTAAATGTCACTTATTGAATACCTATCACTAGTTTAAAAGTGTAGCAATATTTATGACATAACTAGGTATAAGAAACACCCTGTATAATTGGACTTGAACATGAATACCATCGTTAATCCCAAGAATCCAAAATACTAGAATATTTTTTTTTTCATTTTATGTATTTAAAAAAAAAACATTTTTAATGTTCCGTACCAGTAAAACGGAACACAAATGGATTCAACCTTGTGTCTATATGTCGCCTGTTAATTTTTGAATAAAATTAGGTTAGAATCAAATTTAGTACAAGTTTCGAAAACAAATTTCATCTTATGTTAAAAAAAAACATGTTGGCTATATGAGTAGTGATTTTTTTTGACTCCTGAAAATTACGCCCAAATTTTTTTCAAGAAAAAAAACGTTAACATTTTTCAAAGAGGAAAAAACAAAAAAATCGTTAGGAAAAAGGCCCAAAATGTATTTTTGGCTTTTTTCCAAACTTTAAAAGGAAAATACGCCATGAGTCCATAATTCGATTTCCCACTTTATTGTGGGAATTAATTTCACTTTTACTGTATCTGGCAGGCGCCTATATCGAGTTAAAAGGATACATCGGACGGCCTTCGGCCTCACATGCAGGTGCTGAGGGACGATGCGGCTTGCAACCAAACATGTATATGTAGATGTAATTTTCTGGTCTTTTTTTCCAAAACACAAATTGGAGAAATGTCTGGCGCATTTTCCATACATTTTGGAGTATCGCTTGATTTCCGGGAGCCATTTTTCTTCCTTTTTTGTCGATAGAAGAGATATTCGCTGTAAAAAACGATTTCAATTCAAACTTCAAGGTTAAGTTGTGTAATTTGGAAAATTATATAAAAGTTTCGAAAATTTAAAAAATTGCGCAACAAATTTTGTAAAATTTATTATTTCGACTATATTTATGGGACACACTATTTTCGAGATATGCAACACGAAAAAAGTGCTCCTTTAACCGAGGTAAAGTTGGATATTTTTAAAAATTCGGATGGTATAATTTTGTAGGATTTTTAAAAATATGACACGCACGTTAATGATTTTGAACGCTAAAACTTCGGCCTAAACAGTTCTACTTGCACCTATAAGGGTAAGTATTGGTTTCGTGAAAATTTTCCAACTCGAGATATTGATTAAACTTGACAATACTATAAAGAGAAACTCAAAAAAGAAGCTCTCTTAATTCTGGCTGTGTATGTATGTATGTGCGCCGAACTGTAGAATGCATATACTTCAAACTTCATATCTGGGGTCGGTGGGAGTTTGTATTCTATCGCCGGCATTTTACTAACGCCCGATTTTGGAAAAATTTTCTCGAAAACGGCTCTGGCGATTCTGTTAAAATTTTATATTTGAGTTGACTTGGATGTATGTATGCCACTAGATGGCGTACACAAATTTTAGAAAAAAATTGTATAACAGTACTTCACTTTTGTACCGAATTTTTGAAAATTTCGCGGATATAACTTAAACGATTTTGTTGAAAATCAACATACAAGCAAAATTCGACATATGCAAAGTCATGGCATACGAAGTTTTGCAAAATTGTAAGAAAAAAATAATTTTTTTTAAGCCAAAAAAACCGCATTTTAACATCTTCGCTCTGATTGATTTGCAAGTGAACAGCACACAAGTGCAAGGTGGGGCATCTATTGCTTTCTTTTTAAAATATATATATAAGTACCTGAATCTATTCTAGATTGCCAGCATAACATTGATCCTTAACGGCGCCCTACACAAAAAATTCCGACGACGTCAAATCCAAGCAAAATCACCAAAACGGCTGATTAATGAAATGGGCGCAAGATCGATTGTTGGTTAGCGCCATCTTGCTGGAACAAGAGATCGTCCAAGTTCAATTCTTCAGTTTGCGGCCAGAAGAACAATATATTATCATGCCTCTGTAGCGCTCTCCGTTGACCGTAACGTATTGCCATCTTCAACTTCGAAGTAAAATGGGTAAAGAATGCCTCCATTCCAGAAACTACACCAAACAGTCACACGCTGAGGATGCATACTCGTACTTTTCTCTACGACTGCGTGTGGGTTTTCCGAAAAATAATATTTTTTTTTAGCAAAATCGAAGTCAATTTCGAGCTGCTATAAAGCCTAAACAGAGAAGCGATAACGAAGTGCATGGTCATTTTGCTTCAATTCCTGAATCAGTTGGACCTTGTAAGGGAATAATCCGAGGTGTTTATGCATAATTCGCCTGCGGTGCGGCTAATGTTCAGTTGCTGAGATCTGTGGCGAGTTAAGGTTCTCGGATTTAGGTGTACATTTTCGACAACATCAGCAATATTCTCGACTGAGCGCACAGGATGAACACTAGGATAACTTGTGCTATCAATTAGCATACCAGTCTCACGAACTTCCTTGACAAACTTGCGTACTCGTACAGTAGGCATGGTTGGTGCTTTATTTCGACCGAAATTTCTTTTCAAAATTCGCTCTGTTTCGGCGTCACAGCTCTCACTTTGGAAATAAGTTTTTAATATTTCCCAATTTTGTTCAAGTGTAAGTCGATTCATTTCGTACCGCGGAGATATGGTAGTGTCTGTCAACTTTTTGAGCGCGAAAGAGCGGTACAAAAACATTTCATTTTTCAATATAGTCTCCTTTGATGCCCTCCAAATAATACGATTTCTGGAGCCCCTCAAAATAAGCGTTTGTTTCAGCAATGACTTCTTCATTCGACCCAAATCTCGTATCTCCGAGCCATTTCTTCATGTTTGGAAACTAGAAATAGTCGCAGGGGGCTAAATCTGGGGAATATGCTGCATGAGGGAGGAGTTCGTAGCCTAACTCATGCAATTTTGCCATTGCGACTGCGGACTTGTGCGCCGGTGAGTTGTCCTGGTGAAAAAGAACCGGCCGTTTTTGCTTTAAATCGGCTTGAAATCAATCCAGCAGCTCTGCGTAATATGCGCCGGTGATCGTTTTACCCTTTTCAATGTAATCGATTTGAACATGACCTTGTTTGCTGACAAACCCGCCTTGGCCTTCTTCGGCTTCGATTCCATTGTTTTGACTGCTCCTTGGTTTCTGGTGTGTTGTGGTGAATATAGGTTTCATCCGCGGTAACGAAATGGCGCAAAAACTCAGCCGAATTTTTCTGGAACATCTCCAAACACAAGTTTGAAGTTGTCAAGCGAATGCGTTTGTAGTCGATTGTGAGCAAACGCGGCACCCATCTTGCGGAAAGCCTTTTCATGTCCAAATATTTATGTAAAATCGAAATCACTGAGCCATGTGATAAGCCTGTGGCCTCTTCAAGCTCGCGCACTTTCACTCGCCGATCGCCCATTTTCAAACCATGGTGGTGCCCTCAATTGGGCTACCAGAACATTCGGCGTCACTTGTGCTTGAACGACCGCACCGAAATTGAGTAAACCAGTGGTGAATGGTTCGAATCGATGGTGAAGAGTCCCCATAATATTTGTCAAGCTTTTGTTTGGTTGGCGTTATAGTTTTTTCTTGCAAAAAATAGTGTTTAATGAGCACTCGAAATTTACTTTTTTCCATTTTAACGAAAATGCTAGTAGGCGTCTATATAAAATGGCTGCCACAACAAAACTATTTGACAGATCTGTCTGAAAATTTGGTGCGTTCTTTTGAAAGATGATTCTTGACAAAAAAAAATTAAATTTAAGGTGATGACACAATTTGTGTTAATTTTCAGTGACTTATTGACTCACCCGTATGTAATTCAAAAACCAGCAGACTCGTTTCATGGGACCCAGTTGTGCACTTCGTTTTTGTTACCAGTGCTTGTTTTTCAAAAATCCGCAGTCGAAATCGATTCGGCTACAATCTTGTAATGTATAGCGCGCACCATTTTTAATTGAAAACCAAAGCTTCTGGAAATATGTCTCCTAGGAGTTAATTCCAGAATTTACTTCTGTTCGAGTCATTGCCAGGTGGATATAAAGGTGATGGACTCCCGCGGATTGTGTAGTTGAACGCTTAAAAGTTGCGCTCCTAGGTATCATTTCATTAAGGTTTTCGGAACATCTGCTTATGTAGCATTTGTAGAATAGGCATAGGTTTGCTATCAGCCTTCTATGAGCCAACGGCTGGTGATTGAATGTTAGTGAGGGAGCATAGTTATAAAAACGTACAAAGCATTGATTTTAAAACTGTTTTATCATAGAGCAGTAATTCCTTCAAAATAGTCTTTAAAAAAATTGAAAAAAATTTCAAGTTAAGGCTACAGTATTCAAATTCGGCAAGTGGTCCTTTAAGACTTAGACTGTTATACACCCTATATTTTCCGTTGCATCTTGATGTCCATCAATATGCCTCACTTCAAACAAAGCCTCAAGGATACCTTGCAAATGTATGTAAATTTCCATTGTGCGCAACCAAATCACTTCTCTCGTCGATGTGCAGAATACAATACTTCATTGTAGCTACATACGAACCACTCGCTTGGGGTTTTCCATGTTAACGACCGAATTGCCAGGTTCACATGGATAATTATGATTTATGGTCAGCTTGCGGAAGTATACTGAATACTACTCCGTTGTGGTTATTTTAACACCCCTATGATGGTTCTAATATTGTAATTGCCTGTATTGGTGTTTAATAGTAGGGCTCGTCTGTTTTAGTGCTAATTTGTTTGTTCTCCCACCGAGGGAATCACAGTGATTGTTTGACTAGTTCCGAAATTATGTGGCTTAGGTAATTTCCACCGAAAATTCAGCCCACACTAAAAGTTACTTACACATGATGTGGTCCACTAATTTAATTTGTTTAAATTTTATACCAAAAATCAGTCTTGTTTTGTACATAACGATTTCCCCGACACTGAACATAAATGCACTTAAACGAGAAAAGCGTTTTGGCTAATTAAGAAGTTTACCCCAAAGGCACGATTCTTCTGATGGTCTCCAACTCCATCCAAACCAGGGCCAAATAACGCATAAAAGTTCAACTCCTTCTGAATACTAATTATCCATCCTTGTTATCTGTCAGAGAATAATTAAGTTCCACTATGCAAATGATACTCTAGTCCTCATCGGGACCTTTATGCAACACAGCATTGCACACGAAAAGCCATAAAAAAACAAAACTTCGACATACAAGTACAACAACCCCAATGTAAGCCACTAAACATTTATGTATCACGTGTCCTGATTAAGGTCCATAAACGAACACATTCACTCTGCCAATAACCGAAAGCAAGTTTCTACACCAGATCCAGATTTAATTCCTTCCATAAACAAAATAAATTTAATTTTGTGCTTGTCACTGGCATCGTCATTCTCGTGCCCGAAATCCACCACCCCCACTGCACCCAATTAAAAAACAAACACATCTCAGTATTTACTGTTCATAAGGACGAGATATGTGTGTATTCGATTTGTATCGAGAGAGCCCCACAAATCCTCAATGCATTACCCAAACATTTTGACGTCGTCATTCACCGCATATGCGGTTGAACCGTAGCACACACATTGGGCCATCATCAGCAGGAACTTCAAAAACAGCAGCAGGAGCACCAGGAGTGGCATGCCCAAAAGACGGATGCATTGGTGTCTAAAATGGTAATTTATTGCAATCAAATACAAATATCAGAATGTATCTAGATTTAATGTGAATATAAAGATGTCTCCTAGCCGAGTGCGTACCTATGTAGTAGCGTAATGAATATTTGTGCCGAACCCTATATGAAAGATATGGTTCTCATATACGGATACAAGATACGTATGTTTGCCGGGTAACTACGAATAGTATATCCGTAGTTGATACCTGTGGTGATGAAATCTTCTGTAATCTAGGAGTTTCAGACGGTTTTGCAGTTGTTATTGTAATTTCTAATGCTAACTTTGTATAAATTTGTTCATCTTGTTTATTATGGGAAGATTGAGTGACATTAGAAATATTCAAAGTGTAACAGTCTTCCATTTGCAAACATGTGCATAGATACCGACACATACTCGTACTCGTATGTATGAAGATTTGTTTAACTTTAAGTGTGATGATTTCATTTAAACGAGAGTGTTGGGTTGAAATTCGATTTGAAGTCCTGTAGACATCTGTCGAATTAAATTGGTTAAGTGACGTAGCTGCTGAAGAAGCAAGAGTCTTGTGTAGAGGTTTTTCAATCATCAAGCCTTTCCTGGTGAACCGATTTTGGAAATTTTCCTGAATATAACATTCTTTACAATTGGTATCGGTTGCGCCAAATATTCTCTAGCAGGGTCGATTAATGCAGATTGGCTTAATATTGACGAATACTAAAAAACCAAGGTTTCTGAGGTCAGTTCACCGAGGTTGTCATAAAGAAAAGCTCCCAAGAGTTGTAACTTCTTCCTCCTCGTCCCTACAACTCCTTTTTGCAAGCTCACCAATGTAATATCTACTTCTTAGCTGATATGCGTTCTTCTTAGTGAGACTAGACCGCTAGAGTGTTTTTGATCCAGGTAAGCTCAGATTTATCAAGTTTCTAGTAACATGGCACTTAGTGCTAATTTCCCACCAGCAGTCGGGCCCTTTAATTGTATTCAGCTAACTTAATCTCTTAAACGTAGCACACGGAGAATTACATTTTCTGGTAGATTCTGTAAGGTTGTGCCATGTCTGGGGAGATTATCATTCATCAGCCCTGTGATTCTTTGGAATGTTCCTATGTCTCAGCACCCAGTACAGATGAATATTGAATTGCTCAGCCATCTCGTTAAGAGACGAGCTGCAATATAGAACAACTTTTGATGTGGAAGAGATTTTGTATCATTCCATATATTACCTTCCAAGGTAGAACTCTTTGATCAGCATTGGTGGGAATCTTTCAAAGACAAAACTGAGCCCGTACTCAGTAACAGTGTTGGATTTCCACCCACCCACGTACCCTCCTACCCCTGGTCCTCGCGGCACTGCCATTAAGCATTTCATCGCGGGGGGGGCTTCAGCCTTACATACTCGGCTCTGCGCGTTGCGCTGTCGCTCCTGTTTTCGTTGTTCTTTCATGCTGGTAGTCACAGTTTCGCTTACTGATTCCCAAGCTTCTCGCGTGCTCGTCATCTGTCTGGTGGTGTTCTCTGGTGTTAACTCCACACCCAGTCTGTTCGCGAGCAAGTTACGTTCTTCGTGATATTGTGTACAGTGGAACATGATGTGTTCTGCATCCTCGACTGCTTCCGTGCACGTTAGGCAATAAGGGTTGTCTTCGTGTCCAAATGTATGGAGGTAGGGTTTGAAACATCCATGACCAGTAAGCATTTGCGTCAGATAGAAGTTCAGTTATCCGTGCTTCCTATTGATCCAAGGGTCTATATTGGAGATCAATCTCTGCGTCCATCTCTTTTGCAATTCTTCGAGACTTGTTCTTGACGGTACTTCGGTGTTACTTCGACTCGTCGCTGTTGGCATGATATTTCCGTTCGGCTTCTATAACGAGGAGGTCTATTGGCACCATTTCAGCAACTAGGCATGCCGCGTCGTAGGAGGTTGTTCGAAAGTACTCTCCGCCTCCGTCTTCCTTCTGTGCGATTTTGTCTTCATGACAGAGCAGTCTCTTCTTCTGTTTAGGTCATCCAATATTTGGCATGATCCTTGCCAGGGCAGCCGTTGTTCTTGCTTAAAAGTCAACCTTGCATTTATAGAAACGCCAAGGTACTTCAGCTCTGGTTTGGAAACTACAACGTGATCGCCCACGGTTACTCTTATAGTCTCCATAACTCGTCTGCTGCTGACGAGCACTACTTCGGGTAAGGTCCATGCTTACTAACCAGCCACTACAACGATCGCTATGTCGTCGCCGTAGCCAATTATTTTTGAGGACCTCGGGATTCGAAGTCTGAGGATGTCGTCGTACATTAGATTCCACAGTAGTGGACCTAGTACGGAGCCTTGGGGGACACCGCCTGTAACGTTATACTGCCTCATTCCGTCGTCGGTACAATAGTACAGTATTCTATTTCTAAAATAGTCTGCCATTATTTTCTGCAGGTAGTCCGGTACTCTCTTGTTGATCTTTATTGAGAAGTGGCCTATGTGTATACTGACTTATATTCAATGTACGCATTCTAGTATGCTGACAAAAGGTTAGGAGCTACAGCTGAGATTGCTGTCGATCAATCTCGCTTGTCGCCAAGGAAAGTCGTTTGTATCTACATGGCAATGATAAGAGCCTTCCTCTCATATGCGTCAGTTTTTTGGTGGAATAAGCTTTAACGTAAATGCGTTACTGCTGTTTTCGCCAAATTCCAAAGAACGGTCTGTCTCGGCTGCTTGGGAGCTTTTCCTAGTATGCCTGGCTCTGCTCTAGACGCCTTAATGAACCTCCCCCCCTTGATATTTATATCATGGGGTGTGAGCCATCTTCCTTTTCTGGCACGATTCGCACTGGAGTTTTGATGACGTTGCGTGACGATTATCGTTCGACCCCTGTCTCATGGATATGCCGTCTAATGATATGACACCTGAATTACGGCTGTGATGCAAATTTGAAGTCAACTTTTCCTACGTTCAGGATTGGCTTTGGAATGTAGTCGCATTTTCACGGGTGGCTCTGGTGCTGGCGTTTTCGTGGAATGCGACAACATTAGGTTTCACTTCTCTTTGGGAAAACACACATCTGTCTTCCAGCCAGAAATATATGCTATCCTAATGCCGGCGGACTATATTGTGAAGAACAGGTGGAAGGGACGAAGTATTTTCGTCTGTAGTGACAGTCAGGCTGCGCTTAAGGCCTTGCTCAATTCTTTAACCACTTCCAAAATAGTTCGAGAATGCAAAACATCCTTGAATTCGGTCGGAAGTCTGAACTCACTCAATCTTGTTTGGGTCCCAGCACACAAAGAGATAACAGGAAGAGAATTTCTCTGGACCTGAACCCACGTTGGGTTTGCCAGCGTCCTCGGTTAGGGCTTCCATTGACTTCCAACACATTCGAAGGTGGTATGACTTTCAAGGATGCAAGCAGACTAAACGAATGGTCCCCGTCGTCTGTAAGAAATTCGCGGCTTTCTTGCTATCTCTTAGCAGAAAAGACTGCAGACAACTTACTGGCGTTCTTACGGGTAGGTTGGAGCGTTACTCCTGTCTACGACTCCTGTGGAGAGGGCGATGATACTGCGGAACACTTCCTATGTGATTGTCCTGCCTTTGCTCTAATCAGGTGGCTGATTTTCGGTGCTGGTGTGGGGTGAGTGCTGATAACCTAAGCTCTTCATCACTGAAGCGTCTACTCGACTTTTTACAGAAGACACATTAAAATGGGGTTCTCTGCCAATGGTTGTACAATGGACCTGTTTTTGAGTCTGAGTGCTCCAGTAGGGTGTACCCGCCCCGACAAAAAAAAAAGTTATTAAGGTTGACCGCTCTAGTCAACTGTTTGCACTCTGCTTAAAGGCTAGTATACCCCTGCCTAAGCCTACTCCGAACTCCTAATGTTTCTCCTTTTCTCAGAAACGGATCATGGTATTATAAATAACAGATCACAGGTGTTTCCACATGTGTCAACACCTACGTTTATCTCTCAAACGAAAACGAAAACGAAAAAAAAAAAAAACAATCCTAAAAATTATTCACACTTAATTTTCCGCTTATAATCCGCGTGAAATATAGCTCATCAAACAAACAAACAGGATGCGTTGCCTCCTCCTCGTTCCGTAACATTATACAACTCCCTCTCGACTACCGCAGTTCGTGTAATATTTTCATACTCAGGTGGATGCGGTGGTGTAAGCCACCATGTAACGCTATTAAATTGAAAGCACACGTCTGTGAATTAATTTCCCTGAAGGCTAATTTCATCGAAACACTTTGAGGGTGTTCCTGAGTTCCTTAGTTCTAAAGGTTCTCAGTCCCCGATGCTTGTTGTTTTCCATTCTTTTTGTTTAAAAACATAAAAAAGTTAAATTGGTTTATATTTGTGCCGTTTGAAGGCGATATTTTCTGCCGCGACAGTCTCTGCGGTTGTTCCTGTTTTGTACTGCGACCAAGGAGGCCTTGAAAAATCAAAATCCTTAGAGATTTCCCTGTTCGCTTTGCTTAAATGCCGGAAAACAAGCCCATTTTCAATTCGCTGGTGGTATTGTGCTTCATTGCCGTTCAGGGGACATAAGACAAGAGACAAATGAGATAAATAAATGCACACAAATTACGCGTGGGAGCTGGAAGGAGGGGTGGCGGTCCCGCCACAAACACGGGACACAAATCGGAATCCAATTGTCGTCGATTTGCTCGCTCATTCTTCCAGAACTCTAATTCATTGTAATTCATTTCTTGGCTCTCCTGTGGGGAAATATGACAAATTTCATTTGACGAAGCACGAGATTTTCTTCCTTCTGAAGGATGAAGCAAGTTCGCAGCGGATTTCATTAATTCAAATGACATTTGTGAGACACGGATCAGAGCACCATTGCTGCCATTCCAATCCAGCAAGGATTATGACATGGTATGGCGCGCGGACCCATGGGTGTACCTATTGGCTGTGACGTTGGCTAAGGCACTTCAGGCTCACAAACGAAAAAGAATAAAAAAATCTCACATGCCATTGAAACTTTTCACATTTCTTGCCATCGCGCGTCGCTGCTTCCACCAGCACCATCATCCCCCAGCTTCTCTAACTCAGCCCAAAGGAAATGAAAATCTCAGTGACATCCGTAGGAATGGATCAGATTGGGAATAACATCATCACTCAGTTGTGCGCTTCACCGATGGAAGTGAGTGATACGGGCTCACACGCACACCCCGAACACACATCGATGTACTCAGTCATGTGGAAAACTCAATTTGCATAATAATTTTGTGTTTTTCTCTGGTTTTTCCTTGCTCGCCTCGTATCTGATTTCTGTGTGATGTGTGATGCTCCTTCGTATTTGACTTGGTCTTTTAATGCTGTTCCCACACTTAGGCTCCTGCTGGAGGTTGTTGCTATTTCTCGGTGTTATTGTTGTATTGTTATTATTATGATCGGGCCGGGGGTGGTTATATTGTTACAGCCTGTGGCATTATTGCTTTTTTTTTTGTTGGTCCTGTTGATGCAAATTTTGATGGTGGATGGGAAGGTCGATTGTATTTGCGTACGAGATGTTTAAACACATTGCGGGCAAAACCGATGGAACATTGTTGATATTTTGGCTTACAGAAGCAGAAGGGATATTTGGTAAAGCCGCACGCAATTCACGTGGGACACGGAATGCCATTTAAAATCACTTTCTGTAAAATTCAGAGATCGTTCTATGGGATTTTTTATTACACACACATGTACTCCCGCCCTGGGAGATTGTACATTCACCGAGGGCTTAAATGATTCTACTGAAGGGATCTTAAACACCTACCAAAGTGGTGTGCATCTTATGGTTGGTTTTGTTTTAATGTATCCCATCCGAGGGCCTTAGGTGGTTTTCACACACATTTTCGAGTCTACAAATGACGCTTTTATTTTTAATAGGAGAACGTTTATTTTTTCGACCTTTTGTTCAATCAGTGTGATGAAAAAGAATTGTGATTTTTGTTAAATCATAATTTTAGGGAAACGAAAAGAGTATACTCCGGAACTCACAGGCTGAGACGGACATCCGTCATTTTATGTGACAAGATAAGAACGATACGAAAAGAAATTTAAATAAAATAACAACGGTGTAAGATATCAAATTGGTTGTAGCTTTATTTTGAAGCTACATTCATGCCATTATGTATGGAAAAGGACATCATTTAAATGGCCACCTCGACTTCGCTGGCAGTACTTCAAGCGGTCGGTCCAATTTTTGATGACCCGGTCCAATATGTGCGGTGTTATTCCGGCAATAGCGTCTCGATTGTTGGCCTCGAGCTCGTCCAATGTGGTTGGTTTGTTAGCGTAGACTAAGGACTTGACGTAGCCCTAGAAAAAATAATCGAGGGGTGTCAAGTCGCATGATCACCAATTGATGAACGCTTGCATGTAGCGCGATATTGTAGCGCCATCTTGTTTGAACCGCAGCTCGGATATATCGATGTTGTCAAGTTCTGACCACAGAAAGTCAGTTAACATCGCTCTATACAGAGGACTATTGACGGTAACGATGTCTCTTCCCTCATTTCGAAAGAAATAAAGTCCGATGATGCTGTCAATCTTTGTGGATGCATTGATGCTTAGTCGAACACTTGTGGATTGTGGTTGCTCCAATAATGGCAATTTTGCTTGTTGACATAGCCGCTGAGCCAAAAATGGGCCTCGTCCGAGAAAATGATTTTTTGGCCAAAATCCGGATCTCCGGTCAACATTTCCAGCGCCCAATTAGCGAACTCGCGGCGTTGTCTATGGTCATCTGGCTTCAATTCTTGCGTCAACACAATCTTATGTGGACGTAGGTCCAAATCCAACCGCAAAATAAGCCTGGTTGGCTCTCTGGCGATGTCCAATTCGGTTGATCGACGGGTCTTCTTTGATACTGGCCGCTACGGCGGCTATGTTTTTTTCACTTCGCACCGATCTCAATCTGGTTGGTGGCTTAAGGTCCAAAAGAGTGTACTCACTCTCAAACTTTTCCACGGTGCGACGAATTGCCTGCGCAGTGAAGCCAGACGAAATTCACGTTGCGTATTTACAACTGTTTGAGGGTGGCCGTGGTGTAGTGGTAACATCATCGCTTGTCACGCTGTTGGTTCACGGTTCGAATCCTGATGTCAAGAATCATCTATTTATTTCGCATGAAATAAATAAAAAAGTCGATCAGTTGCGAAAGCTAAGTCAACTCTACTGTGAAGGCATAACACTGGCAGTAGGGTGTTCATATGTCTAAAATGCAACTTGATCGTGATGATGACATCAGGAGGACGGAAAAAAATACTGTGAATCATAAGCAACGACAATAATAGCGAAAACAAACAAAATACTCCCCATTTATCTGGACAGCCACCCTTGGAGTTCACTGAAACTTAACTACCACCTGAGTTTCAAACCAACTACACCAATCTGTCTTACTCTCTGTGTAATCTGTCAATCCCTTTCCACAAAAAACGCCCGTGTTCTAAAAATTAGTATAAGGGTATTCATATTCCCTTTAACACGTGCAAATTATAAAAAAAAAACTCAGCCGGAATTTCGATAATATCTTTCAATAATTTGCACACGTTCGGGAAGTGTCAAATGATGCACGATGAAATGGTAGACTTTACTGAATATTTTGACAGCTGGATGTCATTGGTAACTTTGACAGCTGCTGAAACATAACAATTGAAAAAACTATCATTGCTATCTAGTCACCCTATAATTGTGTATCCGCGTTAATACGGTTAACGTCATCAACTTGGTCTGTAAGTTAGTGGAAACCATTTGTCTCTAGGACTTGCAGTTTGCCTTAAAAATTTAAATCGGTTAATATTTTGACCTCCTTACGGATCTTCTTATTATAATATCTTCAACTTGCTTTGTAAGCAAGTCAAAGAACAGTAACCACGCAGATGCGAGTTTCAGTGGGGAACAGTAACCAACAGCCACCGAGAATAAAAGAGAAATGAACGAAGTCTAAGTTTCTGCATCCACTACATCAAAAAAAGCGTTTCTACCTGGTAGTACTAGTAGTAATGGTGTCTGAGTGCTGCGGGATTTGTGAAGGTCAAAACTATCTGTCTAGTTTGACCAAACAATGCAATATGTAATGATTTATCTTCAACCGCCAACTCTGACTTTGCTTGCTCCATAAGTGGGTGAAAACCATAACATTCTTGAAAAATTTGGGTTGCCGTATTCCACCCGACATCTTGAATTTCTTATAGTGAAGCCCTTTTAATTAATTTGGTGTTTTTATTGGCAAACGTTTCAAAATCTTCATTATGTGACATTCAACTCTATTTTTCTCACTTTCACGGACACCCATTTCAGTCTACAAACCGAATCTAACTCAGCTGAGCAGCTGTTCCTTTTTTTTTTTCCTTTTTCTTCCCGCCTTTAACTATTCGCGACCGTGCATTAAGTTTTCTCTCACGAGTGTTTTATTTTGTTTTGCGTTTTAATTCTGTCCTTTGCTCCACTTAGGGTTTTGAACGGTGAATCCAATAACGCGGCAAGTTCTATGGACGAGCACAGTTCGATGTGTGAAAACTTTTTGAACTAAATGAGCTAAAGGACGAACTATGAGGGGTGTTCAATATATTTTCTGTATACAGGGTGATTCCACTTTAGACGATCAGGAAGGTAAAAGGTAGTACTACGAAAAGTAACAAATTTTATGGAAGGGAGGTCCATCTATCCCCTAGAAATTTGACTTGACTCAAATCACTTATACTAAGGGGTCCTAAATTGAATAGTACCGGTTGAACAGGCTGGTTTCCGATCAGGTTTCAGCTACACAGATTAGGTCCTGACCTTAGCCGCTCATATTGAATATGGCTTCAAAAATAAAAAAAAAGTGTTGTATTTGTGGACCTTATACGACACAGTCTGGCGCACAGGAATGATTTTAAACTTTATCCCATATGTCAAAATAGCAAACCTCATAAACAACAAGCTCAGGAATCGGTCATTTCAAGTTTTCGTCGACGACAGTGCGAGTAAGGCCAGATAACTCAAAAACGGTCTACCTTAAGGGTCAGTTCTAGCCCCACTGTTATTCAACATGTACACCCATGATATGCCAGAAACTCTGTCCAATAAATTCGCTTATGTAGACGACCTAGCTATTACCAAAGAGAGCTTTTATTAAAGAAACTCTCACTAAAGATTTAGAAATACTTAAAAAAATTAAGGCTAATACTCAGGCTAACAAAAACTGTGTCGTCGTGCTTCTAACAACCAATTAGCTTACTGATCATTAGAAGACCAATTCAACGGTCTTGTACTTCTATATAACCAGCAACCAAAATATCTAGGAATATCAACAGACAGAACCTTAATATTCAAGCTTGACAAGAAACTGCAAATAAACTCAAAACTAGAAACAACTTGCATCTAACACATGAGGCGCCTCCCCTGGTACACAACGCAAAGCCGCCCTTGGACTGGTATACTCAACCGCTGAAGTTGGAGCTCACATCTGGCTGAATAGTGTTTATGCCAAAAAGATTGATACTCCAAGTGTTGAGTAATATTCTCCCACTCTCCTTAAGATGCTAAAATTTGCTGGTTAGAAAATCCAATACAATCCAATTCACGGGTTTAACGATGACAACAACTGCTTCTGCTTAAAATTACGGAAACTGATGAATAATTTTTTTTTGGTGGATGATTATTTTTCTTCAACACAAACGAGTACTAGTAAGTACTCTCCGATAGAGTTAAATTGTTTATTCACGTTTTTCTCACTCTCTTAATCGCGCTGCTTATCGAATGGCTGTGAATAAAGGCGACTTGCACAAATATAAATACGAGTATCTTCATTACGAGTACTGCGAAACAATTAAATTTAATTTAAACTAAAACTCATAAATTATTCACTCTACGCTCGAGTTTGAATAAATTTATTTCAAATGCATCCTACACTTATTAATGCCATTTCGTGGTGGCATTAGTTGATTTATTGCACTCGCCTACATGTCCAACTAATGAACTAACCATAAAACGTCAATAATCGATAATAATAAAAACATACCTAATTTGATTAGAGCAATATTTAAATAATAACCATCATCGGTATGGTTCAGTGAGCAGACGACTATCTAGTCCTTTGTCGCCTCCCTATTCAAGTACTTGGCAAATTTATTAAATTTTAATGAATGTGATTTTCAATTACCCACGCCGCACCACCCATCATCCCCCCCTGTGAGCACACATTAATCAGTTTATATAGGAATTGTTGCAGAAGAGAGGCCAACAACACTAACCACCTGGCCAACAATCAGCCAGCCAAGTTTTTCATTCAGTGCATCCAACCAGAATCCAACCTTCTCACGTCATAATATAATTTAACCACATGAAAATAATTTTTCCGGTCTATCGAACACGACAAACATAACTTTTTCATTATATTTTCTGTTCTCCCCCGAAAAGTCGAGTGATTCTGTCCTGATGCGCCGCGCCGGCCATGGTGTTGGAAATGGATGGATCAAAACATGATTTCCATTTCCCGCTTCAGTTTTTCATTCGATTTTTGTTTCGTTTCCATTGACGAGCACAACAAGGCGAAAAGAACAACCGAACAGAAAATGCATAACAAACTTGGTCGTCCTGCCTTCAGTTGGAATCCCTATAACATCCTGTATTTTGTATAACTTTCTGGGGGCCGCGTTATAATGTATGCCATGTACGAAGTACAATGATGCCAATAAGGGGCATCAGGCGTCAGTGCCATTCCCCCGACCTTCGCGGTTGGGCAATTTGGTTTTGTAGTTTGCTGATGGACCATGTTGTTGTTCCAGTGTTGTTTTCATTAAAACAATGCTCGTCCTTCGCGCTGCATGTAATATGATGGACTTATTCAGGCGGATGATGAAAATCCAGTTCATGTCACAAATCGCAGACATTGTGTCAAATGGTAGAGAAGAGATTCACACATTCAGATTTCTGATTGAGCCTTATTACTGTGATTTATGACTTTTGTTTTATTTTTATTTTTTTTATAGGACAGCATATTAAATTTATCTTTCAGTTTGCAGTATAAAAAATAATAAAGATAGATTCGTCGTAAATTTAGTGCGAAAAAGAACAAATTTGTGTGCGGTAAACTCTATTGAAATGTGCGATAAATTATTGTGTGGTAGAATAAATTTTGCACAATAAATTAATAATTGCAGGACGATTAAAATTAGGCACTCATTGAAACAAAAGTGTGTATTTCTTTAATTATTATCGTGCTATCAAAAAATTTAATTCAAAGTGATTTTAAGTGGTACTTTTTTTGTCAGTAACACTCACTGCTACTTTGAATATCTGCTAACGAGTTGTGAATGCTACTTACGAGTTGTAGGGAAAATATCGATATGGAGAACTTATACATGACTTCCATGTTACAAATTATTTAATATTTATTTATTTATCATATGAAAGCAATACAATAGCACAAACATCTAGAAATACACCCCGCGTCAAAAATTTAACATTTTATGATTTTATGACTTCCGGGTGCATTTCTCTAATATTTTTAACTCATATGTACACTCAAGATTGCAGTTTTTCTGTGATATGCTTATTCTTTTTGATGTATAAAAGAAAAAGCACTCGAGTCGATAACGCATTAGTGCTCTAGGTGAATCGCAGACATTGTGGGATGCCACGAAAGCACTGTGAGACAGCTTTTGAAGGAATTAAGCTAGACGGGCAGTACGACAACACGGCAGGATCGAATTTTGGAGCGCATGTCTCTCGCAATTGGCCAGAAATTGAGAAAAGACTTTAACGAGAGATGTTCTATTAACATTAGCACGCGGAATGTTAGCGAATTCAGTTACTTCAGCAAAAAATAAATAAATAAAATTTAGATACATCTTTTACATTGAAATAGATAGGGACTTTCAGATGCCATAAAAGACAAACGGCGAATGTTCCATCAATTTATATTATACGTATTCAAATTACCAGATGTTAATGGGAAGTTAACAGAAAAAAAAAGTAAAAGAAAAAAAGAAAATTACGAGTATTCGTATTCAATTATTTATACAAATTTAAAAGTGCGATGATTAACAAATTTAAATTAAACTATTGGACCAGGAAGAATCTATATTACAATGGTCATAATGGAAAGGCCAAGATTTAATATTTCTTAAAAATACAGATTTCACTCTCTCGTATCTGAAACCTTCCGGTAAGGTATTAAATAAATGGGGCGCTGTGACGTAGTAAAAGTGAGAAAATTGTGAATTTTTAATTGACACGTAAATTGCAGTTCTCATGGAATCTAACAGCCTGACGTAGAGATGGCATTCCAATCAGCAAAAATTTATTTTTCCTGCCTGGGTGCACTTCTCATTAGTTCGTATGACAAGTTTCAACTTGTTCTCTCAAGTAGTTTCTTTACACGAATTTTTGCAGTAGACGTCTTGCGTGTTTTTCGTTAAAATGAATAAACTTGAATATCGTGCGGTGAAATTCCTCATTATGGATGGGTTAACCCCTAAGGATAGTCATCCAAAGTTGTCAAAAGTTTACGGAGACTCTGCTCCTTCCATGTCAACCGTTAAAAAGTGGGCAGTTGAATTTAAACGTGGTCGCACGTCCCTCGAAGATGACCCACGTGAAGGGCGGCCGAAAACCGTAACCACACAAGAAACCATCGAAAAAGTGCATGATATCGTGTTGGACGATAGGCGAGTGAAGGTGAGTGAGATAGCTGAGGCTGTGTGTATAACGGAAGAAAGGGTGCGAAACATCTTGCGCAAAAACTTAGGGATGCGAAAACCCTGCGCAAGATGGGTGTCGCATTTGCTGAATGTCGATCAAAAGAAAATGCGCAAACAATTTTCGCGGCAATCTTTGGACCGATTCAACAGGTATCCGATCGATTTTGTGCGGCGATTTGTCACCATGGATGAGACATGGGTCCACCACTAAACGCCAGAAACGAAACAGCAGTCGAAGCAGTGGGTGGAAGCCGGTGGTTCAGCGCCAAAGAAAGCGAAGTCGATCGCATCTGCCGGAAAAGTCATGGCTAGTGTGTTTTGTGATGCGAAAGGGATCCTCTTAATTGATTACCTTGGAAAAGGCAGAGCAACAGGCGAATATTACTCCAACCTTCTTGACCAGCTGGTTACCAAAAATTCGCGAGAAGAGGCCTGGCTTTTCTTTCACCAGGACAATGCACCTGTACACAAGTGTGCGTTGGCGATGAGAAAACTGCGGGATTTGGGGTACGATTTGCTCGGCCATCACCCCTATTCACCTAATTTGGCATCCTCCGACTTCCATCTGTTCTCAAACTTGAAGAAATTTGTTTCTGGAAAGCGCTTCGCATCCAATGCAGAAGTTGAGAGGGCCGTAGATGAATATTTTCACAGCCTCCAGACTCTCACTTCCGAGAAGGAATACATATATGAAGCTCATATATTCGACAACATTCAGAGAAGAGCAGTTGGCTTAAGAGATGATATTCAATCTTCAACCGTTGGCACATCGACCGCGACGGTTGGTATCGAACTCATGCCTATTCTATAGATACTACTACGGCAGATATTCCAAAGACCTAAATGGAATGGTCGATAGAACTGCGCCATTTGATCGTTCTACTTACGAGCCACCAGGGTCCATCAGTTTTATGTCTCCCTTTGCTACAGGACAAGAAAGTGGCTTTGCGAAATTTTAAAACCACGTCCAACGATATCTTTCAATTCAGAAGATATGTCGGCGATTTTGAAACATTTTCTCAATATAGATTTTTTTTAAGAAAAACGCCCCCAAAAACTGGGCGTGGCCATATAAAATGCATGAATGATAGAATTTAGAGAATGTCAACGTATGCATATTTTATCTAAACAATATTTTTTAGTTCCTGGCAAAAATATTGGACCTATCTGTGGCGGATTTAAAACAAAAAAATTGGGTTCTTAAAAGCCCAAATACATTTAAGGCCATAAAGTGGTGACTTACGTATGGAACAATGGCATAACTTTTGATGCTGATCGCAAATATTTTGATATACTTTTGGCGGGACTATCGTTGTTACAAACTACGTATCGAAATTAATATACCTTAAGGAATGGGGTATAATAATCGCGTACTCTAGTATTCCTCAGGGTAGTCATGTCAGTCCTCTGTCATTCCTGTTATTTACGGATGACATGTGGAATGCCGTTTATCGGTGTAAAATTATTTTCCTGTCTTATAGAAACCATAAAGATACGTGATATCGATAATGTGTCCTATTGGTGTCATCTAAATGATATGGAACTCAATGTGCTGAAATGTAACTGTATGACTTTCACTTATAAGAAATCGCCCCATTTCGTAGATTCTTGTCTTGTACCTATAATACCAAGATAGATCAGAATCTCCAAATCCTTATTGGTAAACAAGTGGAACTGGAAATTTAAAATTCTCCTCATAAAGCCTACTTCGTGCTGCATGCACGTGATATTTTGCTCCTTTGCCTTGACAAAGTACAGAATGTATGCAGGTATTGTTAGCGAAGCCTTGAGAACTTCATATGATTACCGTCAAATCCTGCATGACTGGATAAATCGATACAAGTACGTACTTACTGCTCGGTCACCAGTTGATATGAATAAAAATATTCCTACCTACTGTATAAAAATTAATCTATAAAGAAGACAACATGTTTAACTCTGCATTTAACAGATTTCTATGCCAAAATTAAATGACTTTAAACCATATTCACGGCACACGTCCCCCTCAAACTTTATCTTTTCTCATATAAAAGCAGGACAGCTTCTTTATTTTGAGTTGAAATCACTTCCACTCTCACGTAGACCTCAATTTATCTCGAATTTCGAAATCTCCTCGTAATGCCCTCATAACCCTTGGTAATACAATCTCTACGAGTATCTCCATTCCATGGTTCATTATGAAATCTCTTAAAAAAATTTATAGAATAGAACGATATATCCGTAACCCAATGCGACGGATGGGATACAGGATGGAATGGAATGGAATCACAAAAAAAAATCTCATTCCGGATATATTCTAGAAAACATAAAACGCATGTTTCACAAGACCCACTATAGTGAGCGAAGATTCCATCCAAAGAGCATACACCACAAAGGCACCACCTATGCTACCTATTCCACATATGATTATCATCCAGTTTCATCAGCGTAAAGATTAGGGACCATCACATTAATATTTCATGAAAATTTTGTATATTTACCTCCAATTGGATTCTGTGCCAGGAATACTAAATGCGTGTGCCGCCCTCTGTGTATAAACCGATGTAAGAAAATACATTTTGGCAGTTCAACGCCATCATCATCATCAGTATCATCATCATCATCATCGGGATGTTACTACAGGATTCAAAGAATGAAACCTGAGAGGTGGAAGGAAAACCAACACCATGGGCAGACGCCAATGATGCTGTTGCCGCTTCTGTAGTTCCATTCTTGAAGTTCATGAAAACCAAAAAGATTCACCTTCAATTCATTCATCGCATTCCACCCATTCACCTTTATAGAGACACGGGGAAAGATTACCCTTGTGAATTTTTGAGATTTTTCATATCCCTCTTTGTCGGATATCGTAGACATTATCTGCGGGCGACGACGATAACGGTGTATGTGGTTTTCAAAATGGATTTGACATTAAGTCTCTAGAGCCGGCAGACTGAAATTCATATGAAATTTTATATTATACTGAATTTGTGTAGATTTAATTTAAGGAAGGTAACTTTGCTTTAAGTGATGATTTAGTCAACCTTATACGAGTATGGCGGAGGAATGGTAAAACTTTTCTGCAATCAGAAATGGCAATCTAATGCTGAAATTAAGGATAGCGGACAACTTTCCCTCTGCACCTTCCTTTCCATAAGATTCTAGATCAAGAAACTAAATCGTACTAATGGTTGGTAAATTTGAGTATCTGGTAGTAAATGGCAGCTCTTGATTTCATAAACTATGAGATACATACCAGGTTTGTAAAGATTTTCTGGACAGTGTCAGAGTTTATAAAAATAAAGGGTCTTTCATTAAGCGCTTCCTATCTTTAAATTTAAATAAAACAAAGTATGTGTGAGATTTCATCGAAATTGTGTATTCGTTTGAAAGGCCTATTGATGCCATTAAGTATAGAATATAACATCGCTCAAATGTCCACCGTTTCTTCTCTGGGTGGCGCGCATCCGAAATGTCCAATTTCCCATGACTCTGGCGCATAAATCAGGCTGAATTTGACCGAAGGCTTGGGTTATGTTGGTTTTGAGGGCCGCTGTGGTTTGTGGCTTATTCGCATAGACTTGCGACTTCAGAAAACCCCACAAGAAAAAGTCGAACGGGGTCAAATCGGACGATCTCAGTGGCCAGTTCACATCACCTCCACGTGAGATGACCATGCCCTCGAATCGCTCGTGTAGAATTTCCAATGTGACATGAGCTGTGTGGCACGCGGCGCCGTCCTATTGAAACCACATGTCATTGGTGTCCATATGATCCAAGTCAGGCCAAAAGAAGTTGGTAATCATCGATCTATAGCGCTCGCCGTTGACGTTGATGGCCTGGCCAACGTCGTTCTCAAAGAAATATGGACCGATGACGCCGCCAGCCCAAAATCCACACCAAACAGTGACTTTTTCGGTATGCATTGGACGCTCTTGGATCTCATGTGAATTGGTATCGTCCAAAATTTGATAATTTTGTTTGTTGACGTACCCATTCATCCAGAAATGGGCCATCGCTGAAGATGATTTTTCGATGAAAATTAGGGTCAGTTTCCAACTGCTCCAGAGGCCATTCAGCGAAGATACGCCGTTGTCTATGGTCGTTTACCTTCAAGTCCTGGGTCAGTTGAATTTTGTACGGGTACAGACCCAAGTCACGACCGAGTTCTTGTGAGCGAAGCGAAATCGACTGCGTCGGATTCTCCTGCACACTTTGACGGACAGCGGCGATGTTTTCGGCAGATCTTGCGTTTTATCGACGTACGGGTGTTGGTTGATCGTTTGCTGAACCAGTGGACTCAAATTTATCTACCACACTGCGAATAGTCCTCTCGGAAGGACGATTATGGCGACCGCGGAACGTTGCCCGAACAGAACACCAATTTTGATAAAACAATTTTATTATTTGCACGTGTTGTTGAACGCTATATCCGTCCATGGTGATTTGGCAAAACAGACTGAATAAATGACAGCCAATGTGACAGATGTAGCTTCAACAATATGACCGCTATCACCTGTCAAAATTCGGAAGTCAATATTGGAAGACCATGTAGTAGCAGATGGGAATCAACGACAGAATTAGCATAGGATTACTGCCATTACTCCATGTTGGGGGTTATGTTTCAAGAGTAACTGTCCTAACGTGGAAAAACAACAACTCGAAGAAGGATGATTCAGCTACTGATGACCTCAACATATCTGCATGTGGAATGTTCGCACATTGATCACACTGAACGCAGCTAATCAGAGATCCTCAACAGCTATACTATCCACAAAGTTAGATGGATGGCCTTACGAAAAACGGAGACTGGTACTTCGAAGCATCGTTTGTTCGGGTGCAGGTTTGTTTGTTGAGGAAATCTTATAAAGGGTTTTTCAGTAAGGACATAACAATTTTGTATTTAAATAAAATACAGAATAATTGAGATATAGGGCGAAAATTTGTTACAAGTATAGTACACATGTTAAGTTTAAGTATGGAATTCGATCTCGTTCATATAATCACCGCGAGCACGTTTGCAGCGATCGATTCTTTGGAGGCAATTTTCCACCACTCCTTCCACACATATCGGCCGGAACGTTGGCAATTTTACGTTCGATATTGTTCCTGAGCTCCTCTAACATTGTTGGCTTGTTGGCATAAACCAACGAAATCCATAGGCGTTAAACCGCATAAGGGAGCTGACATTTCTCGAGATTACACGATTACCGAACATCTTCTCCCATAGATCAATTGTTTGGCCAGCCGTGTGACATGCACCATCTTGTTGGAACCGCACTACGAGTATCACTGTCAAAGTGCCAAAAATAATCTTCCATTGACCGAAACATGGCGATCATTTTCATCGACGAATAAATACTGTTCAATCACACCTCCGGCATGACACCACATCCACACCACACTGTTACCTTTTTTTGGATGCAATGGAGTTTCTTGAAGCACATGTGGGTTTTGTTGCTGTCCAATAATGCATATTTTCTTTATTGGCAAAGCCATTAAGCAAGCTTAATCGCTGAAAATGATTTTTTGATGGAATTCAGGATTTTCTTTAAACTTTTGCAGAGCCCAATCGAAAGAGGCTTCAGTTCTTGAGTTGATTTAATCTTATAAGGGTGTAGGCTAAGATCTTTACGCAAAATTCGCAATAATGTGGACTAAGAGATTCCCAATTCTTGTGAACGGCGTAGAATCGACTGATTTGACTCCTTTTGAACTGAAGCACTTACAGCTGCGGTATTTTTGGTACTTCGACCAGTACGTTATCTCACTGGCACAGGAACATTCAATAACGAATATGCTGACTCGAATTTATTCACTATAGCACGCATCAAAGATTGCAACTATGCGTCAATGTCTATAAAGCAATATTGCCGACTCCTGATCAACTGACATCCAATCAAATTGATCATCATGGACGACACTTATACAGTGTGCTGGATATGCCAAAGTTCCGATGGGCTAACATCGACTAGGACCATTATCTAATTGACGTGTACGATCGTAACAGTCAGCAACCATCATTCCGAGGAAGTTCAACGTTAAAGAGCAGCAATCGTAAGATACTGTCTAAGCATTTTCCGATTGGATATCCACAGAAGTCTCCAAAAGTCCGCTGACAGCTACAGAAGCAAGCGCGGAATACAACGGCAATACATAGGTGGTATGATTTTTGACATGTGTCGTTCGAAGGATGGTACTAAACGATGGTGTACAGATTTTGAGTTAGTAGTGTCCTCAGTCGACAATCAACCGCCCTTTAAAAGTTCCGCAAATGAAGAGCTGAGTATCACTTAACCATCCGTTTGAAATTTCTGGTCTGATACCAATTATGTCCGCATAACCGCTAAAGAGATTTAACCATATACAGCAGCCCTGCATAAAACGAAATTTGCTAATCAAACCCACGAGTAGAGAAGAATGGAGATATTTCAGTTGGTTGAAATTTCTATAAATGGGTAAAGCGGGCAGCTCAGAGTCTCACTCGTCAAACTGGAGCCTGTGAGCACAGAAACGGGGATACCGTATTAAAGGTTGACCAGATAACAATGATAGTTTTTCCAATTATTATGTTTCAACAGCTGTTGAAGTCACCAATAACAGCTGTCAAAATATTCAGTAAAGTTTGCCATATCACCATGCATTGTTTGACGCTTCCTGAAATTCTGGCTCAGTTGTAAATACGCAACGTGAATTTCATCGTGAGGTCGCTCGTCATCATGGCTTCAGTGCGCAGGCAATTCGTCGCACCGTGGAAAAAGTTTGAGAGTGAGTACACTCTTTTGAACCTTAAGCCACCAACCAGACAGTGATCGGTACGAAGAGAAGAAAACATAGCCGCCGTACCGGCCAGTATCAAAGAAGACCTAGAAATATCGATTCGTCGCCGATCAGCTGAAATGGGCATCGCCAGGGAGTCAACCAGGCTTATTTTGCGGTTGGATTTGGGCTACATTCATATAAGATTATGCTGACGCAAGAATTGAAGCCGGACGACCATAGACAACGCTAATTGGGCGCTGGATATGTTGGCCGGAGATCCGGATTTTGACCAAAATTTCATCTTCTCGGACGAAGCCCATTTTTGGCTCAGCGGCTATGTCAACAAGCAAAATTTCTATTATTGGAGCGACCACAATCCATAAGTGTTCGACTAAGCATCAATGCATCCACAAAGATTGACTGGTTGGTGCGGTTTATAGCACGGCAGCATCCTCGGACCTTATTTCTTTCGAAATGAGGAAGGAGACACCGTTACCGTCTATGGTCCTCGGTATAGAGCGATGTTATCCGACTTTCTGTGGCTAGAGCTCGACAACATCGATATATCCGAGCTGTGGTTCGAACAAGACGGCGCTACATGCCATACAAGGGAAGCAACGCTCGAAGTGGTGAAGGAGAAATTTGGCGACTCGGTCAACTCACGACGAGAGTTCATCAATTGGCCGGCGCGATCATGCGACTTGACACCCCTCGAATATTTTCTCTGGGGCTACGTCAATTTCTTAGTCTACGCTATCAAGCCAACCACTTTGGACGAGCTCGAGGCCAACATTCGGGACGCTATTGCCGGAATAACGCCGCACATATCAAAACCGAGTCATCAAAAATTGGACCGTCCGCTTGAAGCACTGCCAGCGAAGCCGAAGTGGCCATTTAAATGATGTGTTATTCCATACATAATGGCATGAATGTAGCTTCAAAATAAAGTCAGAATCAAATTGATATCTCACACCGTTGTTCTTTTGTTTAAATTTCTTTTCCTATCGTTCTTATCTGGTCGCCCTATATAAACAGACGCGATTTTGAAAACCTGGACAGACGATTTCTGCGGATTATAAAACGGCAACTAAAGTCGAAACCGCGCTGTCAGGTAGTCTGATCACCTTTATCTGGATAATGAAAAATTTTTCAATCAAAGCTGATATGACCGAGCTTGAATCAAACAAAACTGTTTGAAGCTGCGGTAAATGATTGAGGAGAAATGCAGTAACTGATCTGTAGGATGTTGGCAGATGAAAGTATGAACGATGATTGAGACCTCAGCAAAGTCTGTCCGAATCCTAAAGGGAGTGACCGTCTATCACTTTCACCAATTTCAGAGGAATAACCCTGCTGGACAGCATTTACAAAATCTCGAATGGTGTATGCGGGGGCCTTAAACTATCTATCGACGAGCTTGGAGAAGATCCTGGAGAAGACTCAAGGTGAGTAGAAGTTTGGCATACCTACATACCAAACATACCATATGAATGAGAACGCAGACATTCAATACGATTAGAAGTTTATAATTTTTTGAAAGGTAGTACGAAACTCGCAGGCCAACACGAAGGACACTATCTTTCACAAGTCTGTACAACTATGTACTTTTCTATGTGGACAACATCGACATCGTCGTCAGATCTAAATGGGAACTTACCGTCTGATTATAAATGAGGTTAAGAAAAATAAGGTACATTCATCCTGCGATGCCCAACATCGACACCTTGGTCAAAACTTCACGATGGACAGATATAACTTCGAGGTCGTCAAAGATTTTACATGAGCGCTGCCAACGACATTAGTGCAGAAATAAAATGGAGAACCAATCCTAATAACCGCTGTTTGTTTGGGCTACATATAGTCTAAAGCGAAGAGCAAAAAAGGGCCCCTAAAAACCCTCATTTATATTACAGTCCTGTTATATAGGGCAGAAGTGTGGGTTTTATCGAAATAGGGTGGAGTCTTCGAAATAAAAACTCTTCTCACGATTTATTGTCCTGTTTACGTCTCACAATATATGGGGAAAAGGATTCAACCACGAACTACATGGACTATACACCAATATCACCCTGATGAAGCGGATGATGATTAATAACCTGACCCAGAAAGTCTTCGAACCTGTTACAGATTCACGGGAGACACGAACCTCATCTTCGGAGGACGTGAGCAAGGGCGACTTGGAATAAATAACTGGAGACAGCTGTCGAGGAGAAAATGTTGGTTGGCTGGTTGGAGAAGATTGTTGATTGGAGCTCAGATCTACACCAGACTAAGAAAGAAACAAAGTACATCTATAACAGTTCTTAAAACAGCATGCATGTACATCTTAGGCAGGTATGTTCAGAAACTAAGCATTCTGTGCAGTGTGCAGTGACTTCTGAATAAGCTGCAGAGATGACGGCAAAAAGGAAACCACTGTCGCCATTGCCATTACTATTAAATTATTTAAGGGAATACCTGTTGAACTATCTCAATGATCTATACAATTTCTGTATCATCAAATACAGGGTGGTGAAAAAATCATCACCCTATCGGAAGATACTCTCATTTTTGCAAATGGCGTCTTACGTCATCACGACTTTGCCCCGGAGCAACCCTTCTGTCGAGAATATCGCTGCTGTCGCTGGAGAGGTTCAAGAGGACCCTCAAACATCAACCAGACGACGGGACATCAATAGACAGTCTCTACAGCAATTTTCGTGAAAGCCTTGGAGATGTACCCATATTAAATGCAAACAGTGTATCAGCTATTACCTGCAGATCGCCAATGGCGTCTCCTCCTAAGCCTCGACGGAAATGAGGATAATTTTCCATTGAAAATCATCATGAGCGATGGGCGCATTTTCAACTACGCAGGTACGTGAAAATCGCTACTGGGACACTGAAAATCTGAGTGTAATGCACGGAGAGCATTATATACTCTCAAAATCCAAATTTTTTTTCGAGTACGGCATCGGCAACACTGTTAATATGATTGGTGAGCCCTACAGAACTATGATCAATGACTTATTGCCGCCGCAAATTGACGAATGGGGTTTAGAGAACAGCAGGACGGTGCAACTGCACACACGAGCGACAGTCGGCATTCTACACCGAGCCCGCCAGAGCGCCCGATTTGATCGTTCCAAACTTTTTTTCTTTACAGTTTTTTAAAGTCACGGCTCTATACGAACAAGCCACAGACCTTTGGCGGCCCTAAAGGAGAATATCCGACAAGTAGTTGAGAATTTATCGCCAGAAATTTGTGGAACTTTGCCGGCGGCCACTTGACCGGTATTACCTTCACAACTTAATGGAACAAAATTTAAACGTCTAAATAAACATTATCAACAAACAGAACCAATTCTTTTTATTTACAATCAGCATTACTGCCATCTTGTGCATAACATCATTGCGAAGAATGGTTCCAGACTAAAGCTGTTGCGTCCACGTTTTTAGTGGTATCAAAATGGACCTTTTCTGGTCTCATTGTACCTCATTGACAAGCACTCGAAAGTAACCAATCAGCGATATATGAACGTTCATACGAGTATGTCTCTTGAGGTTTGTAAAATCTTTGTCTGATATTTTAAAGTATCTTCAAATTTAAGGAGTAAACCAAGTGCTTAATCAAAGATTTTACCTTCCTCCTAAACCCATTTAAAACCCTATAAAATCCTTTTCCCACGAATACGCCGACTTAATTTCAAATAAATTTAATCTTCATTGTATGGGTATACTGCACATAAATTTCATATAAATTAAGAAAATGCAATGCAGCCAATTGTCCAATTGAGTCTCTCTCCTCCTTGTTAATTAATGCAATTTACCTGATCCCAAACCAACACCAACACACATCAGCTTTTGCGACTTACACCGGGAAAAGGACATACTTAAAACACATGTCCCAGCCACCATTACCAGTCGTAGTAGCGGTTGCGTTGCAATTCGAGGACTCCAACTCCATTCAAATCACATTAACCCAAGAGTGAAACAGTATATGTGTGTGCGTTAATATATTGTTCGAATGTGTGAAGAGAAAATCCTTTAGCCCACAGAATATCAGTAGCAATGGACCACCATGAAACCCCACAGTTTGTCGCAACAGTTACAACACCAATACCGCAGCATATACGTACTACCGTCGCAAAACCCAATCGAGAAACAATTCTCATCCTGATCGGATACAACCATCATTGCTTAACCGCATCTGGATAAACAATTGAGTGCAGACGAAGTGCTACCGGTAACCACTGGATTTGCTTAAGTTCTGTACAACTGTGTCGTCCACCGCCACCTGTCACACCGATAATTCTCGTCCTTCTGCCCAATTTCCCATCCTTTTCGGTTGTGGGTGCAGTGCAATATTGAAATAATAATTAGTACTGCAGTAGCTGAATCGTTTCGTCATTTTTGATTGGTGTAGAGATCGAAATGGAAACTGGGATTATTCGAATGCATAATAGATACTCGGGTTGTTATGTACCCTAAAAATGGTACTCAGTGTTTGGTAGAAGCTTGGGATTTGTATCCGAAGAATAACAAATTACGGTCATGTTGAGGATTTGAAGTTGGATGATGAGAAACCACGTTTTGGAAGTTTATACGTTTGAAACCGAAAGAACAGGCGTTGGCGCCAAGTGATGAGCAAAGAACGTCCAACCAAAGCGGTCATGCATGGTGGTCAAGGCGAGGTATTAGAAGTTCTCACTTGCATGTCTGAAATGAATGGTAGGAGCCGAAATAAG
Organism: Pocota personata; assembly: GCA_963082735.1. Lineage (NCBI taxonomy): Eukaryota > Metazoa > Arthropoda > Insecta > Diptera > Syrphidae > Pocota > Pocota personata. The sequence goes on from OY720431.1 coordinate 20,215,034, forward strand.
AATGATAGGAGGACATCGTGACATCACTCGAAACATCGCGAGATTCGTTGTGTGTACGTTAAGCTGCGTCAACTTTTAAAGGCAAAGAACGCAGACAATTTGGAACGCAATTCTGTCAGTTATATCTTTGGCAGAAACTATTAGATAACTGGAGATGGATCGAGGAACGTAAGATATTTAAAGTCTCAAGTCTCGAGTCTCGTTATCGCATAGAAATTAGTGAAGTGCAAGATAGCATGCCAAAGCCATTGGGTACAAATGGGGCTTGCAACCCAGATTAACTCACAGGCTCTATATCTCGGTCATCAGGCCGATCCTTATGTACGGGGTAGTTGTCTGGTGGATTGCCTTGGATAAGGCGATAAACCAGATGTTATTAAGCAAAGTCCAATTTTCAACTTGTCTGTACATTACGAATGACACCTTCTCTTCCATCTAACACCCCTCGACATTCTTGGCAGCTAACTCAGCTATTCGCCTTAAAGCTACTTCACAGTGGTCCAAAAAGGTATGTGGCTCCATCTTAAACAAGTTTAATATCTTCCCTGAAGACATACCCAAGTTAAATTTTGACAAAAACTTCCAAGTTACCACCCTTCCAGAGCATTCGGGGAAGAAGGTGGTTTCGCGGAAGATAAGTCAGTACATTTTTATACCGACACGGTTCAAAAACTAACGACGGTGTGGGTGGGGGTGTCTTCTCAGATAGGCCTAATTTAAACATTTTTTTTCGTTTCCCGAAACACTATAGCGTGTTCCAGGCAGAGATACTGGCAATAAGGGAAGTCTTGTCTTGGCTAAAGAAAAACGTGATATCGACCGTTGATATCCGCATCTTTTCAGACAGCTAAGCAGCAATCAAATCCTTGGAATCATCCTCAAAAAATTCTTCTCTAGACTGCCAATCGTCTCTTATAGAGATGGCGGAGCATTTTAATATTCACCTAATTTGGGTGCCGGAGCATAGGGATACTGCAGGGAATTGTAAGGCTGACGAATTTGCCAGACATGGAACAACAATACCCATCCTTCCAGGCAAAAGTTCACTGGGTATGCCTGTCGCTACATGCAAACTTAAATTAAAGGTGGACAAGTGGTACAACAAGCGACAAAACAATTTTGGCCTAAGCTGGATTTGAAGCGCACTAAGGATTTGATTTCTCTCAATAGAATGCATATCAGCGCTGTTATTGGTGTCATTACTTTACACTGTCTAATAGGCAAGTATGCAACAAGGCTTGGCGTCTTTGCAAATGATTTCTGGAGACTATTCTTCACCTTATTTGCACCTGCCCAGCTCTCTCCCAAAGAAGAAAACTCCACTTAGGGGCCCTCTGTTTCAACGACCTAAATGATTTGAATAAAATGGACGTTAGGGACCTTCTACACTTCATCAGAAGCTCGAAATGGTTCAACGAGTGGGCTAGAGGCCGCGTCCCAAACTCACAGCCACCTCAACCTAATCTAACCTAAGGTAGCGTGTCGCCGGCATGACAAGCTCAATTACATCAACGTGCTAACTGGAAGCAACAAGTACGTGTGACAGGGGAACCGTTTACAGAATCTCTAAATACCTTATAGGTGTTCATCGCTCGAACCAATTTCTGGTGAGAGATTTAGACCGGTCTTTGCAGACAAAAGCAGTAGGACAGTTTGCAGAGGAAAAGCAAGGAGCAGGAATGCCGTAAAATTCCTGCTCCTTGCTCCACTCACAGAAATTGGGAGACCGATAAAAAGCGGAAAGGGGAACGATCATCAAGCTCCCTAAGAAAGGAAACTTTGTGAAATGCTAATGCTAAGCGGTATTTGCGTACTTTCTGCAAATTTAGTAGTAAAAATAGATTTGAAGGGAATGAAGGAACATCTCGAAGATGCACTCTTGATACTGATAATGCATTGAAATCGATTTGAGACGGCTTTCCACAGTGTCAACAGCGAATTTATTTCGCTTGTCTTGCGCGCGAGAGGTATTCCTGATAAACTGATTGTTGTTATCGAGACGACTTATGAAGCATCATCTGTAAGAGGAATTTAAAATCCAAAGTGGGGCCTGTCGAAGAATGTACGCTCTTACCATTATTGTTGTTATTGATGATTAGCGATGTCGTTTACGCTTCCGCGGCAATGAAGAAATTCAGTCGACTTTTAAGTCCTTCCTCCAACATCTAGACTACACCGATGGTGGCTTCTTGCTACGTCATACTCGTAGTATCATTTTTTGTTCCAAAAGATTTCAAGTGTCGAGAAGGAAGCGAAGAGAGTGGGGCTAAAGAGAAACACTCACTCGCCCAAGTAACCATATGCCTTCAGCAGAATCAGTAAAGCCAAGGCTGGTTTCGGAATACTGTGCAAGATATGACGAGGCAAGGAAACTGACATATCTAACACCTTTATCATATGACTTTTCACAAACTAATAAGAACCACCATTCAACAACATATGTATGTAAGTGATAGTGGATTGGTCACACTTTTCGAAAAGATCGCAGTTCCATGACTACCTATGCAATGTAGTGGAATCCGCTAACCCAGGATGTCAGAAGACCTGGTCGTTTGAGAAACACATGGTGCAAAACAGTTGAAGATGAATCACATCAACTGGGGAAGAGTTGGGGAGAGCTCGAGTGTATTACTAGAAACAGCACTAGATGGCACGCAGGCGCTGAGAGGGGTCCTAAAGCCCACAAGGGGAAACAGAAACTAAGTAAGCAAGAATGCAAGGCTGAAGGTTAAATCAATTATAAAGGTCTGTCAGGACGTATCGTACTTTGAGATCAACTTTCACAGTAAGTTAAAGTGTCCAAATCCCCATCTATGCCCAACAGAAACTGGGCCAAGTCCAGCAAGAAGAGTCTGAGAGTATTCATGCATCCACTATATATTTACGGGCTTTGGAATGGGAATTTCGTCCAAAGATTTCTGTAGATTGTACAAAACTAGCAGTTGCCAATCTTTTTTTCTTAAATGTAGGGTGACCAGATAAGAACGATAGGAAAAGAAATTTAAATAAAACAACAACGGTATAAGATGTCGAATTGATTCTGGCTTTATTTCGAAACTATGTTCATACCATTATATACAGAATAGAACATCATTTAAATAGCCACCTCGGCTTTGCTGGCAGTGCTTCAAGCTGTCGGTCCGATTTTTGATGACTCGCTCCAATATGTGCGGCGTTTTTCCGGCAATAGCGTCTCGAATGTTGGCCTCGAGCTCGACCAAAGTGGTTGGCTTGTTAGCGTAGACTAAGGACTTGACGTAGACTAAGGACTTTAACTAGCAATTTTGATTGTTGACATAGCCGCTGAGCCAAAAATGGGCCTCGTCCGAGAATATGGTTTTTTGGCCAAAATCCGGATCTCCGACCACGGCATTGTCTATGGTCGTCCGGCTTCAATTCTTGCGTCAGCGCAAACTTATATGGATGTAGACCCAAATCCAACTGCAAAAAAAGCCTGGTTGACTCCCTGGCGATGCCCAATTCAATTGATCGGCGCCGAGTCGACATTTCTAGGTCTTCTTCGATACTGGCCGCTACAGCGCTATGTTTTCTTCACTTCGCACCGATTTCTGTCTGGTTGGTGGTTTAAGGTCCTAAAGTGTGTATTCATGCTCAAACTTTTCCACGGTGCGACGATTTGCTTGCGCACTGAAGCCATGTTGACGACCGGCCTCACGTTGCGAAATTCACGTTGCGTATTTACAACTCAGCCGGAATTTCGATTTTAATAATTTCCACACTTTCAGGAAGCGTCAAACGATGGCAAACCTTACTAAATATTTTGACAGCTGGATGTCATTGGTATCTTTGACAGGTGCTGAAATATAATAATTGGAAAAACCATCATTGCTATCTGGACACCATTTAGATCTTATGATGCAAGGTTCCTGGTACTTGAAACCTACCTTGTGTGCCTGAATATGAGAATCCAAGTTATTAGACCCACCCAAAGGAACAAAATATTTGACCGCTTTCCACTCTTCCCATTGTAGCCTTTCCGTATCTCCGTTATTATAAAAAGAAAAGTAAACAAAATCTAATTACTTTACTAAAATCAATATGTGTAAATGTATGCATACAATTCCAAGCTCATTTGCAACGTTCAACCCCATTTAACCCGAAATATCAGTTCACAGAATTGCTGTCACTCTACGAGTATGTACGTATGAACGAGTATGTGCACTCATATGTGTTACTTCGGAAAATAGATTATACGTTCTTAATCACATTCAATTAATTAGGGGCGTCCTGTCATCTCACCCAACGGAGCCCGAACGAAGGCATCACCAACACCATCAGTTAGCCAATCCCTGGAAGGATAATAAGCACACAGTGCCACAGCAGCAGCAGTAGCACAAACCACACCACATCACACAAGGATGATATGTTTATGGAAATTTTCCAAAAGATAAGATTTATCATGACAAAGTTATAAATAGCATCCTTAGACTTTGGTCCGTTACACACACGACATCGAGGTGTGGATGCATAAAATATAGATTTACCATCTACACATCCCCTGTAACTCATAGTCAATCCCCACCCGACACCCCAACGCATCTTTGTTAAGCTTACTTTTCGTCATTCACGTTTTTATAGATGTCCTCGCTTTGTTACTATCATTTGCACCTTCGACAAACTGTCATTAATCTTATTTCCTTTCAATAATAATTTATTGTCTTTCCAGGATAACGTCAAAAGAACACCACACACAACACTGTCTGGAGCGTGGGGTGTGGATTGTTCTTTTGCGCTATCTTCCTTCCAGGGTGCCCTTCTTTTGTATGGCATGAATATTGAACCTGGAGTGAGTCTGTATGTACATATGTACGAGTACGATACACATACCTACGTTTAATGCGGGTGATTGTCAGATATGTCACCGGATTGGGCTAACGCTGGTGGCAGGATAACGACTGTAACATCATTTAGAACGGTTTCGGTGTTAAGAAATTTATTATTGTGATCTTCTCGTTGCGCGTTCTTCGAAAAGGAGTTCTTACAAATTGACGATACGTTAGCGTTTATGTCGTCTTGTTTCACACAGTTTATAGCTGACATGGAGTTGACAATGTGTTCCATGTGAAGAATTGTTCTTCATACACAAAAAAAAGGGAGGATACTGATTTTTATCTTTTGATAGCATTTCATTCTTTGATAAAGCACAAAAGAGAAGCAATAGAATGGGTCAGAGGAATTAATAAAAGGCACTTCTGTGAACAAAGTGATCAGAGTCACATTGACGAGGCAAAAGATGTGTCAACGCTTGAGATATCTGAGAACCTTATTACACACCACCAAGTGATATAGAATTTGATGATAAGCAATTTGCGAATTACGTTTCTAAATGAACTTGAGTTGACATTTGGTATGTACGAGTAGAAGTGCCAAAAGATTTGTTATTAAGAGTTCCCAGCTAAAAGGGGGATTCATAAACTGACTCATCCCCGTCTACGTTACTTTGAGCTGGACCATGAGAAGCTAACAAGTTGAATTCCTATCTATACTACATATTTTATTGGCTTGGAAGGTTACGCATCTGAACCTACGACTTCGATAGCGGCTTGACAATCAAGGAACATAATTGGTGTTTCATTTGGGTGTAAAATTATAGCTATGTGTCCAACAAGAATCACGTATTGTCAGTAGCTCGAACAATTTCCGCACCGACTTCACACCCCTACCCTATTTCCCTGCTTAGCATAACTTATAAGCTCTTGAAATACGTTATACTAAACCGTATCCAGCCAGAGATTGAAAAAATAACTGGATTCAGACCAAACAGAGGTTGCTGCGATCAACTGATAGCACTGAGAAGTCACATAGAGTCGGAATTTCAAAGGAGACAAAAGACTGCTGTTGCCTTCGTGAATCTGACTGCAGCGTATGATACTGTGTGGAGACATGGTTAGCTACTTAAACTTGCCAAAGTTGTAAGATGTAAGAAAATGCTCGCATTGGTGAACGAGATGATAGCTAAGCTCAGATTCCAAGTATCTATGGCAACCAAAAGAAGCCACTGAAAGGTGGTCTACCCCAGGGTTCTGTGGTGGCTCCTATACTCTTTAATTTATACATTCACGATTTGCCCTCGACGAGCAGCAATATTTTTCAATACGCAGACATTGCATCACAACAACGAAATCTCACAGCTTGTGAGAGCGAACTCACTGAAGACCTAGAATCACTGCAAGAATACTTCAAGACCTACCTAAAACCGAAGTTTGTACTGACAGGCGAGAACAAAGATGAATAGAATCTTTGATGGAGCAACCGTAACGCACAATCCAAATCCAAAATATCTAGGTGTCACGCTAGATAGCACACTGACATACCTCACTTATGCTACACATTAGAAATAACTTAATACGAAGGCTGACTGGTTCTGGCTCGGGTGCAACTGCAACTTTCGTCAAAACTGATGCGATGTCACTAGTCTACTGCGGAATAGTGTGCCCCGGTATGGAGTAGAAACAAGCACACCAAACTGAACGCTGCGATGAGAATTGTAACTGGTAGCCTTAGACCTACGCAAACACAATGGCTGTCCATTCTTTCTAACATTGCACCCCACATCTGAGACGTGATGCTGCTACCCTGAAGAAAATGTCAGACGTGAAGTCCCGGAATGCATTTTAGACGGCTGGAGAAAAAAAATTAGAAAGCTAAAACTTTCATGTGAATAGAACATGGGCTACAGAACTACGGAAAACCAACCAATTTAACAAGCACATCGTGGCAGACCTAAGCCAAAGAGACAACGGATTTGATGTACCTCGAAGAGAATGGTGCATTCTTAATCACTTCCGTACAAATATAGAAAGATGAGTGTCCTGCATGCAACTATGACGCTGAACAGCATACGATGGAGCACATCCTGAAAGAGTGTCCGAGCAAATTTCTTAGCGTCAGCCTGCATAATCTTGACCCCACATGGAATGGTCCTCAGAATATGCACCACAGCTAGGTATTGATAATGCTGGTTGTTTAGATACTTTGTGATGGACGATGTTGACTTAGCTCTGTTACGGAAGTCTTTGATCTTTGAAGAAAGTTAATTGGGCTGATCAAGAATGTTGCTAGGTTGTATTATTTAAGATCTATTGTAACCCCTCATGGGGTAACAGTCGCTATTCTCAGACTAAAGCATCTCGCCTGGCTAAGTTTCCTTAAATCGGATCTGTCTATCAGCCAGTAGTCCATAGTGTGTCTGGATTCTCTTCCTTTTCATTGCAGAACCTGCATATCTCTCTGCTTTCTACGCCTATCTTCCTGATGTTTTCTTTAAGTTTATAGTATTTTCCAAGGAAGTCTGTTAGTATTCGTTGAGCATTTGTATTCAAGCTAGAGAAAGCTTTATGCTTTTTCGGTTAAAACTCGCGAGGAGTGCTTTTGTTTTCATTAGTTTTAGGAGCTGCCTCCAACGCTTGAATCTTTTAATTTCCTCCTCTTTACTTAGCTCTTCTAGGATGACATATCCGTCCATCTCACGGAGGGATTCTGGTCCCATATTCGCCAGCTTTTTGTATTACCATCCACTCCATCATAAACTTGCAACCAGTATTGGCCCATCTCCCATGCCATCTTAGAACTGATGCCGTAGGCGTCCAGCACTTTGTTGGTCTGATATACAAAATCACTATTCCTGTCGAAGTTAAATTGGGCATACATTTCAATTGCGTAAATTTCCAACTGAAAAATACTGGAATCATAAGTCTTGTCCCGAATACTACAGCCAGAGTCTCCTCAGCTGTCGACGATCCATCCTTCAGCCAGAACTTCCTCCTTCAAAGGAGACTAAATACCTAATAATTGATTGCTTTGTAAATGCACACAATAAAGTGTGGGCTAGTAACGAGGATAACTGCAAAGGAGAGTAGTGCTTACGTATGTTAGCTTTCTCAGGTGCCATGGAAAGTGAAATTATTGTAGTAGGGGTATGCTTAATAGAGTAAACCCAGAGTTACTCGTATCTTTTCAGATATTCATTGTGAATCCGAAACTCAAAAAAACAGTGACATAGCCGCGGACATGACATGAAGTCATGAACAGTAGCTAAAGGAGATAATAGCTCGCTTTTTCTGAGCTACGGCTAGAAAGCAGATGATTGTGTATCGACAATGAGCTAGGTGTGCTCTTTGGAAGATGAAAGAACAATTAAAACATATTCCACTAAAATAACGTAACCCAGTGGAGAAAGATTAAGTCTGGGGATGAGAAGAATATCTGAAGAAATAGACCTCTCAGTTATGAAGCTAAGGAACGCAATGCAGCAGATACTGCAGAATAAGTCGCGAGTCACTGAGCCGAAGAATGAATGTAAACATCTGTGACAGCATCACGTTTTTCCTTTAAAAATCATCCACACACAGATCGTCCGGCATTAAATGAACCATGCTGTATGCATATCCGCTTCAAAAACTATTACACACACAAAGCGGAACTGTTTGCATTCGGATAAACAAAATAGTACGTCAAACAGTTTGGAATCCTTCGCAAGTATTATAAGCACTATTAGATTTTATCCTTCGCACATATTCACGCAACAGCAACTCTTTCAATCCATACTCGTTCCGAACGGATACCAAACGAAGATACAATTTCCCACAAAGTTCCTTAAAGCCATTCCTTTCCGGAAAATAAAAACAAAACTCCGACAACCGACAACAAAACTATCATACATTCTACTGGTTATTCGTTCTTCGATTTTCTATCCATGTACGAGTATCTATGAGTACGTACTGTTTTAGAGAATCGAAATGCATGGCATATTGAAGCCGAGGTATTTTCTTTTTTTCGTTTCCCCTTTGATATAAAATGTTATTGAACCACAAACATTCCCGACTGTCGACACTTGTTATAGTTCCCAGCGTATCGTAAAGTATTGATATTGAACGAAAGGTCTATTGGAATGGGGATTGAACCCAGAAAGCTCCTCTGTGAATTAAATTTCCGTGTGAGATTCAAATTATTATTAAAAAGGAAGTGCTCTCTACCTTCAGTGGTGTATCTAGTGGGATTCTACAATAGATATGTTGCAGCTTTAAGACTAAGCCAAGTAAATTTATTAGCTTAACCCGTAAAAGCATTACCCTCTGGCATTTCATTTTATGTGCAGCATTATCCCTCCCTTGTGGGGCGTAAAGAGTCTTATCAGAATTATTTCATCTCTTAATTCTGTTCGAATGAGTACGGTGCCTAATGGTGGCGGCGGCAGCGTTGCTCAGTACATGAGTGCGGTTGGGTGGATGTCTGGCGGAGTGATTCAAGAAATAGTATCTAATGTAACAGTCGGCACGTTTAAGGTTTTCTAGCCAGCAATTTATGCATTATCTTTTTAAATTCATCTGATTTGCATAATTTCCTTTGGAAGGACTTCTTCCTTATTTTTTTTTTTTTAATAAGAAAGCCATGGAGGTGAAATGGTTTCCTTGGAGGAGAATCTACGCGCAACCCTTTCACCGACACATATATTAGAGACACTGCGAAAGTTTGTCGGGTGAAAATGTTCACTCTCTGACACGAGTATGCACTTTGTTGGAGTTGCATTAAGTGCATTGTGCTGCTTTGAAAAGTCCATTTCTAAGTGAGAAACTCCAATCAAGTTGTAAAAAGAAACAAGTGTAGATTTAACGCACTGGTGCAAAGGTGTTTTAGTTTGTTTATTGTGTCTTGAAGGAGGAAACAGTGCCACCACAGATTTACTCTTATCAGACAGAATAGCTCTTAGGATATCGGATTATTTCAAGTAATTAAGAGGAGTTAAGAAAACTAAATTAAGTCCACCCAGTGTACCAACTTAAAGGTAGTTTAACAATGTAGGTACTAGACAAAGGATTACCACTAATCTGTTACCGGTTCTTATGACATAATATCCAAATTTTCGAAACCCTTACTCAAGGCATATTCATCTTCATGAGTACCTATAGTTTTAAAATATAAAATGTAGACCATAGTCGACTCGATTTTTGGTCCATTGTGCTCGGGTTGCTGTTCCCCGTTCGCCCTGGAATCCATACAGCTCGGATCACAGACAAACACACTACCTACTACACCATGGCCACTCAAAAAATACATATTACGCGCAACTGGTATTGGAAAAACTAATAAAATTGAATAATATTTGATATCGTTTGCATTGATTACAGAAGCTTCAAATCCAAATTTATGCCAAACGGACAATGCGCTGTAGGAAAATCTAACATAAGGTGAAGTACGAAGACGGAATGTTCTAGCATACAGAAGAGGCCCTGGTCTATCCCGGTCCACACGGACAATTCGTTAAACCTTTACAATGGTAGTGATATTTGTCAATGCTACTGTAAATGTAACCAATACGCCACCTAGTGGAATGATAAGACAGTTAGACGGATGTCAATACCTAACAGATTCCAAATTGTAAGCTCCATTGGACTACATGAGACCCATTTCGTTTCGAAAATTCTCCCAATTCTAAATATTCTTCCACAACGCATTTGTTTGCATTTATACATAATGTTGACAACAACAATTTGACTAAAAATTTTCCACAATATATATTGCAAGGAAATGAAATGAAATCCCGAAACATTCGTCCACTAATTATGAGTAGAATGGCACATGTTCATCAAAGCTTAAGGTTAACATGGAAAGAAATTGTGCACGAAAAATGTGTGCTCAAAGCAAAATTCCCATAATCTAATTCGCTAGAGCAATGGGAAATTGCAGCGTTTTTTTAAGTTTCTCTAGACACACACGGATATCTGTCAGAGCAAAATTTAGTTATGTCGTTGAAAGAAAATGTTGTGAGCTGACATCAAATATTTCAACCGCGAATATCTCCAAAACTAAGATCAAAAATTTACATTTTGAAATTCTCTACTAGTAAAAGATATAAAAAAAAAAAACTGAATTTACGCAATCTTTCAAAAACTCAGATTTTACAGATGAACTATATAAAATCATTTGTGTTGCGACTATCCCAAATGTTGGGCAATGCATACATGCCGTACGTCAGCCATCGAAGCTATTATCGGGCTACCCCCCTTCATATTTTTGTCAAAAAAGTGGCAATTCGCAGTGTGGTCAGTCTTCGAACTTCTATCCGACTTTCCAGATCTAGAAATGCTCAGCATGGTTTCCGACTTTATGCCCAAATCACTTTGCTTTGGCAGGAGGTTCGAAATTGATATCCCTAGCCGAGACAAAAGGAAAGGTGTGATATACAGATGGATGAAAAATGGATTCTGGCTTTGGTGCTGGGGTATACGAACCTAATTGCAAAATCTTGAAACCACTTAAGAAGAAGCTCAGTATATTCTAGGCCGAGCTTTACGCTATAGAAGTACGTATGCATTAAAGGTGTCAAGCGGCGCTCAAAGCTCTGAGCTCCCACTTGATTAATTCTAAATCGTCTTTACAAAGAAGTTAATAAAAATAAAGATCACGACTAGGTCGCACGTATTTGTAATTATATCGCGTTTATCTGCAAGTCACTCAGATTTAAAATTGAAACAAAATTTGAAGAACATTCTGTTCAGATGTTTAGGCTTCAGTCAATCATTAATATATATTCTTTTGAGATTCTCTTTATACAGATACTAAGATTGATCCAAATCTTGAGGTCGAATTTTTTCACGATACCAACACTTGCTCTTATACATAGGTGCAACTATAAAATCGCCCTACGATATATACATAGCTACACGCAATTCTGCAAAATGTCCCACATTACCTTGAAGTGGAAATGGAAATCATTTTATAGTGCGAATATCTCAAAAACGGTTCATCATGTGGGGTGGCCGTAGTGTAGTGGTAACATCATCGCTTGTCACGCTGTTGGTTCATGGTTCAAATCCTGATGTCAAGAATCATCTACGAGTATTTATTTCGTCTGAAATAAATAAAAAAAGTCGATCAATTGCGAAAGCCAAGTCAACTCTACTGCGAAGGCATAGCGCTGGCAGTAGAGTGGTCATATGGGTGAAAGTGCAACTTGATCGTGATGATGACATCAGGTGGACGGAAAAAAGTACTGTGAATCATAAGCAACAACAAAAGCAAAACAAACAAGTTCCTATATAAAATGGCTGCCACAACAAAACTATTTGACAGATCTGTCTGAAAATTTGGGTGCGTTCTTTTGAAAAAAAAGATTCTTAACAAAAAAAAAATTAATTTAAGGTGACGAAATAATTTGTGTTAATTTTCAGGCACTAATTGACCCACCCTCGTATTCATATCCTCTTTGACACGCGTAAATTATAAAAAAAAAGATATTAATTAGATAAGAATTATAGGCTGTGAAATTTTCTATCAGATGGATGCCGAATTTATCAAAAAATTTCAGAATTGTAGGAACATATACAAAATATCAAATTTTACGCCAAAGTTATTGAAAACATTTTGGTTGAGAATATCTCGAAAACAGCACGTCCTACAAACAAATGTCAGGTTTTTAATTTTTATATAATTTAGACCGTCAAATATACGGCCAACCACGCACTGTGAGGTCTCCGGGAGCCATCAAAGCCGTGCAGGTTCGAATCAGACGCAAACCACGGAGAATGCAGAAGAACTTGCCGCGGGAAATGAACATTTCGCACAAATCCATGCCTCGCATCATCAAAGAAGACTTGGAACTTAGTGCCTACAAAAAACACACTGGACACCTGCTAACAGTCTCATTGAAGCAAAAACGTAAGCATAAATCAAATGCTCTCTTAAGGCGGTACGCTAAAAATGCTCACAGACAAAATCTGTTCACTGACGAGAAAATATTTACCGTCGAAGAAACTTTTAATAAACAAAATAATCAAGTGTATGCTCGGACATCAAGAGCAGCTTCAGAACTTATTCCAAGGGTTGAAAGAGCCCACCACCCCGCAAATGTAATGGTATGGTGGGGAATGAGCTAAGATGGCATAACAAACCTCCATTTTTGTGAAAAAGGAGTCAAGACTTCGGCGAAAGTTTACCAAACCACTGTGTTGGAAGACATCGTTAAGCCTCTAAGCCGAACAATGTTAGCAAACAAGCACTGGACATTCCAACAAGATTCTGCTCCAGCCCACAAGGCGAAAACCACTCAAGAGTGGCTAAAAAAAATGTACCCGACTTCATATCACCGGATGATTGGCCAGCTGGTAGTCCGGACCTCGACCGTTTGGATTACAAATTATGGTCCGTTTTAAAGGGAATGGCCTGCTCTAAGCATCACTGAAATATTGAGTCTTTGAAGTGAGCCCTTGTCCGCGCTAACGACAAATTTCCGATGAATGAGGTCCGTAATGCGATTAATGATTGGCCAGTGCATCTCAGGTTGTGTTTTAAGGTAAATGGTGGTCATTTCGAATGAAGTCTTCCATAACTTGTAGCTAGGGATTTGACAAATAAAAAGTATAAATTTGTTTTTAAAAATATCAACGCGTTTTCATTTGGCATAAGTTTTTCTTTGTATCAGTATTTATGACTAGGCTAGGTAACTTCCACGATTTTCCATTGGCTTGGAACATACTTTAGTCTAAGAGCGGCATTTATCATATACAAAAGTTTGATTACCGCTTTCCTAGATAATTCTTTGAGAACTTCTCATGTGATTAAGTCGAATCCAGGAGCTTTTTTAGGTTTGAATTTCTTTATTAGTTCAACTAGCGTTGCACTTGCTATTGTATAGTTGTCAAGTGTTATGTCCCGTGCATTGATATTTTCAATGAATGATTGACCATCGAATGGCTTAAACGTTTCTTCCTTTTTCCTTATCATTCTTGGTCCATTTGCCATTATTTCTTTTGATTGGCGGGCCTTGGATCTGCGGTTTTTTCGCTTTCCTTCTTTTCTTTCACAAATTCTTTAATTTCCGAAGGATATTTAAGAGCACAATTTTCTTGTTTTTTGTCAGTACTGGAGTATTATTCCAGGCGGCATACTGTAAGATTTCAATGAAGCGATCGACTAAGTTCGACTAGTTCGTTTTACCATTAGTTAATCTGGCTCATACTTCTTTTCTAATCAGGGTTTGATTCATCGTTAGAATGACTAAAGAATGATCAGAGGTCAGATCACAGCTCTCCTCAACTTTTATACAATTGCGAGGCATTCCTTTTACTACGAAAAAGTCGGGTATTTTTTTGCACCTGAATGCACATCGTTATTTATCAGACTCGATGGACGTACCTCGCTAGAAGGGAGGCAGATAAACGTATCCTTTATGATCCGAACGACTCTGGTCGTGGAAATGCTGACTTGATATACTGCGTAAGTATACCTGAAAGGGATAATTTAATTTTAATAGCATAAATGGATGAATAAACGGGAAAAATAAAATATGTTAAACATAATCCTAAGAAGTGCTCTTTTTCCATTCCCAACGTGAATTACTGCAGGCATTGTACTCCAAATATCACCTCTTCATTTATCCGGAACTTACATCTCTCGGATAATAGTTTTAATCTCACACATAATCTCATTTAATACTATTTTATGCACTTAACATGCACAAGGATCTTGTCCTTGACTTGGTTTATCTAATAAATCTCAAAAGGAGATGAAATCATACCTTTCAGAGTAATATCCTCTGAACTTTGCCTTGGTAAGGTTAACTTCAGCCAACCCTTTCAAGTAATTAGGGGAAGGACCCATTATGAAGCACTTAAACAACGAATCTCTTCTCATTTCTACTTTTGACTTTAGTAAGAGAAATAACTTTCATCCAACTTTATATCCCTTTGTTTCTCTAACCCTCTCTCCACATTCGTCCTATCCAGCCAATTGGTATTAACAATTTCCACCTCAAAGTGTCGGTGTCCCGCTGTGCAATTTCCCGCTACATTAACTTTGACCCAATTTAATTAAAACCTTAAGCAAATTTTCCTCCAAATAGTGATATGGCTATGTGTCTGCGTGTATGTACTTTTTTTTCCATTCCAGGATGTGCGAAACTATTTCATGCACGATGAAGAAAAATGTTCATAAACAAAATTCCAAGCATAATTATACAAATAAATACCACGGCTCAACGACAACAGTGGTGGAAAGATACCGCGCGACAACAGTTCTGGCGGCATCAGGACACCTACATTTATGTGGCACACCTTCTCTAAAGGATGGTGGCGGCTTTTGTAGCCTACATGGAATGCGAGATCGTATTATATGCATTACATGAAGAAATGAAATTCCTGCGAGCTGTGTGCGAGCACCATAAAAAGTCTCGTGCCGGTGTGTGTGGTGTCAACCAAGTTCATCGCTAACCACAAATGTGTAATGCTTTCTGGGCCCGCAGAAGTATAAACCACTGCCGCCATTTCCACCACTTCCGGGACACATCCAACCACCCACTATCCTTGAGGTATAGACCAGTCACCAGACCATCACCTCCTGCAGCGCCATCGTCACCACCGCCACGCCGAGAGATGTCATTAAAGTCGCGAGCAGTCAGTATGACAATTTAATTGTACCAAAGGTGTAAATAATGCGGTACGCGCTCTTGGTGTAGGTGTAAAATGTTTGTGGATGTGGCTGCGGATGTTTGGCACATTTAGTCGTAATTTGTGCAGCATCCACTCTCCTTCTCGACAAATCCAGTAATTTAACCACAAATCACTCGGTGACACAATAAATCTACAGAAAAACGATTAATCGTTGAAGAATGTGGCACTTACACAACCCCAGACACACACATCTACATGTATTCGAGTAGATATCCTGTAGATATAAATCAGAAAATCCGTTTAATTAAAAGTTTACTCTATCCTCGTCCGGTTGGTACTCGTATAATCGCGGCGAGCTCATATTAAACGCGCGCGCTTTGCCAACGCCACTCTCTATCACATCGCATCGCACCAGTAGCAGCGTGGAGGAGTTTAAGTGGTAGTGTCCAGTGCTTATCGTCCATAACTCATGGTCGCTCACGTATCGGTGGCTTACCACAAAATAGTTGGAAATTATTGCTGCCCTCCACACAGTGGTGTTTTTGATGAACGCTTTAAAATTGAATCCAATAAGTGGATTGCATTTTATTTATTTGTATTTTATTAAACTGCTGAGCAATTTGTCTGATAAAAACAAATAGCCGCCGCCGTGTAATTACGTTGCTCAAAACGAGTTGGAGAGCTTTATATGAAATATTAAATCAAATAAATTTATTATTGCCGGTTGTACATGATTTTGTTGTCCCTTTCATTAAAGCGGAGAAGTTAGCCTGTTTACAAACCGAAACAAGATCATGCAAAAATTCTAGGTGGCGCTACGGTCCTCAACCAACAAACCTCTCCAGATAGCCCGGTCCTTAGCTAACTTCCTCCAGTTGCGTACTCCAAGAGTACGCAACTGATGTTGCCTGATGTGAAAGCAGAGCCAAGGTATACAAAGTTAGTAACAACCTCGAAGTTATAGCTATCCACTCTGACGTTTTGTCCGTTTCGTCGATGTTGGATGTCTCTTCCTATTGACAGTATGTACTTTGTTTTACCCTCGTTCCATTTTGGCTCCGTCTGCCTCAATACTCGCGAACGCACCGGTGACAGCCCGCAGATTCCTGCCAATTATGTCGATATCGACGTTGTACACAACTAGTTGCACAGACTTTAGAAAGATTGTGCCTCAGGTGTCAACTTATTAGTTTGGCACAATTTGTTACATGTCAGCGCATCATTTTTTAACATCAAAGGTCTCTATGAGGTCATTACCGACCTTAATGGAGCAGCATTGTCATCCTGCACAGACGGACGTGTTTGTCAGGGATGCCAGAACTAGACATAGCTCTGTATTTTTAAGGCCGGGCCACAGTGGACAGCTCACTTATGACCCGGCCTTAAAATTGTGAAGCAGATGGCGAATATCGATTTGGACTTCTTGAGTTTTCTCCAGAATCTGCCAAAGTGTGAAAATTTAATCGGTTGTGGACTTTCCTAGCCTAAAACCGCACTGACAGGAGCCAGGAGCCAATCAGTTTGTTGACAATAGGTTTCAGGCGTTCACACAAGATCTTGTTTGCGATGCTGAGTAGACTTATGCCTCTATAGTTGGAGGGCAGTTGAAGGGGGTCTGACCAAATAGAAGAAATGAGTTGGTGTACGAGTTTGCTCTCTACATCTCCTGCTGTTTTGATTAACTCCATCGGTAAGCCCTTAGGACCACCAGCCGTTGTATTATCTCGAATATTGCTATCTTCACTTCGTCTTGACAGGTTGAATGGTTCATTCTGTCTGACAGCGGGGTGTTAGTCTTCGTCACGTTTATACTGTCTGCAGAAGTAGTTCGTCCGTATTCTCAGCACCAACTATGACTCTACTACCAGGTTTCCTCTTCATCTCTACAGGTATCTGTAGAAGCTTTGTTATCTCGATAAGTCCTTTTTACCTTTTGGTAAAACTTCCGCACATTGTTTCTGGAGTATAATCTCTCAATATCTTCGATCGCGCTCCTCTCGTGCTCTTCCTTCTTCTTTTGGTGAAACCAGTGTTCTTCCCGCCTCTTTTGATCGTAGAGCTCGCGAGCAGCCCTTGTCCTTCTTTGCAGCGCCGCTTTATATGCCTCTTGTTTTGCTGCATGCACTTGTATTCTTCGTCAAACCAGGATTTTAGTGGTAGAGAAACCCAGCACAAGCGAATATCAGATAGGTCATAGGACAGTTCATCGCTGTGTGAGACGTGGTAACAGGAGGACGAGGTTGGACGATCTTGCGAAAAAGGCGGAGATGGATGTAGCTTGATTGGTCACACACAAAGGAAGCCAAATGACAACATGGCGAAGCAGTCCTTCGAATGGAATTTACAGGATGCACGACGGGTTGGAAGACCAAGAACAACGTGGAGATCAACAGTCTTGGCAGAAGCAGCGAGCTAGAGGAAAACGTGACCACAGCTTGACCGTGAAAGTTTAAGTTTTTCGAATAAATATGGAAGCTGTTTGCTAATAATAATTTTTTAAAGATACTTGATTGTACAATACTCTTGAATACTTATTAAGAGTACATCCTAATATGTTCTTAGCATATTGTGAAATATGATCAAAACGTCTCAGTCCGTAAACGTAGCGAGTGATATTGTTAAACGAAACGTCGAGCTTACGTTAAATGAGAGCACTGCTGCAACAAAAAATTTCACAGAGCCATATGTAAATATTGGAATTAGCAAAGCACTTACTGCAAAGGAGTGAATCACTGCGACTTATGTATAGATAGATTTCTAAGAGAACCATAGATTCTGCCTATAATACGAGTAGTGGTGACCCAAGATTTTTAGCTTTGTCAACGAACTCAATTGGTTCATTTCGGAGGAATATATTAGGAAGATCACAGCCATTCACGCCGTTTCTGCTAATAACGAGACATTTAGATTTGGCTGGGTTAAGCTTCAACGAATTATATTCAGATCAATATAGAAATTTTAGTAGATAAATATTGTGAATAACTAAGGTCCCAATATGGACCCTTGAGGTACACCCGCTGAGGTTGCAATAAAGTCAGACATCGCATTATTAACAGCAACAGCTTGCTTTCTTCCACCAAGATATGTTTTGATGAGCTTGATAGCAGATGATGAAAAGCCAAACAACCTCTTGAGTTTTTTTTTTCAAAGGCCTTGGAAAAATCCAGCAGAGTCACAACAAAAGTTATTAGATCTTTATCCATCGCCACTCACCAGTTAGTTTAAGTAGAGCAGACGTACAGCTATGATACGGCCTGAAGCCAGATTGAGTTGTGCAAAGTAGTTTGTTGCGCTGGATAAAGACAGACATGTGCATTATCTTTTCCATACCCTTTGACAAGAATGGAAGGATAGCAATGGGTGTTGGATGACGCTTTCCTTTTTCAGAGCTGGAAGAATTTTTGCAGTTTTCCACTCGGCCGGAAAAGTAGATGTAGTTATTATATTATTAAAAATATGGGTTATAGCTGGATAAATGTAAGGTAGTATGATTTTAATAAAAATCGGATGAATTCCGTCGATCCAACAGCTTTGGACTTAATTTTAAGGATAGCATTCACAACAGAGCGGACGAGAGAGGGGGGACGAGTGTTTTCTCACTAAGGCACCTCCTCTGGCTCCAGGCGGCAGCCGTGGAGTTCCCTAGATGGAACCAACGGTGGCATCTACAGTTCCAGTCAGGCCGAACTATTTAGTGTAATCTCTATAGAGCTGCTCTGACATATTCGGATACCAGGTCTATAGGGATTTCCAATACCGAGCTAGGGTGTTGGAGAAGAGTTGGTGGCGGATGAACCCTAAATGGGCCAACGGCAGCTCTCACATCCCAAAGTGGGTTACTGGCACCGGAATAACCGGCCTGCTGTCCTAGGGTTAAGGGCCTGGCCCTCCAGGTTGGAGGTTGTACCGTCGGAGTAACTTCCCGACCATGTAAAAAGACACTAGTTATGAGAGAGACACGAGGAGCCTCGGATAAGGATTTCCCTCAAATGGCAACCAGACCCGGAACGTCAACGGACAACGATCTAAGAGTATGTACCTGGAACGTACGGACGCTCTACACCCCAGGTGCTAATCAAAAACTTGAGTCTGTCCTCACGCGGTACAAGGCAGATATTATCGCGATCCACGAGATGCGATGGATAGGATCAGGTATGATGAAAAGGAAAAATTGCGATATTTATTACAGCTGCCATAAAAGATTGCATGTATTAGGATGCGGATTCGTCGTGGGAAACCGGCTTAGGACAAAAGTTATTGACTTTAATCCGATAAGTGATCACCTAGCTGTGATCCGCATCAAAGCTACTTTCCAAAACATAAGCCTAATATGTGCACACGCCCCTACCGACGAGGCTGAAGACCCTATCAAGGAGGAGTTTTATGACCTCCTGGATGGAGCCTACGGAGCCTGTCCGGAGTATGATGTCAAAATTGTGCTCGGGGACTTAAATGCCAAAGTCGGAAAGGAAAACATCTTTGGCGGGTTAGTTGGTAAACACAAAATCCACGAATCGACCACAGACAACAGGTACCGACTAACTGACTTTGCGGCAACTCGTAATACGGTGATAAGTAGCACTAGGTTTCCAAGGCTAAGGATCCACACAGCAACCTGACGCTCTCCAGACGGTCGATCCGCCAACCAAATCGACCATGTGCTAATCGATGAGAGGCACGCAACCAACATCCTCAACGTACACACATTCCGAGGGGCTAACGTCGACTCTGATCATTTTCTTGTTGCGGCTAAGTTCAGAGCTCGTCTATCCAACGAAAAGAAGCTGCGAACCGCCCAGAAGAAGAAATTCGACGTTGGACGCCTTAGCACACCTGGAGTAGCCAGAGTCTACAGAGAGCGCCTGAGTGAGAAACTCTCCGCAGTACATCCACCTACCACAGACGCCAACATCCAGTGGTCCCAGTATCGCGACATCATCAAAAAAGTAGCCGAAACCACTTTAGGGTACCAACCACCCCAGAGAAAGAGCCCGTTGTATGATGATGAATGCGTTCGCCGGAAAAAGGTGACAGAAGATGCACATATGAAGGCGCTGCAGCGCAAAACAAGGGCAGCGAGGGAAGAGTATCGAGCCAGGAGGAGGGAGGAGAAGAAAATACTGCGTAGAAAGAAGAGGGCCTACACAGTCTCCCAGCTCAAGGAGATCGAAGAGTCTCATGATCGAAGCAACATCCGGAAGTTCTACAAGAAAGCCAAGCAACTTGCTGCTGGCTTCAAGGCCGGAACACAGGCTCTTCGAAACAGCGAAGGAAATTTAGTCACCGAAGCGCAGGGAATAGTAGTTGTGTTTAAGCAACACTTCCAGCAGCTGCTAAATGGGCATCATGTAGAGAGAGTGATAGGACAAGAAGAGAACCCACGTCCAGTCAATGAAGAATCAGTTCCAGCAACCAGTATAGAAGAAGTTGGCTTAGCAATAAAAAAGCTTAAGAACAACAAGGCCGCCGGCTCTGATGGTTTACCAGCGGAGGTTTTCAAATACGGTGGTAATATTTTGGTAGGGCGCATGCACCAAATCATCAACCAAGTATGGGTGGAAGAAAGCATGCCCGATGACTGGACTATCAGCTCCATATGCCCCATCTACAAAAAAGGCGATCCTATGTCTTGCAAGAATTATCGAGGCATATCCCTGCTTAATGTCGCATACAAGATCCCATCCAACGTACTGTGTGAACGTCTCAAACCATTCTGCAACACACTAATCGGCACGTACCAGTGTGGCTTCCGGCCCGGCAGATCGACTATAGATCAAATTTTCACACTGAGGCAAATCCTGGAAAAGACCAATGAATTTCAAGTCAAGACTCACCACCTATTCATCGACTTCAAGGCCGCATATGATAGCATACATAAGAGCTTTATGTGGCGATGGCCGAATTCGGGATCCCAGCAAAACTGATCCAGCTTTGTAGCGTGACGCTGGAAAACACGCGCTGCAACGTGCAATTTGGAAGTAGTTCCTCCGAAATATTCCAAACATGCACCGGATTTCGGCAAGGAGACGCACTATCATGTGACTTCTTTAATCTCGTGTTCGAGCAGATAGTGCGCAGGGCAGGTGTCAACACGGAAGGCACTATCTTCAACAGATCCGTCCAGCTACTGGGGTATGCAGACGATATCGACATAATCGGTCGCTCCCAGCGTGCCGTGATAGAGGCTTTTACGGCGATTGAAGAACAGGCGAAATATGTTGGCCTTGTAGTAAATGAGGATAAGACTAAATACATGCTATCAACAAACAAACAAGCATCTGTCCACCAACTAGGACAGAACGTTACTATTGATAGCACCAATTTCGAGGTAGTTAAGGAGTTATCTACCTCGGAGAAAACATGAACTCCACAAATGACATCCTAGTGGAGATCTGGCGAAGAATTAACCTAGGAAACCGCTGCTACTTCGGTTTGGCAAAACAATTGGGTTCAAAACTCCTAACTCGAAGGACAAAATGTATGCTCTACACAACCCTTATCCTGCCAGTTCTGCTTTATGGCGCCGAGTGCTGGACGATAAGCAGAAAGGGAGAGCCGATACTGGGTTCCTTCGAAAGAAAAATTCTTCGGCGGATTTTTGGTCCTGTGTGCGAGGAGGGCGAATGGAGAAGATACAACCGCGAGCTCTATGAGCTGTACCAAGATGTGGATGTAGTCCAAAAGGCCAAAATACGTCAACTACATTGGCTCGGCCACATCGAGCGAATGGACAATAATGCTCCAGCTAAGAGGGTCTTCGAATCCCAGCCACCAGGTTCGAGACGACAAGGAAGACCGAACCTCCGTTTCAAAGACCAAGCCATCGCGGATGCCATAGCGCTTGGTCTGGATAACTGGAAGCAACGTGCCCGAGATCGTAGAGGATGGAAAGGTAGAGACTCTTCACGGGTCGGGAGCCCGTTAAGTAAGTAAGTATTCACAACATCATCCTGTTCAATACGAGCGAATTCAATACCATTAAGCTACTTACAAATCTACAGCTAAATCCCTACCGTGGATAAATTAAATTTTGATATTTTTAGCTTTGTGTATGTATGAGACTATCAAATAAGTTATGCTTCCAGCGACTAGACCCGCTCTTAAACGATATGAAGAAAGATATTAAATAATAAGAAGCAAGGTTGGAGGAAGTGGAAATAATATGATCAATGAGAGGAAGCTAGAAAGTTGTTCAGCAAGGTCATAGAAATCTTTTAGGATGAATAACGCTCAACGCTGTGCAGTGTACAGCAACGCAATCGAAAACCCATGAAAAATATCGAGTAGGTCCTCTCTAGGGAGAACAATCTAAGGGGAGATATTAGAAGTGCTCTCAGAAACCCATTTGCTTTGCTGACTTTTGCTATTTATCTTACATTGGAATAGAGTCGGTGGAGAAGGCTTAGGAAGAAGCAGGCAGTATCGTAACAACGACAGAAATTGAGCGCGCAATGAATTATTTCGCTTCACACGTTCAGAAAGGGCAACATGGCAAGTACTTAAGTACTGCAAACATTGTTTTTTTTTCTAAAAGCTTTGAAGATAATATGTAGCGAATATATCAGGTTAAGCGCACCTCCTTCCATAGTAACCAGCAACACGATCCTTTGTTAAGTCGTACACATCGTCGAATATGCTCCTACGAACCAGGATTTTTTTCTAGCTCGCCTTATGCAGGAGAGGTATCTGTTTCAATGTGATGTACATATATAATAGGACAAAAGGTTTCTTTGTGGCGCTACTTATGCTTTGCAAAACTCTAAACACCATGCGACACAGGTCTTATCAACGCCTTATGGCCCACTAAGGGTGAGTGGATGGTAACTCTCATGTACTCTTGTGTTATACCACCATCAAGTTACAAACGTTAAAAGAGCAAGTAAGTTGGCAACATCGCAATCAACCTCTCACCATTTGTATAATTTGTTCACGTAACCAACCATTAATGTTTCCTCCTTAACAATAAATGTGCACAATTACAATATAATTTAAAATCCACTCAACTGAAAGTTAAGAGCAGCAGCAAAGGGGCCAACCGATTCCCATTTCTTGACTTAAAACTTAGTCTGGCGTTGTTGGTCAGAAGAACTTTTCACTGTGTCAATCACGTAGTCATCCACAGTTGGACTCTGCCAGGAATGTGTCATTTGCACTGACACTGACTGACCTGAAACTTTCTCCCTCTCATATTTTTGTATGCATAAATAAGTTCCAAGTTGCATTTGAAATGCAAGTAAACTTTTCTCGGAAGAACTTAGGCCAGAAAAAAAAAAAACCAAAAAGAAAGAATCTCTGTAAAGAGTAAACAATTTCCATTGACATTTCTTGGTACTTAGCAGAGGATATTTTCCTAAGGAATTCTAAAAGAAATAATATTTCGAAGTCAGTTGGCAAGGGTGTGGCAAAACAGGCTTTTTCAATTGTGTTAGACTGTATTGCACTGGAAATACTCGTAGGTTTACAATTTATTTTCATTTAATTTCTCACCCACTGATACTGCTTCACCTCTGAAATACTTTTTCGTTAATTAACTGAACACTTTGAAGTCCTTACTGGATAATGTCCTGAATTTGCATTAATTACTCGTACACCATGCCCACCTTTTTTCCCATTTACTTGATTTATTCCGACAGCGCCTCAAGCCCATATTATGACCATCTTCAATCCACTCCTTCGAATATCCTTTTAAGAAACTTTGTCCACTTACTCATCCAGTTGCTATGAAAAGAAAACCGATCTCCTTCTACGGTTTTTTCGATCCCAAAACATAATTCGTTGTGGTAATTTTCTTTGGCAAAATAAAGAATTGTTCGGCTTTTTTTTTTTCCTCTTTCGGTCTTTGTCACTATGCAATCCTTCTGTCACTACAAATAGAGGACATATATTTATCTCCGTTTTTGTGATGGCAGGTTTTCCTGGGTGGCCCAATATAAGAACACTCAATGTTACCATCAGGACAATTTGTTCATAGTAAATCGTTGTAATTTCTCATCGTGATTTTGTCATTGTTCATTCAGGTCCTTGTCATAAGGTTTACTCAATTTATTCGCAGTCCCAGGAGGCTATGTTGACATGTGTATGTTCCATATACATATGTATATATGTACGGATGTAAGATGCCCCAAAATGTGAGTATATTTGCACAAAAATCTAAGAAACACTTAAATAGGGATGCCGTATCAAATGACAATGTTAAGGATGTTCTGTATATGAGTACAGTGTACTGTGCAAGACTGGATAAAATACTATATATAGTGACAAACAAATTTAAGGGAAATATTGCTCAAAAATTAACCTCACAACGAATTAATAAATGGAATTGTTTTACTGTTTGTCATCAGGTAACAGTAACGACTACGTAATCTCCTATATAAATAAAACTCAATGTATGTACCTATGTTTGTATGCAGGCTATGGACTCCGAAACCACCGAAGCGATTAACCTCAAATTTTCAGGCAATCTTCATTATTGGCCCGAGAAACTTCTGTGAAGTTTGTTCAAAATCGGTCCAACAGTTTGCCCACATCTTTTTGTTGGGCACAGCAACGCACGCCGGGTACCCGCTAGTCTTTATAAATATATAAAAATTAATTTCTGTTTGTTTGTATGTTTTCGATAAACTCCGAATCTACTCAGCCAATTGTGCTCAAACATAGACATAAAGTATGTTTTAAAGAGAGGAAGGTTATGCACATAGTATAATTACTTTACAATAGGTGGCGCTGAACAGCAAAATCGAAAAATAGAAATTAATTTCTGTTGGTTTGTGTATTTTCGATACCCACAAAAAAAAACATCTATTTCATTTAATTAAACAGTGTTGCAGCGCACGCAGGGCATCCTGAGCTAGTAAGAGTTAATAAATTATAAAATGAGGTGAGAAAGATCTAAAATATTTATAAAACCTTTATAAAGCTCCTTATTCATCAGAAACAGAATTAATAACTCCAATTATCTCTGAAATTCTTGATATTATATAAAATTTGTTGCAGATAGTTACTTTTGTTTGATTTTATTTATGCTTCCAATAATAAACTCGAATAGATAGTTTTACAAATATTGGGATCCTTCAAAGGTCTTCATAGATTATTCTTTCACGATATGCTAACGAAATTTTGGAATATTGATATAGCTTCGGGACATCCCTATCATTAAGAAGAGCTATAACTTGACCCTCAGTTAGGAAATTACTACCTACCGGGTTTCTCGAAGAGTTTAGCGCTTGCCGACTAAATGAAAAATGTTCCCCTTATCTGTACATGCCACTCCTATTGAAGCACCTACAATCGGTCATCGAAGAAATATGTTCAATTACTGATCATCGATTTAGCTTTGGAATAAAGCATTCCACAATTGACCCGATTTATAGAATAACCAATGAAATTGAGAAAGCCCTAGAGGTTTTTGACGTCTCTCAAGCTTTCGAAAAAGTATGGCAATGGAAAAGCATAAGCATGCTGGAAAATCCACTCTTCGTCTAAGGTGTTGTCTCCAAATTCTAGTAACACTTCCTCCAGAAGGTCAATGTAATTAGAAGAATTCATCTTCATTGAAATCTAGCAAATGGGTATCTTTTCTGCAAAACAAAATGCTGCCCAAACCATTACCGATCCTCCTCCTTAATTTCGACTCCAAAATATTTCCGGTTCTTTACGTAGGTCCCGCCAATAAAAGTGATTTTGTGAAGCACTTCTAATAATATTCCTTCTGTCCCGTTTGGAAATTTTTGGAATAGGTCTCGTCCGCTTCTTGGAGCCATATCTTTCGCCCAAAGAAAAACTCCCAACAACACCATGCGATCTTTTAATTTTGTTCGCAATTTCGCGATTTAATAGACCTCAATCTTTGTTGACTTTAATTTGAGCCTTATCAGTATCGCTTAAGGTCATACCTCTCGGCATCTCTAATTTTAAAACAAAATATCACAAACAATGTTGTAAGAATCAACAAAAATTATTAAAATATCACTTACTTTCTTTTGTACGCAATAAAAAAACAAACACTTAAGGTGCATTCACAGCTCAGCGACCTGCGAATGGGCGAACTGTGAACAAACCATTTTTAGTACATTTAAAGGCGCACAATTGACAACGTTACTATCCCAAAAGAACGGAGCTTAATTTACCTATCGATTAATAGGAAAAAAGTTAAATTTTAATTAGTTTCTGCGAAAAAATTAACAATTCGCTGATTTTTCCGCGAATAGGCGGATACTTCTTGCGAACTGTCAAATATTATTCACATTCCACAGATGTGGAACGCAATCCACATTCACGCGACCAAAACCTTCGCGACCGTTTAACGTCACAATTCCTTTGCTTTATTCTTGGTGGTAACGAATGCCAAGTGAAATACGCAGATTACTGCGACTTGAAGAAAAAGTAGCTGTGAATGAAATGTCAAAATTTGCGAATATTCGCTCCATCGTATTCGCAGGTGATGAGCTGTGACTGCGACCTTTAATACAATTGTCAGAACCACATTGGATTTATATCTATTTCCAACCCTCAAGAGATGAAAAAAGACAACATTCAATGGTGCAGCTGTACAAATAAAATCCTCGAGGGTAGGTCTTCATAGTCTCTATGGGGCACGTGCTCATAGTAGTGTGAGATTCTTACTCACCAAAAATATCTCCCTTCAATATAAACTTGTTAGTTACTGCAACTAAGTTGAGACTTACCAGACAATTTTTTATCACGAAATAAAGGCGTTTAGCAGGTGTCTTTCTAATGAAAGTTTCTGCTTGTTCCGCTATTTAGATGCGGTTAATTTTAAACGTGCTAAGTCGAAAGATTTGTTCCTTAGTAGACGGCGCAATAAATTTCTGTCGCCCAGCATTTTTAGGACGTTTAATCGAATTTTGTGTTTTCGCACAAAGTTTTTGGTTTCATCTTCGACTGTAGGAATTCCGAGATCTCTGCGGACAACTCCAGAGTTGTATACCATAGGTCCACACTGGCTTCAGCACGTGCTTGCATAAGATCAGCTTATTCTCAGTGTTAAGCCTGAAATTTTTTCCAAGTAACCAGTATATTTCTCTGTATTTGCTTTCGAATTCTTTGTGTTTCATTTCACGTGCGACTTCCATTTGAGCTTCGGTATTCGTTTTCTTATAAGTGTAATTTACATGACCAGATTTGATTTCGTTGAGGGCGAACCGCCAGTTTTACAGATATTTCTTTGGTCGTTTTACCTATTGCTAGACAGTGCCTTCTCCTTGCTGAATACCACGGGTATATAGAAGAGACAGAAGCGGACTAAGAACACTTCCTTGCGGTACGCCAGCTGGAATTTCTTTAAATTGCGAATATTCGTTGTCTGTCTGACACGGAAGAATCTGTTCCCGAGATGTTGTTAGTATGTTTTATAAGCGTACAGGCAAAACCTGTTGTAATTTGAACTTCAAGCCTTCATGCCACACCTTGTCAAAGGCTTGCGAGACATCAAGAAATACACTTGAGCAAATCATTTTTTCTTCAAGAGCTTTCTCAATTACGTCAGTGACTGTACCTAGTCATCGTGCATCGTACCTAGTCAATGGATGAATCATAATCATAATCAACGTTGGTTCTACTTTAGTCGATAAATACAAACTTCAGCAGGATTTTATTTGGGTATAATCAAAGTTAATTTAATGAAAATGGGCAATTTCTTGAATTTTACTAATCATGCAGACATGATCAATGATGCGCTAATACGCTAATCAATGAATTATTAATTAAGCTTTAAGCAACGAAAAATCGAATGAATACGGCTGTATATATTTCGGTTTGGAGCAAAAAAATACAAAATTATTTATAATACAATTTTGATCTGTGCATAATTTCAAAAAGAAAATTGAATAAAATATATCCATCTTGTAGACCGCTAAAACTTTCAATGAATACTAGAAATGGAGTCCAAGCTTGACTGCAAAATATAGTAAAAAAAATTAACAAATATGAGTTATATTCAATTTACAAAAATAGGGACAGAGCTTTATACCGTGGTCTCATTAACAGCAAAGAACGTGCTATGAAATCCGCCGATTTTCAAACCGTCCTTAAGAAACATAATATCCACAATATTGACACCATGGTCCAGATCTGAAGGCGCGTCCAATTGCTTTAGATTATTGACTCCGAAAATTTTGTATCTCCCCTATTGTTCGCATGAAATAAAGATACATAAATTAGTTAAAAATCATTTTAGTTCATTTGACTACCTACCGCTTGTAGTGGGCAAACTACACCACCATTATCCATAGGAACGTCAGTATGATACAATAACATTGGTAGGAAGTACTTATTATATATGTTTTTAAAAAAATCGCATAGAGGAACAATTTGGCTGTCTTTATAAATGGTTTCCAACTCATCACCTGTAGCAGTTATACTAAGTATAACATGATGTATTGTGTAATTAACCTGTAAAAAATAAGGAAATCATTATTTTCTCTTTTTTTTGGACATATGTACATATGTACCAGGTTGTTCAATAACTTTGTCGTTCGATAAGAGTAACTAGATTAATGATTTGAAATACTTTTTATTATTCAATATAATCTCCCTGAACTTCAATACACTTGTTCCAGTGATCTTATAAGTTCTGGATTCCACCCCTAAAGTGAGAATCTGGAAGACTGTCGAAATACTCTTCCACGGCTACCACTTCGTTCGATGAAAATCGTTTTCCACGCATGAATTTTTTGAGATGTGAGAACAGTCAGAAGTCAGAGGGAGCTAAATCTGGCGAATAAAATTCACCGATTTTCGCGATCGTTTTTTAAGCTGTGTGAGAGGGTGCGTTGTCTTTATGAAAAAATATTTTTTTCTTCTGTAAACCAGGTCTTTTCTCACGTATTTTTTTTTTTTTTTTTTTTTGTCAGTCCAAAAAACTTTTGCATCCCAAAAGACTGATGCTAACACCTTCTTGGCGGATTTCTAGACCCTAACTCGCTTCGGAGCCGAAGTATCGGGTTTACACCACTCTTTAGCCTCTTGATTTGATGCAGGATCATAGTGCACAATGCCTAGGGCTTCTAATAAATCTCTCTTGGTTAATCTACGATCTTCCAAAACCATATACTGTATTCTACGATTTCTGATGTTGATGCACTTTTTGGACGTCCTTCACGTGGATCGTACTTGAATTTTTGTTTCATGAATTTGTTTTGGTGCTACACCTTCCAAAAATACGAATTTGATTACTGCACGATATTCAATTTTTTCCATTGTAAAAAAAAAACACTATGACACGTCAACTTTAAACAGCTGTAAATATACGAATGAGTTAACATGAAACTTCACATGTGTTCTTAAAAAGGTACTACCGTTTTTAGAAAAATAAAACGACGAACCTAATAGCGCCATCTCTTATCGAACGACAAAACTTATTGAACAACCTGGTATATCTAACTCACCATATAAGAATTATCGAAATCCGTTTTAAATCTAATCGGTCCACGTAAGTAGCGTATATATATCTCATCCTCTATAAAAGTTCTTATTTTCAATTTTGAAAAATCGGCTAAAGTTTCCTTTTGTCCATAAATTGGTTCAAAACGTGTCCAAAAAAAGCTCAGCTTGAAAATATCATAGTATTATTTATTAGGATGTAGGTATAAAAGTGAAGTTTTGGAAGATTTACTCACTGATGTTACCATACTGCACATTCCGCACAGAAGGATTAAATTGAAGCTACGTATACCCAACATGATTGTGGTTGAAAGCAAACTGTAGCTTCAAGTAGTGAGTTTGTAACTTATATACTACAGGGGTCGACTTTAAAAACAAACTATGTAAATGTGTTATAGTAATTAATAATGATTGCAGCCCTTGTGCATACATACATATTTAGAAATATAAAAACTGCAGTGTCTACTTTAAATTCAGCTGAATGACATTATTTTAATCGATAGCACGAAAGCAGTATCAGTCACCGTCACAATTAAACGCCCACCCTGCTCAAGTGGCATTATGCATAGATAACCTTAGTAGAACAATTTTTAAAAGTCCGTTTGTTTTTTTAATAAAGATGAGCTACTTTTTTGTGTGATTGGGTTTCAAATGTAATAGATACATTTAGTTCAATTCATCCTGAAAAATGTGTTATGTTTTATTTGTTTCTTGTTTGATCGAATAAAATGAAATAGATTTTTGAAATCAAAAGGCCAAAATCATTTGTTATACTTTTGGTTCATAATAGGATATAAAATATATTGGTTTAAATTATTCTTTGAATTTGAGACAGAACGAATAACCGCGTTTGTGGTGGCAACCTATGGACCAAGGTGTCATTCACAGTTTAAGTAGCAATTATCGGCATTTGATTCTCACACAGATAATAAATTCAATTGGTAATGGAGAAGAAAACTTTGCAGTTAACATATTGGATGCAAACAATTTAATTCATATGGCATAGCAAAATGTCACAGAAAAAATTATTGTTAATTGTTTTCTACATAGCGAATGAGTTATGGACAATTTCAATTTGTGGGGCAAAATCACGACGAAGACAAAGGTACTCGAAATGCGTTATGTTATTTTTGATGAATATGTGCACTTTGATGACAACCTTATAAGTGTAGAACTTTTGGATGGCGATGCTATTGTAGTTTCTGTAAATGGCAGTGAAGTCGTTTATGAGAAGAAGATGAAAAAGTGGAATTTAAACAAGCGTTGTTGAGGAACTTCGTAGTTTTATTCAGTCACGAAACACTCCCCAACGAATTTTCAATTGATTTATAGTATTCCAATTGCATTTTTTTTAGATTCTCAATAAAGAGAGCGAATTCATGCGAATACGAATACGCTAGTATCATCAGCATAAATGGATGCTTCACAACCGGGTAAGGTTGGGAAAAGCAGTTGTGTGAACGTTATATAAAATTGGTCCTAGTGCTAAACCCTGGGGTACACACGAGTAAAAATATATTAAGTTACATAAGCTATTGTAATATGCGAGCTACGGCTCGAGTAGATAAAACGATATTCTGTGAAATTATTTCTTTATTTTCTAGTCTATAGAACAATTCAAGTTCACACTATACTATTCTTCGCAAATTCTTTTCTTACAAGGTCTCTTTCCTCTCAAATCACTTTATCTCCTTCCTATTACTTAATTCACAAATCCAAACTAATTACTTTTTCTTGTTCACTCTCAACTTTCAATTTATCACCAAATTACCACTTCGCCCATTATCACTTTTCCAATCTCTTCGCCACGGTTCTAAACCAACTGTCTTTTTTTTGATCGCCATCTGTCCTTATATAGCAGAAGTTTCTGATAGCCAGAAACTTCTAGCAAATTCTTCGACCACTGGAACAAGAGAAATAATTCTTGCAGTTATAATTCCCTAATATTATCCCTAATATTTTCCCTAATATTATTTGTCTCTTTCGTTGACATGAGCTGTGGAGACTTCGTCCCAGACACGAACCTCGAATGAAGGACAGTTTGAACCAAAATTCTGCCAGAATGGAAAGTCACTTCGGAATTTGCTGCATAGACATAGGCGCGTAGTTATTATTATGCTACACTGCCCCCCTCTTAGACGTGTTCGTCCCGAACAAGTGCATCCTCATTTCGGCCATTGTATCGACTCAGTCGGTCCACATGAACCACTTTCATTTTGGCCCTTGGTCCTCGCTGGATGCGGTAGACAACATCGTTGATGCGGGTTACTATTCTGTAGGGACCTTCCCAGTTCCGCTGTAACTTAGGTGATTTCCCCTTTTGGCGATGGGGATTATACAGCCACACCAGATCTCCTTCCTGGAATCCTGACGTTGTTGCCTTGGCATCATACCTGGTCTTCATGCGGTCGCTCGTCATCTTAATCTGGCTTCTGGTCCTTTGGTGTATGTCCCTAAGCCTTTCCCTAAGGTCCGCCACGTACTCTTCTTCATTTCTGGGCTCATTGGTAGGAGATCCAAATTTCACCTCACTGGGTAAACGAGCTATTCCACCAAATAAGATTTCGAACGGCGTATGTCGAGTAGTGCTATGCACGGCACTTCTATAGGCCATCAAAAACAAGGGAATCTGCCGGTCCCAATCCCGTTGGTAGTCACCTACGACCTTCGAGAGATGTTCGTCCAAAGTCCTATTGAAACGCTCCACCATACCGTCCGACTGTGGATGAAGCGGGGTTGTCCTTGTCTTTTTGATTCCGAGTAGTTGACACATCTCTTGGAAGATTCTTGACTCGAAGTTCCGCCCTTGGTCAGAATGCAATTCCAAGGGCACACCGAATCTGCTAACCCAATTGTAGACGATCTGCTCCGCCACGGTTCTGGCTTCCTGGTTAGGGATCGGAAACGCTTCCGGCCACTTACTGAAGTAGTCCATCACTACGAGTATATACCGATTACCATTGTCGGTTTCCGGAAAGGGCCCTGCGATGTCAATGGCGATTCGTTCGAAAGGTGCTCCCACGTTGTATTGGTGCATCTTACCTCGAGTTTTGATTCTCGGACCCTTGCTAGCTGCACACACGTCGCATTTTCTGCACCAGTCTTCGATATCTTCCTTCGCTTTTAACCAATAAAAACGTTCTCGTACCTTTTCTAGCGTCTTATTCACTCCCAAGTGGCCTCCGGTCGCCCCGCCATGCATTTCCTGTAACACCTCCTTGACCCTCGTCCGCGGTACGACAAGCTGCATTACAAACGATTTTCCGTCGGAGGATTCCCATTTTCTTCTCAGAACACCTTCTTGGACATGGAGGGAGTCCCACTGCGCAAAATATGCCTTTAAGGTCGGGCTTCTGTGAGAGATGTCCTGATGATCCGGTTTCTCCATGTTCTCCTTCCAGGCCAGAATCGGCTCGATATCCGGGTCTTCCTTCTGAGCGTTCCGGATCTCATCTACGCTCCAGCCGGCGATAGGTTCGGCTCTCATTCTTTGGATGGAAACCAGCTCCCGTTCTTCCTGACGCGCACAATGTTTACAATCCGTTCTGCATGGTCTCCGGGACAGTGCATCCGCATTAGAGTGGAGTTTTCCTTTACGATGCTGTATTTCGTAGTCGTAGATTTGCAGCCTTTCGATCCATCTTGCGACCTGACCCTCAGGACTCTTGAACTGTAATAGCCATTTTAAGGCTGCATGGTCTGTGCGAAGAACGAACTTCCTCCCGTAGAGGTATTTGTGAAAATGCTTCGTAGCCAAGATCAAAGCTAGAAGTTCCCGCCTTGTCACGCAGTAGTTCCTTTCTGGCTTAGAGAGCACCTTGCTGAAGTACGCAACCACCTTCTCTTGGCCGTCATGCACCTGGGAGAGTACGGCTCCTACCCCGACATTACTAGCATCTGCATCCACAACGAACGTTTCCCCGGGAGTGGGATAAGCCAGTATCGGGGCATCGCATAGCCGTTGTTTAAGTGCCTTGAAGCTCTTCTCGCACTCAATTGACCATTTGAATTGTTTTCCCTTTTCCGTCAACTGGTGCAGGTTCTTTGCGATCCCGGCAAAATCCTTCACGAACCGTCTGTAGTAGGTGGCTAGGCCCAGGAAGCTCCTTAGTTGGTGTTTGTCTTTGGGGACTGGCCAGTTTTTCACCGCTTCGACCTTCTCCGGATCGGTTCTCACTCCTTTCGCTGAAATTATGTGTCCCAGGTACTTGACTTCCGCTCTAAACAGGGCGCACTTCTTGGGGTTGAGCTTCAGGTGGGCACTTCGAAGCCTTTGAAACACATCCCTTAGATTGTCTCGGTGTTGCGCAAACGTTTTTCCTACGACGATGACATCATCCAAGTATACCAAACAGGTTTTCCATGTTAACCCTTGCAGGACACATTCCATCAATCGCTCGAAAGTCGCCGGAGCATTGCACAGCCCGAATGGCATTACCGTGAATTGCCATAGCCCATTTCCTGCGGTGAAGGCGGTTTTCTCCCGGTCTTCTGGATGGATCTGTACCTGCCAGTAGCCACTCTTCAAGTCGAGAGTGGAAAACCATCGGGCTCCTGATAGTGTGTCTAGCGTGTCGTCAATCCGTGGCAGAGGGTAGCTGTCTTTCTTGGTGACGTAATTGAGCTGCCGATAGTCCACTCAGAACCGCGTGCTGCCATCTTTCTTCTTAACCAGTACAACCGGTGATGCCCACGGACTTTTGGAACTTTCAATCAGACCTTCTTTCTCCATTGCCGACACCATCTCTGCAACTTCTGTCTGCTTTGCCAATGGAAGGCGCCTAGCAGGCTGACGAATTGGTCTAGTATCACCAGTGTCTATTCGATGTTGTACCAGGTGTGTTCGGCCGTATTCACCGTCCTGTGAGGCAAATACATCAGCGTACTCATTGATAAGATTCTCTGCCATAGTTCGCTGCTCCTGATTCAGCTCACTGGACTGGAGAATCGTCTCTCTCGTTTCCGCTGTCCAAGGTGATGGGAGAGGTTTTGGAGCATCACGTTCAGATATTGTTGCGACGGCGGTAATCGGCGTGCATTTTCCAGTCACCTCCCCTCGCCTTAGTTTGACAGTGTGTGGTCTTGCGTTCAAAACTCTTACTGGAACCATGGTGTTCTTTGGTTCGACTAACGTCTTTCCCACGATGTAGTCGTGAGAATTCTTCTCTGGGTCTGGTTCTACTATGTAGAATCGGTGGCTCCCAAGATCACCTTCCAGCTTCGTCCAAATGATTGTCTCTGAAGACGGCGGCAAAACTTCGTCTTTGCTGATGACTGTCCTGAGAGTTACGGCATTCTCATTTCCGTACACCATCGGAATCTCCACATTTCGATACCTCAGTACTTGCATCCCGATGTCCAAGATTACTTCATTTGCTTTCATGAAGTCTACCCCGATGATGCACTCGTCGCATATATCTGCCACCAGAAACGCATGGGAGAACGTCAGTCCTGCCAGAGTAATCGTAAGACGAACTTCTCCAAATACCTTCGCCATTTCCCCTGTTGCAGTCTTCAGGCAGTAGCTGTTGGTGTTGTGCAGCCAGGAGCTTCTGACGATATCTCTTCTTACAATGGAGGCGGTGGCACCTGTGTCGATGGTGGCTACGCACTTCTTCTTGTTGATTAGTGCCTCCACTGTCAGGCTCTTGTTACCCCGTTTGGTTTGCGAAACTTGAATGGTGTTCCTGGGGGCCTCGCTTCCAGTAACCAACTTCTGCCCCGCGAAGTTGGTCCTTACGCATCTCCCGACTGCTGGTTTTGGGAAGTCTGACTGACAGGATGCTTCCTCTCTGCTTCTCCTACTTCCGCAATGTGGACAATTTCCTCGTCTAGGTGCACTTCTGCACTGCCGTTGTAGGTGTCCGGTTTGGTTGCAATTCCAGCAACGGATTTGACTTCCGCGAGCTCTGTCTTCATCCATGACGGCTGTTCTCTGGCATGAGCATCCCACTTCTGACACCAATGTAACATGCGAGCTACGGCTCGAGTAGATAAAACAATTATTCTGTGAAATTTATTTCTTTATTTTCTAGTCTATAGAACAATTCAAGTTCACACTATACTATTCTTCGCAAATTCTTTTCTTACAAGGTCTCTTTCCTCTCAAATCACTTTATCTCCTTCCTATTACTTAATTCACAAATCCAAACTAATTACTTTTTCTTGTTCACTCTCAACTTTCAATTTATCACCAAATTACCACTTCGCCCATTATCACTTTTCCAATCTCTTCGCCACGGTTCTAAACCAACTGTCTTTTTTTTGATCGCCATCTGTCCTTATATAGCAGAAGTTTCTGATAGCCAGAAACTTCTAGCAAATTCTTCGACCACTGGAACAAGAGAAATAATTCTTGCAGTTATAATTCCCTAATATTATCCCTAATATTTTCCCTAATATTATTTGTCTCTTTCGTTGACATGAGCTGTGGAGACTTCGTCCCAGACACGAACCTCGAATGAAGGACAGTTTGAACCAAAATTCTGCCAGAATGGAAAGTCACTTCGGAATTTGCTGCATAGACATAGGCGCGTAGTTATTATTATGCTACACTATTGTAATATGCGAGCTACGGCTCGAGTAGATAAAACGATATTCTGTGAAATTATTTCTTTATTTTCTAGTCTATAGAACAATTCAAGTTCACACTATACTATTTTTCGCAAACTCCTTCCTTACAAGGTCTCTTTCTTCTCAACTCACTTTATCTCCTTTCAATTACTTAATTCACAAATCCAAACTAATTACTTCTTCTTGTTAACTCTCAACTTTCAATTTATCACAAAATTACAACTTCGGCTGTTATCACTTTTCCAATCTCTTCGTGTGGTTCTGATAGCCAGAAACTTCTAGCAAATTCTTCGACCACTGGAACAAGAAAATTCTGATGTAATAATTCCAAGATGATAATCATTTCTTGCAGTTATAATTCTCTCTTATCCGTGATATTATCCGTCTCTTATCGTAGACACGAACTGTGGAGACTAATTGCAGACACGAACCTCGAATGAAAAAACACTTCGGAACAAAATTATGCCAGAATGAAAAGACACTTCGGAATTTGTTGCATTATGCTACATTATGTTACACTATTATTGACATAAACATTAAAACAACAATTCGTTAGAAAACTTTGAATTATTTTATACAGATATGGAGGGAAATTAAAGTGTATCATTTTGTACATAAGGCCATTATGCCACA
The DNA here is from genome assembly GCA_963082735.1 of Pocota personata. Lineage (NCBI taxonomy): Eukaryota > Metazoa > Arthropoda > Insecta > Diptera > Syrphidae > Pocota > Pocota personata. Next base: position 20,252,047 of record OY720431.1, read on the forward strand.
CAGAATCGGATGCTTTCTCAATATCGAGTACGAGTAACACCAAACCTGTAAAGTTTACTAGTGCGCGGTTACTTTTAATATGATTGAAGATTCTGAGCACTTGACGAGAAGTAAAGCCTAAAACCAAATTGCTCGACGGGATAAATGTTTTGAGCACAAATAGTTTCTAGCATTTTTCCTTCGGAACTTTTTCATATACTTTGCTCAGGTCGCTCAATAAGCTGATTGGACTGTAACTTTCAGGGCTTTCTGGGGACTTGCCTACTTTTAGAATAGGTGTAATTTTGGCTCTTTTCCAAACTTCTAGGAAATATTGAATTTTAAGACAAGCATTTATAATAAGTGTTAACAATTTGAAACCAGCTTTAGGTAGTTGTTTAATTTAAGCGTCTAAGCCAACCTGTTTTCTTTACCTGCAGACTACTTCATTAACAAATATATTTGAAGGTATTTCGGTATGCACCGAATTAAATGCCTAAACAGTATTGTTTACTAGTGCATATCTAAATGCATCCCCTAGATCGGTGGCCAGCAACAGGCGGACCGCAGTCCGTTTCCAGACCGCGGAAGGTTAAACCTTGGACCTTCAATATATATTTTTTATAACTAGCCCACCATTCATACATTCAACAACATACCTGCACCAAACATTAATAAAAAATTTTATGTAAATAAATGTGTGTCAATCCGATGCACCGATGTTTAACGGAGTATCGATGCTTTCATTTGATGCATGAAATGAAATACTGCTTGCAAGTATACTGAAAACTGTACAAAAATATGCTTCACTATAGCACACAAGCAAGGTCGTTTTCAACTCCTCCATGCAATTTCAAATATGGCGGCTAAACACGTATTCACAGACAGATAAAAAAAATACACAACAAGTTATCTCCTTCTTGCAAAGCTTGGATAAGCCGGGGGCAAGAAAGCACTTGAAGTTCATAACAAAAGAGCTTAATGTGCTAGCAGTGGCTTTTCTAAAAGATGTTTTGAAATATTTAAATGAGCTTAACATCGAGTTACAAGGATATGGGAAATTAATATGTGATCTGGTACAAAGCGTGTCTGCTTTTTGTCGTAAGCTGGATGTATTTGAAAAAGATATTGCTAGACAAGATTTTATTCATTTTCCAACAATTCTTGAATGTAAAAGGATAACTCTGAAGAAGAAGACATTGCAGTGTTTTCAAAGTTTCTATCCGATCTTAAAAACGAATTTGCTGTAAGATTCCAAGACTTTGCAGAGATTGGGAAGCTATCTCAATTCCTTAAATTACCTTATGAAGTCGGTGCAGTAGGAGAATGGACTGACGTGGCTGCGAAGATGTTCGGTCTTTCAAAGGCTTCACTGCAAATGGAATTAACTGACCTGCAAGAAGATATTTCCTTGCAAAAGTATAAAACTGCATCCACTGAAGAATTTTGGGGTAAACATGTTTCAGAAAAATATAAAAATTGCAAAAAAAACTAGCTATCAACTTGGCTACTATATTTGGCTCAACATACGAATCGTCTTTCTCAAAAATTAAAATTTTTTTGAAGAACAAATATCGTTCGAGATTATCAGACCTTGACGACACTTTTCGCATTTGCTATTCCCCGCGTGAAACAAATTTTAAAAAACTGGCTCAAGACCGTCGTTGTAATTTCTATCATTAATTTTACCTATTGCGTTTTCTACAGTTACTTAAATGAAGCAAAATAAAAAAAAATACAAAATATTATTTGTTCTTTTTTCTGGACCTCGATAAAAGTTTTCAACCGTATCTGGACCCCACTTAAAATTACTTGCCGACCCCTGCCCTAGATTATCAGCCACTGAATGATTTTTTGAAAAATTTAAAGCAAGTCCCTTAGCTTTTTCGATATTAGTACAGTACGTGTTTCCAGACAACTTAAGGCAAGACATTTGTTTGCTATGGTTATATTTCAAAAGGGTTTCGAACCTTTATCCAAAGCACTGAGTTTTTTGTTCCATTCTCTACTACGTTTTTGTTGAATGTGTTTGTGAATTAGTCTATTCAAATATTGAACATTATTTCTATACTCAGGTTGGCGATATCGTTTCCAATACCTTCTTTGTAAGCTTGGCATTCTAATAAGTTTCATCACAAAGGGAGGAATTTTCATGCAAAATGTATTCTTTTCCATTTTCGGAACGCTTACATCAACAGAATTCAAAATAATATTGGAAAACTGTTCAAAAATTAATGTGTGCCGAAATACAGAGTTATTCATTTTGTGCTTTAGGATTTTAATTTCAATAAAATAAAAAGTATTAAAGATTTCAATGAAATTTGTGTACTGTTTTAAATTTTGGACTATGCCAACATTGGTTGCTCAGTTGAACGATCATGACGACCATAAGCTGTCCTTAAATCGCAATACACAGATATTACAGAACTGTTTATTTTTGTAGTAAGATGCTACAATTTTAATGCGTTGAGCTTTAGTTAAACGATCCATATTGTAAAATGGAAAGCCTAGAACTAACTACCTGTCACTATGGATGACAGATGGATTTGACATATAGCAGGGATGTGTAATCTTAACCTCGAAATGATTAAATCTTTACTTTTTGTGTTCTCTTTTTTATTTTGTTTAATGCTTTTTTTTCATATCACAACTTCAATAATAATGAACCAATTTGGTCAGTCACCATGAGTTCGTCATAAGCGGACACTATTATAATTTATCAAAGCAAATAAAAATATAAATTCTTATATAATATAGGTAGATACAATTTTATTCTACAATATTTCAAATATTGTTTTTATATAACAACTATTGTCATTTATAAATAAATATATGTTTTATTTAATTTATACAAATTGGGCATAAAACTATTCCTTGGTTTGATTAAAAGCAAAAAATCGGCCTTCAAAACCGCCGATGCTCAAATCATCCTTAAGAAACGTAACCTCCAGTATATATGCACCACGAGGTAGCTCTGAAGGTGCGCTCAATTGCATATGATCTTCGATTTTGAAAAAATGATACGTTCCCTATTGTCAACAAAAATAAAAAAAAAATTTTATCAAAAATAATTTCAGTTCATTTGATCACCTACCGCCCGTAGTGGACAAATTGTATCATCACTTGAAGGAGGAAAGTCGGTATGATACTCTGCCATTGGTAGTAAACACGCTTTATAAAAGTGATCAGCAAAATCACACAAAGTTACAGTTTTGCTGTATCTATCAACGGTTATAGGTAGTTCACCAATATTCGTTACAGTTACTTTAACGCGACGTATTGTGTAACTAATCTGTAGTCAAACAAAAGTTTTGTAGGTATTATAAATTTTGTTTGTCCTTACAAATCTATTCTCACCATATAAGAGTCATCCAATTCGGTTTTAATTTCAACCGGTCCACGTAAGTAACGTATATATTTACCCTTACCTATAAAAGTACTTAGTTTCACCTTTGAATAATCGGCTAAGGTTTCTTTTGCTCCATATATCGGACCAAAATGTGACCAAAAGAAGGTCACCTTGAAGATAATATTTTTTTATCAGGATGAAGGTGTCTTGTAAAATGTACTCACTGATGTTACCATACTGCACATCCCGCACAGAAGGATTAAATTGAAACTACTCAACATGGTTGTTGTTGAAATTAAACTGTTGCTTCGAGTCATTATTTTGAAACTTATATACTAGTGCAATGTTCTGAGGGTTTATCTCTAAATATAAATTTTATAAATATATTATAGTAATTAATAATCATAAAATCGCCTGCAGTACATACTTTAAATTCAGTTCAATGACATATTTATAATAAAAATTATGCACACTACAATTAAACTCACCGGCCTAATTTGCCGCCCACCCTGCTCAAGTAGCATTATGCAGAATGCACGCACATTATAATTACTGCTAAAGATGTGCAGCAGTTTATTTTAACACAAAACGAATATTAAAAATTCGTTATTTTTATTATTAGAAAAAGAAATTAGATGGCACAACCTTGGTGGATGTGGTCAGACGATATCGGGATCTTACGTATCCTACATAGTCGTACTGAGTCAACGCGAAAGTCCAAAAAACAGATGACCGGTTCATTGTCACCAACATCCTTAGGAACTCATCACGACTGTTCAGGCACGCGTTCAACTTAAGAACATGAGCGTGAGTAAAAAAACAATGATTAGAATGTAAGGAATGAGTCGATTTTGTCCAGTCCGTGCACCAGATATGCTCGCGGGGCACAGGAGAAACTGACTTTCGTATGCGCACTACCATATTAGTTAGACGACTGATAAGTTAAAGAGGTTCCTTTTCTCAAACGAGTGAAGAATATAAGAATAGAGGTACGAGTATCTTCGACAGCATTTCAAATGAATGGTTGCCCCGTGTGTTACCATGCTGGGTCTATTATAGTTTCGGGTGGCAGTCTGCGTTAACTTAGTCGTCGTTGAAAGAAGTGGGTTAACTACGCGTAGGTACCTACTTGTTTTGAAAGAATATGCCATACCATTTGTACCATTTATTGATGACAACTTATTGGTAAAGCATGACAACGCCTGCACGCACATTGAAAGAGTGGTCAAGGAATATCTGTACCTGGATGCAGTTGGTGTACAAAGACTAAAATGTCTAGCACATGGTCCAGAACTAAAAATGTTCCGGTAATTAAAAAGACTGGTTCGAGTACGTGCTCGTACATCTGCACTACATATAGAAGTGGACTAACAGAAGTAGTTGGTTGAAAAAAAAAAAAAATCGTCACACTTACAGAGTTCTGTCGGATTGAAGATGCTTAAATACTTTGACTACAGGATGTCCGGTGGCAGATTTATGTTTTTAAACGTGAATAAAACAAAAACTATGAGACGTATGAGTATTTTTTTTTTTTATTACTTAGCTTGACATTAAGAGAAATAATGTGGATTTTAAATTTTGAAAATAATATCGCCCAAATGCCGTCCATTTAGTCGCACACACTGTTGGAAGCGGACCACCGTTTTTCGTGCCACGTACTGCAGCATGCTTGGCTAGATGTCGTTCATGGCGGATATTTTCCTACAGCTCAGTGACAGATCGCAGGTTATTAGCGTGGACTTAACTTCTGATGTACCCCAATAGCAAACAAATCCATGAGGGTTAAGTCTGGAGACTTCGATAGACACGGGGCGTCTCCAAAGCGGCTGATCAGTTTTCGTAGGAAATGTTCACGCAATGTTCACGTTAACGGCCCCACGTACGCTGCATATTGCGTTGCTGTTAAATCTACATTGAGAAATTATCGTTTATATTAGCTTTGACCATTTATCATACGAAACAAGGTCTAAAGCCAACCTTCCGTCCCCGATTGTCTTCAATTTTAAATTGTCTTGTGGGGCCTCTACATGCAGTTGATCATTATTTTTTGTTCTGTTTAATCAAGTCCATGTCTCTTTTCTTCTCTACATATTACAAAATTGAAAATGTTTTCCTGCAAATTCAAATATTTCTTATAGGACAATATAAGGTCATCCAACAAGTGGTGCTATTTTACTAAATTTTTATGAAAAGTGGTGATATTTTTATTTTAACCTAAAGTACAAACTCTGAGTTTCGTAATGGAATACAATATCTGACAAATGTCCGCGTCGGCTCTACCTACAAATAGTCATTCTTTTGATGAAATTTTTGCGGCTGTATTTCGGGAATAACAGCTCTGTTATTTTTTTTTTTTGTACATGAATCGGTGGAGTACTGGCGTTGACTTTAACTTTAATATAGCCCCAAAGGAAAAAGTGTAATAGTGTTAAATTGCACGATCTTGGCCCAATTGAAGTCTTCATTTCGAGAAATCACACGTCCAGGAAATTTGTCATGCAATAGAGCCATTGTTTTACCAGCTGTGTGTCATGTGACGTCGTCCTGCTGAAAATAAACGTCGTCCACGTCCATACGAGTAGCATCAATTTCAGGCAAAAAAAAAGTCAGTCAAGATCGTTTGGTAACACAATCCATTCACTGAAACGGTCGCACCAACATCATTTTCGAAAAATCATGGACCAATGACACCGCCAGCTCAAAAACCGCACCAAACTGTCACTCGTTGTGGATGGAGAAGTTGTTCGACTATTTCTCTTGGGTTTTCGGACCGCCAGAGGCGACAGTTTTGTTTGTTTACGTACCCAGACAAATGGATATGGGTCTCGTCACTCAGAATAATTTTGTGTAAAAAATCATGATCTTGTTCATTCATTTCCAGCACCCAATCAGCGAAAGTACGGCGTTGATCGTGGTCTGCTGGCTTCAATTCTTGTATCAACTGAACCTTATAAGCATGTAGGCCAAGATCTTTATGCAAAATACGGTGCAAAATGGTTGCGGATAGGCCCAATTCCTGTGATCGTCTCGAAATGGACACACCTGGGTTTTATTTCCAGCTGACCTTGCCGGATGAACACGAGTTGAAGTCTTCACATCACTAACCTGTCCGAAACGTTCAAATTTATCATTTAAATTCACTATAGCTGTGCGAGAAGGCGCTTGATGATGTAGTTAATTTTCACTATTTCAACATATTGTGCGAGTGTGTATTTAATAACCTCCTAGTTTTTACTTATCAAAAGTCATCGCAATGATAGTTGAATGTTGACAGTTCAACAATGGCGCAATATTTAAAATGACACCTCTTGTTGGATGACCAGCGAAAAAGATAATTTTCAAAAACCAGCCACTTTGTAGGTAAAGAACCGTATTTTTTCGAATTTTTACCCAAAAACCTGACACGTTATCTGACATCATGACTTCCTAACTGAAATATGAGATTTGAACAAAATTGTAAGAGCAATTTTCGAGAAAATCGAGTTTTTTCAAAATCGGTTATTAGTGAAGTATCGTTAATCAGATGTGAAGTTTGAAATAAATCCGTCCAGCCGTCAGTGATACATTCGATATCGAAAATGTTCATGAATTCCTTGAATTCCTTAGAACTCCAGCTTTTTTTCATGGGCCAATAATTTTGTTTCTCTTTTAAATTGTTTTCGATTCACGTCGTTCTAAATGAAAATTAGGAAGAAGAATAGAAGAGGAACAGAAGAGAAGCCTGTGCACGTTGGCTTTAAATGTTTGAAGTTTGTAGTGGTGCAGAAATACAGACCCTAGTAGATCCATATAATCTACTGATCATTCCATCGAAGATGGTTATTAATATTGTATATATACCGGGAATGGTAAGTCTTTCGGTTTTAACGATGCAAGTACCATTCATGGATAATGGTTGAGGGTTATGGTTTCGCTGTAGAGACAGAAGACAGCATTGTGTTTTGGAAGCATTAAATTCCACTCTGTTGGTTGAACCCCATTTAATTATGCTATCCAGGTCGGAATTTAATGTGTTTAACATACGTTGCCGTTCTCCTTCTACGGCCGAAAAACAAGGACGGGAGTTAGGGAACGAATATGAAAAACTGAGGGTACTGGCATCAGCGAAGGAATGGGTTGGTTTAGAAGTTGCAGACAAGAGATCATTTATAAAAATAAGAAAGAGAGTCGGAGACAAAACAGCTTGCCTTGGGGAACACCAGCATTTATTTGGTGAGTTGCAAGCCTGGTGACAAACTCTGTCATGCCAATGCCTTTGAAATATCAAGCGCAACCATCTTAGTTTCGCCGAAGTGATGGAGAGATTGGTTTCACTTCTCGGTGAGATATGCCATTTAATCGCCCGTGGACCTGTTGCTGCGAAAACTATACTACCGGTCATTGAGAAGTTTTGGAAAGAAGGGTAAGTACAATTTATCGGCAATTGGACAGGGTGGACGATTCGCCTTTTTTAGGGACGGGGTGGACAAAGGCTGTTTTCAATCTACTTGGAAGATCCCAGAAGAGTAGGAGACACAGAAAAGCTCACACAGAGGTTTTGCCAGCGTGGATGAACACTTCTTTAGAAATATGGGGGGGATACCTTCTAAACCTATTATATAAATTATGAAATTATTCTTTGTATCTTGAAATCTTGAACCAAAAGATTTGTGTATATTAAGATCTCTAAGTACTCCTGCAACTGTACGAGTGCGAACGTGGACTTGTCCCATAGTTCTCTGCAAAGTGAGCAGCAAGCAGATTGGCTTTGTCTAAGGAGCTGATAGCTGGAATATCATTGTAAATGAGCGTAGGGATGGCAGACGAAGCAGAATTTTTAATATTTTTGACGAATGACCAAACATTTTTACTACCTTTGGGACATTGTAGGAGTTTTTGCCTCAATAGTTAGTCATGTAAGAATTCTCCAAGTCGAATATGGGCATTGCAGTTTTTTTTTTGGCTTGTTTAACGTTTTTTCGTTTTCCTCCGATTTGTTGGCTTTATAAGACCGAAAACTTACTTTTTTCAACCTGATAGCCTCTTTACAGCTGTGGTCAAACCAAGAGTTTTCCTTAGGTTTAATGCTCTTTATTCCGTTAGGAATAAAGTCTTTCATACCTAAGAGGATTGTGTCAGTGATCATATCAGCAGCAGCATCCACGTCGCTATCGAGGAAGCATAGCGACCAGTTAAAACTCCTAAAGAAGCTAATAAGGCCGCTCTAGTTGGCTTTCTCGTATTGCTACACTTTCTTTCGTCAACAACCTGATCGGTCCATATCAGGGTGGCTTTTGGCCAGGAAAGCCCATCATCGACCAAATATTCACACTACGACAGATCTTGGAAAAAAACGCAGGAGTTTCAAATCGATACCCATCACCTTTTCATTGGATTTAAGGCCGCGTATGATAGCATTTACTTGTATGGAATCGAGCTATATAGAGCAGCATTTAGTTTTGGCATCCCTGCCAAACTCGTCCGTTTGTGCAGGATGACGATGGAGAATGCACGCTGCTCTATCAAGGTCGGTAAAGACACCACCGATACCTTTGATATCAAAAAAGGATTCAGACAAGGCGACACACTACTATGCGATTTCCTTAACATCATGCTTGAAAGAATAGTGCAAAACTCACGCGCCAACACCAGTGGCACAATTTTTCAAAAGTCCGTCCAATTACTCGCATACGCCGACGATATTGACATAATGGGGAGAACGCAGCGTGATGTCAATGACGCTTTCGTGAGTATTGAGGCGGAAGCGGTGAAAATGGGTTAAACGGTCACTGAGGGCAAGACCAAGTATATGCTGTCAACAAGATAGGACAACCAACATCGACGTCTCGTGCAGAACGTCACCGTAGACTGAAATAACTTTGAGGTAGTTAGGGACTTTGTCTATCTATATGCACCGCTACAAATTCAGACAACGACACGAGCGCTGAGATCAAACGAAGAATAATTCTTGCCAACCGCTGCTTCTCTTGCCTAAGCAAGAATAACAAAACCCTCTCTAGAACAATCATCAGTCCTACCCTATTTCGCAAAGGCATGGACTTTATCATAAGTGAATGAGATTGCTCTTGGCTGTTTTGAGAGGAAAATTCTTCGGTGGATTTTTGGTCCCGTCTGCATCTCTGGTGAGTAGAGCAGGAGGAACGACAAACTGTACGGGCTATTCAGCGACATCGACTTAGCCAGGAGAGTGAAGGTCCAACGACTGAGGTGGCTGGGTCATGTAGAGCGCATGGATACCAATGCTCCGGCCCGGAAAATCTTCTAATCCATTCCCGAGGAATGGCGCAGTTTTTTTTTATAATTTGTCCACGCCAAATGGGATATGAATACCATTAAATTATTTCAGGGCACGGTCGTTTGTAGAAATTGAGAGAGAGAGAAAGAAAGATTGGTGTGGTGGGTTTGAAACTTAGGTGGTGTTAAGTTTCAGTAAACTCCAAGGGTGGCGTCCAGATAACCTTGTTTGTTTAGCTTTTTGTCATTGCTCATGGTTCACAGTATTTTTTTTTTTTCCTCCACCCGATGTCATCATCATGATCAAATTGCATTTAAGCCATATGACCACCCTACTACCAGTGTTATGCCTTCGCAGTAGAGTTGACTAAGCTTCCGCAATTGATCGACTTTTTTATTTATTTCATGCGAAATAAATAGATGATTTTTGACATCAGGATTCGAACCGTGAACCTGCAGCGTGACAAGCGATGATGTTACCACTACACTACGGCCACCCCAAGTAGAGAAAGACCGCGACTCAGGTGCCGCATGCAAGTGGAAGGGAACCTCAACCAACTTAGCGTACGAAACTGGAGGTAGCTAGCTGGAGATTCTTGTTGGTTAAGGCCCAGGTCCACCGCGGACTGTAGCGCCACTTTAAGTAAGTAAGTGTGATCAGAGTACGAGAATTTATTTGATATGCTATTATGGTCAGACCGGCCTAGAGGCGCTAAAACATCAATGGTGTCCTGATAAGTGCGAAGTGAGAAACAAAAAGTATAAACTCAAAAATAAAGCGAAATTCGAAATAAAACTTAGTCTTATGAAATAATAATAACAAACTGATAAAATAAAAGCCATAAACGTGCATTTTTATAATAAACATTTAATTCCAAACATATCCTTAACCAGTTTAATAAATGTTACAACAAAAACTCATTCAAAAACAGATATTTTTCTCACCAAATAAAAATCCCTTAAAACTGAAAAAAATGGATTTGTCGCAAAAAAAATTCAAAATTATTTAAAATAGAATTTTAGTTTCTAATTAAAAAAATAATCAACTGTATGTCCATTATGTATGTCCCAAAAATATTGTCATTCCTATTCCCACGACGACGGCTGCAAAATATAATAAAAAATAAATAAATATTGGTAATGTGCAATTTTTAGTGATAGAACTTAACCTCAGTTTCATTAACAGCAAACAATCGGCTTTCAAAGCCACCGATATTTAAACCGTCCTTAAGGAACATAACATTCACTTCATATGCACCATCTTTTAGATCTGATGGTGCGCTCAATTGGTCAAGATAATTCACTTCCAAAATATTGTACGTTCCCTATTGTTGACAAAAAAAATGGTCAAATATCATTCCAGTTCATGTGATTACTTACCGCTTGTATTGAACAAACTGTGTCACTATTTTTAGGAGGAAAGTCGTTATGATACATTGCCATTGGTTGTAAATATTTATCATAAATTTTATTAAAAAAATCGCATAAACTTATAATTTGGCTATCTTTATAAATAGTCGTCATTCTATCACCGTCCCTAATCAGTTCTAATGTAAATTGATGTATTGTGTAATTAATCTGCAGGAAATAAAAAAATTCTTTATGATTTTTTTTTTTATTTTTTTTTTTCCAAATATATACTCACTTTATAAGAATCATCTAAATTCGTTTTAGTTGTAATCGGTCCACATAAGTAGCGTACATATGTATTGTTCTCTATAAAGGTTTCTATTGTCACTTTTGAAAAATCGACTAAAGATTGCTCTTTTTCATAATTTGGATCAAACCTTGTCCAGAAAAATGTCATCTTGGGAGTAATATATTTATTCGGATGTATGAAAGTACCATTATGTAAAATATACTCACTGATGTTACCATGCTGCATAAACCGCACAGTAAAAATAACTTGAAACTACTTAACATGGTTGTGGTTGAAGGTACTCGTAAACTGTAGTCCAAAATAATTAATTCAAGTGACTTATATAGGTACAACTTAATTTTTGCTAGGGTTAAACTTGGAATGTAACTTATATAAGTTTGTTATAGTAATTAAAAAATAACCTAAAATTAATTTTAATTGAAATCCGTATAATTATTGGATTAAGTTAATGCATACTGATAACTTAGGTAAACTACTGTCCCTACTATATTTATACGTAGGCCAAATTGCGACAGATTGTTATTTAGATTTGCCAACTAATTGCACTTGCTGGCCAACTGCTCCAAACACGCAACAATTCCATTGTAATGGTGTTTTAGTAAAAGTCTGAGGTGTACTCGCCAGTCCCAAGGTTAGCCAAGGAAATATCTAATGCTTTGGACAGAGGTTAATGAAAGAATTTCATCTAGTCCTATCTATAATACTTGCAATGTTTTAATAGCTCAGGCTAACTAATACAACTCCCCGCTTAAGGCTGTTGTACAAGGCGCACTCCCAATTCGCCCCTGAAGGCTGTCGGGATTCCGGAGGAAGAGCGCAACTCGCCGCTAAAAGCTGTCGCGCAAAAGAACACAAACCGCAGCTTAGGACTTAGGGAGGAAGAAACTAAAAACTCAGATAAACGAGCAAAAGAAAGATGGGGAAACAAAAAAAAAATTAAATTCTGGGGAAGCCATCAATAAGCAGCCAATTCCTTTCAAAAGTTGGAAAACCAGATTGGTACAATTTTACCCACTCATTGCTTCAGCACTTCATTTGGCCTCTTATGCATTTTCCCAGATAGATATGCAGATACACATACCATGGTGCATGGACGGACGGGGAGATTATTGTCAGTTCGATGGTCGGCGATAGTACTCCCACCGCTGGACGAATGGAATTAACGAATGAAAATAGGCGATAATGAGAGAAATGACAAGTTGAGGTGAAATGCTGCAGTTTAGTTTGTTTTTTATCCCAGAACTAACAAAAGTTCACTATAAGAGTATATTCCATAAAATTAGTATAAGCACGGTGATCCACTTCAGGCTATCCAACTTTAGGAAGTAATATGTCGTACCACGAAAAAAGTGCACGACTGGATATCACGTACTCTAACCTATGTACACTGCAGGCCAAAAGTTTGAGGCATACCTAGACAACTGACTTCATTCATTCATGGAGATTGAATTTTATGAATTGCATTGGGTTTTTTTTACCTAAATTTTCTACCTGAACAATACACACATTCAGATAATAAAAGTCGGATTTTAAGCCCACGTTTTTGAACAGTGGCCGTTTTGTTTACAAATGTAGGAAAAAAGTTTTTCGGTTTATTGAGAAGTGTTTAGGTTTTTCATAATTATTCAATTTTATTACTTTTGGTTGTTGATTCAGCACTTATTTATTACTCCTTACATCAGGAGGGTTGTCAAGTCACAAAATTTATGGACCTGGATTGCAAGGATCTTACATAAAAGCCACACTTTGAAGACTTAAGAATTTATTTGAGATTCTTCACGTCTTGAGTCACTCGTTAAAAATGGGAAAAGTAAAGGAAACCATAATCGAGAAACGATCTGCAATCATCACCCTTCTTAAAGAAGTCAAATCGCAGCGGGAAGCTGATTCGCAGTTGAAGGTATCAAGGTATCATTGAACGACAAGCTCAAAGACTTTAGGATAAACCACTGTCAGGGTTTAGAGCTACAACTAAACACGAGGATCGGCTAATAGTCACAACAAGCATACGAACTAGACGCAAAACGGCACCCGAAAAAGGGGCCGATATAAATAAAACATGGAATAAACCACTGTCCTTGGCAACGGTCGAACGAAGATTAAGGCATGCTGGACTATTTGAGCGAGTTTCTGTTCGAAAACCCCTGCTGCGACCACAAAACTAGCAGAAAAGATTAGAATCGGCCAAAAAGCATAGACGGAAGAAGATTTCAGAAGCGTATTATGGAGTTCAATGTATTTGGCACAAAACGGAGATTTTTCGTTTGACACATCGTTGAAAAAAAGATGTGTGGTTTCTACCGTCAAGCATGGAGGCGATTCTGTCATGGTCTGGGGATGTTTCTCTTAAAGTTGAGTGGGAGATCTGGCTCGAGAGATTGGAAAAATGAATAAGGAAGCATACAAAACAATATTGGAAGAAATCGCTGTGACTTCTGTACTAAGATTAATTGGCGAAGGATTCGTATTTCAACAGGACAGCGACCCTAAATATTCGTCAAGACATTGTCCAGACTACCCGAAACAGAAGGAAGATGAAGAAATCTTACAAATCAAGAAAGGCTTTAGAAATAATTGGTGCTGCCAATAATATGCTTCGTCTAGGGCAATGTTTCCTAATTTTTTATGTTACACACCCGCCTCTGGTGAATTGAAAAGTGTTCCGCCCCCTCCTGCTCGCATTTATGTTTAATTTGTTTTTTTTTCATTAAAAACTTGAAATTAGCATGATCAGTATTTTGGAATGTGGTCGCTTGGTGCCATGTGGGGTGAGTGTGCCGGATTAGACAGAACTTCATGAGCTATGTACCCTAACATTGTCGTGATAGAGATCAACGCCTTTTCTGTTGTAGAGCACAGGATGAATATGGTGAATTTTGTCATCCAAACAGATCAGTTGGTCACAGCAGAGATCGGTTGTAACCGTTCGAACTGTTTCCAATAATTCTCAGTGGATTGGGCCGCTACAATGCCACCAGATTCTCGGCATCAGTTTTCTTTAGGCACTGGGGTCTGACCCTGAGCTTTGTCTTCAAGATTCACCTTACCGAACTTAAACGTAGTGAAGCATCTTTAGATACTACGAACATCCACAGTACGTTATTCAAAAAACTCTGCATATTTAAAAAAAAAAAAACAATTTAAACTTGGTCAAAGAAAATTCAAGCACTCAGCGGATCTTTGAGTAAAAGGAATTTATAGAGAACTAATTGCTATAAGTTAAGGACTATTTTTACATAAATTATTTTTTATTAAGATCCGTTGGAAGCTTGAAAATTCCATATTCTTAAAATGTGTGTTTTTCTGTTTGTCGCATTTTGTAGATGACATAAACCTGCGATTGATTATACTCTAGCTGTAACTCGTAAAGCATAGAAATTCAGTAACGCTTCGTGCCATGGACCATTTAAATTCTTATTTACAGTGCAAAGACGAATTAACATTTTCTGGTAAATGTTTAAGAATTAAGAATGGAGTAAGCTTTCAAATGAGCTTTGGCACCGATTAAGTGATGAAAAAAGGACAAAACGTTCTTGTCCACCTATTAATTTCTCTGTGACAAATGGGAATTTTCATTTCGCTTGAACAGAATACTAAGGCAGTAACATTTGTTTGTTAAATAAGTTTATTTAGACGTTTAAATTTTTTCCATTAAGTCGTGAAGATAATATCGGTCAAGAGGCCGCCGCCAGACTTGATGCACATTCGGGCCTATTTCGCAACCTGACTTTTCTCAAAACTTCAGGCGATAAATTCTCCACTTCTTGTGGGATGGTTTCCTTTAGAACCACAAAGGTCTGTGGTTTGTTCGTATAGACACGTGACTTCAAAAAACCCTAAAGAAAGAAGTCTGGAACGGTCAAATCGAACGATATTGCGGGCCAGTGCAAATCGCCAAAACGAGAGATTAAGCGGTCGCTGCAGAATGTCCACTGTCGCTCGTACTGTGTGTACAATTCTACTGTCCTGCTGGAACCACATGTTTTCCAAACCCAATTCGTCAATTTGCGGCAGCAAGAAGTCGTTGATCATGTCCAATTGCGTGGCCCGTCGTCTGGTTGATGTTTGAGGGTCTTTTTGGACATCTGCAGCCACAGCCAGCCACGTCTGATACTATACCGTATTGAGCCAGTCTCATCGAGGCTAAAAGCTGCAATGTTTACCGAGTTGGTGCCACACGAGCAGGGAATCGACGACGAAATTCACATTGAGCCAAAACTACCGACCGATTATTTGTTAAAAACATTGACACCATTATTCCGCTTTCTTGAAGAGTATAACAATTGTTTGTCTACGTGTGTTCTGCTTCACAAATGTCAAAGTCTCGATGACATAAGACGCCATTTGCAAAAATGAGTGCATAGGGTGATGACTATTGCGCCATCTTGTACAATAAAATAACAATAATTAATATTAGAAGTGATTACATACAATTTTTCAGCATCATTTCTGTTGATAAGGACGATATTTCACTTTGAACTCGGCTTTTGATTTACACCGCCTTACGATATTGTGTGACAATTCTGATTTTTTGACTCTAATGACCACTGAATCTCCATTCCACAAGACAAGGTGAGGATAAGCTTCTGAAAAGAATGATCTGCGGCATGCAATGGATTAAATGCTGGTTGTGCTGTTTTTTTGTATTTAATTTGATGATAGTCGATATCCTCAAGTCAAGTCAAGACAACAAGACAGTCATCAAGGGTATCTGTATTACCTTCTGAGCTTGGTGACATATTTTGTGGAAGGATTCACACTTTATCCTTATAGGTTCTACATCAGAAAGTTGAAAGTTTTTGTAAAGTGCAGAGCTAGTTTTGTTGAACTGATTTGCAAGACCAGCGAGGTTTCATACACTTCCCGCCTGGGCACGACAAGTATCTATTGAATATTTTTTTCAGAAGGCAAAACAAAACAAAAAACCCTCAAGTCGTTGATGGTTCTTCTAAATCTACGGCTCAAGAGCTACACAATGTCTTTTTTTTCTTTAATATTAAGACCATTCAAGGACAATGGCAATTTCCATTTTGATGGTATCTACTCGTATTTTCCTGAAATTATAAAACCTCAAAAATTCGTGTCAAATCTTATTTTCTTTTGTGAAGAAAAATAAAAAAAAAATATTTCTCTATCTTCTATCTTTTCATGACTACTGTTGGGTTGGCGCAATTTCTTAATACCGACGACGACGAGAAAAATTGTAAAAAGAAACCTTTCGTTCAATGTGGTGTTGTGTTATCTATAGGCGATGTCATTAATGAACGTCACAAAAGGAAGCCTGCGTTTTGTTTAAAAAGGAAACCGCCCCCATATCCGCTCTCGTCCAAATGAAAAGCAGAAAAACATCGGCTTGAAGGGTTCACGTCAAGCAAACAACACCGAAAAAGACGAAGACAACGACACCCAAAAACGAAGAAGACTAAAGATGAAAATCAAGTGTATATTGTAATCCTTTGGAAAATATTCTACACGACGACAGATGATGATGAAAACATCCTTTTGCGTTGCGTTGATGATATGAATAAGATGGATTATTAAGATTTATCACTTGAGTTCAATTTGATTTATACGATATAATTTCATCGGATCCTTGTGCTATTCCCGACCCTCTCTACCCATAGGTATGTAACTATATTTTTAGCAGTATCCTTACGGGCTGGAAAATTTCATTAATATCCGCTGGAGCAAATTTTTATGGCCAGAAAAACTGTATATGATCGCCTTGGCATGGTGTGGTCCTATGGGAGTCGGGCGTTTGGCGTTGAGAGTTTATTGTTCGCCTCCAGCCTCTTCTGGCACTCGCCATCCGGAAGGGAATTACTGAATTTAATGTCAGAAGTTAATGTTCCATTTTATAGGACTGGAAATGATGGGTTGTATTTTGAAGATTGTAGACCGCCATCGCTTTTGGTGGAAGGAAAGGATTTTCCTTTAGACAATGTTTTTTTTTTTCTCTGGAAGCAAGACAGTAGCTGAAACGCGTTCCGTTGCGTGTTTCCTGTGTTCGAGTGCTTTGTGGTACGAGTATCTGAGTGTCCTTTTCGATACAGTTAATGATTTGGATTTAGAACAATGATCGTTGTTGATTCTCCCGAGTCATGATGTTCTCCAAGCATTTAATTAGTTGCTGAACATTCTATTGGAGGTCACAATGGGGTGGTGGTTTGCAATTAAAAGTGTTTGCTCTGATTTTTTTTCTTTTTTTTTCTAATTCTTAAAGTATTTTGTGGATGAGGAGCAGTTCTGAAAGCGGCATTTATTATTGCCAAGATTTTACTGCGGGCAATTAAGAAGTCTATATTTGGGTTTGTGGATGATGGGGCAAATTTTATTTTTGGCTGATGGTTTTAAATCGGGAAATTTAATCCTTAAAGTGTTTTTTTTTTACAGATTTTTATTCACTGTAGTTGAGGGATAGGGTAAGCATAATAATTTATTGGATTTTTGTAGTCGGAAGCTGTAAAAGTTTTCACTAAGGGTCACAAAAGTTTATTTTAATAATTCGTTGGCCAGCTATGTAATTAAAGTATGTGGTTGTACACTGGATATAGCAGTAATAAATGGTAATATCTCTGAGTTGCAATAACACTTTGAATGGATATTAAAAGATGCTTAAAACTATTTTATTTTTTACGAGCATATCCTTGACATTATTGTGTTGGCATGAAATTTCAATACGAGTAGTGTTGTAAGAGTGCATTTCCGAATCCGTTTAGTTCTGTTGGATTTTGAATAAGGATTTCTCTCGTGACAGCGTTTAGCTGTGTACTTTAATTTTGATGCAACTAAATATTTATCACTAAGCATTCTGGTTGTAAATAGATGGCTCCGACTTAGGAGTATTATCATCGCCCATTATCAACTGAATGATGTAAGACGAATGATGAATAAATGACGTAAGACGTTGAAGGATACAAGATTGCTGAATATTTCAGTTGTAAGCGCCTATTATGAAAATGCCGAAACCCAAAATCCTGGCTCGGAGCTAACCTCGGAAGAACTATGCCAGATTACATTTGGCAGCAAAGTACAGTACAGTCGCATGAATTTGATGGTAAAACTCAATGGCGCACACTTTAGGACTGAAGCGAGAGTGAATAGTTAGACGCCAGAGCCTCGAAGCACTGCAACTGAACGTTCGAGATGATACGTTTCGAAACGGTTTCGCAAAAACAGCTCTGCAGTCAAAAGTCAAGGGAAAAAATCAATTTTACTGGTTAAGGGTTTTTTCTTCGATGATGACAATGACAAAGTAGAATACATGCCACGCTTTGAATTTCATAGAACTCCCAGCTTACGACAAGAGGTCAGTCTCGGTCATTGAGCTATCAATTGAGAGGCAACGTGCTAGATTACACGAACCACTAACACCACAGGAGCAGAATTAATGGAAAAACTAGATGACAGATAAGGAGAAGAAGTGCCATCCTATTTCTTTGTTTAGTATTCACAGACTTAAAAGTTGACCAAGGACGGACTTCCATTAACAAGCACTGTACGCCGTGCAAAAGCTCAACAAACATTGGACGAAACGAATACTCTGAAAACTGTGCAAGGACCGGTCCATTCAGTTTTATAAATTGAGTAATGCCGCCAAATATAACGGCTATCACCTACCACGTATGAACCTGACACTGGAAGCACTCATCAACTTGACTGCTAGCACTAATTCAACTTCATACAATTCGGGGTGACTAAAGTGACCGCTACATTTCAACGGCTTATGGATGGACGTCATTCTTCGAGAACTCACTTTGATTTACACAGACGACACTTTGTCAATACCATCTATAGGCGATTAGAAAATTGCCCCAACTAGTACAATTTGCTATTCGCGCATAGATCGCATAAAGGGAACCCTTACTAACTTCATAGTTTTGTTATTCGGTGCCATTAAAATTCTTCTGGTTCGTTCACCTCCTATTCAACCGTGAATGCGACATAACTCACATTTTTTCCTCCATTTTTTGTGCGTGGCAAACACCACCAAAAGACAATTGATTTTTTATTATAATAAAGTTAAAGTTGTACATTATTGGTTTTTCTATATTCTCGACTGAGGCACGTCGACAATACTCATACATATGTATGTATAAATTTTTGTTTACGGAGCTGTCTAACAACTCCTACGGGATTCTAGAAAGGTTGGGTTTGGAAGGAGAAGATTTCTGAAGGATAATATTCCATTGGACCAGTGGCTGACAAGATCCAGGTTTCAATCAAACTAAAAGCTGAGGGCATACTCGAGAATATGTAGTGCACTCAAATATAGCGGTGTGATTAGGTTTTCCGGTTTTTTAAAGATCGATACCCTGAGGACGATCAATGACAGTTCGGCTGGAAGCTATTTTTGAATTCGGAAACAAATAATAAAGCGATACTGTTGGGTTCGATGAAGTCGGACAAGAAACGTAGAGCCGCGCATGATTAGACCCCATTTCAATCACTACTTGGGGCAATAAGCACGTCTTCTAGACCAAATATGCTCTCCCAATTCGTAGTCCCTCTTCATCTTCATTCAGATTAAGGGAAAGATTTCGAATCAACTGTGTAAAGTTTATCCTCCTAGAAAGAGTTGACATTGACAAGACGCGATCGATGGTGCTCATGGTAAAGCGAATTAAACGGACTGGGACGCTCATATCCCGTTTTTCCTAATAGCCGAAGCAATTACGCACATTTTTGGAAATCGAATATGAGCTTTGTATGTAGAGCTTTGATTATACAAACGTCATCTATCGTAAATAAAGCAATGTGACAGTTCAGTTGAACCAAGTACTACGATGAATTTCATCGCTCAGACACTAATCGCTTAATAGCCAACTGAACGGGTCTAGCAATAAATTTGTTTTTCCACGACGGGCTGTATGCATGTTTGTCTTCACGTGGCTTGTTCCAGAACCAATTAAGACATTTTGGTGAAATTTAATTTGTATGTACTCGTACATACATATCTACATCCTAATATGCACTTCATTTCGTCTAAAAAATGTCAATATTAAATCAGCTGACCGGGATTTCAGAAACTTTTAAATCATCTTTGTTAGATGGCTAATTCAAAAACTCCTAAACGAATTTCGATGAAATTCGAATTGGAACAAGTATACACAAGTAGTTTCGCTTGAAATTGATCAAAATCGAATGAAGTCGGAGTAAGGTATAAGGTATGCCATGTTTTTTGAGATTATTTTTTAAAAAAAAAAATTGTTTTTATATTTTTGGATTCCTTGAAAGTTCAGCTTTAGTCTGATACATCGCATGATATATATAATATATACAAATATATTTTTTTCCTTGGTTTATATTTGGCTATATTTTTTGGTTATATTTTTTTTTTTAATTGTTTTCTCTAATTATTTTCAGTCAGTTCAAAAATTACAAGCGTGCGATAGACACAGTGTGAATCCATTAGTGTTCCATTTATGCCGTTATGGAACGGAACACTAATAATCGCATTCAGTAAGCTAATACTTAAATTGGAGCACTTAAACAACTGAACCGTCCCAATGTCAGTCAGGCATTTGTTAGCAACTCTGTGTTTGGTACACATTATGCCATATCCGTCTTCGCTTAACTTTAATTTCTTAATTACACTTCCATCGCTGCTATCGATAACAAAATAGCTTTTCCCATGTGACCCTGGCTTGAGTAAAACACAATATTAAATAATAGTGAATTACCCATCCATTAACACAAATAAAATTAAAGAATAAAGCGCCATCTCTTCTTTCAATCCTTTTTTTATCAAAACCATCACACCTTCATGTAACTTAATCATTCACTCTCAGCTTACAGCCTTAAAGCTTAACCATTTAATTAGTCCTTTAAATCACGTATAGTACTATAATTACAATTAGCGCCATTGCCCGAACACCGTTGCATGTGTGGCGCTCATACAATAGAGCCGTGTTGTCATGCAACACAGGTGACAGCGCCAACATAAACGTCTGCATTATGAATAAATACGGTAGGACAACAACAAATGTAGATGGCGTGCGTTTTTGCCCCAAGTGCTTAGTGAATAGCCACCAAGTTGTCACTTCACACTTTGTCCGATATTAATCGAGAAAAATGCGGAAATAATGAGTTAATATGACACAAAGTTTCTCCAATCGCTGCTCACGGATGCAACGGTGTTAACCGATTGACGGTTGTATCGCGCTCAGGCACCTCTCGTGTGATTTATATCTTGCGATTTGTTAAATTACAAAAGTGTAAACATAGCCTAATGGATCTTTGTCACGGAAATCGGTGTAAAGTGGTGACGCTAAATAATTTTAATTAGACAGTCCACTTGAGAATCGTGTGGCTGGATTGAAGATAAGGGTAGCAGAAGTGACGAGGGGACAGAGTGAAGGTGTGTCTCCAGTGAATTAACAAATGAATAATTTATACGGGGGCCAATGTAATTAACTGTGTCACCCCACCGGAACAATTGGTCTTCAACATTAATCATTTCGAAACAATTGAAAGAGAATTATCCATGGTGGACACTGTCATGTAAGAGGTTACAATCGGAGGCGGAACATAAGCTTTAAAAATTTGTCTTAAATCTGCCAAGAGGGTTATTCTGATTCGAATGCATGTCATTCTTCTTTCAATAATTGAAATATGAAATGGTGAACTATCTGATATTCAAATCTATTGCCAACTTCACACTTATTGAGAATGAAGAATTCTCATTTAAAATGGCTATTGAAAGGAGCACGATGCTGTTAAAAAGGATGACTTTATGATGTACCTCCATATACCGAGTCATATATTAAAGGAATTTGTATAGTAGAAGGAGGGGGACTAATGCAGTCAGTGGAGACTATCAGTGGGATAAACGTTTGAAGAAGATTTTGTCCTAATTTCCTTTTAAAATCGTGCAATCAATTGTAACAAATGATTGAACGTTCCATGTTCGCTAGAAATGGGACATTTGATTGACTGGAATGCTACTACATACTTAAAATTCCTTAAAAACACATCTAACCTCTCCAAGAAAATTGGCCCCACTGTTCTCAAACTATTGAACACAATTCCATAGCTTCTTTAAAAATTCTGATCATGAATCGAAAACGGAATAAATAAGCAAGGAAAGTGCAGTGAACAGGACGAATGAATGGTGGTTGGTTGAATGAAAAGGGATGTTGGTAGTCCCGGTCTGTCTTGCATATTGAGTGTGCACTGGGAGTTGTTTCTGTTTCGTCCTTCGTGCGTGGGTATGTATGTATTTTTTGCATTATCCTCCACGCGAATGTTTTATCCTCAAATTTGTTCTCCAAATATCTCGAGTACAATTTCAATGGGGTGCGTTGCGTTTCATTCAAGGAATCAAGAATGATTTGTTCTATGGTACCCATGGATTCTTGAAGTGTTTCCTAGCAAATTCGTAGAAAATCCCTAGAACTACTCTCAATGTACATATGTATGACTATAATTTTATGGTTTTAAATAAATTTGATTGCGATTGCGTGTTTAGTGGATTTACAGCGGAACTTCCTTTTGGCAAGTTTGTTGTTACTGGAAATTTTTACATGTGCTTCAAATTATTGAGTTTTGGGAGAAGTAAACAATTGTAAATGCAATTTCCTCCTTGATAGGTGTACTTAGTAGCCATCATTTCATCACAATGAAAGCACTTCTTACAAGTCCTAAGAAGCTACTCAGAAGGTATGTGGCTAGTTGTTCACTGCATAGACTTTATATTGATGAGTCCCTTACTTCCCCAGTATGATACCTAATTTTGAATTAACTAAAAAGAAAAAAACACATTTTTCGAAAGTCAACCTAGTGTTCATTGGAATAACAGGGTCCATAAGGCACTAACAGCAGCAATAAATTTCATCTATCCAGAGCCGTACTGCAACTGGATTGCTGCTGAGACCGCACTTAGACACAGGCCATAGGAATATGGTCACCAGCACTCTATGGCAACATTTTTGTCCTTTCAGAAGCCGATTATCTGATTTAGTCATTAATCTTAAACATAATATCGGCGAAAGGGCATGTCAACAGGAATGTGGTGACGTCGATCATTGCTGTCGATCATAGATGAGGCATGTCTAGCCTAACCTACAAGGAAATGGTCAAAGATACATCCCTCTTGTATTTCTACCTAACTTAAGCTTTCAATCAGCATTTTAAAAGTAAGCATGTATCAGACCCTTAAATTAATTAAGTATTTTGGTACGGAAGTACAACTTAAGTACAAATATCTCGTACTTTTGTTTTTTTTTTAAGTGCAAGTACAATTCCTTGGTACTTTTACTTAGAAATTTCAAGTACCAGTACCGGGAATTGTACTTGTATTATACTTGCAAATCCTTCGAGATACTTGAAAAACTGGTCTTAAGTACTTAAATACTTACAAATTGTACTTAAGTCTTTTTTTAATTTCTTCCAATTACCTTCAATTCCTTTATGTATTATACTTGTAATTTATAGCTCTAGTATGTATGTACATATCCTGTTCGAGGGATGTTACGATATAACTGAACATGTGACTGTTCATTCGATATCTTTTAGAGCCTTAACACCCGAACCGCTCTCCATAAAAAGGACTTAAAAAGTGGGTGTGTAATTTATTTTGAAAAAAATTGGGTATCAGACGATAGACTCCATTTTGCTAAAATTGTTCTGTTACGAGGTAAGCGACGATTCGCCCGAATTTTTTAGTCATTTAACACAGCTGTGGAATGGTTTACCTGCTTCAATATATTCAAACTCTTATAACTTGCAAAGATTTAAAATTAAGGCTCATCTTTACCTCAATTCGTTTCCTTCTCTGTCGAATCTCTAAATTTACCATACACCTGTTCCTTCCACTTCATTCTAAGTGGTGAAGAAAAAAAGAAACAAAATACGGAAAATTTACAATCCGTCTGAAGCGGATAGTAAGATACCCTACCCTTCATCTCCTAACTCATCCCTAGTTAAGTGGGCGTGGCGTTATGAGCCTTTTGATTCAATTGAAGTAATTCTACTCAGAGGATATTTCCGCGGTTTTTGGAGAGATTTCATCAGGAAAACTGTTCTTATGACTTTTAGTAGAAGAAAGTTTACATAATTGTGACCATTTCTATGAGGCATTCACAATAAGACTTCAAAAATGTACGAACGAATTGTAGAGACATTCAAGTTCTTAGTAAAAATATTGAGAAAACGTTATATTTGTAAAATGGACGTGTTTGTGGGCGAATTGTAATTAAAAAATTTGAACTGCCTCGGTTTCTGGAAAACTTGAAACATATATGAAATTTCATCTTTCTCGCTCAAAATGTAAGACTTGTGACATATTAGTTTGCCGTTGTTATTTTTCGATGTTATAACCTGTATGTATCAAAATGAATACATCTAATGAGATAAAATATAAACACCATATCCCTGGCTAGTCATCGATTAGATCGCTTTCTCCGGGTAAATTCAAAAGTAGAGATCTACAATCAATCTAGTCTATGTCATACTTATGGGACATACCGGGTATCTATAAAGGGTAGACCTGTGTAGTCCGGGATGACAGAGTTTGTAATTGTACGTCACCTGTTTTATTAATATCCCGCTCTAGGTACATTCGCTTCTGTGATGGGCAGCAGGAATCGAGCTGGAAAAATTCCCTGGATTCATATCATTATCTGAATGGTTCTTATTTATTTAGCCGTCTCTTTTAATGTTAACAGGATACTCTATTAAGGGCGCGATAGACCTTGGTCGGCGGGAGAAAATGACTGTTATCACGATCCTACCATGTCGTCGGCGGAGTATTGATGTGTTTGTCGTAAACACCGAAACTGATTTTTTATTTTTTTGTTGACCTTTTAATGGAGCTTTTAAAGTCACTCTATCTAAAGAGCTCACTATTTTCCCCGTATCTTTTCTAGTTATTAAGATACAGGGTTATTCTTCTTGTGCTTTAGGATTTTCAATTTAAATAAAATAAAAAATATTAAAGATTTCAGTGAATTATTTTTACTGTACGGAATAGGTTAGGTTATAATTTTTGGAAACTTCGATTCTTGTGAGGTAATTTTCGGTGACTTTTCGGCATATTTCTGGCTGTATTGTAGCCATAACTTCACGGATATTAATTTGTAAGTGCTCGAAAGTTAAGGGATTGTTTGTTTAGCATAGCTGCAAAAAAGAAAATCCAAGGGGTCAGATCAGATAAACTTGATGTAGTGTGGCACGTAGCCCCGTCATGTTGGAATCACATGTCGATCACATCAATGTCCTCAATTTCAAAAAAAAAAAAAAAATACGGCCCGATTACGCCGCCGGTCCACAACGCTTACCAAACTGTCACCCGTGGTGGATGCAATGGCCTCTTAACGATTATATTTGGATTCTCAAAACCCCATATTCTGCAATTTTGTTTGTTTACCTAGCCGCTGAATGAGAAATGCGCCTCATCGCTGGAGAAAATGTTATTCGAACAATTTGTCTTTAAATCGCGATGCACATATATTACAGAACTGTTGTTTTTGTAGTAAGATGCAACAATTTGAATGCGTTGAGAGGTGGTTAAATGATCTACATTGTAAAATGGAAAGTCAAGAACTAACTACCTTTAATATGTATGACAGATGTTTTTGACATATGGCAGGGATGCGAAATCTCAACCTAGAAATGAATAAGCTTTTATTTAGTGCGTCACGAAAATGACCATTTGAAATATGTATAAACGATAAACTCTCTTGTTTTATTGTTTTGCCGTATAATTGCCGACGAATTGTATGAGAAAAAAATTCAAGACCATTTCTTCTAGATACTTTTTCCGGAATATTGGTGGTTCTAGAAAAAAATATTTCGACTGAAATTTTAAAAGATAGAGGCCTTTCTTTTAAATACGTATATAAAATTTCAGTGAAGATAGTGTGATGATCAATATCTTAATGAAATATAAGGTACGCATTCGAGAAAAAGTTGTTTTAAGTTTTTTTCTGAAAACGAAAAATTTTGGGCTTTTTTTTGATTTAATGTGGTTTAATGAATAAAAGTCAATGCGAACTTTTTTACTTGATGCGATTAGAAGTAAATTTTGGAGAAAAATAAACATTCTTGCATATTGACTTAGGCACTGCTTGCTTTTAATAATTCCATACAGCAAAGGGGGAAAAAGGTGGTGGCATTCGCGAGTATCTGAAAGCCAAGAAGTTTAATAGTCACATTGCACAATACAAATATGACACAGTTCGAAAGCAATGCTTAAATTAAGCAAAGCTATCGAAATGGAGATTTGATATGCGAATTCAAATTTATATCTTATACTTTTAAAAAATCTGCGCGGACCACATGTCCAACATGCCTGGTAGATACGGTAAAATGTTTACCGGTTATAAACACATTGCATACAGGTTAACTCACAGATAAAAAAATTTTACAATATTTGAACAAAATATAAACTCAGTGTTATACTTTAAAACCGTTTTTCCTGAATATGGTTTTACCTTACAAGTCTAATATTACCTAATTTGAGTACAATAAAAAAATAAAAACTGTTATATTTCCTATTATCCACTCCTTTTTCCTATGAGTGTAGTAAAAGACAAATCTCTACACTTCTTGTATTTCCACCCATATTTTACTGGAGTGTATATGATAAGGTGTGGATCTTGTCCAAACTATTTGCTGAACTGTCAGAACCATATGTTTATCTTTTCCATTTCGGTTACTCAACTTGCGCTGCCGAATTATATTTTTTTCAATTACGGGTTTCTATATTTAAAAAAAAAGAAATAAGTAACACCTGCGATAAATAAATATGTTATCCATCCGCGCTCTGTTGCCATGTACCCGCCAATGTGCAAATCATTCAGCGATAACCAAAAAACTGTTCGACCAGTCACTGAAGGCTTACACCGCAGGACCATCTGTCACGAGACAACTTAATCGTTCCTTTGCTTCAGACGCACCCGATCCAAATGAAGCACGGATCTACTATGGTTCATTGGCTCCTCGAATGAAAGCTGTCAAAATATTCTCCCTAACCACCAGCTTAACTGGCCTCGCGGCGCAACCAATTCTCATGGAACAGGGTATGAAGATAGGTGGCACAGGTATGGCAGTAGCTCTATGTACTGTTGCTGGATTCTTCACATTTGTGACACCTCTCTTGCTGCATTTTATTACAAAGAAATACGTGACAGAGATTCATTACAATTCTAAGACGGGCGAATATACCGCCACAACGATTTCCATTCTGCTGTACAAAATTCAGGTAAGTTAAGCATAACATGACCGATTTCTTCTCTGTTAAGTGTGTTTCCTTGCAGACAAAATTCAAGGCAGGCGATGTCAAGGTGCCGGATGTCCCAGGAATGTTTACTTCTTTCAAAATTGGCGATAAGCCGCTGTTCATAGATCCAGCATTGTTCGAAGATACGGATCATTATGTGAAAATTATGGGTTATGATAAGCCGATAGACTTCAAATTGGATTTGCAAGAGGAAAAGGACAAACCAACTACTGGGACTGATAGTAAATAAGAAAAATTCTTGTCGAAAATAAAAATGTAATTTACAAAAATGGATTTCAAGTTGGGTCTCGGTTTGATTGGGCAGGTGACAGTCATGCATAGTAGTGTTCATAGACGTAGGGGAAATTATTGGTAATTGAAGACGATTTGAGAAAAAAAAAAAACTTGTTATCGTCGACTGTAGTAGGGCCGAATGGCTACTGATTTTTTATGCGAAAACATCAAAGACGGTTCCTGAATATTCTCGGGTCAGAGTGAATCAAAATCGATGTGACGATTATTTTGTTCTAAAATGTTGATGAATGATTCTTTTTGCCATTGCGATAATGATTAGTGAGTAACTTTGCTGTTGAGGGTCACTCTAAAATGCCAAATTCGGTCCCTGGCTTTCAAGTTAGTGAGAAACAAAATCATTTCTGATTCCGTCATGTCAATTTCGTATGGATTTTTTTTTTTTTTTTTTGTTTCGCCTCAGCAGTGTATTAATGTTCGAGAGTTGAGCTGGTATTTATACTCGACTGTTGGGATGTTACTGAGAAATTGAACGCAATTGTTCATTACGACTTTTTTCTTTCCCTGATGATTTTTGTTCCTCTTCCTACCCACATGCTCATAGTCAGTGCCTCTCAACAGAGCATATGTAATCGCCGTCATATGCAAATGTATACCAAGAATACAATTGCATATAACAAGTAAAATTGCGACGCGGATGAATTGTATGCCTTTTTTTTAAATTAATTTCTAAACTTATTGTAGAAGCCAATTTCAATTGAGTTTTTGCTCGAATGACAGAATGAAGTACTTATTGAAGTATTGCACGGTAGAAAAATGAGATTGTCAATTTAGGGGTGTTCTTAGATATCTCAATTGATCTAGTATTGGTAGCTTGGACCAAATCTATCGCAGATCCGTCCCCTGCTGTTTCTCTGCAATATTCTTCAATAAATATTTAATATACCACATTCTTATTTTTCACCTACCTGATTGCAATCAGATTGGAAACATTTCTGCAGCATTTTATCCGTAACTACCGGATCGAGTGGGAGCGAAAGCATTCGACAAAAATGTCTTTTTGGTAGCAATGTTAGATGGTCTTCCTCAAATCTCCAAACTTTACTCGTGAAGCAGAAACTGAATTATGAGCTGTCAAGGATTGAAATATAGAGCAAATCTATACGAATGCATTAATTCATTATAGGAAATTAAAATATTTTGAATTTAACCCATTCCATTTACAAAAATATAAACAAAAGACGAGTTTAAAAAAAATAATATTTACTGCATATTTTAATTGTTTTTCCTAATAAAAATAAGTTTTCTTTTGCAAGGAGTGTAATTAAAAAAAAGATAATTTCCGAATCCACCTCACTCTTCGCTTCAGCTTCAAAATTGAATCCAGGCAGTTACTCTAACCATAATCCGTATAATTTTTAGTGAGATATTGCACACTAGTTGTGTTACATTAATTATCAAACTGTTTTTTTAGGAAATAAGTAAAGCATGGGGAAATTTATTCACTTTGACAATGTCTATTTGCTTCTAATACGTTTTTCCTAAAAGCTGGTTCGACAACTGATGCATAATAGTGTAGAATGGCTTTCGTTTTTGCCTCGAATATAAATCTTCCCCCTGATCAAATTGAGAAAAACATTTCCCTGGGATATACATACATAAAGAATTTAAAGCCTGATTTTTCCCTGTATTTGCGATTCACCGATATTTTTCATAAAAGAAAACGTCTAAGAGCACTATCCACAATAAACCATCACCAACTTCATGTATATCTTTGCTTGACAGCCGGCCCATGCCAGCTGTTTTTGGCATTTACGCATTTGTTGGGAAGTTTTGCACGTGAATATCGAAAATAACATTCTTGTGGAGACTTCTCGCCTAGTTCTTAATTTAAAATGACAAAACCCGATTTGAGAATAATATTGGAATTCAGGTAACGGCGAAATACCGCAAACAATTTATAAAATATTCCCATGTAATCGTAAATATTTAACAGTGCCGGTGCAGAACTTCTGTTCGGGAACATAAAAAAGCGGGAAGTAATTCTAGATGGAAGCAAAACATGTAAACAAACTAATTACTAGAGAATAGTTTTACTTCATTAGTCAATTATTTTCTCTATGTTAACAGGGACATTAAAAGATTTCATCAAATGGATGCACGACACAATTCTAACGGAACGGCCAGAGTTATTTGTTCAAAATGATACAGTGTAACGTGGCTATGAGTCTTTTTGTTTATTTCTCATTTCCTTCGTTTTTTTGTGTCTTTTAGGCGCCCAGGTATTCTTGTTTTGGTTAACGATACTGATTGGGAACTTTTGGTAAGGCAAATGCTCCTAATTTATAGTGCCTTTGACTTTTAATTTTTGTTTTTCAGGGAGAACTGGAATATGAATTACAGCCAAATGATAATGTGCTCTTCATCTCGACTCTGCATGGAGGATGAATTAAGTGTTTTATGTGTAATCGATGCATTTGTGATAAGATAATTAAATATTTTTGTAAAAAAAATCGTAGTTTCTGTAGGTAGTAGAGAGTTTCGGTGTCGGTTCGTGTATTTGATGATGGAGGGGGATGTTATAGGTTATTTGTTTTCATTCTGATTCACAGAATTTTATTTCTTTCATGCTTTGCTAGGCTACTCTGTTCTGAACAGTGGTAACAGTAGATGCGCTTTATGATGAAAAATTCTACCTTGAATCTTCGTGTAGGCCTTGCTTAGGCAAGGGACGTAATGCTGAATGCGCCTTTTATTATTATTGTTGGTGGCTTTATTTTATTATAATTAGTAGACTCTTGTGGCTTCATCCGAAAAAGCTTCTTTTTGGGTTTACCACTCCCAACTATGAAAAAAAAAAAAAAAAAATTAACCTATGTTTTCGTTTTCCACTACTTTGCCATCTACTCTTTTATGGTTTGGCTGGGATTAACTGATCTGTTGAACAAGAATCATCATAAAACATAAAGCATTGTTCTTTCGTGGTAATAATGGAGATGTTGACAACATGCAGAGTAAAAGCCTCTTACCGAGTTTGGTTGATGTAAAGGGGTTTCTAATTCAGGATAATCTCCAGGAAACAGGAATAAGTCACGTCAGTCTTAGGAACGGTCATTTTTCGGAGGCCGCGGAACCTATTGCTCTCGCCAGCGCGTCTGTTACCGCCTTCTAGCTCCTAAACTATAAAAGCTACATGCACAGTTTCCACACATCGCAGTTGTACGTCCGGCGGTCACATACGGTTTACAATGCTGGACAATGTACAAAAAGTACGAGGGCAAATTAACGGCAGCTGAAATGAAGGTGCTGACATCAGGAGTAACAAAGCTAGATAGAATAAGAAGTTCGAAGATTCGAGGAAGCCTTCATGTAAAAGAACCGATCACAAGCAAGATAGGGCACGACCGGCTTAGTTGGTATTGTAATGTTCAAAGGAGAGATCCTTCGAACCCCGTCAAAAAGGCAATATCAATCAACGTGCCTACACAATCGCGCAAAAACAACTGGATTACACAAATGCGAAAACACCAGCATTTGATTGGCATCAGCGACGAAGTGATCCGAAACCGGAAAGTCTGCCGGTACTTCCAGAGGTCAAACCGGCAAACCCCACAGGCGGAAGGAACAGAAGAACCACAGTTTCCACACAAGTCATGCAAAAGAATAACCCAAACACAATGTCGTTATTTTCGAAAAAGAAAAAAACGTTATTTTGAACTTGGCTCAAGTACAAGCAAATGATTTATTTTATTTGTTTATTTAGCCTGATGGAAGCTTGAGAGTCTTAAAATGTAAATTTAACTAAACTAAACTTACATAATTCGAGAAGGAGCTGGGAGAGAAATAGAGGCCAGTTCAGGAGGAGGGAGTGAGAGTTTGCTGATGGGTAGCGAATTATTTGTATTGCGCAGCATTCTAGACATACGAATACTCGTACATAGGTTCGTGTTAACCATAATTAGTGCGATGACTGACAAGAAAAGAGAGGTACACACAATCAATGTTTTCTGCTTATCAACTGATGCACAAAAAGTATATCGGCAATATCACGACGGATTTCCAACCACTGAAAATCAATCAGTCTCAGACGATCCTCATAGGGTGGTCTAAGTTATAGTAATCAGTCGGAATCCAGTGAATCTGCGCTGCATAGATTCAATTCTTTTAATATGGACATCGTAAAAAGGCGACCATACGTGGCTAGCATACTCGGGAAGGGTACAAAGGTAATATAGAGGGAATTTGAAACATAAGGATCCAAAAATAGCTTAGACCAGCTCTTCCATAAAACCGAGTGCTGAGTTAGCCGTGCTTATAGAATTATCAATATGAGGATGAAAGTTGAGTTCACTGTCGCAGATGACACCCAAATCACGTGTTGAAGTACGATTCTTATGAATGCAACGAGTTGTTTATTTCATATCGCTTCTACACGCGTCCTGAAGGAACGCCCAAAAAAAAAAGTTTCTATCTTCCCAAGAAAATCTTCTAACCAACAAGCAATTTCAATAAAAATGTCCGACAGAATTGCTTTGATTGAAGAATAGTAACAGTTTTAAAGCGTTTTTTTTTAAATCTTCACTTAAGACTGACATTTAAAGTTTATAAATTCGGTAATCGAGAGAGTAAAATGTACAAAGGGATCTAATACTCCCTTAGAGAGAAAGGGAGAGATTTTGGGCAGATTAAAATCGCCACAGTAGCCTTGCATGATGGTGACGCTGTTCGCAGCCTCCCATTTTGGGTCAGACACTGCGGAGGGGTCATGACTTGATATTTTATTGTTAATAGGAAATCGCAGAGCTAAAGAGCAAAGTCTTCTACACCTATTCAATATTTTAACGCCTCTCCCAGTTATCAAGAAGCCCAGGTCACTCGCGAAGTGTTATTAATAAAACCTTGGACGGATGGGTGTAGGAAGAATCAATGTGGCCGCGTACGTTTGAGACGTGATGATATTTTCAGTGGTGTTCTGGTCAGTGAAATCATGGAAAGAGCCTTGGGAAGAATTAAACACATGGGTCACAAGTTGCGGTCTATGTGAATATTGTAATATGCGAGCTACGGCTCGAGTAGATAAAACGTTATTCTGTGAGATTATTTCTTTATTTTCTAGTCTATAGAACAACTCAAGTTCACACTATACTGTTCTTCGCAAATTCTTTCCTTACAGGGTCTCTTTCTTCTAAAATCATTTTATCTCATTTCAATTACTTAATTCACAAATCCAAACTAATTACTTCTTCTTGTTAAATCTCAACTTTCAATTTATCGCAAAATTACAACTTTGCCTATTACCACTTTTCCAATCTCTTCGTGAGGTTCGAAACCCAACTGCTCCTGCCTCAATCGCCATCTGTTCTTATATAGTTGCATTTCTGATAGACAGAAACTTCTAGCAAATTCTTTGACCACTGGAACGAGAAAATTCTGATGTAATAATTCCAAGATGATAGCTGCAGCCAATAATCTCTTGTGGTTATAATTCTCTCTTAATTCCGCGACGTCGTCTTAGACATAATCCTTCTCTATCCGTGGACACGAACCTCGAATGTGTTCCGAGAAGACACTTCGGAATGTGTTGCTTACTTTTGTGGGCGTAGTTATTATGCTACAATATGTTACAATATGTACAAATTTTTAATTCAAGTATTCCTGAACTGATGCTCTTCACCGCCAAAGCCAAAGGACCTGATTTTACCCTTCCCTGGTTGACCGGAACAACCACTCTCATCCTGTGACAAGATTAGCAGAAATGAACTACTTCTGAGTCTTCGAACAATACTTTTTTTTGCATTACTTAAGACTGTCTTTTAATGTTTATATGCTAATAAAATATCGCTTTGCCGCCATTTTACATAATCTGACATTTAAATTTTTTTTAAAAATGCACGCTTCATTTGCTCAAACTATTTCTGTTAACGTGAACTTTTATTGTACCTTCATTTCACGGTTATCGGGTTATGAATACAACAAATTTAAAACATTGCACGCGAACTTAAGAGCATTTACAGTAGAACCTTGCTAATTCTAACCTCCTTAATTCTAATTCATACTCGTTTTCGTTTCTCTTTAAGAAACCTTTGAAACTAACAAAAAAAATTGCCTTTACATTATTTTTTTTTACGAGAGCTCAACGACTGCTCGACCTTTGCAATTCGAATTTTTATCAAGGATACCTCCACAAATCGAAAAAACCTCTGTATTTTTCTTTAGGCAAACACTACCACATGTGAACTCTCTATTAAAGAGAGTACACTCTATGAAAATAATTTAATTTAAATGGCTGTTATGCCTGGCTTGGCAGTACCCCATCCTGTCACCTCAATTTTGCAGTATATTTTCGATGGTTCGGGCCTCTATTTCACGAATAGCCCGATCAATATTGTGCTTAAGTGCCTGAATCGTTTCTGGATTGTCAGAATAACATCGATTTTGAAAGGCACCCCATAAACAAATGTCCAACGGCGTCAAATCGCAGCTCCGCGGAGGCCAAGCAACATTGCCAAAACGGCTGATTACACGATTATTGAACTTAGTGCGCAAAATATCTATTGTTAGTCGGCACGTAGCACCATCAATAGCAGGATGAACACAGATAACTTGTGTTATCAATTAGCATGCAAATCTCACGAATTTTTTTTCACAAACTTGCCTCCAGAAGGCATGGTTGGTGCATTATTTCGACCGAAATTTTATTTTCAGAATTCGCACTTTTCCGGCAAAACAGCACTCACTTTGGAAATACACAAGTTTTCAATATTTCCCAACGTTGCTCAAAAGTAAATCGATTCATTTCGTACCGCGGAGATATGATACTGTGATTCCGTAAATTTTTTGAGCGCAAAAGAGCTGTCAGTGTCAAAAAAGCATGTAATTTTAATTTGGCCTTATTAATCCGAAAAACTCGATAAATCGAAACCTCTGTGATTTAAAGGAATTTCTGCCTCTCTTAGGATTCATATTAGCGAGGTTTTGCTGTTAGCAGTTAGAGCAGTTTAAAAATGCTCGTTCTAACCTCAAAATCAACGGAATTTTATTAAAGGTAAATTTTGAAAAAGTGTAATTTTCTCAAAATTGGATCTTAAGATTTCGATAAAAAACAGTTCTTACGTGAGGTTTGCATTACCATGTTTGCAATGAGACTGCAGCTTTCTCGTTAAAAAAAGAATAGCGGTATTTTTTTGTAATGTGGGAGACAGACTGCTGGTATTGATACCATGGTATAGCAATACTACATTCTATACCACATGTCTGTCACTGCAAAACTACGTAAAAAGCTAGTATACCATGAAATTTACCGCAATTTTTTTGCTGGTGTACCACCATCTTACTGATTGCAGCGCCAATTTCTCTCTATTGCCTAGTCTTCGTAGCTTCTTTGACAATTCTTAGGTATGCACTTTCGCTTTCAAGTATTTGAATTTTCTTTTTATTCATCATTTGGCACAAAAGTAAATCATTTTTATTCATCCTGTCTTGAATTTTCTATTCTTATTTATTATGACAGACAACACAAACGTCAAAGTATGCTACTTAACGCCAAAGTCATCGAATACTACGAAATGCAGTCAGTCAGAGGTTGTAGTATTCACTATACCATGGTA
This sequence comes from Pocota personata, assembly GCA_963082735.1. Classification (NCBI taxonomy): domain Eukaryota; kingdom Metazoa; phylum Arthropoda; class Insecta; order Diptera; family Syrphidae; genus Pocota; species Pocota personata. Next base: position 20,287,350 of record OY720431.1, read on the forward strand.
TTCGTACCATGGTATCAATACCAGCAGTCTGTCTCCACTATAAACTGACCATATCTTGGTTATGTATTAAACTATAATATTTTATTTAAAATGTATGTCCAAATCATTTTAGACATATGACATACAAATTTTGAACATATGATCAAAAAACTTGATTTTGACTTTGCATTCATTTTAAATCTGAACAGTATAGGAACGAACAGCAAACATTAGAGCAAGTACGTGCAACTCAGTCGTACCATTTACTTGGTAAAGCGGTTGAAAATTTACTTCGTTTCTCACTTATGCGCGGGTGGCTGTTTTTTGGCTGTTCCCCGCTCGGGTTCGAACCTGCCGAACAGTTAAGGTGACAAGCAAACACACTACCCACCACACTGTGGCAACCCTGTCTCTACCTTTATGATCGATTTATACATGGTCACGCAAGTGAGTTCCGTATTATTTAAAGGGGGCTGAAACATGGCGAAAAGTCGGCTACCAGTAAGGTACAGCATTACAATTCCGACGTGATCTCTTTAGGCAGGAAGCAAAAATTTGGATGGGAGAGAACAGTGATCTCTCTCTAGCTTTAGAATTAGCATGAATGATCAACTACGAGTTTTCTTTTCTATGATACGAGTAGTTTTATGCCTAGCGTGACCATATAAATCCACCATTACACTAAAGCGACGCATTTTTAATGCAAGAAACACATTAGAAAAGAGCGTTTAAATGTGGTGTGAATTACGAATTTAATTAGTTTCGTTCTCATCTGCATTCTGATGGTAATAATATTTTAGCTTTTCAGCACATACTCATAGATGTGGATAGTCAGGGGTCCTAAACAAATGGTATACCTACAGTGCACCTCTGGCCCTGGTTAATACTAAGTCTCTCTCTCGTTTACACTATCGTTAGCTGCCTGAAATCGATAAACTATTAGATTTCTGTTTGTCTTGGAGAAAATCACGAAAATGTTAAAATAATTAAAATTCCTGACATGCATTTACAATTATACCGATCGTCATACTAATAAACCCCCAGTTACATTTTACAATCGAATGAAACTGCACCGGAAAGCAAAGTAAATTTCACTACACTCCTCATGGTGTGTTGATATTACCCGACTAACGGTATAAATTGTTCTAACAAAACTTATTCACGTGAAATGTTTCTGTTTACAGAAACGCAATCCGCCAGCACAGCATAGAGCAATTCAGTGGTCCATGGTCAGCCAGCATCCACGCTAGAGCGCTTTTGTATCTCCAGCTGATTAAACAGCCGCACGAATGCCAATGCTAATATTATCCCTTGTCTGGCATTATCAGTTTGCCATCTTAATGTTGATCGATACACGAAACTGTCCAACTACTAATGGAAGGATTGCCCTGGTTTCTCTCGCACTCCATAAGATGGAGGAGGTGTCCACTGTTGGCTGCTGTTCAGCACTGGGCAATAGCAACTACTCGTATATGTACGAGTACTCGTTGACCATTTGGGCGTTTCACACTTCCGCGTTGAGGTGTTAAATTTGTTTTGCACACTATACCGACCAATACGGTAAAAATCGTTGTAGTAAACTATGCTAACGCAAATGGAATTGCTAGAATCGGTGGATTATATTTGCGTTGGAGTATTGGACGCTAACTGCTTGCAGAGTGGACGATTAATTGAATTTCAAATAATTAACTATTTTACGGAGACTTTCGAATGAATTCAATTAAAACGGAAAATTTAGGGTCATTCCGCGACATAAGCTGTTAGTGTTGTAGAGGTGCTGTGAGATAGAAGACATCAAATTTAAATCGTCATCGAGACCCACGCCCACTTTTCAAAACAAAACCAACTCCCGATTTATCCGATGCTCATCTTCAAAGTTGCAGCAAATCTTAAGTCCACTATGAGGTAGGAAAGTATATGAGTATCTGAACAAGTCTGTAGCATTTTTTACTTCTTTAGATACCATTGTTTCCATTTCTAGATACAACAAAACGCTCTGAACTCGTTTTGTGTGAGTGCGCCCGCATTTACATTTAATTTCGATTTCGTTTAGTAGCTTCACTACATGCTACACTACACCCTGGATGGGACATTTGGTGCTTCGTGGTCCTGCTTTCGATTTTGTGACTCCATGCACGATTATGCCCTTACTGGGCGCCGGTAACCTATTTACTTTTTATGGGCTTAGTCCATCAGTGAATTTGTTGGTTGTTAGGTTTGTTTTCTTTGTTTTAGGGAATCGACGGAAACAATGACCTGATCTGTGATCCCAGAGTAGGTACCTTCTGTTTTTGGTATAGTAATGAAATTTCTATTATGGAGCATTGCATTTGGATACAATTTTGTAGGTGAGTCTAGGGTTGCTTTAAATGGAAAAAAGAAATACAATTTTTTTTTTTTTTTTGCAGATAAAATCACTTGGACATTTCCATGTTTGGATTTTTCCCAGGGTCTGTTGAGATTGAACTAGGAGACATTAATTAAAAAAAAAAAATTCAAATTGAATTTAAACTGGAAGTTGATTTCATGAATTTTGGAAAGTAGGGGTTAATGATGGTCACCTTTACACGGTTCTGTTCTTTCGCTTCTACTGCTTAAACTTGTTCAGACTGGCGGTAATAATTTCGTTTGTTGCTGAGCATTTAAAATTCGTATGGACTTTAGAATCTTTCATACAAATACGGGAGCTGTTTTGAGCGTGTTTTTAAATCAATCAATCCATTTATTCTTTATTAGTCGCACACAGTAAGATATAAATCTATTAAAATAATGCAAGCTGCAGTACTTATTGCAATAAAAAAAAAAGATAAAAAGAAAGTGTGGCGTTTATAAATCAAAAATTAAAAATAAAAAAATTTTAAATTTAAAATTAAATTAAGTTAATTAAAATAAATACATAAACAATAATAATAATAATTAAATAATTAGCAAATAAAATGAAGTTTAGTTATTATTAAGAAAATCATCATAATCACAGGCCCTCCTAGTATTGCTTAAGTCTCACCTTAAACTGTGTTGTACAACTTATCAATCTAACAGTTCGGAGAGGGAAGGAAGTTCCATAGCCGAGTAGCATTTATGAAAAATTGGTGCTCAGACACAAGGAATGAATAGCGTACGAGTATTGGAACAAGGTCACAACTTCTGCTAGAACGCGGGAAATGTATCTTGTTATAATAACAATTGTGCATAACACTGTGAAGCATCGTTACCGATCTAAATATAAAAAGGTTCTCCAGAGTGAGGTCATGTATCGATTTAGAAAAGTAAGAAATGTGATCATACCTCCGCCGTAGATAAATATACCGTGCGATACTATTGTAGGCTACATTAAGTCTCCGTCTGTGCTCGTAGTAGCAGTTGCAGACAATTTCGCATATAGAAATAAGTAAAGTTTTGGCAAGCATCATCCTTGTTCCAACAGGTGTTATTCGTTGAGAGGGCCATAGCATACAAAGACCTCCATAAATTTTGCCTACGGTCAATCTGATGTGGTCATTCCAGGTAAGTGTTTTATTGAAAAGAACAATTTCTACAGTCAGTTAGGTACCGTCTTCAATAAAACACCTAATGGGGACATTTTAATGGTGATGGGGGATCTCAATGCCAAGGCAGGTAGCGACAACAACATGCTTAAACACGTGACGGGAATTCACGGCCTTGGAGACCGAAATGATAACGATAAGCGGTTTGTGGACTTCTGCAATACCAACCGCCTAGTCATTGGAGGTACGCTGTTTAAGCATAACACCTGCCATAAGATCAGTTGGGTTTCGACTGATAGACAAAGAACATCTAACCAGATCGATCACATTGCGATCAGTCGCCGCTTTAAAAATTGTCTCCTGGACGTCCGCAACAGACGTGGAGCTGATATCGGACAATAACGAGATCACCATCTTATGCTAGCTCATATACGCCTTCGTACTGCATCCGTCAACAACAACCGATCAAACTTGTTGAACATCACCAGGTTCAATACCGATAGGCTTAAGGTCCCCCAAGTGCGCCAACAATTTAGGGGTCACCTTGTCTTAGAAGCGAAAGCAATCAGCAGCTCAATGCAGGAGAGCATGGATGATCACCGGAATGTTGTGAAAAATGCTTTAGCGAGCGGGACACACACCTATGTCGGTAAAAGGCCCGCATACCATCGCACATGGCTTTCGGCAGACACCTGGAGATGGATCGAGGAGCGTACAATAATAAAGGCTCGGATTGCACGGCACCTCCCAGCAAGTCCCTCAAGGAAAACAAAGCGGTGGGTATTGATGGCATCCCTGCCGAATTGTTTCAAGCGGCGCCAAACACATCAGCAGATCTGCTGCATCCGCTAATACAGAAAGCTTGGGATAGCGAACAATTTCCACAGGAGTGGAAAAGGGGGATGATTATTAAGCTTCCGAAAAAGGGAAACTTTATGGAATGCGGAAACTGGAGAGGTATATGTGTTCTTCCAGTTGAAGCCAAAATAATAGCAAAAATAATTCTGGATCGAATTAAAGAGCATTTAGATTCTACTCTCGACGTCGAACAGGTAGGCTTTCGCGCTGGATCCTCCTGCATCCACCACATAAACACCTTACGGATCATAATCAAACAATACGTTGAGTACGGGTCTCCGCTACATCTGTTGTTTATCGTCTTCGTGAAGGCTTTCGACAGCTTGAATCGAGATGCTATTTGGTTGGCCTTGCGCAGGAGAGGCATCCCGGAAAAACTTATTGCTATTATCAAGGCTACATACGAGGGGGTTAAATATCACGTCTTACACAACGGTAAGGTGTCAGAGGAATTTGGTGTCCAAAGTGGAGTACGTCAAGGATGCATTCTGTCACCACTATTGTTCTTGGTGGTTATCAGCGATGTACCCCGTGCAGTATTGACGGAAGGAAACAATGGAATTCGTTGGACTATGACACCTAGACTACGCTGACGATGTTTGTCTACTTTCACATCGTATAATGGACGTTCATCTAATGGCCCATAATCTAGAAACTGAGGCAAACAAAGTGGGGCTCAAAATAAACACGGCCAAAACAAAAGCCCTCAGCACTTCCAACACTAACGCTCAACTTAATATTGCCGGACAGGAAGTCGAAAAAGTTGACAACTTTTTATATTTAGGAAGTGTGGTCTCGGCTAACCGCGGTGGCACCCAACTGGACGTATGCAAAAGAATCGGGAAGGTTAAAGCTGCGTTCGGTATGCTATCCACAGTCTGGAAAAGTAATGTTATCAGCTTAAGAACCAAGCTGCGACTGTTCCGCTCTAACGTAGGATCGGTACTGCTGTATGGGTGCAGTACCTGGAAGGTGGACGCCATTAACACACGTAGGCTGAAAGTCTTCGTAAATAAATGTTTAAAAATCATCTTGAGGATTTTTTGGCCGAACCGGATCTCCAACGAATAGCTTTAAATGAAAATGGGCCAAGAACCTATAAACATTACTATACGAAGGAGAAAGTGGCAGTGGATTGGACACACCCTACGGCACGAAGTCAACTCCATTGCGAAATACGCCATGCAGTGGAATCCGCTCACCCAAGCAGGCAGAATAGCGGGACGCCCTAGGCAAACATGGTGCAGAACAGCTGAGGAACTTTATAGGAATGAGTTGGAGGCAGCTCAAACGCGTTGCAGAAGTACGAACAAGATGGCGCGCAGGCATGGTTGAAGCCCTATGCTCCCCGAGGGGTTAAAGGACCTAATTAAGTAAGTAAGTTTTATTGAATGTTATACCGAGATTCCTCGCAGAGTCAACGAACTTGATGGGTGTATTATTGAGGAGTATTTGTGGAAAATGCGACGTATCAATAAGATTTCTGGAGATGACCAGGCATTTTGATTTGGTAGGATTTAGGCTAAGACCACTTGCACGTGATCAGTCTAGATCTTCATTTATTTTGCATGCTCCATTTTCACCAAGACCCAATGGCCAACTGTTAACCATCATCAGCATAAATATGAATTCGTTGATGGGAGCTCATTTATGTACAATGAAAATAGAAGCGGACCTAATATAGACCCCTGAGGAACACCTCAGCTTAAAGGTAGAAAAGAGGATACTGTATTGTTAGCAGCCACTTCTTGAAACCTTCCATTTAAATATGACTAGATTTGAAGATGGTAGAGAAAATCTAAATTGGGTTCTAAGTTGATTGCATAGAACATTGTGGTCGACCGTGTCAAAAGCTTTGGAAAAATCTAAGGGAGTGAGAAAAGTTACTCTGTCGTCTGATTTCTTCCACGACATTTATTATTGTCGTAGTGCTGCTGTGTTTAGAATGAAAGCCTGATTGATTTTGGCAGAGCATATTATTGCTTAATAATCCTTTCTAGCATTTTAGAGAAAAAAGGCAAAATAGCTATTGGTCTATACTCGTTACGATTTTTGGGAACGGGTACAATTTTAACATGTTTTCAAGCAGTAGTTATACTCGTATATAATACTTTAATGTGAAAGGAGCTGCCTTTAAAAATACTGGATGAATTTCATCAAATCCAACAGAGTTTGGCTTAATTGTTATGCAACTCTCTAAAACATCAGCTTCTTCAACGGCAGTGAAACTAAACCCAGTTCCAAAATGCACGCTAGAGATATCCTGAATGTTTGCAGGAGACATATTATTATAATTATTAAGGTCAATAGAAGATAGTGAAGTAAAGTCCTTTTTTAGCTCATCGCAATCAATATTAGTGAGATTTCTATTAATCTGTTTACCTACACCTATTTCTCTTAGATTTTTCCGAAGCTTATGGCCAGGTAGAGCAGAATACAATCTCGAGGTGTAGAAACGTTTGACGATTTTCGATGTGCGTTGTAAAGATTAGTGCCTAGTCTGTGCAGCGGTGTTCGCCACTCTTGTAGGTAAGTAGCATAACAGATAATTAAGACAGCAATTGACTGATAGGTTTCAGATCTATCGTTTGGCTTTATATTGCGGCAATATTTTATTTTTAAAATACACATGTGGGAGCCGTGGGTCAGTGGTTAAGTGCGCTATCACTGAGCGAGAGGTTCAAGGTTCAAATCCAAGAAAACACAAAAAAGAAGTTTTCTCACGGCGAACGTCTGACAAACATCCGAGAGTAAAATTGACATGAAAATCTTCTCTCTATCGAAAAAAATGCCCTCCGGAAACGGCATAAAACCCAATCCATTCTTGAGGCGCACAGCACGAGTGGCTGCACGAAGATAATCCAAGCCCTGCATGGGCTGTTAGCGCCAAAATATTTATTTATGTACTTGATGGATTATAAAAAGTCGTTAAATTTCGGGATAGGTTCTCTCAAATCCAGTAGGTTTCAGAGATTTGTCACGGGCAATGATTGCTTTTAGCTCAATTACCGTAAGAGTTCGAGAATATTCAGGCTCTGTGGTTCAATGGTCAAGTACGTGACCACTGAACGGCAGACTCAATCTTCTAGCGGATGCCTGATAAATATTCGCGAGTATAAGTGTCATATGAAGTTTCCTTCAAACAAAAACATGTACCTGCGGAATAGGCATACAACTGTGGGGACAAGACGAATGGCTTCGATAAGCTCCATCAGGTAGTCTATCAGCTATTAGCTCCAAATTAATTTGTATTGTAGGTCCAGCTTTGAATGTTCCTGCAATTTGGTTTGCGACTAAATCAGAGAATATTATTTGTTAGCCTTTTAACTTTCGGTGGTACGTCCCAATTTTTCTACTCAACCTAGCTATAGACGTCATTTTCTTCCACTTTTCTGTATGTTTACTGTCGAGGAATTGCTCTGCAGTTTTAGAATAGTTATTTTCTTCGTAAATATAGGTACATACCGTCTATCACTCTCTGAATTCCTGTACTTCACCAAGGAATAAGTATTTACAGCTATACAGCTTTCAGTTGTCGGAGGTTCAACAAAGTTTTACCTCTGTCCGCTTCTGGCTAAGTTAAGTAGAACTTGTGTAGATACTTGTTGTTGTGTTGGTCAGAACGGACTTAAATTTCCTACGTCACCGCTTTGGTGTCGAATATTAGTGCAAAGAGGTGTGGTGTAGGCTATACCGTATAGCCCAATCTGGAACTTCAACTCTGTTGTCGTCATGCGCTGTGAAGTCGTTTTTTTTTCATGCAGAAATGAGACTCAAGTTAATTTTTTTTTTTGTTTCATAGGTGTGAGTGCCTGCAGTCTACACTATAAATTGTTTTAGCTCTACGATCCACTTCGAGGTCTCTCAGTAGGGAAAACAGAATGAGTGTCGCTTTTCACGTAGACCTCCGCTGGGGCCGTTGTGTTTTATTCCGTGCAATACAGATTCGTTATGCAGTTATGGAGAAACTACTACTTCTGATACACTAATTTAGAAGAGTTAGGACTTTCCGATCTTAGGAATATGGGACTAATCCTCCTCCTTTTCACATGTGTTTGCTAACTGCTGTGGCCTGAGATTGCTCCCATTATCAGTCTTATCTGCGTCCAGCTTGAACTTAAAATTCGCCTTGTGAAGTTGTTACACATTGGACATCTTGCAAGTTGAGTATACTAGCTAAGGTCAAGGACATACCTGTAGGTAAGCTTGGGCTAACAAAATTACGTCCTTGAAGCCAAATTACAGGGAAGGCTAGTAAGATATTCACAACTCTGGCTAAGATAACTCGTATAAGGAAGACCAAACGAGCTTCGACGAAATACAATCTACAATATTATAATTTCTCAGTAATGGCAGATTTTTAAATTTAAGCAATCAATTCGTTAACGTCATAATTGTTTTCGCCTTTATCCGAATGACGGACAGAATTTAAGGGATCATCATATTTTCTTTGGGGTAATCAAATTCGTTATCAAAATTCTTTCCTAAATCAAAATGTCTGCAATATGTAAGGATGAGTGCAAACTCTGCTTCACGGTAAGGACAAATTTTACTCCAGTTCCCTCTTTAGTGATATCCGTTTCTAGGAAGTGCCATTACACAGTGTGTTGACCGATTGGGCTCTACGTAACCTCTGTGTGCCAGTGGATGCAGTGGTATGGGTTGCTCATATCACATTATTCCTTCTAATTTGGTACATGATAAAGTTCACTATGCGATTGATAATGTCAATTTTATGGCCATTCATTATATTATGCGCAGGATTAGTAAGTTAAGATGGCTTTAAAACATTTAGTAACTAATCAACAATGTTTTAGATAATATTCCGCGTCCTCCACCATCCAGAGCGAGAGCAGCTCATCGGTTATTTTTTCGAACAATTTTGGGACATTTACCATTTGATAGTAGGAATATGAAAATAACTTATTTATATAATAAATTTTGATTTTACAGCTAAAAGCCTCTGCAAGAATTCCAAATCTATTCCAAAAAATGTATGCGTCAGATTGAGAGTCGTCGACTTGTTGACAAGAAACAAACTATATAGGCGGAGTAATGTCTTTCAAATTTTAGCAGTCAGCTTTTGTCCTAATTTTATTTTTAAATCAAAATTCTTTGTAGTCAGTTTTATAAAAAAAAAAAAAAAAAATAAATCAAAATATTAAAAATTGAAGTCCATCCAAAAAAGAAAATGGCAGTTGCCGTTCGTTTGGTTGAAGTCCTTACATTGGTAACTCTTTTAGGTATTCTTACTGGATTTTCCATATTTCTTGTGATTGCCGAACGGGCCTTGTCTATAGGCTTATACGTTATTGGGGTAAGTTCTTGACAAGAACATTGAAAGTTTTTAATGTTTGTTAAATTTTTAGCCAATCGGAGGTTTGGTATACTTTTTCATTTACAACGCAGAACAAGTGGTTCTGTTCATATTAGCGAGCATTCTACATATTACGAATTCATTAGGCTTATCTGTGGCATGTTGCAATGATTAATAATAATAACACAAGACTGTACAAATAATGCGTAATGTTAAAGTAAAAAAAAAAAAAGAACAGATTTAGAATGCAACGAACAACAAAGATCTGAGTATAAATGATCCTTAAAAAAAAGAAGAAAACTGTTTATAAATTAAAGTGCAACATTTTGGAAAAAAAAAGTTAACAAATTGAATCTGATCATGTACTGTAATATTGTAATAATCTCACCCTAATGGTGTAGTGTGAATAAATGGGGTTAAGCTTAAATAAGCTTTAAACCTGACCCCGCATGTGGTAAAAGGAATCTTGAAAATGATATCCCAAAGATAGTAAACTCACTGACCTACAGTTCGAACTGCCTAGCATCTACCATCGCTTGGTCTATAAAAGAGCAGTGCAAGCTACATCATGATGGAATCTTGTTTCGTTAACTAAATACTACTCTATTTACAAGGTTACTGTGGGATCAACATAAATAGATGCCGATAAATATATGGATTCGTCAGCTGGTATATAAGCTAACCACTATAAAGGAAGAACGAACTGTCAGGGTAGGATTCCTGCCAGATAACTTCCTGGTGCATAACTACACGAAGATGTCATTCAGATGAGATTTCTAGGTTCGTGCAAGCCCGGTTGGGAAAATGTTAAACGGCCGGCTGGTAGAAGTAAATGATCTCTAAAGACCCGCTTGGGAAATGCCTTCTTTCCCATCACCGCTTAATCCTCGGATGAACATTACTGTGACTGCTGTAAAAAAGTACCACCTACCGACAAAAACTGGAGAGTTCCTTGAAAACTTCATGAGCAAATTAATTATCAATGTAAAGGATTCACTAAGAATTAATTAAGTCTGTCAACCAAACCCAAACAGTTACACACTAGAGACTAGTTGCTGAAGGATGCTAGTTAATCGCTTCCACATTTCTAAAACTTCTGTATTTGCCAGGTCGAACTCACTTATCAAGGCTATAAAATCTATCGTGGATCTGCGAATTCAGCTTCTACCGAAAAGGACAAGACTTCTCCCGTCTCTTCTGTTCATCGTATAAATCAGCGTTCTCATCTGTGGTTTAATGAATAGCAACTGGTTCGACCGAATTAAAAGCCTGGGTGGACAGAGAGTGCACTTTCATAAAAAAAAACCTTCCTCTCATAAAAGAATAAAGACCGTGAAGAAGGTTGATCAATACGCAAACGCTGCTTCGTCGAACTAACTATCGCTATTGTAAAGGAACTTTGGACCAGCGAAAATGGTAAAGTATAGGTCAAGAGACTCTTGGACTATTATTTCCAGAATCAATCATTATTCAATTTCTTGTAATAAAACTATCCCCCTAACTAAAGTGGGATTAGATTGTCTTCTAGAGGAGAGTGGAAAGTCTTGTGGTTTTCTTAACATTCAATTACACATGGATAATGTCCATACTTAATATAAGAATAATAGTATTGTGTGACGGATGCGGTGTTCTGGCGCCCCCTCTCTGGTTCGTTGTCATAGATAGTTTACATAGTCTACTTCAGATGATAAGGTTGAGCATTAACATTATACGGTAGGCTGCTAGACAGGGTGCGTCTTGTAGTTAGACGAACTTCTTGATAAAATTTGGCTTGGTTATACTGATGACATTGTTCTAATAGCTAGAAGCAAGTTCAAAAGACACTCTGTGGTATAACACGTACGGGACTGAAGATAGCAAAGGAATGGTATCTCTTGGTGAGCCTAAACATCAATCCAACCAAGACCACGATGATATATTTTTCTTCAAAAGACTTATATCTCACTTGTGACCTATACGCCTGCGAGCTATATTGAGTAGAAGCGGAAGTCAAGTATCTAAGAATTACCCTGAATAGTTAACTGGATATGGAATGCAACTCAAGAGCTTAGTAGATAAAACCTGGTTATCGAGTTCCATTATTCTATGCTGAATGTACATTTTTATAGGCTTGGGCCAAAAGAATTTAGCTGAAGAAGAAAAGGAAGACATGTTGAAAGAAAAAAAGGACTGATTTGCATATATGTACATGTCAGAAGCAATAGGGTAGGGTCCGACAGACGGCTGAGGAAGTAATCATCGATCTTTCACCCCTATATCAGTAGTAAAAAGAGCTATCATGAGGATCACAAAAGAGCTAATATGAAAAGTTAAGTATGCGGAGTGAGTAGACAAATTTACCCTACTTAGCCCATGTTCCAATCGATGTCAACAAGAAGATCTATAGCCTAGCGAAAATAAGGGCGGCAATTCCGGCAATCCTTCGGAGAAGAGCCAAACTTTTACAGAAGAATACTCCGGACCATATTCTAAGGAACTATGGGACATTGGACTCGCAACAGAGACCTTCCATCCATAGATCCGATCAAGGTTGTTAAGTTTCTGAGAGAAACAAAGCTGAATGAGCTTCTTCAGTCCGAGAACAGCCTCGGGTAGCACAATTAGAGGGCACAATGGATATATTAGGTCGCAGTGTATCTAGATTAGATTAGATTGTAGAGGTGAGAGAGCATCTAAGCAGGCACTGCAGCTTCTTAAAGAGGCTTCTTGTGAAAAATTGTTAATCTTTCAGGCTGGAGAGCAGCGGGGTGTGCTGTGGAAATCATCTTCGTTCAGAAAATTGTCTTTCTTAGGCTGAGGAGGGCTAGAAATTCCGTAAGTATGGAGAGATGTTTCGTCGTCCTCTGGTTTGAAGTATGTCAAAACTCTCATTTTACTTGCGACAACATTTAGCAGAAGTTTATATTTTTCCTTAAATTTCGGAAAAGTTTCTTGTACAGGCTTGACGTAGAGTAGTAAGCAAGCTTAGCTAAGACAGGTAAATGCTTTGATGAGTGTGACTTTTAAATTGGTGCTCTTTGTTGGGGTAATATTAAGACCTACGTTTTCACATCATCTGTATATTTCACATCGTAAATCGTTGCCAGCATATCCTATAGGGACGACAAGTGACTAAAGAAGGGGCGAGATGACACCCCCTTCAAAACTCCTTCAAGTTGTAAGGGCATATATTTCCACATCGTCTATAGTGGTTTGAATTTGTCTTCCATTGAGCGTGAACAAGCATCCAATTGTCCTTCTTATGAGCTATTCATTCTTTTATTCATTCAACATTAGTACAAAGGTATAGGATTCTCTAAGGAGGATACGCAGATACATTGCTTCATAATGGATTAAACAAGTCTATATGGACCTGTCGTCGAAACTATGGAATGAATTAGAGTGTGACTGTGTTTACAGAAGTCAAATACAAACATTCGCTTCCGTGGATTGGTGGACAAATACTAATGAAATCACTACAATTAGGAAATAATAAAGAGTCCAAAGACCACCAACGGATCACCCCTACTACAGCAAAAGGCTACTTTAAAAGCACTTGTTGTCCCAAATTTGTGTTCCAGGGCATAGTAAAGTTTATGGGAACGAACAAGCGAACGGTCTGGCTAGGCAAGGCTCAGACCTTCACTGTTCACTCGCAGAAACAGTTCATGTTCCTCTGGAAGCAGTCAAGGCAAAAATCTTCTCAATCTTCGTTAGAAAAACCAACCCCAGATGTGCTAGGCTAACAAACTGTGTCATTTCAAGAAATATGTGGCCAAACTACAACAGGGCAAAGACGGACGACTTCTTAAACAGAATGCGTAAAGACATCGTCATAACAACAGCGATCGCGACGGGACACTGGCCGATAGAAGACCATGCAGCCAGACTAGGTATCTCACGTAATACACACTGCCGCAGTTGCAAGGTCCCAACCGGAAAAGAAACCCACACCCACTATATATGCGCTGGTCCGGCTCTAGCTAGGGCCAGACAACGAGCATTAGGCAAACCATTTCTTAATTCACTCGAGGAGATCTCAGGGAAAAATATTAAAGAACTAATAACTTTCTTAAATTCCACAGATTGGATTTAGAGACTTCTCATCAACACACCTTAACGGCCAGGCTTACATGAGTTGTGGTATCAAAATGGCACCTAGTGCTGATTGGACATCGATCTCAGTGCCCAAAAATGGTCAATCAACATTCAAAACTCCTACAGTTTTAAAAGTTCTATGTGATTGATAGAAGCTTCTCCTGAAAATTGTACTCGCTGAATTTTGTCAGACGTTCGCTAGAGGTTAGACAGTTTTTTTTTTTTTTTTTGGGACTCGAACCTTGAGTCTCTTGCTCAGTGATCGCGAACCTAATCACTGAGCCACGGTGCTCATAATAAATAAAGGGAACCCTTAATATGAACAAAATCATTGATTTCGTAAAAATATACTGCTCTACGCAAAATTTCATCAACGCAACCTAATCTAAGTTGCATTGAAACCTTGTTCCAATCTTGACGACAAGAAATACCTCTGCAACAGAGTCATACATTAAGTGAGTAACAGTCATCCACCGAGACGACATCTTAATTTACTGCCAAAACAAGGTCCCACTGCCCACATCTCTGATAGAAATCCTTAAGTTCTTTTGTAAAATTGCTCAATTTTTCATGAAACTCTTTGCATTTAACCACTTTTTATGTCCCAATTACAAAGTGAGGTAGAACAGAACTACAAATGAATGTGAGCCCATTAATTTACAAAGTCACACCTATATTTGCCACCTTAAATGTAGAGTTCAGAACCTTTGTACCCCAAAACCACGTCAGGCTTCATGTTGTCGAAAAAAAAAACAAATGACAACTAGAGTACAAATTTGCAGCAATAGCAATGATCTCTCAAAATGAAGTCACGACATCTGTGGTTTTCTTTTTGGGTCCCAGATTTATTGCGAGATCCCAAACAAGAATGACCTTCATGTCACACAACACCAGACACCTGGTCCTATTTGGGATTTCTGTTGTTTTGGCTGTTTTCTTGTGCCTCTAATGTCTGCGCATGACTGTCTCTTTAAATGGTTACGTGATGTGGTGGGTGAGCGCGCGCGCGCGCGAGCACTATTGAATATTTCCAGGAATGGAGCGATCACACAACTGGGAGTAGCAACTGTTTCATAATTTAGCTGTCGTAAGCGTTAGATTCACATGTAAATCTTTTTTTTAAAGAAAGGGAACAAAAGAGATATATTTCCATGTAAGAATAGAGCTATTAACAATAAAAAGGGCTTCAGCCTCCGTCGTGGTATCTATGTAATTAGTTATTCAGAATTTGGGAGCTTGCGACTTTCGCTGACTTTGCATATTCCATTGCGGAACGTGATCTGTTTCAAGCGGCAATCACTTCTTCCAAGATTCATCTGGAATTTGCTGTGTTACTTACGAAGGTCAGCTCCAAGAACTCTGATTCTGTAACAATTTCAACTATCCGTGAGCAAATAATTAAAACCGAACATGGTCAACATGAGGTATTACCAACTACATGCGTCCACCCGATGCCAGCAGGAAACATGAAATACTCTTGATTGTGGGTGAAGGAAAGATCATCATTATTGTTGATTATGAGGACAACCTGTTCTCCACTCGAGTTGAATATTAATTCGCCACACGTAGAGTCTGCCATCAACCATTCATTTGTCCATCGTTGGTCGTCTTTCTATCGAATTGGCTTTGGAGTTCAGTCTTTCGTCTTTTGGTTCCTCCGTGTGCGTTTATCTCGTAAGGATTAACCGTGCAAGACATAAGGTCAAAGTAAATGTATTTCTCATCTGCAGCTCATCTTCTATAGCAAAAGATGGTGTTGGCCCTCTACGGATAAATGTGCAGTCATCTGCACATCAATATCTGCGATAATCGCCACTTTGGTAATTCGTAATGCAAACACTGAGACAGCAAGACAGCACCAAGCACTGCTTTGTATAAGTTAACATCGTCAACCACTCGCACGCGCAGCGGAAATGCTGACCTAGCGTCTGGGGCGAGAAACGAATTTCCAGGGAAATTCACGTTGGGAAATAAAATGCAAGCTAGGGAAATCAACATTGCAATAAACTAATGAAAATGCAACCTTCAATAATTTTACTTGTACGAGT
Source organism: Pocota personata (assembly GCA_963082735.1). NCBI lineage: Eukaryota > Metazoa > Arthropoda > Insecta > Diptera > Syrphidae > Pocota > Pocota personata. The sequence goes on from OY720431.1 coordinate 20,303,114, forward strand.
CTTCTTTATTTTTAAGTTAGTCTTAATCGATACTTCATACAATAAAGGACAGGGCAATCTGCCCTGAAAAGTATTTTTTTTAAATAATTTCGGCGTAAATTCTATTAACTGGCGCCCGAGCAGGGACCGTGCGGTTTTACTAAATAGTCAATACGCGTACGAATAATAAGCGCACTTATAAACTAAAATAATCGTGGAAATAGTGCTAGTGAGAAAAATATAGTGGACACCAAGCCGCGAAATCATCGCTAGTGCGTGAGACAAAATAGTGGACACCAAGCCGCAAGTTTCATAGTGGACACCAAGCCACGAAATTTTCACTATAGTGCGTGTAAGCAACAAAAGTGGACACCAAGCCGCAAGTTGTGTAAAGTGGACACCAAGCCACGAAATTATTGATAGTGCGTGTAAAACAAAGTGGACACCAAGCCACAAGTTTCGTAACGTGGACACCAGGCCACGAGACTGATTAGTAATTGTGTAGGGGAAAAGAGGCCCCCGAGTAATCCTGTAAAACAGGGATAAAAAGGAGTTCCGGAATAGCGAACAGCCGCCCCAACCAACAGCCACGGTCCAGAACCCATCTTCGTTATGAGAATTGAAGCCGTTATATTTCTGTAAGAATATTTTTGTCCTTTGTAATTTGTAATCGATTTTGTAACATCCTAAGACTCAACTAGAATAAGATCCAAATTTTAATTTCTGTAAGAACATTTTTTTTTTTTTTTTACATAATTCGTAATTATTTGTGTAACAACTTAAGACTCATCTAGATTAAGACCCATTTTAATTATTTTTGATTCAATTTCAATTGCGAATCTCGGTTCACATTCATTGACTTAATTTCAATCACAAAAATTTCAAAATGTCGAACCCAAATAACTTAATCAGACCAGCCCGCTTAGAAGTACCAGGAGAAAATGCTGCTCCTCCTGCTCCTCCTGCCCCCTCCTTTACAAACCAAATAGACGATAACTTGGTACATCTCATAACCAGACTCGTAACCGAAACACTACACATTCAGGGACGACAGATATTTAATTCAATTATGAATCCAGCCTCAGATATCAATAATGATATTGATCAACCGATTAACACCACTGATCAGAATCTTTCCGACATGGACAAAGTTCCAGATGTGGTTAAGAGTTTGCGCGAGTTTTCAGGTGAAGCTCAGGAGTTCAACTCGTGGAAGAAAAGTGTTGAAAGAATACTTAAGATCTACGAGCACCTCAAGGGTACTCCAAAATATTATGGCATCTTGTCCGTTATTAGAAATAAAATAACAGGCCATGCCGATATAGCGCTCGAATCATATAATACCCCTTTAAACTGGGAAAAGATTTCTAAATGTTTGACTCTGCATTATGCAGATAAAAGGGATCTAGGGACACTCGAGTACCAAATGACGACTTTGGTACAGGGTAACAATACAATACCCGAATTCTATCAAGCAGTTTATCATCATTTATCTCTGATTCTTAACAAACTCGGTTGTATTGACATGAGCCATGAGTCGTTAAATAACATGACTCAATGTTATAGAGATAAGGCACTTGATACTTTCGTTAGAGGGTTGAAAGGCGACCTTCCCAGATTACTCAGTATAAGGGAACCCGCAGATTTGCCGCAGGCTCTGCATCTTTGTCTTAAACTCCAAAATGTTGACTTCAGAACTCAACACGCCAATAATTCCCAATCAACAGCTCGGAAAACCTTCCAGCAAACACCTCCACCGGTTCCTCCTAGAAGATTCAATCCTCCACACCCAGTTCCTGTTCCAGCCCCAAGGCGAGAGTTCTTTCCACAATTGCTTCATAACCCTAGTCAACCTCAGCAACCCCAATTCCACAGGCAACCACAATATCACTCTAGGTCTTTCCAACAAGCCCAACCGCAACGGTTTCCACCAAACCAACGCGAACTTCCTCCCAAGCCTATGGACATAGATCATTCCATTAGAACTCAGAGGGTAAATTACCTAAATAGACCAAGAAACCAGCCTACTGCACAGAAGCGAGAGCACTCACAACAAGTTCATCAACCCTATAAAATGCAACGAGTCTACCATACTGAAGAAGCCGTCGCCGAAGAACAAGAAATAGAACAATACGAAGCCACGATGAACCAAGAAGATCAAAACCACGAACAAACACTTACGGAATACAGTGACGACCAAACAGACGAACAATATTTTGATCCACCGCAACAAGTTGATGACATATATTTTTTAGATTAAAACACTCTTCGCTTCCTTATTTCGAGCACGTTGCAAAGAGTGGACAGGTGTATAAATTTCTAATTGACACAGGCTCGAACAAAAATTACATTCAACCACGACATATACGCAATCCTCTCCCCAACAAAAAGATTTTCTATGCTAATTCCGTAGGGGGAAACATTAGAATAACCCACCATAGTCTTATTCCTCTTTTTGGTACTGAAATAGGCCCCTTACAATTTTTTATACTTCCTACCCTTATATCATTCGACGGCATTATAGGGAACGATACCCTTAAAAGCCTGAATGCGGTTATTCACATAAATGATAACTATATGAAAGTTCACCAGAACACTTTTATCGAACTTAAACAGCATCTAACTGAAACCGTAAATAGCGTAAATATCCGAACATCCCATTTGAATGACGAAGACTCTAACTATCTCACTAGAGTTATTGGGTCTTTTCCGAAACTCTTCTCTGATCCTGACGAGAAACTTACTTATGCGACAACTGTGAAAGGAGAAATTCGTACAATAGGTAACGAACCAGTCTATTCGAAATCCTACCCCTACCCAAGAGGACTTAAAGAAGAAGTTGAAAAACAAATCAACCAACTTCTAAATGATAATATTATCAGGCCGTCGAAATCTCCATATAATTCGCCAGTCTGGATCGTCAACAAAAAATTGGACGCTTCAGGCGAAAAAAAATATCGAATGGTGATCGACTACCGAAAACTTAACTCGGTCACCATTGCCGACAGATACCCCATTCCGGAAATCAATGAGGTCCTAGCTAACCTCGGCGACAACAGATGGTTTTCTGTCATAGATTTGAAGAGCGGATTTCACCAAATCAAGCTCAGAGAATCCGATATTGAGAAAACGGCGTTCTCTATCAATAACGGGAAATTCGAGTTCACTCGTCTTCCCTTTGGTTTGAAAAATGCTCCGGCGATTTTCCAAAGAGCTCTCGACGATATCCTAAGAGAGCACATCGGAAAACGATGTTACGTCTACATCGATGATATTGTCATCTTTGGAAAAGACAAGGCTGAACATTTTAAAAACCTGAAAGCCGTCTTTGATACTCTAGAACGCGCCAACATGAAGATTCAGTTGGATAAATGCGAATTTTTCAAGACCGAGGTGGAATTCTTAGGATTCATCATCAGCACTGATGGCATTAAGACTAACCCTAAAAAGGTTCATGCCATTACAGAGCTACCACCCCCAAAAACGCTCAAAGACCTGAGATCTTTTCTAGGTATGTCAGGGTATTATCGCCGATTTATCAGAGATTATGCGAAAATAGCGAAACCCCTGACATCCCTTTTAAGAGGGGAAGACGGACGAGTGTCCAGACATCTCTCTAAAAATAAAAAGATAGATCTTGACGAAAATTGCATTTACTCATTTAACCAAATTAAAGACTCCTTAACTTCCAAAGAAGTAACTCTCACTCACCCGAACTTTAACAAAGACTTCGAACTCACGACGGACGCATCCGACTATGCAATTGGTGCTGTCCTATCCCAGGACAGAAAACCCATAACATTTCTCTCAAGGACACTGACAAAGACAGAAGAAAGCTACGCCACTAACGAGAAAGAGATGCTCGCCATCATCTGGGCTCTAAACTCGCTTAGGAATTTCCTTTACGGATCAAAAAAGGTAAATATTTATACGGACCACCAGCCATTAACATATGCGCTGAGTAATAGAAACACAAACCACAAGATGAAGCGATGGAAGGCAATTCTGGAGGAGTACAACTACGAACTCAAGTACAAACCAGGAAAGGAAAATGTAGTTGCCGATGCTTTATCTCGACTGCCACAAAAAACACAAATAAATTCAATGACCATGACGCAACATAGTGATGAGAGTTCTTCACATAACCTGATACCAGCAGTTGAAGTACCCATTAACGTTTTTCGAAATCAGCTGATTTTAGAAATCGGGGACACAACTAGCCATCAATTCTTAATTCCATTCCCCACGTACCACAGACACGTTTTTGTACAACCCAGTTATAGCAACTCAGATATCATTTCAATTTTTAAAAAATATTTAAATCCCAGTGTAATAAATGGCTTGCAAACAAAAGAAGAAATAATGGGCCGAATACAAAACATTTATCCCGAACATTTTTCCAAATACAAAGTTAGATACACTCAAACAATAGTTGAAGATCTGGCCAACGAAACGGAGCAGGAAGAAAAAATATTAAGTATCCATCGCAGGGCACACCGTAATCCAGAAGAAAACCGCATACAACTTCTTCAACATTTTTATTTTCCGAAAATGGCATCAAAAATCAAAAGACTAGTAAAAGTATGTAGAATTTGCAAAGAAAACAAATATGAACGACACCCAAATAAACCTATCCTTGAACCAACTCCAATCCCTAATTATCCTGGCCACACTCTGCATTTAGATATTTATTCAACGGAAAAAAAACTGGTATTAACCGCCATATGCAAGCTCACCAAGTTCGCCAAGACTAAAATTATCAAGTCAAGAGCAATAACCGACCTCAGGCAACCTCTTCGAGAAATCTTATTCTCTTTCTGCATTCCCGAGAGTGTTGTCATAGACAACGAAAAAGCCCTTAATTCGGTATCCATATTATCCATGATGGAAGACGAGTTGGGCATTCGTATTCACAGAACACCACCCTACAAATCCGAAGTAAACGGGCAGATTGAGCGGTTTCATTCAACTCTCTCAGAGATCATGAGATGCCTCAAGGCTGAAAAGGTATCCCGATCCTTCGAGGAACTGCTCGAAAGAGCCACTAACGAATATAATTTTACAATTCACTCCACAACAGGAAAAAAACCGGTCGAACTCTTCTTTGGTCGATCTCCACAAATAACCCCCGAAGAACTTGATAAAACCAGGCAGAATAATATAGATAAAATTATCCAAAAACAAGAACAAGATTTAAGTTATCATAACCAAACCAGGAAACCATGTAAGATGTACCATCCTGGAGACGTCATTTACATAAAGCATAACAAAAGAATTGGTTCTAAACTCACCGTCCGATATAAAAAGGAAGTAGTTAAGGAAAACAAAAATACAACTGTCGTGACTGAATCCGGCAAAACGATCCACAAAAGCAATATTAGGAACTGAACAATAAATTTCATATCTCTCTTTTCAGACATGCATTATGCATCGCGGAAGCGGAAATCCAAATTTTGGACTTCTCTAATTCTCAATTCGTTTCAATACACACTGGACAAACAAAGATACAGAACGGAAATTTCAAATTAATCCATGACATTGACCTCGACCAATACGACCAACTCTTGACCAAAATTTCTCCAATGCTTAAACTTAACGAAACAAGGAACGATTCCCTTTTCCTATACCTTTCCCATGAGCACGAGCAAATAAAAAATTTGATATCTAACCTAAAACCAAAAAGGGTAAGAAGATCTCTAGATTTTATAGGTTCGACGTGGAAGTGGATTGCCGGTAATCCCGACCACAACGATTTCATTACTATCAAAAGAAAAATGAATAACCTACTTACTAACTCTAACGATCAAGTTGTAATAAATAAATTGCATAATGAAAGAATTAATAACATAACCAAGATTACGAATGAGATTGAATCAATGCTAAAAACCAATAAAAATTTCAACAGAGATGTAATATTAAATATTCAATACAAATTTAAAATTTTAAAAGAAGAATTAGTTAACATTAATTTGGCCATACATTGGGCGAAACTAGGAATTGTTAATTCAATGATTTTATCAAAAGAAGAAATAAGCCTAGCTGTAAAAACACTAAATCAAGAGAATGTCCCTTTCACTACTATAGAAGAAGCTCTTAATTTTGCTGAAATAAAGATAATAACAAACACAGCTTCCATACTTTATATTGTTAATATCCCTACTACCGATCCTTCCACATATGAACGAATATTATTAAAACCTGTGAAGAGAAATGGAGTAGCCATAGAAATAGACTATAAAGAAGTTGTAAGAAACAAAAACGAAATTTTTGGCGTAACTAATGATTGTAAAGTAATAAATAGTGTTTCAATTTGTAATAAAAGAGATCTTATAAATATTGCTAACTCAGCATGTATTCCCAACCTATTAAATAGTAAAATAGCAACATGTAATAAAGTGAATAGTCAGCATATCCCGTCGATCGAGGAAATAACAAGTGGAATGATCCTGCTTAACGACTTTAACGGAACTCTCCAAGTCGAATCCACGCCTCGGAACCTTACTGGTACCTTCCTTATTAAATACGAGAAAACCAACATAACGATAAATAATAGAGTATTTGCGGCATACGAAGCTTCTACACACACCGTTCTTCCAGCCATACTGCAGCCAACACCCATAGAGAACAGATTCCATCGACTATTGTCGCTCGAAATGATGGGCGAACTCCACATCAACAATACCAAAAGTATCGAGTTGCTCAAAAGCTAAAACGAAGCTTACGCATTCATCAGCTGCGGAACAATAAGTCTCATCGGGATTATCCTAGTAATTATCACCATCTATAGAATCATAACAAGGCATTCAAGTAATGAAACCAGAGTCATGATCCAGCAGCAAGAAATTAAGAACATCGAAGCTCCACCACACACTGAAAGTTTACCAAAAGGAAGAATCCAACAAACAAAGTTCAACGACCTTCCTTACTTTTAGGCGATTGAGGACCATCGCATTTAAAGGGGGAAGAGTTAACATCGTCAACCACTCGCACGCGCAGCGGAAATGCTGACCTAGCGTCTGGGGCGAGAAACGAATTTCCAGGGAAATTCACGTTGGGAAATAAAATGCAAGCTAGGGAAATCAACATTGCAATAAACTAATGAAAATGCAACCTTCAATAATTTTACTTGTACGAGTCTTCTTTATTTTTAAGTTAGTCTTAATCGATACTTCATACAATAAAGGACAGGGCAATCTGCCCTGAAAAGTATTTTTTTTAAATAATTTCGGCGTAAATTCTATTAACTTATAGCATGCGGAAGTTTTATCGGTATTCTTCTATGCCAACATCATTAGTTGGTATCCTTTGACCTCTGTAGTGGTTTTTTGAACGTGTCCAAGGTGAGGAATAGTAAGTGAATGTACGTTAAAAAAAAACTCCATGGATATCCGTATAGATTAGAAAAAATGGGTAGCATACAGGCACTGTATTTTCATTGGTTTGAAGTACCTGCTATCTTCAGGGCTGTAATTTATTTAGGGTATACTAAGAGTATCTATAGGTAAAAGGTGGGCTACGGACCTTTTATTTGAATTGATGCGATGTACTTAGGTGGAGCAAAGATAAATTCTACAAAACTTTCTTCTCCTTTCTTAACACAACATTTTCCAGTAACAAAACAAGACCACTTCTTACGAATTTAGTTGAGATTCAGGTTATGACTGCTACAACTAAAAGGTTATCACTACAAGACCAATTAGCTAACAAAGGAAAAAGGCACACTTAGTGAAGGTTCTAGAAAGAGGGAAGTGTAAGATCTCTTCAAAGTATGATACTTATTTACGTTTTGGTAGAATCTATGGAACTGGCACGTCCCATACGGAGTCGGAATATTGGGAATATTTGCACTGAATGGCGATTTTCATTTAATTCAGGGTAAAATAAATCATTTTGGACGATTTCGAATAATATTAGGAAACTATTAAAAACTAGCTGGTTACACTCACTTTGCTGGGTCTCCTAACATACAAACACACTCATTTACTGGTGCGCTATTGATTGCAATGACACGCGATTGTTTGGGATTTTTTGTTCGCCAAAACTTACAGTTGTGCTTACTGCTCCGGTTCTAGGAAGTAATCTGAAAAATATATTCAAATCGATTTAGCCGTTCGTAATGTATTTTACAGCACCTAAAAAGGGTTAAGAAGCCAACAAAATTGATTCTGGAACCTAAGTTTGCTTTTGTTAGTTTCGTTTCTTCGTGACAAACCGATTGATAAAAGGTAGCATAAATGTCATCAACCTATCGGAAGATGCCCTCATTTTTGCAAATGGTGTCTTATGTCATCGCGAGTTTGACATTTGTGAAGTAAACAGAAGCAGAATACACGTAGACAAACCATGGATTGCTGTACTCTTCAAGAACGCGGAATAAGTGTATCAATGTTTTTGACAAATAATCAATCGGTCGGTGGTTTTGGCTCAACGTGAATTTCGTTCAACTGGACAAAACACTGAGATGAATAAGTCACAACCTAGGTAGCCCTAAAGGAGAATAAGTGGAGAATTGATTGTCAGAAGTTTTGAAAAAAAAGTCATGGAAATGTTGTAGAATGTGCCCGAATGCGCATCCACTAAGGGGGCGGCCACTAGACCGATATTAACTTCGCGACTTATTGACAAAAAAATGTAAACGTCTAAGTAAACATAATCAACAAACAGAACCAATTCTTTTATTTACAAACAAAGTTACTGGTTTAGGAAATCGAATGAGGACTTTTGCGTCACCTTGTATATGTTTCAGCAGCTTGTATATGTAGGTAATATGTTAGGGTATCGTTAATCTATCCACGTACACTCCATCTCACTTGATTACGAACAGGCAGTTTTTTGTTTTAAGATTAGGATTGAAGGGTTTATATTATGTTTATATTGTAAAAAAAAAAAATGGGATTAAGTTGATAAATGCAACTTTTATGACGCTTTTCCAAAAAGGCCATAAAATTTACATGTTTTTTTTGTCTCACTTGATTACGAACAGTAGCTAAATCTACCTTTTAGAAGCTTAAAAGGTAAAAAAAACAATACAAAATTTGTTTGTATAAATAAATGCTGGTTTTATTCAAAGAGCAGCAATAGTTTTTAGTAATGGATACTACCTCCTGATCGCTGAATCACTTCAAGTAGCCTGCTGTGTAGAGATTCATAGAGTGCTGTCAATAATCTAGCGAAATTTCGAACCAGGCTCGTTTTATGGCTTCAATAATCTCTTCCGTTTCGTCATATTGCCTTCCTCCTTCTTGAAAGCCAACCCCACACGTTTACCATGGTGTTCAGGTCGGGTGAATATGGCGGCCATGCAAGCAGGCTTTTGTTGTCCGTGCGGTATGTATCGGTGCATTGTCTTGTTGGAAAGTCCATCGCTGTCCACCAAATATCTCCGAAAACTGTGGAGAAGCTCTTTCCAGTATCGATTTGTAAGTGATTGCCGTCATTTTGGATCTTTGGAAATCCAGCTCCACAGTTCCGTAATAGCTTATTGCTCCCCATACCATTACACCACCTCCTTTGCTGTGCCGCCTTTGAAGATGTATTTCTTCTTTTCTCAAATCATTGAAATAACATCTGTATCCATCAGGTCCGTCCAAATTAAATTTTTTTTCATCAGAAAAGACGACGGTATGCCACTCTCGATTCCACCTGATGTGACTTGTTGCAAAATCAAGCCACTGGATTTTACGTACCGCATTCAATGGTGGTTTCCTCTTCATTTTTTCATGGCGAATATGGCTGGCCTTCTGTATCACACGATGAACAGTCGATCTGCTAGCTGTAACTCCAGTTTCTGCCTTAATTTTACTTACGGAGAGCCTTGAATTTGAAGCAACTCTCAGTATGGCCCGCCTTTCCTGACAAGTTGTTGCTTTGCTGACACTTCCCCTTGCGGTTTTTTCCATACTTTTCCGGGTCCTTAATAAAGCTGTGTACAACAGTGGCGCCTCTTCCAATCTTGCTGGCTATGAAACGGATGGATTTTCCTTGTTCCCGGTAACCTTGGTTAATGTCTTTCCTTTACCCATAGTTGTGGATTGTATGAAGTTATTTTTTGAACTAAGCTCCCTAATACTCTAAGTATCCTTTTATTTGATTTAAAACATGGTAACAGGTAGATTTAGCTACTATTCGTAATCAAGTGAGACAAAAAAATCATGTAAATTTTATGACCTTTTTGGAAAAATCGTCATAAAAGTTGCATTCATCAACTTAATCCCTTTTTTTTTACAACATAAACATAATATATCCTTAATTCCTTGTGCAATTGGTTTTTCCCAGATTAGCGAAGGGTTTGAAAAATATCGTAAAATTAAAACAAAAAACTGCCTGTTCGTAATCAAGTGAGACAGAGTGTAATATGCATTGTTAAATATAAATAAAGAATTTAGTAGAGAAATCAAAACCTAAAGTTTGGATCGCGATAATTTGTTCGCAGGTCGCACCGTTTTCGCGATATTCGCACTCGAAAATGACTTCAAATAACTTCAGGGTAGATTTAAGCATTTTTTAAACGCCATAAAGAATTCGGTATATATTTTGAAGAGAACTTCGAAACCTAGAATTAGCGAGATATTCGCAATTGACAGCGATTTTTTAATTAACTTATATTTTTGAAAATTTAAAAATTCCATCTTGTAGAAAATTTCAAAACTCAATTTTCCTATTTGGACCGTAATAGTTTTTATTTTTGCAGTTGGATATTTTGGAACACCTTCAATTTTCGAAAATGTTGAAAACTTCAAAACCTGACATTTCTACCGTAGAATTTTTGTTGGATGCACCGTTTCCGAGATATTTGTCGTGAAAACAGATTTTCATTAATTGGAATCCGATATTAAAATTTAATGTGAACGCCATATTTTTCATAAACGAATTTCGCTACGACACCGGGGAAAAAAAACCGTGTATGTAACGAAACTATCGCGGAAATTTCCCGTTGCTTAAGCGAATTAGATTATGGGAACTTTGATTTAGGCACACATTTTTTGTGCACAAAATATAAAAAAGAAAGTAGCTATGCAGATACAAACGCACTCTATGTTAACCTTAGTACGAGACGAGCACATGCCATTCTACTCATTTCAGACATTTATTTGTAAGTTAAATGTTTTCGTGGGATTCTTTGAAGGAAGATGGAAGGTTCAAGTACTCATGGGCTCCTATGGACGAGCGGGCACTGCCGAGAAACCAGGTAGAGCAAATATAAATGCTACTAATTCCTTAAGAGACCCACCGAGTTATTCCATAAACAATTCTTTATTTAAGCATATCATTGTTAAATGGTCACTAAATATATCGTACTCATTGCATCCGATCGACATATTAATTATCCTATCCAGGATTCCCGCCCCATAGTTCAAATCGCCAACATCGACTTTCTCTACAAAAGATACCCAGCCTCGTTAACTTCCAAGTGCCATTGATCAAATTAAAATTCCATTAGCATTTGTCTCCTCTCTTGGTCTTGGTCTTGGTCTTGGTTTTGGTTTTGGTCTCCTTACCAGAGATACTCATCGCGGATTTCCATTTGTTTGGTAGAGATCCCTTGATTCTGTGTGCCCCCAGAGTCGAGTTCCGATTTTCCCACCAATTTCACTCTCATTGTTTGAGTGTGTGTCGCTGCATTAAACTCACTTTCAGAAATAACCCGTTCCGCTCTCGACAACTCTCATTTTCCACCGGCCGGATAATTGGTATTGTACCTGCACCAAAGCATCGTCCGTCTGGGGGGCAAGTACTCCCATAAACCCAGTGAAGCGGCAGCTTGCAGAAATACCTCAGCACCAACAACAACCGGCAGTGGAAGTACACGTATTTGGTTAACTGGGGCGACCTTCAAAGAAAGTGTAACCGCGCACAATGCCTGTTGCGGTACGTGAAGTGCACAGCATCGTGGAGCATCATCAGTAATCAGTAGCGGCATGGCGTATTTGAAACAATGGACATATTACTGGCAAAAGTTGGTCACCGGCATTGGTGGACAGTTTAATTTGTTTTTTTTTCTTTTACCTGGAATCAGGTAAAAGTAACTCAATCAGCTGAGAGGAATTTGCCATGGCATTCTGTCCAAATAGCAGTCATCTGGGAGACGTACAGATAAAAGTGAAATTGAGAAATGGAGAAGAAAAATCGAGAGTCAATATGACCGCTCCATATTGGCCCAGGGCTTCAGGTGCTTATATCATTATTTATATATTTCGGAGTCTGATTAAATGATAAACGGCAAGTAGACATGCACGCAGGATTTAGGACCGTCCAAACGGGATCTTGTACGTGATTTTGGCTAAGAAAGAATGAAAGGTGAAGTGATCATCAAGATCAGGCATGACAGAGGAAAGTAATCTTTCGGATGATGTGAGCTTAGCTCCGGCAGGAAGTGCACTTGCTTACGCGTCTAAAGAGGTGCAGTTCATGTTATTTTAGCAACAGAGATATATCAGAAAGACAAGTTTGGTGTTTGCACTTTTGATAAGAAGATATGAAAGGTATGATCTCAAAGGCCCATAGAGATATGATGAAATTGAGCCACCCTTCGACAGCGTCAGTCGTCATCCCAGAAGGAATTGATTTAAATCTGCCGGCCCTTAAGGAAAATTAAATGCAGCCTGACCTCAACCCTACAGAAGAGAAGAACGTTAAAATTAAAAATACGTACGTAGTACGAACTGTTGGATAAATATCTACGGTGATGGTGGCTATGAAAAGCTGGAAAAAAGAAATTATAATACTTTTTTACTACTTTTCTATCCCGATTCCGAAAATGTAACAAACTCTGCTTACCTGTGTAGAATTTGTTTATTACTGCAAATAAACAAAATTAAATTTGTTTGTAAACTGTTGAAGTAATTGCTTCGAATGAGTAGAATGGCACGTGCTGATCTCAGCTTAAGGTTAACATGGGGTGCGTGTGTCTGCCTAAATTGTATATTGAGCAGCTGCGGTGCTTTTATATGGAAAGGAATTGTGCACAAAAAATGTGTGCAAAATTGGCATAATATAATTCGCTTGAGCAATGGGAAATGTACCTTTAGATTGCAGTTACTAGAAATCGGTTTTATCTGAGAATATCCTCAAAAGTGCTTTAAAAAAAAAGGAAATGATTCCAGTCAAAATTATACGATTTGAAATTCTCTACAAATTTTTTTAAAAATACTCTTAAGTTGACGTCCTGCGAACAATTTGTATTCTTTGAAATTCTGTTAATAGAAAAATCATTGTTCAGTTAGAATATTTTGCAAAAGGAGCATCCTAATTGAAATATTATTTCGTTCGAAATTTTAGGCTCCGAAATACTGTCCAAGATAGATGCTAAATTCTTACTGCTTTTGGAAAAGTGTAGCTGTGCAAACTTTCAAAATATCCTAACCCAAAAGTTGGAAATCATTTTAGAGTGTAAATATCTAGAAAACGGTGCGTCGTATGAAAAATATTGTTACGACAGAACTATAGGTTTTGAAATTCCCTGAAAGATGGAAAATGGCCGAATTTTGCTGAATTTTCCATAATTGTAGGAATACATCAAAAATATCAAACTTTACCCCGAAGTTATTGAAAATCGTTTTTGAGTGAACTAATTATTGGGATCCAAATTTTAGGTTTTTAATTCTTCTACAAGTTGGGTACCGGATTTAAACCCTTTGCAAAAATTATATTTAGTAGCAATGCGGTGAAAGATTGCATCTGAAAATTGAGTGTTTCTTTGTACGAATTAATTTAAATAATTTATCCTTTGCCTGAAAAATTATTGCTTAATGAATGGTAAAACTTATGTGAGTTTTGATAAGGAATATTTTAATATTTAATAACTGCTTCCTTGGTATTCGGAAATTGCGGGAAATTATGTAATTATTTCTGAAAGCCAACAAACTCATCTTTCCATATCAGGTCAAAATAAACACTTTTAATTCCGCATGTCCATCTGTCCGTATATCGGTCTCTCTTTCGTCTCTCTCACACTTCTAATTGAAGAACCACTAAACAGATTTCAATGAAATTTGGTACCTGCCCAAAGAAGGGAACTCCACTTAGGAGGCTTCTGTTTCAACGACCTGAATAATCTGAATAAAATAGACGTTAGGGACCTTCTACGCTTCATCAGAAGCTCCAAATGGTTCAAGGAGTAGGCTAGAGTCCGCGTCCCAATCCCTTGTGATATCACAATGGACCTACGAGTATTACTGGTCTAAGTGTGTTGGCTTTTTTTGCTGACAGCCACCTCAACCTAACTTAACCTAACCTAGTATCTAGTTCCGGCTTAGTATGTATCTACAGATTGTAGACGGACCTTCTTCTTCTTCTTCTTACGGCGAAGTTATGATCCGGTGTAGAAGGATCACAACCCTTCCACTTTATTGCATCCCTACTGGTCCGCCTGTGGGGTTTTCCGGTTTGACCTCAGAAAGTACAGGCAGGCTTCTCGGTTTCGGATCACTTCGTCACTGAGACCAATCGAATGCCGGTGTTTTTGCATTTGTGTGATCCAGTTGTTTTTTGGTCTACCTTTTTTGCGCGATTGCGTAGGAACGTTGATTGACATTGCCTTTTTGACGGGGTTTGAAGGATCTCTCCTTTGAACATGACAATATCAACTGAGCCGGTCGTGCTCTATCTTGCTTGTGATGGGTTCTTTTCATCTTTTCTTCAAGCTCGTAGCTGCGACCTTTCATACTTCCAAGGTTCCAACTCGTGACTCTTAGGTTAAGCCGTCGAATAGCTTTGACCCGAGCATTTCTGCTCGTCCCAGGATCACAGACATGCGTAGCATTGGTAGTGCCTGGCGGGGTAGTGCTTTTCTTTTTAGCGTACTTTTCCATAATGCTAGGGTTTAAGCGTTTTTTTGGTTTTGACACGTGCATGCTTCTGATTTTTTGATTTATATTTGATCTTACTTTTACAACACCGGTGATCTCCAGTCGTGTCAACCCACCGATTCGCATGCACACTTGCGGGAAAGTTTTAAGGTGATATATGTGTCGCTAGGCTCACCTGGATATTTTAAAAATTGTCTAGATGTGATTTTCCCCTTAGTCGCCTTCTACGATAAGCGCTATGTATTTGTGGGGGGTGCTGCAGTGATATTCTTAACCCGTCACTGCACGGGGACCTAAATAGAAATATGATTAAGTGGTGGCAAAATATAGGAGATTGAGTGCTAAAACTTATCAAATATTGTGATTGCCAATTGCTGTCTTTTTTTTTGTTTTTGATGCACCAATGGATGTGGGAATCTTATAAAGATACTAGTAGCCCAGGCTACCAGCATGCACGATTTGCAAACCCGAATAATCGATGCCAAGAGTGCGACTATGTACTAAGACATACCGTGCACACTTCTCCACTCTCCCCGCTGGACTACCATTAGGTATTGCTTCGCGGGGCTGGTTAGCAACTTATGCTACGAGTATATCATCTGCATTTGAGGTTTCGGCTTTTCTTAGTCTTTGGACTCTTCTCAGCTCGTTCTGTACGCTCGTTATGAAGGTACAGGTCTCCAGCACAGCGATTCATCCGCTGACCTGGTCATCAAGCTGTGGGCTTAGCAGGTTAATTTTTCCTCTGTAAAGCGCATGCAGTGGAACACTGCGTGCTCTGCATCTTCCTCTTCATCTGAGCGTTCTGGGCATTTTAAAGGAATTTTCCAAATCCCAGAGCACTCAGACTCGATTTTTTGCCCATTTTACAAGGTGATGCAAAAGTAATGACCCTATTTAAATTGTCTATGATTTGTACAAATGGAGTCTCCTGTCATGGTAATATTGATAGTCGAATGGAACGCTATACTCCTTAAGAACGTGAAATAATTGTGTCGATTTTTTTTGCGACATAAAGAACGTAACGTGAATTTCGTCAAAGATTCCCCACTGTTCGGCACCGAGCTTTGACACAATTCTACGCCAAGCCGCATGCCTCGAAGAGACTGGCTTAAAATGAGATAGGGTAAGGTCTGGCAGACCAAGAACAGGCCGTTCGGTCGAAAATATTGATGCTGTGCGCCAGGATGTGAAAGAGTGTCCAGAAACATCAATGAGAAGACGGGCCACGCAATTGGTTCTAGGAGTTATTTGCGGCATATTTTGGTAAAAAACTTGAAGATGTTTCCGTGTAAAACTCAGATGGTGCGTCAGTGGCTACCCGCAGACCACCAATCCCATCCGGAATAGAGACAGCGCATCATAATCCTCAACCATGAAGAGGAATTTTTCGTTCAAAATTAATCATGAGTGACGAAGGATATGCCAACAACCAGAATACTCACTTTTTGGATATTGGAAAATATTAAAAATTGTGTGGTGCGGCGTCTATGCTGAAAGTGTGGTTGGGCCCTACTTTTTCGAAGGCTCTGCTGGCAATGCGATAACTGTCAGTGACTAGCACTACAGAACTATGTTACGTGAATTTTTGATGTCCGAATTGCATGAATTGGGGTTGGAACACATGTAGTTTCAACAAGACGGTGCCACTGCACATAGAACGAGCAACACAATAGACTTAGTGAAGGTCACTTTCCAGGCCGTGTTATCTCCTGTTTAGGCTATTTGCATTCTCCCGCAAGATCACCCGATCTGACCATTCCAGACTACTTTCTTTGGGGTTATTTGAAGTCATTGGTCAATGTGAATAAGCCACAGACTCTCGCAGCTCTGAAGGACAACTTTAGATAAGAAATAGAGAAAATATCGGCGGTGTTCAGAAAGGTGATGGAAAATCCCATAAAAATGGGTCAAATTTTCGCAAAAACTGGAGGCCAACATTTAAACAGTATCATCTTCAATACTTAATGGAAGAAAATCTAAGGTCCAAATAAAAATAATAAAAAATAAAATCATGGTTTTTTAATTTAGAAAAAAAGTTACAGGTAAATTAAATTGTATCATTACTTTTGCGCCACCTTGTATGTATCTATATACAAGTGTATCTTCGGTGTCTATTTTGTACGTTTAACTAGCGTCCTAATTACATATGTACATATGTGATTTTCCCCAACAGGAATTGTCGCCCTGGGCTTTGACATAGGTGCTTTGACATAGGTGCTTTGACATAGGTGATACAAATATTAAGATCAAGTCGTTACTATTCATTACTTGAATGCGGTTCTACGTATCTATTGGGTCGCGGATTAGATATTTTGCTTAACCAATATGTGGACACAAATCGCAATCACACTCCAGACAACAGTGTTTTACGAAGACCACTTAAGTTTACTAACCCTTTTGCTATCCCTAGACACTAAAGCAGCGTTTATCTTTCACTTCGAAAATAT
The DNA here is from genome assembly GCA_963082735.1 of Pocota personata. Classification (NCBI taxonomy): domain Eukaryota; kingdom Metazoa; phylum Arthropoda; class Insecta; order Diptera; family Syrphidae; genus Pocota; species Pocota personata. Next base: position 20,320,350 of record OY720431.1, read on the forward strand.
ATTTAGCCTTCATCTTGTTCTGATTGCAATGTTTGCAAACAATATCAACCGACTTCGCAGACACAGATTAGATTTAATAAGGGAATACTGCATCGGTTATTTATGACAGCTTATCTCTTATCAGGAACTTGTTCATTACACCCAGATACTGGACGATAAAAAGCAAATATTTGGATATGCAACTTTAGCACTTGAAGAACTCAGCTAAAGAAGTACCCATGAGTATATAAGCCACCTGCCGAGACCATAAGGTATACAAGTTACCATTGAACATTTCAACTGAACAAGGTAAAGACATACCATAGTCTTGGATAAGAAATTTTAATTAATTTTCCTTTTTTTTTATTTTACAGATGAAAATCCTTCTGCTTCTCTCGTTAGCCACATTGGCGTGCTCAGCTAGGCTCTACATCAATCGACCGGTATACATCCTTGAGGTACTACGTGAAAGAACGCTGGCCGATGACTTCAGGGATCTGAAGGCACTTTTACCCGAACAGAAACTGGAAGATCTCTTCCGCAGATATTTGCTAGGTGATGCAGAATTTCAGGGTATTATTCGTTACCTAGGCAGTCAGGATGTCTACAGGGCTATCGAGCTGATTCGAGCTCAACCCGAAATAAAAGGACTGAGCGCATGGCTGCAACAGCAACTCCAATCTCGTCCCCTTGATAGTATTTTCGAAGATGATAGCTCAGAAGAATTGTATCAGATTCTCAATCGCACACCTGCTGGACAGGATGAACTTCGTGGTTATAAAGGTTTTCTGTTGGAATTTTTGGCTATCTATCCTAGGCAGGAAATAAGAAATCTCATTCGTGATAAAGTTGCTGCTAATGGAGTATTTACTGAGTTCTGGAATAAGCTAGTCGCATTGAAGCCTGTGTATGAGAGGATCTTAAGATTGCCAGAGGTACGCAAGGTTATCGACAATTTGCGTGGACTTGGTGTCGATACTGCACAATTGGATCGATTGATTCGTGAGGATTTCGGCTGGAAGATTGGAGGTAATCAACAAATCGAAGGAAATAAATTTGGTAGACTCCCTGCAAAGAAACCAGAAGGTGCTCTTGCTGATCCCGCTCCGATCATTCCAGTTGCTTGAAATAGATTGCGCGTACATTTTTTTTTATAAACTTATAATCACAGCTAATAAATAGAGGTTGCAAATTAGTTTTTATTGTTTGGCATATATTAGTGTTGACGGTTGACTCTTATGAAGTTTAACTAAAAAACAGATTTTAGGCTCTAATAAGATCAGAAGAAAACTTGTTGGTAAGGTTTTGAATAGTGCACTTTTGTTTGGTGCACTTTTGTTTGGTTAACCACAAAACCATTTTCTCATGCGTAGAAAAGTAAATTAAACATTTTCGAAAATTCAAATAGACTGCGCATGAAAAATTACCTATAAACACCAGTGGGATGGGAATCTAACATCATGAGGACATCATCTGTAGTTGGAAAGTCTTCGCAGATGTATACAAACATATCCTGTGAAGTAAGAATTGCGCTGCTTCTTTCAGATCATAGACAACATAGAGAACACAGCCTTTACTTTTTGAACTAGGCTGCTACCAACCAGCTTGGTCACCTAAAGTAATACATCCACCAAGATACGAAACATTTTGTACACTCTAGGCTGTGCAGTAACGCTTTACTTGTGAAGTTAACCAGTTTTACTGACAACTGGCTGAGAATTTTGATTTTGGCGGAGTTTAACTGCAGCGCCACCACTCAGGTGTCTATTATCAAGCCCAAGTGGATACTAGTTACAGGTCTATAATTCCTTCTGATAGAAGTCAAACAAAGTCGCTTCTCATTCAGAAAACACTCCACTGGTCACCACTAAAGAGTGGTAAAGTAAGCCACTCTCAGCCTTACCGAAAAAGCCCTGTCTGTCGTTGTGTTTGTTTGAGTCATTTGATTGCAGCAATGTTCTCATTCTTGCAGAGAGTTGCAATTCGGAACCTGAAGATTGGTATATGAACAAGTCACAGACTCTCGCAGCCCCGAAGGACAACATTAGATAAGAAATAGAGAAAATATCGGCGGAAGTATTGAGAAAGGTGATGGAAAATTCCATAAAAATGGTTGAAATTTCCAGATCGGTATCGTAGTCAATGAAAGCGATATATCCCCAAGATACCAGTAACTCTGTACACTGTAAATCTGCTACCTAGCAATGCTTTACTTTACTTCTGAGATTGACCAGTTGTCAGTAAGGCTGAGAATATTAGTCTTAGCGGAGTTTAACTGCAGTCCCACCAGTTTTGCGTCTTTACCAAGCCCAAGTGGACACTTGGTGCAGGTCCATAAATCCATCCGCTTCGCAGCAAGAAAACTTTCCACTGATCACCTCTAGAAAAAGTAATGGTAATAGTAAGCCACTCTCAGCCTTACCATCAAGTCCTGTCTGTCGTTGTGTTTGTTTTGAATCATTTGATTGCAGCAATGTTCTCATTCTTGCAAAGAGTTGCGATTCGAAATCTGGAGTATTGGCATCGAATAGCTCTTCCTCACTTTGAGGTATACCACTGGACGAGGAAAATGCTTAATCCGTCTTCATAGCTGATCTGCCGTCAGCAGAAAACCATCAAAGCCCGTCATCGGCTCTTGACTTAATCTTTATTCACCTTCGCCTACTCTGGTCGATGACAGCAAATGTGAAGAGGGAAGCAGACGTCGTTGGGCTGAAAATTAACTCGGCAAAAACAAAAATGATCAGCCTAGGACCAAACTCATCAACTCATATATGCATTGCTGGACAAACGGTTGAGAGAGTAGAGAGTTTCCAATACCTTGGGAGTATTGTCTCAACCGATGGCGGAACTGAACTGGATATAGCCAGCCGAACGTTCCAACGTTGAATCCGTGCTGCTATATGGATGTGGTACCTGGAGAGTGACCGTCACGAGGAAGCTGCAAACGTTTGTCAATAGGTATCTACGTTACATCTGAAGGATATTCTGGCCAAACCGTATCTCTAACGAACAGCTTCATCAGAGAACGGGCAATGAACCTATAGGTACAACCATACGACGACGAAAGTGGCAGTGGACTCTCCGAAAGGGTGACAGGTCCATAGCTAACCAAGCGATGCAATGGAACCCGCTTCCCAGGATGGCAGGATACGCGGCGGTCCTAGGAGTACGTGGAGCAGAACAGTTGAGAAGGAAGCACGGCAACTGGGAAAGAGTTAGGGAGAGCTGAGGCACATTTCCAGAAATCGCACACGATGGCGCGTAGGCGTTGTAGAGGCCCTAGGACCCACAAGAGGATACAGGACATAAGGAAGGAAGGAGGGACTCTGGTCGATCACGGCGCATACTACTCTGAACTTACCTTATATTCATGCAGTACTGAGACTCAAGTTCGTTTCTGCTTTAAGTCATTTCCTCTCATCCATCAGTCCACATCTATTTGTAGACAACCACGTGCTATGGGCTCTTTCTTTGTGGTCTCTAGATAGTATCATACTTCTTGTTGCATTTTTCCACCTATATTTTTCACTGTTGGTCTCTGCGGTGTTCGTGCACTATATTCAGATGTATACAGAACGGAACTATAAGCCTCCATTAGGTTTTGGTCTTTTTCCATATCAATGCCGGGTTCATGTTTATTTCGGATATCTGAATTAATATTCTTAAGCCGTCGAAGGATAACCATATGTGAAAACTTTTTGAAGCCTCTCTGCAGATCAGTCGACACACAAATGATTTTATGACAAGCATTGAGCTCGTACATGGTGCCACCTACATATGGCACAACTGTTGGTGTTGCAAAAATTCACAAACCACCCACGGTTGTTATTGCGGTTCCTTAAAGAATAAATGTTACTCGCAGGCAGGCTTAAAGCCTACCTTCTTACTGCAAATCGCGTTAAGTATATTACCTATAGTTTTAATGTCGAATACGAATGCTGGATTGAGGAGCTTTTCATGGGAATTATACTCCTGGGTGTTTATCAGATATTCACAAGAGTTGGTGTCGTAATATATTATTTTATTATATTTTTTTGGATTCGATCCTGCTCACAAATTCGTCCTTAAGTATGGCGGTCAATCGTTGAAAGTTGTCCACGATATGAGGATTTTGCATGCGTTAACTCCGGTGTTGCGTTTTAACTTTTTGCTTTCGAATTGGCAATACTTTTTACCGCGATAGCCAATTTGACAGCTGACAGCTGATTTGTGCTCAGTTTGGTTTGCCATTTCACCATGAGTAGATTTACGGCATAACAGCGCTTGAAAATTGTGCAAATTTATTTCGAAAATCGTGGTTCAGTTCGCGGAACTTACCGTTTGCTAAAATCATTTTACGGTCACCATAATTGTCCATCCGAGGAAGTAATTCGAACAACCATTCGCACCTTGCATACTCTAATTGATAATACGCATCCACAGAGACGTCGTAAAGTGCGAACCGAAGATGTTACTACTGTAGAGCGTAGTATTGAGCAGGACGGGGCGAAAACGAGATTGCGATGAGGCTGATATTTAGCAAAATTGCCGCATTTTTAGTGAAAAAAATTAACAAGCCATTATTGAGACGCCGTTATATCCACAAAAAGTCACTATTTAGTGTGCTTTATGGACTGGTGGAATAATTGGTCCATATTTCTTCAAAAATGATGTCGGCCAGAACGTTACAGTGAATACAGAGCGCTATAGATCCATGATTACTAACTTTTTCGTTCCCCAATTGAATGGTATTAATGGTAGAGCTGTGGTTTCAACAAGACGACGCAACATGCCACACATTGCGCCGCAATCAAGTTATTGAAAGAAACATCGATGAGCGCATAATTTCGTGTAATGAATCTGAAAATTGACCTCCAAAAACGTGTGATTTAACAACTTTGGATCAAATTAACTAATTTCAACTAAATTTACACTTCAACGGGACAAATGAGCCCCATTAATACAGTTTCTATGCCATAAGCTATGTCTATCATTTGATTTTATGCAATTCACATCTCACACACTATACAAAGGCTCATTCCATAGACGCACAATACTCGATACTTCTCCATTGGATAACATAAAAGTGAAACTTGACCCCCAGAGTACTTGTGAGCGTGATTTATGCGCTAACATCACTTCCCCCAAAAGCCAAAGGAACTAACACTCAAAGCAAGATTGACAGATGGAGCAAAACATCGACCAGCATTAGCATGACCAGTTGATTGACGCTGATGATCATGCTGCATTTACAGCAGGAGTTCACTGTTTCACAGTGGCCATCACGATAAGGGAATACACATCTCCTCCAGCTACAACTACGACGATTGTGAGCACTGCGCCTGCGACGATTTAAAAAGTGAAACTCTTCTACATCGACCATTACCGAAACTGCAACAAGGGAGATGGATTTATTGAGCGAAGACACACTCGCGCGGTTGATTGGCATTACGCTGCTGGAGATTGTATGTAAATCTATCTTGCAATTTGAAGACTTTGTAAGTGCGTTGCAAACCGATATCGGTATGTGGTAATCTATCGAAAAGTTTTATTTACTAGGACTTTTCCTCTTCCTAGGGAAAGACTTTCCATTGTTTGAACTTTTTGTTGTAAGAAGTTGTACTATTGGTACTCGTATGTACGATGACGAAGTTACATTGTGAGGCTTTCATTCATTCATTTTGCAGAAAAACTTAACGAAGCCTTCCTCAACTATCGAAGATGCTTTAGAAGCTGCTTATTCATATATTTACAATGCTTTAGCATTCTTAGTATAGGTGATGAACAAAGCACACTTTGGGTGACTCTTCATCAAGCTAAATTACAGTAAAGTAGCAAAAACTAAAAATTAATTTATATAGAGTGAAGGTTATTAGCCGAGGATACACAGCTACTGGCAAGGCCTTAGGTTAGGTTAGGTTGGAGGGAAGTGCATCTAAGTGCTTATCACGGGGGTCCATTGTGTTTCCTTTTTTGTTGTGTGGAACCTATATTTAAAGCCTTTAGCTTGCGGTGGGTTCTGTAGCAAAACAGCCTAAATTCTTTATGAAGCCTATCATGTTCCTAAGTGGAACTTGTACGTGATCCCCTAGTTCATCAAAAAGCCTGTTTCCCATATGATGGAGGAAGTTTTGGGCAATCACATAACAAGTGTTTGATGGTTTTTGTCTCCTCTATATCTTGACAGCTCCTGCAGTAGTAGGGAGTGTTAATGACTAGTTTAGAAGCCATTTCCCCTATCGCACAGTGTCCTGTTATTGCGCTTATCATGATGCGAAATTTTTTTTATTCGTCGCCAATAGGCTTTTTGTTTTGTTTTCATCCACTGTAGGCCACAAGCTTCGAGATATGACACAGTCGCTTCTGGCGGACAATGCGTAGTTGATCAGTTCTCTTGCTTTTAGGTCTATTTTCCTTTTAGTTCTACTGATATCCGAGTATGTTGAAAATCCAATGCTGATTCCTTTGTAGCTAGTTCATCTGCTGTCTCGTTTCCTTTTATATTGCTATGCCCAGGAACCCAGCAGAGAGCTACGTCATTCTATCCAACGTGTTACGGCATCTGGAAACTGTTAACGATCTGACTTCCACGCAGTCTAGTGCTTTGATTGCCGCTTGACTATCCACGAAAATTGCAATCTTTGAGGGATTTAGTTTTTTGCTTTGTATAGTCTGTGCAGCCTTATCAATGGCGAAGACCTCAGCCTGAAATATGCTACAATCATCCAGGAGTTTGTACGAGTGGTTGATTTTAAGTGAGTCGTAAAAAACTCCGGAGCCAGTTCCGATATCCATTGGAGACCCTTCGGTGTAGAGCTGAATGTGCTATACATTAATTAATGTGTTGGAGTCCCACTCTTGTCTTTTGGGAATAAAAGTGGAGTAGTTCTTGTCGAAATCTATGTACGGTGTGATATAATCTATTGTTCTGTCGAGATCGGTTTTACTATACCTGTTGAGTATAGATCCGTGTCCACAGCAGGTTTGCTTCCATGCGCCCGATTGTTTGAGACGATTCGCACTTTTAGCAGCTATGCATCGTATGTATCGTATCTAGAGGAGGGATATCTAGCATAATCTCTAAACCCGCTTGTGGTGTTGATCTCTGTGCTCCTGTTATGTTTTTGCATGCTAATCTTTGTACATTTGTGAGTTTTTTAAGGTAGCTGGTTTTATCTGTTGCATTCCACCATACAATAATTCCGTAGGTAAGGATGGATCTGACAATAGCCGTGTACATCCAGTTAACCATGGACGGACGCAGACCTCATTGTTTACCAACGTTTTTCTTGCACGCGTAGAATGCGCAAAGTGTTTTCTTCATTCTTTCGTCCGTGTTCTTTTTCCAGGTGAGCTTCGAATCAAGGACGGTACCGAGATATTTAGCTTCTATTGGTAAACAGAACCAGTTCGGTTTTAGTCTGATTTATACTTAGACCGTTTTGTTCTGCCCAGGAGGACAATTATTTTAGTGCAGATTCCATGAGGTTACTGATTGTAGAGGCGTTTTCGAGAAAGCAGATTTTATACAAAATATTTAAATCATGTCGGAATTGATTTTGTTGAAATTCAGCTAAAACTGTTGTTGTCCCACAAAATTGTCTAAATCGGAAAAAGTGAAGGTGTTACCAAATTTTGATAAAATTTGGGTCTTGAGTTAACAGTTAAGTCAGATAAGTAAAGGGTGTCCTAAAATGCACGCAAGATTTGAATTTTGAGCAATTTGTGCGGTAAAGTGTTGCCAACGAAAAAAAAAAACAGCGTGACAGCTGACAGTTCAGGATTATTAAAAATGGAGTGCTACACGAAAGAACAACGCGTTTTCATCAGTGAGCAATATTTTACAAACAAAATATGGTCGGAATAGTGATTTAACTTCATCAACTGTGAAGAGATTAATTCGAAAATTCAGGGAGACTGGATCAATTAGTGATATTTAGACACACTGTCCGTCCTTCAACAAGTCGTTCAACACAAAACATGGAAGCAGTTCATGAGAGTGTTGTTGACACTCCATGAATAGCACCGTAGTCAAGAATTGGACATTTCGAGAAGCTTTTTACAGCATATTCTAACGAGAGATCTCCATCTTCATGAATACGAAGTGCAACTGACTCAAGAACTGAAGCTTACTTACCACGCACAGCGAAGAGAGTTCGTTGAATGGATTATGGAACAACAACAAGTGGATGCTGATTTTTCAAACAAAATCATCTTCGGCGATGAGACTCATTTTCATCTCGATCAAATCTTAATCGTCAAAATTGTCGAATTTGGGGTTCAGAAAATCCACGAGTGATTGTTGAGTGACAAATGCATCCACAACGTGTCACTGTTTGGTGCGGATTTTGGGCTGGAGATCGGACCATTCTTCCTTGAAAATCGGACCAATCTTTGAAAATGCGGTTGGTCAGGCTATAACAGCTAATGATGCTCGCTATCGCGATATGATAATCCAATTTTTTGTCCCTAAATTGCAGGATATGGCTGTGGACGACATGCGGTTTCAAACACGGTGTCACATGCCACACAGCCCGAGAAACAATTCAATTACTGCATGAGTCATTTCCTAGTCGTGTAATTTCCAGTTTTGGTGATCAGAATTGACCGCCCAGATCATGCGATTTAACGCCGTTGGACTTTTTTCTTTGGGGTTTTTTGAAGTCTAAGGTATATGCCAACAAGCCCTCGGCCACCCACGCCTTCAAGGAGCAAATTGAGCACTGTATCAATAAAGTTTAGCCACATTTATGCAAAACGGTTATGAAGTTTCAGCAAAAGAAGTCGTATGTGCCAGAAAAGCTGTGGAGGCAATTTACCTGTTATGCTATTCCATACATAACCCTGCACTGTAAACTTTATGATTCAATAAGACATGTACTATTTTTAATTAAAAAGGTGTGTTTTCTATCAAAATGACTTCTTGTGTGAATTTTGGGACACCCTTTAGATGGGTTTACCCTAAAAGAGGGTCTTTCAAATTTTTCAGATTTTTAGCGTTAATACTTTCGGCGATAGAGGGGGCCTCGATTTTGCCTTGGTTTTTCAGTTTTTTTGTTCAACAAATTTTATCCGAAATATTGTTTACATATTCGATCTCCCGGGAATTTTGGCTGTTAGTTGATATGTATGTCGCATGTGGGGGTGGAAATTCTTTTCTCGGGGTATATTATGCCCCTAAAAGTACTACTTACTTACTTAACGGGCTCCCGACCCCTGAAGAATCTCTGCCTGAGACACTGTAGCCTTCCATCCTCTGCGATCTCGGGCACGTTGCTTCCAGTTATCCAGACCAAGCGCTCTGGCATCCGCGATGGCTTGGTCTTTGAAACGGAGGTTCTGTCTTCCTTGTTGTCTCGAACCTGGCGGCTGGGATTCGAAGATCCTCTTAGCTGGAGCATTATTGTCCAATCGCTCGATGTGGCCGAGCCAATGTAGTCGACGTATTTTGGCCTTTTGGACTACATCCACATCTTGGTACAACTCATAGAGTTCGCGGTTGTATCTTCTCCTCCATTCGCCCTCCTCGCACACAGGACCAAAAATCCGCCGAAGAATTTTTCTTTCGAAGAAGCCCAGTATCAGCTCTCCCTTCCTGCTTATCGTCCAGCACTCGGCGCCATAAAGCAGAACTGGCAGGATAAGGGTTCTGTAGAGCATACATTTTGTCCTTCGAGTTAGGAGTTTTGAACCCAATTGTTTTGCCAAACCGAAGTAGCAGCGGTTTCCTAGGGTAATTCTTCGGATCTCCACTAGGATGTCATTTGTGGAGTTCATGTTTACGCCGAGGTAGATAAACTCCTTAACTACCTCGAAATTGTTGCTATCAATAGTGACGTTCTGTCCTAGGTGGTGGTCAGATGCTTGTTTGTTTGTTGATAGCATGTAATTAGTCTTATCCTCATTTACTACAAGACCAACAAATTTCGCCTGTTCTTCAATCGCCGTAAAAGCCTCTATCACGGCACGCTGGGAGCGACCGATGATGTCGATATCGTCTGCATATCCCAGTAGCTGGACGGATCTGTAGAAGATAGTGCTTTCCGTGTTGACACCTGCCCTGCGCACTATCTGCTCTAACACGAGATTAAAGAAGTCACATTATAGTGCGTCTCCTTGCCGAAATCCGGTGCATGTTTGGAATAGTTCGGAGGAACTACTTCCAAATTGCACGTTGCAGCGCGTGTTTTCCAGCGTCACGCTACAAAGCTGGATCAGTTTTGCCGGGATCCCGAATTCGGCCATCGCCACATAAAGCTCCTGACGATGTATGCTATCATATGCGGCCTTGAAATCGATGAATAGGTGGTGAGTCTCGACTTAAAATTCATTGGTCTTTTCCAGGATTTGCCTCACTGTGAAAATTTGGTCTATAGTCGATCTGCCGGGCCGAAAGCCACACTGGTACGTGCCGATTAATGTGTTGCAGAATGCTTTCGACATTAAGCAGGGATACGCCTTTTTTGTAGATGGGGCATAGGGAGCTGATAGTCCAGTCACCGGGCATGCTTTCTTCCACCCATACTTGGTTGATGATTTGGTGCATGCGCCCTACCAAAACATCACCAATGTATTTGAAAAGCTCCGCTGGTAAACCATCAGAGCCGGCGGCCTTATTGTTCTTAAGCTTTTTTATTGCTAAGCCAACTTCTTCTATACTGGGTGCTGGAACTGATTCTTCATTGACTGGACGTGGGTTCTCTTCTTGCCCTATCACTCTCTCTACATGATGCCCATTTAGCAGCTGCTGGAAGTGTTGCTTAAACACATCTACTATTCCCTGCGCTTCGGTGACTAGATTTCCTTCGCTGTTTCGAAGAGCCTGTGTTCCGGCCTTGAAGCCAGCAGCCAGTTGCTTGGCTTTCTTGTAGTACTTCCGGATGTTGCTTCGATCATGAGACTCTTCGATCTCCTTGAGCTGGGAGACTGCGTAGGCCCTCTTCTTTCTACGCAGTATTTTCTTTTCCTCCCTCCTCCTGGCTCGATACACTTCCCTCGCTGCCCTTGTTTTGTGTTGCAGCGTCTTCATACATGCATCTTCTGTCACCTTTTTCCGACGTACGCATTCATCATCATACCACGGGCTCTTTCTCTGGGGTGGCTGGTACTCTAAAGTGGTTTCGGCTACCTCTTTGATGATGTCGCGATACTGGGACCACTGGATGTTGGCGTCTGTGGTAGGTGGATGCACTGCGGAGAGTTTCTCACTCAGGCGCTCTCTGTAGACTCTGGCTACTCCAGGTGTGCTAAGGCGTCCAACGTCGAATTTCTTCTTCTAGGCGGTTCGCAGCTTCTTCTCGTTGGATAGTCGACCTCTGAATTTGCCCCTAAAAGTACCCCCAAACAAATATTTTTTACAATTTCTCTTCATAATTAGTTATTATTTTTGTGCAAAATTTCAACTCTTTAGGTCAATAGTTACAAGCGTATGATAATTGACGAACAGACAGACCATGTTGAATCCATTAGTGCTCCATTTTATACCATTCTGCTACGGACAACTGATTCAATAAATATAATTCAGCCCCGGGAAATAATTAGTCAGTCTCGGTTTGTCTGATGCAATTTCTGATCAATCTGAGTAAATCCTAGTCAGTTTGCGACAAGTTGGATAAGTCCAAGTTCCAGATCACTTCAGATTTGTGAATTAGTCAGACATTTCAGATCTTCCGATCTGAATATCAAATAAACATTATGCAACACATTCCATTTTCTGGCCTTTTGCTTGGTTCGTCTACTTTAACACATTCCCAAACCACTGGCATTTTTATTGATTTTATTTTTACGATCGATTTTCCATCCGTGTGATCGCAGAAAATTTACTTTATTATTCATCTCAATGTCTACACACCTCTGAAGACCGCATCAATAAAATCGAAAGTGATTCCAATGAAAGTGAAATGGCATAGTGCGCTGTGCGCTATCAGCCGCTGCAAAGGTTTCGCGCTTCCGAAAACGCAGTCATCAATTTCAACCGTCACAGCGATCATTTAAAATATCTAAAATAGTTTAATGCTAATGGATTCTGAATCGGATATTATCTTATGCCGAAGACATTACAGTTACGAACGTGTTGCTCACAGGTGGTCATCACCCATCACCCAGTGATAATGTAATGCGCCACCTTATTTGGTCAAAATCAGATGAAAATTACACTACGGTCGGACCTTTTGACTGCTACATCACAACGTAGCAGCATTGGTGGTCTACGTCCGAGTTCATAAACGTTATTCGTAGATGAATAAAATCTCTATGACTACTTTTGGGCATCGAGCAATGACAATTAATAGAAGAGAAAAAGACTTTTCTTCGATATAATTGATCGAAAGCACTGTCGCACTGAGAGTGTTGATGGCCAGGGGACGATAATCAATCGATGAAGTACCGACGATGTGGAGGCAATTACGTTGGGAATCTCGTGAGCCGATTACGTTGTCTTATTTTGGAGGCTGGGTGATTTTGAATGACAGGAATGGAGAGTATGTAGAGGTTAAATGGCCAAATAAAGGCCAGAAACTGGTATTATGTAAGATTTATCAGAAACAATTTTTAGTTAGAGATATGACTTCACCATTATAATTCAGGTAACACATTGAATTCCATGGCCATTTCTACGTTATTCGACATTATCCGTATTGCATTCTATTCGGCCTGGTGAAGTACCCGCATGTATAGATACATGCAACTGCCAACAACTGCACACGCTCTAAGTAGCGCATAAATGAGTTGTGTAGTTACATTCAAGTTCTCCGCTAGGAGGCGATTGATTCAACGGCATCTAGTAGACACATTTTTCTCAGAAACAAATAAAATGGTGATATTCTTTGCTAAGAAAATACGAGTTGGTTTTTACCTTTGCTAAGAAGCGAAAATCCTTGTTAAAATAAAGAACATTTTTAGCGAAAAATACCTGAAAATGTTTGCTGAACGCAATATTCGTGTCAACGCAAAGAATGCAGTTGAGGTAAGGTTGTACCACTGATATGAAAAAGTACATTTCATTCAACATCTACTCGCAAGTACCTGCCTGAACTTGCCCAGGCTCAATGGATTGCTCCGGAATGTTTGCTGACAACGCATATATGCTTCCATACTCGTACAATACTGTCCTCAAGTGTTTCATAATTCGCACCTATTTATTACACTTTGCTAGCTATTCAGCATTCCCAGGCGTACCATCGTATTGTTCACCTAGGCATATAACTTGCAGAGATGGTCTTAGCTTCCGAGTTGTTTCGTGCATTAAGAAAGGGGCTTTGAATGAGTTTCCGTATTGTCTGAGAAGGTTCAAGTCTTAGTAATTTAGGGCTAGTCAGAGTCCATTCAAATTAAATTTATTATCGGTCAACATGTCAGTCTGCAACTAGTCTGGCTCAATGTGGATAAGTAACATCTAGCCGTGATATAAATCGGCATAGATTAGTCGGTAGTAGTCTCTGTCAATCAGACCGGCAGTGGTGTAAGGTAGTCTATGCCAAAGTATTCAAGTTGAGTCTTAATCACAATGGATCAGTCTCACTTAATCTCAATCTATACCAAATTGCATCGGTCTCGAACAGTAAGCATGTCTCAATCCACGTTAGCATGGGTCAGTATAGTTCAACACCAATCTAAGTCAGACCGGGTCTGTCTGGTTAATTTTTGTGTCGGTCTGGTTTAGTGTGAGGAAGCCACGTTTGGTCTAATCTGTATGCCCCATTATCGGTCAACCTGGGCCAGTCCTTTGTCATTCTGATCATTCCATCAGCCTGTGTTTGCAATGCAGTTTGTTTAAATGCAAACCTGAAAACATATTGAAGCGAAAAAGTAGGAATGGAAGGAGTTTTTCGTATAAGTATTCCGGAAGTGAAATGTTTCAGAAAAGTCTCTCGCATCGGTGTAAGTCCGTTTCAACTTCAATTGGTGCGGAACTGTCTGGGTCAGGCTTGGGCAATATAGGCCTATGTTGGTTAATCCTGGTTAGTATCGGTAGGTCTGACTAAGTTTTTTGTCAATCATCGAGCAATGAATCCCAGGTTGAGTTTGAGGTTGAGTTTGAGGTTGAGGTTAAGGTTGAGGTTAAGGCTGAGGTTGAGGTTGAGGTTGAGGTTGAGGTTGAGGTTGAGGTTGAGGTTGAGGTTGAGGTTGAGGTTGAGGTTGAGGTTGAGGTTGAGGTTGAGGTTGAGGTTGAGGTTGAGGTTGAGGTTGAGGTTGAGGTTGAGGTTGAGGTTGAGGTTGAGGTTGAGGTTGAGGTTGAGGTTGAGGTTGAGGTTGAGGTTGAGGTTGAGGTTGAGGTTGAGGTTGAGGTTGAGGTTGAGGTTGAGGTTGAGGTTGAGGTTGAGGTTGAGGTTGAGGTTGAGGTTGAGGTTGAGGTTGAGGTTGAGGTTGAGGTTGAGGTTGAGGTTGAGGTTGAGGTTGAGGTTGAGGTTGAGGTTGAGGTTGAGGTTGAGGTTGAGGTTGAGGTTGAGGTTGAGGTTGAGGTTGAGGTTGAGGTTGAGGTTGAGGTTGAGGTTGAGGTTGAGGTTGAGGTTGAGGTTTAATTTGAAATCGATGTTAAGGTTGAGGTTTAGATTGTGTTTGAGGTTGAGGTTGAGATTGTGTTTAAGGTTGAGGTTGATATTGCGGTTGCGGTTGCTGTTGCGCTTGCGGTTGCGGTAACGTTTGCGGTTGCGTTTGATGAGGTTGAGTTCGATATTAAGGGTGAGTTGGAGTTTGCGTTAGAGGTTGACGTTATCATTGTAGAATAGGCTGGCTATGAGGTTCTAACTGGAGTAAATGCCATAATCATGTGGACAAAGAGTAAAAGCGAAATTGTGCAATGAATCGCACGTTAAAAAACTGGATTTATGTACCCATTGATATCAATCACCAGTGAGCTTTGGGATCATGAAATCAATGTATCTTCTCTTCCTACAAAAAGTAAGTAGGAAGAGAACTCAAATCAAATGAATTTCGTGTCACATAGACATCACGCATGACAAACGTCAAACAGCTATAACTTTAAACAAAACAAGCCAAACATTACGAATCCTTTACACCTAGGAAACGTTAATGGTAATACTATCATGGTGTACATGACCGTCAATTCTCGGCCTCCTTCTAACATTTGCGTTAGAATAATGGATTCCGGTACTCTGCTAAAATCAACACAGGATTGCTTATAGTTATTGTCACTATACACACACATAGACTATTTGAACTTCAGGCGGCGATACGGATGGGCTATTACTGCCACTGGAACATTGAGCCAAGCGTGGCCACTAGTCGATGTTAGGAATTCACATTTCCACAGCTGCATTTGGCCATTAATGGCGAGACATTAACACAAAAAAAAAAAAAAACGATTGGAGGCGGTAGGAGCAACGATTCGTGGCATCACATATTCGAATACAAATATTGAATATTCTATGCCGCTGCAGTCAGAGTGGTGTACCATCTGTCCGCATGGCCATATCACAAGTGCATCTCGCGAAAGTTTACTTAAGGTAATTTCCTCGAAGGAAACATACCCATTCCACCATATCAGTGGACATTATTTTGTCGCTGTTGTTGTTGGAACAGTTGAAAGTACGAGAGTACAAAAAAACTAATTGGCTACCGTAGTGGCTATCTGTACACATCCTGACCATGAGTTCAAGAGATGATGACATTAGACGTATACCAATCGTTGTCGTCGCATTGTCTTCTAACGAAATGACTTCATAAGAGTGTTTCGTCCCAGGGGGGACATTGCCCCATGGTGTACGAGTACTTCGTGCAACTGAATAATTTCATCGGCGCACCAGCGTGTATTAGGAATCCTAAGAATGTCGTCCTCATTTCAGAAGACACAAAGTCCACAGTCACGATTTAAATTTGTAAGCAAAAAAAAAAAAACCTCAAAATCTTACACCACACCTAATTGGTAGAAAACTCAAGAGTTGAAATCCACCCAAGGATATTCGCAGTATAGATCATGCATGCGCTGTGCAACTATCATGCGATCGAAAGATTACCAATGTTGTACTCGTATGTTGGTAATTCAATTTTCATTAATGGAACAATTTATTAGCCAACACTGTTGGGCTGGCTCTATGTGTAGGGGCAGTGCGCATTCATCTCCAGGGGTTTTTCGATTTTGTGTGCACTTAGCAGCAAAGGAATCTTGGGGATTATACTCGTACCGTACCCTGCTCTTGTGTACGCTGTAAGATCGTGGGCAGTCATTGTTAACTGCAAATTAATGCTTTCGACACGGAAATCAATATTTTTCAACTATGTAAATTATTAGTTATCCAGTAACTCCTTTTCAGAAACAATCGTATCCTGCGGGCTTGAATAGAAGCGGTGAAACTCCACACACAGGTGTAATCTACGCCCGGCAATCGATTAATTGAAAATCTTGTAAATGGTTGTGTGAGAAACATTTAAAAGGAGCAGGGGATATTTTTGTTTTACGAGTACCATTTCATAACTGAAACACCTACTTATCACAAAATAAACACCTAAACTAATTTTATCTATTTTATGGTTTAACGCCTGCAAATTTTATTAATCACCCAAATGCCCACCAACCACCACATTGTTGATCTCTACCTGGTGTGGTAAATAAAAACAAACAAATTCCATTGACTGTTCTCACGGTTGTCACGATTTTTTGACCACTTATCCGTTTGAACAGAGCGCCTTCAATTAGGCTCCCATAAAACTTTTGACCCATTGTGGGTCGTTGCGCCGGCTGCGTCGTCGATTCTCGTTCGCGTTGGCAGCACAGTAAAACAATCCAAATACGGAATGGCCAGTTCAGCCCTATGCAGAGTGCAGAAACTTTAATTTGAATTTCATGTCTATTTATCTCGTTATCGGTGCTGCTGGGGAAATGAATTATTAATTAGATTTGCTCTAGCGGTACAAGGGCGAAGGTTGGGGTACTGCGGGGGAGGCTTTTGTCGGTGGTGGTTGTGAAGGAATGTGATTCAGTTGCAATAGGCGCCGACAGAGATGATGATGAAAGTAAATCAGGGTTTTGTATTGTGAGTGGCATAGTACGCATTCCATAATTTTGATGTTGGATTAGAAGTACTCGTACTTTTACTTTTCTTTGTTGTAGGTCTACCAAGTGAACCCTCGGGATGATGTAATCAGTATTAGAATGTATCTGGATAGCAACGTTTTCGAGGGTCTAATGTCTGGGAAAGGAGTTTCGTGCAGGTTCATGCGGTGTGCGAGATCCCGCGGAACAACCGTTTGGTGTAGAATTTGAGTATATATAGACACAGGGGTATGTACATGTATTCTTGTAGTCATATTTGATGACACAGAGGAGAGGTTTAGTGCTGATGAAGGAGGTTAATAGCAAATACGTTGTGACCTGAAGTCCGAAGAGGAAAAAAAGAAATTCTTTGCGATATGCGAATTGTAGGTACCTACAGTTTCATGCCGTTTCAGAATTGCAATTTTGTGGGCAGGCTTTAGATCCGCTTTATCCCCTATCTCTATCGACTATTGATAACTTTCATCCTCCCCCTACTCCTACCTCATTTCGCACTTCTTACGACTTTCATAAAGCTAATTTCCGCAAAATAAATGCTTATCTGAGTAGGTGTTCCTTTGAGCTTGCTAATCTATCCTTAAACGAAGCTCTTACAATTTTTTACAGAGAAATATTTAATTCTATTTCTCTTTATGTCCCCTTTTTTCGCCATAAAACTTCATCTTCATCATCCCCTTGGCAAAGAAGTCGAAGTTATTGCAACTGATTTCAGTAAGGCCCTCGGATTCGAAGCCATATTGTTAAAATCAATATCTTCTTTCCTGGAAAACCGTTCTTACAGAGTTCGCTTTAGATCCGTCCTATCGACTCCTTTCCTGGCCACCTCTGGTGTTCCACAAGGCAGCCAACTAGGACCCCTTCTCTTCATTCTAACCATAAACGATATTGAGAGGGTTATTAAACACTCTTTTCAAATCCATCTCTTCACCACATGACTACTGTCTGAACTAGTGCCTACAAAATCGCTTAGAGCTCAATATCGCCAAATGCCAATCCATTGCCTTATCACGTAAGCACCACGTATCCTCCGTCCGCCTTTCAATCTCTCCGCGATCTTGGAACATTGTACGATAGGGAATTGAATTTCCGTTCACATATTGATGAGATAATTCATAAAGCAATCTCATCACTTGGCTTTGTCAAACGATGGTCCAAAGAATTCTTCGACCCTTACGTGACCAGATCCCTCTACATTACCATTGTTCGCCCACTTCTTGAATACGTCAGTCAAGCGTGGTCACCCTTTCAGCAAGTTCATGTGGCCAGAATCGAGAATATTCAACGTCGATTTCTTCGATTTGCCCTTCGAGGTCTTCCTTGGAACGATCCATTTATATTGCCTCTCTGTCAAGACCGCCTCAACCACATCAACCTGAGTACCCTAGAGAAACGCAGAGATGTTGCAGGTTCTGTTGATTATGCATCTCTTTATAACTTAATTTTCATAAATACTAACCCACGAAATTTACGATGCCGTCGTCTTTTCTATCTACCGTCCCACCGCACTTCATATGGATCTAATGAACCAACTTCCCGTATGCTGCGAAAAGTTAACTCAAACCCCACCCATTTTGATTTTAACCACAGCACCTGCCTCAAAGCCGAACTCCTAAACCATTCTACTTAGCTTTAAGTCTTAGTTTTAAGTTTTAGTTTTAAGTTTTAGCCGTGGTGTAGTGGTAACATCATCGCTTGTCACGCTACAGGTTCACGGTTCGAATCCTGATGTCAATAATCATCTATTTATTTCGCATGATATAAATAAAAAGTTGATCAATTGCGAAAGCTTGTGTCAACTCTACTGCGAAGGCATAACACTGGCAGTAGGGTGGTCATATGGCTAAAATGCAACTTGATCGTGATGATGACATCAGGAGGACGGAAAAAAATACTGTGAATCATGAGCAACGGCAAAAGCAAAAACAAACATGCTCCCTAGTTATCTGGACAGCCACCCATGGAGTTTACTGAAACTTAATACCAGCTGAGTTTCAAACCAACTACACCAATCTGTCGTTCCCTATATCTCTTCCCCTAAAATTAGTATAAGGGTATTCATAACCCCTTTCACACGTGCAAATTATAAAAAAAAGAAAAAAAAAGTTTTAGCACTAAGTTTGTATAAGCCAAATAAATGGGGGCTTTCGTCCCCGCCAACAATTTAATATTTAAGTTACCTAGGATGATTCTTTCGAATCTGTGCATTCTTGAATGAACACAATGTAAAATTGCGTATTTCTTCAAGACCCCTAATGGGATTACAAGTAACATCAAATCAACAGAAGTCCTTATTCAGGTGAACATTCTGCAGGAACAATCATTCAAATCGGTTCATTTTCGTAGGATTTATCTTGAACGAAATAGGCAAAGGACTGTGCCACAGATGCGGATAGACAGATAGACTGAAGCACAAACTCTCACCCGCCAGGCGGAAACCATCTTTTTGAAACATCATTCCTTACAAAACGGCAACTAATCGAAAATACTTTAGCCAGAGTGGCTATTAAACATATTGTGAATGTGTGCTTCTTCCACCAAAGGGAAGGAAGACGTTTTGTTGGCTGCCGTGGGTTGGATTGTTGGATTGAATCTCGAAAGACACTATAGGGGATCTCAACTCATAGTAAGCACTAAACGCACCTTCGATCATGACCAATCTAGGGAAGATCGACAAATGATTTTTATTTCTTTTACATCTTTAATCCGCTTCAGAGAAAATATTATGTTTTTGAATAATTTCTCTTCACAGTTAAATCATAAGCCCGTGTGGTTCAGTTCTTCACAATCAGCGAACGTTATTGTGTACTCGTACATCTGAGATGTTTGCTTGTGTCGTATTGCATTCTTTTTTTAGTTACATCTGTCACCGCGTCGATATGTAAGTCATGGTGTACATAAGTCTTTGATTCTTGCGTACCATGGCGCGTTGACTATTCCAGCCCCATAATGAATGTCATACATCTAGATGGGCTTAAGTATTTGCTGATATAGTGTCATTTTGTTCTGAATAAATATTTCCGAAATACGTCCTATTAGCCAGTATAGCTTCCTATATTTTGTATCTAATTCTTCTGCTTTCTATTTAGCGTCTTCCTTCCACTTTAATTTGACATCTAAGGTTCTTCCTAGGCACTTCGCTGTGTTAATAAAGGGTGGCCAGATAACAATGATAGTTTTTCCAATTGTTATGTTTCAGCAGCTCTCACAGATATCAATGACATTCAACTGTCAAAATATTCAGTAAGGTTTGCCATTTCATCATGCATTGCTTGACACTTCCCGAACTTGTGAAAATTATTATAAAATTTTATCGAAATTCCGGCTCAGTTGTAAATACGCAACGTGAATTTCATCGTGAGGTCGGTCGTCATCATGGCTTCAATGCGCAGGCAATTAGTCGCACCGTGGAAAACTTTGAGCGCGAGTACACTCGTTTAGACCTTAGGCCAAGGTGCGAAGTGAAGAAAACATAGCCGCCGTAGCGGCCAGTATCGAAGAAGACCCAGAAATGTCAATTGGGCATCACCAAAGAGTCAAACGCTTATTTTGCGGTTGGATTTGGACCTACATCCACATAAGATTGTGTTGACGCAAGAATTAAAGCCATACGACCATAGACATCGCCGTGAGTTCGCTAATTGGGCGCTGGAAATGTTGACCGGAGATCCGGATTTTGGCCAAAAAATCATTTTCTCGGACGAGGCCCATTTTTGGCTCAGCGGCTATGTCAACAAGCAAAATTGCCATTATTGGAGCAACCATAATACACAAGTGTTCGACCAAGCATCAGTGCATCCACAAAGATTGACTGTTTGGTACGGTTTATGGCACGGCGGCATCATCAGACCTTATTTCGTTTGAAATGAGGAAGGAGACACCGTTACCGTCAATGGTCCTCGGTATAGAGCCATGTTAACCGACTTTCTATAGCCAGAACTCGACAACATCGATGATCGATCGCAACATGATGAGACGACGCTACATGCAATACAAGCGACGCAACGCTTGAAGTGGTGAAGGAGAAGTTTGACGACTCGGTCATCTCACGGCGAGCCGCCACGATCATGCGACTTGACACCCCTCGATTATTTTCCCTGGGGCTACGTCAAGTCCTTAGTCTACGCTAACAAGCCAACCTTTTTGGACGAGCTCGAGGCCAACATTCGAGACGCTATTGCCGGAATAACGCCGCACATATTGGACCAAGTCATCAAAAATTTGACCGTCCGCTTGAAGCACTGCCAGCGAAGAAGAAGTGGTCATTTAAATGATGTGCTATTCCATACATAATGGCATGAATGTAGCTTCCAAATAAAGCTAGAATTGATTTAATATCTCACACCGTTGTTGTTTTATTTTCCTTGTTGTTTCTTTTCCTATCGTTCTTATCTGGTCACCCTATAACTATTTGGCTGCTGATAAGAATGGGCAGATAGCTTATTCTCTTGTTTGTAAAGTCAAGGTCGGTAGACTTTGTCTTATTAAGTTTGCGCCATGACCATTGTCTATTTGTATATCCCTTGCGCATAATAAATACAGAGTTGGTCCGAGAACACTACCTTGTGGGACACCTGCTGTAATTTCCTTAAATTCTGAGTACTGTCTGCTAAATTAGATCTCAGTATCTCATAGTATTGTCTAGGTAGGTCCTTATGCAAGGCTTGCGCTACGTTCAGGTGTCGAGTGCTTTCTCTATCCCGTTGGTAATACGATGCACTTCGATCTATTGTCGAATGGTTTTTACTAAACCCAAATTGATGGTTCGCGAAGAGTCGTCGTTCAGTAAAATTTCGACCAGTCTTTACGAAGTAGTTTTTCAAAAATGTTTGATAATACCGGGAGTAACGATATTGGCCTACAGGAAATAACTTCTGTAGATGGCTTACCTTGTTTCGGTATTACGACTACTTCAGCGATCTTCCAGTGATGAGGTACATCTTAAGCCAGCGTATGTTTCTTATATCTCTTGTAGCGATATAGGGTATTTCTTAGCCATCTACAATACTTTATCTACAAATTCTAAATTTTCATTAACTAAATCAGGTAGGAAAGGTTTAAAAATGTCCTACAAGTCTTCGGAAAAAGATCAGCCTTCTGCTTGGGGTTTCCGACCCATTTTCCATTGGGTGCCCTCAATGGTAGGTCTTGTAGTTGCGGCCTTTTAATATTCACTATTTTCCAGAGGGAGTAGTCAGTGCTTTTATCAGTCGTCAAATTGTCGTTGTTTGATTCGAATCCGACGAGCGCCATCCTGATGTTCATTCAAAGTTTTTCCAGAATGAATTCCATTTCTAATGGACGAATCCAAGTTCCTTACTTACATGTATGTCAGCGGGACAGTGTCTCAACCTTAATCAAAACAAGTGGAAATGAAGTTTTAGACATCGCTTTTATTTGGGCAAATAATTTCATCGAGAAAGTCAACTGAAGGGACAAAGGTTCTTGTCTGATCATTGCTAGATACTATTCAGTTTGTACCTACTTTAAGGTTTGTTAAATTTGAGAAAATAATATTCAAAAATTCATGAGAACTGTCATCTAAAAGAGAAAGAGATTCGCCAAGAAGAACTCGTGGAGGAACTTATGCAGAAAGTGAAGAAAGTCCTAGCCAGGCAATAACGTCGATGTTTTCTATTGGAGGAGTTAATGACAGCTTGGCACGAGACAGGAAATTTTGCAGTCCGACCTCTCTCCAAGCTTCGCGAAGGCATTAAAGATACGACGGGAATATTTTTGGATACCATCACCAAAATAATCTGCGCAATGGAGTCATTTTCTCATATAAGGGACCAGCAGGGAAAACATTTAGATGGAGTTATCGTACCTCAAGCAAACTGAGCTTTGTTTCTAAAGCTTGGCAAAGCTAATCACAGATCTAAGAACTGCAAACCAGTTAGCCTACCATAATTCTTACTGGAGACTATGGAATATTTTTTAGATGCCTCAGAGTAGAACCCACAATAGAAAGATCGCTTCATCCTACGGAGATGACCCTAGGAGCATGTCTCGATATGTAGGACATTTCATTCTGCGTTGTTCTTAACTCCACACTAGTTTTTTGCCATTGGATGAGGTTTATGTTTAGTTTGCGCATACTGAACTCGACCTTAGGGGTACATAAACATGTGGCAGGAGAAAGGTAAACATATGAATTTTGTGGTTGACAAGATTAAAGGGGAAAAAATAGCAGGAGATGGCCTAAGCTGATGATGTTGTCATTTGGGTATCAGGAAGACTTATTTTAGTACTGATCTGTTAGTAAATAATTGGGTCATCATCCTAGGTCTGAAAAGGATCGAACTTTTGAATAGGAAATCATCCCTCCCTGTATTCAAACCTCCAAGACGATAGAATCAACGGAAAACTTTTATGATTGATTCAGACGTATTCCAATCTAAAGTCGTGTAAAATGTTGGTTTCATTAAAATGCAAAGGTTCACATGCTTTACAAATTTCGTAAAATCGAAGCGAAATATGACTGAAACAATTGACTCGACCTTCTTCTCGCGATACTCATCTAGAATAAGATAAAATATATGAAGATATAATTCTTATGTAGAATACCATATCGCCCTAAACCTTTGTCCACTTCTTCGCTGCTTCAGGTTAGTATCTTTGCATCTCATTAAACTCCTACAAGTCCCTAAACTTATTATTCAATTGACTGCATATAAACTACATAATATACTATTCTACTCAGGCAGACCATCGCAGATAGTGACCAGTAGTAGCAACCTAGTTATAGAACATTTAAATAGATACTTTTTTCTGTGCCCCACCTTAGCCACTAATAAAACTGTGCCACCTGCAGATGAATACTGACAAACCATCTGTAGTCATGCAGCTACTGTGTGCACCAAATATTTGTCCAACTTTCATTGAAACCACAGCTCCATTGAGGCTGAAGGTAAAAGCGTGGCCAGTCTGGCCAGAGTCTCGTCATCGCTCAACCTACATGCGATGCGTTGACACTGCCACTGTCATACAGCATCATCGCTGTTGTTTTCCATCTGACTGACCTAGGCCCGACTGTTGTCGTCGTCGTGCTGCTGTTTAAACAAAAGCCACACAACCATCTTAGCTGACCTCGATTTCTACCTTATGTCGTGAAGATATTCAAACTATTCAAACCATACCTGCTAAAGTCTAACATCAGCGAATGGAAAAGCGATTAAAACACGCTGACCACTTGACATTTGTAGTTCCATTGGGCACTCTCTTGTGGAGGTTGGAGGATTCATGGAATTTTGAACTCCTCCATGGCAAACATTCCAAAGTTTAACCTCCGTATAGTTGTAAGTTCCCCTCTAACACTATTAATTATAAATTCGCGCAACGCTAGTGGCGTCGTTTATCATGGTCGGCAATTATAGCCATCCAGCGCGCAGTACGCATGTACACATGTCCCAACACATGTTAAGCCGATGACTCCCGACACCCGGGCAAAAGAGTCATGTCCATTCCAGAGTTATGACTGGGAATAAAGAACACGCGACATGGATACCCCGACCAGCCGAGGAGGCTTTGCGATGTGCACTGCACTGCACTGCGTTGGTTCAACTAACAATCATAGTGTCAGCTGGGGGAAAAGAAGAGGTATCCTGTGTCGTGCTTCGAGGATAAATACCACCACGACGATGTGCACCTGAAAGCGTTTGGACCGCACAAATTTAGCAATAAAACGCACTCTAACCTCGCTCCCTAAGGTATGGCAATGGATTTCTGGGCTTTGCGTGACTCTGGCCGGAGTAATTAATGGCCATTATATGGCCTGGCCAGACATCCACTGGTCCACCTTTTCATTACAGATTTTCCACAGATGCACGGGTAGCTAATAATTAAAATCAACATTATTGCACCGGCGGCGGCGGCGAGCGGCGGGCTGCGAAGGGGCTTACAGCTGGCTCCAGCCTTCACCTCCGCCTCCGATCGGTCGACGAAGGAGGAAAGTTCCAAAGTTCGGTGAGTGGGTGGACTGGCGCGCGATGTATGTGCATAATATGAAGCTCACCTGTTCGTCGAGCAGCAGAGTGATCATGAGCAGCGTCTAACCTGTTCCGGCCGTTTGGCTGTTTAAACATGAAATTAATTTGCTACACACGTTGAACGATAGCGATTGTGATGGCGATGGCGATGGCGATGGATGTGCAATTGTAATCGACCGTCCGGAGATGGGTCTCCTCTGCGCCAGAGATGGAGATTTGCTGCATCTTTGTCTTGGTTTTCGGTTGTCGTTGTGTGGTGAGTTTCCTTGTGCTATCGCGCTAAGATTAAATGAAGAAGACGTAAGGTCAAAGTAAAAGTATTTCTTTGGTGCTCATCTCTGCCTTCTGTGGAGGTAAAGATCGTTGTGGGTGTCGTGAGTGAATATTTTGCAAAGGAATCTATGCATCAATATCTGGATAATAGACTGTTGGTTATAATTTCTTCTTCTTCTTCTTCGTCATTTTTTTTTTTTTTTTTGATGGAAGGGCAAACGGAGTCGCATTATTGTATGTCGTGGTGCACGCAATTGTGCGGAAGTTTTAAGAAAATTGCTGCGATCTTTAGATGATGGAAATACTTTTTCGCATTCTATTCGGTGTGGTATTTTACCGGTGACTATTGGCCTTCGAACTTTTTTGAAAGTCTTGTGGAATTTTGTTTAGAAAGTCCTTTTTAAAAGATGCACGAGATCAATATTGTCATCTATCGGGTCGAACTAATAGCTTTGAGAACGCAGTCGAACGGACGTTCGTCAAAAATTTCCCTGTGCACAATAAGATCGATAAATGGAATGGAGTATTCAGCAACAGAATTATGCTGTAGTATTTCATTCTTTCAATAGAGAGAAAGAGGATTAAGCAAGAGGCTTATTCTATGAACAAAACTTATGTAACACTCAGCAGGTCAAATGGGGATCGAGGAATAAAGACGACGTAAAAAAGCGATGCCGGTAAATGGCAAACACCTACCAACCGCAGGTTAGCTTATTGAATCTGCACTAAAAGATCTCTACTCCTGAGTGGAAATAAATAGACTAAAGATTAACTCAGAGAAGACCGAACTAGTCTCATTCATCAAAAGATAAAAGGTTGAGAAGTCCAATCTCTCAGAACTCAATGAAACGCCTTTAAAATTCCACGCCTAGCTAAGTATATTGGAACTATTCTTAATCAAAGCTTACTTGTAAGCGGGAAGAATAGTAAATAATGAATGCGGCACTATATTCGTTCTACGCATGTTCCTAACCTTCTGTAAATGCTAGAACACACGACCGTATTTCTCTATTGGTTGTAGATGATCAGTAGGCTCATACTCATAAAGGTACAAAGACTAGCACAGGAATAATAATAGCATTCAAATCAGCACCTCAAGCAAGGATGGAAATAATGTGAAAGCTTCTTTTCCTACATAAATACACTAGACTCCTGGCAGGCAATGGCGCAAAGCTGTTAAAGGTACGGAATTGTTCAAGAACAGTCCAACACAGCAGCAAATGAATAGGATACCCAGTTCCAAAGTGATGGGTCTAAGATGGAAGAGTTCGTAGCCTAACTCATGCAATTTAGCCATTGCGACTGCGGACTTGTACGCCGGTGCGTTGTCCTGGTGAAAAAAAAACTTTTTCTTCGCCAAATACGGCCGTTTTTGCTTCAAATCGGCTTGGAATCGATCCAGCAGCTGATCGTTTTACCCTTTTCAAGGTAATCGATGTGAATAATTCAAGCTCGCGCACTTTCACTCGCCGATCGTCCATTATCAAACCATGGATTTTGTCGACCATTTCTGGTGTGGTGACCTCAATTGGGCGACCAGAACGTTCGGCGTCACTTGTGCTTGAACGACCGCACGGAAATTGAGTAAACCAATGGTGAATGGTTCCAATCGATGGTGAAGAGTCCCCATAATATTTGTCAAGCTTTTGTTTGGTTTGCGCGATAGTTTTTTCTCTCAAAAAATAGTGTTTAATGAGCACTCGAAATTCACTTTTTTCCATTTTAACAAAAATGCTAGTAGGCGTCTATATAAAATGGCTGCCACAACAAAACTATTTGACAGATCTGTCTGAAAATTTGGGTGCGTTCTTTTAAAAGATGATTCTTGACAAAAAAATATAAATGTAAGGTGACGACACAATTTGTGTTAATTTTCAGGGACTTATTGACGCACCCTCGTATAAAGCATATTTCAAGCTGAAAACTTTCCCATTAATAGAGCAACATGGACAATTCTCAGAAGAAATTTCAGTGCTTGTGGACAGCCAAGGAGCAATCAAGGAACTGAACAGCTAGACCATGGCACTCCATTACGTGTTGGGTATTCTGCGAAAGCCGAGCAGTTTCCTACCGGACCGATAAACGGTTTGTCGATAGTGGAACAGTTTTTAGATAAAAAGTTTCGTTGTAAATAAGAATGCATTTGCAAATAAACATTCCCGAATAAACAGTGTATATTGGATAGGTGTGGAGGAATTTGCAATTTGGCTCTGCGATTTCCTAAGGAAATTGACATAGGTATACCTTGATCCAATATCGATAAGGCGATCATATGACCTCTGTATCGTCTGACCCGAATTGGCTGCCATGATCAGTGTCAGTTTCTCCAGGTTAGGGGCAGGGCTCATTTTTTTTCCTACCTAATTATCCACTACACCTTTTGTTCGCTCCATAACTGTGTTAATACCCTTTAAAAGCCATAGTCTTAAGAAATAAAGGGTTTTTCAATAGGGGCATAACAATTTTGTATTTTAATACAAACGCACTCTTAAACTTTCTTTATGATCTGTCAATGTCAAAACATCAGCCAAGGTTTACATCTTTATCATGGTGAAGTTCATGAACGAGTAATGTTTGGAAATTCTCAAAAATTACTGTCAAAATTCTGAGTCGGTGGTCGCAACTTTACGAACGATTTCTCCAATTTTCGGCCGTAATTATCGTCCCACCAGACAGGCTGTGCATGCTATAGTGGATGAATTCGATCAACATATTCTCTACTGAATGTTCCTGTATCAGTGAGACAACGCACCGATCGAAGTACTGAAAATATCGCAGCCGTAAATGCTTCAGTTCGAAATGAGCCTACCTCTTGATCATTTGAAGCACCGAACCTTCTCCGATTGGGCTCCGAAAAAGTTTGAAGAAAATCATGAATTTCATCGAAAAATTATCTTCAGCGATGAAGCCCATTTTTGGCTTAATAGCAAACTATGCATTTTTGACAGTCACAAACCCACCTGTGCTTCAAGAGACTTCATTGCATCCATAAAAAGTGACCGTGTGGTGTGGATATCCTGCCGTATTTTTTCGTCGATGAAAATGATCGCCATGTTACGGTCAATAGAATTCGTACCATGTTGGATGATTATTTTTGGCCAGAATTGGATGAACTTGACATCAGTGATATGTGGTTCCAACAAAATGGTGTCAAACAATCGATCTATTGAAGGGGTCGATGGTCGAATGGCCAGCTCGCTCATGCGATTTAACGCCGATGGATTTCTTTTATGGGGTTACGTTAAGGCGTTGGTTTATGCCAACAAGCCAACAACGTTAGAGGAGCTCCGGAATAATATCGAACGCGAAATTTCCAACGCTCCGACCGATATGTGTGGAAGAGTGGTGGAAAATTGGGTCCAAAAAATCGATCTACGTGCTCGCAGTAGTTATATGAACCTGGTCGAATTCCACACTTAAAATTGACATGCGTTCTATACCTGGAATAAATTTTAGCCCGATATCTCAATTATTCTGTGTTTTATTCAAATACAAAATTGTTATGTCCTTATTGAAAAACCCAGTAGGACTGTCGATCCTGAACAAACTATTCAACATCCACGTGGTCAATCACTGATACTTTCGTCGCACGGGTATTCGGCCAATGGGTATTCGTCCAATGGGTATTCGGCGTAATCGATTTTGGTACTACAAGAGTACGACAATTTATTATACTCAATAATTAGGGGAGTGTTTTCCATCGATCATGAGATGATCAGTTGGACGTTTGTTGATCTCTTGTCTGGCACTTTGTCTTCTGGAAATTGAGATGTTAGATCTTTGTAAACTACTGCGTTTCTGCTCGCTGCAAAGTTGATTAGCCTTCGTCCATTTCAGATGCCTAGTACAGGATCTGTTCATCATGCATCACACCTCGGACGTTGTGGTCTTCTCAAGGAGCTCGTGCTATTATTGTTTTTAATTATAATGCTAACAGTTATCGATTTATCTGCTTATATGGCAAAAGCTCAAAACTATTCTAACTAAACCTCTGACAATAGACCAACATTGTCGTTATCGATCATGCCAAAATGATCAGTGGAAGAATCTTATTCAAATGCAGGTGAAACCTGGGGCTGGTTAAAACCCGAAACAGAAAAGCTTTATTGGGTAATTAGCTTGCAGCTAGTCAAAGATCAGTCAGTGTAGCTGTAGGTGTATTATAAACTGAACTGCCTACCTTCCTCTACGTTCTTTTACCGAGATTAATACACGGGACAACTGATCTAACTTCTTTCCTTTGCCATCAGCCTTACCTACACTGTATAGGTAGCTATATAACTACATAACCAAGTCATGTCCTTTATTTTCGTCCAGTTAGTTTCTTTCCCGATTCTCAATGATAGTGCTGCTTAAAGACTAGACCTCTTGACCGGGACCTCACTTGAGTTATTACTGTTGACAGCTATGACATAAAAACTCCTTAACCCATCATAACAGGTTAAGTCCTTACATTTATGAAAATTCCATGATTCTGCATACTTTTCGAGCTATACGCTCAATCCACCAACAAGTCTAATTGAAAAATCAAATGATTAATGGATGAGTATCAACGTCGCCGGTTAACATAAGAATCCTCTTTTGCGTCAATCAGTCTTCACAGTCGCCATACGCAGAACAAGGACTACGAATATTCGGTTGACCATTGATTCATGTGCCCCCATGCTACTCTTAACGACAAGAGGCCAAATCGAAAATTTAATTTCGCTTAAGCAGGTGAAAGTATGTACACATGCGGCTTCTACATGCGTACGAGGATACATAAATTAAATTCACAGCACAAGGAACACATTACTCGGGACATCATCAATTGTGCTGCGGTATGAGGAAGAGTGTGTGCCGCACAGCAGAAGTCCGATGACAAATGATCGGACAATATGCACCGCGCCGCCGCCGCGCAATCCCAGGAATGTGGAAATTTACAATTTAAAGTTAAATTTATTGATATGTACCCGAAACGGCACCACCTACCTACAGACCTCCATTCCGGCGTGGATGGACAAAACCAAACGAGATGTCTTAAGGGGGTCACATGCTGATGGGGTCCACTGTTCCACCATCGACCGGTGGCGGTGGCGACGGGGCCTATTGATTATTGATTGAACGATCTGAAGAGTGCTTGCTTATGGGTGGCTAATACTAGTGTGGAAGGTGCATTTGCATTTGATTTAAGTGCAATCTTGTTGCGGCATAAAGATATTATATTTTCAAACTATGGTCAATTGGGGCGTCCAAAATGAGTAAATTCGCGATGGTTGTCATGTCTGCAACCGAAAATGAACACAAACTCATAAATTAATGCGGTCACACCCTCTGTCTAGTCAACCAAAATGCTGTCTTTGGAACCTTTCGCACTACAAGTTCTAAGTGTGTTGCACTTTTAAGAATAAATGAGCTAACGAGGCGCTGCAGTCATACTCGTATCTCTGGGTTTGATTCGGAGAGTTATTGCAACATCAAAAGGAATTAAGTGACCTTCGTGTCATGGTACGGATACATGGTACGAGTACAAGCATTTCGGTCCTAATTTGGATTTTATTTTCCAGCGAACATTATTTGAGGAGTGGTAGAGTGATATTGTGATTGTATCTTGGCGGTGTTTTTCTACGGCTTAAGGCCAAGCGTGATGCATGAATAAAGTCTCAATTCATCGGAGAATAACATCTTCATTAACGTTTGATACTTTTAAACCATGAGCGCGTTATCATTGATTTAGACCCGTATCATGCTGGCTCCACATACATATCAGTAGGTAAGAAAACGAGTGGAAAAGTTTAGAGAACAAAGCCAAATTGGATAAGGATTAAGCCAGATTTAAAGGGTGAACCTACCAGTGCTGCCAGTGACAACTATTTTCTGTAGTAAAATAGTTTAGCAGAAGGTCGAACAGAGTTGTACAGGGTATTTTAGTCTTCCCTATTTTTTTTTTTTTTTTTTTTATAATTTGCACGTGTTAAAGGGGATTTGAATACCCTTATACTAATTTTTGTTAGAACACGTGCCTTTTGTGGAAAGGGGAAGAGACAGAGAGAAAGACAGAGTGGTGTTTGAAACTCAGGTGGTATTAAGTTTCTGTAAACTCCAAGGGTGGCTGTCCAGATAACTGGGGAGTATTTATTTGATTTCGCTATTATTGTCGTTGCTTATGATTCACAGTATTTTTTTCCGTCCTCCTGATGTCATCATCACGATCAAGTTACATTTTTGCCATATGGCCACCCTACTGCCAGTGTTATGCCGTCACAGTAGAGTTGACTTAGCTTTCGCAAGTGATCGACTTTTTTTTTATTTATTTCATGCGAAATAAATAGTTGATTATTGACATCAGGATTCGAACCGTGAACCTGTAGCGTGACAAGCGATGATGTTACCACTACACCACGGCCACTCAAAATAGGCAGTCATCTTCTTTGCATCAATAAAAAATAAAATGCACGACTGGGTCGCACCTATGTACTTCTACCCATGCGCTGTTCATTTGCAAATCATTTTTTGATAATTTTCTAAATTTTGGTATGCCATATCCTTAAAATATTAAGGCACGAGCGGCCTACCTTCTGTGCCCCGCACGATTGGTTGGAACCTACAGTTTTATGCTTAAGGGCAATTTTTTTCGATTGATAGAAGCTACTTGTGACAATTTTACTCTCCGATGTTTGTCAGACATTCGCGAGATACGCGAACGTGAAAAACTTATTTTTTTCTGGGATTCGACCTTGTATCTTTTGCTCAGTGATCGTGCACTGAACCAATGAGTTGTATGAAACATAGAGAATACAATCTAGTTGTAGTCCTGGACAAACGGAATCTATTACAGAGGCACTAGAGGGAATAGAATCTAAGACAATGGTAATGGAATGGATTGAAACGATGCTTAATAGCAGAATTATTAATTCACAGATAGGCGAAAGTACAATAAAGGAAGCAGTTACGAAGGCTACTCCACAGGGAGGATTCATTTCACCTTTGCTGTTGCTTCTTGTCGTTAACAAAATTCTGTAGACTCTAAAAAATAAAAGAATAAAGGTAGCATACGCAGATGATATAACAATGGCAAGCATTTACCAACCATGGAATTGTCACTGAAAGATTTCTCTTCATGGGCGGAACCAAATGTACTACAGGTTAACTCAGAGAAGACTGAACTGGTCCTTTTTCACTAGAAAAAGGAAAATAGATAATTTCAATCTACAAAACCTACCAAATCTTTGAAACTCGCCAATGAAGCTAAGCATCTTGGGACCATTCTAGACTCAAAGCTTAAGTGGAACGCAGAGGAACTCATGAAAAGAGCACTATTTGCGTTCTACGCATGCAAAAAACCTTTGAGAAACGCTGGATAATCCATTGGACGTATATAGCACTGCTGGGTTCCCGAACATAGTGATGTATAAGGGAATAAGACAGCAGATGAACTAGTCAAGAAAGGATCAGCACTAGATACAGAGCATACCCACATACAAATAGACATCCCTATTGGTGTAATGAATGAGAAAGTAAATCTTACGCCAGGAAACGAACCAACAGTGCTTGGTTATCAAGTGGTGATTGTGTTACGAGTATATCCCCCAGCCTATGGCTACAATTAAATGAGGGGAGAACCAAACTAACGATCGGCACTATGACAAAAAGGCTAGACATAATCTCCCCGGACTACTTCATTAGCTGTCAAGATGAGGGAAAAATAGAAACCATTAAACACCTGCCCTGCGACTGCCCAAGACTCTTCGGAGAACTGGTCATAAGGAGAATACGTTGGTTCGTCGATCAGGAACCAGCTAGAAACAGTGTTAGTTGCGGTAACATAACCCAAGGGGAACCACAATGGACCAATAGACTCCCGTGTAAGCACCTTTCGAGATGCACAGCCCACTGAGCCACTTACAAAATATCAAACGTCTGTCGGTCTTTTGATCCGTTTGACGCAGAAAGTTGAAATTTTCACCAAAGATGAATTTTGCTAAAAAAAAAAGTGGAAAACAAAAATGTTTTGGAGGTTATAGTAAAACTAGATTTTGATTGTATAAATATATACAATATGGGTATCAATTGTAAGGCGGCAAACTCCACAGGCTGACCAGTAGGGATGCAGTAAAGTGGGAGGGTTTGATCCTTCTACTCCGAAAAACCATCCAGCCGTTTAGGCTGCAGTCGGCCATACATACAGACAGACAGACAGCCAGGCAGACAGACAGATAGACAGAATTGAGAGATCCATTGTTTTGAGTTTCTCTATTTAGTAATGTCAAGTTTGATCAAAGTCTCGAGATCGACAATTTGCACGAAACTAATGCAGAGTACAGAGGTGCAAGTAAACAAATTGTTGGGCACATTTTTGGTCCACCTTTTTGTAGAACAACACCAAAATTTCTGGTGTCATGGTAGTATTATATCTATTATTGGCTCCGATTTGCATCTGTGCTGTTAAAATGGGGAAACAATGTCTATGTTCGCTATGCTGTTTAAAGTCTGAAGCAGTCGCGCAGTCAAATAAACCCCAAGCTGTGACAGTCCCGTTCTAACGTGGGTACTGTTGTACTATGTGTGAAGCATCTAGAAAGTGACCACCATTATCATAAGTAAACTACAGTGCGCGCACCCTGCGAAAGGTCAGTCAGGCAATGTAATGCAACCCACTGCAACTTAGGACGAGTGAAGGAAAGAACAGATACCAAATTTAGTGCAAGGCGGCCGAAGAGAAGTCTTGGTAGTTAGTTCAAAGTTTAAGGTAGCTGAGGCAAATTACTAGGAACAAACAAGTAAACAAATGTCTTACCGCTAACAGTCCATACAGGGTCTGGTCTAACTTCTGGCAGCAACTTGTACTGTGTACCTTTCAGTTTATTGCCTTTTTCAGTTTTACTCGGTTATATTGCCAAGCGATTCCAAATTTAGCAGTCATAAATGAATAAAAGTCATCGGAATGTTTTTAGATAAAATCAGCCGGCATATACTCGTACCTATACCCACCTACCTTATCTTCGGATCCTTTAATATGACAGATCTCAACTCCCATACAAGTTCATTGACTGAAAGTTTCATATCTCGAAATCTCACATTAAACCCATCAATAAATTTGCAGCAACTTCTCGCTTACCCTGCCAACTGAAAGTAACAAAATTTATGAACATGCTCCCAAAATAATTTCAGTGCAATAAATCCCAATCGAAGTCGACTTATGTGCAATTGCTGTCACTTTCACGAAACCCATGAAAACCAACTTCAAGAAGAGATATTATCTGTCCGCGGCAATGGGTGGGCTACCAACCAATGCTAACCTCAAAATATCAACTTGTATCAGTGATTATTACAAGCGTCACTAATTGCCCAACTTAATCCATTGCCTGAAGCGAAGGGACAGGTCTCGATACTCCATACTCCGTGCTCCATGGCAACCAACACACATTCTGATCTTCAATTAATTCAGCGGATTTCTGCCTTGGGCATTGATTTATCTCTGCTAAAGCTAAACCCGTTCGTAGAAGGACCTCCGGTCCAGTGCGGATATCTGATTCGAGTTATTTTGAAAATTCACTTTCGGACTTGGCTTCATTTAAATTCCACTCAATCAAATTCTGGTCTTATTTCCCATCTCGAAATTGGGTCATTAATTAATTTTGTTGGCCATTGAACCGCATGTGTGCAGTGCAGTTCAGCCCATCAATAAGTTTCAATTTCATCGATCCCACATGGACTTCCGCATGTGGTTTCGACGTGACGACAACAAATTAACCATTTCGTGGACGCTTTGAGGCTGGCCCAGGTGTTCGCGACACTTGGCCACACCACAGTGTGCCTGTGCATGGTGCAACAGTGTGAACTTCTGTCAAAGGAGGTTGGATCAGTTCGCTCGCAAGGGTCAGCACGACGCTGCATTAATTAGTGGTTTGAAAAATTCGTGGAAAGAAAAGTGTTTCTTTCTTCCTTCTGGTGCCCAGTAGTAGCTGGAAGCTATTGGAGAGTGAATTTGAAGAAATGGTGGACAAAAGGGCAATGCATCGGAACGGAACACGCCTGCCTTATTTGGCCTTTTCTCATTCAAACACACACGTATAAGATCCACGAAAAGTAAAAGCCAGCGCGGCAAACGGGGCGAAAGCCCCAAACACGACTCAAGGCATCGTGTGCTGTCGATTATGTCAACTGCGTAAGCACTTTCCTTCTCGAATCTAATTTGCCACCTGAGTGCCAAAACACAACACAAGAAGAAAGAAAAGCCACTCAAATTGAATACAGAACGAACAACAATGATCGCCGGTCAACTACATGATAGCTACAAACAAAACTACAAACTATTACGCAAGTAGTGGAGACTTCGCATCTTGGAGAGGTATGATTTCGGTGTGTCCCGTAGTCTATTCACACCGCTATGCAGGAAAAGTGATACTTAATGGGAAGTTTCACTAATAGAAGTACAATTTCCAAACAATGGGTGGTAAATGGATGATGGTTTACTTGCCAAGTGGCCAATGGACTTTTGAAAGTCATGGTGCGCATCATGAAATTGTGTGATCACGAAAGTGGCCGAAAAGTGGAAGTTGAAATTTAAATCTGACTAAAAGGTGAGAAATTTTGATCAAATTTTGGTAAGGGACCGACCCTTATGCTATAAATGAGCGGCGTATGAGCCCCAGGCCGTGGATTTTCTGCAATCTCATATCGAAGATCTATCGAATAGTTACTCCGTCGTCAACAATGTATTTATTTAAGGCACTGACTTAATTCTTTCCTTAAAAATCCATCCAAGTACGTAGTTACCTAATCTTTCGTTCCGTATTTCGGAAGGTGAGTAATAGGTATTGTAACAGTCCTATTCCCGTGAATCTTGAGCATGTAGAATAATAGGAAGGTTATGGTAAAAATATATTAAAAAATTCATACGCAAGCAGTTTAAAAAAAAAAAAAAAAATTGGAAGTAGTGGACATAAAAATCACCATAACCCAGGCTTTATTCAATTTGAATAGCTTTCAGGCAAGCACACGATCGATTAAACAAACTCAAGTCTCATAAAAAATGCATTAAGTGGTTTTTGAATGTGAGAAAGATGATTCGAAGACTAGTGGGATTACTAACGTATCAGTCTAGGCTCACAAACCACATTTCATCAAAATCCGTTCAGATGCTCTTGATTTAGGCGGCTAACGAAGATTATTTAAAGAATTTTGAAACCCAGATCCCGCATCCTGTCTGCACATACTTCGATTTGACGAAATTATGTAGGTATCAGAACAAATATACAAATTAAATTTCATCAAAATCATTTGAGTGGTTCTTAAGAAAGCCGTGTGAGAACAATCATATGTATTGCCAGGTATGGATCAAAAAATGCCTGAACTGACCTTTTGAAATCCGATCATCATCATGGCTCTCACTTTTTCAACCAATTAACGAGGAAGCAAATTTGGATAAAGCTACAAATAATGTTCCACAAAACTCATCGCGTTAGACCCGAATCGCACATGACGAATTTATCAAATCTTAAGGCGAAATCCAAGTAAATACAGGGTGGCGCAGAACAACTTTTATGGTTTAAGTTCGTTATAACTTTTTTATTTCAATATTTTTTCAGAATTTTGCAAACAAGACTTGGGGAATTTAATATGGAACGATACACAGCAGAAAAACCATACAATTTCATTCTGAAAACCAACAGTCCATTGTTTTGACTCAGCGTGGATATCGTCGATATGTAAATGTCCAGATCACACCAACAGTACCAACAATATATCGACTGGTTGGACGTTTTTGGCAAAAAGGGTCAGTAAGGAACCTCTCTGACACCACAAGACCATGGCGCACACAAATGAAAATATTCAACGTATACTGGAGAGTGTGCAAAATACTCCCGAAATATCAACAAGGAGACGTTCGGTTCAACTCGAGCTATCTCGGAGGTCCATTTAGAGGTTTTTGGCTACATTGCGTATGTTCTCATATAAAGTCCAGCTTGTGCAGGAATTGAAGCCAACAGACAACCAGCAATGGATTGATTATGCTATTTCGTTGTGGCAAAAAGCAGAGCATCTCGAAGCCATTTAATGCTTCGTTAACAAGCAAAACTGCAGGATATGGACTACGCAGAATCCAAGAGTAGTTCACCAGCGATAATTACACCCACTTAAGTGTACTGTTTGGTGCGGTGTATCATTCGAAAGGGTCACTGACCCATATTTATTTACAATCAAAGCTGCTCAATATCGGACGATGTTGGCAAATTTTTTGAGACTAGCTGTGCAAAACCATCCACAACTATGGTTCCAAAAGTATGAAACCTTGCACATACTGCGAGGAACACAATGACTCTGTTACGGAACATCTTCGGCGAGCTCATTATTTCGCGCAATAGCGACTGTAAGTGACAGCCGCGTTCACTGGATTTAAACACTACCGACTGTTTTCTTTGGGCCTATTTGAAAGAACGAGTCTACGTCAGTAAGCTAACGAACTGAAAACCAATATTCCCAATGAAATCTGTGCTATAACACCAATTTCGCGAAAGGTGATGGAAAATGTGTTGAAAAGACCACGAATTTGCGAAGCAGAAAATGGCCACCAATTGCGAGATGTAATCTTTCACATTTAGGTCAATAAATCTCCATTTGTTTACTGTAAAAAAAAAAAATATAATTTATTTTTAGAATAAAAAAGTTATAACGAATTCAAGCCATAAAGGTCATTTTGCGCCACCCTGTATATAGTTAAATTTTGTGTCACGCCATAACTCCAGACCACCGTTTATTATTCTGAAGAAATAGCCTAAATATAGTTTACTTGATTACTTCCACACAAAAAGTAATTACAGAGGATGCACTTTCGGCTACATCAGCTTATTTTTTAAACTTAAAATCTGAAGGGAAATACCTGTATAGGTCCATTTCCTGTTACACCAAGTGCTACAACTTCAAAGTCCCGCTTATTACTATGGAGAAATGGACTAAATACAGTTCACTCTTACCAGCGATGCACTGTCGGCTGCGTCAGCTTATTTTTCTAATTTGTCTGAAGAGAATCACCTGAATAGGTACATTTTTTGTCACGTCACATATCAAAACTTCACACTTAACCTCCCAACAGTAAAGTGTATTTACAGGGATCGGGAGTTCACATTATAAAAAAAAAATTTAAGAAAAAACGGAGAATTTCAAAACCTAAAATATCGATTGGAATAATTTTTCTAGTATGTAGAACCGTTTTCGAAATATTTGCACTAAAAACAGTTTTCACCATTAGATCGCGTTTTCACAATCTTCGAAAATTAAAAACAAATATCGATGCCCATCTTATAGAGAATTTTGAAAACTAAAAATCCGTTCTTCGTAGTTCTTTTCCTCCAATGCACCAATAAGTTCCTACAATTTTCAAAAATTTTAAAATATTCGTTATCAATCTTGTAGAAAATTGTGAGACCTAGAATTTCGATTATAACAATTTTTTTCGTAGGACTCATTATTTTCGAGATATTTATACTTAAAACTATTTCCACCATTAACTTGGGAGTAAATCTAGACATTTTGGAAGACTGCGTACTTACAATTTTCGAAAATTTAAAAAAAATATGACATCTATCGTGTAGAGTCAAAAATACTAAAATTTCGGTTCAAATAATTTTTTCCCGCGATGCACCTATTTCGAAATATTAGCACTCAAAAACGATTTACACCATTAACGTCGGGGTACGGTTGAACATTTTAAAAAACATTCGTTGCCCATCTTGTAGAAAATTTTAAGACCTAGAATTTGCATTCGAACAATTTTTTTCGTACGACGTACCGTTTTCGAGATTTTCGCAATATAAACGATTTCCACTATTTTCGGCGAAAAGTCGGATATTTTGAAAAATTTTGACAAGTTGGGCATCCATTTTGTAGAGAATTTTAAAAACTAAAATCTTGGTATTAATAATTCTTTTTCTACAGATTTCGAGATATTTGCTATCATAAGGGATTACCACCATTAGCTTCGGGGTAAATTTGGACACTGTGAAGAATTGCGTACCAACAATTCTTGAAAATTTTAAAAACTTCGGCAACCATATTATAGAGTATTTCAAAACATAAAATTTCTCTCTTCATAATTGTTTTCATACGATGTACCGTTTTCTAGATATTGGTACTGGAAAACGATTTCCACAATTAGCCTCGGGGTAGAGTCCGACATTTAAGAAGATTGCGTATCTATTCGGCTTATTCAGCGAACTATCGAATTAAGAACTAAATTAAAGAAAAATTTCGAATTGATGTTCCTGGACTCTTAACAACACTATCACGAACTGTTTCGATGTTTTGTGTTGAACGACTTATTGAAGGACGGTCAGAGTGTCTAAGATTACTAATTGATCCAGTCTCCCTTTATTTTTGAATTAATCTCTTCAGAGTTGATGAAGTTAAATCACTCAAACCTTCATAATTTTTAAAATATTGCTCAACAATGAAAACGCGTTGTTCTTTTGTGTAGCACTCCATTTTTAATAACCCTGAACTGTCAGCTGTCACGCCATCTTTCTTATTCGCTGGCAACACTTTACCGTATAAATGGCGCAAAATTCAAATCTTGCGTGAATTTTGGGATACTATTTATATAGTAATGAACAAAATTAGCGAGTTATACCATCCAATTAGTTAACACTTTTTATTCAATAGTTCCTATCAGCATTAAGTATCCATTGTCCAACACTTGTCGAACATAGACGCCCTATCGGATTCTATTTAATAAGAAACTTCAATGCATGTACGATGGTCGAAAGATTGTATATCAGAATGTATAGGTAGAGCACAACCCTCTGTGGCTACAGTGTGAAATGTCAGAACGAAACTTTAATGCAAATTATCACCTTGCATCCAAGAAAAAATGTTCCCTTTCTCAACTGCAAACACTCAATGCGTACCACTTAATTCAAACCAAATTCAACCTGAGAAAGTGGCAAAACCTATTGACATTCCCAGCTCCATAGGATTGCTAGTTCCCGCCAAAGAGATTCTCAATCACCAATCTGCACAATCTCTGTAAAATCTGCGAACCGAGAAAGATATTTTGATTGAAATGTTTTTTTGCATCATTATCTCGGCCAAATATGGGCCGATCGATGGCGTCTGGATTCACCTTTAGAGTCAGTCAACTTTGTCAGTCGGCCATCAATCATGCACGCCGCTATGCACCTTCAGAAGCCAAGCACTGCACTCTCGGCCAAAGACAGAAGCCCATTGTGTGTGTGTACGCGTTGTATTCTGATTAACTTTTCATGTTGACATACTTTTAATTGATGCACCAGATTGTTCGACTTTCATTGTCGGCGCGCGGACTTCGACAGATGACGACTTCGCCGCAATGAAGACGGAAAGTGATGTACAAACTTTCGATTTTCATCAATGGAGCATTGGGTGAAACTCCTACGGATGCCGATCCGCATCAGATGGGGGAGAGTGTCAAGTGGCAGAATTGAAGGAGATTGATGCTTGGTGTGCGTCTATCGATCGCGATCTTCGTCAGCGATGATCACCCTGATTAAAGCCAACGAGATAATTTTGCAGAGCAGAAAAACGAAAGTCATTTGCTTGACTCCGAGCGCACAGACAGTATCATTAAAGTTCCATTGCCATAATGGATGGATCGTTTTAACTTGATTGACACCTTGTCGGATCATCTGTGTCGTCGTCGTTGTCGTCGTCTGCAGGTGACAGAGACTGAATGGCGACCCTGGGGGGAGGAATAGGCAGCCGCCATTATCATGGGCGGCATAATTGCAAGATCACAAGAAGCGACCAATGTGTATGGATCTATTCATCACCTGTCACAGCTAATTGACATGCTGATAGAGATGCACTTGGAGGAGTTTTTCAATCTGCGATTTATGGTGGGGAAATTTTCCTTCCATGGATATGATGCATATTTATGCGCTATTCGATGACATTTACATAATCGATCATTTGCATCGACCTACTGGCACGCATTTGCGGGCGCTAAATGCGCTGAATAATTTATGTGTTTGGGCTTGAATTGAGGTTATTATTGCGGCCAATTTATCCTGTCTTTTGGTCCGAGAGAAATATCGCACTTTTTGTTTTTGTAGCACTGGGTCTCCTCTGAAAGTATGTTAATCGCCGGTGGCGATCCTTGATGCGTGCGCAATCAAGATGCGACGATAAACAGCGCAATTAGGCAAACTTGTGGAAGTGTCGGATCGCGATTGCCGTCTAATAGAGAAAACACGCATTTCATGAATAAATTAATTGATCAAGTAAATTACTTTCGATTTGTCAAGTGTGGTGCGTAAACCAAACCATTATTTATGAGTGATTTAGAGAGTTTACTTGATGCCTTACAATGTAGTGCTGGTAGTGTCAAGCACAAGTTTGTAAGAGCAAGAGATCATCTTTGGAAGGTTGTTTTACAAAATAATGATTAGGTAGGTCGTTCATAGTACAATTTTAAAGGTTGCAGTTGTAAATGATGTAATTCAGTATGCGCATTCGTAAGTGCTTCATGTTATTTGATTAGTGCTGGAAATGAAGCAGAGTTGCCAAGCCTTATTGTCTTATAGTCTTTAGTAGATTGCCGAGGATTAAACTTTGAGTTTTTCAACTTCCATGATAGGTTGTAAAACTACGACTTTAGAGGTGCGGATCAGTCTCGTTAAGCACCTTGTAGCCAGTGTTGGCTTTTCGTGTTCTGTTGATGGCCGAACTTATACATGATCATCTTTATGTTGCAAAATTTTTGATAAATTAATTTCCTCAATGTTTATCTATCGTCCATCGAATTGATCAAGACAAAGTTTTGATGGTTGGACACCTTCCAAAGAACTTTGTCAGTTATTGATCGGCGGTAATTCTTTTTGGAGTTGCAGTGACCGTTGCTCCGTAGACAGGCCCAAAAGTATCTGTTTTAACAGCTGACATAAATTATTTGAAACGGAAAGCTATTGTAAAATGGTGTCAAGTCAAATTGCAAATTTGTTTCGCAATTGCAGTGATCGGAGAGCGTCAACCGTAGATTGATTGATTTGAACTTGATTATTTTACATTCAATATCTCGAAATGGTTGAAGAAAAATACTTAAGCAAGGAGTTGTTTGGTGGACTTAAGTGTCCTCAATTATAAGGATTCGGATCTAGCTCGTGGGGGAGGATATATTTGGGATAGCCAATCGAAAGTACGAGGAAAAATTGATCATCTTTAGCTTAGAAACAATTCTTTTGAAAACATTGCCGTTTCGAAAAGATCCAAGAAAGAAGGTGTGAGATTTTGGAAATTTAAACTCATTTCTTGAAAAGTGTTATATTCTGGAGAAAAAACAGCTCAAGACCACAAAAAAAATTTGCTCATTTCTTCAAGATAGCAGTTTGAAAGTTGAACTTGACACATTTTTATATATTTATTTATTTATAGACATACGAGCACCTCCTCATCAAAAAGTACCCGGAAATTCCCATTCGAACAAACCTCGCTTCAGATATTGCCAAAAGCTTTGTTTTTTTTTTGGGTTGGTACAACTGTCATCTGGCGCTCAGATATCTGTTTGAGCGCCATTTGTTGGGAGTTTGTGCGTGATAGC
Organism: Pocota personata; assembly: GCA_963082735.1. NCBI lineage: Eukaryota > Metazoa > Arthropoda > Insecta > Diptera > Syrphidae > Pocota > Pocota personata. Next base: position 20,363,131 of record OY720431.1, read on the forward strand.
TTTGTAAACAAGTCAGTGTCTTTTGTGTTCTGCGAATTTCTTTGAATTTGTTGCAGAAACAGCATCGCATTGATGTCGCTAAAGAAATGCTTTCTTTGGACCAAAATGTTATTGATGGCATCATAGACATGGGTCTATGAACATGACATCGAAACCAACCAACAATCATCAGAATGGCGCTTCTCAGACGAGCCAAAACCCAAAAAAAAAAACGACAGAGTAGATCCAAAATCAAGGCTTTGTTGACCGTTTTCTTTGATTCCCATGATGTGGTCCATTCCGAATTTCTTCCACAGGCCAGACAGTAAATAAGGAGTATTACGTGAGCGTATTAAAGTATTTGAGAGAAAATGTTCGTCGCAAGAGGCCAGAATTGTGGAAAAACAACTCGCGGTTTCTTCACCACTACTACGCACCGGCTCCCACATCTCATCTTGTACACGACTATTTGATCAAAAACAATGTTCATACCGTTCCGCAAGCTCCGTATTCGCGTGACATGGCTCCTTGTGACTTTTTTTTTTAAATGTTCTTATCTTTACCGTTTCTCAGTAGTTAATTGCGCAATCACTGAGCGAAAGACGCAAGGTTCGAATCCCAGAAAATGCCAAAAAGTCATCCGACAAGCGTCATGTAAAGCTTCTCTCAATGGAGAACAAAAAATTGCCCTCGAAAACGGTCCTGCCATTTGGGTGTAGCAGAGTATGAATAGCTCCGAGAATTTGGGCTAGTCCGCACTGTTCCCTCTTGGTCTTCATTTATGAATAAAGTTTGGATACGCTGTTCAATGACCTTCAGTGTTCTTGTATACATTTGTTCTTTAGGATGTATAGATATAACCTAGACAACAGTTTTCTTCGGTTGAGCTTTCGCTCCATCAAGGTCGGTAACAATGTAACTGAAGCTTTTGATTATAGAAAAGGGACTACGACAAGGTAACCCGCTGTCATGTGATTACTTTAACATCATACTCGAAAGGATTGTATAGAATTTTCCAGCTACAACTTTCAAAAGTCTGTACTCGCGTACTCTGACAATATTGAGATAGCATTGAAACAGATGCGGCGAAAATGGGTCTAGCGGTTAACGAGGGCAAAATAAAATATATACTGTCACCAAAAAAGGTGACACATGTGACGTGGATAAAATACAATTTTGAGGTAGTTAAGGACTTTGTCTACCTACGCTGCTGCGCTGTCAATTCAAACAATGAAATCAGCGCAGAGATTAAGCGAAGAATCACTCTTGCCAACCGCTGTTTCTTTGGGCTAAGAAGGCAATGGTTTAGCAAGGTCCTCTCACGGACAACTAAGGTGACTCTATATAAGACGCTCATCATCCCAGTCCTGCTATATAGGGCAGAAGCGTGGACAAAGGCGGACGGAAGAGGAATTGTTCGAGGGATTTTTGGTCCCGTTTGTATAAACCAGGAATCGAGAAGAAGATACAACAACGAACTTACCGGCTTTAGTGTGACATCGACTTATTCAAAAGTGTTCGAATTCATCGCCTGAGATGGCTAGGACAAGTAGAGCGATTTGACATCAAGACGGTAAAGGAAGACCTCACCTAAGGTTGCGCACACCAGTGGAAACGAACCTCAACCAACTTCGTGTGGAAAACTGGTGACGGCTAGCCCAAAATCGAGCTGGCTGGAGACACTTGTTTGTTGAGACCTATGTCCACCCCAAACTGTAAGTTTACTTACTTACAGTTTGCGGTGGACATAGGTTTCACGAAAATATGTAGCAACAATAGGCCTATTCTACAAAGTGCTCATTTCCCGCAAGTAAACAAATTCAAGTAAAGTTATTTTTTTTAATTAACAAATTTCCCACTAAATTTTGAGAATGAAAATTCCCACGGAATGGAAAATCGCCCGATATACCGACACTGACTGTGAACAATCTTCAGGGAGTTTATGCGTCTCATTGATTATAGCATATCGATCTATTTTTTTGTTTCCGGGGAAGCATGTGGCTTGACTTATACATTTCTAGGAAAGGGTTCTCTAAGGGCTAACCATCAAGAATCCTTTTAATCTAAGATAACGTAAGATGCACCATTTTAGATATTTATTAGCAGATAAGATATTTTCTTAGCATGAGTTCATTCATAGATCATGTTTGAGGGTCATCAGTATATCTGTTGTAAGCCTCCTCTATGATGGCAGCCCTCCTCTATGTATTGACAGTTCCTAGATCGCTGTCGATGTGGTCTGGTATTTTGGATAATCTATCCGTTCAGAATGGGCGTTAGGTTCAACTGAGAGAGACTTAGGACTGCTAATACCCTACCATGACAGTTGATCAGTTAGAGTTTTGTTTGAGGAAGAAAAGGCCCATCCGCTAGCTGGCTAGTGCTGGAATATATTCATGACTTGCTCAATTTGATACTCCTGGCAGATCTTTGATTGATAATTTAACCTAGCCCCATAGTTTTGCTTTGTTTCATTCATAAGACATTTGAGCGGTTCCTGTGACTTTAACTGCTTATACATCACAGATGTCGCTAGATTTCTAAGCTTTCTACTCGCAACAATGCGAAAAGACATAATTAGATTTATTAGACTCCCACCAAACCTGTAAAGAGTCTCTGCCAGAGCCACTATTCCTTTCCATCCTAGACACAATTTCAGTTCTCTAAGCCAAACTTTTTGTCATCCCCAATCGCTTGGTCTTTATATAAAGACTTCGATCTTCCTGATTGTCTCGAATTTGCGGACTGAAATCCGAAAACCCTCTTGCGCGAAGCCTTGTTGTTCATTCGCTCAATGTGAAAGAGATAATGTAGCCTTTGGCTTTTTGGACTGCATTCTAATTCTGTTCTGATACAGCTCATAGCGCCTACGGCTGCATTTACCCTCGGAAGAGCCTAATACCTTTCCAGCTAGTTATTCGTGAATTAGCATCAATATTCTTCACGAGAGTATTATTCTTTCTTCTACATTAACTTTAAAGCTTTCTCTAAGCCTGCTGTTAAATGCTTCTACTACGCGACGGATCATTGTGAACGCGTAATGGTATCGCATGTGCAACCCAGCAACTGGACGGATTTATACAATACAGTATCTTCCATGTTAATACCTGCCCTGTGCACTATCCAAGAGAAACCCTTGCTGAAATTCAGTGCGCCTTGGAAATATTTCGGAGAAATATGGTTTCAATTTTGAATCCATCTTTGTTTGGAAATTTGGTCCATCGTCGGTTTGAAAATCACATCGGTACGTTCATGGAATATCTTAGTATTCAACATTTAACACAGATGCGTCGGTACCTACGTCTAAACCCAGCACGCCCTTTCAAAATCTCAAGCTTAAAGTTCCCACTGAAATTCTGAGCCGCAATTGCATTCAATACTCCTCCTCCTCGCTGAAATGAAGAGTTTAATCCAACAAACTGTTTCTCCAATCTCAAAGATACATTTGTTCCATTTGTTGTCGAACTTATGGACTAGCCTTATATTTCCAGTTAAGATCTCTTCCTGCTGCGTGGCGCCGCAATTGCCACACTGATTGATTGGATTGGCCAACCAAGCGATTGTAAAAGCTGCTTCTAACCACAACTTCAGTACCCATTAACCCTTTTCAATTAATCTGATGACCCTTACTTAACCGCCTCCATCTCAGCACACTTACACACCTTCAAAATCGATTCATTCCTTTGAGGAAAAATACTTAATAATAAAATTAGCGTACGAACACCTCTGATAGGATCTATCGGCTGGGTAACGAGTTCACCTCTTTGTCACTGAAACTGGATATCTCGGGATCTCGGGGTATTGCCAATCACCAGCACTGCCACGATTACCATTATTACCGGCTGCCTGCTCAATGAAGGTTATAAACTCTGTTTGCGCCGTAAATCTATTCACGGGACTATTTCAACTTTTCGTGACGGATCACTTTATGCTGGTATCTGTGGTTCCCTTTTGTGGTTCTACTGATGTATGTTAATTCTATCGTTTCAGAGCCGCTGATGTGCTCGTGCAGAGTTTAATGGCTGGATGCCACTCCTTTGTTGCACTATATGGGGTGCCAAGTTGTCGCCAGCAGCAATAACTGTAGCGCAACAACTTGGGAGGTAGGTACTTACAAGTAGAATGATTCTATGAATTTGGCTAAGAAATCGCGTGAGAATTGTATGTACGAGTACGTTCCTTTGTTATGAATAGAAATCGGTTGCATTACACGTGTAGGGAGTGTACTATGTACTCGTATCATGCATTGCGTCAGTATGTGGTCATACTGGGATCATGAACGCATGCGCCTTTTTGTCGCGTTGATTTAAGATCTGAAAAAGGACTGAGTTACGCTTTGGACAGCTAAAGATTTGATTGCTGATAAACGAATCAAGATTTTAGGTGCACGCACATACATAACTAGATGTGGTGCGCTACATTCCTATAGCAATCACTGGTGAGTTTTGTGGACGACATTTGATTCATCAAGAAGCCCTGAGAAGCATTGTAATGATTCGGAGGTTCGTTTAAAGTGAGAGTGGGAGTACCTACCGCTGCATCACTCAATGTTAACCAATAATTGTGAGCATGCTAGAGGAAAGATACACACCCTTGATGCACACGGCAAGGTAGCTTCGAGTTGCAAACTAAACCATCTGTTAGGGGAACACCCCTCTAGATTTGGAACTGTGCTGCCTACCTGAGACTTGTACTTGTAAACATTTTATTTGAAGGCTGAAATTTAATGACAAAGTTTCTGAAGAGTATTCGAAGAAACCTATAGACCATACGCCAAAATCAGTTTGTAGATACATGTATGTATCTCTCATACAATTGATCAGAACCCACATTTTTGCAAAAGCAAAACAGAACTTTTTCTCATAAGCTTCCGCACTACTTCCGAGTATCAACTCTAGATGCATTTCATAGTACACCACTACGAAGATTTACTTTCGTACGAAATTTTGTATTGCTTCTCGATTCCTCTTCAGGGATCTCAATTTCGCGCTGGGAAGACCTGATGTTAGTCAATTTTTAACAGGAGGCCGCAACTGCGACTTAAAATGCTATGAGAACTAGCCAATCAGAGGGCTAGAAGTAGAGTTCGACGTGATATGCTCAGATCCTAAATAAATATTTATGTAGTGTAGTAAACACTTTCCCTGTCTACCCCAAAGCTCAACCTAGACCTCACAGGACCTTTATCCGATCTACACCAGAGTAAAAAAGAAATGGAAGAATGGGACAGTTCTTTCTAACCATCTACACTGATGGGTCGAAGATGAACATTAGTGTTGTCGCAGGTTCTTGCCCATGAAAGCAATCAAAATATTTTCTGCTATAGGTGTAAAATATTATAGAACCTTTTGCAGTGCTGTCGCAAAGAGTTTAAGAATCTTGTAACACATAACAAGGAGTACTGGGTTATTGGGCATAATAGCATGCCAGGGAATGAAAAGGCTGATGAACTGGCGAGAAACGGCTCTGCGCTAGACCTAGAACAAGCGGAATAGTCAGTCAAAGCCACGCCTTGTAAACTTCAGCATGAATCAGGCAACAAAATGCTCATGAAAGTAAACAACAGATAGAGTTCAGTAGATACCAATGTAATAGCAAAGAATACGGAGGCCGCTCTATAACAAAACCAGACTTCCACTGAAAGGCAGCATATATCCATTAATCCTTGCAGGAGTGTGAAAAACTAAGGGTGAGCAAAGATTACATCTGTAGGGTACGAGATATTGAAGGAGTGACATTCGCATTTGCCAACCATCAAAGTTGTGGAGATATGCTCCTAAATGATGTTTCCTTCAATGAAATGAAAAATTGACATATTCTCTTCCTCGTCGTTGAAGTTAAAGTCAAGCTTTTACTTGGTTTACGAGACTAATCCCCAGTCTCTAGCACAAACTTTGAAAAAAGTGATGGTTTTGCGAAAACTACGGTCACTTAAATATTATTTAGTATTATTTTCCATTCCGAACATCACAGAAAATAGCTTCAATAGTCTTCCGGTTTTGTTAAAATTCGTAATAAAAAGTTACCCAAATTTTAAATCCACTTAATATATTTGCGCCACCCTGTACAAATCAAGTTAATTGCAACTTGTACTTAATCCTTAAAATTACTTAAAATAGGTAACCGAGTACGCTTAGAATATTTCGACGAATGCCGCCTGTTTTCGATCGTCCCTACATCAAGTAAACCTGATAGCTACCCTAACATTCTCTAATGCATCTTTAACAGACCCTAAGATAGTCGCAAACTTTTTTGCTCATTTCTTCAGCAAGCCATTTACCACCTTCTTGAACCTGACCATGACTACTTTAGATATATTTACGGCTGTGCCAAACATTTGTAGTCTTAATAAATATAACATCGACTCTAGTTGTAGGGAAGGATGATTACTCCCCCGGCCATGATGGTTTGCCCACAATAGTTCTTAAAAAAAAAGTATTCGAAATATTTCAATGCAGATCAACTACTACCAACTTAATTCAGTTCTTCGTGTTTAGAATGCTGTACGCTTTAGAAGATGGCAAAGAAGTAGATGTAATTGTTACAGATGTCAGCAAGGCCTTTGACAAAATTTCACACGGAATTATCCTTTTGAAACCAAAAGTTCTTGGTTTTCAGTCAGATGCATTTCGTGCATCAAATCCTACTTGATAGATCGCCAGTATATAATCCTCATTTATGCTACCTCGGACGTCCCTGAAAGTATCCACATTAGACCTATGATTTTCATTTTGACCATAAATAATGTTGAGTACATCATCAAAATTCTTATCTGTCTATCTACGCTGATGATATCAAAATCTTCAGGCACATATGTATCTTCCCCTGCTGCGACTTGTTCACTGCAGAATGACCTTCACAGATTTTCAGACTGGTGCCAAAGAAATTTTCTGGAGTTCAACATCAGCAAATGTCAAGGTATCACATACTCCCATAAGAATTTCCTTCCACCACCCAGATCACAAAATTCCTTTACATCACCTTCGTCAGGCCCCTCCTTGAACATGCTAGGCGATTATGGTCACCTTACTACGAAACCCATAGCTTACGAATAGAAGCTGTGAAGCGGAGGTTCATTGGTGGTCTCGATTGGGTTGATAGTTATAACTTACCTCCCAATGTGGATTGTCTGAAACTGATCAGTCTACAGTTTCCTGCAAATCGTCGTGAAGTCGCTGATTTATTCATCAGCTATTAACTGATAACATTAACTGCCCTGGACTATTGGAAATGATCCCCTTTAATACAAAGCCTTAGGTCAATACCCATCTTCTGAATTAATCCTCACTTCAACAACTAGGTTATCACGAAGCAATGTTCGAATGCTGCGCAAAGCTAACGACATGCAAAGCTTCTTTGACTTTCATTACAGCAGAGTTACACTCCGTAACTCTCTCCAGTCTTCCTAACCTTTCCACCACGTTCGCCTCACATCTCCATATTATCCTTAGTAATTAGTTTATATCTAAGTTTAACTTTACGAGTAAGTTCATAATGCTTGTATTAAGCTTAAATAAATGAAAATAAATAAATATAAAATGTTTTTTTTTTTCAATATGGCAACACTCAGACAGCTGATAGTTAATCTGACAGCTGACACCATCTTGTTATTCAGTATTGTTTGGTAAATCATCATGCAAACACTTACGTCCGAGCAGCGCTTACAAATTGTGGAAATTTATTTCAAAAATCAGTGTTCAGTAAAACATTTTTTATAGAGCGCTACGCCAATTTTACAGTCAACATAATCGACCAACTGAGTCGGCTATTCGCAAAACAATTGAAAAATTTCGCAATACAATTACTCTTTCGGACTCCAAGCCACCAACATCAGTACGCACAGATGAAAATATCGACGCCGTTGAGGTCAGTGTTGAGGAAGATCGTAATTTATTGATTCGTCATGGTGCACAAGAACTTGGCCTTTATCCATCGACTTATGGAGGATTTTGCCCTAGGATCTTGGTTTACACGCTTACAAGATTCAATTGGTGCAAGAATTGAAGCCGAAAGATCATGGTTTGTGTCATAAGTTCAGTGATTAGGCGCTTAAACCGTTGGAAATCGATCCACTTTTTTACACCGTCAAATTATATTCGGTGATGAGGCTCACTTCTGTGTCCAAAATCCAAAGGTGATCCATCAGCTACCGACGCACCTCGAAAAATGTTTGGAGCCGTTTATGGGCTGGCGACATCATCGGGCCCTGCTTATTCAAATATGAAGAAAATCGAAATGTCACCGTCAATGGCGCCTAGTACAGAGTCATGATCAACGACTTTTTGTTCCCAAAAGTACATGAACATGGTCTGCAGGACATGGTTTCAACATATATTGACGACGAAACCATCGAGTTATTCAAGGAAAGGAAGTGCTCGATGACAACATTATATTCAGAAATGATGACATCAGGAGGACGGAAAAAAATATTGTGAATCATGAGCAACGACAAAAAGCAAAAACAAACAAGCTCCCTAGTTATCCGGACTGCCACCCTTGAAGTTCACTGAAACTTAATGGCAGCTGAGTTTCAAAAACTACACCAATCTGTCTTTCTCTCTGTCTCTTCCCCTTTCCTTAAAACGCCCGTGTCCTAAAATTAGTATAAGGGTATTCAGAACCCCTTTCACACGCGCAAATTATAAAAAAAACAGTCAAAGCAAAGTATTTTTCGTAATAACTGCAGTTTTGGACGAATGGTGAGGCAAAAATACTTCTTCCATGCTTCCCACTTCTTACACATACTCATACCTTACATTATTTACACTGCCTTATGTAAGACCTTCGGGCTATTTTTTTTTTTTTTTTTTTTGAACGAACTTTATTTACACTGAGACTAAACGATGCCACCTATGTATGCGGCTACTAAATTGAACTAAATTTCGCAGAAACGTTCAAAACGTGACAATGTGGCCCTAACGTTAACCACACGGTGGCTGGTAAGATACCCGCCTGAGAGGTAGCAGTAAGCAGATCAACTCTATCGCGTTGCCTTTTTTTTAATCCGAAAATAGAATCTTAAGTAGGAATGCAGATGAAATGCCATTTCCATGTCCTCCTCCTCAACTTTTTTTTTTTTTTTTTCTGGAAAATAAGCGTGCGAAATCGGTTTTCCATAATTCTTCGCATGTAAAGCAACAGAGCGCGATCTCTCGCATATTGAGTGAGGTACACGCGCGAGAGATCGCGCTGTTGTGGCTGCTGCGCTGCATCAGTAGAGTTGCTGCTGTCCTCCTGTGAGAAAATGAGGAAGAGATCAGTGTTTCGGTGTTTTGTGGCGCGGTTTTTCGTGTAGTTTTCGTGTTTTTTTTTTTTTTTTATAGTTTTCTCGAGGGTTTCCTTCAATCTTTTCTCTCAAGAAGAAACTGCAAACATTTTCCTTTATTCATCTCCCATTGAGCTTGAGATTTTCATTTCTACTCAGGCTATGCACGATTATGCTAATCTAGGGAAAGTGCATTTTTATACACCTATCGGGTGGCCAAATTGCATAACTTGATCTTTATTAATTTTTTTTTTTTAGTTGGATGCTGTTTGATGTATCTAGCTGTTTGTGGCGCTCTCTGTGCTTAGACTCTGTGGGGTGGGGGTGTACTTTATTTGTAGTTATACGCAAAACATGATGTTGAACAGTGTTTATGGATTCATACTCGTACATGTGCACCACATGATGATGGCTCTTTTGTTGGAGAGGATCTTATGGTTACAAATCGTTTTGCTGGTATTTTTTTTTTCTGTTCAAAACAAGGTTAGGTATGTGACTTCGGTGGATGTTGCATGTATTCATACAATTCTAAGGAAGACATTCCGCAGCTATCGCTGGAGAATGAATGACATCCTCATTGCAATAGGTATTATTCGAACACCAAAGAGGGAGGAATATCTATTTGTGATGAGTCATTGTGATGTTTTCATGGGAATCGAGGACGTTTTGTGTTTGGATAATTTCTGAGGCTAGTGTTGTCACATGAGACATTTCTTAATTCAAATGATTCCATAATGAGTTTATAAATTTATCAGAAAGCCTTGCCAGCAACTAGAGCATCAGACGTTGAAGCACCCATAATCGCCTTTCCATCATAGAGTACCTTGACATTGAGATCTTTTGAGGCAATGAAGAGATTCCTTTTTTATCGTCCATTTAATTTTTCGAAGCGGAAAGACCTCTACGCATTCTTCGTGGACTTTAAGGCGGCCTTTGACAGCATTGACAGGATCGCTCTTCTCTTTTTTTTTTATAGAAGTTGGGAAACTTCTAAAGATACTGTAGAAATAGTCGGTTCAACAACATGCCGGATTTCTACCGACTAAAGTAGTTATATAGCGTTGTATAGAAATCAACTTCACCATGTTTCCGACTTGTCCATGAAGCGGACTCAAGAAGCGGTATAAGACAATAGGTCCATCGACCTTTACTTGATGCGCTCCATCGTTGTTGCCATTTTGCCACGCTGATTGCTCTCTCTGATAGGTTCGTTTCGTTGTTGATTAACACAGGGACCTGATTCCAAGTTTCGTATGTTTTTTTACGATTCCACAGCCAGTATGTCAATTGGGAGTAATCCTTCGATAGCATAGGCTGCGGCTTCGGATATTGTGCGAAACTCACGCAGAGTCGATATGTCGATTCAATTTTACGCCTACATGATTCAACTTTCATGGCTTCAGCCCATATTGATGCCCCGTAGAGTATCCAGATGTCACTTCTCTGGCTTAGAGCCGGCGTCGGCTGTATCTTGGTCCCCCATGGTTTGGCATGATGCGCATTAGTGCATTATTCACTCTTGAGACCTTGCCACTAACATATTCCAGGTGTTCATTAAAGGAAAGCCTTGTATCAATCATGACGCCTAGGTATGTGATGACTTGCTTCGATGTAATCTGGTGTCCTCCTATCGTAAGAATGATTGTTTCCCTCTTCTTTCTGCTACTGACTGGTACCGATTCTGTTTTATGTTCTGCTAGCTCTAAGCTCACAGATTGCCGCCAGCGTTGAACTATCCCGATTGTGTCATTGCTTAGTTGAATCACTTCGTCCAGTACCTTGGTGACCACGACTATCGTGGTGACCACCACTATCGTAGCTTCTTCTGGTGCTTAGACTCTGGTATGTTGAGTATCTCACTCAACAACACTCCAGAGGAGTGAGCCCAACACAGATCCCTGCGGTACCCCTCCTGTCGCAGCATACTCCTTGGGAACATCATCTGTGTCATATATCAGGATCCTTTGTCTGAAGTAATCCATCACTATCTTCATGATGTACGTTGGTACCCTCCTTTTTCGAAGGGCTTCTGGTATGTGGTTCCAGATTACCGAGTTAAATGCATTTCGGACATCAAATGTGATTATTGCACAGTACCGTTTAGCACCGCCTCCCCATCTTCTGCCTTCTATGACTTTTTTTCGCTGCGTTTACTACCACTCGGATTGCATCTATTGTCGAGCGTGGCTTTCGGAAACCGTACTGATGCTCTGCTAGTCCGCTCGAGTTTTCGATGGCTACTTCCAGCTTATAGATAATGATATGTTCTAGGATTATTCCAGCCGTTTCTAGCATACAGAGGGGGCGAAATGACGATGGATCTCCAGATGCATTGCTTCCTTTGGGGATCAGTAACTCTCTAGGAATACCCCTTCACTCAGGCTTAAGTTATACATATTCGCAAACATGTTCGGATGTTCGGTCGAGTTCTTATTCCAGTTTTGAGCGCTATGATGGGTATACCATCCAACCCCGGTGCTTTTTTATTTCCGACTACTTCTTCTGCGGTGATTACAGGAATTGGGCACATTTCTTCTGGTATATAGTCCTCTATTGAGGTCTCCTACCGTCTTAGAAATAGACCACTCACGATGTTTTCCAGCAACCTTGAGCAGGTGGGAGCTATTGCCCGGAAAAACTTTAGTTTCTTCCTGATACACCAGCCCCCATGGGTTTTGGTCAACTGCGTTGCAGTTCACAATTGCTACTTTAAGACTTCCACGCGCTGCTTTGTATTGCTGTTGTAGTTCCGTGAAGGTGTCTTTACCCCTGGAGCGTTAGTACAGCCTTCTTGCATGATGACATTCAGAACGCAGGCGTTAGATTTCCTCGTTCCACCAGTAAACCGGTGTACATCCGCGAGTGTTTCTTCTACGTGGCATAGATATGCCACATGCCCTTGTAATGTGATTCAACATCTGTTCCGTCTTGGTAGTAGCTGGACCTGGGAGTGGTAAGTTCGCAAATATAGTTCTGAATGCCTCTTCGTCAAAGGTGCCCAATTTCCAGCCTATTCTTTGTACTATGTTCCTCGAATGGCGACTACCTTGTCTTTGCGTTGTTTTATCTGGCATAGTATTGCCTGGTGGTCGGTATGAGTATAATGTCGGCTAACAGTCCAAGTTATTTTCCGTATTACGGAGCTGCTAACAAAGATAAGGTCTATGATTGAGCCTACACCATTTCTACTAAACGTGTTTTCATTCCCGCTGTTGACAAGTATTACATCTAGAGTTGCAAAGGCCTCCAATAGGGTAGTTCCACTCCTATTCGTTCTTTGGCTACCACACTCCACAGCCCACGCGTTGAAGTCTCCAGCTATTACCACAAGCCTGTCCAGAAAGTTTTCAAACTCATCGATTGGCATACTTGGGGGAGCATAGTAGCTGTATAAATTTATACTATAAATTTTGGCTCTGACAAAATTCCGTCTATTTCTTGAAAATGACGTTTCCCACAAGTCCAGATAGCAGCTGTGCCTGTTGCGTCAAATACCCATCCATTTTCGCTATGTTGTCTATACCTGTCGTCACTAAGTATAGCTGCATCTATTCCTAACTCACGTACGGACTGCGGAAAGCAGGTCTTGTGCAGCTTGGCAATGATTTATGTTTAGTTGCAGTACGAGTACTTTTATATTCTCTGCAGTTCCATCATTGCCTTTTGATAAGATAGACATCTCGTACTTCCTGTGGCATTGATACTGCCCTGGCAGAGTATGCACTTAGGGTCTAAGGAACACGTTTTTTATCGTGTGGCCCTCTTTCCCGCATCGGATGCAGTGGTTCGACCAGTCATTTACACTTTCGCAAGTTCTTGATATGTGTCCAAAGTCCATGCATATTATTGGAGTAGTCTTTTCGAGTATGCGGCAACTACCCAGCCTACTCGAATTTTGCCTATAGTGATAAGCTTGTTTGCTGCCTCTGCTGGTAAGGTTCTTGTTGCCTTAGGATTTACGCAGTGACTTAATCGCCAATACATCCAAGGTTGTTATCTCGTCAAGATCCTTTACTTCGTGTCAATGTCCTCACTTCCGCTTGTTGTAGCAAAACTTTTTCGACTTGGCTTTGGAATTGTAACAGGCGGACCAGTAGGGGTGCAGTAAAGTGGGAGGGTTGTGATCCTTCTACTTTGGATCATAATTTCGCCGTAAGGAAAAGAAGAAGAAGAAGAAGATGGAGATGGAAGTAAAGCAGGAACTTTTATGTTGCATTATTAGCTCAAAACATGTTACAAATGTCCAATTTTAGTTCTCGAATTCCTCTGACACTAAACCCCTGCCGAGGACACTTCAATAATGTTCATTATAATAAATGTAAGTGTACTCGTACATGAAATACCCAATAAATTGAACACCTACGTAGAGAAAGGACTGGAAAAAGTGAATTTCCAATAATAACTAAACCTTCATGTATGTTAGAAAATTATTGGTTTAGTCTAGCCAATAAATTCCCCTTTTACGAAAGCTTCCAAGATCACTTAAATCCGCTAATTTGCAAATTCACTATAGGTATCCGTAGGTGGCTGATGCACGCGCCAATGCATAAAACAACACAATGTTTGCAATTTTGAATGCTCACGTCCATGCAATTATGATCTCAAATGATTTACGTATCCATTGTTAGCCTTACACACAGTGAGAGTGATGAGATACAATACATCAAGCGTTGATTTATTGCAGACGTTCACGACGAAAAATATTATTGTACGCGCAGTCGTTTCCTATTTTTCTCTCACAATTTCCCTCACAATCTTTGGCTTTGTGCCTTCCCGCACCTAAAGTGTTTTTGTGTTATACGTGCTGCTTATAAATTTTTGCATAATTCTTCGATTGTCTATCGATTATTATAAAACATCTTTTAGTACACGTCTTCATTTGAGTTTTCTTCCCATCACCCATCATCGTTCGTCTGGTGGATGTGTTGTGACTGAGTTTCGTGTTTCGTGTGCAACACCAACAGTGCGTTCTATGGCGGTGAAGACCCTGTAAACAGATTTTACTTTCAATTGATGTAGTAATTTGAATAATTGCGCCAACGACGACGACTACGACGCCACGCCATGCGAATGTCAGATTGAATTTGAAACATTGTGCCGGCAAAAGTGCATACAGAGAAACAAACAGATAGACTGGCGCAACAACGCACCAGTCCGCCGTAACTTTCTATTACACTCCAGGAATGGGCATTGAACATTGACATTGAAAATCTTATTTAACTAATTAAATTCGAGATACGACCACGCGAAACGAATGGACGCCACTTACAAACAAGCGGTGTTCGATGAAGCAGCGTCTGTCTTTAAAGTTTTGCAACAAGCGTCGTGGACATGTTGAGCAAAATCGATAGACGTGACATGGAGGACTATAAACAGGGGGAACTTTGGTGCCAATTGGCAGTTAATGTTTAAATTAAGAAAAGCAGTTTACTAAATATAGCTTGAATAAAAAACAGACCAGGGAACTTATAAGGGTTGCTGTGCGAGTAGATGAATGATAGCCTTGACCTAGAGGAAATTTGTGATGAAAGCCAAGAGTTACTTTGCCGAGACACTGTAATATCATGCAAATAAGATTCAAAATCACGTTGCGCTGGAATAAGCATGTGGAGATAATTGTTGTCCCCGCTAAAGGTCATACGAGTAACACCTAGATTATGAAGAATTGGGCGATGTGACATTGGATTTGCTTCTCTGCTCCTTTCATTTTATTACGAACAGTGTCGCAGATATTTTTGAACGTTATGTCATAGCATGAGCGAAAGAACAGATATCTTTGAAAATAAACATACAGAAAAGTTACAATTCGCCTGGAATGGATCATATGATACCCTATCCCTCATCTTTCAATCCATCTGTAAAAAAGTTATGATTTTTTCTGGCTAAGACTATTTCTTAGAAGAAAGTGGTCGCCATTTGTAACTAAAGGTCAAGAATGCTGCTGATATATTCAGAATAAGACCTATTTTTAGACGAGTAGAACAACACAATTGTATCTTTCACAAAAATCATCGTAAATAGCTTTGAGAAAGTAAAGTATATTCTTTTTTTTAAAGAAAATACCCCCTGAAAGTGGGCGTGGCATTATATAATATATGGATGAGTTGTAAAGAAAATGAACGAGTGTTTTATTAATAACTTTTTTTTCAATATGGCAACACTCAGGTAGCTGATAGTTATTTTGACAGCTGACACCATCTTTTTTATTCAGTATTGTTTGGCAAATCATCATGCAAAGACTTACGTCCGAGCAGGGTTTACAAATTGTGGAAATTTATTTCAAAAATCAGTGTTCAATAAAAAAAAATTTATAGAGCAATAACCCATTTTTACGGTCAACATAATCGATCAACTGACTCGCCTATTCGCAAGACAATTGAACAATTTCGCACTACATTTACTCTTTTGGACTCCAAGACACCGACATTTCATCGATTCGTCATCGTGAGCAAGAACTTGGCCTGTGTCCATCTACTGTGTGGAAGATTTTGCCCAAGGATCTTGGTTTACACGTGAGGTCAGTGATTAGGCGCTTGATCAATTGGAAGTCGATCCACTTTTTAACCGTGTCAAATTTTGTTCATTGATGAGGCTCACTTCTGTCTCAGTGGCTTTGTTAATAAGCAAAATTGTCGGATTTGGATTGAGGAAAATCCAAAGGGGATTCATCAGCTACCGATGCACCCGATGCTGACAGCATTATTGGGCCCTATTTCTTCAAAAACGATGAAAATCGGAATGTCACCGTCAATGGCGTCCGGTACAGAGCCATGATCAACGATTTTTTGTTTCCAAAAGTGCGTGAACAAAATGCTCCCCAAAAGTCGGCGTAGCATTATATAATACCTTATATTGGATGAATTATAAAGAATGTGTCTATATATTACTTTAGGGCGACATTTTTCAGATTCTCCTTTTTCAACTGCCAGAAAATTTTTAGTAAAATAGACCCATGTTTGCTTGAGTTGTGTGCTACGTAGCCCTGTCCTGTTGGAACCGTTTGTCTATCATATCAATGTCTTTAAGCTCAGGCCAAAAAAATTGGTTATCGTTAGACCATAGTGCAAAGAATTCACCGAACTAGTGGCACCTTTGTCGTTTTCAAAAAATACGACCCGATCACGACGCCGATCCACAGCGCTCACCAAACTGTCACCCGTGGTGGATGCAACGATCACATTTAGATTCTCAGAACCCCAAATTCTGTAATTTTGTTTGTTTACGTAGCCGCCGAGCGATAAATGAGTCTCATAGTTGAAGAAGATTTTGTTTGCAAAATCGGCGTCAAATTATTGATTTTCCAGCCAGGTGTATATTCTGCGCATTCTGTGGTTAAGTTGTTATGTAAGCTGCACCTTATAAGGATGAAGATGCAAATCCAAGTGTAAAATATACCAAACGGAGCTAGAAATGGCCAATTGGTTTTCGGGAAAAATAGCACCCGTAATACGTGCCAAAATAAATGAAACACGGAATAAACTGCTGTCCTTGACAACGGTCAAACGAAGATTAAGACATGCTGGACAATTGAGCGAGTTGCTGTTTCCTGCTGCGACCACAAAACAAACAGAAATGGTTAGAATGGGCCAAAAAGCATAAAGACTGGTCGGAAGAAGATTTCAACAGAGTTATATGGAGCGATCAATCCAAGTTCGAGGTTGACCATTGACCAAATATTCACACTACGGCAGATTTTGGAAAAAAACCCATGAATATAAAATAGATACGCATCACCACGTAAGTTGCCTATGATAGTGTGTATAGAGACGAGTTATACAGAACCCTGTCCAGTCTTGGCATCCCTGCCAAGTTCGTTCATTTGTGCAGGATGACAATGGAGAACTCGACCAG
Organism: Pocota personata; assembly: GCA_963082735.1. Taxonomy (NCBI): domain Eukaryota; kingdom Metazoa; phylum Arthropoda; class Insecta; order Diptera; family Syrphidae; genus Pocota; species Pocota personata. The sequence continues at coordinate 20,380,226 of OY720431.1, forward strand.
GAAAGTCTTAGACAAGGTGACGCGCTATCATGCTATCTCTTTAACATAGTACTTGAAAGAATTGTACGAAACTCACAAGCCAAAATCGGAGGTACAATCTTTTACAAGTCTGTACAACTACTCGCTTACGCCGATGACATTGACATAGTCGGAAGAACTCAGCGGGCCGTCAGTGGGGCGTTTTCGAGTATTGAGATCGAAGCAGCAAAGATGGGTTTAGCGGTCAATGAAAGCAAAACAAAATATATGCTGTCAACAAAAAAGGACACCCAACATCGGCGTCTTGGACAAAACGCCACAATAGACAGATATAATTTTGAGGTAGTAAAGGACTTTGTCTACCTAGGCTCTATGGTGAGCTCCGCAAATGACACCAGTGGGGAGATCAAACGAAGAATTACTCTTGCCAATCGTTGTTTCTATGGGCTAAGAAGGCAATTGAGTAACAAGGCCCTATCTCGAACTACTAAGGTAACTCTTTATAAGACACTAATCATCCTAGTCTTGATGTATGGCGCAGAGGCATGGACCTTGTCAAAATCGGATGAGGACGCCCTTGGTTACTTCGAGAGAAAAGTTCTTCGAGTGATCTCATCATCACCCCGGATGGACAGCGCAGTAGAGGACGACCTCGTGGTAGGTGGCACAATCAAGTGGAGGCGGACCTCAACCAACTTGGCGTGCGCAACTGGAGGCAGCTGGCTCATAACCAGGCTGGCTGGAGAGGTTTATTGGTTGAGACCCAGGTCCACCCCGGACTGTAGCGCCACCTAAGTAAGTAAGTAAGTCCAAGTCATCCAAGAGCACCATACCTCAGAGCATTGCTAGAATAAATGGTTTTGGATCCTGCTGCTACTCCTATGTGTCTTACCAATGGCTCAATTGTGAGCAATCTTATATAAAAGTACATCCAGCTCGAAAAAGCCATCCGAATTCACTATTTTACGGTATTTCACTCAAAAGGCAGATACGAGTAACGCACAATGATTTATTTTTTTATCTAAGTTTTCACCACCATTGAAATGGATTTCCTTTCGCTATCACTATGGCCTCCTTGATGTAACCAGAGCACCCGTCTATTTCACTTTCATCTTGGTGTGTAAACAAACTTTTAAGCCTAAGCCAAGTGTATTCGCATTGGCGTAATTCTCGACTTAATCCAACATCAAAGCACTTGGCTACTACACCACTAACTGGCAAAAGATTCAATTTCTTCTACAAATCACGGCAAGTCATCAAGATAAAAAAGTAGAAAAAATAAGAAACTCCTTCTTGTGATAGTGTAGTAGTAGAGAATTTTTGACCAAATACGGATTCCAGGTTAAGACGGTATTTTGTATCTTTTTTTTTTTTGTATTTCAAGAGCAAAGAAAGTAACAAGCATTAGGATATACTTTCGCACTGGTATAATGCTTTGGCACCGCAAGGCTAATGCTTAACAACCGTCAATAGTTTCCACCTCCACCTTCATCGCCTCCACGGTGTGCAACACGAGGATGCTTAACGTTTTGCATACACAACTTCAGAGAGGTAATTGATGCTCTCCGAAAGCAACCGTACCAGTTCTTGGGGGAATTTATCTATCCATTGTTTTGGCTACTGAAAAATGAAATCGAAAACTGATCTTATCATCGTTATATCCATGTTAGTCGGGTGTTGGAGTAAGAAGCGAAGTAGAGCTGTGATTGGGGATATTACTATGATTTTGAGGGATATTTTATGTAAACTTTAGTTAAAGGTGATGAATCTAAGATTTAAAGGTGACGTTAAAGATGCACAAATGTCCTTCAATCAACTTACCCAGAACTTATAGGTATAAGAGGTAACATGGATTTGAATGGAAGTGTTTACCACCTTAAATATCCCATCTTGCGGGTGAGATGATTCAATGTCATGCTTTGGATTGCATAAATGTGTACATGTTGAGTACTTTAATGTGGACGCATCATAGCATAATTTTATGAGCAGTTTAAAGAGCAAGCAATTTATTCCGCAAGTAATATTGATTAAGAAAACGACCCTCAACAATAGGTGCAAAAGAGAAAGTGGTTAACAACCTTCCAGGAGGCGCAGAAAAGCAGTCAGAACTCAAGAAAAATAGTAATGCTAGCAACCTTAGATGTGAGAAATGCCTTTATCTCTGCCAGGTGAAGTGATATGCTACACGCCATAGAAAACACCTTCCGAGCAGCCCAATATATTTTACAAATAGGGAGCGAGTACCTCAGAGTTACAGAACTATTATATTAAACCACAGAAGGACCTAGCATGGCTCAATCTTCGGACCCGACTTTTGATGGAATCCTCCTAATGAAGATGCCCCAATATACCTACCTCATTGATTACGCTGATGACACCGCGGCAGTGATTACAACGTGAGACACTGAAAATGCTCAAAGCCACCTTTATCAAGCTATGAGACGGGATCAGTTCTGGATGCAAGACCATAGACTGAGCTTAGCAACAGAGAAAACCAAAATAATTCTGCTGACTAGGAAGCACATTCTTACTATCTTTGAGATGGGTGTTGGCCTGAAGAAAATATCCACCAAAGATGTCGTAAAATACTTAGGAGTGAGACTGGATACAAGGCTTACGTATCAGCAGCAGATCAAATGTGTATCCTAAATGGCTGCAAAAATAACTTCAGCGTTGAGCAGATTTGGGAAGTCCCACGGGAAACAGGCGCAAACTATTCATGAAGTCACTCACACTACCCTTTTGTATAGTTGTGAGATCTGGGCTGATGAGCTCCTGATCTTGTACTTAAGATTGTCAGAATTGTCGTTCAACAAATTCCAATTTTTCTGTGTGCATGTAAAGACAATTTCTGCGCTCGCTGTCAGGCAGCCTTATAGTCTCAACCTGGAGGACAATCAGTCCATACAACCACCGGACGAAAACGAAGTTGAAGCATCCATATCTAGACTTAATTCATACAAGGCCGTAGGCCCAGATGGTCTGGCAGCTGAGCTGTTTACGACTGCAGGCGAGTAGTTTAGATGCACCAACTGATCTGTAAAATATGATTCGACAAAAGCATGCCCGATGATTGGAACCTTAGTATCATATGCCCGATCCGGTAAGAAGAAAGACGGCTTAACCTGCGCCAATTACAGAGGGATAAATTTACGGAACATAGCACATACACTTTTATCTGGTGTAATGTAGAAGCGCCTGAAACCATAAGTCGACGAACTAGTGAGGAATTACCGATAATGCTGGATACTGGAAAATCGATAATCGACCAAATCTTCACTTTATGCCAGATCCTGGAGAATATCCCAGAGATACAGATCGAATAGAGGTTAGATGTTTTGCGCTATGTCATTCAGCTTCAATACCAACAGATGTTTCACACAAGGCAACGCACTGTAAAATGCAGTTTCTTCAACCTGGTATTGGCACAAATCCGTACTTGGCTACGCAGAACAAAGAGAGCATTCACTGGCGCCTTCCCCAACATCGAATCAGAAGCTGCTAAAATGGGTGTGACTGTAAACTGCTGTCTACGAATACCGCGACACAGCACCAATGTCTCAGCCAGAACGATACGATGGACAACTATAACTTCGTGGCAGTGAAGGATTTCGTCTACGGGCCTTGCCTGTCGATAGGGCCTTGCTAAATAGTTGGCTCCTAAAGCCATAGTAACAGCGATTGGCAGAATTGATATCAGAGCCTAGCTGCTATCAATTCTGCCAATCGCTGTTACTATGGCTTTAGGAGCCAACTATTTAGCAAGACCCTATCGAGAAGAACCAAGGAGACGTGCAGAAGCATGGACTTTGTCAAAGTCAGATGAAAGCACACTTGGAATCTTCCATGAGAAAAGTTCTACATTCGATGTATGGTCCCACCTGCATTGCCAGTCTATGGAGGAGAAGATTGAACTGCGAACTATACGAGCTATACAGCGACACAGACTTGGTCAGAAAGATCCATGTACAACGATTAAGATGGCTAGGTTATATAGATCCCTAAGGGAGTACGCAGAAGAGAACGACCTCATCTCCGGTGGCATGCGCAAGTGGAGGGTAACCCTCAACCAACTCGGCGTACGCATCTGAAGGCAGCTGACTAAGGACCAGCCAGCACGGCTGGAGAGGTTTGTTGGTTGAGGCACTGGTTCACCCCGAACTGTAGCGCCATCATACGAAAGTAAGTAGCTGTGTTTATACTAAAGTTGGAGGTTGAAATATTTTCACCACCTCTATTGCAATCAAAGTCTATGTTGGCTGCATTGAACGTTCCGACATCCAAAACACTCGAGGAATGCTTTGCATCGATCGCAATGTTATAAATCTGATGTTGAGTTGATCATTGGGTATTGAAATATGGCGCTGCACTATCGTGCTAGTTAAAGTCAAGATTAGTGTTCTCCTATTTATACTCGACATAACTCCACTTTATAGTTATCAACTCGCGCTAACTTTAAAACCACCAAAAGTACCTTTTAACTTTAGAGTGGGATTTTAACAATCTGCCATCTGTCATTTTTTCAAATTAAAATTTCAGCCAACCAACGGATGTAAACTGTCAAGAAATATGTTCGATGTCCGTTCGATCTGTCAAATTCATTTAAATTTGATACAACATTATCCCTTAAACAATGTTTTTGTTCTCAAACTTTAAATTTTTGGGTTTGGTTGACTAAAATTTACTGTAAGTCAGTTCTAAGGTCGATACTAGTTCCAGGTAGGTTAAAAATTGTTTATAATTCAGTTCTAAGTTAAGCACTGGCTTTAAAGTTAAATGCCTGTTACTTAGGGGCTACTAAAATTCTTTAAAATCAGATGACTATAATTTGGCGCTCGTCCTCTCCACACACTCTTTCTATCGGACTCTTAGAGAGCAAAGAGTTGGGTCAATGGCAGCAACTTCACAGTGGATACTCGTATTTTCTTGTAGGGCCTGATTTGTTCGAGGATTGTTGCTGTAAACCATCGATATATCACCATAAAACAAAAAATCGCACGGTGTAAGGTCCGATGAACGGAGGTGCCCGGTTTATGTCTCCGTAATTGCTGATTAATTTATTGGGAATAATTGCCCTCAGCTTTTCCATTAAAACTCCAACTGTGTGTGGAGTTGAAACTGTGTTCTGTTGTTGAACCAAGAAAACAGCTGCAATTGTGGTACCAACCAACTCGTTGATCATTCGGTAATACACTTCAGCAATGACTGTCTCTCACTGGTATAAGAAATTGCACACCACACTGTCGTTTTTGGACAGTGCAAACGTTTTTGATGGTGTTCCCTAGGGTTTCAGGGGGACTTGTATCATGTTCTGTTTATTAACATACCCATCGACATGAAAATGTGCTTCGTCAGTAAAAAATATATTTCCGAGCGTTCCTGCTGTTCGAAAACGTTAAAGCATCGTTCTCGCTAAAGTTTTTCGTAAAGAATAGTCATTGTGAAATAAAACGCGTAATTTAAATTTAACTGTTTATTGTGAAATTCAAAAACCGCGTGTTTTAAATTTGTAGAATCTCCGTGTCGTCCTCGTGGCTCCTTTGTACTTCTAACTGAAATTCCGTACTGCTGGTGACGCGCTATATGACAAAACAAACGACCAATCACAGCAAGGCTTGCAAGTTTTACCTTTATCTATCTCCCTCTGGCGATGTTTCTGTGAAGCGTCACAATTGTTCGGCGATGACAGCGCTGGTGGCGTCTGTTGGTATTACGGTCCAGAGAAACTACTTTTCGGCCACGACAGTCATTATGCATATTGCACAGGCTTTTGATATAGTTTGGCATAAGGGTTCAGAGTATAAACTTTATAGGAACCTACCTAGACAATACTATGAGATACTTAAATCTTATATAGTAGATAGTTAACAAGATGTGTGATTGGACGCAGCGATGGCGAATTAAACTTAATGAGTCAAAGTCCACCCGTGGTTATTAATAACCAAGTAGTTCCTTACTCTAACCCAGCTAAGTATCTGGGTATGAATCTGGATGTTTTTAGTGCGGTTAGAGTCCCACACTACTTTGGGTTTCAAACACCACTGTGTTTTTCGAGATTTTCATCTTCATTTACAAAAAAAAATTAAACCAAAGACTTCATTTTTGTGAGGACGTTTGCGGAGGCACAGCGCAGGTTTGTGCATGCGCTCACAAGGTTTCCTGGTAATGCATATTAAATTCAGAAACGAATTAAACCCATTTACCTAGCATTCACATATTCTGCAATTCCACAGAGTGGAATGCACTTCCCAGGAAAACGAAAGTGAAGATAAATCTGCGAAAGTAAATTCTTTTCACGAAGACACGAGTCTATGTGAAAAATTGGGTTAACTTTCAAAAGTTTCGCTTTTACAAACTCATTTGGCCGCAGTGTCAACACCGCCGACTCCATTATTAATTACTCCCTAATTGGCTTTCTATCGCAAAGTGCAAAAGTTCCACTGCGACAAAAGAAACACCGCCGTCCACCCTCAGCCAGCGTTCCAGAAATGCTCCATCCCTCCTCACACTAGGTTCACACTTTCATTCAATTAACTAATCGTACCGTATCGTCATCAGCATATGTGTACATATCATAAGCACGGCCAGCGGGTTCACTCTCGAAAAAGCCTTAACTAATACGAAGCGTCACACCGGAGATTATTAAATCTAGTACCGACCTTATTGCATGTAAATTAAATCCGATTATGCTGCCGGTGTCGGTGATGGTGCTGGTGTTATTGCTGGTGCCTGGAACTAAAGCCGACTGCTACTGCGGCATTGCACCAATAAAATTGATTGCATTAGCCAATAATTTAACGGGCAACCGACGACGATATTCGCCAATAAACATTAGCAGCAGCTACGAGTAGTTTAGTTCACACACAGACAGACCGACAAGAGCCGCGATCTATGGCCAACATGTGTTCCCGGTCTGGTAAACCAAATGTTTGTGACTCTCTTCGATTGCCGAAGACTGCTAACGCGCGCGCGCGCGCTCGAATTGTGTATCCGATGCGCTCCGCTTAGGTAATTGCGACTTAAGTGCAATTAATTTGAACACTGATTTGGTGGTAGCTATGAACCGGTCCATGTACACTATCGCGAGCCCCAGCTAAATTGTATTTTCGTGATTTATCATCAAACTCCGACCCCGGGCAGCCGATATCTCTTAATATCTTCCGAAAGGGGATTTGCCTTTGGTGCGCATCATCTTTTCGCGATCGATTAGAAGTGACTAATGTTCGAGTGGATAGTTGTTTAGTGGCCGGGATTATAATCGTAATATGGCGGATAACTGAGACTTTGGTTAGATGGTTATAGACGTTGCTGGATGAAAGTCCAAGATTACTCAGGTGGTGTGTTGTAAAACTTATGAAATATGGGTGATTAAAAAAATTAAAGAAAATAATTATCGGTGCATCGATTGTGTTCGTTCACATGGAATGGACTTTTCAAGACGGGACCCCATTTAGAAATGTTCAAAAATGCATGTTTTACTCGTACTAGTTGGAGAGTTTCATGCAAGTCCTTTCCTCCCCAAAGTTGATGCGGAGTAGCGTTATACCTGTTCATAAATTTCTGAGCTAATATCCGGCAGAGAAGCTGAACCATTATCAAAAACCAGTAGTATGTATTACACCTTTGAGTATAAGTGTTAGGACACGCCTACGAATTCTGTCTACTCGTACTGTTGGAGTTTCCAAACGAAGAGTTATGTAGCTGTAGGACTAGAAGCAACATTTAATGCTAAGGGTTAGTAGACATACTCGACTCTGCACGACGTTTCACTGTCACTCCTGCTTTCGTTGTTCTTTCATGATGGTAGCCACAGTTTCGCTTACTGCTTCCCAAGCTTCTTGCGTGCTCGTCATCTGTCTGGTGGTGTTTTCTGGTGTTAAGTCCACACCCAGTCTGTTCGCCAGCAACTTACGTTGTTCGTGATATCGTGCACAGTGGAATATGATGTGTTCTGCATCCTCGACTGCTTCCGTGCACGTTGGGCAATAAGGATTGTCTTTGTGTTCAAATATATTGAGGTAGACTTTGAAACATCCATGACCAGTAAGCATTTGCGTCAGATAGAAGTTCAGCTCCCCATGTTCCTACTGATCTAAGGGTCTATATTGGGGAACAATCTCTGGGTCCATTTTCCTTTGTCAGAAAAGTTCCGTCTCTCTTGCCATTCTTCGAGGTTTGTTGGCGGTACTTCGGTGTCACTTCGACTCATCGCTGTTGTCACCACTGTCTTGTTGGCACGATATTTCAGTTCGGCTTCTTTAACAAGGACGTCTATTGGCACCATTCCAGCAACAACGTATGTCGCGTCGTGGGAGGTTGTTCGAAAGGCACTGCATACTCTCAAGGCATTGGTTCTATAGACCGCCTCCGTCTTCCTCCTGTATGATTTTATCTTCATGGCACTTGCCCATATTTGGGATACGTAAAGCATCATCGACGTTGCAACTCTTGCTAACAGCAATCTCTGTTTAGGTCCTCCAATATTTAGCATGATCCTTGCCAGGGCAGCCGTTGTTTTTGCTGCCTTCTCAGCTGCGAGTTGCAGGTGTTACTTAAAAGTCAACCCTAGTAACGCCAAGGTACTTCAGCTCTAGTTTGGAAACTACAACGTGATCGCCCACGGTTACTCTTATAGTCTCCATAACTCGTCTGCTGCTGATGATCATTACTTCGGTCTTTTCCTCTTCTAGTTTTATGTCCATGCTTACTAGCCAGTCTTGTTCCATCCCGCTCCTCATTACAGTCGTGCTCCAACTCCCCAAGCAAATTTGGTCACTACAACGATCACTATGTCGTCGGCGAATCCAATCATTTTCGAGGACCTCGGGATTGGAAGTCATCGTACATTAGATTTCACAGTAGTGGACCTAGTACGAAGCCTTGGGGAACACCGCCTGTGACGTTATACTGCCTCATTCCGTCGTCGGTACAATAGTATAGTATTCTATTTCTAAAATAGTCCGCCATTATTTTCTGCAGGTAGTCCGGTACTCTCTTGGCGGTAAGTGTTCGCAGAATGTTACTCCAGTTTGTGGTGTTGAAGGCTTTTTTAACATCCAGCGTTATAATTGCGCAGTACTGTTTACTTCCGCCCTTCCATCGTCTTCCTTCGATGGCTTTTTTCGCTGTATTGACGACTTCGTCGATGGTATCAATAGTAGAGCGTGTCTTACGGAAGCCATACTGACGGTCTGCGAGACATCCCGCTTCATCGATCGCGCTTTCCAATCTGTCACTTATTATGCACTTCAGTATTTTACCCATGGTGTCCAGCATGCATAGAGGCATATACAATGACGAATCCTGCGGTGGTTAATTACCGTACGCCAAAGGATGTATAATCTTCAAGATGATACTGGCATTCCAAGCAGTAATCACTGCAATAGTACCAAAAAATGAGGCTAAATCCAAATACCACCGAAGAATCGAATCGGGATGCGGAGGAGGTTCAAGGAAGTAATACCGGGGACGCTGTACTGCGTAAAAAATGCGTGCGATGACGATCATTCGGAAGGCCGAAATATTAGAAGAAAAAAAGAAGAACACAAACGCCTGAGAAAAGAACTTCGCGACGAAATCCGAAAAAATAAGAAAGCCTACAGATCTTTATGCCATGAGGTTCGGCGTACAGAGTGTTAATGGCAAAAAGCAAGGGTTAAAAGGCGCCACAGGAGAAATGTCCAGAGATGCTGGACTGGTTGTAAAAACACTGTTCCCGCAACACATACTATGGGAAGAGCAGCGCCATTACCTTATATCAATGATACCCGAAGTCATAGTAGATGAAATATTGAATGTCTGCGAAAAGATTGGCGACAAAAAGTGCCCGGGACCAGACGGAGTTCCTAATAAAGCTCTAATAAGATGTAATCCTGCAATCTTCGTCAAAACAATCCATATGTGTCTTGGAAAATGGCATCTTCTCCTCAATATGGAAGAAACTGAGACTAGTTTTACTACCAAAGGAAGGGAAAAATCCCTGATGCAATGGGAAAGCTACTAGAACGCCTAATATTCAGGAGATTATACCGGTCACTGAATTAGAAGATGGTCTCTCAGACCAACAATATGGATTCCGTAAAGCTCGATCCACAATAGACGCTATTGGTGAGGTAATATCAATGGCCAAGCAATCGGTACAGGCTTCCAGCTGGAGACGGGGACGTACAAAATACTGCAGACTGACTATACTTGACGTCAAAAACGCGTTCAATACAGCAAACAGGAGCTATATAATGGATGCGTTCACAAATATGAGCACCCCGGGATATATCCTGAGAATAGTAGATAACTATTTCAACCAAAGATTGCTGCTATATGAAACGGAAATAGTTACAAAAAAATACTCCATAACCTCTGGCGTTCCACAGGGCTCCGTCTTCGGACCGGTTCTATGGAATATAATGTACAATGGTATATTAAGACTACGAATCGCCGATGGAGTCCAAACCAAGACTTTGCCAACAACGTAGCTATAGTGGTTACGGCGAAACATTTAGACGAGCTAGAGTCAAATGCTAACGAGACCATCGCATCTGTCAAACAATGGTTAGAGTCAAAGAGTTTAGCTTTGGTAGAACAAAAAACGGAGGCAGCGCTTATTAGTAGCCGCAGAATAAGAGAGACCATCAATATCAAGGATGGGGAGTCATGCAATAATCTTCAAAAGAAACAGACGATAGTAACCACATGGAATACATATCAAAGAAGGCATCGAATGTACAATCGGCGCTTTCGAGAATGTTGCCAAATGAGTGGGACCCAAGAAGCACCAGGAAACTATTCTAATACTGGCTAGAGTTGTGACCTCATTAAAAGTGAAGAAAAATCAATCGCGTATAAACAGCGTCTATAGACTAACCGCAATTAGAGTTATATCGGCTTATAGAACAATTTTGGATGAGGTGGCGTATGTCATTGCTGGGATGATCCCAATCGACATCCTAGCTGATGAAGCTAAAAGAATTCGGGTTGGAAAAGCGGAAAACATTTCAGATAAAGAACTCAGAAGACAACAGAGGACATTTTGGTTAAGAGTGTGGCAACAACCATGGGATACCTCACATAAGGGTAGGTGGACACACAAACTAATCCCCAGCATAGAACCGTGGATAAGTAGAAGACATGGGGAAGCAAACTACCAATTGACGCAATTTTTGTCGGGCCACGGTAGCTATCGCCGATACATCCATCGCTTTAGACAAGACACCTCGCCAGAATGCCCAGCATGTCCTGGAGAGGACCCAGAACATGTCATTTTTAATTGCCCAAGGTTCCTTGAAGAAAGACGAAGATTGGAGAGTGAAATAAATTAAACACTTAATGCTCCAAATATAATAGCAAAGATGTTAAGGTCGGAGAGCAGTTCGTTCGCGGTTAGCACATTATTAACCCGAGTACAAATCGAGCTCAGATAGACAGAAAGCCAGAGAAGAATGCTGGTAATGCAGATAAGGGTGGCCGTGTAAACCGGATTACCCGCCACGCGAAGTAATACCTGACGGTGGTTTCGCGGTAAGGTTTAGTCAGTAAGAATCTGACACTACCGTGCAACCTGGAGTGCGGTGCCTATGCAAGGTTCCCCTCAGTTTGAGTCATCTTCAGCCATGAGCATCAAGGTGCTTACCAAAACCTATTCCTCTTGTACATACAGATCGTTTCAATAGTCTTCATTCTCATATAAAAAAGAATATATACCACTTGACCTCCATATTAAATACTTTTCAGAATGTAGCGCGATCAAAATCAGGGTGGAACAGTGTAGAGATAGAGAAGAGCTTTCGTCGCTAGGTTGTCAGACCAAAATCAGTCTTCTTTTGGTGTCAGGTTATCGCAACATAGACGGGGATGAACGGGCCGACGAGCTGGCGAGGAGGGAGTCTGAGTCCCCCTTCCAATGGGAATTGTCAAGAGCGAAATCTTTTCACACTTTCTATCAGTAGCAAATAAAAGGTGGAACAGTTTGCAGAGTTGTGTCATTTCTAGCAGACCTTGCCGAACTACAACTTGGTCAGAACAAAAGAAAAAGGACTCGGGCAGTTACTGCAAGAATTGTAGCAATAAGCACAGGTCACTGGCATGCGTCTAGACTGGGCATCACTCCCACTTCCTTTGCGGGTATCCGGCTTTCAGTAGAGCACGACATCGAACCCTTTTTCGTCAACGTTAAGGAAATTTCAGAGAAAAGTGTCCCATAGCTGATCAGTTTCTTGACTGCCACAAGATGGATTTGAAACCATTTCCTTTCAACATCAAACAAGTTTACGTGAGTTGTGGTACCTAAAATGACGCTTAAGTGCTAATTGGGTTACAGGGCAGTGCGCAGAAGTACCCACTCCTACCTGTTCGCTAATAGCCATGAACTATGGTATAAGTGACTAAAATCCATCCAGAGGAAGTAACCTTAATGAATAAATGAACAAAATGCTGCACACTTGTTAGGGTCTGACCTCAGAGGGGCGGGTGCTACACACATCCACCCCTGAGATAATACCACATCTCGCAATGGGCTCCGTGAAGTTGTCGTGATTTCCTTTTGAAGCTTGACAGATGAGCTGGTACTACGGGCATCGCCGAGTTCTGTCACAGCGTTATAGGATCGCCTTTCCTAAGAGAAATTCGTAAAAAAAAACACACAACTTGTCCCTTCACTTCCTACAATCCATATCAACTCAGATAGATATTTCCAAGTCGCAGTCATTACAGACATTCAGTGCTAGTGGTCACATCAATCATCAAATAATCCACCTTTATGTTACAGATCCTCACTTTAGCACGACCATCTACGTCATTACTTTGTGCAAACAATCTGTCAAGATACAAACAAAACAAAAGTTTTGATTTCAAATCCGCATTTCAAATCATAGCCTACACCTGCGGGCTCTAACATCCATAATTCTCTCAAAACTACTGCAGCCAACTGTTACTTATGCAAAACCCCCAGCTAAACAGAAAGTACCAAACACAGATCACCGACTCACATTGGGTGGCCATCGTTTCACTTATCCTCTTGCAACAGGCTTTCATCTCCGATTCAGATGATGAATGTTGTCTCCGACTAGGACAGTTGGCATCTGAGGTGTCCATCTATGCACAATGCACCAGAAAACCCACGCACACACTGCTACCGGCTAGGGTAAGCCGAACGAAGTCGAAAGTAAATCAGTGAAATACGTTATAAATGACACACTGAAGATGAATTTCGCGATTGTAAATTTCCGCGAGTAAAATGTGCTCTGTTGCCTGGGAATAGTGTAGGTATGAGGAAAGGATCTCAAGTACATTGCGTGTTAAGAGGTGAAGTGACATGAAAGTAATTTTTGTGACGTATACAACCCAGTTGCCTATCACCATAAGAGAAACCTCCGCCAAAGACCGTTTCTACACCATACAAGGCTGCCTGACTTGTCACAAATATGGGCACTTTTAAATTTTAAATCTAACATGCTGCAGTACACAAAACAGCGAAACCACGTCAAACGCAGACGTAGCTCAAAATCTGTCGAAGTTGTCTCTGTGTATTACATTCGCAGCGGAACAATGATTTTCTAGGCTGAACCGACAAACCACCCACAGCATCCTGACCGGAATGGTAATTGCCATTTAAGTCTGGACAGATGCTTTTGCTATTCTCGCAGTTGTTGTCCCACTGACTGACCTAAAGTGAAAATCTGCAAAAGCAAAAAAATCTCCTACGCTGGAGCCTTCTTGTTATGGGTTGCAGCAGGAGGTGAGATTTGAGTTCGGGGGAAGAAGGCTGAGATGGCGAGTGTTTTTCAACAGGTGGTCGCTCAACTCAATTCGAGTACATTGTGTTGATTAATTGCAATGTTTCTATGGAACTGACCCAAATCCCTTGGACTGGCACTGGGCATATTATGGTTCGACGAGTTTGCGTGTGTAAGTCTTGACATAACAATCGTCAACATGTTTGGTAGTAGAAAGTAAAATTATGCAGATATAAATAGAAGTTAGATCAAGGGTCGAGAAAGAACAGGAAATGAAAGCGAGCCATTCAGTGCTACTAAACTCGTCACAATTTTCAGATGCAAATATTTTTCTCAAAGTAATTTGAAGCTGAATATAAAAGCATAAAGGTACCATGAATATCACGAATGAAAGCCTAAATGTAGTAGGTATCCCTTTTGTAAGACTGTGACATTAACCATTGAACCAACGATCTGATCGATTGGTCCGTGTATGACCCCCCAAAACAGACCGTCAAATTAGAACTTAACAAATAAAGATATGAATCTTAGAAAGTGTTCAAAAGCTTTGCCTTCTATTAAATAGATAGTGGAACATTCGTAGGGTAGATGACAAAAGTATTAAATTTTTCCTCGTCCCCGCAACTTTCGCAGTTTTCATTGTAGACTGCATCAACCAACCAATCTCTTACGGGTGGCGCTAAGACAACGAAGAGTTGCAGAAACCTACGTGCGCATGATAATGGACATGTATGAGGGAGCAAGGACAAGAGTAAGATGTTCCGCAGGAGTCACCGAAGAGTTTCCAATCAAAGTTGGTATACACCAGGGAAGCGTCCTCAGTTATTTGCTAATAATTGCAGTCCTTGATTATCTTCTCGAAGGAAAAGTGACGGACCCCAAAGTGCATCAGTTATTCTTTGCTGACGTTGGATCTATCATAAGTGAATAGCAAACGTCCCTGCACCGAGCACTTGACGTATGCAGGGAAATGGGTACCGTATTAATTCAAAAAAGACAGAGTATCTGTGCTGCCACACCGTCCTATTCCAGACATTTTAATTGAATAGAAAAGTGCTTCCCAAGTGCAAAAAGTTCAAATATCTGTGATCTATGATCAATAGCGAAGCAACTTGTGATGACATCAATCATCGCGTAGGCATAGGGTGGATGAAGTTGCCGGAAAACTCCGCTATCTTATATGATCGAAAAATGCCACCTAAGCTGAAAAGAAAGCTCTACACCGCAGTTGTACGTCGGAAAATGCTGTACAATGTACAAAAAGTATGAGGGCAAATTAACAGCAGCTGAGATGAAGACGCTTCGCATGACAGCAGGAGTAACAAAGCTTGATAGAATAAGAAGTTCGAAGATTGGAGGAAGCCTTCACGACCGGCTCAGTTTGTATTGTCATGTTCAAAGGAGAGATCCTTCGAACCCCGTCAAAAAGACAATATCAATCAACATTCCTACACAATCGCGCAAAAAAGGCAGACCAAAAAACAACTGGATCACACAAATGCAAACACACCAGTATTTGATTAGCCTCAGTGGCATAGTGATCCAAAACAGGGAAGTCTGACCGTACTTCTTGAGGTCAAAATGGCAAACCCCACAGGCGGACCAGTAGGGATACAGTAAAGTGAGAGTCATAACTATTCCGGGTCATAACTTCGTCTTAAGCAAAAGAAGAAGATTGTAGACTGCCAATGATAAATACGGTATCTTTTTATCGAGTACCAGTCGAGGTTGAGCATGTATCTAAATGGCTCCAGAACGGTGCATCTCCGACTATTTTTCTGCAACATCATCCAGTCTTTCCGGGATAGCCATGTGTCACAGTGGGTCACCAAAAGTTACTTTAATTATGATGTATAAATAAAAATCGTAAATACTATCAGCCAAAGATATTTAGTTTAGGCACTTCTTGCAGAGTTGTACCTGTCTTGGAATAACTGCCGCTGACTCCAGAGGCTTAACCTGAGTTTCAAGATACATTACCTTCTCGACGATATTGCCTTCTTCGATGAAGCCGGGACCACTTCACGACCTGAATCACGCAAGGATCATTATCATATTAAATGAACTATCCGGATCTCCAGTGAAGCTAAATATTTAGGAGTAATCCTTGATAAAAAGCTCCTTTGGTCATGTCGAGGTGAAGACAGCCTTTCAATTTTCTGACAGTGTAAGGTTGCTTTCGGCAAGGCATGGGGCTTATCATCAAAAAAGTTTCTCTGGATCTATACGGCTATGATAAGACTGCCTGTGACTGCCTTTTGCACCAAACTCCAAAGAACGACTTTTCTCTGTTGCACGAGAGCTTTTCCGAGTACGCCTGGCTCTGCTCTAGATACAATGCTCAAAGTAATCTTTTGTCTTGGGTGGGATGGCTTTTGGTACAACCCACACTGCAATTTTGATGACCTTGCTGAAAACCTGTCTAATGGATATGCCGCCTAACGCAATGACACCAAAAACAATGAACGGCTGATTGTTAGAGATATCCATTTTGAGTCTGCCAGTGCAGAAGGCTAGCTTTCCTTTACTATTAATTTCATGGTACATTATTGAAAAAATTACCTTTTAAAGGGTGTCCCAAAATTCATGCAAGAAGTAATGTTAATAGAAAACACATGTTTTTAATTGCTTTGCTGGTACATAAGTACTATTTTGTCGAAATTTTCCATGACCGTTTTGCATAAATGTGGCTGAGTTTCATTGATATAGCGCTCAATTTTCTTCTTCAAGGCGTGGGTGGTCGTGGGCTTGTTGACATAAACCTTAGACTTTAAAATAACCCAAAGTCCAATGGTGTTAAATCGCATGATTTGGGCGGTCAATTCTGATCACAAAAATGAGAAGTACACGACCAGGAAATGACTCATGCAGCAATTGAATTGTTTCTCGGGCTGTATGGCATGTGGCACTGTCTTGTTGAAACCACATGTCGTCCACATCCATATCTTACAATTTAGGCACAAAAAACTTGATTATCATTTCGCGATAGAGAGCACCATTAACAGTTATTGCCTGACCAGCCGCATTTTCAAAGAAGAATGGTCCGATGATGCCTGCAGCCCATAATCCGCAATAAACAGTGACACGTTGTGTATGCATTTGTTTCTCAACAATCACTCGTGGATTTTCTGAAGCCCAAATTCAACAATTTTGACGATTAACAAAGCCATCAAGATGAAAATGAGCCTCATCGCTGAAGATGATTTTGTTTGAAAAATCAGCATCCACTTGTTGTTGTTCCGTAATGCATTCAACGAACTCTCTTCGCTGTGCGCGGTCAGCAGGCTCCAGTTCTTGAGTCAATTGCACCTTGTACATCTCTCGTGACAATACGCTGTAGAGAGCTCCTCTAAATGTCCAATTCTTGACCACGGTGCCGAATTGATATTCTTGGACTCTCAATTACACTCTCACGAACTGTTTCGATTGTTTGTGTTGAACGACTTCTTGAAGGACGGACAGAGTGTCTAAGATCACCAATTGATCCAGTCCCCCTGAATTTTTGAATTAATTTTATAGTTTATGAAGTTAAATCACTATTCCGACCATATTTTGTACGAAAATTGTGAACTGTAGCTGCTAAACCTTCATTATTCTTAAAATATTGCTCAAGAATGAAAACGCGTTGTTCTTTCGTGTAGCACTCCATTTTTAATAACCCTGAATTGTCAGCTGTCACGTTGTTTTTTTTTTTTTTTTTTTGTTGGCAACACTTTACCGCACAAACGGCGCAAAATTCAAATCTTGCGTGAATTTTAGGACACCCTTTTTAAGCTCAAGTTATACATACGAGTACAGTGAAAAAAATAAAGTAAAAAAAAATTCGAAATTTCACTTTATTATTTGTAAAACTTAGTCTTATGAAATGATAATAATAAACAAATTAAATAAAAGTCAAGTTAACACAATACACTTCAGCCGCGAGCCAAGTGCATGACAGCGAATCACATGGGAGTTAGTCTTAGTTTTGACTTTGTATATTCTCGTATCATTAATATTTTGTATGGTGTCCCTTAGCGTCTAAGACCATTTGAATCCTTTTTGGCATTGAAAGCGCTAGGTTCCTGGTAATATCTGGAGTTATTGTATCCCAAACCATTTGAAGCTCTAATCTAGCTCATTTTTATTCTTGACGGTTTTTTCTCTTAACTTTCTTTCCATATGAGCCCTCAAATGCTCGATTGAATTTAAATCGGGATTTTGAGGTGGATGGCGAAGTACTTTTTTGACATTGTACAACAGCCATTCTCTAATTAACAGTGATGAATGTTTTCGGTCGTTGTCATGGACAAAGCAAAAATTCTCGACCAGACCCAGTTTTGTTGCAGTAGATTGCAGATTGTTTTTTAATATATCTAGGCAATAAAATTTGTTCATCGTCCATTTAACAAATTGAAAGTTACCCACGCCGTTTGCCCCCGTCGCACCCCACACCATTACATGGCCACCACCGTGTTTAACAGTATTATTAACATTTTTTGGATCCAACTCTTTTTCTTGTTTTCTTCATACAAAACGTCAACCCAAAAATGTAATAATATGTGTAATAGAATTTCAGTTTCTAATTAATAATAATAATAACCAAAACCTTTATTTATAACAAATATTGTCATTTCAACGGTCGAAAACTAGCATCTTCCGTTTACAATGACGACTCCAAAATATAATAGTGCAATTTTTAGTAATAAAACTAAACCGCAGTTTCATTAATAGCAACGAAAGCGCCTTTAAAGCCACCGATATTTAAACCATCCTTAAGGAAGATAATATCCAGATAATATGCACCACCTTCTTCTAGATCTGTTGGCGCGTCCAATTGCTGAATATTATTCACTTTAAAAATATTGTACGTTCCCTATTGTTGATAAAAAATGGTTAAATATCATTTCAGTTCATGTGATTACTTACCGCTGGTATTGGACAAACTGTGTCACCATTTTTAGGAGGAAAGTCGTTATGATAACTTGCTATTGGTTTTAAATATTTTTCATTAAAGTTATCATAAAAATCACATAAACTGATAATTTGGCTATCTTCATAAATAGTCTTTTCTGGTTCACCGTCCTCAACCAGTTCTAATTGAATTTTACGTATTGAGTAATTAATCTGCAGCAAATGAAAAAAATTCTTTATGATTTTATTTCTTTTTTTTTTTTTTTTTTGCAAATATATGCTCACCTTATAAGAATCATCCAAATCCGTTTTAGTTGTAATCGGTCCACGTAAGTAGCTTCCATATGTATTTCCCCCTCTAACGGTATCTATTATCACTTTTGAAAAATCGACTAAAGTTTGATCGTTTCCATAAATTGAATCAAAAGTAGTAAAGAAAAATGACAACTTTGGAGTAACATATTTATTAGTATATATGAAATTACAGTTATATAAAATATACTCACTGATGTTACCATGCTGCACAAACCGCACAGTAAAAATAATTTGAAACAACTTAACATGGTTGTGGTTGAAGGCAAACTGTAGTGCAAAATAATGAATTTAAGCAACTTATATACAACTGCATTATATAAGTTTGTTATAGTAATCAACAGTTAACCTAAAAAATCCGTATAATTATTAAATTAAAAAAATTGCATACTGATAAGATGATAAAAATTAAGGACCTTGAAGTTAGGTAAACTACTGTTCCTACCATATTTATACGTAAGCTAAATTGCGATTGTGATAGATTGTTATTTAGATTGGCCAACTAATTGCACTTATTGGCCAATTCAACTGCTTCAAACACGCTATGATTCTACCGCACATATATGTACTCGTATGTGCTGTGTGATGGTGTTTTAGTGAAAGACTGAGGTGTGCTCACTGGTTTCAAGGTAAGCCCAGGATATCAAGCTTAAAAAGTCACACATATGTAACTTATTGATGAAGTCAATTCCAGCGATTCCTTAAGTTTTGAATGCGAAAATTGACCTTTTCCTAATAAACAATTGGGTCTTTGACTCCCAGACATTGCTCGTTGGCTTAGTATCATTTTTTAGTATCATATTTGGGCTCCTGTCCACAGTGGCGTAGCGTGGGTTGGGGCCGCCAGAGGCATACCCAATTTATGCCGCCCCTAGTAATTTTTTCACACACTAAAAAAAAAAAAAACCTTTGTTTACGGTTTCAACCTGTTATAACTACACATATGTATGTCACTAAACTTGGTAAAAGTTTTCTTCAAAGTGAAGCAAAAATGAAGCCGCAAATTTAAAATTTTCCCATTTTCCGATTTCCCAATCTCTAAGCGAATAAAAATTACTTACCTCAGTTATTATACCTACTTTAATTATCTAAATTAAAATTCTTCAGAAAAGGGAGGAATAGGTCAGGATTAGGTATGCCTGTCGTAAGAGCCAACTAAAATCCGCCGGAAGAAGTAATCTTCATGATTTTATAAGCGATGCTGTCAGGAGCATGCACTTTTGGTAGGGCCATCCTTGGAAGTAAGGTTATAACTGAAAGATGAACCTGAAGGATAAACCCTTAAAACCAGGAGCGTCTGATGCATATTGTGCGGCACACTGGTCAGCGTCTGACCCCAGAGTGGCGGCTGAATTTAAACTGTAAATCCCCTTCCGGATAGGGGACTAGAATATACCTGCGGTAAGGCATGCCTGTCATAGAAGGCGACTTAAATCCAAAAAGGTTTAAACTTTTCACAAAAGTAGTGTAGTGCTAAACGAAAGCAAATCTACCCACGTAAACTTTACCTACAAAAACGTGGATAGATTACCCGTATATTTAAATTCGGCTCAAATACCGTACGCGAACTAAGCAAAATATCTAGGAATGACTCTAGATGTTAAGCTTAAATGGAAATCGCAAGTAAAAAAGAAACGCGACGAGCTCGAAAACAAATACCGGCAAATGTACGGGCTACTTGGAAAACATTCGAAGTTGAGCCTTCATAACAAACTGCTTATCTATAGCCAGTGTGGACGTATGGTCTACAACTATGGGGTTGTACTAGGAAAAGCAATATAAACATTATTCAAACTTTTGAAAATAAAGTTCTTAGAACGATCGTTAGCGCAACGTGGTACGTACATAACGAAGATATTCATCGGGACCTGGGAATTCCCAGCGTCGTCGAAGAGATAACAAATTTTGCTCATAAACACAAAGATCTTGTTCAACTACTTGACGCGAACAATTCAATTCCTTTTGACCTCGCGTCATAGTATACTCGTATGCCGGTCATGAAAACCACATGAACTTTCATTGGAATTTAACCTGTCTAAAGCGCTACATTCTTTTTAAATTACTTACGAACATCTTTTTCCAAAAATCAGGAGTCTCGTAAGCGAAAATAAAACTGCTGGATATTAATCTTGAAGAGTGATGTTTTGAGTGTGTAAAAATCTCACACTACCATAAGAACGCGTGGTCGGGCCTTATTGTGTCTTTAGAAGATTTTCACCCTCTCGGCAAAAAAAAAAAAAAAAATACAAGAAACTTTTTTATTTATTTGCAGAAAACTTCTTTAAAATTTTATTTTCCTACATTTCATCAGGGCAAAATCTCTTATTATTCATTCAGTATCGATGGTCTCTGTGATTTCCTGCTCTATAGCCATGATATCCAGATTAGATAGCCTTAGAGTGCTCATTGTGGACCTTAAATAATTTTTAGTAAGCTTCAATATTGAGAAACTCCTCTCACAGTCGGCATTACTTATTGCAATTGTGAGAAAAAGACGAAGCATTATTGTTATGTTAGGCAGACTAACTTCCAGTCTAAACTGTAATATATATTTTAATAGTTCGAGTTGTTATGCCTGTAGAAGATATAATTGCTCTTAACCGTACGCGTTCGATCCCAAATTCATCCTTATCAATGTCATCCTCATGAGGTGCAACATCTGAATTGCTTTCATAGTTTTTATCTTCTAGCGAGAAAAGAGAAAAAGAGTATTTTCGAATGCAGATGATGTGTACTGTATTATAATTTGGGTGTGCTGTACAGGGTTGTCATTTCTGATAAAATGTAGTTGCATACTAGGGAGCAGCGTTGATCACAAATCCAAAATAATGATTAGGAATCCTAAGAAAACTGACTGGTCCATCTTTGTAAGTAATCTTCAGGGAAAGCTGACACCAACTCAGGATAACAGCTACACTGAGATTAACCAATTAAACAACGAAGCCCTCAAAGTACAGAAGTGTATTATAGAATCTTTTGAGGCCGCCTGTCCTCTAAAACCGGTACCTAGAAGTGCAAAGCAAAAATGGTGGAACGGCGACCTCCATGAAATAAGGAAGTTTGCTAGACAACGCCTAAATAAAGCTTTAAGAACCAACGAAGAAGCAGACTGGGAATCCTATAAAGAAAGTAAAAGAGGCTTCAAGAAGCTCACCAGGGCTGCTAAAAGGGAATCATGGAAAACTTTCTGCACCAACATATGCGATAATAATGGAACAGCGCGATTAAAGAAGATCCTGTCCAAGGAACCACCAAGTTATCAACTTCTACAGGCGGGCAATAACTTGGCAACCGCAGCTGATACCTTGGAGACGCTGATGTGTGTACACTTTCCAAACTGTTTCAGCGAGGCAGCTACACCTTCCAAGCGTGGGGTCACTCGAACTGATACAAAATGGGAAGACACTGAGAACCTAGTTGATGCAGATAAAGTGACCTGGGCTATTAACTCATTTGCGCCATACAAATCACCGGGCTTGGACGGAATACTTCCCATCTTCTTGCAAAAAGGGATAGAATTAGACACCCTAAAGAAAACCCTGGTCAATATCTTCAGGGGATGTCTATATCATGGATACACACCAACACAATGGCAAGAGGTGAGGGTGGTGTTCCTACCGAAACCCGGGAAAGATTTGTCGACAGCAAAGGGCTACAGACCTATTAGCCTAACGTCCTTTTTACTAAAATCAATGGAGAGAATCTGTAATAACTACATCAGAACACAGATTACAATTCCGCGGCTGTGTCCTAATTAACATGCATATCTCAAAGGAAAATCAGTTAAGACGGCACTACACCAGGTTGTATCCACAATAGAAGATGCTTTTGAAACCAAGGAATCAGTCGCAGGCGTTTTTCTAGATATCGAAGGGGCATTTAACAATTTTCACAATTTATCAAAAAATTGTGGAGGCACTCTCAATATACTGTAATAACCAAATAATAAACAATTGGCTAGAACACATGCTTACAAACCGCATTATCACAGCTTCACTGGGAGGCGACACAAGAAGGGGAACAGTCTGTACGGGAACACCACAGGGGGGATAATATCTCCTTTTCTGTGGGTGCTCACAATGGACAACCTTTTAAAAGCACTGGGTGGAACCTGTGCGAAATGTGTAGCGTACGCAGATGACCTAGCCGTTCTGATAAGAGGTAAGCACCTGAACATCATAGGAGAGCTTATGCAAAACACCCTTCAAATCATAAAAGAATGGGCGGAGGAGAGTGGATTAGAAATAAATCCAAATAAAACGGAAATGGTTCTCTTTACAAAGAAAACCAAAACTAGTGACTTTCACATTCCACAACTCGGAGGAGTATCACTACAACTCCGCGACAGCGTCAAGTATCTGGGCATTATATTAGACAGGAAACTGACCTGGAGAAAGAACCTGGAAGAAAGAGTCACCAAAGCAAAGAGAGCATATTGGATATGCAGGAGGGCCATCGGGAAGTCATGGGGCTTGAAACCGAAACAGGTCCACTGGATATACGAATGCGTAATAAAACCCATCATCTTCCACGGAGTAGTTGTATGGTGGCCAGTGATGAGCAAAAAGTATGCAAGAGACTTGCTAACTAAGGTGCAGCGTATGGTCTGCCTGGGTATTACAGGAGCACAATCCTCAACACCAACCGCGGCCATGGAAGCGATACTTAACATTCTACCAGTGCACCTCGAAGCGAAAAAGATTGCCGGTATTTCAGCCTCACGGCTTAACACTATCGGCCATTTCACCGGTGGTGCAAATACGGGACATCGAAAAATCACCGAAATGATAAGAGTAATGACACCACTCATCGATTGCCCCAGTGATGTTGTTGGGAAATCGTACACATTCTCCAACAACTTCGAAACAATTTTTCCCGCAAGAGAATATTGGACGTATGAAAGAACGACAAGAAACTCCAATGGGATATCGGTTTATACAGATGGCTCTAACATATCAGGGGAATCAGGGGCTGGCATCTTTAGTGCTAACCCACCGATTGAACTTGCTATTCACCTAGAACCATTTGTATCGGTGTTCCAAGCAGAAGTCTATGCAATTATGAAGGCAACCGAAATACTCGCAGAAGACACCAGCGAAGAAAGGCAAATTGACATCTGCTCGGACAGCAAAGCAGCAATTAGCGCGATCACAAACCCCATGTCGAAATCACTACTAGTAAGGGAATGCAAAACTAAATTGAACTTACTTGCCAGACGCAATAGAGTCCGTCTCACATGGGTACCGGGGAACGAGGGTGTACCGGGCAACGAAAAGGCAGACGAACTAGCAAGGAAAGGAGCAGGCAATACAGAACTGAACCCGGATAATACAATAGGGGTCCCTCTGACAACTATTAAAACAATAATCAATGATAAGATACGACAGGAGTTCAATAACTACTGGACGAATCTAGACACAAAGTGGCTAGATCTGTAATAACCAAACCGAGTAACAACACAGCAAAAAGAACTCTTAACTCAAGCAGAACACAATTGAGATTGATAGTGGGACTTTTAACAGGGCACATCAATCTCAACAAACATTCGTTCAGACTCAATCTGTGCCAACTGTGAAGAGGAGGAGGAAGATATAGAACACTTCCTCTGTCACTGCCCCGCTACAGCGAGGCTAAGGCTAAAAATTCTGGGATCTCCAAGGATTCCGGATATTACACACCTCAATAAGAAAGGAATCGGGGATATACTGGAGTTCGCCAGACGAACACTACGATTCCCCGATCACTATACGATATAGTTGATACTACCCATGATCCCTAGACCTAAATCCTCTCAATACATAATTCCCAAAACACATCACTATTCCTTACAGTTACGCAGATGAGGGGAACACAACGGGCCCAATGGAGGCCTAAGTGAAGAGCATAAGCTCACCCTCTCAAACCAACCAGGGAGCAGCGTTCATTGGATTTTGTTGTTAAGCAACACAAGGAATGCCTGATTACTTACTGTGAAGCAGTAAACTATGTAAATAAATTCGTTGGACTGAAAAAAGAATCCGTTTTGTAAATTTTAGATATTAAAAAAAAAAATTTAACAGCTTCAAATTGCCGCCCCGGGGCCTTGCCGCCTGGGGCCTGTGCACCTCCCTTGCTATGCCACTGCCTGTCCATGACAACCTCTCAGACCATTATAACAACGAAAGGATTCTGTGGTGTCCAAAACTAGAAATCTTATTTCTGTCAAGAAAATCAAATAATTTGATTTTGCTGATCACAAACCCCTTTATTGCTGATCGATTAAATGGTATCCGTTTATAAGTACCCAATCACTGAATAAAATTAAATATTTAGTAGGCTTTAACCGTGAAAACTAGGGGCTGCTAGTGATATATGGAGTATTGGTTTGTATTACAAAAGAAAGATTTCGGGATATTCTCACTCAAAAATAATTTCGTTTAATTATCAAAATTTTTGAATAATTCGGTACACACTGAGATGATTTAGATGATAATTTAAAAACCTAAAATTTCGATTGCGAAAAATTGTTTCCAGATATTCATTTCACACTCAAAAAATTTTATGTAATTTTAGAAAATTTTGGAAAATTTAGTACTCACCCTGTAGAGAATTTTAAAACCTAAAATTTCGATCGCAATAACTTTTTTCATATAGCTCACCATTTTTTAAATATTCGCACTGGAAAACGTGCTACGCCGTCATGTCAGTATATTAAGCTAAGATGAGTACATGCCATTCTGCTCCTTCCACTATCCTTCTTCGCAGTTTGTCGACAGTTTCTTGACTTTTTCTCGAAACCTGTTGATTTAAAATTCGCACATCTTTAGAAGCACCTTTCATTTGATACCCAACAACGGCTCAAACTACA
Source organism: Pocota personata (assembly GCA_963082735.1). Taxonomy (NCBI): domain Eukaryota; kingdom Metazoa; phylum Arthropoda; class Insecta; order Diptera; family Syrphidae; genus Pocota; species Pocota personata. The sequence continues at coordinate 20,405,984 of OY720431.1, forward strand.
TGTCTCTAGATACGGACTAGAATCTGCGAAAAAAGAGGGCTAAATTGGAAATTTGCTGGCAAGATTTATAATTTCTTCTCTTTATTTGCCAATTTACACCGAACATGACGACGAAAGGATCCCCTAACTAACCACAATATACTCGTACTAATAAATCAAAAAGGATTTTCGGAAAGAAATTGGTTGAAATTAAAAACGGGGATAGATTTGCGTTAGAGGGCTAAAAAATATGTTCTTTGAGGGCTAAAAGTCCGAGCTAGGTTGTAAGATCCTCCACAATCCAACTGAGGTCATCAAATCAGACTCATCATTAAGCCTGAAATGAGTTGTTGTATAAAAATTATATCATTATGTAAATTTGTGAAAGTTTTATGCGACGCGTGTATGGTGGAAGGTTTAATGGATCGTCCCATGGGAGCCGGTTCAATGCAAATCAGATAAAGTTTCTCTGAATAGTCTCAATCCGATCTTAATGAACTTCATCAAATAGGGACGGACTAAACGGTTATACAGAGATAGAGTAACGTATGACTTTTGAAACTCTTTCGACAATCATTTTATAAAACCTAACATACAATTGGACTTGTTAACAATGCTATAGCTTCATGAAGTCAAGATCAGTATTAAAATAAATCCTTAAAACAATTGACACTAAGAAGAGTGTGCTGTGATAATATAATAATTAAACGCATTTCACATACGCCTTCTAGAAAAGGTTTAAACCGTTTTTAACACACCAATTAGCGGATTGAAAAACATTTCAATAGTTTAAGTTATTAATGCTCTTAAAGATTTCCATATCATTAGCATAAATGAAAATACCGCTATGACTAATACATGATGTAACATCATTGATAGCGAGTTTAAAGAGGATAGGACCTAAGAGACTACTCTGAGGGACACCATGTTGAGCTGTAACGGAGTTTAAAAGTAATTATTCTAACTTGATCTGATAGGACCTCGTACTAAACTATGAACTAACCCATATAAAAAATACAGAGGAAGAATCATGTATCTAAGTTTATAATCAATTATAGTGTGGACGAGTTGATCAAAGGACTTGGAAAAGTGTGCATAGATGGAATCGCACTCTTGTCTAGTTTCTAAAGCCATAGAACATTTGTCCACAAATCAGTAACAGTAGATCTCATTCTGACAAAACCATATTGCTCTTTGCATATGATATTACGACTGGTTAATGTTAGCTTGTCGCAGACTATTTGTTCAAAGAGTTTTGGGATACAAGACAGCTTTGAAATTTGTTTATAGTTGGTGATATGACTTCTGTCATCTTTTTTGAACGCAGATGTGATAAATGACTTTTTTCCAAAAACTAGAGAATTTGTCCGTCATTATACATAAAGATAACTCAATTAAATACTTTAGAGGAAGAGCTAGGACATCATAGCACCTTTTCAGGGCTATTGTAGATATTTCTTCAGGACCTGAGCAGTAATCATCTTTCAGATGAGAAATAAATTTTTAAATTCAGAGGAATTGAAACAAGTTTTGGGGATAATTTTGTAGATGCTTAAAGTATTCCAGATCAATAATAGAAGGAGCTGATTTACAAAAAATGGTTGGTTAAATGATTGTGCAGTCATTATATGTAAAATTAGTAGGATAGCCGTCAAATTTTTTCTTAGAGTTGACAAATTTTCAAAAACGCTTAAGCTAATTTTTTTTTTTAGAGTTTCCATTTCGCTTATACATATGTACATACATACGAGTACTACCTTGATCAAAGAGTTTCAGGAATTTATTCGGATAATTGAAAATACAAGTTTATTCTTGATAATCGATATTGTTCCCTTCAAAGTACTCTCCATTGACTGAAACGCACTTATGCCAGCGCTTGATCCAATCCTCGAAACATTTTTTATAATCACAGTGCATGGTCTACTATTTGTCAAACGTCACCCAGATGAAGAAGCTGTCAACATCAAAAACATCGCCAGCCCTAAAGGATAATTGCCTGCAATTATTTGTTCTGTTTTTAGTACCTCTTAAATTATTTTTCTTATTTTTCTATTATTTAATAATTTTGCAAAAATAGTTTTTTTTTGTTGTAATAATTATTAACCTTAAATTAAAACTTTGTAATTTTTCATACATCTTCACTTTTTTTTTTTTTTGTCTTTACTATAATTTTTCCAGGGAGCTTATCTCTTGAAACATATTATGCTGCCCGTCCTTTACTACATGCCTTTTCCATTATTCCTACTAATTTATAATAGCTGTGTCTAATATTGATCGACGGAGTTCTCTGGGCGGAGGTAGTGATGAAGTTATTCGTTCAATGATTAATATTCTTGGTGACCAAAAGACTGGTCGACGGGTCTGTCATATTAATGCTCAAAGCTTGTATCCCAAACTTGATGTGTTTAGGGATATGTTCGAAGGTTCTAAAGTTGATGTTGTTTGTGTCACAGAAACGTGGTTTACCGACGGGGCAGTAGATGAAGTATACAAAGTAAACGGTTTTAGGCTTTTTCGTGGTGATAGGAAGGGAGGAGTGGTTGGTGGTGGTGCTGCAATATATGTGAGAAAGGGATTGAGATGTTACCTGAAATGTAATTTTTCAGCTGGAAGTGAAATCGATTACGTTTTTGTGGAACTTAAGTCTGCGAATGATGATCTTCTCATAGGCTCGGTCTATAGACCTAATAAGTATATTAATTTCAATCCAATTTTCAATCTCCTAGAATCTGTTTCGATATATTATCCTAAGATCATTCTTGGTGGTGACTTAAATAGCAACCTTCTAGTTGAGAAAACTATTATCTATTGATGGAATGGCTACACTTAATTTATTCCCGGTCAATACGAATAATGCTACACATTTCACTGCCAATTCTGGATGTTTTTTTTCTGTAGCGATTCTAATGATGTTCTTCTTTATGACCAGCTGTCTGCGCCCGCCTTTTCCAAACATGATCTCCTGTTTTTAACTTTAACTTTTTGATAAATTGTTCCGTTTCAAACTATGAATATAGAGATTTTAACTGCATTGAATATCGTCAGCTGGAACTAGACGCCCGCAATATTGAATGGGATCGTGTGTTTTTCATGGTCTCTCCATGTGACCAAATTGATTTCATTAACTATAATATTTGTGCCCTTTTTAATAATCATGTCCCCATCAAAGTGAAACATATCCAGTATGGTCAATGTCCCTGGTTCACCTCTGAAATCCGGCTGCTCAACGAACAAAGGAATCGGGCCTACAAAGAGTGGAAGCGTTATATTCAATTCAATTGCGTCGATCATATGGAATTTGTTGCTTGTTTGTTATCCGTCAAATCTAATGCCCATCGGTTTTGACGAAGTAAATCCCAAATTTATCAAAATAATTCTCCCTGTCATTCTTCCTTCCCTGGTGCATGTCTTTAATCATATCATAACTACTGAACAATGGAAAAATGAAAAAATTGTGCCAATCCAAAAAAGGCCTAATAGTAAGGAATATCGGCCGATCTCTATTTTACCTTATTGTAATATGCGAGCTACGGCTCGTGTAGATAAAACGTTATTCTGTGAGATTATTTCTTTATGTTCTAGTCTATAGAACAATTCAAGTTCACACTATACTATTCTTCGCAAATTCTTTCCTTACAAGGTCTCTTTCTTCTCAAATCACTTTATCTCATTTCAATTACTTAATTCACAAATCCAAACTAATTACTTCTTCTTGTTAACTCTTAACTTTCAATCTATCACAAAACTACAACTTCGCCCATTATCACTTTTCCAATCTCTTCGTGCGGTTCGAAAACCAACTGCCCTGCCTCGATCGCCATCTGTCCTTAAATAGTCGCATTTCTGATAGCCAGAAACTTCTAGCAAATTCTTCGACCACTGGAACAAGAAAATTCTGATGTAATAATTCCAAGAAGACATAATTATAATTCTCTTGCTGTTATAATTCTCTCTCAATTCAGCGGCGTCGTATCCGTCTCTTACTGTGGACACGAACCTCGAATGAAAAGACACTTCGGAATGTGTTGCCTACATCTGTGCGCGTATTTATTATGCTACATTATGTTACATTATTTATCTGAGGTGTTCGAGAGGGTATTGCAAAGGCAAATTAATACACACATTCGTTCAAATAACCTGCTCACTTCAATGCAATCCGGTTTCAGGAAACACTACAGTTGCATAACAGCATTAATCAAAGTTGTGGATGATATAAGGGAATCGTTGGATGATGACAAAGTGACCTTTCTAGTGGTTCTGGATTTTTCGAAGGCCTTTGACACTGTGGATCACAATAATTTGTGCAACAAACTATCAATGTTGTTTAATTTCTCTAACTGGGCGGTTACCTTTATGTCGTCGTATCTTCAGCATAGAAAACAAGCTGTCTCTGTGGGTCATCGTTTGTCAGATTTTCTCTATAACTGTAGAGGGGTTCCTCAGGGCTCGATTCTGGGGCCTGCTCTTTTCTCGCTTTATGTGAACGAAATTCCCTCAATAGTATCGTCGTCCTCATCTATCCATATGTATGCTGACGACGTCCAACTATTTCAAAGTTGTTCTCTTGATATGATAGAAGACTACGCTAACTCGATCAATACTGAACTAGAGAGGATATCCACCTGGTCAGAGGAAAATGGGCTTTTTCTAAACCCTCTGTCGATCGAGCAGGAAGAAATCGCTGGGAGGAGGAAACTCACGAATAAGGATGGCATTGTGCGACGGTGCGTTATCTTGGTGCGAAACCCACGAGTTGTTTGCCCACAAATCCGGTCTTTTTTGGTGAATTGTTTCACGCAAACGTCTCATAATGCCCAAATAATAAACCTTGTTGACTGTCTGATCTTGTGGCAAGAATTCATGATGCACAACACCGTCGTAATCCATGAAAACTGTGAGAATCGCCTTCTTTTTCGATCGTTGGTTTTTTCGGTCTTGGCTCATTCGGTGTACGCCATTCACTTGCCTGATACATGGATTGAATTTCGTACTCATAAACCCACGTCTCGTCTCCAGTAATTATGCGTTTGATGAATGTTGGGTCGGATTCAGTTGATAAAATCATGTCTTTCGCGATGTCAAAGCGGTCCCTTTTTTGTATAAAATACAAGTCTTTTGGCACCAGCTTTACAGCGACACGTCTGAAGCCCAAATCTTTTACCAAAATGCCTTGAACGGATCCATAAGTAATGTTCAAGTCCTCTGCCAGTTCTCTGATTGTCAATTTGTTTAGTTTTCGTTCAACATTTCTTTGATTTTATTGATGTTTTCGTCGGTTTTCGATGTCGACGGCCTACCACTGCGTTCGTCACCTCGACGGGCTCACGACAACTTTTGAAGCGTTTATGCCTCGCATAAACCTTCGTTTTCTATATAGTATCTTTTCTAAAGTCTTCGCACCATTGAATTTGATGCAAACTCGTTGTCCCAAAGTCGATCCCGTTTTTAAAATCGTAAAAACTCGAAAACACACACGCAGTCAGATGTACTCTCGACAGCGTAGCTTTTACAAATGTCAAGCTATGATGTTAAAAGTTAGAGGGAATGTCAATGACAGATGTGTCTACCTTAAAAAAAAAACGCTCGAATCGGATAACTAAAAGCGCCACACGGTAGTCATTCTTAAAACATCATAGCACTGTGTAACAAGTTAACCGAATCACTAAGCATGTTCAAAACAATTTTGATGCAAATAAGTCAACGGGCCTAGTCCTATTAGACATAGAGAAAGCATTCGATAGTGTCTGGCACAATAGCCTCATATACAAAATGATACAATTTGGTTTTCCTAAGTATCTTATTAAAATTATTCAAAGCTTTTTGACCAACAGATTTTTGGAGATTTCTCTGAAAAACATGATGTCCCCGCAGGTGTACCACAGGGATCTGTGTTGGGTCCAATTTTGTATAATATTTTTACCTCTGACTTTAACAGAAAATCACATCTAAGCAACGACAATTGCTAAATTTTTCAATCAATAATGCTATACGGCTGTCCTGTATGGGGCCATTGTGCCAATTCACACATTAAAAAATTACAATTCTGCCAAAATAAGCTCCTTAAAATGATCCTGCAACTTCCATGTCACTTTTCCACGAATGAACTTCACAGCACCACCAAGATCGATACTGCTTCTCAAAGAATATCGAAATTAAAACAAAAATATGACTTTGCATGTGGAATGTCAGATAACATACTAGTAAGTAGGCTACTAATCGATTAGCATATAAATACCCCACTAGTTATAAATTATAAACCCCAAACCAAAAAACATTAAATAGGAGGTTTTAGTGACCTTTCCTCCTCAAATGTTTCCTTTTTTATTAATTTATCTGTCCATATTTTGTATATTATTTTTCAGCAGTAAGATAAGATCTGTGTAAATCTATAAATAATAAACATGTACATATATTGTTAAATTTATTGGTCAATAAAGCAAATCAATCCTGAAAATATTTAATAAATGATTTAGTGTAGTGGTTTGAAACTCAGATGGTATTAAGTTTCTGCAAACAACAAGGGTAGCGTCCAGATAACTGGGGAGCTCATTTGTTTTGCTTTTGTCGTTGCTCATGATTCACAGTATTTTTTTCCGTTCTCCTGATGTCATCATCACGATCAAATTGCATTTTCAGCCATATGACCACTCTACTGCCAGTGCTATGCTTTCGCAGTAGAGTTGACTTAGCTTTCGCAATTGATCGACTTTTTCATTTATTTCATGCGAAATAAATAGATGATTCTTGACATCAGGATTCGAACCGTGAATCAACAGCGTGACAAGCGATGATGTAACCACTACACCAAGGCCAACCTACAATGTCCAAAATGTATGTTATGAGACTGCCAAAACCTTTATTTATAACAAACATTGTCATTTCAACGGTCGGAAACTAGCATCTTCCGTTTACAATGACGGCTCCAAAATATAATAAATAATATTTAAATATGGGCTATGTGCAATTTTAAGTAATAGAACTAAACCTCGGTTTCCTTTAAAACAAAGAAACTTCCTCCAAAGCCACCGATATTTAAACCGTCCTTAAGGAACATAACATCCAGATGATATGTACCTTTTTCTAGATCTGTTGGCGCGTCCAATTGCTGAAGATTATTCACTTTCAAAATATTGTACGTTCCCTATTGTCGACAAAAAATGATCAAATATCATTTCAGTTCATTTGATTTCTTACCGCTGGTATTGGACAAACTGTGTCACCATTTTTAGGAGGAAAGTTGTTATGATTCTTTGCCATTGGTTGTAAATATTTATCATAAAAGTTATTAAAAAAATCGCATAAACTGATAACTTGGCTATCTTTAAAAATAGTCGTTTTTTCTTCACTCCCATTAAAAATCCATTTTAAATGAACCTGATGTAGTGTGTAATTAATCTGCAGCAAATAAAAAAATTCTTTATGAATTCATTTTTTTTTGTAAATATATGCTTACGTTATAAGAATCATCGAATTTCGTTTTTGTTGTAATCGGTCCACGTAAGTAGCGTACATGTGTACGGTTTCTATTGACACTTTTGAAAGATCAACTAAAGATTGTTCTTTTCCATAAATTTTATCAAAAGCAGTCCAGTAAAATGACAACTTTAGAGTAACATATTTATTAGTATATATGAAAGTACCGTTATATAAAATATACTCACTGATGTTACCATGCTGCACAAACCGCACAGTAAAAATAATTTGAAACAACTTAACATGGTTGTGGTTGAAGGCAAACTGTAGTGCAAAATAATGAATTTAAGCAACTTATATACAACTGCATTCTTGCTAGGGTTAAACTTTGAATGTAAATTATATAAGCTTGTTATAGTAATCAAGAATTAACCAAATTTTAATTTTAATTGAAATCTGTATAATTATTGAATTAAAATAATGCATACTGATGAGGTGATCAAATTTACGGACCCTGAACTTAGATAAACTACTATTTCTAGTATATCTATAAGTAGCCCAAATTGCGACAGATTGTTATTTAGATTAACCAACTAATTGCACTTACTGGCCAACTGCTCCAAACACGCTACAATTGTGTGATGGTGTTTTAGTGAAAGACTGAGGTGTGCTCACTGGTTTCAAGGTAAGCCCAGGATATCAAGCTTAAAAAGTCACACATATGTAACTTATTGATGAAGTCAATTCCAGCGATTCCTTAAGTTTTGAATGCGAAAATTGACCTTTTCCTAATAAACAATTGGGTCTTTGACTCCCAGACATCGCTCGTTGGCTTAGTATCATTTTCAACAACCTTTCAGACTATTCTGTGGCGTCGAAAACTAGAAATCTTATTTCTGTCAAGCAAATCAAATAATTTGATTTTGCTGATCAAAAACCCCTTTACTGCTGATCGATTAAATGGTACCCAAGCACTGAATAAAATTAAATATTTAGTAGGTTTTAACCGTGGAAACCAGGGACAGCTAGTGATATATTGAGTAGGGGTTTGTATTACAAAAGAAAGATTTCGGGATATTCTCACTCAAAAATATTTTCGTATAATTATCAAAATTTTTGAAAAATTTGGTACACATTGAGAATTTAGATGATAATTTCAAAACCTAAAATTTCGATTGCGAAAAATTGTTTTAAGATATTCATTTCACCCTCAAAAAATTTTATGCAATTTTAGAAAATTTTGGAAAATTTAGTACTCACCCTGTAGAGAATTTGAAAACCTAAAATTTCGATCGCAATAACTTTTTTCATATAGTGCATTGGAAAACGTGCTACGCCGTCATGTCCATATTAAGCTAAGATGAGCACATGTCATTCTGCTCCTTCCTCACTATCCTTCTTCGTAGTTTGTCGACAGTTTCTTGACTTTTTCTCGAAACCTGTTGAATTAAAATTCGCACATGTTTAGAAGTACTTCCCCTTTCATTTGATATCTACCCAACCACGGCTCGAACTACATGTCTCTACATAGATACGGACTAGAATCCAATAGAATAGAATTTATCAATCAATTAAAAAAGAAATTGGTTGAAATTAAAAAAGGGGATAGTCCGGTCTAAAGGGCTAAAAAAGTATTCTTTAAGGGCTAAAATGTCCCCAACCCACTTTTACTCGAACTCAACTCCTTTTGCCTTTTGCCTGCCGTCGTGCGCACACGCGATCATACTCGTTGTGGCATCGTCGTGACAAAAAAAAAAAACGATCACGCGGGCCTAATCAAATTCAGTGCAGTGCATTGGAAAAAAATTGAATAAAATAAATAAATTGAAAAAAAAACAAACATAAACACAATTCAGTGCCGGTGCATCCCATCTTATCACCCCCACTCTCTCGCTGTTGCGCTTCTTCGTTATCGCAATTGGAGCATGTGCTATATATGTATGTACATACTTCCAGTTGCGATGACTGAGAGAGTGTAACATTTGATGCATAGCGGACTGTGAATGTTTATCCGAATAGCGGACCTTAGGTGATTGTCATTTGGCCATAGCACCTGTGACAGTTTGTTTTGGAAAACTATTCGTTGGATCTACACTTCACAGTTTTGCTTAGTTACGTCAGAGTTGTGTCTTTTTGTGTTTCTATGTTGTAGTATTGATTTTACCAACATTCGTGGGCTTCGATCGAATTTTTTCGATATGTACGCCCACGCCCATTCCCATAAACCAGCTGTTCTGGCACTAAGCGAAACAGAGACAGTGGAAGAATCTTCCGATTTGAAACTGCCTGGATATAATTTAGTGTCATTATTCTTTCCCCACCGTGGCCTCGCCATTTATGTCCGTAGTGATATTGCTTATCAAGTTCCACCACAGTATGGCCACTGTTCCAACCCGGAATTTAATTTCAAATGGCTAAAATTCACCGTCCGTAAGCAAATAATTCACTACTGCTTTATTTACAGAAGCCCTAGTGCGGACAGCAACTCAATTTTTTATGAATTTGATGCGTTGTCCGATTCCATCACTCGAATTGTCTCCTTGTATCCTCATACTGAAATCGTCATTGCGGACGATTTCAATATACACAATTCGGATTGGCTTCAACATTCTGGCCAGACAACACCCGAAGGAATGTATGTTGCACTTTTTCTGAAATTAACAATTTGACTCAGCTTTTAAATGAGCCTACACGTATACCGAACATTGAAAGTCATTCTGCCAACACCTTGGACTTGTTTCTTACTTCTCACCCTGATAAATACACCATTGATGTTCTAGCGCCTCTAGGTCGATCTGACCATAATATCGTATCAGCTAAATTCTCGTACTCTGACCACACAGTTAAAGAAAAAACTCCTAAAAGAAAAGTATGGCAATACGAGAAAGCCAACTGGAGCGGCCTCAATAGCTTCTTTAGGAGTTTTAACTGGTCGCTGCTGATATGATCACTAACACTATACTCTTAGGTATGAATGACTTTATTCCTAACAGAATAAAGAGCATTAAACCTAAGGCAAACACGTGGTTTGACCAGAGCTGTAAGGCTATCAGGTTAAAAGAGGTAAGTTTTCGGTCTTATAAAGCCAACAAATCTGAGGAAAACCGAAAGAAGTTTAAACAAGCCAGAAAAGACTGCAATGCCCACATTCGACGTGTGAAATTCTTACATAACCAAAAATTGAGGCAAAAAATCCAACAATGTCCCAAAGGTAGTAAAAATTGTTGGTCATTCGTCAAAAATATTAAAAATTCTGCCTCGTCTGACATCCCTTCGCTCATTTACAATGACATTTCAGCTGTCAGCTCCTTAGACAAAGCCAATCTGCTTGCTGCTCACTTTGCAGCGAATTCCACGCTGCCAGATAATGCTTTGACTCCACCTGTATTTGACGGCGTCAAATTTTCCATGGGACAAGTTCACTTTCGCACTCGTACAGTTGCAGGAGTACTCAAAGGTCTTAACATACACAAATCTGCTGGACCAGATGGTATCCCCTCCATAGTTTTGAAGAGGTGTTCTTCTACACTGGCAAAACCTCTGCGTAAGCTTTTCTGTCTATCCTACTTTTCAGGGCACTTTCCGAGCAGATGGAAAACAGCATTTGTCCAGCCCGTCCCTAAAAAAAGCGAATCTTTCTCCCCGTCCAATTTACCGACCCATTGCACTTACGTCCCTTCTTTCCAAGGTCATGGAAAAGCTGATAAATCGTCAGGTTATGAAATATCTCGATTCACGAAAACTCCTTAATGACGGGCAGTATGGTTTTCGTAGCAACAGGTCCACTGGTGATTTGATGGCATATCTCACCGAGAAGTGGAACCAATCTCTCCATCACTTCGGCGAAACCAAGATGGTTGCGCTTGATATTTCAAAGACATTTGACAGAGTTTGGCATCAGGCTCTTTTGTTGAAAATGCGTGCATATGGCGTCGATGACTCTCTTTTTCAATGGATTAGAAATTCCCTTTCGGGGCGTTCAATACAAGTTGTTTTGGACGGCTTCAAATCTGCAATTCACCAAATAAATGCTGGTGTTCCCCAAGGCTCTGTTTTGTGTCCGACTCTCTTTCTTATTTTATAAATGATCGCTTGTCTGCAACTTCTAATCCAATCCATTCCTACCCTCAGTTTTTCATATTCGTTCCCTAACTCACGTCCTTGTTCTTCGGCCGTAGAAGGGGAACGGCAACGTATGTTAAACACATTAAATTCCGACCTTGACAGCATAATTAAATGGGGTTAAACCAACAGTGTGAAATTTAATGCTTCCAAAACACAATGTTGTCTTCTGTCTCTCAAGCGATACCATAACCCTCAACCATTATCCATGGACGGTACTTGTATCACTGAAACCGAAAGACTTGGCATTCACATATTCGAGGTCGCCAAAAATTCTGCAAAATGTCTAGGATTCCTTAAACCGTGCAAGAAATATTTTACCCCGTCTGATCTGGCCCCAATCTATAAGGCATTCACCCGCCCTAAGCTGGAATATAACGCCCATATCTGATCTGGTGCACCCAAGACCGTTCTGCACATTCTCGACAGGGTTCAGAATCGCGCGTTAAAACTTATTGGTGATAGGGACATTGTGAATTCCATACATTCAATTGAACATAGGAGAAATGTCTCCTGTCTCTCCCTGTTTTAGCGTTTTTTCCACAAAAAATGCTCCAGCGAAAGAGCCAGTTGCGTTCCTCCCATTGTACAACCAGGCAGAGAACACCATTTTAATGTGTTTTATTCGTCGAGTAGACGCTTCAGTGATGAAGAGCTTAGGTCATCAGCACTCACCACACCAGCACCGAAAATCTGCCACCTGATCCGAGCAAAGGCAGGATAATCACATAGGAAGTGTTCCGCAGCGTCATCGCCCTCTCCACACTAGTTGCAGACAGGGGTAGCGCTCAAACCTGGCCCGTAAGAGCGCCAGTAAGTTGTCTGCAGTCTTTTCTGCTAAGGGATAGCAAGAAAGCCGCGGATTTCTTACAGACATCTTAGAGAGTCATGCCACCTTCGATTGTGTTCACTGAAAACCCAGTCGTCAATGGAAGCCCTAACCGAGGACGCTGGCAAACCCAACGTGGGTTCAGGTCCTGAGAAATTCTCTTCTGAGCCTTGTCTAGCAAGCTCGTCAGAGATCTCATTTCCTGTTATCCCTTTGTGCCCTGGGACCCAAACAAGATTCAGTGAGTTCAGCTTTCCGACCGAATTCAAGGATGTTTTGCATTCTCGAACTATTTTGCAAGTGGTTAAAGGATTGAGCAAGACATTAAATGCAGCCTGACTGTCGCTAAAGACGCAGATTCGTCTCCCCTTCCACCTGTTCTTACCAATATAGTCCGCTGCCATTAAGATAGCATATATTTCTGCCTGGTAGACAGATGTATGTTTTCCCAATGAGAAGTGAAGCCTAATGTTGCCCTGCAACAGTATAAAGGTATTCATATTCCTTTTGGTGCGCGCGAATTATAAAAAAAAAACTCCAGTCCAAATTTTAACTTTTTACGTCTGACAGTTCAAAAGTAATTAGGCTGTGACAGACAGACTTGTCCTTACGTACAATGTAGCTCCTTCCTTAAGGGTTCCGTTGTTATTTCTGTGTACCTTATAAATACCGAAACCATTAAAAGTTCCAACTATCCAGGTTGATCAATGTCGAAACAGCTATTCAGTTTCCAATTCCTTTTTTTAATGCATGAATATAGAATAACTCATTGTCGTGTAAGGTTGTTGATACAATCCTGCTGCGAGGTCAAAATACCAGAAAGGAGAAACCTGAAGTCATAACCCAATCTAGATCTTTCACTGTCAACACATTTATGGCTACTGTCTCACTTTCAATGTATCCGCGCCATCTAATGAGCCCGTCAAAATCCAACGAAACCAAAAGGGAAACGATGACAGAAGAATACACCGAATGTTCCCACACTCAAAACACCGCCACCACGACTTTTAAGTAGATGTACCCCGCGCAGCATCCATCGGAATGAGTGTGAAAGTTTGTTGACCAATTGTGCATAAATTTTCACCGAGCCATTTACGCCATAGAAATACAACCCCCCGCCCACTCAGAGATGTCGAAAATGTATTTTTGCAATGCTGTGTCCCCAAATAGGGACCTGGAGAGGCTTCCACTACACGAACTCCAAACAGAAGTCCAATATACAAACATTGAATCCCAAAACAACACTGCAACAGCGAGAACAAGGCGCCTATGCCGCGCCGTTACTCTCTAAGTACGCCATACTGAAGGCGTGAGACAAATTTCAGATGCCATCGTCCGATAATGGTGTCGTGCTATGCTGGTCAAATGCATTTTATTGTAAACGAATTGATCGTGTGTTGCACTGCACCGATGACGACGACGCCACCACCGGGACACTAAACAAATGAGCATAAGGGTTCACAGTTTACCCTAGGGTCAAGGCGCGACACATTTCCGAGTTTGCGAAAAGGTTTCCATCCAGAAAGAAGGCGGTTTTACCTCAAAAATTGACAAGGATCACTTGTCAACGATACAACTTGCAATTATTAATCATCTGACACGGTCCGAGTTTGCTCCACTTTCTCTTCTAGAAATTCTTAGATCTGATTCCCATCTCATGATCGATCTTGAGACAGACTCTCAACTCCTCGGAAGATAACCTTCACGGATACTTTCTACTGTACGGGCAGAGACATTGATTTGGCTGTCTATTGTGACTCATGTGCTCATGTGCGACTGTCATGTCCCATTGTCAATTGAAATCGAAAACAAAGCAGTGATCGTGTGCACTGTTTTGTAGGCCACAAAGAGCACTGAAATTTTCTCTCTTTTTTTTTTGGCTTGGCTAAATTTTCATAAGTTATCGGCTCCGTAGAGCCGTTTTCCATTCTTCCACTGACCCACTTTGGAGGGCCGTACAAATTCAGAGCCTCAGCGTCATCGTCCTCGCGAGTCATAGTTTTGATTTTTATCTGAGATCGTGTTCACATCATCGCTGGGATAAAAGCCGCGCTCAGATGATGGTGATGTAAGATAAGAGAGGCAGCATGGGCTGATCAATGTTGCTGACGCGGTCGGGTCGGTTAAAATTGGATTCCTAGCGATGCCTTGCCTGCAGATGCTTCCTATAACTATTTTGCCGCTAACAGTCATATGCAGCAGGAGCAGACTAGGATGAATAGAGTGGTGGAGGATTTTGCGGTGCAATAACCAGATTTTGATTTATTCTTTTGCTGTTTAACGTGATTGGCGGTGTCGAGTGAGTCTATTTTCACTTTTCCTATTCCTCCACAGAGCTTTTCTTTGTTTATGTATCTTTTGTGAGTAATAGTGCACGTTGGAACCACTGGCATTTTTTTCGGATAACGTAACAGATTGTGTGCCTTATGGGTAGATAGTTCCTCATTCCGCGAACTTCAGTGAATCACTGGTTGTCCATTCATAAATGTTGGTATATTGAGTTTTTTTTTTTTTTTCCTATTTTTGTTGGAGGTACATATGTTTGCAGTGAAGATGATTGAATACAGAACATTCAACTTAAAGGTAGGAGATTTGGTCAACATTGTGGTGGTTCCTTCAAATGCATACACGAAGATGGTTGTTCTCTCAAAAAGTTGCTTCTCCTTCCAGATCCCCAACGTTCCATCGATAAAAATCAGTTCTCGACAAACAAGAGTTATTTATTCGAAAGACAGTGCTGCCGTAAACCGACCGTTGAGAACTAAAAATGGGGTACGTTAGAGAGGATGCTTGTAAAACAATTCAGCTCCCTCTTGCCTACCAACAGAGAGCATAAAGCGTGTGGAGTTCTTGGCTGCCTTAAGAAAATTTATCTATAATACACGGCGTATTATAGATAAATTGTAGTGTTAACAACAGACCTTTGGATGAAGTTCACTTAAGGCCCTTTATTGAAAGACACCGGATTAACTGGCTCACCAGCCTCAATGCATGTTAGAACTACCAATTTCTGTTAAAGCATTTCAGGACCCTAACCATCAACTTTAACTTCAAGCAATGGTTTGGGTAATCAACTCAAACAACTTAACGACATATGCATTTAGAAGATGTTGGGGTCATTACCTCAGATCATACCTACTATCGTAGGGCTTTAAAATTTGATCACGCAATCAGTCGTGCAAATTTTGTGTGGATCCCCAGTACACCTAATCAAGGAATATGGAGCATTGGTTCATAAAAGACGGGAGTACCTAGGTGTTTATAAATTTTCAGATCATCGCCAGATCTCCTTGAAATATTAATTTTCACTCTAGTTGTCTCCCCTACTTAATCAAAACCAACCCTGAGTAAAATTGACCTGGATAAGGATAGTGATCTGCAGAAAAATTTGGTGATCATAACCGAGGTTCCAATGGAATTTGTCACCAATTTTAATCCGATTTTCTGAAACGAAACTCTAGGCTGAGCACTGAAAATGTGTTTACCGATACTGACACACGGATATTAAATTTCAAGACGTAGGTATTCTGCCAGGCATTTTGTACAGGCCAGTAGGATCACCGAATATGGACCAACTAGCAAAGTCTAAGTTGTATGCCGCTTTGCCTTTCTGCATTATCAATAGGTTGCTTCTAAGAGTCTTGGGTGACAACTAATGTAAATCGTATTCATTTGACTACCAGGTCAGTTTTGAGAAGAAAAAAACGATGGCTTATCGTGAGTAACCTCTTGATCTGGAGTATATGGTCCGGTTATATATTTTTTGTAGAACTACTAAAGAGCTACATATCTCCCTTACAAGGTTTCCATATATCTTTTGTATTTTTTCAGCTTCTTAGCTCCTTTTTTTTTGCAAAAATATTTCAAGAAATATGCTACGAGTATAAGTTATTGAAAACCACATTCGAATCGGTTTAACGGTTCTTAAAATTAGCGTCTTCATACAGTATACAGACAGACATATTCACATAGCGACAATTCCCTTTATCCCATGTTGAGTACTTCTAAATAAAATTTCTAGTCTTCTGTTGAAGGATATCCACCCAAGGAGCCAGCTTTGCAGTTTTTACTTCGCCGAGAGTATCTGAATATTTTGCAGTAGCTCTAACTCGCTTTTTTAGTACATTCCAGATTCGTCTTCATCATTGAATTGCTTAAATACCGACGTCCTACAGAGAGGCTACAACGCAATCAACGGTGTTGCCGTGCAGCAACAAAAATCCTCAGTAACGATCAATGCACCCCGCACCAGTTAAGAATCCAGTGCCCACTAACACCTTCTTTATATCCTATCCTATAGGGTACATTAATTTTGATAAATGGTTGGTAACATAGAGAAATAATAACGATAGACCCTCGGAAGTATATACTCGTACATATATTCGTGATCAATGTGGACCATGTCCGTCAATATATCTGTCCGTGTGTCTCCGCTTTCGGGCCTTAAATTTTGAGCTAGGAACATGAAATTTTGCAGTTCAAGTGTAAACAACTTTGGAATTCAGCCACATACACGACCACTTTTTTAAAAAAAAAAATGTTCTTTCAATATTTTTATCGAAAATCGGACAAATATTGCCCCACAATTCGTCCCTACATTGTAAAGGACCACGCACGTTTTTTGGGGGCGTTTTTTAAAAAAAAAAAAAAAACAAAACATATTTGCTTTCTTAAAGCAATCTACGATAATAGTTTAGTCTTACTATGAATATCTAATCAGACTTCATGAACTTTGTTTACAAATAGTAACAGCCACGCCTACTACTTCTCTCTTAAAAATCGTGGAAATATCCTCTGGGTATAAAGAAGTCACTGCATTTGAATTAAAAATTTCACAACGGCACGAAAATGACTATTAGGGTAAAATACGATCCACTGCAGACGAATTGTAACTTCTCCGTATGTTTTTTTTAAAAAAAAAAAAATTTCTCGGGAAAGGAGATCCTATAATGCTTACGGCATGGGCAGATATTATCTGCAAAAGCTCAGAATCGTAATCAGGACTACTTCACAGAGCCTATAGCTAGATATTACGACAAAGGAATGGGTTCCTATCTACTACTTGTTGTCAGCAAAAACTGACCGTTTGATGGGTAGTATTAGTGCTGAGGCTAGTAAGATTCAATTCGCGTGTTAACGGACGAACTTTAGCCAATCGCAACTCTCGGTAACCTTAAAGCAGTTCTGACCGTACTAAAAGCGCCTATATAAATCCCTCTACTCTATTTCTTTTCTGATTGTTTTCTCAGTTAGGACTACATGGCATGTCAATTGAAGTTAAAAAGTGATAAGAAAGTGATTTTAAAACATTTCCAGCTTTGGTCCTTTTTCATCAGACCTTTGTGTTCACTGCTGAACATAGGCCTCCTCTAAATGCTTCCACTGGCTTTTATCTTGGGCCAAATTTATTCAGTTGTCTGCAGCTATCCTCTTGTTGTCATCACTCCATCGGGTAGGTGGTCTCCATCTGTTCCTTCTGTCTTCCCCCGGTCACCATTCTAGTATTCTTTTAGTCCATCTGCTATCTCTTATCCGTGTAATGTGTCCCACCCATCTCCACTTTGCTGTAGTTATACGTTCCGTTACATCGGTTACTTTTGTTTTCGCTCTGATTATTGTGTTTAGTATTCTATCCCTTCTAATAATTCCTAAGATAGATCTTTCCATTGCTCTCTGCACTACTTGCAATTTATTTATTGACCGTCTTGTGAGGGCTGATGTCTCGACTAACACGCATTGATCAAAAACTTTCCTCTTTTTGGTTGTCTATGCTGATCCTTAATTCGTGGCCGAGATAGATATATTCGTGTACTTGTACCACTTCATCTCCTTTTTCAGTTTTTAGGTTATTGCTAGCCACCAAGTTGGTCATGAATTAGGTTTTATCAAAATTTATGTTAAGTCCAACACTTTTGCTGTTTGCTTCAATTCTTTCAACATTCGCTGCGCATCATTTAAACTGTCAGTTGTTATGATAATGCCGTCAGCAAAGTGTAGATGGTTCAAATATTCCCCATTTATGTATCTTTGTTGTCCTAGTTCAATCTTTTGAACGCATATTCTAATACCGTCGTTAAGAGTTTTGGGGATATTGTATTCCCCTGTCTTATTCCACTTTGTAAAGGGTGACCAGATAGCAATGATACTTTTTCAATTATTATGTTTCAGAAGCTGTCAAAGATACCAATGACATCCAGCTGTCAAAATATTCAGTAAGGTTTTCCATTTCATCGTGCGTAGTTTGACACTTCCCAAATGTATGGAAATTATTAAAAAATATTATCGAAATTCCGGCTCAGTTGTAAATACGCAATGTGAATTTCGTCGCGAGGTCGGTCATCATCATGGTTTCAGTGCGCAGGCAATTCGTCGCACCGTGGAAAAGTTTGAAGGTTTGAGCCACCAAGCAGACAGAGATCGGTCCGAAGTGAAGTAAACATAGCCGCCGTAGCGGCCAGTATCGAAGAAGACTCAGAAATGTCGATTCAGCGCCGATCAGCTGAATTGGGCATCGCCAGAGAGTCAACCAGGCTTATTTTGCAGTTGGATTTGGGCCTAGATGCGTATAAGATTGTGCTGACGCAAAAATTGAAGCCGGACGACGATAGGCAACGCCGGGAGTTCGCTAAATGGGTGCTGGAAATGTTGGCCTGAGATCCGGATTTTGGCCAAAAAATCATCTTCTCGGACGAGGCCCATTTTTGGCTCAGCGGCTATGTCAACAAGCAAAATTGCCATTATTGGAGCGACCACAATCCACAAGTGTTCGACCAAGCATCAGTGCATCCACATAGAGTGACTGTTTGGTGCGGTTTATGGCACGGCGGCATCATCAGACCTTTTTTCTTTCGAAATGATGAAGGAGACACCGTTACCGTCAATGGTCCCTAACCGACTTTCTCATGCCATGCAAGCGACGCAACGCTCAAAGTACTGAAGGAGAAATTTGGCGACTGGGTCATCTCACGGTGAGCGTTCATCAATGGCCGCCGCGATCATGCGACTTGACACCCCTCGATTATTTTCTCTGGGGCTAACAAGCCAACCACTTTGGACGAGGCCAACATTCGAGACGCTATTACCGGAATAACGCCACACATATTGGACCGAGTCATCAAAAATTGCACCGATCTCTTGAAGCACTGCCAGCGAAGCTGAGGCGGCCATTTGAATGATCTGCCATATATAATGGCATGAATGTAGCTTCAAAATAAAGCTAGAATCAAATTGATATCTCACAACATTGTTGTTTTATTTAAATTTATTTTCATATCGTTCTTATCTGGTCACCCTATATCTGGTAATTTTCTGTTATTTTGTGTAATCGTCTGAAACCAGCCTGCTCTCGGGTCTGGTAGAAGTCCAATTTTTGTTCCACGCTTTTCGTTAATATTTTTGTAAATAGTTTTTGTAGGTGGGAGAGTAAGCTTATTGGCCTTTAGTTCTCTAGGTTTGTTATGTGGCCTTTTTTATGGACGAACATTGCAACCGCATTATTCCACTTGGTTGGAATATGAGTCTTTTCTAAACACAAGTTTAGTAGGTTAGCTATTTCTTGAAGGAGTATCTCACCGCCCATTTTTACTGCCTCTATTGCAATTTGATCCTCTCCTAGCGATTTATTATTTTTCATCTCTTTCAGAGAAGTCCTTATAGAAGTCTTTATATAACGATTGTGCTATTTTGAGCAGTTTTTCTTTGTCTGTAGGTTCTTCTCCTGTTTTATCTTTAAGTTTAAATAATGTACTTCTCCCTTAGGCTAATGTTCTTCTCATTACTTTCATGCTTCGGTTTTCTTCGATTGTGTGTTAAATTCTTTCGGGCGTTGTGTCTTCTTAGATCCTTACGTATTTCTTTAGAAATTGTTTTGTTAAGTCTGTGTATCCCGTCTTTATTATCATGACTTTCCCTGGCTTGCCTTCTTTGGTGCATACGAGGGTGGGTCAAAAAGTCCCTGAAAATTAACACAAATTGTGTCGTCACCTTAAATTTTTTTTTTTTTTTTTTGTCAAGAATCATCTTTCAAACGAACGCACCCAAATTTTCAGACAGATCTGTCAAATAGTTTTGTTGTGGCAGCCATTTTATATAGACGCCTACTAGCATTTTCGTTAAAATGGAAAAAAGTGAATTTCGAGAGCTCATTAAACACTATTTTTTGCGAGAAAAAACTATCACGCAAACCAAATAAAAGCTTGACAAATATTATGGGGACTCAAGCACAAGTGACGCCGAACGTTCTGGTCGCCCAATTGAGGTCACCACAGCAGAAATGGTCGACAAAATCCATGGTTTGATAATGGACGATCGGCGTGTGAAAGTGCGCGAGCTTGAAGGCTTATCACACGGCTCAGTGATTTCGATTTTACATAAATATTTGGACATGAAAAAGCTTTCCGCAAGATGGGTGAAGCGTTTGCTCACAATCGACAACAAACGCATTCGTTTGACAACTTCAAAGGTGTGTTTGGCGATGTTCTAGAAAAATTCGGCTGATTTTTTGCACCGTTTCGTAACCGTGGATAAAACCTGGATTCACCACAATACACCAGAAACCGAGGAACAGTCAAAACAATGGACTCTCCTGGTGAATCGAAGCCGAAGAAGGCCAAGGTGGGTTTGTCAGCAAACAAGGTCATGGCGACAGTTTTTTGGGATGCGCGCGGAGTTATCCACATCGATTACATTGAAAAGGGTAAAACGATCATCTGCTGGATCGATTCCAAGCCGATTTGAAACAAAAACGCCCGCATTTGGCGAAGAAAAAAAGTTCTTTTTCACCAGGCCAACCCAACGGCGCACAAGTCCGCAGTCGCAATGGCAAAATTAAATGAATTAGGCTACGAACTCCTCCCTCATCCAGCATATTCCCCAGATTTAGCCCCCTGCGACTATTTCTTGTTTCCAAACATGAAGAAATGGCTCGGAGGTAAGAGATTTGGGTCGAATGAAGAGGTCATCGCTGAAACAAACGCTTATTTTGAGGGGCTCGAGAAATCGTATTATTTGGAAGGCATCAACAAGTTGGAGAAACGTTGGATGAAGTGTATAAAGCTAAAAGGAGACTATGTTGAAAAATAAATTGCTTTTGTACCGAAAAGAGTGTTCGTTATTTAATTTTTCAGGGACTTATTGACCCACCCTCGTAAGATGTTTAGTTGCTCGGCTAATTTTGTCGTAGTTTCGCCGGGGGTTTCTGCAGTGTTGTTGTTGAGCTGACGTGATTGCCTCTATGATAGTGTTGTTGAGAGCTTCCATATCTGTTGTTTCTTGTATTTTCGAACACGACCAGATTTTCTGAGGGTGTCTATTCTTTTTCGCTCATTTTTGAGGTTTCTTTTTACCGTGCTTCCTGTACCAAATTTATTTAGTACTGTCACGTCTATCATATTTTGTTTCCTCTTTGTTATAAGAAAGTCAATGTCGTTCATTGTTCTTCCGCCCGGACTTTTCCACATCCACCTTCTATGTAACTTCTTTTTAAAGAAGGAGTTCATAAGGTGAGGGTTGTGGTGGTGCAAGAAATTCAACAACATTTGCCCTCTTTCGTTTGATACTTCTGAATCGTCCAGGTTTTTGCCTTCTTTGTCATTAAAATCACCCCTAATTTATTATTTACACTAGCGCCAAAGTCATCACCAATGGCTACGCTCAAGGTGTGGAAGCGGTTAGTCGTCAAAGTATCCTAGAAGGCCTAATCCAGTGAAAAACTGTAAGGTATTTGGGTATATTTACCATCAAATTCCTATAAATGTGAAATACCCAAAGATACTGCTTCCCAATGTTTGAAAACCAAGATCGCATGAAGGAGTCTGAATTTGAAGGTGTAAACATCAATCGTATCATGACAATTGATAACGAGCGAGTTTACCGCTAATTAAATTTCTAATTCCAATGGCAGCGACTGGGCGAATGGTCGAATGGCTCGAACTCATGACGCCTTACTGGCTTACTCCGAACAGGTAATAAAACTCCTCACTCAAGAAGTTGTAGATACTTGTGTTACTGACGCTAGTTAGTCACTCGTATATTTTCATATTTTTCTATATTATACGATATATAATTTTTTTTAAACGGCTGCTTTAGTTACGGTACCTCTAAGTTCCCTAATCGCTTAAGATAAACGTTTCTTAAACGCTTCCATTTGAGAAGTCAATTTCATTACCCAATCAATAAATCACCATCAAATTTTCTTAGGCACCTTACTAGCTAATTTACCCAAACAGAAGCACATGCGCTCTCCTCAGTCTATGTAATCAATGATAAGTTCCGCTTACGTAAGACCATCCAGCGTGTATGCAAAAATTTCACTAACTTTCATACGAGTAGTTATCCAAGAGTTTAACGGTCAAGTTATTTTTCAAAATTACATGTCTGTTTATACCGATCCTCTTGATTTATGAACTCCACCAGCCGCATGCAGGATTAAGTGACACTATAATTATACTAGAGTCACAATATTATAAATTACAGTGACGGTTTTTTTTTTTTTTTTCTTCTTAGTTTTACCTGGAATCAATGCATTTTCGGTCACCAATTAATATTCCAGTTCATGCATTTTTCATCCCATTATTCGACTATTAGTGATGGTAACGCCTTTGAAAGCTCTTTTTTAATCACCGGCTTGTTAATTGTGAAGTTACGTTGAAATAATTAAATTCTCGTCGAAGGGTCTCCATTCAATTAAGTTTGAATTAGCATCCAAAATTAAACGGTGTGGGTAGTCGTCAACACTTTGTTTTGTTCCAGATGGTGGGTTCATCGAAGGAAACAAATGTATCTTTAATTGGTGGTGATTTATCTTTACGAATTTTTGGGGCCTAACGTGTTATTAAAAGATCTGTGGAATATTCCAAGAACTTTCGATTTCGTTGGAGAATTCTGAAGGTGGACTCAGGGAGGATTTGACAAATTGATTCCTGAAATATACGTCGTGTGCGCATGATTCATACGGTAGGTGGGTTAGAAATAATATTCCAAGTAAAAAGGCGCCGCGATTATATACTATAAAAATAGACGTACTTCCCCAAACGATTTAAAATAAACCTAAAAACCAACCGGGTAAGAAATTGCTTGGAAAATAGCAAATTGTATTTCCAAATTGTTAAAAATGTGAGAAAAAGTGAGGAAACTTCCATAAAAGAAACGCTGGCACTTATTCTGACCAGTTAAACGAATAAGTCGCTGTCAAGAAACAACACTAAAAATCGCAAGATGGAATGCAAACGATCTCTTACAGCACACATATGAATTGAACACCTTTCTAACCAACCGTTGAAAATATAGGCATATCCTACCGTCCAATCAGCTTGACATTGCTTATCTTGAAAACCATGGAAAGACTGATAGACATCCATATTAGTGGTAATCTTGAAAGGACTACTCCTCTGCACTCTAGTCAATGTGCACAAAGGAAAGGACGATCCACGTAAGGCGCCCTTCATCATCTCGTTACAGAGATCAAATCAGCCTACCGTTGTAAAGAAATCGCCCTTTGGTCATTCAGGCGTAGGGGAATCAACGAACCTATTACCAGGTGGGTTAGGACTATGCTCGATAGCCGCATAATAACGTCTTCGTCAGGAGAGGTCTCTGTGACGGTCTCCGCGGCTAAAGGCGGCGTCCTCTGGCCTCTCTTATGGTCGCTCGTGGTGGATGACTTATTGAATAGACTTTACAACTATAGGCTGTGCAGATGATCTTGTGATCATCATCAAAGGCAAACATGAAGAGAATGTATCTCAACTCATGCAAAATGCACTCCGCGTAGTCTCGGACTGCAGACGATTGTGGAATGTTTAATTCTAAATCCAAAGTGATGGTCAGGAATGAGACGTCTTTCGTCGATTACGAGTTGTAGTCGTTTAGAAAGTAGTTTTTCGAATATTTTCAGGATAACCGGCAATAGGTCGATATGATTTCTTCTCATTCAGAGGTTTGCCTGGTTTCGGCGATTGCATAGTCGGTTAAGGACCTTTTTTATGCTGCGATGCACGAGTGATTTGCCATTTCTTTCGTGCTTTCGAATTCATTTGCAACTTCATAGAGAGTTTTTCCTTTAGAAGATGAACATCTTGAACCCCAGAAGGTGTGCTTAGAATGCTGATTGACTGATTTAAGAGTCTGCATTTGTAAAGGGGAAGGCACCTTCAGGTGTGACAAGAGTACCAACAATCTTTCATAGAGTCTTCCACTAACATGCTTGTAGGCACTCCCACTACAAAACAAATTCTTGGAAAATTCCATGCCATGCGCCAAATTTGGAATAACTACTTCAGTCATAGCTTTCCATATGACTGTCATTATTCATTTTACACTCACTTTCAACTCACACCCACGGTGATTTTTCACCTGATAATTGGCATCCTACCGACCGGTAGCAAACAAGTCTATTAACTTCTTACTTCGCATATAATATCTTTCTAGCCAAAATTGCCAGAAGCTACATAAGCCAACAAACATATGCACGTTCGCCTGTCTAGGATATGAGATGACCTTCAATGAAAGTGTAAGCAATCGTTTACAATAAATTGTTAACTTAAAGACAAATTCCCCGACCCAAATGAGAACATTACCGCTGTGTAACGATTAAAGATACTTGTTCTTCACGGTTAACAAGTAAAAGTGCTACAACAACCACCGACATTCCTTAAACATTCTATGCCATCATGACGAAGGGGACAATCGACGGAGCCGCTTTGGTGAAAAGTGAAACTCAAACGCAGAAGAAAATCGAGAGTATTTCCCTTGTGGCGGAATTGGTCCTGAGACCAGTATACCCGACGAACCCGAATTATGTGCGCACAAGCTCTCGAAATCTCTGTTCGATGGCCGATATAAAATGATGGACGACTGGCGATCTTGCGTCGGAATTTCATCGATCAGACACAGAATCGGGTTTGAGGTTCTTTCGAGTCAAAATGCTAGCACAGCTAATTGGATATGAAGAAAGTGATCTGTCTTCCTGTGTAGGTACTCGTACTGTATTGGCGATATCCAATATGCACCACTCATGTCTCGCGGTACAGTGTAAAGCAAACTAAATGCATACGGAGGACTCGTTACAGGTGCACACCGTCTACTCACTGTCATAACGAGTTCTGAAAATTGCCTGTCAACCTTTTCTGGGTCAGTGGGTGTATCCGCGAGAGGTGATTGCCGTCCAAGAGTGTACTATGTCCTTTGATTTGGAATTCTTTTTTTTCTGCCTGCTGTTCCGGAAAATTGTGGTAAGAAGGCATGCCTGTCAGGCGGCGTCTGTTGGGATTATTTATTTCGAGAAAGTGAAATTTTTACATCTGGGTGCCGGGATGACGTATTGAAGAGCCCCGCGATCGTTCTTCGAACCAATGAATGGGATAATGGATGGCGAGGAATTTATTAGTCTTGTTGATGCTACAATTTTCTTTCTTTCGCTTTGCACTTTATGGGTCAAACGAAATGACATGTTTATGTGAAGATCGAACGAATTGTTATTTATAGCAAGATGCAACAAGTGGTTATGGCAATCGGGTGATGGAAGATCTTAAAAAGGGTGATCATGATCACCGATAAGTCTGGTAAGATAGGATTACCAGCGGAATGTTTGAGTACTGAATTTAGACATCAAGTCGGGAAGAAATTTATTATTGATTGACGTTGACGTTATGCATTACGTTTTCACCTGATAACATGAAAAGGGCATGAATGGGCATCTATATGACTGCATCAGTATAGAAATCTTTTTTGGTGGATCGCTTGTACATTAGAAAGACCTTAGGTAAGTGCAAACGTTCTCGTTGAGTTAAGGACAACCTCCATAAGGCAATTCGAAATATACATAGGTACGAGTACATGGGTGCTTAAATAAGAATGAGAAAGGGCTTGATTTAAAAAAAAAAAGGCTCAATAGCCAACCCAAAACGTGTGCATTGTACGATGTGTCAAACGTCGAGTTAAGTTTCTTGTTCGTACATACTCGTACACTTCCTTCCAAGCCGTCAGTGAGAAGCTATCCAAACCGAGGAAAACGGAGCAACGTAGATGGAGAAAAAGAAAGCTTGTAGTAGTAGAATATGAATGGTGGGTAGGAGTGACTATAACAGCTTCCCATGCTGAAATCTAATGAAATCTAGTGCTTTAGCGCTGTTTCAAGGCAACAACTACGTAACCTATCGGGTGTTGTTCGGAAGATAAACAACAGCGATGACCGGGTTAGCGTAAACCTTCTTTCAATCCACCTTCTGGAATTAAGAAAGTTGAGCACTTCCCCAATGCTTTTCTCCACAATCTCATTTAGGTTGTCAAAGAAAGGTTTGCCTAGTGTGCGCTGTCTGACCCTACTTAGAGCCGGGCACTAGCAGAGGAATTAGTAGACAGATTATGCCTCGCTTGTAGTATTGTCTAGCTAGCCTGACCGCATGAACACCCTGGGCCAGTGGCCTGTACTAACAATTCTAGCAATCTCGCCAGTTTATTGGGCCACGTTTGCTTAGATATGACGCAATTCTGTAACTCATGCCATTGATTATTGGCCCTTGAGAGCTCCACAGCGATACGTGAAGAGGAGCATCCCGAGGAGACCGATCTTGAACCGATAACCAAGCGAGACGAGTTCTTCAACGCCAAGTTTGAAGTACAGCACGAAGTTCCGCTGCATGAATCCGGTAGCCGGTATGATTTTGATATATTGAGGGTATCGGCGAAAATCCCCACACCGACCCCGCAGTCCATTTTCGAACCATCGGTGAAGATTTTAAATTCGTAGTCATTCGTGACTTCGCATTTTTTCTAGTCTACTGTGGATGGGAAACTGACCATGACGACGTTACTAAAGTTTACTTTGGGTGTTGTGTAGTGAGTTAGAGTTGAGGCCAGATCATTCAGGATGTTGCTGTAATCATACGTTTTGGTACACCAGCACCCCATTTCTTTTAGTCTGACCACCTTACATGCCGATATATATACAATATGAAGGTCAAATAGTAAAAGGTTCAGTATTACATTCAAGGGTTCTGTAGAGCATGTTTTCAAAGCCTCCGTTGTGCCTATAGCCGCCGTTCTCTGCACTTTGTTTATTAACTTGATGTTGTAGTCTTTTCTTAGTGCCGGCCACCAGACTAGTAATCCATGGGTAGCAGTGGTACTTGCGCTGGTGGCAGGTGTTTTCCGAATGGCTGTGCATTTTTGAATGTCTAGGACTCACTAGAAACATCGGCATAAGTGAAGTATACTTTGAAGATAAAATCGTTGCTGTATATCCTTAAGGAGGCTGATTATCCAAACAAAGATGTCAACCTGGCTATGTCAACATAATTTGTATATGATACTTCAAAACTCACACGGGAAGATATACTACCGGAGTAGCCGTAGGGCTTGCCGATTAAATTTCCATCACAGTAAGCTTTTAAGCAATGATAACCAGATGCTACAGGAGAATTAAATATTTGGAGGACAGAAGGCACTAAGCCACTAAGTGCGATCTGTAGAAAGTATATATGTTATGGAGCTCAAGTCATTAAACGATCGTGCGAGTAGGTCCAGGTACTGGCACTTTGCTGGCAGATAACTGCAGAGAGTTTTTAATTGAGTTTTCAGTGTGTAAAGATCTAGCTATCTTTAACAGAGGAATACATATGTAGAACTGATGGTTAGAATGTCGTTTGACATTCATTGATCAAAAAGTAAGACAGATCGAACATTTATAATAATTTCCAGGAACATAGACTTAACCAAATAGATACCAAGAAGTGTTACAGGAAATCCTTAACGGGTGGGTACCCAAAACACTGCGGATCACTCGGCATGTAGAATCACAACTGAGATACCTACGAACAGCTGTTTAGGATGCATTGACTATGTCGGGAACTAAAAAAACCTAAGGATAGGGTTGAGAAAGGTCTTCAATTATGCCATGTGAATGAATAGGATAGCTACAAGGCGAAAAAAAAAAGTTGAAGAAAGCTCTACGACAACGAAAAAGTGAGGCGTGGGGTGGAGACTTTAAAAATAGTCTTCAGAGATACAGCCTTTAAAAATTGTATTCTTTCGAAACAGGACGGGGAAGACCTCAGAGAATTTGGAGCATACAAAATAATTCGTGATGGAAGCACACTTTCCTGAAGAATTAGAGGAATATACGTAACTATCTAGCAACAGGGCGTATACCGGTCAAATTGAGGAAGAAAAAAAGTTGTCTTCCTGTCAAGACTGGATAGAGAAACTCCACGGAAGGGATGTTCTTCAGATTGGTCAGCCTACTCGTAATTTCATTTCTGAAGACAGTGGAAAGAATTATTATGCACCATATGGAGAGAAGATGTTGCAGAAGAAGATCTTATTATCGAATTTATAGCAATGACCACATAATTACACATTGAAGCTCCGAAAGTCTGAAATTTTCTGGGAAAAGGCGTGCGGTCAACCCCGAGCCGGGGTTGAAAATATTGCCACAAATATTCAGACGGGTAGTTCAAGTCTTAGACTTAGCTGAGGCTGTTAAATAAGTCGTAGGACAGCATTGTGGACTCTCACGGGCATCCATACAGTTAGTTATGCTGGCAAATGCATGACGTTACTGCAAATATTATGAGGTATGCAATGGAGGAAAAATAATCCAATAGTATGTGTTAGCTGAATTTATTCATAAAGAAGACAGCGGCACCCACAGAACTTACGAGTAGTTAACATCCAAATACTAAACTACACTGGCGCCATGGATATAGAATGATCCTGAAACTTGTGAAAAAAAACAATGAAAGAGCTAAATGAAAATATTCTAATTCAGAATGGATCACTTCCGGATAAGAAGATGGATCTATAACAATAGAAGGAGTGTCGTCTAGCATGCCATCTTAGTATCGGACAAAAAAAACCAACGCATACCAAGCCGATATGGTGAGTCTACTAAGGAAAAATCCTGATAACACTGGTGTAATCAATCGCAAAGAGCGGATGGTAACTAACCAATCAGTGAGTATCCAAAATTAAAGGAATTGGAAAGGTGGACTCTAACTATATGCTGGCTTAGTCAGACTTGGAACAATGCGAGACATGATCGAAAAATGGGCCTCTAATGAACACCGACGTCAGAGGAGTGCAGACAATCCATATAATATATTAGAATGTCAGTAGGCTCTACTAAGTTATCTCCTTACATAAATAATCGCATACCAAACATTTTGAAGTGGCTGCAGTATCTTCTGTCTGCTTAATCCATCGACCTGATAGAGTCAATTTAGAAAGTGAGTAATTATAAAGCCCAGTAGTAGAAAACAATACACCGTTGACAAACTCTAACAAGCACTTGCGAAAGAATAAATCATTCACTGGCTTCTTATTACTATCCTTTTGTCAGTCGACGTGAAATTCATCCTCCTTTTTGGGAATACCATTTTGTTGCCCCTATTTATCAAAACAGTGAACCTGAATGACGGCGCTCGGATCCACACGAATGTCGGCGTTCACTTTTGTTAATTGCTACAATCACATGAAACGATAAATCATTGAAGGCACAGCATTACCCGTCGCCTGCTTGTTGTACTCTTTCACAACTCGACACTTGTTTGCCTGGCACTGTGTCGTCCGTGTCGCATACTCTTGGCTTTGGCGTAGACTCTTCGTAGGCAGGCGATCCATGAGAGCGCTGGTGGCATGAAAATACTGATTGTGGTGAATCCGACCGAATAATTTGCCAAACTGGTAGCCCGCGAAATTATCTACAAAAAAAAAAGAAGTTATGCGCTACTGGCTTTGGATGTACATATACACACGTCTAACTATGGGACACTTATCGGTCCCCTTTATGCATACTTTCAGTTGATTTATTGTTGATTTATTGAATATTTATTACACACCTATGGAATGTTGGGTAATTTAGCGGATTTGCCAAGTCAAGATGAAGTTGAATTATTTACAGTCGAACGATGCGAGGGAGATGAAATTTGAGATGGTTATCAGTTTTGGGGGTCACAGTTCAGATGGAAGGGAGCACCCATATCGACTGTAATTGGATCAAAAGTCGACTTAAGTCTGAGATACAATCTTTGTTCGCTCGTCATCAGTCTAAATGCGAACTCCCATTAATCCATACAGCAACACAAACTCATCAATGGACAAAGCGGTCCCCCCCCCCCATTTCTGAATGCGAACTGTGAGAAGGGAGTAAATAGGTTAGTGGCGCCTGCCTTAGGCATGATCGTGCATTAAATCACAATAAATAAAGTCCCAATACTTATAGAGCTCTGTACTGAGTCACCACCAAATGTAAGCCGGCACAGGGATTTAGCGTAGCAAAATGATCACATATCTACAAAAAAATAAAAAAAATAAATCGAAATGGAAATGGTTTTGTAAATGCGCACGCTAAATGTATCCGCTTTTGTCCTAGAAAAGTAGAAAATGAAAAACGACATAGACTCTTGGCTATATTGATAGAGCATGATAGTGAAACTGCTCTAAGTCCAGTACACACTTGTAACACAACTAAGGTATACTACCAGAAGTCACGATTTTCATTGACTTCGTAGTATTCTCAGTGTATCTCAGGGTGAAACGACAGAGGTAATCTTTATCTTTGAAGTACAAATATGAGTGTATTTATGCGACAATATTGTGGGATTTGAGGAGTGGCTATAGCTGTACTCGCACTACATGCACAAGGTTTTAATGATGAAAAATGTCCAGTCTACGCATTACATGCTTTATACCTTGCTTGATAGATTCAAATCAACTTTTATTTTAACATCCCCGAAAAATAGAAGAACCTTTTAACATATACCAGTATATTAATAATAATCGGTAGGTTGGATTCATACAGAGAGGAGAAACACAAGGACCTCGATTTCTCTTCCTTCCTTCGTAGTAGTTCCTTGCATGGTTGTAACCAGTGACGGCTTATGACATGCTACATACTCGTACATATGTAAAATGCACGACTAGGTCGCATGTGTTTTCATCTACATCTGCACTACTCATCTAAAAATGGGCAAGACAAAGCAGATACTTTTGCTAAGCACTTTGCAGAAGTTTTCACCAATGAAAGGACGATGCGGATATCTTACCACACCATCCAGACATAATTCAAAATTGAGTACTACATTAAGAAAAGGATTGACCGTAAGAAAGCTCCAGGATATGACTCCATAAATGGCAAAATACTAAGAGAATTACCGAGACTAGCCATAGAGTACCTAAACATCTTCAATACACTAATCCGATTAAAATACTTCCCCAAGACTTGGAAGGTAGCTCAGATAACTGCAGTATTAAAACCTGGTAAAGATGCAAAATCCACATCATCGTACAAACCGAATATGGGAAAAGTTTTCGAGAAACTATTTTACGATCGACTGAATCCAATCCGGATTAATAACAATTCGATACTGACCAAATAAAATCACAACCGACTTTGAGGAAAAGAAGTACTGCATTGGAGTATTTTTAAACGTAGCTAAAGCATTTGGCTTGGCGTAAGGGGTTATTACATAAACTTCAGACCCTACTTCCACCGGACCTATTACCTATTAATAAAAAGCTACCTACGTGAAATGTAAGGACCAAACTTCAAACATACTCCGAACGAGAGCAAGAGTACCTCAAGGATCTGTACTGAGACCAATATTATATGTTTTCTACACTGTGGGGCATTCCTTCTCCAATAGGCTGTACATCGATGATAGCTACTTTTGCTAACGACACCATTCTGATGACTTCGAACGAGAACCTAGGAGTAACAACAGTCGAAGCACAACAAAACTTGGATAGTATAATATAATGGTTTGACAAATTGATTATTGAAATCAATGAGGACAAAACTCAACAAATGATATTCACTACAAAACTAAACTACACTCCTATACCTCTCACAAAATACTTGGCTATACACTTAGACAACAAGCTATACCATACACAAAATAAAAATAGAGACAACTTTTATGGCTTCTTTAATCGAACTCAAAACTATCTACAAATAAAAAGTTATTATTATAAAAAAAGTATCATTAAACCTATCTGGGGGACTTCGAAGAAAACAAACATCAATCGAAAATCCTACGAACTATTATCAATGTGGACTGGTATATTTTCAACTATTACATTCATCGTGATCTTCAAGTGCGAACAGTAGAGGATGAACTGACAAATATAAGCAGAAGACATCACATCAAACTATTAGCTCACCCAAATGTCGAAGTTAGCTCACTTCCACCGAAAGAGATACTCGGAAGAAGAAGACTGATAAGAGGAAGCCCATCATAATGAAAATACTCGTAATGTCTTCGGCAAATGCCTCTAAGAAGGCACCTTCTTCTTGCAGTAAATCACGGGTACACAGAAGATACAGATGCGGACCAAGAATGCTTCCTTGTGGTACGTCAGCTGAAATTTCTTTAAATTGCGAGTCTTCATTTCCATGTCTGACACGCAAGAATCTATTCCCGAGATGTGTTCTCAGTATGTTATATAGGCGTATTGAAATTTTGAAATTCTTAACATTTTCATTTTTTAGATTTAGCTTAGATTTAGTTTTAGATTTTATTCCATTCAATGAGTCCATATTATATTTTTTTCTGATAGTATAGCTTAAAATTAACATATGCATAGGTACCTGTAAGCAACTAGCTATTAAAGTGTCCTTCGTAATGAAATCATTGAGAAATTTTATAATACACTCTTTAGTTCTACAGTGCAGCATAAATAGATGTAAAAACCAAAGATAAATAATTCGGTTATGGGTTGATTAAGTGATTACATTTTTTTAAACAATTCACAGTAAAATTTATGGAAAATGGAAACTAAAACATAATAAATTACCAGTCCATTAAATGATTACTGTATTTAAATTATTACCTTCGGTAAAATCAAAGTTTAACCTAAAAGATTTTCGATTGAATAGTTTGTGTATTACTGAGGTATGAAAGTTCAAGAATCGATGATTATTGTGAGATGGAATACTAGCTAGATAACGTTCATTACTACAGAGTTCGTAAGCAGTGGAATTCCAACTAAGTATAGTACATTGCCACTTCTTAATTAAAATATTGCCAAGGCTTTATACGTATGAAAGTAAAGATGCTTAAGTGGAAGTATCTTTGAAGTGCAAAAAAGACAAAAGCTATGTTCACGGTGTCTTATATTCCAAATTATTCTTAGAAAATGCCTTTGCAGCACTATTAAGAATCGTAGATTGTTGAAGTAAGTGCCACGTCAACACACATTGCACATTGCAACTTTA
Organism: Pocota personata; assembly: GCA_963082735.1. Lineage (NCBI taxonomy): Eukaryota > Metazoa > Arthropoda > Insecta > Diptera > Syrphidae > Pocota > Pocota personata. Next base: position 20,439,538 of record OY720431.1, read on the forward strand.
ATTGCAGCAAACCATAATAAACTATTTCAAGGAGTTCCCGAGAGCAAGAGTCTCTTAGTTGTAGTTAGTTATGTCCTCTATCCCCTTGAGGGTCCTAGGGCCTCTACTACGCCTACGCGCCATCGTGTACGATTTCTGCCAATGTGTCTCAGCTCTCCCCAACTTCTCCCCAACTGCCGTGCTTCCTTCTGGACTATTCTGCGTTAAGGGGTTCCATTGCATAGCATGGTTCGCTATAGCAGCTTTCTGGTGATAGCAGTGGTCACTCTCCATGTGCTGCATCCATATAACAGCACGGATTCAACGTTGGAGCGGAACAGTCTTAGCTTGGTGTTCAAACTGATTGCATTGCTTCGCCATATTTTAGACAACATCCCGAACGCGGACTTTGCTTTGGCGATTCCGTTGGCTATATCCAGTTCAGTTCCACCATCGGTCGAGACAATACTCCCAAGATATTGGAAATCATCTACTCTCTCTACCGGTTGTCCAGTAATGCATATTTGAGCCGATGAGTTCGTTCCAAGACTGATAATTTTAGTTTTTGCCGTATTAATTTTTAGCCCGACGATGCCAGCCTCCCTCTCCACTTCTGCTGTCATTTGGTGGAGGTCCATAATTCTATGAGAGAGTAACCAGACATCGTCAGCGTTAACAAGATGTTTAAGTTGGGATGTAAGAGTCTATCGAATTTTCCCGTTTCCCGTCGACAAAGCTGCACGAAGCACATCGCTAATCACCAATAGGAATAATATTGGTGAAAGAATGCAGCCTTGTCTTACCCCACTTTGCATCTCAAATTCCTCAGACAACCTTCCTCTGTGCTTCGACAATAGCAATTAATTTATCAGGAATACCTCTCCTGCGTAAGGCACGCCAAATAAACTCCCTGTTAACACTATCGAACGCCTTCTCAAAATCGATGAACAGCAGGTGAAGTGGCGATCGATATTCAACGTACTGTTCGAAAAGAGTCTCTTAGATGGTACATAATATCAATATATTATTGACAATAGGCACTTTCTTAATAAAGAAGTAGAAGTGTCGAATAGTAAAACATTTTGTAGAACAGCTCATCATAAATTTTAATGTTCCTGTTCATCCTACAAGTATCAGCACTTCACACATGTTTTTGCAGTCAGTACTATTGAAGACAAAATTCCTGGATTAGAGATGTCATGCAGATATGTTAAATAACATAAGTGTAGTTTTGTCGCTGATGACTAGCTTGTGCATAACAAACCAATGTCTTAGGATTTCTAATCATAGTCAATATCCGCTGCCAAATCTAGTTCAGAAGTAGTAGCAAATGCACTTCCTATGTCATCCGCTAACCCAATTTGTGTTTCCTTACAGATTCAGGCTAAAGACTGAGTTCATAAAAATAAGAAATAATATCGGGCCAAGTACTGAACCTTGTGGAATACCTATCCACTAAACATATCTCCTACCTTAACCCTTTGTTTTCTATCCTTAAGATATGAAGCGAACCATTTAAGCATAAAGCTAGCCTTTTCTAGTTTGACCATTAGGAGTTCGTGATCAACAGTGTCAAAGGCCTTTAGCTATCAGGTTTTTATTAAAAAAAATGTTTTTATTAAAAACTAGCTAATCCATGCTCGCCTTGCTTGCAGTCTTGAACAATTTGACAAATTGATTGTGTTCATGTAAGAGTTGTTGCAGTTGCGCAATAATCTCCTGATTGATTTCATCATCAGAATTTCCAATTAAATAAATCTCAAGAAATTTGTGATCAGGCTGTACGTAATTTATTTTCCTCATTAATATTTTGTACCAAATAATCAGATATCTTCTCCTGTTTACTGGTGCTATAGAACGCCACTCAACGTGTTCAGGTCTTTAAGAGACATCAGACAAATGGAGTGAGTGAGGGGGCCTCTAGCTTTCATGAAGCAAATGGTTACTGTTCAAGAAATACGCTTAAGCAAATATTGTTTTCTTCAAGATCTTTCTTAATAACGTCAGTGATTCTATGTACGAGTATCTGGTCAATGGTTGAATGCTTGCTTCTGAACCCGAACTGGTGGTTAGGGATAAGATTTTATTCCTCAATAATCGACTCTTGAGTAATTTCCTCTCAAAGTGTTTGGTTATAATTGGGAGAATCGAAATGGGTCTATACTACTTCTTGTCACTCGGCGGTTGTTCTTGTTTTATTACTATTACCACTAATCTGAATATATGATGATGGAAGATGGCGTACCTTCAGTTATCGAAGGTACGTATTCGACCGTAATATTTATTTCTCCTGGGACACACCGTTTTCGATACATTCGCAGTTAAATTCGATTTTCATCATCAGCACTTTATAAAACAACGCCATTGCCCCATTGTTCAGCGAATTGTAGGAAGCGAATTTGGGCACACAATTTTTGTGCACAATGCTTTTCCGTATAAAAGCAATGTACATATACATGTATGTACATGAAGTATACTCATTCCAGACAATCAGTGGAAGGATGTTTTGAGATTTTGTTCACTTCTCTTGCAATATTTATTCTGTAACAATGCGTAGTCTGCATGCATTATCGAGGAGTCTACAATTTAGAAATAATATATTTACGCTCAATCTGCCACTGGTTGTAAGAATATTTAGGCTACTTTTGCCCTATAACATGGGTCGGTTTGGTGTAATAAGTGTATCCTTCAAAGTGATTTCTTGAATGGTTGTAAGTCTCGGCCAATTCTCGCAAAAGTGACATCGCTGTTTGCGACCGGTAAGTCTGCCAAAAACAAACGTTTAATTGTAACTATTGTGGTGAAATATAATTTCCCACATCCTACCCTGTCTAAAAATTCAACTTATCCTCAAGTTCAAGCTCAATGGAAATACTAAATTTGGAGTTCCTTATCCAAGGCAGCGTACTCGTAGTTGCCAAAGCTGGCAATAACTTTCTCGATACCGCAAGTCAGGTTGACAGCTTACATGCTATTGTCTCATTGAATTAAAACACCAACGACTTAAAAATTACATGCACTTTTTTTTAAATATTTTTTTTTTTTCAATAAGTTTTCACATTTTATCTTAAAGCCCACTAGATTCTCTGGCTTTGCATGTCGAACCGTATGAATGCTTTCCTCACTTCCTAATTGGAGCTACAAATTACCAACTCAGGCAATTCCTTATTAAAAGCCAACAGTTGACACGAGAGCAACTTACTACTGCGCATTTGAATTCAAGCTTTACTACGTCCACTACACCGTCTTCGGTGCACGCTACAAATTGCCTACACAGCCGCTTTAACAACTCTAACAACCAACCAGATTATCCTGGCATGGTGATGATGCCAATGCCAATTCTGTTGACGCCGTCTCTACATTAAATTGAAATCAAATGTTCACACTCAATAAAACTCGCCATCGGTAACGAATCCCAGCGATTCGTCGTCGTAATTTCCATATCGCGTTGATCCAACACAATGCTTCGGCGCGCTCGCTCTAACGTCTCTTAATGGCGGCACGGTGACCAGCGCGAGTAGATACATCGCCAGTTCGGACGAATGCGCACAGAGCGTTCATAATTTTTCTGTCAAACAATATGATCGATGTGTTGTGCGCCATTCTCTGTCTGGAGGAAGTGGTGTACGACTATCGATAGATCCGTTCGACTCGACCATCACAGTGTAGCGAGCGGAACAGAAAAGGAGGCGATCAGAGAAGTGAGCAACCAAATTGAGTATTGCGGCACATTTGAGATACTTTTCCATGAGTCTTGCTCTCGTTGACGTGTTTCGTATCTTTTACCTGTTGGCATAATAAATATGCAAAAATCATCTATGAATCGATGAAGCTGAAGAATTGGATATGAGGAAAAACCACAAGAAACGCAGACACAACGAACGACACAAGTTAGTGGAGGGTAAAGGATGCAAGTAAAACCCACACGATCACTTCCTATACAATGGCAAAAGTGCACGCGGATTTTGCTCTGAAGTTGATGCATTGCCGGCGATGATTTTAGGTTAATGTAATTCATTGCATCTCACTGCATGTGATTATAGCCAGTGGCGATGATATTGATAGCGTGAAGAGATTTTATAACGATGTGACTAGGAAATTGTTTAGAAAATCCACTAGAAAAATACTCGTACGGCGGTATTGTTTGGTATAAAACCTTCTAATTACATTTTTGACAATTGAAAGCTATCCATGTCATTTGGTAGATACTTCTGGATGTAGTTTTTCTTGGTCAACCCGAGTACGCTGCCTTTCATTTCACGTTTTATGATCTGCATGGGATGAATGCAATGGTTCGATGCAGTGTACTGCGCACACTTTTAATTCCTTTTAGCTTTCCCACTTGTAACACTAGCATTCTCAGAATGGCCCATGAAACTTCTTACATATGTAGTTCCTCATACGCGGAGATCAGTTTAGTTAAGTTCTATAATAACTCAAATGGTTATGGCAGTTCTGAGCTATTCAATATCGAATTATAGTAACGGGTGAACAGATAGCAATGATAGTTTTCCAATTGTTGTGTTTCAGCAGCTGTCAAAGTTACCAATGACATCTAGCTGTCAAAATATTCAGTATTGCCATTTCATCATGCATCGTTTGACGCTTCCCGAACGTGTGGAAATTATTAAAAAATATTATCGAAATTCCGGCTTAGTTGTAAATACGCAACGTGAATTTCGTCGTGAGGTCGGTCGTCATCATGGCTTCAGTGTGCAGGCAACGTGACAAAGTTTGAGCGTGAATACACTCTTTTGGACCTTAAACCACCAACCAGATAGAGATCGGTGCGAATTGAAGAAAACATAGCCGCCGTAGCGGCCAGTATCGAAGAAGATCCAGAAATGTCGATTCGGCGCCGATCAGCTGAATTGGGTATCGCCAGGGAGTCAACCAGGCTTTTTTGCGGTTGGATTTGGGCCTACATCCGTATAAGATTGTGCTGACACAAGAATTGAACCATAGACAATGCGCCGTGAGTTCGCTAATTGGGCGCTGGAAATGTTGGCGATCCTGATTTTGACCAAAAAATCATCTTCTCGGACGAGGCCCATTTTTGGAGCAGCGGCTATGTCAACAAGCAAAATTGCCGTTATCGGAGCGACCACAATGCACAAGATTGACTTGGTGCGGTTTATGGCACGGTGGCATCATCGGACCTTATTTCTTTCGAAATGAAGGAGACACCGTCTCCGTCAATGGTTCTCGGTATAGAGCTATGTTAACCGACTTTCTGTCACTAGAGCTCAACAACATCGATATATCCGAGCTGTGGTTCCAACAAGACGGTGCTACATGCCATACAAGCGACGCAACGCTCGAAGTGCTGAAGGAGAAATTTGGCGACTGGGTCATCTCAGAGCGAGCGTTCATCAATTGGCCGCCGCGATCATGCCGCTTGACACCCCTCGATTATTTCCTCTGGGGCTACGTCAAGTCCTTAGTCTACGCTAACAAGTCAACCATTTTGGACGAGCTCGAGGCCAACATTCGAGACGCCATTGCCGGAATAACGCCGCGCATATTAGACCGAGTCATCAAACATTGGACCGATCGCTTGAAGCACTGCCAGCGAAGCTGAGGCACATAATACATAATGGTATGAATGTAGCTTCAAAATAAAACCCGAAACGATTTGATATCTCACACCGTTGTTGTTTTATTTAAATTGATTTTTCTATCGTTCTTATCTGGTCACCCTATATATCTGGCAGATAGGCATTTCCAGATAATTTATTTAGGGTTGACGGCAGTATCGGTTCGGCTACACCAGCTCATTTGCTCGTTAAAAAAACGCAGGTTAACATTTATTTCAACTTCTAAATATTTTCTAAACACTCTTCCCCAATGCATTTGTTTTCAGTTACATGCATACATTTCAGGGACGATAATTGTTACAATTTATACGGAAAAAGAGTTGTAATTATTTTCTGATCTTTATATTTTTTTTAAATCAATAATATGAAACGGATCACGATTTTTGTTTTTAAAAATCACAAGTTAGAATTAAATCAAGACAGACCTCAGATATGAAGCTTGAAAGAAATCTGTTCAACCGTTTAGGCTGCAGACCAAGGTACACACAGATGGACAGACAAACAGAATTAATTTTTTTGAGTTCCTCTTCGAGTTCGAAAATTTTGACGAAAACAATACTTGCCCTATAGGAGCAAGTAAAAAAAAACTTATGATGTTGACAGCATTCATTTTGATGTACATTCCAAACAAAAATAACAAATGATGATTTTTATTTCTGATTCAAAAAAATAAAAATCACGGCTAGAATCTTAATATTTAAAAAAAAAATTATAATTCGATTTTTACTTTTGATTCGAAAAAATAAAAATTCATTGTTGATTTTTACTAAAAAATCTTTTATTAAGTGGTTTGGGGGGTTAAGGGATCTGGGACCAGTGTCCTAAGAACAAATTAAATTTCAAATTTCTGTAAACTCCAAAGGTAGCGTCCAGATAACTGGGGAGCTTGTTTGTTTTGCTTTTGCCGTTGCTCATGATTCACAGTATTTTTTTCCGTCCCCCTGATGTCAACATCACGATCAAGTTTCATTTTCAGCTGCCAGTGTTATGCCTTCGCACTAGAGTTGACTTAGCTTTCACAATTGATCAACTTTCATGCGAAATAAATAGATGATTCTTGACATCAGGATTTGAACCGTGAACCAACAGCGTGACAAGCGAGATGTCACCACTACACCACGGCCACACTAATCTGCGCGTACCAGTACCGGATTATTGTGGTTGAATAATTGAATTATAGTATGTGTTTGTTGCTGGTTTTTCTTATTTTCTCCATTACAGTTGTTATTTTTAAGTCCTTGTGTATTTCGATATTGGACACGTACCGAAGATTTTTTGATTGAAGTCTCTGTATGATATCGATATTAGTTTTACTAGCTACAACCCAGAGTTGAAGGTATATGAGTAATTTGTTGCGTCCCAGCATTCAGTATAGCCGCTTGAATTGTCTTTAAATTGGTTTTGTTTTTGCGTATTATGCTGCTTCCATGTCAATTTGTTATCAATATGTACTCGTATATTGTTATAGACTGCCCTTCACCACTGTCAAATGCGAACTGACATATGCCAACCAAACCAAAATGGCGGCCAATAGCATCGACCTGAAACATAAAAAAACATTCTGTATAATAGAAAATCTCAAAAAATTGAACGATCAATTCTGTTTGTCTGTATTTATGGTCGGCTAGACGCATTTTTCTAAAACTTTATATCTGGGATTTGTAGGGTCACAATCAGTGGCGAAATTGAAAATTTCATTCTTACTCCAAAATTAACGGTACTTTACTAATGGCCAATTTCAATAAAAATTAATTTCATCCAAAACGGTTCCAACGATTCGTTCAAATTTGATGCTTGTGTAATGGTGCACATACGCTAACAGATGGCGTAAAAATTCACCGAAAATTCGTATAATGATACTTTACGAGGACTTATTGACTTTTTTTTTTTTTTTTTTTCAAAAGCAATATCCAAACAATATTTGACATATATGTACATACAAATGTCATGGCATACTAAGTTTTGGAAAATACATCGTTTCAACCTATGGTATCTGATGATGGCACTTGCTTGATAGTGTTGATGTTTCACATGCTCTATATAGTCCTGGTGCCATGGATCAGTGATAAAGTTGCACGATCACTGAAATTCAAAATTCAAACTGCAGAAAACACCAAGAAACAGTTGGCAAAAGTGATTCTGCCTTTTTCTTTTCACACTAAAAATTCTTGACCGCGAATTTATATCATCTGTGCACCGGGATATTTCGGCACCGATGTTGGGAATCGTTGCTCTGCCTTATTCTTATCTTTTCAATTATAAATGAATAAGATAAAAAAACAGATAATTTGTATTTATTTAAACAAAAAATAAACAGCAACCAATTCAAAAGTTGACTCAGTGGTTAAGTGTGCAATCACTGAGTAGGAGACTCAAGGTTTAAAGTTCAAGTTCCAGAAAAAAAAAGAAGATTTTGTCACGGTCCCATCTCTCGTGAAGGTCTGACAAATATCCGAGATAAAAATTGTCATGCGAAGCTTCGCTCAATCGAAAAAGATTGCCCTTCAGAAACGGCATAAAATTGTAGGTCTCAACCATTCATGCGGCGGGCAACACGAGCGGTTGCAAGACCCAGGCCCTGTATGGGCTATTGGCACCAATGGGATCATCTTCTGAAAGGTAAATCTTTTTTTAGATGATACGTAAAGTTATGAGATACATTTTGCAAATATTGTTGCAAGAAGATAGGCTACCACTAAATACGAGTACTATTGTTAAAAAGTACTTACGAGGGCAAGGTGAAAAGTTCTCGGCCTGACGCAGAGATGGCGTTCCAATCAGCAAAAGTTTATGTTTCCTGCCTGGGTGAACTTCTCATTAGTTCGTATGACAAGTTTCAATTTGTTCTCTCAAGTAGTTTCTTTACACACATTTTTGCAGTAGACGTCGGGTGTGTTTTTCGTTAAAATGGATAAACTTGAATATCGTGCGGTGATAAAATTCTTCGTTCTGGATGGGTTAACCCCTCAGGAAATTCATCCAAAGTTGACAACATTTTTCGGGGACTCTGCTCCTTCCATGTCAACCGTTAAAAAGTGGCAGCTGAATTTAAGCGTGATCGTACGTCTCTCGAAGATGACCCACGTGGAGGCCGCCAAAAACCGCAACCACACCCGAAACCATCGAAAAAGTGCATGGTATCGTGTTGGACGATAGGCGAGAGAAGGTGAGTGAGATAGCTGAGGCTATGTGTATATCGGAAGAGAGGGTGCGAAACATGCGAATGCTCTGCGCAAGATGGGTGCCGCATTTGTTGAATGCCGATCAAAAGCAAAAGCGCAAACGATTTTCGCGGCAATCTTTGGACCGATTCCATAGGGATCCGACCGATTTTGTGCGGCGATTTGTCACCATGGATGGGTCCACAACTACACGCCAGAAACGAAACAGTCGAAGCAGTGGGTGGAAGCCGGTGGTTCAGCGCCAAAGAAAGCGAAGTCGATCGCATCTGCCGGAAAGGTCATGGCCATTGTGTTTTGGGATGTGAAAGGGATCCTGTTAATTGATTACATTGAGAAGGGCAGAACAATTACAGGTGAATATTACTCCAACTTTCTTGACCAGCTGGATGCCAAAATTCGAGAGAGAGTGGCCTGGTTTGAAGAAAAAAAAATCATCTTTCACCAGGACAAAGCAAATGTACACAAGTGTGCGTTGGCGATGGGAAAACTGCGGGATTTGGGGTAGGATTTGCTCGGCCATCCCCCCTATTCACCTGATTTGGCACCCTCAGACTTCCATCTGTTCCCAAACTTGAAGAAATTTGTTTCTGGAAAGCGCTTCGCATCTAATGCAGAAGTTGAGAGGGCCGTAGATGAATATTTTCACAACCTTCCGGACTCTCACTTCCAAGAAGGAATACTGGTGTTGGAGAAACGCTGGACCAAGTGTGTTGAAGTCAACGGAGATTATGTAGAAAAATAGAATCATTTTTTAACTGAAAATCGCAGTCTTTCATTGACAGGCCGAGAACTTTTCACCTTGCCCTCGTAGAAGTGGATCGTTTTTCAACCATAAGCATGTCTTTAACCATTCTTCTCATGTCATTAACCACTCTCTATCTGAATGGTATAACATTAATAAAGCTCGTACTAATCCCTGGCCCCCTTATTTCCCAAAATAAGCTTTTGATAGAAAAAAAAAAAAAAGTTTTACCCCTAAAAATTTTAAGCAATCCAAGCCAACTTAATTGTTTCTGTTAATGACTACGCCACTGGTCATATTTTTCATTTTTAAAAGCTCTTCTTCGTCCAAAGCCACGGCAAATAAAGCTAACCCAAATATTTCTTAGTCTCACTTTTCATTCTAACTGATTTGTTTTATAAATTCCCATAGTTTAGCGTTGAATTATTCAAATGTAAGCAAATTAAAAGCACACCAATGTAAGCTGTTCAATGAACTCTTTATGTTGCGAAACCTGAACCGCTGGTCATTAGCCAGGTGTCAATGTGTATATGTCACTTAAATAAATTGTTCAACGTCAATTAAACAAGTAAAGTGAAATTGAATGAAAAGTTGTCAATTACTTTGCCAACATACTCGTAATTGTACGAAGAAAATACAAATTACAATTTCATTTATACCTAAATTCCATATTAGAGTACGTGTCCCACATACTTATGACTTTTCATTACCGGTTGGCGTTAAACCTAGAGTGTCAAAAGGGAACCATTATATTGGAAGAGGACGTGCGAAAAATTATGTTGAAAAGCATTCAAAGGAAACGGCTTCCATGTGTCTGCAGTCTATCTCTATATCTCGTGTTGGACAGAATAGTAATGCAAATGAAGTGAATACAAACATTACAGCGCACGCACTCTGTTTAAATTAGCAGACGCAAGGCGTTGTTATGGAGGCCTGCCCATCCCAACTACCGTCGACGACCCAAATTCAAACATATTTCCACACTGAGTCTGTCAGCTGCTACGAGTACTGTCACTCAGCAAAATTGCGCGCACTTTGCTCAATTTATGTGACACCCTGCATTACTTGGGACACGGTTCCTTCTGTTCGGCTTATGTCATCTTGATAATTCTTCAGCAGCAGCATTCCGCGCAACCATGTTGCACTTCACGCAGCACGCCCACTGCTGCAGCAAGTAGAATTTTTACGTAACCAATATCCATATGATCCGCTACTATAATAGTCTTATCCCGTCCATCGATTGTATCTAGTTTCGCCAGGAACTGGTAGTACTCTAGTGGTGCAGTTGATGCAGAACTCGACCTACAGTCATCCATCCATCCGTCCCGCGTTCTTAGAATGCGAATTCTTGTTCGAACGCCCATTCACGGTTCAATACCGCTTCTCGAGGTGACTACCAATCATGCATGCATCTCTCGGTGGCTTTGGATATCAATTAGAGTGCATATGCATGAAACAATAAAATGGTGCGCGCATGGCAAAGTCAAAGCAAAGACACGCCGAGTGATATTGAGGCGAAGAGGTGTTTCTTGCTGGTTTCACTGACCAGTATTCGTTAAAACGTGAGACGCGGACTTAAAAACAATCACGAAGTCATTGAAGCACGAACTAATGAGAAACAGAACTTAATGTACAAAAGGCAGCAGTGAGTGAGTATGTCGTGTAACGTGAGACATGCAGAACAACGCTTCAAGAATATGACATGATGACGGTCGCGCGAATAGACCCAATTCTTTTGATAATTTTTGCATACATTAAGCACATTTCAATGTGAAATGACAAAATGTGCTTCATAGAATGCCTGTCTACTGTCCTAGACATTTTTGACTTTTGGCAGATCCAGTTTAAAACTGCTATGTTGCCATAGCAGATCAACGATTTACGCTTGTATATGTCAAGATAAACATTGTGATTATGGCTCATATGAATGTGGTATTTAAACTAAAGAATAAGAGAGGAGGGCTAAACACGGTACCTGATAGGATAAGCCAAGAACAAAAAAGCCAATTGGTGAACAACAACCTGAAGACATTTTATGTCGGTTACTATTTTCTTCAGAGTCGGTGCAACAACAACTTCAACGAACGACAGGAACGTTATTCCAATTATTGTCTCAGGCAGAAAGGGTTAGTTGTGTAGCTCTTGTGTAGTCTCTTTTTTGTATGACTTTTTGTTTGACTAAGCTTCATTGAGAAAGATGTTGTTTGCTTCCACCATAGACTTCAAGTTAGTGCCTGAAGTCAAGCTCAAACCGAGCCAGCCGATTACTTTTTAACGGCTTAAGCCAAAGTTCATCAAGAACTTAATTTCGTGTTGCTTTGTCTATAAAATTACCCTCTCAAAATTACCAAAATGAATCACCTAGATGAAATAGTTTGTGATGTTAACGTACCTGTAAATCCTTTCAAGGGGTGCCAGATTTGCGGTTTAAAATTTTTTTTTTAAATGTAATTCTTAATTTTTTTTAGTTTTCTCCTTAAAACCTATAACTTTGTACACGTCGCACGAGTCACGTCATTTTATGTTTCAATCCCGAAGTAAAAAAGGAAAAAAAAAAAAGAGTAACAGTCGACCTAACTTATCGATATTTGCACATGAATATTATAAATACTGCCATAATAGAGAGCTTGTCCGATATTTAACAGTATTGCGGAGGTGGCGGTCTATTAAATCTAAAACCCATCATTGTTTCCCAATTTGTATACCCTATCCGGGCTTTATTAATTTTAATGCTAAGGTTGAAACACAGAGAAAGTACAAAGACTCACCCTCTAAATTGTTGGCTATGAGAGTCAAACATGAGGATCGCTGGAATAAAAATCATAGGAAGACCTTGCAAAGATTTGTACGCAAGGGAACCTTCTGCAATAGTGAAGGGCTTACGTTTGTCTTCAAATAATCGCACCTAGTCCTTCACCTAATCAGCAATTAATTTTTCGTAAATGTGTTATTATATATGCATTGATTGAGAAACCGCTCTTTTTTTTGTAGTTGTAGTTGGACAATGAGGAGCATCTCCCAAGTAGCCAACACATTTTACTGCAATGCATATTTAATTCTTCTCTCTTTTTCTTTACATGCGTTTTCCAGAGCAGTTTGGCGTCTAGTATCATACCTATATATTTAGCTGTAGTCGAGTATTCTATAACATTGCTGTTAATGTATACCGGGACATGTTGTACACTTTTATTAGTAAAATTAATATGGACTGACTTCAGGTCATTTAATTCCCATTTTTTGATCTATTTTGATATATTACTTACTACCTTTTCATGCTTTTCTGCAGCTTCGATAGTTTCTCCCACAGAAAGTCTGCAAAAGTTCTTCGCTTTCTGGCAGATCGCTGGTAAACAGTAGATACAACAGAGGGCCTAGTATACTGCCTTGTGGTACACCATTTTCAATTTCTCTTAATGTTGGTACTTGTTTTCTTTTTTGATTCTGAAAAACCCCCCAGTTATATAAGACTCTAGAATTTCTGAATACTACTTTGGCAGATACATTTGCAATTTATAGATCAGACCTTTAGCTATACTTTATCCAATGAAATATATCCAGTAATTTTGTGCAGCAGATCTTTTCCTCTTCAAATGCTTTTTCGATTCTTTCAGTAATTCTATGCACTTGATCAAGCTAGAGTGCTTATTTCTAAAACCAAATTGATGTTTTTAAATTAGTGATTTTACTTCAATTGTTTTTTCTAAGCGTTTTATCAACATATTTTTCAAATAATTTGGACAGCATCGGCAGTATCGATATTGGGCCATATTATGCTACTTCGCTAGGTAGTTTGCTCGGTTTCACTATCATAATTATATCAGCATTTATTATCTGCGCTAGCTTTTTTAAACTTTTTTTTTACAATTTTTTTTTTTTAAATTTCTCTCGTTATTAGTTCAAATCCCGGAGCTTTTCTTTTATTTCTTTGGGAAATTCTTTAGCTGCATATTTCTTCGATTGCTTCGTATTCTTCATCATTGCCTAGTTACCTTCTCTATTTTTCACTGGTAGAGTGTGTGCTATTGGCCTTCGATTGCTTCGTATTCGTCATCATTGCCTAGTTACCTTCTCTATTTTTCACTGGTAGAGTGTGTGCTATTGGCCTTTGTAATATTCAGTACTAGCATCATTATTAAGGTATGTTTTAAACGTCTCATCTTTAAGTCCCTTATCAGTCTTCTAAGCTTGTTATTTAAAGTATTGAATACTTTTTGTCGTTTAGCGCCCTTGATTGCGATCAACGTTATCTATCTTTCCTCTTTTTCTTTTCTGAATTAATTTTACACATTTATTTAGGACACTCCTATCCTACTTTTACTTTTGTCTTAGGAGTTGCAGCCCATACAACTTTTTGGACGTTCAGTGTTAATACCTGCACTACATCTTCTAATTGCTATTCACTTTCAATAGATTCTGATATCTGAATGCTTTCTTCCAAATTCTGTCTCAAGCTAACTAGTTTAGGACTGCCTTCTTTCATAGTTATTTTACCGGCAAGTTTAAGAAGTACTGTTGAGTAATTTGAATCTGACTCTTCTTTTACTTTTATATTATTTGACGAGATCTTCTTTGTTATGAAAAAGTCGACAAGGAAAGGAGTTTTATTTTTATTTGTAGGTCAATAAACTAATTTTCCCCGTCGAGTGATACTTGCTGCCAGTTTCTTTTATTATTTCTTCCACTCATATAATCTTGATCCCCAATATTTGTTCTTTGTAAATATTATTAATATTCTCCATAAAATCTGCTGTGAAATATACAGAAAAGGCTTTTAAAATTATTTTTCTTAATACTATAACTAGGAGAACAGTATCCTGATGCAACTCTAATTTATCCACTGTTTGTGTTAGATTCTTGCTGACTAAACCTTACCTCCGCTAGCTCAGACCCTCTTTTCCTTCGACCACCGCCAGGTATTACTTTGCGGGGTATTATACGGCCGTCCTTGTCTGTGTTTGTAGCACTCTTCTCTAACTTTCCGTGAACTAACCGCGTTCCAATTTCTCTCTGATATCGGCAATAGCTGACTCGGCAGAAATTGGTATTTAACTTTTCCATGTCTTTTCTTATACAGCGTTCTATCCTAGGGATTAGTTAGTATGTGAGGTATATAGGGATCATACCAGCGATCATAACGACGCAGTCTCAACCGAAATTGTGCCATAAGCTGATATAACTCTAAGTGCAGTTAGTCTATAGACGCTGTTCTGTACTTTTAGCACATCCGCCTATATTGGGTATGAGTAGATTTGTTGAACTCACAACGCTAGCCAGTAGTAGTCTGCCTATTTCAATAGATATTCCTTGAATCGCACATGATTGGAAGTTGATTACTATATAATTATTGATCTTTCCTTAATCGTTACTGCAGCTCCGCCTTTTACTATGTCATGGGGATATGGGGAATAATATAATTTGTTCTCATGCGGTTTAAAGTCCGTTTTCAGCTTAAAGTGAGTCTCTAGAGTCAACTCATTTAAAAATAAAATCATGCTTTCATTTTTTCCTTATAAATCACATCAATTACTGTCCATACTTTTTATCTTGTAAATCTGAGGTGGCCGCGTGGTGTAGTAGTAACATCATCGCTTGTCACGCTGTTGGTTCACGGTTCAAAACCTGATGTCAAGAATCATCTATTTACTTCGCATGAAATAAATAAAAAAGTCGATCAATTGCGAAAGCTAAATCAACTCTACTACGAAGACATAACACTGGCAGTAGGGTGGTCATATAGCTGAAAATCCAACTAGATCGTGATGATGACATCAGAAGGACGGAAAAAAATACTGTGAATCATGAGCAACGACTAAAGCAAAACAAACAAGCTTCCCAATTATCTGGAAGCTACTCTTGGAGCTTACAGAAACTTAATACCATCTGAGTTACAAACCACTACACTAAATCGAATAGATTCGCTCTTTCGTAAGTGAACGTATGAAAACTTGACAAGCGGTCCTCCATCTAAGTACTAACAGCGCCCGATGGTGCTTGATTTCGGTGATCGGACGAGAAGCTTTGCTTCCGAACACATACGCCTATTATGGGCTACTTGAGCAATTGACAGTACTGAAGGAAACTTAACGTAGAATTATGACATTAGCTTCCGATTGCTTCCGACTATTATAGTTCAGCCTTAAGAGTATTCATATCCTCTTTGGCGCGCGCAAATTATAAAAAAAATTATGGGACCTCGAAAATACACAATTCCGTAATTTCCAAGAATCTTATATACCCCGGTTGAATGTGCTCCTAACAACAACGCCAAGTCCGTGCTTCCATTTGTGTTTATCTCACACAAAATCAACGTATTCCCCCTTAGATTAGATGGGAAGCAAACAAAAACAAAAAGAACTTGGAAAAGAACAAACAAGTTATTGTTATTGTCACCCATGTGCTACTTGTGTTCTACCAATTCCGCCTAGTCCAACCGTTCTAGCCAAAGATGTCGATTGTGCTTCTCATCCACTCCCACTCGGGTGATTTGTTGCGTGTCGCGTGTGTAGCTTTTTCGTCACCTTTACCAACGCGTCTCCTCCACCACAGTCTGTCACTCTGTCAATGATGAACAAGACAATGTAGGGCTTCATGTGCATTCATTACCTTAGCCTACTACCCGAACCAAGCTTTGATTAAAAAAAGTAGTGATTCCCTCGGTCTTAGCTAGTTATGTGCAGTGCCTGCCAATTTTGGTTTTGAATTTAATTTTTTTTTTTTTTTTTTAGATTAACGAGTATCGTACACTTGACAAAGCGTATTCATGGTTTAGTATAGAAAAAACCCTCAACGAAAATAGAGTCGTGATTTCTTTTTAATTTCGGTTGCTAATTGTGAATGTAAACAAGGCACAACACAGTGGTGAAGGTGATAAAATTTTATTCCTCGGCGAAGACAATTGAATTCAGTGCAACAGTGTGGTGTGTTGTGTGGCGAATGGTAACCTTGAGAAGGACATTCGAGTAGTTATAGTGTGTTATGGAAGTAATTGGTTCCACAAGATTTATTCATGTTCAATTGGCGTATTTTAGTGTCAAATGTTAGGCTATTTTGGTGATTATAGTGTGCTGTGGCACCGTTTTGTTTTGATAGTATCCTCGGTGTGTGATCGGATAGAAATGAGGCTTCGCAATTCGAGTTCATTCAGATGGATTAGGAGTGTTTTGGAAAGGGTGAGTTGTAGAATTTTATATAGCACATAAAGTCGAGAAATGCCTACTATTTGTATCTCAGTAAATTCTTCATAATTTTAGGATGGTAAACAAAATCTAATTAATGAAACTGGTAAATATAAATAATCAAATCACCCATGGATGCAGCACCAAAATTTGAATATGTGCATGGTTCCCCCTCCTAGCTCCTCCCTAACTACCATTTATCAACTTTTATTCTCACCTACGTGTGTATGTAAGGGGTTATTCATTTTGAAGGTTGAGATTTCACAACCCTGCCATATGACACCTGTCAAATCCATCCATCATCGATAGTGACAGGTAATTATAACTTGCCTTGCCATTTTACGATATGGGTCGTTTAACTACCGCCCAACGTACTAAAATTGTTACGACTTACTGCAAAAATGACAGTTCTGTAATATTTGTTTCGCAATTTATGGTCGTCATAATCGCCAACTGAGCAGACAATTCGAAACACACTCACCAAATTCAAAATTCACAGCGGTAGTGTTTGTGATGTTGTACGTAAGGCGTGTGCATAATCATAATGCTCGATCAACTGAAAACATAGCCCCTGTGAGTGCCTCAGTAGCCGAAAACCCGGAATTGTCAATTCCACGCCGTGCTTAGAATTTTTGCATTTCCTATAGCTCCGCTTGGATTTGCGTATTCATCACTATAAGGTCCAGCTTACACAACAACTAAAGCCAGTTGAGCATGGAATGCGCAGAATATATGCCGATTGGGTGCTGGAGAATCAACAAGTTGACGCCGATATTTCGAACAATATCTTCTTCATCATTGAGGCCTATTTCTCACTAGGCGCCTACTTAATTGAACAAAATTGCAGAATTTGGGGTTCTGAGAATCCAGAAGTGATTATTGAGATCCACCATTGTAGATTGGAGTAGTTGGTTTGAAACTCAGGTGGTATTAAGTTTCTGTGAACTCTGAGAGTCCAAGGGTGGCGTTCAGATAACTGGGGAGTATTTTTGAGTTGTCGTTATTGTTGTTGCTTATGATTCACAGTATTTTTTTCCGTCCTCCTGATGTCATCATCACGATCAAATTGTATTTTAGCCATATGACTACCCTACTGCCAGTGTTATGCCTTCGCAGTAGAGTTGACATAAGCTTTAGCAATTGATCGACTTTTTTATTTATTTCATGCGAAATAAACAGATGATTCTTGACATCAGGATTCGAACCGTAAACCTGCAGCGTGACAAGCAATTATGTTGCCACTACACCATAGCCACTCTCGTTTTTTGAAAACAACGAAGGCGCCACTGTTACGGAAAAAAATTTCTGCTCGTCAACCAAGTTTTTTTTTTACCTGACATTAGAGACATTAATGTTAGCGATATGTGGTTGCAATAGGACAGGGCTACATGAGACACAACATAGGCAAATTTGGCTCAATTTCACGAAAAATTTTCCGGCCTTTTAATTTCGAGATTTGGCGACATCAATTGGCCACCAAGATTGTGTTATCTGATTGTGTGGATCTAGAATGTGTGGATTTCATTTTGTGGGGCTATAATAAACATCATTTGAACACGTGCATGGTGTCCTCTCCTAGCTCCCCCTTAACTCCAATCCATCAACTTTTACTTGCACCTATGTATGTATAAGAGCAAGTAATGTTTTTATTTGTTTTACGGTCCATTGTACTACCAGTCAGAAACCCTTTTTTTGATAAAATTTCAGTTTTTGTTGCACATATGCTAACAAATGGTGTACCGGGTTTTTGACAAAAAATGCGTACAACGGTACTTTTCTTAATGAATAGTTTTTGAAAAATGACAATAATTCAAAAACCTGTGGCGCCATATAGCGACAAATGCACAATCACTGAGTGAGAGACTCAAGGTTCGAGTCCTGAAAAATATTAAAAAAGTTTTTTCACAGTTCCAGCTCTGGGGAACGGCTTACAAAGATCCGATTTTACATAATAAGCCATATGTAACTTAGTTATTAATTGTAAACAAATTCGCTTAATCCGTAACCGCAATATTGCTTATTCGATTTCTTAGCACATAAATGGGTACACAATCTTATTATAAACGTTCTTGTTACCTCGTTGAAGGCGATTTTAGGTAGAACCATTAATTTAAAATAAAAATTCCGATTTTGTCTCGAGTCGCTGACCCCACACACCCCAGATATAAAGTTTGAAGTAAATTTATCCAGTGGCTTAAGTTGATAGACAGACAAACTGAGATGGGCAGAATTGCCAGACTCACTTTTCGAGTTTCTCTTCAAAGTAATGTCAAGATTGATCAAAACCTGGAGTTTGAATGTTTCAGGAAAAAAATTCTTACTCTTTATAGGTGCAAGTAAAAAAACGTCTTAACTGGCTTAAATATCATATCTTAGTGATTTTCAAATGAACAGCTTACAGGTGGTTAAATCTTAAGTTTTCAAAATGCAAATAAAAGGTACAACTTAACATCTTCTAATGAGTAGGCATGTCGGGAGTTTCTCATAGGACCCTATGATGGGTTGGAAAACTGGCCTAACTACATGTCCTATCTAAAACCATATTATACCTCTTATTACATGAAACAGCGAACTCTAAACAGCGCGGGCTTGTAAGAACAATTTCCATTGAACTTTGGGCATATCCAATAACACGCAGAAATTTTGTGGGTGCCCGGGTTAGCCGCCACACAGTTGTTAAAAGTATCACACCCAAACTTGCTGTAGATCCCGTAGGTTTTTTTTTTTATAATTTGTGCGCGCCAAAAAGGATATGAAAGCCTTTATACTATTACCGAGCACGGGCGTTGTGAAAAAGAGAGAGAGAGAGAGAGAAAAAGAAAGATTTGGTGTAGTGGTTTGAAACTCATGTGGTGTTAAGTTTATGTAAACTCCAAGAGTAGCGTGCTTTTATTGTCGTTGCTTATGATTCACAGTATTTTTTTTCTGCCATCCTGATGTCGTCATCACGATCAAGTTGTATTTTCAGCTGTACGAACCACGCTACTGCCAGTGTTATGCTTTCGCAGTAGAGTTGACTTAGTTTTCGCAATTGATCGATTTTTTTAATTTATTTCATGCGAAATAAATAGATGATTCTTGACAACAGGATTTGAACCATGAATCAACAGCGTGACAAGCGATGATATTACGGCTACCCGTGGTGTACTTGTTGTAAAACTTCAATTCGCAACGATGTGCGTGATGGAAAACCCAGTATACACGGTATATCGAATAGGTACAAAATTGATCTCCATTCCATGTTAGGTTAGGTTGTGGGGTTGTACATCATGGGCGTCTCTTGGTCGATTCTGATACCCCTTGGGTTATGTTACCGCATCTAACACTGTTTCTAGTTAGCTGGTTCTTACTCGAACCAGCGTGTGCTCCTTATGAATCTCGTTGATTTCATCAGCGAAACATGTGCCAACTCACCCAGTTCTCCGAAGTGTCTGTTTCCCATATGGAGGATGCGACGGTTGTGGAGATCTGGACAGTCGCAGAGTAGGTGTCTGATGGTTTCTATTTCTTCCTCATCTTGACAGCTCCTGGGAGTTTATGCCCAGCCTTTTGGCCATAGTGCCGATTGCGGATTTCCTTTTTTTAAGTAAGCATTTGGTTCTCTCCTCATTTAATTATGGTCATAGCCTGCGGGATATAACACAATCATCTCTTGATAACGAAGCAGTGTTGGTTCATCTGAACCTACGTATCTGTATCTGAACCTAGTGCTGTCCCTTTTATGGCTAGTTCATCTGCTATCTCTTCTACATCACTATGTCCGGCATATATTTAGAAGGGAATGAGATAGCAGATGAATTAGCCAGAAAAATCCATACTGATTTATAAGTTGAATTAATCTAGATGCCAGAGCAAACTTAAGCACCAAATTTTATCAAATGCCGTTCAGTCAGTATTTCTCGAGCTGGACGTTTGTTTGAACTCCAGCTCCTACTTATTAAATGTTGATGATTTTCAGAAGCCTTTTGGATGCATATTCTATTTTTGCTCCTTGCAGGTTTCTCTTATCCCTCGACTATGATGACTGTTCACTTGTACAAGTTCAAAACCCAAGCATCAAAACTATGTGGTGTCTGTTTTGAAAAAGTGAGTGAGTCGGAGTCTGTTAAGAGCTTGGAATGCGGAACGACGTCGCTGTATTCGATCTAAAAAATAGTGCTGTTATAACAGCGTACCTATGTGGTTTGGTAGACGAACTGCAAGCTTTTTGATCTAGTAGACCCTAGAGTCTATCCGACATTTTTTAATCGCTTCAATAAAAACGTTCATCATATATTGTAAGTGTTTACATACTTTATCATACATCTTTGCTGATTTTTAAGTGTTCCACACCAGAATGGTATAAAACGGAACACTAATGGATTCAACATGGTGTTTGTCTATGAAAAGCTTGTATCTTTTCAAACTTGAGAACTAGAGAGCTGCAAATTTTCCAGAAATATAGTTTTTGATGAACCGAAAATAATCGGGAATCCCAAACATGTGTATAACTTCGTCGAGCTCAAAAGAAAAAAAACTAGATTAACTGGTCGATGATTTCTAGCAAGCCTATTCTTTCAAGGTATAAAAGTCCATCAGAAACTGAACAACAAGTATTTCAGTTTACGTAAATTAGTAGATATGTAGATGCGAAACACGTAAGTCTGTACTTTTTTCCTTGACTTCATATAACTCACCCATTCACTCTCAGCTTGTGTAGTGGCGGATTTAACCACATAGTATTCTACGTAGCCTCAAATTGCATTGAATTAAGTTTATTGATTTTCCATTTGTGACCTACTTTTGCACTGTCAATTACTTGCATGCATTTCAAAACAGCACCACTTAATTAAGGCCGTGGAAGTAGGTCGCAAAAAAAAAAAATACCAGAATATGGGACAAGTTCATTATAAGCACATATCCCTGCTATAAGCCTATTAAATCCGACAGCCCAACAAACAAAAACTGCATCAAAAGTCGGAAACGAAAAATCACGAAAAACAACTGCAAAGCTAATCCCTTCGACACCATCTCCATTTCAGAAGGTTTTACGTGCTGTGGGTAGACCCAACCAATTTGTTAATAAATGTACTGCCAATGAAAGCGCACTGAACTATGCATTGCTCGTCCCGTGAACATTATCCATTCTCACCTTTACCCACCATTTTCGTCCTTTGTGCAGTTTCTCAGGATTCAATTCTATGAAACGAGACTCATTTCATTGCTTGCGTGACGAGCTGCAATTTTCAGTTCAAATTTATATACTCGTACCTAGATACATACTCGTACTTCGTCTAAAATGAAAATTTTTCAAATCGTCCTTTTTCCGGTGCAAATATGGTTCCGGTGGACATGTGTTCATAGGTGTGGAATGTTTATGCAGAAAATTGTATACAATCAATGAAGGAAATCAACTTATGGGGGTGTGCCCTAGACGACACACACAGGCAGTATGACGGTTAAAGGATTAAATTGTCAAGCATGACGCATTGGATGTGTGTGTAGTTTAATTACTTTTTAATTTCATGAACCAAATCTACTTATTTTAAATACAGGCTATAGAGATCGAGATATGTTAATTAAAAAGTTTACATCTTCAACCGAAAGGGTAATTTTAAATAATTAACGAGTCGTTAAACGTTTTCAGAGTTGCGCCGCTTCTCCATTGAGAGATCAAGTTACGTAAAAAGTACTATGGTGAGGGGATATATTACCTAATGGAATCGTTATACTCGTAAAATTATTGTGAATCGCAAACGTGTCGATGAGTACAACTAGCTTTATAAAATTTCAGGTGAATCCTTGAAACTTCCGTTCTGCATTTGTTTTTGCAACTGGGATGGTTGGTTGCTTCCTGAATACAAATTAAAAAAAAAAAATTTAAATTGGAACAACACGTACCGGTAGGAGAAAACGCACAACAACAGTTAAATGTTCGTTTGACATTCTATTCGGCATAACGTCAGTGCAATTTTAAGTTGAAAGCAAATTTAGTTTTACTTGTTGGACTTACTTAGGGGAATCACATTGTTTGGTGAGCTAGCGATAGTGAAACATTCAGAGCGATACAGTTGAAATGGACGGAAGTTGGTCTCTCAGTTAACGCCAGAAAGACCAGACTTGTTTTGTTCACAAGAAAGTGCAAGGTACCATGTATCATCCCTCCAAAGCTAAATGGCACGACGCCTCGTTTCGCAGATTACGCCAGATACTTGAAGGTTATTCTCAACAAGAAACTCAGTTGGAAACTGAATATACAAAACCGTGTCAGGAAGGCCTTGAGCCTCAAATTGGGTTCTTCAGCCTAAAGTGGTCCATTGGATTTATATCGCAATAGAGAGTTCCATCCTGATGTACGGAGTAATATTCTGGAGGACAGCATTGGACAAGTTCAAAGAGTATCATGCGTCTGTATAACGGGTACTTTGAAAACAACTCCTACCGCAGCGCTAGAGACAATGCTCCATTTACTTCCTGTTTTTGGAAAGCAAATGTCGGCAAAAGTAATAATAAGACTTAAATCATCCTCACAGTTGGTTAACGCTAATACGGGCCACTCCAGGATGTCAGATAAAAGACCTGAATTCCTAGTAGAAGCGCTTGGGAATCTGGAGAAATTTTGAACGATTCTGCGATAGAGATATACACAGATGGATCTATGACAACATATGAACGGGTGCAGGAGTCTTCTCCAGTGCACCTGATGTAAACATTACCAGACGACTACCATATCACGGTAGTGTATTTCAAGTGAAAATTTCGGCAATCCGTGAAGCTGCGGCTTGGCTTTCAATTAACGTAGAAGAAGGTAGCGCTATTGTGCTATATATAGATAGTCAGGCAGTGATAAAAGCCTTGTAATCGCTGAAAATACGATCCAAGTGGGTAAAGCAATGCCGCAAGTCTCTTAACGAAATCGCTGACAGTTTTGACATTTCACCGGGCTGGATTGCAGGACACAGTGCCTTTCCAGACTTCTGCAAAGCTGGTAAAAGAGGGTGCGGGTCTGAACTTCACTGAAAATAGAAAGGAACCGTTTGCTCCCTTAGAATCGATAAAGCTGATACAGAAGTCAGAAAAATGGCAAACAGCACGTATAGTATCAGTACTTGTCTTTCGTCGAAACAGATCTGACTTAAATTGAAAGACTTCTGTCCATTAAGAGGAAACGCATTAGTGCAATAATAGGAGACCTCACGATGCACTGCTTGATAGGTAGACATGCTATTGGAATGGGTGTCACCTCCAACGATTTCTGTAGAAGCTGCAGAGATGAGAAGAAGGAGGAAACTACTACTCACCTTTTGAGCACCTGTCCTGAAATATCAATGTCAAGAAGGAAAACCCTAGGGGAATAGTTCTATGAAGATCTGACCGACTTAGCCAGGTATATGGTATTAACAAAATAGAGAGCTTTGTCTATGGATCCAGATGGTTCTGCACATAGATGTCGAGCAGAAAGGGTTAACACCGCAACGGTTACCTATTCTTGATTGAGAAGAAATTAACCATGTAGGGTTGTCCTATCCTTGGTCTAAGTGTGTCCCTGCCTGAGCGGGAACAGCCACCTTTTTCGTCTTTGCTTAAGATTTTCTTTAAACCCATGGCCCACAACTATGTGGTTTAGAAGAAGAGACGTCTTATACAAGGAGTGAGAATTTTTTCTGTTCTACCTAAGGATCTTTCGAAAGTACTAACTTTCATACAAAAAGAAAGTACTCGTATGTAAGCTTGGTAAATATCCTCAACACCAAGAACATTCTACTTATTCTCACGCTCCCTACAAATCTGCTCATAAGTGTTTTTTTTTTATCCCCACAAAAAAAAGAAGAACATACAGAAAAGTTTCAATCCATCTGGAACTGATCGCATTATTCCCTCTCCCTCATCTTCTAACGCATCCCTGTTAAAGTGGCCGTGGAATTGTGAAATTTCGATCTCAAGTGCAATACGTATCTTCCTATTCAAAGTATACTTCTGTGACTTTTAAATAATTTGATTACTAGAGAAACTGATTTCATAAATTCTGCTTCGAAGAGAGTGGGCTATTAGTTGCCGAAGTTCATGGAATCTGATGAGATCTTGACAATAAGATTTATCCGTCACTGTAAATAGCTTTAAAAAAGCAACATGTTTTTTTTAAAGAAACCCCTCCTAAAAGTGGGCGTGGCACTATACAATGTATGGACGAATTGTAGAGAATGTGAACGTCTAACACAAACACGCCAACTTGAAGAAAAATTTGCTGTTATTCAATTTTTTTGCTAGAAACTTCAAAATATTGTCTACAATGTGCATATTGTACATGGCCACGCCCACTTTTGGGGACGCTTTCTTCAAAAAAGCATATTTTTCTTTCTCAAAGCTACTTAAGGTTATGGCTAAATCTTACGACAGTAGCATTTCCAAGCGGAGATCCTAGCAATGATAAAAGCCGCTAACATAACCTTAATGATGTGAATACTACGGGAAAATATTCTATTTTTTATTGATAACTAGGCCAAAAGATTCTGGTGGTAGCTAACTAGCAAGAGTTGGGTAAACTTTCCACTGTCAAATATCTTGATAACTTTGACCAAAGTACCACCAAAGGGAGAAGGAATTACTGTCGGTGCTCACCCCTATGCTCAAGCCTCTGCCGCCTAAGAAATAAAATGTTAGGTTAGGTTCGGTTAGGTAAATGGGAGCTGTTTTTGACAAACGCTTTGTCGACGGCTCACTTAGGCCACTTGGAGTTCATTGTGCCCAATTTATTTAAAACTCTGGAAACCTAAAGTCTTATCAAGCGCTAGTTAAACCATCCAGATAAATGAATGAATCTCAGGAGTTTAATAAGCTCTACATTTCGTAGGTCTTGAGAAGAAGTTGCTGCCAGGAGCTGTTCTTCTTTTAAGGGCTATTGCAGTAGATGGTGAGTAGATTATATTTCTACTTCGTACCTACAGGTTCTACAGTTGTCGTTGAATGGAAGTCCTAGCCACGCTGCATGGTTGCTTATTGAGCAGGATACCGGTAGCTTTTCAAATTCTCTTACAACTAACCTTTATTAGACAAATAGTTCTCTTCTTATCGAATACTAGCCATAATGATTTAGCTGTAGTACATGCATCTAATTGACACCAATCCAATAAGCCTTCTCGATGGATTTGATAGCTATTTCCCAGTAAAGTGTACTAAGCGGTGTACTTTCCTGAAATATTTTCCTCATACTACTTCTATGGGTTTGAAGAGTCATCCTATCACTCTAAAATCTGTACAAAGGGCAAGAAAGGATAATCACAATGGATCCACATAGACTTGAGTGTGACAAAGAAGACTATTCTTCATCAAACCACATACCTAACCTGAATAGCTTTGCCTTCCTCATAAAGGCAGATGTAGATTGACACATAATGGGTTCAGATGATCAACGCGGGAAGTACAGATGGTCCTTAATCTGCCTGAGATACATATGTACATGAAGATGCATATGTACATGAACTTTGATTGAAATTGTTCTGCATACATTTTATGAACAATGTCTACCCATTCTTAGAGAAGCATTATGTTCCTTGTTTGCCAATACATCTTCTCCAAATTAACACCATGAAAGAACTTCATTGTGAGAGTACAAAGACGCGAATAAATGACTCAAATTCAATAAGAAAAATCTTTCCAAATTAGCATCTCAAAATAAACAGAATACATCATTTAACTACAAAGCACAGCTGACACTTAAAGCACCAACAGTCATCTGTATGACAAGTTAATAACTGCCCAGCTACTCAAGTCGCGTTCACGTGATTCGACTCCATAATGCCCATAACAATAGGTACAAATTCCAAGCACATTCAGCAAACTGCTAACGGCCTACAACTTGCATGCGATTAACAGAGATAGTCTTCAGCGAGTGTTTTAATTACACCGAATGGGCATTTAAGGATTGGAACCAGACCCCCACTTGGGCGGCCCGGTGTCTATTGTAACCCCACCACAGTTGGCAGAATGACCAACCCAACTAACACCGCCCTCTATCACGTCGTGGGTGCATTGTTTTCTCGCAATTTTCACTTTCTTCATATTGCGCGCCCACTTTCTGTCAACCGTTTCAAGGGTGCCAAACTCTATTTGACTATCGTTTTTATATCCGTACCGTAAATGAAATTAATTTCCTTGCCACGGTGGTGCACTACCACCTCTCCGGATATGTTGGAGTGCCAACAGCTCAGCTAGGTGTATTGTTCATTAGACCAAAGTGCGGTGGATGGATATGGCAAGCGACCGCAAACTGACGGATAGAAATACAAAAAAAAAAGGTAGGGCTGGTGGGGTCATCCCCACCCTTTTACAAAGCAAACACATAGTACTGCCGTTTATTACTCATCGAACAAGGGGCGACTCTGTGTGACACGACGAGGGGTGTGAGCCAGCTTGTAGCGCTGTATGAGGTGGTTTACAATTTTTTCCAACCGCCTTTAGGTTTAGTTTGATGTAAACTTGTGAATGGTTTTCAACTCGATATAAAATATTCGGTAATATCTCTAAAAATAAAATACGTGGAATCAGAAAGATACGCGAAATAATAAAGATACGCGACTCTGAGATAAACAAAGGCATAGCCTGCAAAAAAAAAAAAAAAAACAAAAAGCGTGCGTTCTCGAAGTGAGCTCCAGAATGAGTGTTAAGGTGGCCGGTAGATTCAGTTCAGTGTCACAGTGTGTAAGAGTATTGGGAAATCATATTCGCTTGATGTAATAATGGTCTCTTATTGATTTCTGTTAATTTGTTAATGCTGAGGTGAATGAAATTGGATACGCGTCGTTAGCATTGGATACGGTGACGGTGGCGACAGTAGATTGCCGCGCCGCTTCATCCGATTGTGCAAAATCTTAAGATGGCTTATGTAATTTGGAAGATATTTCTGAAGCAGTATACACGGATACGTTACGATATACCACGTTATTCGTCGATAATTGTAAGTTTTGTTAATTACCCCAGCTGTGAGTGGTTTTCTTGTGTTTGCTTACATCAGGTTAATTAATTGTTTTTTTTTTTTTTTTTTTGTAAATGATTAATGCAATTTTGTGTGCAAAAATTAATCAAATGAAATAAAACTTATCGTTTGCGTATGAGTAGATACCAAAAATTATGGGCAATAAGTGATAAAGTTAGTGAAAGTAAGGAGGCAGTATAGTGGGCGTTGTAGATTCAAATTTATGTTTTTTTTTTACTGGGCTTGACTTCCTGGTATCATCTGATTGATTTGCAATCATAGATGAGCACACTTTTCCAGGATTATACGAAACCAATTAATTACAATCTAGAATATCAAATAAATACGTAGTTACTTTCTGGTTTTTAATATTTTTCACTCATTCACTTGGTCATTTAGTCGTTCATTCAATCATTTGTTCATTCTCCCATTTGTTAATTCGTTAATTTTTTATTTCATAGGTAGAGGCATTAGTTTTCTGAGTTATTCATGCTTTCATTCGTTTATTCATTGAGATTATTCATTAATCGTGACATTTAGTCATTTGTTTATTCATCAATCGTTCAATAGCAGTGAACATTAGCTAGTTGCACGTGAATTTGGATCGTGGATTTGTGTGTTGTCCTGGCGAAGTGTACATACATTTTATTGAAAACGAAAGCTCTGAGGTACTCAGTAAAGGGCTCAAAATGCTGAATATAACTTCAGTAAGAGTGGTCTTTTTTTAATTTTCCGAAAATGTAAGAAAGTGCTTCTTTAACAAAAATCAGATTGTTAATGGAAATAGTAAGCTACGTTGTAGACATAGTTATAAACTATTAAGACACCTAGCTTAACCTTCCAGATTCCTTCCAGTTCTGTGTATATTTGGAAAATATCAGATAATAGAAAGAGAGAATTTGTTTTAATCTAGAGGTTGACAGCATTTGTAGAGTCTTCTTTGGGCGGAAAGGACGAATTAGTCTCTAAATATCCTCCTCCTACAGCGGTAGAATGCTTGTCATTGCATTCCAAAAGATCACAAATCGGAAACGCATTTAGTTATGGCCTTTGCTTTACTTATTTATTTATTTATTTATTGAAGCTTAGTACAAGCCTTAACTTAGAAAATAACTTAACCTATATTTACGTTAACCTATTTTTTTTTTTATTTTTTTTTTTTTTTTTTTATTTTTATGCTTATTGACCGGGCCCTAGGGCCCACACAATTATTCTTAAACTAAAACTTAAAACTAACATTTAAGGGAAGGGAGTTGTTAAGAGGAGGTATAGAGAGAATTTCTAATAGAAGATATACTGGAATGAAAGTCAAGTGTGTTTTGTGCATTGTTGGCCAGACGCAACATTCTGGAGATAGGTTCGAAATGACCGTAGTTGGTGCGGTGGAGAGGGAGACGAAAGAGCGGTACGGATCTAAGGTTGCGTGGGTTAGTCTGAAGTGAAATCATTTCCAGTAGTGCGGGAGAATCGATCGTGCCAGTTAATAATTGGTGTACGAAGAGTATGTCAGCTACCTCGCGACGTTTTATAAGGGTATGCAAGTTAATTAATTTTAGCCGATTTTCGTAGGGGGGTAAGATATAGTTGTCGTCCCATGGGAGACCACATAAAGCAAAACGGATAAACCTTCGCTGCACGGCTTCGATTCTAAGGCAGTGGGTGTCGTGAAATGAAGACCAAACTTGGCTGGCATATTCAAGGAGGGGTTTAACAAAGGTGATGTAAAGAGACTTTGTAAAGTAAGGGTTCGAGAATTCTTTAGACCAGCATTTTATGAAACCGAGAGAAGAATTGGCCTTGTGAATAATTTGATCAATGTGGGAACGGAAGTTTAGTTCCCTGTCACAAATAATACCCAGATCGCGTATAGAGGAGACTGCGGGAACAGGCTCGTTGCGAAAGTAATAGGTTCTGAGGGGTGAGGGAAGACGCTTACGAGAGAACGCTATTTGCCGACGTTAAGTTCTAAGAAGTTTTTGTCGCACCATATGTAGAATGAATTAAGGTCGTTTTGAAGTAAGAGAGAATCAGTGGGGGTAGATATTGTCTTAATGATTTTCATGTCATCCGCGTAAATAGACAGATCTGAGTCTTTTATGATGTGATCAGCATCGTTTATTGTTAAGACAAAAATCAAGGGACCAAGGTGACTGCCTTGAGGAACACCCGAAGTGGCGTTAATGGGATCAGAGACTGAAAATCTAAAGAGAACCCTGTACTGGCATTGCACTAGGTACGATCTCCACCATGAGATGAAAAAGGGGGGAAAACCGAAGGCTTTAAGTTTAAGGTAAATATTTTGGTGAAATATTTTATCAA
Organism: Pocota personata; assembly: GCA_963082735.1. Classification (NCBI taxonomy): domain Eukaryota; kingdom Metazoa; phylum Arthropoda; class Insecta; order Diptera; family Syrphidae; genus Pocota; species Pocota personata. Next base: position 20,469,483 of record OY720431.1, read on the forward strand.
ACGCCTTGCTGTAGTCGGTCGTAATGACATCCACTTCCTTACCTTTCTCTAATGCTTGCAGTATTTTAGAAACGAATTCGGTTAGGTTAGTCGTTGTGGACCTACCCTTTAAGAAACCGTGCTGTGAAAATAAAGTGAGTCATAGATAATGCTTTCAAAAAGCTTGGCTCCTACTTACTTACTATAGATGACGGAGTAGCCCTGGATCTCGCGAAACATTCCCAGCTAGCATAATCATATGTTAGCTGCTATCAGTTAAGTGCCAAATTAAACTTAAAGACAGCTTCTTCGGCGAAGTCCTTCTGATATGAATTGGCCGTTGCTCATCCACTCTATTTAACAAATCCATCTTAAGTGTTGAGTGGGTATCTTCTTCGTGGTCGAATATTTTTCCAAAGCAAACTCTTGAAAACTTCAAGGTTGACAGTCGTGGTTCCCGCAACATATGACATTATTCGTCCCAATTTCAGGATGTGTTTTGGGGTATTTAGGGTTATATGGGAATTTAGTTGCATTTTGGGATATTTTAAGGTATGCTGGGGTATTTATTGTAGATAGTTCCAGAATTCGTTAAAAATTCGCCTTCCTTCAACTTATATGACGCGTAGTGCCTTTCTTCTTGATTCTTGTATCTGTTTTGACGCCCCCTAGAGCTTACTTCAACTTAGATAAGTTGCTGTTGTTTAAAAGTAGTCTCCTGAAGCGTGTTTTAGTATTCAGTAGGTCTTGGGTAGTTGTGTATAAAGAACAGCATCTGTTTTTGGTTTTAAAGTTCTTCAAACATGCTAACATCCACTTTAATTTCTCCTGAACGTACAGCAATATTGGAGCTATGAGGTGGACTTTTGCACTGAAAACTCTTGGACTGTAGGCTTACAACCAGTACCTAGCCATATTGGACGTTTCCAACTATGAAAAATGAAATAGAGCAAGATTTCTTCCAGTTTCAATTGTATGTTGGAAGAGAGAGGAATACTCGTATTGTTGGATAGTAGTCTAGCGAGCATTCAGGTTGAATGATCTTAAAAATACACACTGCTCCATATAATCCTCTCTGAGATCGCACATACGAGTATTGCACATCTTTGTCTATGAAAGTAGGACTAGTTCCTTGTAGATACCATAGATATATTCACCTCGGGAGCTAGTGTTTTGATGGAATAATAACACGGTTCATCTGAAGTCAGTCATGAAGTTCCATACTCGAGAAGTACACGCTATGGATTCCAGGCCTTTTGAATAGATTCTTCTCTGCTTTTTTAATAACTTGACAGATAACGAGAGCATTAGTGATTGGTCATTAATTTTGTTTGTAGTTCTTCCGAAATGAGAACCTTCTTAGAACGTGAAGGCTAAGTCTAGTCTCGTCAGAGCTTTACTAAATTCCTAACACTTAATTACACCGCTCTGTTTAAGTAAAACTCAGTCCTGGCTTCGTTCCACCATTAAACAGCTGGATCCAGTAAGGGTGCCAAAATGCTTGTAAAAGTCTTGATGTCATCTCCCATCTTTAAAGGTGAGTGTGGAGCTGAAGGTAGGTTTGAAATATAAGCCTATGGTTCTATGGTGGGTGAATGCCTCATCTATGCCAGAGACAAGGAGACGTGTTTTGGTTGATCTGGGATGGAGGAGTTCTTTGGACTCCAGTTTACATTTAAGCTCTGATCATCTGATAACATCGATCATTCACTACTCACATCTGTGCTAAGCGGAGCTTTTGAGGATGTACCTTCACACGTAAGGTGCACAGCGTGATAGATATTGATTTTCGTTTGTTCATGAATTTTTAGTCCCAAGAGCACCCCAGTGAAAAAGAGACATCGATTTGCATCTTACAAAAAATTGATGGATGCCAATGCTGATTAACTCTTGAGTTTCCGTAAGGCACATCCTCAACATGGACATTGAAGAATACGTCTATAATTTCTATCGATATGACCCCAAGGATCTGCATTTCTACTTAAGTCCCTAAACTGCGTAATTGTGTTTAATCTTGTGAGCTTGGGACGGCTATTTCGATATTGTAGATTTTGAAGTCCTTAACTTGTTCAACATTTTTATCGAAAATCCTGAATGTACCTAAACTCAAATTATTTAAAAAATTGTATGGAAGTATGGCCTTCGGTATCCACAATGTTGAAACTCGAAATGACGCAACTAATACAAAAAAAAAATAAAAATAACCCTTATATCTCTTACTATTGTAAAGATTCTGCAATTGCGTTGCACTGTCTACTTGTCACTGCCCTCACTTGCTATCAAATGAAAATAGTCATGTCTTCTAATCTAACATCAGACTTGTATGCCAAAGGCGTTTGCACTAACCTTGATATAATTATTTTGACGCCATTAGTCTTAGAGTCCACCAGTCACAGATGCAATTTTATAGAACTACTCGTACCCACCATGTCAATTATTGTCGTGTGATAAACAGAAATAATTTGAATTAAATATCTCTTTAATGGATTGTGGGCATTACATGAGCAAATAAGCGATTTATTAGCATGCAATTGGTCGGTACACTGAAAAGAAAATTGCATTTTTTAGTAGTTGAAGCCTCGTTTTAAAGTATACCTGGTCATGAAAGCGTTCTATCAGTTTTCTAAAAAATTTGTAAACCTTGGGGTTTAGGTCTTTCAGCGTCCTCTATCAACTAAAGGATATAGTTCTAGATTTATTTTTAGTTTTTTACAACTAGTTGACAGACAACTAGAATTAATTTGTCTTTTTGTCTTTCTTTGCATCAGATTCGCTGTCTTTTTGACTTTCTGAAATGCCTATAAAGTCAATGCTAAAACGAGCTGCGAGGAAATGAGGAACTAAATAAAGGGTATTTCGTAATAACGCAGTGAATGTTAGCTTCCAAGTTGTCCAACGTCTCTGGTTTATCGGCATAGACTGGCGACTTCACACGATTTTGTGTGCTCATCGAATGTTTCCTTCAATAAACTGATTCTGGCGCACGCTATGTGGTATGTTGCGCCATCTTATTGAAACCACAGCTTTTCCACATTAATACCATTCAATTGGGGAACGAAAAAGGTCAGTAATCCTCCCCATTGACTGTAACGTTCTGGCCGGCATCACTTTTGAAGAAATTTGGGCCAACGATTCCGTCAGTCCAAACAGTGACTTTTTGTGGATGTAACTGCATCCCAATAATGGCTTGTGGATTTCCTTCACTCCAAATGCGGCAATTTTGCTTGTTGACAAAAACTGAGCCTCATCGCTGAACAAAATTTTGTGGTAAAAATGGGAATCAAGTGCAATCTCGTTTTCGGCTCATTCACTGAACGTATGATGCAAACGATTGTCAAGCGGCTTCAATTTTTGCACGAGCTGGATCTTGTAAGCTCGTAAACCAGGATCTTTCCGCAAAATCTTCCATAAAGTGGATGGACACAGCTCCTCCACTTCAATACTACACGCCACAACAGCAACATCTTCTTCGGTGCGCACTGTGCGATGTATCTGCGGATGCGTAAAAAAACCCAAAGTAGGCGAAAACAATCCATGGCTACTTGCTCGGACGAACAATTATGTCGACCGTAAAATGGACGTAGCGCACGATAAGTTTCGCGAACTGAACCACGATTTTCGAAATAAATTCGCACAATTTACAAGCGTCGTTCTTACGTAAGTCTATTCATGGTGAAATGGCAAACCAAACTGAGCACAAATCAGCTGTCAGCTGTCAGCTGTCAAATTGGCTGTCACTGGAAGAAGTATTGCCAATTCAAAAAAAAAACCCTTACATGTTTACAAAATGCCTTTTCTCTGCAGTTTAAAATAGACGTCCTGACACTTCTAATGGGTCGAAGTTTAGATTTCCTTTTAGACTTCGCGTTTAAGCCAGACAAGTAGCCGAGTAATTTCAACAGCAAAAAAGCTATACTGAGCTAAAACCAAGCAAATAATTTCTCTTAGTGTATTCGCTTGTCGAACACACCCAGAGTCATGTAAATACTTTGAAAATGCCTCTAAACAAAAACGAAAAAACTATCTCAATCTACCGTCAAACATTTCATCTTGCGCTCTGACTAAAAATACTGGGTGCGACTTAGCCAAAGAACTCGACAAGCGACGTTCAGCATATTCTGCAGAGCCGCAGGTAGTTTACGTGTCCATTGGCACTTACTCATGTCAAACATAATACACGGCTTTCGGGCAATAAAAGAGGATTTTACTTATGATGATCGGACGGACTGACCCAGAGTTGCGTGTGTACTCGTATGGTGCGCGCCTGACAACTAACTGGTAGGAGGCATACTATTTTATGTTCTCTCGGTGAACAGGAGGCAAATATGTTGAGCACTTAGTTACAAGGTTGCCCTCATTTATGTCCTCAATGGTCGGTGATTATACATCACTTTCACTTTGCTCCGAAGAAGGATGACCGTGTGTGGGAGCTGTTCTTAAATGGAATATGTAATCGATGTTTAATGGTCTTTAATTTTTATTAAATAAACCGTCTAAAGAGGAAGAGGTGTGTTGAACGTGTATATACTCGTGCTCAAAGACATTGCTGCTCGGGTGGGAGTGGATAAGGTAATTGTAGCAAATGTGCCCACCAAGGTTAGCATTGTAAGCGTATAAATCAGCGGGTGATTTGTCATTCAATTATTCTTTGACAAAATCGTTCCGGCTACATTTCATGATTTATGATTGTAGAGTGCTACTGTGGTTGTGGAAGGCAATGATTCAGTTGAAGATACTGGCTTGTGCTCAATTGTTCAAGAAGGTGGAACAAAATTTGTTCTCTTGAGTGCTACATGCATTTCTTTTTTTTAAAAAACCTTACTCTGCCCACTGGCTGACACTGCGACCTAAAAAGTCTTTTGTGTCACTGGTACTATCAGCCATGGATACGTATATGTAACTTATTACTAAATTTTATGAATGCAAAGAAATACCTTCAAATAAGTGCGGTCTAGCGATTTGAAGGCTTTCTTACTTTTGTCCTGTTAATCTTCAGTTTCACTATGGTCGACCAATATCTGGAAGGGTTGTTGCCTTTAAAGCAAAGATTTAGGTTGTTCGCTGTATATGGAAATCCGCATACGGGTTTCACTACGAAAGCTTCATCTAGTAAAAGAAGAATGTACGAGTAGAACTTTGATGGGAAAACAAAGAAGTCAGAAAATAAAAATGACACAAATGATGACATTTGTAGGTATAGCTTGGATGAGTTACTTATATATGACAGGATGTAAGGGAGAACAACCAACTTAGGAAGAAGTTCACTGTCCAGACAGAGTTCAACAGAAACTCTACAATCCAATAGCTAAGACATCACTCTGAAGATTTAATGCTTACTATGACAGTAAAATGAACAGTTCATGGTCACTGTAGGCATGTGGAAGTGACCCCCAGCTTAATATGGAAGAAAATACCTAAAATGCTTAAAAATACTCTGCCTGAGGTACTTCTTTTTTTACGATACGGGCCAAGTTTCTTTCGTTTCAATATGATAAGCTCCCTGGTAACCTGAAAAAAATGTTCGGTCTTCCTTGTCGTCATGAGTGTTGTTGTTTATTTGGGTTTTTGAGATAACCTTTGGGATCAATCTTAGTATAGCTCACTGACCTGATTTCAAATTCATTCTCCAAACTGAAGAAAAAACGATCTCCTAGGATTAGTCTTCCACAGACTTCTACAAACAATTTCTGTGTACGTAGGTATATATGTGCATAACGTAGATGATACGCCGTACCGCTTTGTCCTACGGTGGACAGAGGCTTCTTCGTTTGTTGAAAGCATGTACACATTTCCTTTTATTTGCTTGTGATCCTGTGCTTGTTCGAACCCAAGCGGGGAACAGCAACTTACAGTCATCGAGCATAAAAGAGACGAGATTTCTTTTTTTATTTTTTTTCGTGGGTAGGTGAGAATTTTTATAAGACACTATAAGACACCGTGTCAGATTTTTACTGACTAAACTCACCCGTCCCTTTGTCTTATTTACTACAACTGTTTGGAGTATGGTCCGTCGTCCACGATTGGATCCCTAAGTTTCTTTGTACCTCTATATATCTCTAATATACCAGGGAGCATTCACGATTGCTCTTATCACTTTATTTTGGAAAGATTGTATAAATTCTCTATTGCTTGCTTTGGTACAACCCCAGAGTTGTGCACCATACGTCCACATAGGCCTTAGCACTAGCAGTTTGTTATATATACTTAGCTTGAAATGTCTTCCAAGTTGCCAATACATTTCTCTAAAGCGATTTTCAAGCTCATCGTATTTTTTTAACGTGCATATCTCTACTTAAGGTTCGCATCTAGTTTCATCCCCAGATATTTAGCTTCATTTGCATATGGTATTTGTACCGAGGGTAGATTGTTTACTTTCTTGTATGTGAAGTTAACATGTGTCGATTTGGTCTCGTTAAGAACAATGCGCCAAAGTTTTGTCCAGTCGCAGATTTTATCCAAAGCTCGTTGGAGTTTTGCAGTTGCTGACTCGATTGAACTTTCCGTTGCCAAAAGAGCCGTATCGTCCGCGAACGTAGATACTACGGTGCCTTCAGTTTGGGGTATATCCCGAGTGTACAGCAAACATAAAACAGGACCAAGGACACTTCCTTGTGGAACTCCAGAGGCGATTTCTCTGAACTCGGTTCTGTGTTTAACACGAAATAATCTGTTTTAAAGGTAGGATTCTAACTTCAAGCCATCGTGCCAAACCTTGTCGAAGGCTTGAGAGACGCCAAGAAAAGCGTTAGAGCAAGTCTTTTTTTTTTCTCTAGGGCTTTTTCAATTTGATCGGTTATTCTACAAATCTGGTCAATCGTGGAATGCTTCTTCAATGACCGATTAGATGCGTTTCAATAGGTGTCGAGCAAATACCGGTAGGAGCGATATCGGTCTGTACAATTTTTTGTCGTTTGGAAGTTTTTGTTATCACTTCTGCCACTTTCCACGGATCTGGAACGTATAATAGTCTTATTGAAGCTTTTATTAGATACACTTTTTATTCTAAAGTTACTCGTATCAGATGTCGTTGCCTCTAAGATCGTCTATCAATGGTTGTCCGTCAAATGGCTTAAGCATCTCTTCTAGGTGTTCAGCAATAAGATCCGCCTTTTCTTTGTCACCCTTTGCCCATTCGCCATTGTTTTTTTTTTGATTGGTGGCGATTGCATTTGGGGTTTTTTGACACTTTTCATGGTTTTCCAGAGCGAAAACCTTCAAGATAAGCAAAGGTCTCACGGTTTTTTATATCTTGAATCGCATTTCTAAGTTTATTACATAAGTAGTTTGAATATGTTTTATTTTGGGAGGCGCGAGTTTTTTGTCATATATTAAAGAGACGCGAAAAAAGTCAAAGTTTCTTCAACTACTACACCAAAAAGGGGTCTATCTCCGATACTGCAATGAGTGCTCTGAGGTTTCGCAATTTAGTTTACATCCAGATCAACTCTTTGCTCTTGACCTTCAGTCGTTGATATCGTTTGTTGTTCGAGAGGTACAGACTTATTGGAGGACAATTCCTTCCGTGTTTACACCTATCATCAAACTCTCAGCACGAAGTTAAATAAATCACATTGCAGCGCCAAAATTCGGTGGATGTTTGGAATAGTACCTACGAACTATTTTGAAACTGTACATACTTTCTAGCATTACACTGCATTCATTTTCTCGACATCCTAAAATCAGCCATCGATTTGCAGTTTTGAAGTCCATTTGACACATTGCAGTTTTGAAGTCCGTTTGTTGTTATAGTTCTATAGTTTATAAAAGTTCATCGCTGTTCATTCCATTTAGGGCTTATATTCCAGACATTGCTCATGCTTTCGTCTAGCCAGTGATTAGTATCCACATCTAAAACTTTGGTGACTATGTTCCCGTCACTCCTACGAATAAGCCGCGATTCTGGCTTAAGGCCAGTTTTTGCTTGCTTGGTTTTCTTTTCAATTTTTTACTTTTCAATTTGCTTATATTGAGAGGATACGTCGCTCTAGTTTCAACTTGGTTGACGGTTTGACCGCCTGCAGACATTCAGGTTGCTGTGTGCGTTATTGTATTTAGTATCTACGTCATCTTCGGTTGATTCGTGTACGCATACTCGTATAGAATGTGACCTCAGACGATGAATCCTTATTTGTGAATATGTGGAAATTTAAAGCCACCGCCAAGGGTCAGGAGAAGAGGGTGATGTAGGTATCTATTATTTAAGTCTTCAATTGTTTTCCTCTTATACCGAATGTTCTTCAGATTCTATCAAGGGCTTGTGTCGTAAAGCCGAACTACGGGGGCTTGAAAAACATTGTCATCCAACGCAAGAATTTTTTTTCTTTTTATGAAATGCGTAAATGTAACTTACAAGGATTCAAAAGTCTCGTCTTCCTCGTTATTTCATTGTGATGCGTGTCCAACCTAGCTGGGTGTTTTAGAAATATTTGTGGTTTGTATGCATCATAGTCTCCGATTGGTGACAGATCTGCACATGCCTTTTTCACAACCTCCCAAGTAGCTCCCCCTAGTATTTGTTTCACTAATTTCCAGTGGATTGTCCCCTTCATTATAACCGTCGCACCGCTACACTACTCATCCTCATTAAGTCACCAGCAACAAGCTTCTGTGTTGAAATTCGTCCCACAGAAGTGAATTTCCCAAATGCATGCCAACATGTTTTCAATTACTCAACACGACCGCGATTCCTATCTACAATAATTAAGCTTACGATTTGTTTGCTCCAAAGTCGCTCACCATTAGTAGTACCCACCGCGAGAAATACTCAGCAACAGCAGTACAGTGTGGTTGTTACTCCAATTCGCTTTCGCTATCGTCAAGGAGCGCAGGTTCATCGCTGTATCTCGATCAGAAATGGCTTGTGATCTCGTCCGTCTGTTTGCATTATCGCACCACATTGGTTTTCCTGTCACTCCATGTGTCTGTTTGTTGCGCGCCCGCTCGATGTCTGGACCTCCTCCATGTCAATTTGGCCATACAGAGCTCAGAGATGCTGGTGCTGTTGCTGGTGCAGAGGCTCCATCCATATGAGGTCCTTATTCCACCAAACGAAAGAGAAACCACACGGGCTGACGAAAAACCAAATACGATATTTACGGAAGTCGATAGATAGTCCCGTAACTGATACCGCAAATTAACTGTTTCCTTACCAAATAACACAGACTGCTGCATACGTAGATACTTCGCGTCGCATCGTAGACTTTCGGATGCATGACGTCGCCGCTGTCTGTGTCGACTGTTGTTGATGCTGACAAATGCATCCCCTTTCGTCTTTACCGGCATTAGACTTAGACTTAGTTAGATACACCATCATTGTCGATCGCGATGATTTCCTCTTTAGTGAGCGCTGTGCGGTCTCCCTTTATGTGTCGGTCATATGGATGAGGAGCGAAAAAGTATCTAAGCTGTGAACACTCTCCGATGGTGTCGGTTTTATGGTGCTGTTGCATTTTTTTTTTTGCAACGAAAAGTGAGAAACCACGGGAGCTATAGGTTTTTTGCTGCTGATTACACATTGACAAATGGCGACGCTTCTATCGCTCGCCATGATCTAATCGGATAAAATGGACGCGAAGGCTTCTTTCTCTTGCGCGCGCATTCTCTGTTAGACGCGTCTATAGGAAGCGCGGTGTAAACCTGCACCTAATGCGATCCGCTACTGACGATAGGCCCAAACAATGCCCAAGTTGGGAATTTTATTTTGCGGCAAAGTGTCGTATTTTTTTTTTTGTTTTTTTCTTTAATGCGACGCACCGTCGCCCAGACAGACGACATTCATACTACCCACTGCCGCTATTAGTGGCGGCGTGGATTGTAAAGCGCGGGAGATGTTTTAATTGGTTATTATTTATGTATGCGATCTGTGAGTTAATAAATTTACCAATGTCTCAGAGTTTCGTAAGGAGCATAGTTTCCTCTCGCCAATGGTAGGTATCTCATCTCATCCCAGAGTGCTTCTGCCTTATTTTAATTTCCTGGAGAGAGATGATGTGTGTTGCATACGTTAAGCGATGCTCGTTAGAGTGCTTCTCGCACAAATGACGTCTAAAAAGATACATATGAGGTTTTCTCACTCATCGTGTCTGTTGCTGCTGTTTAATATGCGAATAAATAAATAAAGTTGACATTATACGCTGGTTGAAGGAGTTAATCATTGTCTGGCGGTTCTCAGGCGGCTAATTACCTGCAGTTGATAGTAGTTTCGCGGGAATGCTTGGCCAGCTTTAGGGGAGAGCGGGTGCGATGAGTATCTACATCACGTAGTATATGTGTTTACAGATGCCATGTGGAATGCGGTTGTGGGAATGAGAATGTGGAAAAAGCGATTCAATTAGTAATTACAAACTATTGTTGCACACCTGATCTGTATATATAATAAGATACACTCGAAAAGAGAAAGACCTTAACATCAAGTGGAGGGAAGTAAGAGCTTAAAGAGTCACAGTTTTCAAATTTATGATGAAAATTAGATTTTTACAACTAAAACAAAAGGGCCATTTCAGAACAAGGTGCTAGTGATCAGCCTAGCGCACTCCCTGTTATATTGAACTAAAAATCACAAGAAAACATTTTTCGCGAATAATTGTATTTTTCTACGAGAAAATGCTTGCAAAATTATTGAGGATCTCTTAATTCTCCACTTAGCACCCTAGACATGGATTAATTATAGAAGCCTTGACGATTCAGGAAATGATTACATTATTTATGGAGATTTCCCTGATCAGGAAGAGAGCAAGGAAGCTATTTAATAGGGGGATTCTAGTGCAAAGAAAAGAATGCCGACTGCTGATATGGAGATTCTTCTAACTAGCAAAGCAATGTAGACACCTATCGCATAAGCCCGATATTTGTTCAGAAAGTAGCTTCTCGTTAGGCATCTAGATTCAAAAAAGTGGAAGAACTCTAACTAACATTCAAAACCTCTGCAATGTCGCCAGATGATTACAATATAATTTCACTCTCACTCACCCAACAAATTTTCACTTTTGAAAATGTTCAGTCAAAATATTTAGAATGTTCTCTTTTTTAATTATTATTACCTTGTATTGAATGATATTTGACGATTCTCGTTACTGCGTTACGATTTCGGTCGCCCATGTCGTTATGGCAACGAGAATGGCTTTTGTTGTACCACACCTCCTTAGGCGTCATTTGAGATAGCATGAGGGATGTTTTTGTATGACAAATGAAAACACGTACACATGTAAACATTACTAGTAAGTTTATTTTCATGGAATTGAACTTCATAAAACCAAAGAAGAAGACTACAAAATAAAATTGTATGTCTGGTAGAGTTACCGCATGTTTCATATAATTTTTATAATTTTGTCAAAAAAAAATACAATTTCTTTTCTTTTTGACATAATGACAACAGAAGTGCAGATAGATGCGCTTTAAAATAGCATAGATTGCCGCCTTTCCTTGTTTGTCATGCCTCTCGTCTCGTAACATGTCATAAGGCCCTTGTTTCGTACAAAACTTTTTATTATTTGCAAGTTAGGTTAGGTTAGGTAACTGGGTGCCCTTGTTGACAGGGTTGTCAAAAACAGTGGCAGTACTTATTACCAGTAGAAAGCAACTAGAAACTATCACGCTCACAGTAGGTGGGTATGAGATAGTTTCGAAACCAGCTATCAAGTATCTTGGCGTTATGATTGACTCAAGACTTACTTTTAAAAACCATATGCAGTACGTAAGCAACAAATCCTCACGTGTGCGTGCCGCCATTGCGCGGATTATGCCGAATATAGGACGGCCAAGATACAGCTGAAGGCTGCTCTTAGCTAAAGTAGTCACATCCGTAGTCCTATACGGATCATCAGTTTGGGCCGGAGCTATGAAAGTGACTTCATACAAAAGAAGAATCATAGCAGTAAACCGACTATGTGCACTAAGAGTGAGTAGCGCTTTTCGCACAACCTCGGACCACGCAGCCTGCGTTATAGCAGGAATGTTCCCAATTGATATATTGGCAGAAGAACTGCAGAAAAAGTTTTTAGAGTGCAGACTTGAGGGGCGACTAACTCAAGGGGAATCGGACACTATAGGAAGAAGCACAAGTTTGATAGAGTGGCAGCAACGCTGGAGCCTTTCTTCCAAGGGCCGATGGACTTACCGCCTTATCCCGACCTTAGAGACTTGGATAAACCGCAGACATGGTGAAGTTAACTTCTATTTAATACAACTGCTTACGGGACATGGTTGTTTCCGGTCATATCTATATCAGTATAGGAACGACGACTCCCCCGCTTGTCCATCGTGCAGTGATACTCCCGAAAACGTGGAGCATGTATTCTTTCACTGCTTACGTTTCCTTATACAAAGAGAAGCACCACAAACAGCCTTGGGAGAAACACCAACTCCGGAGAATTTCATCAATCACATGCTAGAATCTGAAAACAAGTGGAACGCAGTGAGCTCTTATGCCAAAGATGTATGCCAAGAGCTAAGGAGACTAGAGCGATAAAGAAAAGAGAGCGAAGAAAACGCAAGAAGCAACAGAGTGGAAGCCAGAGGGCTTCTTACGCAGACGCAAAGACAGGCGGACATACGCGCATACATGCGGCTACAATGGCACGCGAATGCGTAATCATCATTTTGAGCCAATTAGAATGCTGGAACGTGAGAGAAAAGAGTCAAAGGGACTAACATGAATCCAGATGACAACTATGTCAGATATAACGGAGATAACGATCGGAAGAGAATTGGATGGCAATATGTTCCTTCGTAACAACTCTACAAAAGAGCTGCGGAGAATAGAAAAGCTAAGAAGAGCAACTGAAGTAGCGGAAGAAGCTGACACAAGAATCATAGCATAAACTGCTAACCAGCCCCGCGAAGTAATACCTAACGGCAGTCCCGCGGTGAGAGTGGTTGAAGTGTGTAGGGTGTGTGTTTAGTACGTAGGCGTATTCCTGGCATCGATTACTCAGGTTTGCGAATCGTGCATGCTAGTAGCACTCGAGCTATTAGTATCTATTAAGATTACACATCCCTGGCGAAATCAAAAAAAGAAAGGGTTGTCAACAGCTCACTTAGACCAATGTGAGTCCATTATGCTCAATATTTAGAACCCTGGGAATCTAAAAGATACGATCTTCGACCGCTAGGCTAAACCACACAGATAAATATATATATCTCAGGAGTTTTCTTAGCTCAATGCTACCTAGCTTATCCAGCTCTGAAATGAAGTATCTGGCAAAGGCAAGGCTTCTTTTGTTGGCCAGAGCTGGACAGTCACACAGGCGATGATGAACGAATTCTATTTCCTCTACGTCCCTGCAGCTTCGTTATGAAGTAACCCTAGCCAAGCTGCGTGATTGCCTATCACACAGTGTCCTGTCATGACACCAACATCTATGCGGATATCCCTTCGACTAAGTTCTATAAGATTGATAGATCTCTTTTTGTCGTAGACTGGCCATAATGATTTGGCTGTAGCGCATGTATCTAATCGACACCAGCTCACTGAGATCATAAAAGGAAGTAGCTCCAAGATGGAGCAATCTTATTTTTAACAGGGCGGGACAAGTACAAAGAAAGTGGAGGATTGATTCTTCCTCCTCCTCGTCTCTGCAGCTTCTGTAAAAATCAACTGAAAAGAGACATAGCATTACCAGTGCATTCGAGCATTTGCTGATAGCATCCAGGTTGAGTAAATACTTACATGTAGCTAAGGGTAGTGCCTATTCTGGCAAGTTTGTTAGCCTAGCAATATTCTGGTATGTCTCTGTGATCAGGCACAAAGCATAGGTGAATGTTGAATTGTTCAGCCAATCTCTACGAAAGATGAGTGGCAATTTAGAGCGGCTTTAGAAGTACTATATCAGGGACTTAACTGCAGCTTGTCTGTATAACAATTGATAAGCAACCAGGTGTTTCCTTCTTCTGTGGATTAGTACTCCCCATTCCTTAAAACGGTACCCTGAGATTTCCTCAACATCCCCGCAAAATTTGCAGTCTCCGCGTTGCTCTACACCTGTAAGAATACTCAGATGGGGTTTGTTGATGTTTATGCAGACCTTACTTATTTTTCCGTTATAATTTCCGTGAAGCTGTCTGGCCTGTCTTATCTTAGGGAATTTCTCCCAAAGTTCGGTCTTTGCAATCTTCTTCCTTCCTTAGCTATTCCCATATCTTATGCGGTCCCAGGCCGCGGCTAGTTCACCTGCTTTATTTTGCTCCACTTCTACGTGACCTGTTACTCAGTAGAGAGTGACTTTGTTTTACTCATTCCGTCGGTTTATCTACGCATGCATTCCCATGATGTGTAGACACTTGATTTCATGAGAGCTCAACGTCTTGATGGCGGCCTATCTGTCCGAGAGCATGCCGATGTCTTGTCCGCGTTACTTTCTATCGAAATTAAATTGGACAAATCTGTCGATCGCGAAGACCTCTGCTTGGAAAATACTGGAGGATTTTCCTATAACTGCTGAATCCGTATTCACCTTCTTCAGCTCCTGTGGATATTCTGTATCCGTCCAGGTGCCACTTAATGGTGTTTTGTTTGAGTTGGTGCATCCTGCTTCATTCCCTTTTGCTGCTCAGCTTCGAGTTGAATTTTCCTTCAAAATAGTATCTCTTAACCATATCATCTCCGGACCATTCCAAAAGGGAGACTGATTTGAAATTATTTCTCGCTCTCTATGGTTTCTTTGGCAATACTTTCTAATCCTAAGTGTAAATCCCAATATGACCTCCAGTGCTGCTGAGAACAGGTTCTCATAGCCCCTGTTATGCAAGCGCAAGCTAACCTTTGTACTTTTTTAATGGTTTCGTGGTTCTTCTGATCCAAGCTACATTATAATGGGCCTGACCATTAAAGTGTACATCCATCTCAGTGTGACTGAGTTGCATCCCCAGGTTTTAGCCGAAATGTTTTTGCAGACTATTAGTGCTCGGGTTGCTTCTTCATGTTTCTTCCAGTTTTCTATCTAGTGTTATACCTAGATGCTTGATCTGTTGTCTATTCTGATCCCATTTAGTATTATTGGTTGCATGTGTTTTAACTGCCTTTTTCTGATGAAAGGTACCACTGTCGAGTTTATATTAAGTTAAGAACCATTCATAGTCCCCTCTGTATTACCTCACAGCGTGTCTCCTCACTTATCGTCTCACTTGAACGAGTATATGACAAGAACTAGTTAAAATAAGTTTCCTCTTCTGGTTCTCTTACGAGTACATCTCGAAAAAGAACTTAAAACAAGAAAATTTCGGAAATCTATATTTCACTCTGCACACAAATCCATATTTCCAATCCAAACATAATTTCTTCGATACACTTGAGCTATAAGAGTTTACGTGCGAGTATTTAGGGATTTTGTTTGGGTGATTTTTGTTTAGAAGTTTTGTATTTGGGGATTTTTATTCGCGGATTTTGATTTTGGGGATTTCGATTTGGGGATTTTCTGTTATACGATGCAATGTTAGCTCAGATGTAGGTAGGTAATGATAAACGTCAAATTCAGTATAAAACTGTGATTTCTTACATCTCAGCAAAAATTTTAATTCAGCATGTTTCGAAAAACGATTCTGAAAAACAAAAAAAAAAGAAGTGTGCTTGTTAAGATAGCAGAATATACCATTTAATACGGAGCTATTCAAAAGAAAATCGAGTGGAACAGTCTATTCCAGTAGGTAGCTAGTTGCCTTTCACGCAGAAGTAGATACATGACCATATCTTGTGTCCAAACCTCTAGTCATATCTCCCATAACACAATGATCCCTTTCGCTGGCCACTATCAATGTTAGAGGCATAAATAAAATTGCTCAGCAGGTGGAAAACAACAACAAATCACTCTCTAAACTAGGTTACGCGAATCCCTAACAATGTTTACAAACCTTCATTCTAGAGCTACGAGTAACTTCTCAAAGGCATGACAAGTCACGCACACCTTTCTCCCATACGAACACGCAATCCACCCATCGTTATCTGTATTTATATTCAGCACAGATTTCCTTTTAAAACACTAGAGTCTCTAACTTATTCACATTTGACCCAATTACCACCGGTACACCTATAAAAGAATCACTAGAAATTTGCAGACAAAACATGAAACGTTTCCCGGCACGTGAAATGGATACAGTAACTTCCTATGTTGGGAAAAGCTTTGGTATCCTGCGCATGTCACAAATCTCAGACAAGCACCCGCAAAAAAAAGGACATTTTATTTCCACGAATTATTGATAGCAAAGGACATGAAGCTTTAACACAAAAACCGAATGACTTAACTAACCTTTCCACAAGGAGAGCCACAACAACTAGGTGTATCCTTCTCCTCACGTACTCGGCCGGATGTTTTGCGTCGCTCTATTTTCGATTCCCTCCGCGAAACTGACAAAACACATAAATCGAACGAATCTTGTTTTCCTGGCAACGGTCCTGGCCGAAGTTCTGGTCTTTCTCGCTATTGCCGTGTGCATTTAGTTACAAAAAAGTCGTGTAAATCTGTGTAAAGTGTGTAGTTGCAGTCCTGTGTGCTGAAGAAACTCGAAATAATGCGACATGTATTTCCGCAAGAAAAAGGTAAAATTTAGATTTACTCCAGTGCAGTGTCCTAGTGCTCTAATGCGTGATTAGGGTGAAACGGGGTCATTAGGCAGCACACTTGACCTACGTCACCCTTAAAGTGTTGTGACGAGTAATGTGACACATGTGTTTGCAAAATTTACATTTCCAATCCGAACTCGTAAATTGGAACACGGTTCAGGTGGTGGTCCTACTACTCGTACTCCCCGTGGAAAATCGATTCTCCACTCAATCCGCAGTGCTGGAAAATTTCTGTGTTACTTTGGTTTTTTTTTTTCTCCCAACATCATTCGTCGTTTTGCTTTTACTAATGACTCCTCTCTTATCCACAGGTTAATCCAACGAAACCGCCAGATGGTGGCGGTGGTGGTAATGGTTGCGGCATTGGTACGGGAAAAAAGTACCTCGACGAGGTGGTAAACATCGACGAGGAACGACAACAAAGTTGCTCCACTGCGTTGTCCTCATCGTTGTGTGTAAACGATGAGGCAGAGAACAGTCCACGAAATCGCATTGAAGTTCGTCGAAGCAAATCGCGTGTACGAACGTATCTAAAGAAGTGCAAGGATCGATTGACAGGTCATCAGCCGCAGGATGAGCTCTGCACTGAGGATTGCTTCGATGAGGTAGAGAGTGTAACCAATAGCACCCCTCCTTCTATTGTTCCGTCTTCGGATACGTGTTTACTTGTAGATGAATCAAAATTAGAATCACCATCACAACCTGATGGAGATTCAAAAACTACTTCAGCGAGCGAGGAGAACGCAACTCGAGGGGATAATTGGGGCGACGATGTATTGTTGAATTTGTCGGCCGTAGTGCTTGAGGAGTTGGTAAGCAATCTTTTACAAGTCGTGTGAAGTTTGCCACATGTAATGTGTCTTACATTTTCTTAGGATTTGGAACTTGATGAATTGGTTGACAGCTATCTGGAAGATATTTATCCAGTTTACTATGAAAAAACGCGTTCGATATTGATAAGACAGGCTCATGATGTACTTGTTTGTGAATACCATGGATGTTTACGGACATTTGAGAAGGAGTTCTTAAATGAATTCGCAAAAATTGCAGAGAGTTTGAAGGAGAAGCATGCTGTTGGTGAGGTAAGTGGAAAAAAAGTGTTTTAAAGCTTCTTGGGTCTAGAAAACAGGAAACTTTGCCACCTTCTAAACTTTTTTTTAAGCCATGAACCGATTTAGGTGATCAAGAGTTGGTACAACTGAACTGAGAAAATTCTTCATATCCACATTATCTTTCCAAATAGATCCCGGAACAGGCCCAACGAGTTTTCTTTCCAACAACTGCATACCATTGCCCAATCTTTAATCCTTCGATAAGAAGGGTTCCTGAAGAGGGATTTGCAGAATAGGTCAATTGGTGGCCAGTTGAAAAAAGTGAAAATAGATCTTAACATAGACCTCATCTAGGGTCAATTGGGTCTAGTAGGTCTTCTGCTATCGCGAATAGATCCATTGAACCCATGGCGGCTCGTGCCGCATGGACTCGAAAGTTCACATTACGAAGAAGAAAAAAACATTTTCGGAATATACGCATTGAACAGAGATTTCCGTCAAGTTCAAGGTAAAGCCGGTGACATTTTGGACGATTTCGAACAATTCTCAAAAAATATTAAAAATTCGGATCGTAATAAGCTGCACCGTTTTCTAGATATTCGCACTCAAAAAAGATTTTCAATGACTGCAGGATAACGTCCAAAATGTTGTACGCGTTCCTACAATTTTTGAAAATTTTGAAACTTTCGGCCAGCATCTTTCAAATCCGTTTAAAACCTATTTCTATCGTTATAATATTTTTCGTATGACGTACCATTTTCGAAACATTCGCACTCGAAAACGATTTCCAATTACTTTAGGCAAAAGTCAGACATTTTGAAAGGTTGGCCAGCAACACTTTTCGAAAACTTGCAGAGAACTTTGAAGCCTATAATTCCTATCGTTATAATATTTTTGATACTGGGAAAATCAAATGGTACAAGCTGGACAAAGGAAAGGCGAAGCTTTTACTACCGGCATGACAAATTACCCCTTTACCATCATCGATGAGGTCGGTGATGAGGAGTGCAGAGCACAAAATATGTATGATTCCCTACAGCGATCTTATTTGGAGAGAGCCAAATTACTACTTGAAACGTCAAAAGGCCCCTGCCTACACGCCAAAGGAACATGGTGGTGGACAGATGAAGCTAAAGTAGTGATACGGGAAAAGAAAACGGCTTTCAAGGCTTGGTCAAAGTGCTCTTCTACTAATAGAGATGAAAAAGCTAGCCTTGAAGTGATATATAGATGTTGCAAAGGTCTCGCGAAGTAGAAGTGCGCCCAATTTCAAGCAAAAAAGTATGGAAGGCCTCTATCGGGAGTTGGAGGAAATATCGTCTTCGCCTTCTGATAGGAACCAGGCTACCCAGGAGCTTCGGCAAAACATCTTGAATAAGGGACCAACTATCTTCAAAATAGCCACCCAGAGAAGAAGAAATGCTCAGGAGATTCGTTCCCCAAAGTTCATTAACAATGCTCAAGGCCAGCTTCTTGTGGATGACGACAAAATTCTCCACAGATGGCGATAGTATTGTGAAAGACTTCTGAACGAACAGTTTCCCCGGGTATAGTTTCCAAGAGACGCTCCTAACTATGACATATCCGACATTACTGTCGAAGAAGTTAGGAATGTGGTCAAATACTCCAAAAAAAGAAAAGCGGTTGAGCCAGACGCGATACCCTCTGAGTTCTGGAAAAAGATGGGTGATATCGGGTCCAGACAGCTCATGATTCTTATCTCCAAACTTATGAGCAGTGATCCAATGCCTAATCAGTGGAGGGAAAGTTAGCTTCTTCCTTTACACAAAGGAAAGGGCGATACGCGAAACTGCGATAACTACCGTTCTGCCCAGCTGATGTCATATACCATGAAGATCGTTGAGCGTGTATTAGATGGCCTACTGCGGAAAATAATACGGCTATCTGATGATCAGTGCGGGTTTGTCTCGGGTAAATCAACGACAGATGCAATCCAAAGTATGGGGATCATAATAGGAAAACATCGTGATTCCTCAAAGGACTTGCATATGGTGTTGGTTGATTCTGAAAAAGCCTTTGATAGACAACCACGAGATCTCTTATGGGTGGCGCTAAGACAACGAGGAGTTCCAGAAACCTACGTGCGCATGATCATTGACATGTATGATGGAGCAAGGACACGAGTAAGATATCCCGCACGAGCCAACGAAGAGTTCCCAATCAAAGTCGGTGTACAGCAGGGCAGCTTCCTCAGTCCTTTGCTATTTATTGCAGTCCTTGATTAATCTGCTCGAAGGAAAAGTGACGGACCCCAAAGTACATCAGTTATTCTTTGCTGACGATGGAGCTATCATAAATGAAGATCAAACGTCCCTGCAACGATCACTTGATGTATGGAGAGAAATGGGTACCATATTAGTTCAAAAAACCATTTGCGGGATATTCGTACTCGAAATTTTATTTTTTTTTCTTGACTTAACTTCCTTGTAAACTCTTACATTTTGGAAGATAGCGTGCATTCAATTTTGAAATTTTTTGAAAAATCATAGAATTTCAGAGCCTAAGATGTCAACCATAATATTTTTTTCGTAGGACCCTCGGTTTCCTATATATTCAGTGTTAGGTACATATTTTAAATGTCAACTCACTAAGTGTTGTGAACTTCTTATCACAAGCAAAACAATTTATATATCGAAACTTAAAAAAACGCGGTAATTTTCCATTGCTCAAGCGAATTACGATGTGGGAATTATGCTTTGAGCACATATTTTTTGTGCACAAATTCCTTTTCATATTAAAACAAAGTAGCTATGCTCCAACATTGTCGAAAGTTACGAATATATTAATCTAGACACATTCGCCCGTCTGTGGAACCTATTATTGGGCCTTAGGTTTTATTCTTTTTTTAGAACAAGGAGCAGTACTTACAACTATACTCGTACACATTGTTGAAATCCGTCAACGAATACACTCACTGTACTAGAAGGGAAAAACTTGTACGCTGAACCTGTTAGGAAACAATTTTTTGAAACAGTTCGCTTAAAAGTGTATAAGTGAAATAATGAATGAACCTTTTCACAATTTTTTAATGGGATAAGCGTCATTCTAAAGTTTTTGAATATTCACGTCTCACAAAATCGCTCACAAATTAAGTTTGACCTACGAGATGTATGTAAAAGATGCACACTTGCATCTATGATATTTCTTGGAATATCAGTATTTATCTATTGAACTGGATGGGTTTAACATCAGAAAATTATTACAGATCTCAAATCCTCAAATCATCTGTATGCTGCTCTTGTTCACATGAATTCGGTACCATCGTGATAGCCATATTGAAGTTTAAGACGTATGTACTCGTATAGGCATAAACCAGAGTGGAAGATACATTAGTTTCTACTGGTACGAGTACAATGTATCTGACAACGTTTCATCTGTATTTGTTTGCATTAGTGACAGGTTATGGATCAAGTTCAAGAAATCTTTCGATTAGAACCATAATGCGGAATGTATGTACGAGTATCTAAAGCAACTAGCGTACAAAGTTAAAAAAAAAACTTCCGAAACCTACTCCTACCTCTCTGGAAGGCACAAAAAATCAAAGCTGCATGTACAAGTATATACCTCAAGGCCTCGATAACCTCTTGTATTAAGCAAATTATAGCCTGTCACACAGATGATCTTCGAGTCGGAGACTCACTAAAAACCATTACAAACAGAAATCCGTAATTTATCGAATAAAACATTGTAATCACTCAATAAAATCTCTGTGTTTACGTTTATTAAAGATGCACTGCTGTTCGCCTCGATATTCATTGCGTGCCTCTCATTCGTAATTCATGGTGTTGCGTCCTTTTGGAACATAAATTTGTACTTTTGTGTGACTCCTTAATTATTGTTTAAAAGATTTTTTAAGTGAAATCCATTACGTAAATGCGAGTATGCAAGGATCGGATCATCTCACCTGCTATGTTACTCGTTACATAATCGTGATAAATCTGCGTTTGATTTCGGCGCGGGAGATCTAGTGGAGGAAACACGAGATGAACTGTCGTAATGGGGGCTTTTGTCGGCATCACACACTGTAAACGCATTGATTTGGTGATACGTGTGTCCCGCCCTAATATCTATCGAGATGTCAGTCAATGTCTGTGGGGTTTTCATCGAAATGCAGTTGACTCCCACATGGATAGATGTATGCTTTGAATCAAAATGCACTGCGTTAGGAGCAGAGTTGAGGGAGTTTTTTTTTTTTTTTTTTTTTAATCGTTAGCTCGAGATTAGTGCTGAAGCTTTAGCTGTAGCTGGAGCCTTATTTTGTAATGAGATTAGGAGAGAAGAGTGAACAAATAAATACGAATACATGCGAGTGGTATTCAAGTTGACAGTTGGTGCAACAATTGATATCTGGAAATGAAAATGTGTTTGTCAATCGGTTAGATAATATTTTGTTATGTGAACAGTTGCAGTTTAAAGCTTAGGCCTTATATATCCGTTGAGTATCTTTTTCTTTAAGTGGTTGTCAAAACATTTAGATTCCGCAATACTAATTTGGTCAAATGCTTTTAGATTTACTTAGTAGAAAGAAGACTACTTCATAACAGGAATGTAATACTTTTTGGGTGGTATAATACCCACCTACGTACTCGTATGTATTTCAAGCTTAAAAGTAGTTTTCTACATGACAATGTGTGGTCGGCGTAAGTTATGATACGTAGTGCTTTCTGGCAAATGTTGAAATCCAGAAGACACATATCGTCCGTGCTTTAGGTTAGGTTAGGTTAAAGTGGCTGACAGCTATTAACGCCAACACACATAGACCAGTGATAGGTCCGTTGTGATATCACATGGATCATGGGGAATTTCTCCTGCCTACTTAATCAAACCATTTGGAGCTTCTACTACCTATATTTGCTCCTAAGTGAAGTTTCGTTTTATGGGAGAGAGCTGGACATGTACAAAAGAAGTGGAGAATAGTTTCCTCCTCTTCATCGCCCAAGCAGCTTCTACAGAAATCATTAAGGTAAACGCCTATTAGACAATACCAGTAATGACATGGCGCTGTTATGCAGTCTGTTGAGAGAAATCAGAATCTTATAGCGTTTCAGGTCCAGCTTAAGCCAAATCTGTTTTGTCGCTAGACACGTTACAACACACCTCCACCTAAGATTCCTTATTTTCATGGCATCAAACTTTAATTTGAGTTTACATGTCGGTACACCCAAGGCACCACAGTCCGGAAGGATGAGTATGGTAGTTCCATATCTGGCGAGTTCATCAGCCTTATATCCCTATTCCCTGGAACCCAGCAAAGGTGAATATGAAACTGCTTTGCCATCTCTATGAGAGACGATCCGCAATCTAAGGCTGTTATTGAGTTTCCAAGTCCGTACTTTCATCTTTCTCTTCATATTCCGTCAAAAATTCCTCTCCAAGGGTACTAAAGCACTATCGCCATGAGGATTTCACGCAGCGTTTTAATAGTTCTTCTCGACGGAGCTTTGCCACTCAATTGCCTTCTGAACTATTGGCTAGACAATCAGTCATTGATCTCTGCATTGATTATGTTGGCAGTTTTAGCAAGCGGAGCCTTGACTATTTCACGAATAGCTCAATCATTTAATCACTTGTGCTTAAGTGTCTGAATCATTTCTGGATTGTCAGCTGTCCACCGGCGTCAAATCGAAGCTCCGCAGAGACCAGGCAACATCACCAAAACGGCTGATTATATAATTATTGAACTTAGTGCGCAAAAGATTGATTGTAGGACGGATTGTTACTGGTACCAGAGATCGTCTAAGTTCAATTCTTCAGTTTTTGGCTACAAATGGCTTGTTATAATGCCTCTGTAAAGCACTCCGTTGACCGTAACGTTGTTGCCATCCAGCAATGCCGCCATTCCACTTTCTATTCCAGTAATATTCTCGGCTAAGCGCACAGGACGAACACGAGAATAACTTGTGTTATCATTTAGCATGCAAATCTCATTACTTTTATTCACAAATCTGCGTACAGCTGGCACAGATTGACCGAAATTTATTTTCAAAATTCACAAAAGAAACCAGTAGACGGCCCACCCGTTATTATTGAAATTCTTGGAGAAGTCCTTTCAGACCTTACCGGTGCTAGAATTTTTCACAGATCAGTGAGTCGATCAGTTTAGCAGGGATACTATAACCAAACTTTAACCCTATTCATTTTTTTATATGTGAGCTTTTAATCTATTGCTCTAATGCCCTTTCTAGGATTTGGGCGTTAGATACAAATTGCATTAAATGTCTGGATAAGAGCCTACATAGAGCCCATACCTCCATAAGATTTAGGACCTTCCTCCTAATTTCCCTTCTACTTGCGCTGCTTTTAAATCTTATAAGGGTAGATAGCTTCAAATTATTATATAAAATAAATAAAAATGTTGAGACGATATGCCGAGATCGAACTGAATTATAATATAAAGCTTGAATATAGCTGCTTGTTTTTCTTCTGGTATCATCTACATTGATCTGTGAGTTGGAGATGTAAATCTAAAGTGTTTCAAACCGATTCGATGTACGTATAAATATGTATACTCATGACTGTCAGTCATGGTGTATAGCGTTATAGGCTATTAATATGCGTAATGTCATCAAGTCGTTTATGACAAAATTATCGAAGCACTGTTCTAGGCGAAAATTGCATTTGCTGTTATCTATCCGTAGCCGTTGATATCTATGACATATGAACAAGTACTATTGGGCCAATCCGTATCTAATACATGCGCACACAAATTTTATATACCGAATTCGCTAATGCCCACAGAATTTTGTGACAGAGGATACAAGATTATCAATTTTACATAAGCGTAGATATCTTTTGTAAAAACTTCACTTGACAACTCGTAGCTGTTATGGCTGTTTTAGAGGTTTTATGAGTACAAACTGAATAAATTGAAAGCTGTAATAATGTTAGTCTAACTCTCCATAGAAACCAATATTAATTTCAAATGTACCACAAACGGTTCATAAAAGGTTGTCTTGGGTGAAGGGTAACGCAGCAATGAAAAGTCCTTAATTTTGTTTATCAATTTTCCCTGGATCCATTTTGATACAATCGCCTCCCAGCAGATTACCCAAATTTAAAATACCCTCAGCTAAATTTCGACTTATTTCCGTCGAAAAAGGCGATCTATTCGTTACTACGTTAGAAACCTTGGATGTGGTACCCAAAAGACACGAAATATCATTCATTGAGTTCTACTAGTTTAGGCTGGCTTTCGGTTGTGGCACGGAACTCCGAAGACGTATTCTCCGTGGGATGATTCAATGTATCCAAATGTGGCCGGAGAACATACCTCATAACCTAAATATACTGACAGGATCCCATTTTTTCTTCAACAAAATAAATTGGCTCCGGGACTTCGACTATTATACAACTCTTGTGCTTGACCATCCTAACTACATCGCCGTTCAAATATCTCTTGTTGGTACGAATTCGACAGTCTGCCAAATTGCTTCCAGGTGGCGCCACTCATCCCTAAAGATGACGACCTAAGGGAATATCGTTTTTATGATGATGAAGTGAAGATGAGTGAACTAATGAATTGAATCCAAAAAATAGCAAAATACGGAGATAATTCAATGGTCACACACTGTAAGACTTAACAATTATGTATGCCAGCTTCTATACACTCTTGATACCGCGGTCATACCAAATTAATACCTAGGTACTGATCATAATTACTGCAAAAACCGCTAATGACAGTGTCAGTGCTGATAGTTGCAATTTCGTACTTCACACAAATTTGTTCTCTAAATAATTTACTACCACAAGATCAGTCAAGCTTGCAATTCTCTCAAACAATTCAGAACACAACACAACCAAAAAAGAGACTCGTCGCTTTTAAAACTAACAAAAAACTGGTTCTCTTTATAGCCCACTTATCATATTCAGCTGAGTTAATTCTATCTAAGAGAATGAGCTACTTTTGTATCTTTTTATCTAAACCAGTTTCGTTTGGTGTTTAATTTAAATGTTCCATGTTAATGAATAAATTTGGTTTAAAAAGGTTAATTGGCCAACTAAAAACAAATAAAAACAAATCGAAACTCTTAAAAATTTAAGTAGAAAGGTATACTCAGCAAATTTTGCTGATGGAACTATCATCTCAACAAATCCCATATGATTCATACTCCAACTTCATGCAACATGTTCGAAAGGGGAAATTTCCCACTGCACTTGCACACGATTTATCCCAAACAAATCGAACAAATCCACCACGAAATGCAACCACACAACCATGCGTTGGAGTTCCCCTTCGTTTGCCACTGAAATTCATTTCACCACAAGTGCTTGGCCACCACATGGTTTGGGTTTTCTGTTTCATTGAACAGAGAAATTGGTGGCAAACGTTTTCGAGGTGTACTGAGTGCACAGTCTGCTCGAGTGTATTGGTGTCTTCGACCAAATCAAGCAGAAACTCCAGTTCCAATTGGATGGACCACAGTTGTTCGACTTATTCGAATGTTAGCTACCAACGGTCGTGGACGCGTTTCTAATTTACTCCTTTTTTTTTATTATTCTGGTACTGAATTTTGGTTCAGTGAAATAGTGAAACTCCTTTGCCTTATGAACGGTGCCTTACTTTATACAATTTTCTACATATCCATAGATACGTGTCTAATATGTTTCTTAAAAGAAAATTCTCTTGTTGTGTAAACAAATTTTAAGGAATAATTTAAGTGGAAATTAAAACAAAATTCACTTTTCTAAAAAAAAAAAGTGAAAATTTTTCCATGTGAATCGAATTTTTGAGTGCTTTTTGATGATGCACTTACTAGTGGGTGTTAATTTCTATACTAAAATGTAAAAGTGGAAGGTCAATAGCAGATTATTAAAGTGGAACATAAAATTTAATGAAACTGTATCAAAAGTGAAGTGCTAAGTGTATCTATTCCTAAAGAATTACCATTTTGTTAACTTTTTCTAAGAAAATATTTTAAAAGAAGGATTTACCTATCTACTCGTACTCATTGGATTAATTTGTTCCTGATTATCAACAGGAAGAATTTTTAGGTAAGGATACTACAAAAATTCCTTTCAATATAAAATAATTCACCAGTAATTTTCATTGAAATCATTGAACTTCTTCAGGGCTAAACTTGTTGAATGAACTTGAATCATTTTACCAAGTTTGTGACCAGTTAACGGCCAATTTACTGACCACACTACTGTCACGATTTATATTGTTTGCGCTCGCGCAATGACAATTTACCACTTTGCCGTTGTTTCGATGACCATGACACGGTGATTGAAAGTAAAAACGTTTAATGGGAAGTTTTTTTTTTTTTTTTAAGATAAAAAAAAAGATGTGCGTTATAGGGAGCGTGGGCGTTTAATTATTTAAATTGACCCAAGCTTTTAAGGTGTCCCGAGCAATTAATGGAAATAGTGAGAGGAAGGTCTTCGTGGTTAATATCAATCAATAGTTGGTCTTTGCGAAATTTTTAATGATATTCCAATCACTCATGACATCTGTTGAAAAATTTGAAGTACAAAACTAATAGTAAGGTTGATGTCTTCGCTGTCAGTATGCACATAGGCCTATATGAGGGCCCTTACGCATTGTCGTTTGAAATTTACAGACTTTAAGTGTTTTTCTTTTCTTTTTTTTTCACTAAAAATTGTTTCGCAAATAATAAAAATTTTCTAAAGCCCACTTGCGCCAAACTAGCGGATAAAGAAATAAAATGATAAATAGTCATCCAGGAACAGGCGGATAAATATTTATTATTGACATTGACCCATTTCAAATATATCCTTGGATGGGTATCCTTACAAAATCTTAATTTTCATTGTAATTCAAATATTTTGACGTCGCGGCTGCAAAGTATGTATTTATTTTGAGTTTATTTGGCATTTAACAGCATGTCTCTGACCTCTGGGGGCTGGATAAATATTTGATCATACTGAAACTAGAAAATTTTAGACTGAATAGAATACTTTTTATCTATAAATAAATAGGCTATTAGCGTTGTTAAATTATCGAGGCCGTCTTATATCAGTCTAGAACAAATTATAAATTTTACAATAAATATACGAGTAAATTGAGGAGAACTGTTCTGGATGATTCCTAAGGATACATACTTACGACTGTAGGCTGTAATGTTGATTTTTTGTTTTTATAAAAAGAACCAAATCCCGAAGCATTCAAGACTCAATTTGGTCCATTATACTGCCAGGCAGAAACCCTTTTTTTATGTACCTACTGGTTGGAAAAATCACTGTTCCCCGCTGGAACTCGAACCTGGAAGGTTTAGTACCTTCGGGCACGTCTAACTCGGAAAAGTTAAAAAAAAAATCATTTATAGCCCGTGTATCTAAAATTTAGCCCTTTTTTAGAGATCCACCGCGGAACCCTATTGCTGTCGCTAGTACGTCCGTCCGCCTTTCTAGCTCCTGAACTATAAAAGCTACATGCACGGTTTTCACACTAGTCATGCAGAACAATGCTAGCGCTATTTTTGAAAAATTATAAAATCGTTACATTTGAGGTGGCTCAAATGGCACCAAAAGTTGTAATTGATAATTTTAAATTTGAGCTCACATTGGAGGAATGTCTGGGAAAAATTAGTGTTTCCCTCTCGCATTCCCAGAGTAAGTGGCCAAAAGAAAAATCCGTGATAGTAAAGAATTTTCGAATCTAGAACGACAAATAGGTCTGAGTTTTTTATTCTTATTATTTTGTCAGATCATATTTTTTATGTAAGTACGGATTGTTTGTTTCATATCTCTTCTCTGGAAGTTTTGAAAGAGCACTCGAAAAAAATGTCTATCTCGAGAATTTTCAAGAAAGTGCTCTAACCATATAAATAAATTTCACCTAAATCGGTTCAATAATTTAGAAGTTATACAAGAAAATGACTGAGAGAACGCCCTGCCTACTTTTCGTATTGAATAATAGGTACAACCCTCTATGTGCTAACGTAGTGGCGTTTGGTGATTTCTTTTTTTAATTTCTGGACTTTTCGTCTATGTTCCCTGTCAAATGTTTAAAATAAAAATTTCACATTGTGTCCATTCATTTCATGCATGCTATAAAAATCATCAGTTCTAGATTGTAATTAGTCAAGGAATCTAGCCCGCAAAATTGCCATCTAAACCCATTTTTTCTGCTGATTCAAGTCCGAATTTAGAGACATGAAAACACACTAAACACTATGTACGCTAGGTTTTGTCAAGTGGGATACCGCAGCAAAATACACTACTCATAATCCCGGAAAAACAATCACGGAACCCCGGGAAAAATATCAAAGATTGTTTTTTGCTGTGAAAAAGGTTGCTTCTGAGCTAAGGAGCCTGTTCTTATTATATATGCCTTTTTCTGTCAAAAATACATATATTCGAGTGTGAGAGCCTTTTTTTGGCTCTCAATACTTGTACCTTCCCCCTCTCTTCATTTGGCTGTCAACGAAACACACGTAATCGAAACACGCCCTCTTTTGTTGCCTTCAGTGTTCCTATTTATTTTTTCTACAACTTTCCTTGGCTTATGCTGATTATGTGTTTCTAAAATTTTAATGAAAATTTGATTAGCGATCTCCCTTCATTTTCGAATTTAGATTTTGTTCTTAATAGTTGGTAGATATTTAGTTGTGTTTAGGTTTTTAGCTCCTTTTTTTAAGATTTCGACAAAGGTATGTCCCCAATTTTTGGTACAAACAGCAAACAGCCTAAAAATGTACACCCAGTATTTTTCCCATATTTCTAACCGTTTCCAAAATATTGAGATTTCTAAATTTAAAAACACACTCACCCTTTATAATAAAGTCGCACTTCTGCTTGACTCTGTCCACAATATCGAATATGTAGCTACAAAAGTGGAAGTTAATGAGAAATAATTCCGTCTCCTAGTCATCATTTTTCAAACAATCTTATAACATGTCTGCGAAACAAATTCGTTTCATAAAATGACAATAAAAGTGATCAATGTTGTTAATAACTTGATATTCGAAATAAAGCTGAGAAAGCAAAAATATGCTCTTCGATTCTATATCCAAATGTTATGGAAATAAAATTGATTTTAACTTATTACTATCTACCTTACTGTTTGCGCACAGTCCTTGCTAAACACATTCCATGTCTGATGTACATTTGATTATGATTTAGATGTTGTGTTTTACACTGAAACCACCAGTTTAAATGTAGGGTAATTGGCTTTAAATAATTGAAGTACTTTTTTGTATTTAGCTACATATTAGGGTCAGGGTTGCCAAATTAGCCCGTTTCGTACTAGATTTATCCCTATTTCAATTTAGCTCCTAAAAATCTTTTAAAATATTCTCAGCCCTAATCCAGCCCTCAACGATGAAGTTTTATATACTTGTATCAACTTTAAGGAATTTATTATATTAAACGGAATATTAATTTTATCGCTTATTTTTTGTTATTTAATTTTATAACAATATTTTGTATTTGCATTCTTAAACAAAGTTGTATACAAAAATGTTTGTTATTCGATTTTAAAGTTGTCACTTCAAATATACTTTTGTTCGACGCCCAGTTGAAGAACTAGTTCATGAATTTTATCGTTGATTTGTCGACAACTGAACGAATGTTGATCAAACTCTGTTTGTTAGACTAATTCTAGCATTAGGTGGTCGGATTTAAAAATTGGTAGGATTTAAAAATCATAAAAATCATCGGTTGAAGTTGGAGTAAGATATGCGGGTGCATAGATACATATGTACATACTCGTACATATCTCATATGTATTTCAAAAGTCTGCAAATGCTGTCTTTTCACACTGATGACAGATTTTGATATAATTGTCTTGATTGGTTTGGCGTGGCATGTAACTAGCTGGTTTCTTTTCACAACTAACAAAGTCAGATGGATTGGGGTTAATACGATTTGTATTACCAACAAAATCTACTTTATTGCACTTCTGGTTCCTAAGTTTGTTAAGTTTAGGGGAATGGAATAGCTCATGATTTCAAAATTTAGTACAAAGAAGCATGATGATGGCACACACTTGACAGATATATATATATTTTTTTTTTTTTGCTTTGTCGTTATTTGAAAAATAATAGGAAGCCATTGTTCTTGTTAATTCAGGAGAGTTTTATTGAATTAAAGATTTTTTTTTTTACTGTTTATCATACTTTTAAGCTCTTTTAGTCGATTTTTTTTTGCACCGTGTTGGCTTTCAAAATATTGTATGAGTATGATTGAAAGTATGAAAATAAGTTACATAATTTTTTTTGGATCGGTTAATGTAGTTTGAAGCAAAGTTTAATTTGAAAAAAAAAAGAATCGTAGAAGTTATATCTCTTGCAACTGAAGTGCACCTCCATTTTTATCAAAGATTGATTCATTTTCTCGAGAAATGTAAAGCGAAATATTAAATTCCAAGAAAATCAAGTTTTTCAAATTTGTAGGACTCAGCCAGGCTGTGATCGCTGTGTCGCAACCGACACCGACCGCTGTTTTAAATTGTTTTATACTTTATACTTATTCCAGATCGAACTATGAGCCTATTTTGCTTATTTGATAAATGTTGTTCCCTATGAGCATGAATCAACTATTTATTTGTAAGGCGTTTGTAGTTTAAATTTTAAATGCAAATTGTGACGTTAAAAATATTATTGGCATCACTGATTCGTGTATTTGGTATAACGTGGCATAAAAGTCCTCACTCGGTTTCCTAAGGCATTAACTTTGTTTGTAAATGAAAAGAATTGGTTTTGTTTGTTGATTATGTTTACTTAGACGTTTAAATTAAATTGATTTCTGAAGATCATATCGGGCAAGTGGCCGCCGCCAGGGCTAATGAACATTCGGGCTCGTTCCACAGCATTTTCCATGACTTTTCTCAAAATTTTGGCGATCAATTTTCCACTTCTTATCGGGCCGCCAAGGACTGTGGCTTTTTCATATAGATCCATGACTTCAGAAAAAAAACCGCAGAGAAAGAAGTCCGGAACGTTCAAATTGAGCGATCTTGCGGGCCAGTGCAAATCGCCAAAACGAGAGATTAAGTGACCGAGAGGAAAGAGGCAGGATTGGCTATAATTTACACGCTATTGCATGTTTGTAGGCTATAGCAGATGCATTTTATGCTAGTCTTATTAAGTCTTTCACCAAAATGCGCTGTAGATGCACAATTGCGTGACCCGTCGTCTGGTTGATGTTTGAGGGTCTTCTTGGATATCTGCCGAACGGCTGCTCTGGGGCCGGCCACGTCTGCTGCTGTCCCGTGTTGACCTAGTCTCCTCGAGGCCAGCGGGTAAACGCTGCAGTATTTGCCCAGTTAGAACCACATGACCAGGTAATAGACGACGAAATTCACGTTGAGCAAAAACCACCGACCGATTATTTGTCAAAAACATTGACACAATTATTCCGCATTCTTGAAGATTATAGCAATCTATGGTTTGTCTATATGTATTCTCCTTCTGTTTACTTCACAAATGTCAAAGTCACGATGACATGAGACGCCATTTGCAAAGAAATGGGAGCATCTTCTGATTCTGGGTAATGACTTCTGCGTCACCTTGTATTATGAAATAAACAATGCGTGATGAATGAAGCAACAGAAACGTTGCAATAAAAGAAGGTTCGGTTTTAGAAATATTATAAAAGTTTGTATGTAAACGATTTGAAATCATCTTCCAGAATATGCTACTAGAATAATAACGGGCTAGATACAAGCAAATCCAGCACCGCTTTTATCCATTCTTAAATTTGCTCAAACATGATTTGTAATCACATTTTCCATTCACTTGGCCCATACGTACATATCGCTGGAAAACATTACAAAAAGTTCCATGAAGTAAGTAAAGGAAGAAGGCTATTAGGGAGTGGCAATGATCATGGAAAAACACAAACTATTAAAAATCACAATGTAAATTCACAAGTCATTATTCATGATTACAATTCATCATCAATTCAATTAACTTGAATCGAAGTTCCATTAGATGACCTCTAATACAATGTAAATAATGAATTTGTTTAGATGATCTAGATCTTCACACCATTTTTCTTTTTTCTTTTTTTTTTGCAATGAAAAGTACTTACAAACCTTGGATTGATTTTTCGTTCATACAATGCCAAATGGAGTACAATTATTGTGCTACCTGCTACGAATAAAATTTCGAAATTTTGCAAGGTACATAATGTATTCACATGAAGAATAATAGGAACTTCGATACGGATTAGCTTCAAGATTAGTCAAACAATGAACATAATTATGAATGTTATGAGAATCATTTCGTTAAGTTCCATAACAAACGATTTAGCATGTAGTAGCATTGTTGGCCCAGAAATGGAAATTAGATAAAAAATAATGGCTCCCTAGTGTCTAAATAGGTTAAGTCACATAATTTCACTTTTCATTGTATCTATTGTCAAATGGTGTATTGTTTCGAATTATTTTTGTATGAATTATGAGATTTTAGCAAAGACTGACTAAACTATTCAATTTAGGCTAATTCATTTATTTCATTAAACTAATTTAGTATCTGTGATTGATGAAGTAATAATGTCAAGAGGCCTTTCCTCTGGTGTTCAATAACTTTGAAGTGACGCCTAATTAGCTATTTTCATTTTATAGTGATTTAATCTAAAATTTAGTAATATTGCTTATCACTTTGTCAGTACTAGTTAATATAAAAGCCAATATTTGTATACAAAGTGGTGGCTGACCCATCCAGACTGTTTCTTCGAAATCTCAAAACTTGGACACTAGAACTTTGATGGTTACATTTAGGCCGACTCGAACTCTAAAGAGTAAGCCACCGAGCCATTACCTGCGCCTAACTTAACAATAGTTTATCCTATTTGAACGTGACTTAAATTGTTTCTTAGCAGATTAATCCATGATCATTTCAAGCTGATAATAATAATTCAATCAGCGATACCATCGAAAACAGCAAAGTATCCAGTGCTGCCACTAATAAATTTGTTTCAGTAGCAAACTGTAGTAGCACGACCTGGTAACGTTCCTTTATACACACTCAATTCGATTTATATGCACCTCTTGGCATGGGGACCAAACTATAGAGGCACATTCTAATGCAGATCGGACTAGGAACAGTATACTGAGTTACTGTAGTGTCTGCGAAAGAACAAGAATTCTACTTCAAAAATGTTAGTAAAAAGTTCGCTTTAGATATACGTGTGAAAGGGGTTATGAATACCATTATACTAATTTTAGGATACGGACGTTTTTTTTTTTAGGAAAGGGGGAAGAGGCAGAGAGACAGACAGATTGGTGTAGTTTGTTGAAACTCAGCTGGTATTAAGTTTCAGTGAACTCCAAGGGTGGCTGTCCAGATAACTGGGAAGTATTTTTTTTGTTTCGCTGTTATTGTCGTTGCTTATGATTCACAGTATTTTTTTCCGTCCTCCTGATATCATCACGATCAATTTGCAATTTAGCCATATGACCACCCTACTGCCAGTGTTATGCCTTCGCAGTAGAGTTGACATAAGCTTTTCCAATTGATCGACTTTTTTATTTTATTTCTTCCGAAATAAATAGATGATTATTGACATCAGGATTCGAACCGTGAACCTGCAGCATGACAAGCGATGATGTTACCACTATATCACAGCCACCCTTATGATAATATCGAAATGCGAACTGAAGGTAAACTTGCTGTCAAGCATTACACCGAGATCAGAGATTCCATTAATTCTTTCCAAGACGCCTTGAAGCTGTGAAAAACTTACACTTACAAAAGTTTAGAGTTTTTGAAATACTGTTGAAAATTTACGCAATCACTTATTGAATTAATTTTTGAGAATAGTTTTCAATAATCAGAATTAGATGCGTTGATGAATGAAGCGTTTTCTTTTGTAAATAAGACGAAAAGTTAAGGATCTAGATATCTTCCTTGAGGTAAACCAATGAGCGCGTTTATAGGTAAAGATGTTGTTGTTCTTTTAGCTAAGTAAGAAGAGAACCATTCATTGAATGAATTCTCAGTCTATTCAATTCATACACCAACGCTTTTGAGAAATTAGCATATCGTGGTGACGGACCTTTCACTTACGAAGTCGTGCTGAAAATCAGTGATACCGTATTTAACATATCCTTCAGCAGTTTTTCCAAAGGCTTGAAGTTTCAGAAATGTGTCTATAATTTTTTACCATATATCTGGAACCAGATTTATAAATTGGTCTACTCCAAGCATCACGAAACACGCCTGTGGCAAGAAATAAATTAAATAATTTTAAAAGTGAGTAAGGAAAGGCAAGAATTATGGGAGGAATGCCATCGAATCCAGAACTGGATTTAGTGTTAAGAGATTTGAGGTCACTAAAAACATTTGCTTTTGTTAAATAAAGAGGTCCTATGTCAGCAATCGCATCAACTTCGCAATAAAGGTCAGTACTTGGAGCATTATTAGGTTCAACATAAACTGATTTGATTAGGGGTATAGTCAGCTCCAAATGCGGTCAAATTGCTCTCATCAAGCAGAATTGTTATCGTTTTATACATATCCCTTACATACTTACTCACATCTACTCGTATAGTTCAAGTACATATTGGAAACAAATATATCAAACTGGAAAAAGTCTAAAACGTTTAGTAGTAAATTTGCTAGAAAGTCGCAACACTGGATGCAACATTGGATGGGTTTATTCGGTTGTATGTGTGTTGGTTATTTTTTGTACATACGGAAGTAATGAAAGACGGCAATCTTTTTGGCTATGCGAAGATTTGTTCCCCTGCTAGAGCAGTGCTTATTATGAACCGATTTTGATGAAACTTTTTTTTTTGATTTGAGGACTTGCACATGTTTGTTGTACTTAAGCACATTTTTTTGTCAGATTAACAGCTATCAAGTTGTGGTCTACTTGATTGGTGAGGGAAGATCTTTTCTTTTTGCATTGTTGAAGTATGTCCATAAATTATTTGACGTGATGGGATTGCATTTGTGGTCTAGTTCCAGCCCTTTTCTAGCCAACTCATTTTCGGGAATGCACCTCAACTGACTGATGGTTTGGGACTCAAATAATGTGGATGAGACGGCTTTGATTGCAGCTGGATTGGCTCATGACTTGCCGTTCTACTACTTCTATCGGCTCGGCTATAATTAAGACTTCAGCTTGGAACACACTGCCATGGATCAGAAGTTTTGTAGACAATTGTGGGTTCATACACAAGCATTCTAGAACCTACACCTTATTTTTGTCTAGCATGGCGTAATTCGATCTTTATCCAGAAGTGACACCAAAAATTGCTTCGGCGAACTTGTCCTGACTCACAACATAGACGCCCCGCGTGGGGCTTGAAGTAGTCGGAGAGATAACACTTTCCGCAGGATCATGGGTTTCGGCAATTTGTTTTAAACGAAAGTAGTATCACCTACGCAATTTTCGTGCAGATGACGAGAACAGTCCACGCACGTGATTGCTTTTCCTGCTTTTGGCGTCTGCAGTTAACTTGAATTTTTTGCTAACCACAGAACGTGCTTTCCAGCATTATTGAAATTATTCCGTCTGAGCTTAACGCCCTACATGAGTGGATGGTCAAGGCAAACTTTTTCTCATCCATAATTCCGTACGTACAATAAATGGCTCGTTATACTAATAGTCAGCTTTGCCAGGTGTTCAGATTTGTCTGCATTTTGAAGATTTTTAAAAATAGAAAATCATATTTTACGAACCATTGTACCTACAAGGGGTTTGGCACCACTTATTCTCTATCGTTTTTATATTTTTTATTATTTTGTGTACAAGGACTAGAAAATGCAGATTTTTTAATTAAAAATCCAATTCGCAGAAATATTTGATAAAATTTCCAGACTTTATAAATTTTCACCTGGCAGCATTGCCAGTAGTAGAGATTTGGGTTTCTTCTTCGATATGGGTGCTTGTAATGAGACTGAAGTTGTGATGCGAGTTACCATCGTTTCGATACCGGAGTCTTTCGCAGTACAATATCTCTGTAATATGTTGCTGAAATGATAGAAATCAGAATGTTGTCTTTGAGTGATATCTTCAAGAGATATTGAGGGATTTTTTTTTTTAATTCCCTTCTGCACTAGAATCCTCCTTCTACGGCACTCCCTCATCGCATTTGTTCCACACTTCTCAGCAATAAACACTTCACTAACCATAATAGACTTCCAGCTAGCAAAATACCTGAAAGTAAATTAGCAATAAACTGTCGTTACATATTACACAGCCGGCCAGTCGTCTTATCAGCGTTCGAAAGGTATTTAGGAAACGATATCCAATTTGTAAAGCAATTATTGCGATTTCCGTCACTCCAACGATGACCCATATTTCACAGCAGAAATTTATGTCTTCTTCCACCTGATACGGGGCCCAGGCACAGGCACCTACCGCCAGACTATATGGATACGACCCCCCGCATATGCGCGGCCAATTTATTCATCTTTATCAGTGCGCACTTAATGCGTTCGTAACGGATGCCTGAAATTCCAGAAAATAGGCAACAAATCGATAAATTTTCAACTCCCAAGATATGCTGTAATGCGTCGGTCGGTTCCCATCCCAGTGCGGAGTAACAATCGAAATGGGTCAATGGGGAGAACTAGAATTTGTTTTATTACTTTTTAAGTGTTCCCGGGTAAAACAAATGGACGGAGACGATAGGACGTTTTGAGATAAAATAAAAATTTTGTAATATACTTGATACCGACGAAGAACGTTCTAATGCAAACAATTCAATCGCTCAGTAAATATTATTTAGCCATTCCATTGTTGCATATTACTCGTATGTTGCCCGCGAGTCGAGTGGGCTTTCAGAGGAAGTAAAAGGGTTTAACAGAAAAACTATGTATGTGCACTCGGAGCGCCACAGAATTTGAAAGAAGAAACAACTTAAACGGTTCTGGTTTTTCCTCATAAAAACTAGTGATTTCCGCCGCCACCGCCATTGTACTGACGCAATGTACAGAGCAAAGAAAACAACAAAACTCGACTTGGAGTACCATTATTAACAAAATCATTGCAGCACACAATTCAATTGAATTGAATCCGTTGAATATGTTGCGCTGCCTGGACTGAAGTGGACTTTTTTTTTTTTTTTTTGTGATTCTATTATAAAGCCATAAAGTTGATGTTGCTGTAGTTCGGGTTCAGTTTTTATGAAGTGGAGCTGGAATTGATTCCCGCGCTACACTCCCGCTCTGACATAATAGCGCAACAGCAGCAGAGAGTCAGAGAATGGCCAGGTCCAGGTCGCACAGAGTCCGCTGTTGTTTCGGGGGAAGAAGAATTTATTGTTTGAGATTGTTTCGCTAGAGGGGGTGTTTTGTTTTATGACTTATCTCGAGGGTCACTTCCTCCACCCGTTTGGCGTGCGATTGGTTAAAGTACTTCCTGCTTGAGGGCTGCTGGCATGACATATTGGTCAATTGTGTAAAGACTATGTAAATGGAATTTGTCGTATTTAAACCGTTGTCTGTGGGGGAGTAATAAAGGATTAATGCAAAGAGAATGGTGCTTGTTGAAGGTGGGGGTGAGTTTGAACAGATTAAGTGTTACACAATCGGCGATAAAGCCATTCAGATAAGCTGACTATCTTTCTATATCTTGAAGCCGGTCGAGGGAGTGGAATGTTTGACTTTCAGATTAAATAGATTAACATAGTCAGGCACTTTCTTCAGGTTAGGTGTCGGCTATATTGAAAAGTGATTATTAGCTAATGCCTTTGAAGCTGCAGCAGTCTCTTAACTTATAGGAATAATCCGGCCACATTTTTCAGTTGAGATAGGATTGCTAGCGCTGTTTTGGGTGATCGTGCTAAAAATCATCCACTAATACATGATCAGAGACGCTTTTATTGAAAGAGTTCAGCCAGTCCCATCGTTCTTGCCACTGTCGATAATTCTGTGCGACAAAAGACCAGATCCTCACAAAAAAAATAGTGGCTATAGTATTCAGCCTTGTGGGACACCACTTCACAATTCAAAATCATTCGTAATTGGTCTGAATATTGTATACATTTATGTACATACGATTTGTTCCCTGTTTACACTTTACGAAGTCAGTAACAACTCATGCTAATCTGTAAAATATTGATATGGTTAGGTTAGGTTAGGTAGCTAGATGTGTGCCCTTTGGCGTCAGTCAATGTTATCATAGAAAAGCAGTTTATTTAGGAAACAGCCACGAAAGAGACGACTCGTGCATCTCTGCGACTAGTAAATCCAGCACGCATTTGCTCTTTTGTTAAGTGCTGATTGGAATCTTTACAAAGGGGAGCGCATGGTTAGTATCAAGAAAACTCCGACGCATTCTTCTTAAGTTCACCCGCTCTTCCGCTGTCTGATATTTCCATATACCACCGGGGTATATGGAGCATAGTGTCAGCGCGTTGGTTGTCCATCTCAGTTAGAACACTTGCAGAGTTATATTAGTCTTGACCTGATTACAACCGACTCCAAAGTCTTAAAAACTGCTTGGCTGCTTCCTACACATATAATAGCTATGAGTTCCCAATTGCTAGTGACTTATCAATTTACCCAGTCGTTTCTTTAAAAATCTCCGATAATAAGTTTCTCATCAAAAATTAGTACCGGAGTAATACAATTAGTTGCAGGCCTGAGTGCAGTTTTTGCTGCTCTGTCATTGCAATAGAGGTCTCCATTGTTGCTGTGGGTATTGAGCTTATGGACATTTTCGTTAGGCAGAAAAATAAGAATTCTTTTTCTCAAGATCCTTCCACCCGACCGAGGTGTCATAGCCATAACCAATATACGAGTATCATAGCTGTTTTGAAACCTGAATATATGATTGAAAGTCCTACATGCCTTCTTAACGCGATCGTCAGTGTTCACCTTCGAGTTTACTTTGGAATCTAAAATCACCTAAATATCTTGAAATTTCCTCGTTACTCGTCAACGAATGAAACCTTTGAACCCTTGGGGGTTTCAATACATTGATTTATCGGTGGTCAGCCCTTCAGTCCCAACCGCAAGGAACTGGCGATAGAACGCCACCCAGACGTATTTCTATGCTGGCATTGCTTCTGCTGTTCACATCTTCCAGGATTGAGTTAATCGTGTGCGACTTAAGTGTAACCCCACTCTATTCGCATATACAGACTTTACATATACCTTATCATTTCCGTTAAGCAAATATGTGTCGACTTATGCAATTCTAATGGCCATGAACTACTCGTATGTTGTAAGGAATAGGTGGAAGGGTCAAAATATTTCCGTCTGTAGTGACAGTCAGGCTGTGCTTAAGGTCTTGCTCAACCCTTTAACCGCTTCGAATGTAGTTCTAGAATGCAAGAACTCTCCGAATTCGGTCGCAAGGCTGGACTCTGTGATTCTTGTCAAGGTCCCAGGCCACACTGGAATCATGGGGAATGAGATCTCCAATGGGATTGCAAGGGGACATTTTCTCAGGACCTGAACCTGCGTTGGCTCTTCCTGCGTTCTCGGTCAGGGCCATTTCCTCTGTGATTGTCCT
Source organism: Pocota personata (assembly GCA_963082735.1). NCBI lineage: Eukaryota > Metazoa > Arthropoda > Insecta > Diptera > Syrphidae > Pocota > Pocota personata. The sequence continues at coordinate 20,509,464 of OY720431.1, forward strand.
GCTTTTGCTCGTATCAGGTGGCAGATTTTCGGCGCCGATGTGGTGAGCGCTGATACCATAAGCTCCTCATTACTGAGGCGTTTACTCGACTTTCTCCGAAAGACAAGGAAATTCAATTAAAATGGGTAAAACAGGGTTTGCTTCTTGGTAATACAATGGACCAGCTGCGTCTGAGTGCTCCAGTGCAGTGTTTTAGTGCTTTTTCTGTCAAGCGTTTTAGTATTTTAAGCAGAAAGGATAACAGCTGACGATGAGCCTGTAGTCCTCAGAAATAGTGTTATTAACTCATTCAGCTTTGGGAATGAAAATGATATGCACTTACCACCATGTTTTGTAAACGAATCCCAGTTTAAGCCGGATGTGGAATTCCGTTTGAGTCACGGAATAACATCTTTGACAGCATTATCTGGTGCCTTACAGCTAACAAAATTCCCGAATTTATTGCAACCGCAATCATCCCCATTGTATAACCAGAAATGGATTCATCATTTCTGAAAAGGGTTGATGTGGTTAGAGCTAAAGGAAGCGGAACGAAGCCAGCTTGCTTTTGCAAGGGCTCAGGAAGTACATACATACCTCCAAGGTTTTCATCCTTTGGCCTTTTTTTTGAGTTTGTGTACTTACTTCGTTGAAGGCGCTACAGTCCGGATTGGACTTGGAGCTCAACTAACAATCCCCTCCAGCGAGCTCGATACTTAGCTAGCGGCTTACAGTTGGTTGAGGTCATCGCTCTACATATCCTAGCCATCTTAAATGATGAATTCTGTGCAACCCGTACAGTCTGGGTCGTGGAATATAATATTCATTCTAAGTTACATCGACTAACAGCAACATTATTTCTATTTCTCTTCGCAAAAAATCAAATTCAGTTCTGTTTCTAACAAGAAAAAATGTCTTACCATTAAAGAATAACTTATAAATAAAAAAAAAACACCGTTTCCTCTTCGGTTCGATGTCCTCTCTGTTCACAGCCGAATCCAAACAAATGCAGGTGGACATTTACTTCCAAGGCACATACCGAAAAGGAAATCCCCCTCCAAAGTACACCACAAACGCTTGCATACAAATCCTCCAACGAGACGACAGCTACAACGCGTCAGAACACACCAGAGACAGGTAGTACCGGCTTTTGTAGCTACTTCTTCTCTGCTGCTGTTTGTTGCGCATGTAATAATTACGGATTCACATCGCATACACACGATGCGACGCGTAGTAGTCAAGGCTAACAGAAGATATTCAACTTGAATTTGTATCTGGATCTTTGAATCGAGATTTTCTCATCGTGATCCGATGTCTTCGCCTGCAAGCACACATAACATGCTCGTACAGGTGCCTGCCTAAGCTATTATTTGTGGTTTGGTTAGGCTTTTAAATTTAAAGGGATAATGGTTGATGGTAAAAAAAAAAAAAACCCATATACGAGAAGAAGACGATACCAAAGAAGAAACATCACGGAAGCAGACATAAATTCATTTCTAATGCGCATTTTGTGGTTCCCCTCTCATCTCTGCTTCTATCATTCGATTCGTCATGTATTATGAATTTGTCGATGCTCAAGATGATTATGATGATGATGATGGTAATGGTGATGCCGAGGATGATGATACATTTTAATGCGAGAATAATGTGAATCCGATGCGATTGATGCTCAACATTCAATTAATCATTAGATACCCATGGCGCTTGCATAGATACGAGATAGATATGGTCTCGTCTGATGAATTTTGATTTGTGTTTCTCTTCTTCTTTTTTTGCGTAAAGCTAGTGCAAATTAGCTTTTGGTTAGTGTGAACAATTTCGTACTTAATGAAATTTTAAGCGAAAGTATGAAGGATCTCTTGGGCTTAATTAGAAGGGAAATTTGGTTTAATTCTGCCCTAGGGTTGTATTGTTTATGAGAAGCTTTTTCTTGGCAGCAGGTGTCCAGCTACTTTCAAAGAACGAAAGCGGGTCGTACGGATGTTTAACCTAATTTTATGTTTAATTAACGATTAGTGCTGGACACTATCAATATTTAGTAACTGAATGCTTTCGTTCTTTCACTCATTCATTTAGAATGTTTAGCTGACATGAACTGTTACCAACTTCACGTCGCTGTGTTTGCCAAACTATGGATGACAGCTCGCTAAAAATTTGACAGTTGTTATTTAATTTCACTGTTGACAAACGTGTGTAAGGTTTTTTTTCATCGCGTGTTTAGTTTTTGTTCTATCGCCAATGGAATTCAAACGTAATAGTGTTATTTTTAGCTGGAAAATCACAACCAGCTATTGTTCGTCAGTTGAAACATTTGAAAGTGAACAAAATGCTTGTGTACCGCACCATATCGCGTTACAATGAAACCGGCAGCATTATAAAATGCTAATGTCGAAAAAGACAGCAACATCGTCAACAGTGATTCGGAGTTTGAAGGCCAGAATCCAACGAAATCTTCGGCGTAGCGGAAGAAAAATGGCATTTGAGCTAAAGATATCCACAGAACGGATGCAATACATTCTGAAAAATGAGCTCGAACTCAAGGCCTTAAAGTTCCAAGAAGTGCGCGATCTCTTACCTGACCAAAAAAAAATTAGAGTGGAAAGAGCAAAGGAGTTGATCAGCTTGCACGCAAGTGGCCAATTGCCAAACATCGTCTTCTCTGATGAAGCACCATTTCCAATTGAGCAACTTGTCAATAAGCAAAATGGCCGAGTTTACCTACCAGAGAGGTCATACGATAATTTCGACCAAAGAACGACCACCAGGAAGCAAGCGCCACCGTTTTTGATGGTTTGGGCCGCAGTGACTGCCAATAGTCGGTCGCCGCTCGTGTTTTTGGACCGGGGTGTTAATATAAACGAGTTGGTTTATCATGCAACTGTCTTGAAAGCTGGGTTGAAGCTATGGGCACGCAAACATTTCAGCCAAAGACCCTTGACATTCCAACAGGACTCTGCACCTTCCCACAAAGCCCGACCAAATCAAGAATGGTTGCAGCAAAACGTTCCGCACTTCATTTCTTCGACACAATGGCTATCGAATACTCCCGATGTGAATCCATTAGACTTTTCTGTCTGGGGTATTTTGAAGGCCAAGGTTGGCAACTTAAAAATACCAAACAACGGACGCGCTCAAGTTACCGCTTCGCCGAGAATGGAAGCGCATTCCACAAACACACTTGTGTGCAACGTGCGATCAATTCATTGGCCGTTTCGAGGAAATTGTTCGTGCCAAAGGTGGCCATATTGAAAATATTAATTAAATCCTTGAATTTGATTAAATTTCCAACAATTTTTTCTTTGGATTCAATAAAAAAAAATATTCACAACAAAAAAAAGAAATACAGTTATTTGAATTAGTACCAGTTTATGTCAGCCACCCTGTAGACAAAAACTATGTACGCAGGACAGTGGCGCCTCGTGACGTATAAGGTCAGAAGTGCACACTGCAAAATATTCCTAAAAAAATGTCTGTTAACTTCGCAGTGAAGTCCGGAATTTTGGAAAATTGCGCACAAATTCGGCATCAATTTTGTAGAGAATTTCAAAACCTAGAATTTCGGTCATAATATTTTTTTTCGCACGCTACACCGTTTTCGAGTTATACGCACTCAATCACGACATCCACAATTACACGGACATTTTGGAAGATTACTTGCCTACAGAATTAAAATAGTAGTGGACAACAGTTCGACCGAATGAATGAATATTTCGATTCTATTGAATGAGTCGATAGTTTCCATCACTACTGTAGATCAAAGCCGGATATTTGTTTTCAAGTAAACCTTATTTTTTTTGTATTTATTTCTGGTCCCCGTTTGGTATTTAAAGCGACATAAAATAAACTAGTTTGCCATTTCGGTTCAATTTGCCGACGTACTGCGTCATATCATAACATACACAACACTAGACTATTATGTTAATGTCGACGAAACTGATGCAAATTTTGCGAATCGAAATGTTATTACTACACAGACATGTCTATTAATGCGTAACATTGAACTAAAATTAAACCATGATGCCTAACCACCACCATATGACTATCCAACTGCATTTTCAGACAAAAGTTCCTACCCATTTTCCTTCTAAACGTTTCTTTGAACACATTAACTATGATCTGTAAACCACCTGAGCTAAAGATAACATCAACAAGAAAAAAAGAACTCAAGTGCTCACTCACACAAAACCCCATAGATACAACAAAAAGAGACCACCCACCCACTACCAGCTATCACTTTGAATAATGAGAAAGTTGCATGCACCTACCATTTAGATTCTTTTGATCATCCATTCTAAGGACTACCGTGAATCCATAGAGAAGAGGTTGAATGGACTGAATGGAAGAATCGTAGACAAACTGGTGTTTGGTGAACCAATGAGTTGAAATTATCTATGCGGTTTTTTCCAGTACTATTTGCATGTGTCTGTCTATCTTAAGCTTGATGTTTGGCTAATATATTTCGTTTCATTTGAGTGAAGCAATTAATTATTGTAAATTGTAATAAGATCTGAATTGATAATGATGCTTGTGTTGTTGTTAATTGCATTGGTTTTGATTTTGGTGAAATTTTTTGCACACTTTCATTGGTATCTTAGGATTAGTAGTACAGACGGGATACTTAAAACCATTAATTGCACATTAAAACATTAACTGCACTTTGCCCAAGGCTTTTTTTTTTTTTTGCTATATACAAGTATCCATATTGAATTGCAATAAATTTTGTTTAGAAATTCATTAAGATTCAATAAGTAAAATTAAACGTTAAATCAGTGTTGACACACCTATAAATAATGTCTAACATTTTAATGGTTTTTGCAGTGCTATAAGTACATTATTATTATTTCCTTTAAAATACTCGGACCACAACTTTGCAGGCAATTCTTGTGGTATCAAGATTCCTCTCTTTAGATTCTACGCAATTTAAGATTTCAGGGAATCGGCAAAGTCAGAATATTTTTCAGTCATTCGACTGTCGTCATATCTTACTTATGATCTGTTTGCCCGTGTGGGTCTTAGGGCAACCACAACTTTTTGCAAGAAACAAGAAATATACAGAAAAGTTACAATCCATTTGGCCGTCGTGTAGTGGTAACATCATCGCTTGTCACGTTGCAAGTTCACGGTTCGAATCCTGATGTCAATAATCATCTATTTATTTCGCATGAAATAAATAAAAAAGTCGATCAATTGCGAAAGCTTATGTCAACTCTACTGCGAAAGCATAACACTGGCAATAGGGCGGTCATATGACATCAGGAGAACGGATAAAAAATACTGTGAATCATGAGCAACGACAAAAGCAAAAACAAACAAGCTCCCCAGTTATCTGGACAGCCACCCTTGGAGTTCACTGAAACTTAATACCAGCTGAGTTTCAAACCAACTACACCAATCTATCTCTTCTCCTTTCCTCAAAACGCCCGTGTCCTAAAATTAGTATACGGATATTCATAACCCCTTTCACACGGGCAAATTATAAAAAAAATAAAAAAAGGAATCCTATTCCTAATCTTCTTTGAACTTTTCAATTCTACTTATAGAATATTTCCGCTATTTTTAAGAGATTTTATTAGAAAAACTATTGCTACAACCCTTTTTTTTAGAGGAAAGTGGGCGTGGTTCTCATCTTTTGTCACTCAAGTTCATACTCACAAGTCTTATTTATTTATTTACAGAATCTTTTACATTGGACTTCTAAGATAAAATCTTCAACAGTAAAAGTTAATTTATTTAAATCTAAACAATTCATATTTTGGCTTTGCTAATTATAAATTACAATATACAATATGTTGGTTGGTTGGTTGGTTTGAGAGGGTGAGCTTATGCTCTTCACTTAGGCCTCCATTGGGCCCGTTGTGTTCCCCTCATCTGCGTAACTGTAAGGAATAGTGATGTGTTTTGGGAATTATGTATTGAGAGGATTTAGGTCTAGGGATCATGGGTAGTATCAACTATATCGTATAGTGATCGGGGAATCGTAGTGTTCGCCTGGCGAACTCCAGTATATCCGCGATTCCTTTCTTATTGAGGTGTGTAATATCCGGAATCCTTGGAGATCCCAGAATTTTCAGCCTTAGCCTCGCTGTAGCGGGGCAGTGACAGAGGAAGTGTTCTATATCTTCCTCCTCCTCTTCACAGTTGGCACAGATTGAGTCTGAACGAATGTTTGTTGAGATTGATGTGCCCTGTTAAAAGTCCCACTATCAATCTCAATTGTGTTCTGCTTGAGTTAAGAGCTCTTTTTGCTGTGTTTTTACTCGGTTTGGTTATTACAGATCTAGCCACTTTGTGTCTAGATTCGTCCAGTAGTTATTGAACTCCTGTCATATCTTATCATTGATTATTGTTTTAATAGTTGTCAGAGGGACCCCTATTGTATTATCCGGGTTCAGTTCTGTATTGCCTGCTCCTTTCCTTGCTAGTTCGTCTGCCTTTTCGTTGCCCGGTACACCCTCGTGCCCCGGTACCCATGTGAGACGGACTCTATTGCGTCTGGTAAGTAAGTTCAATTTAGTTTTGCACTCCCTTGCTAGTCGTGATTTCGACATGGGGTTTGTGATCGCGCTAATTGCTGCTTTGCTGTCCGAGCAGATGTCAATTTGCCTTTCTTCGCTGGTGTCTTCTGCGAGTATTTCGGTTGCCTTCATAATTGCATAGACTTCTGCTTGGAACACCGATACAAATGGTTCTAGGTGAATAGCAAGTTCAATCGGTGGGTTAGCACTAAAGATGCCAGCCCCTGATTCCCCTGATATGTTAGAGCCATCTGTACAAACCGATATCCCATTGGAGTTTCTTGTCATTCTTTCATACGTCCAATATTCTCTTGCGGGAAAAATTGTTTCGAAGTTGTTGGAGAATGTGTACGATTTCCCAACAACATCACTGGGGCAATCGATGAGTGGTGTCATTACTCTTATCATTTCGGTGATTTTTCGATGTCCCGTATTTGCACCACCGGTGAAATGGCCGATAGTGTTAAGCCGTGAGGCTGAAATACCGGCAATCTTTTTCGCTTCGAGGTGCACTGGTAGAATGTTAAGTATCGCTTCCATGGCCGCGGTTGGTGTTGAGGATTGTGCTCCTGTAATACCCAGGCAGACCATACGCTGCACCTTAGTTAGCAAGTCTCTTGCATACTTTTTGCTCATCACTGGCCACCATACAACTACACCGTAGAAGATGATGGGTTTTATTACGCATTCGTATATCCAGTGGACCTGTTTCGGTTTCAAGCCCCATGACTTCCCGATGGCCCTCCTGCATATCCAATATGCTCTCTTTGCTTTGGTGACTCTTTCTTCCAGGTTCTTTCTCCAGGTCAGTTTCCTGTCCAATATAATGCCCTGATACTTGACGCTGTCGCGGAGTTGTAGTGATACTCCTCCGAGTTGTGGAATGTGAAAGTCACTAGTTTTGGTTTTCTTTCTAAAGAGAACCATTTCCGTTTTATTTGGATTTATTTCCAATCCACTCTCCTCCGCCCATTCTTTTATGATTCGAAGGGTAATCGCTGGATTTAGTTGTAGGTGATTTGTTGCGGACCAGTGCGAGATTTGCTTAAGGTCGTTATTAAGTTTATCTACTCCATCTTCTAACATTCCCAGTTTACAGCTCAACCGAATTTGCACATTGTCCGCATATAAATGTACTCGTATTGATGGGTATTGGTTGACTTGCGGCAATGGCCCAAAATGGATCCCTGTGGTACTCCTGATATTAACTGTAAGTACAGGGAGGTGTTTTCAACAACCGATACGGCTTGACCTCTTTCAGTTAAATATGAAAGAATCAAGTTAGGTGCAGAGCTACTAAAATGAAAATTTCGCTTCAGTTTTAAAAAACGTATTTCGTGATTGACAGTATCAAATGCTTTTGAGAAGTCTAGGAACCCAAGAAATGATACTAAGTCATTATCCATCGATCATCTACTATTATTAAAATAGCGGAGTGAAACCTGACTGCTGGTCATTCAAAAGTATTTCGATGATATCTCATACACACTTTGTTTTATTTAAATTTAAAGATAGGAAGCGCTTAATAAAAGACCCTTTATATCAAAAAGCTGGAAGAAGGTCACGGTAAAATTCATCCTCAGAGCGGGACGTAGACCAACAGAGTTACTCAAAAGCCCTGCTTCTTTCTTCCTGAAAATTATGGTGAAAATATTTGATAAACATATCAGGAAAGGAGCCCTTGTCACAAATCCTTTACATAAAAACCAATATGCCTATCGAGCAGAAAAATCAACAACCTATGCTCTTCAGGAACTCACAATAAGAATTGAAAATCCTTTAGAGAGTATGCGATAGACTGCTTCCTTGACATCGAAAGAGGTTTTGATAACACCGAATACGCTCAGATATTACAGATGCATCTAATACACAGGAGTAGATAATACTATATGCAACTGGATAAAATAATCAGAAAAAATTAACATCAGCAATAAACTAAGACTCACTGCTGCGAAAGATTGCCCCCAAGGTGGAGTCCTCTCTCCCTTATTGTAGTACATCGTAGTACTCGTAAATGAACTGCTGAAAAAACTCAGCGAAAAAGTCTTCTATGTCCAAGATTACGCAGATGATATTGCGATACTAATCAGAGGCAAATTCGAATAAACAATCTCAAATCTCCTCCAAAAGGCACTGAATCTAGTTGCTAACTGGTATCAAAAAGTCGGCCTTAACGTCAATCCAATAAAGAGCACCATAGTTGCATTCACCAAAAGAAGAAAACGAGAAAAGTTGATTAATTTTATTATTAAGGAGGTCAAACACCTCAGCCTAACACTTAATAGAAAACTTACTTGGAATTCTCACCTCACAAAGGCCATAGACAAAGCCAAGATCTCTTTATGGACCAGCAAAAGTTTTATTAGTGAAAATAGGACCTAAATCCCAAAATAATGCTATGGCTCTCGACAGCAAAACCGATCGTCACATATGGAGCACCAAGAAACTGCTCGTACTGCAGCGCTGGAGGTTATAAGGAGAGAAGAAAACATTCCCAAATCACAATATCTGGGAACAGAAAGAACCTGCATTTGCCAACGATGCTCATGTATAGTACACAGTGGTGGGGCATACGTTGCTATTACAAATACCTTCATCCCCTTGAGCATGGAAAAATGTAAATCCGTATTCCAAGCCGATCTCTGTGGCATAGAAATATATATCAGAGAAAATATAACCAGATCTATAACCAACAAGAACATTTATATCTTATTAGATAGCAAGGCTGCTCTATTAGTTTACGAAATAACATTCAAACTAGTATGGGACTTCAATTACTCATAGCGCTAGCCAGCACAAATTGCTAGCTAGAGCAAGAGCTGCATCAAACTTTATGATGCCAAAACCATTCTGTGGATTACCAGTCAGTACGGCAAAAATTTGTATAAAAAAACTGGTTGGAAGGAAACAGAATGTAATAGATAAGCCAAAATCTTTCTGCCAAATACCTCTCACAAAAGTACGAAACTACTCCTACAGCTAACTAGGAGTCAGATTCGAATAGCCACAGGTTTCCTCACCGGCCGCTGTTGAGTCAAGAAAACATTTCATATCTATGGGGATAGCGCAAAATATGCAGAACGTGTAACGATAACGAAAAATCAACAGAACATTTCTTATGTCACTGTGACTGTCCTTCGAACGAGCAGAAGACATATCTGTTAGCTCACTCAAAAATATAGTCGAATTCATCACTAACTCAAGCATCTTGAATGAGCTTTAAGGTTAGAGGAAATCCGTGATAAGGTGACCAGATCCCACCTCAAGCAACAATCTACAATCTAAGTTTGACGTAAAACTAAATAGTACAGTCGATACTCGAGCTACGAGTACACTTCGTGTAACTACCTTGATGAACCGAAGTATCTAGCGATGGTAAATTTGTTTCTGATATTTTATAGGTCTCCAAGTAGTACCTTCTTTTATGAATCAGTGCTCCACATTTCTGTAGGAGGTGTTTTGTTTAATGTTGTTTTATACCCGCTTTCCTGAGATGTTTACTAAGTCTACAGTGACCCTTTAGAAAACCTAAAAGAATGCAAATTCGAGTTTTGCTCACGCTTATGAAAGCCTTACTCCTCTTTCGGTTATAATTCCCAACCGAGTTCTTTGGGCCGACTCAGTTTAGGGAGTTCATCCTAAAGCTGGACCCTTTTGCACACCTCTGCCTCTCGGCCTAATCCAAACATACTCGGTCTTAGACCCTTTGTTAGCTTTTTGATCTTATGTTACTGTACTCTTGCATTGCCTACACCAATTAGGCGGTAGCTATATTACTCTGGCCTAGCCTATTTATTTTATTAATGTACTATACCTTCCCGTTTTGGAAGCTCGGTGTCTTGATGGCGGACTGTCTATTAGACAATATCGCGAGATCTTGAGCCATTATAAAGGGTGTCCCAATATTTACGCAAGAAGTAATTTTGCTAGAAAACACAGGTTTTTAGTTAAAAATTGTAAATGTTTTATTGATTCATAAAGTATACAGTATAGGGTTATATATGGAATAGCTTAACAGGTAAATGGCTTCCACGGCTTTTCTGGCAAATACGCACTCTTTTGTTGAAATTTTTCATGACCGTTTTGCGTAAATGTGGCTGAATTTATTTGAAAAAAAAAAGTCCAACGGCGTTAATCGCATGATCTGGGCGGCAAATTCAGATCACCAAAACTGGAAATTACACGACCAGAAAATGAGTCATGCAGTAATTGAATTGTTTCTCGGGCTGAATGGCATGTGGCATAGTCTTTGAAACCACATGTCGTCCACATCCATATCTTACAATTTAGGCACAAAAAACTTGATTATCATGTCGCGATAGCGAGCACCATTAACTGTTATTGCCTGCCCAGCAGCATTTTCAAAGAAGAATGGTCCGATGATGCCTACAGCCCAAAATCCGCACCAAACAGTGACACGTTGTGGATGCATTTGTTTCTCAACAATCACTCGTGGATTTTCTGAACCCCAAATTCGACAATTTTGACGGTTAGCAAAGCTACTCGTATCAAGATGAAAATGAGCCTCATCTTTTCCTTAAGATGATTTTGTTTGAAAAATCAGCATCCACTTGTTGTTGTTCCGTAATCCATTCAACGAACTCTCTTCGCTGTGCGTGGTCAGTAGGCTGCAGTTGCACTTTATATGCATGAAGATGCACATTTTTCGTGAGAATACGCTGTAGAGAGCTTTTCGAAATGTCCAATTCTTGATCACGGTGCCGAATTGATGTTCCTGGACTCTCAACAGAACTCTCACGAACTGCTTCGATGTCTTGTGTTGAACGACTTGTTGAAGGACGGCCAGAGTGCCTAAGGTCACTAATTGAATTGAGCTCATTTTTCGATCAGATGAACCTCTGCTTAGAAGATACTGGGAAAGTTTCCAGGTATTGTGATCATATATTATATTATTAATTCAAAGTTCATCCCCTGCTAGAAGGCTACATTTGCATCATCCTTCCAGAAGAAGCTCACCTTCACTATCCCCCTTCTTAGAGGTGGCTTTAAGAGTAAAATAATTGAAAATCTGTTCCGTATTCCGTACTATAAGTGTTAAGTTTTCGATATAACCTAAAAGTGTGCAAAGAGGTGCGAAATATACTTTTTAGAAAAGTGTATTGTACATCAAGGAAGTGTTTGTTTTTTTTCGTTTCTTCTTTAAAAAAAAAACTGAGTTTCAAACTATTATACTTCAAAATAAATGTCCTTTAAGCTCTCAAATTTTTTATTTCGACGTCCAAGTCTAAAATTAAAAAATTGTAGACCCTAATTCGACAGTGATCCGGAAAGGCTCTTGCTAATGCTTGAAGCTGAATTCTTACTCTCCTCTAAATCAAATTTTCAAAAATGCAGCAGCTAAATAGAATTCACTCACAAACAACTTCAAAGATTTCTTGTTAAAACTATGCATCATATTTGTATCTGAATGCATGTACTAACTTCCAGAATCGAATACTCGTATGCACATCTATCACACGCCGATGGCATTGTAATTTGAGATGTGACTTTTTGCATTTCATGTTCAGTCAGACACTACTCCACTCCTTCTCTGCATCAATACCACTAGATGGTAACTAGAAACTCTTAACTTCTCATTCACTAAAATAGATCACGACATCTGTGTGCTGGTAGCGTGTGCGTTTGTGCGAATCCCTGCCTTGCAAAAACTCCAGCCAGGCTAGAACTTTTTAATTATTATTTTACGTTTTACAATTTACCGCCTCGGACGCAGAATGGGTCGACCGAACGACGTGACGCTTTGTTTATTTTCCTTCCATGGCGAATAGATTTATGCCGTTCCGTTGATGAACAAAGACTCTTTGCGGTTGATCTGTTTTGCCTCCTCTAAACCGAGTGCAAGCATTCAAGGATAGACATATGAATCAAACGGCTAGCTATTTCCTGTCACATCACAAAATGTTTAATTTCCACTGTAGATTCTTAAATGGCAACAATTTTGCACTTCCAAGCGATAGAGCACCGCACTTTTCACCATTTGTGGCCGTACTTTCTGTTCCAAATGGGAAAACTGACTGCAAATCCTTTGTTTACATGGTTTGGTGTATCTTTGAGGTTGGTATTTGTGCGCGCAAAAGTTCGTCGCGTTTTGTTTGTTTGCGGGCGCGCATATGGGCTACGCATCGCAGAACGTGGGTGCGGTTTTTGGATACGGTACCGTGCAATGTAACGTGTGACTAGCCCAGGTGTCTGGTTGGCTAAAGACGTTGACGACGACGACGGGTGTTGTCGGTCTTTTGTGGTCTATTGGAATTAGCTGTCACGTTGCGTGTAGATTCTATACGTATGTACGTCTCGTGTGAGAATGATGACTCGTTGTGTTGCAGCGTTGGGGTAGGTCTCCGTACCTGCCTTATGTGGAAATCAAGGAGTATGTGCTTGGCTATGTTCGTAAAGGCGCCAGACTTTTTTACGCAATTACTAACGAATTAGTGTATTGGTCCAATGACTCTACTGCCGACTCCGCTGCTTGTCAGCCGCGAAGGTAACAAAGAATCTAATAAACACGGGGTCCAAAAATGAATTCGAGGTGGAATGTGGATTTCTTTGTTTTCCATTCCACGGCAGCCAGATGTGGTAGAGATATTATGTTTAGATACATACATATGTATGGTAGATACAAGAATAATTTAATAAAAATGATGAGCACTATTATCTAAATTTAAAAATAATGAAACGAATGGTGTTGATGCTCGAGGGCTTCTTGATTAAAAATGGAACAGCAGAAGATAGTATCTAATTCAAATTTTGAATCCAGGTCAACAAAAAAAACAGATGAAACCCTCTTAACTATCTAACTATAGGGGCATTAGTCTGCATAAAATGTTTTTTTTTTTTAATGTACTGCGCCACTTTAATGTTAAAGACCGAGTGATGAAGTGAAAGGAAAGGGTATAGGGAAGAGTTAAAGATTGGCAGGATAGGAGAGAGAGAGAGAAGTGACGGTGCGCATTAATTTCGAGTCTTAGTAAAGTGTGAGTTTCTGGAAATATTAAGGAGACAAGCCATTGCTCATTGATATTGAGTGATTAAAAAACGATCTTCTGAGCTTCGCTGCCCGAAGACAGGCTTGAGGAAGATGCCGGATTGTGTTTGAGCAAAGAAATTTGATTGCAAATATAGCGATCACCGATCTAAATGCTTGACGCTGAACACGACTCGACCGGATCGTTACAGTCCAGTTAGGGTGGCCGTGGTGTAGTGGTAACATCATCGCTTGTCACGCTGCAGGTTCAGGGTTCAAATCCTGATGTCATGAATCATCTATTTCTTTCACACGAAATAAAAAAAGGTGATCAATTGCGGAGCTCATGTCACCTCTACTGCGAAGGCATAACACTGGCAGTGGAGTGGTCATATGGCTGAAAATGCAACTTGACCGTGATGATGACATTAGAACGACTGAGAAAAAATACTGTGAATCATAAACCAAAAAAAAAAGTTCCCCAGTTATCTGGACTCCACCATTGAAGTTTATTGAAACTTAATACCACCTGAGTTTCAAACCCATTACACCAATCTTTTTTCTCTCTCCCTCACTTTCTACAGACGCCCGTGCCCTGAAATAATTCAAAAACCAATGAAAATACCTAATACTTTGAAGAGAGGTATACATTTTTGTTGTAAAACTACTAACTACTAACGTCACTCAACAATCCGGTCTATAGCTTGTAATCCTGTCTACAGTACCAACGATTTTATGGACGTCCTTGGAAGACCAGCACGTCTTGCATTTGGCGTGGAAGTGGTTCTAGGGAACTAGCACATTCAAATCTCTTTATGAGCAGTCTTGAGAAATCAGCCAGTTCCACCTTTTGAGGGGTGGTCGTGGGAAACTACCAAAACCAGCATTTCTAAGAGCGGCCTCTAGAATCTAGTAATTCCTGCCTTTTGAGGATGCAGTCATGGGAAACCATTAAGTTCAGCTTTTTTACGGGCTGTCTTAAAAAACAATCAAGTCAACTTTCTTGTAGAGAGCGGTCGTGGGGTGCAAGCAAGACTATCCTTTTAGCTGAAGTTTTGGAAAACCAATTAGTTCTACATTTTGAGGAATAGTCTTGGAAGACGCTTCGTTGGAAACCAGCAGACCCAATCTTTTAAAAGTGGTCTTGGAAAATGTCTCGTCCTTTTAAAAGCGAAAATTCTACAAATTTGACCACTGGAGGGTGATATGCAACCATCAACAAGTCGGAGACGGGTGAGAAGACTATTCATCACCAAATGTGAATTATATAAGGTATTAAGTGAAATGAGCATATGCTGCAGATCGTTGATAAGAACGACAGACAACGGGGTCTTGTACGGCAGTGATAGCTATCATACAAATAAATGTTTAAGCTATCAAAATAATGGTCGGTTCTGTTCCTCTGTTTACAATAGCTAGATTCTTACAAACTGCAAAGAGGAGGAGGTTCTGACGAGTCATACGGAAGATATGTAGAGGCTTACATCCTCTCAATCGCACAGTCACAAAGCTTAGTGTACTCAGTGCCTCATCACATATAATGCAACGTGAGCGGGCTCCCTAGCGGTGCTCTGATCTTTCTTCCAAAGATTCAAGATTAATGTTGTTCTACTTATCCCCAATTCCAGAACAACTAAATAGCCTCCAGCCCAATATTTTCTTAATCTCAGTTCACTAAATAATATTAAATACAACTTTCATTCGACTTTTTCGACTGTTCGGCCGACACTAACTTCAATTCCGACACAGTTCCCAGGGATTAATAAATTCTACATTAACACCCATCCATGGAGAAAATGACATCTCTCAAAGCAGGTTAAGAACATATCTTGAGAACCATCAAAGCCTCCGGAATGCGGAACCTCACGTACGCATCATTACACATGTAATCCCGAGAGAATTTATTGCATCGAGGACCTCAGTACACACATACAGTATCAAAGACTTTAATTTAACATAATCCCTGCATTCGCACCTAAATCAATCCAATTCAACACAACCCATGCCAAATCCGCCGCACCAGGCACAATCTGGCGACAAACCTGTTGCTAACTCCGTAAAATCGAATTTTATGACCACTCCGACGGCATTCGTATGCCGCATTTAATAATAGCATTTTGTCACATAAATTGAACGCAAACGTTGGCTTCCTTTGAAGAGGGCACACCACCATCACACGGTCCAGGTAACATCTGTGCAGTGCGGAACCGAATGTTGACCATGTGCGGTAAAAAATTCCGTCCCGTTAGTCCCTTTTTTTTCCAATTCCTTTTCATTCTGGAAGATAAAAAGAAGCACAAAATTGAAACGTGGACGGGCGGCTATATCCTCATTGGTTCTTCTTGTCACACACAGACCCCAGGAGATATGTTTTGTAACAGGGAAGTGCATTGTATAGGAATTCCTAATTCATGACACAATAGATTTAGCAGAAGGACAGGAGAGGAATAGAAGGATTCCATAAATATTTCTATAAACACCGCCGTTTAGCTGGAAGAATAATATCTATTGTGTATCGAAACGATACGATTGCGGTACTTTATTACAAAGAAAGTGATATAGGTTAGGGTTTCGAAAAGAATTCGTTAGATATTTGTATCTGTAAGCGATCAAATTTGGTTCCGCAGGTGCATTGTTTTAGGAAATACATATAAATAGCTCTATATTAAACCCGGCGAACAATGAGCTGCTGATGGAGTTCAAATTATGTATGTCAACTTGAAAAATTGCGCCCTTTTAAGAGTTGATTTTGAAGATAGAAAGGCATAACCAACCAAGCTAACTCATCCATTACCGTATCTTCGTAACTTCTGGCCCTAAACGAGAGATAAGAGGTTGACCTGTCAAACTTACCCTTTCCGTTCCGTTTATAGATTCATTATACGCGCGTGAACAAGTATTATCTGGACGATCAATCGCTAAAACAAATCGGTAGAAGCTTTAATGTTGTTTGGTGTTTTTTGAGGAATAAAAGTCCGTATGCAAACCCCATCATCTTCAGATACAGATAGGAAAGCAATTGTGTAGGCAGCCTTTAATTCGAGCTACTCGACTGCACAGATCAATATAGGAATGGAATAAGTGCAAGTCTCTCAATAGTTAGGCGTGTAATAAACAGCACTGAGCATTTAAAACCGAGTTGCAGCAGCAGGGAGGATCGAGCTTGAGTCCCTATATCGCATGAAGATGAGAGAAGTACAGCGTAGCGTGAGACGTGACAAGCGCAATTACATCAATGCGCTGGCTACGGAAGCAGAAGAACCAGCAGCGAGGTGCGACAGCAGAACCGTTTATAGAATCACTGAAGAGCTTATAGGTGGCCGAAGCTCTACTCAACACCCAGTGAAAGGCTTAGACGGTTCGTTGCTAATATCGGATGAGGATCAACTGAAGAGATGGAAGGAGCATTTTGCTTCGGTTCTAAACCGAGTATTCGCCAGCAATATGCACCCAAGTCAGACTGAAATGTCCGTAGAAAGAAGTTCCCGAATTCGCACCACAACCCCCAGTAAAGAAGAGATTATTACCGCAATCAAAGCACTGAAAACTAATAAGGCGGTAGGACTTGACGGCATACCCGCGGAGCTTTTTCAAGCTGCGCCAACAGCATCGGCAGAGCTACTGTTCCCACTTGTCGGGAGAACATGGGAAGCCGAGAGTTTTCCAGATGAGTGGAAAAAGGGAATGATTGTCAAGCTCCCTAAAAAAGGCAACCTAATGCAGTGCGAAAACTGGAGGGGTGTCTGCGTGCTGCCTGCTGTGGCCAAGATAATAGCTAGAATCATCCTGGAGCGAATCAAAGAACACCTTGAAGACACACTTGACGCCGAACAAGCAGGTTTCCGGTCTGGATCCTCCTGTGTCGACCACATCAACACCCTGCGGATCATCATCGAGCAATGTGTTGAATATCGATCACCACTTCACCTGTTGTTCATCGATTTTGAAAAGGCGTTTGATAGTGTCAATCGGGAATTTATTTGGCGTGCCTTGCGCAGGAGAGGCATTCCGGATAAATTAATAGCAATTATCAAAGCTACATATGATGGGTCCACATGTCACGTTTTGCACAGAGGAAGGCTGTCTGAGGAATTCGAAGTCCAAAGTGGGGTTCGGCAAGGCTGCATACTTTCACCAATATTGTTTTTATTGGTGATTAGCGATGTGCTGAATGCGGCCTTATCAACAGGAAATGGAGGAATTCGATGGACTCTTACATCTGAACTCAAACACCTCGACTACGCCGACGATGTATGCCTACTGTCTCACAGAATAATGGACCCTCACCAAATGACAGCAAATGTGGAGAATCCGTGTTGCTATATGGATGTGGTACCTGGAGAGTGACCGTCACTATCACGAGGAAGCTGCAAACGTTTGTCAATAGGTGTCTACGTTACATCTTAAGGATATTCTGGCCAAACCGTATCTCTAACGAACAGCTTTATCAGAGAACGGGCCATGAACCTATAGGCACAACCATACGACGACGAAAGTGGCAGTGGATAGGTCACACTCTCCGAAAGGGTGACAGGTCCATAGCTAACCAAGCGATGCAATGGAACCCGCTTACCCAGGATGGCAGGATACGCGGCGGTCCTAGGAGTACGTGGCGCAGAACAGTTGAGAAGGAAGCACGGCAACTGGGAAAGAGTTGGGGAGAGCTGAGGCACATTTCCAGAAATCGCACACGATGGCGCGTAAGCGTTGTAGAGGCCCTAGGACCCACAAGGGGATACAGGACATAAGTAAGTATTTAAAACCGAGTTAAGCTAAAAAGAAAAAAAACCTTTAAATGAACGAAAAGAGAAACAGCTTCAGTTCGCCAAAGTTCATATTGGTTGACAGACAGAAAGAGTGGAGGAACGTAACTTTCTCCGACGAAAAAAAGTTTAATTTTGACGGACCTGATGGTTACAATTATGACTTTTATGACCTAAGGAAAGGTGAACTCTTTTTGGCCCATCACCATAGCTGACAGGGAGGTGTAATGGTTTGGGGAGTTGTATCTTATTACGGAATTATTGAGCCTGAGCTTTGAAATGTCCAAAAGACAATATTTCCTAAATTTTCGACCATTTTTGAACTTTATCAGCATGACAACGCTCCAATGCAGACCGCAGAATGTGAGATCAATCCAACGGCCGCCATACTCGCCGGATATGAA
This sequence comes from Pocota personata, assembly GCA_963082735.1. Classification (NCBI taxonomy): domain Eukaryota; kingdom Metazoa; phylum Arthropoda; class Insecta; order Diptera; family Syrphidae; genus Pocota; species Pocota personata. The sequence continues at coordinate 20,528,110 of OY720431.1, forward strand.
CATAATGGAAAACGTGTGGGGATAGTTAGCTCGCAAAGTTTACGAGTCTAGCCAACAATTCGAAGACCAAGAGTCACTTATTGCTGCAATTAAAACCGCATGGAGAGAAGTTTCCCCAAATTACTAGAAGAGACTTTACGACACCATTCCTAACCGCATTTACAAAGCGATTATGAATAAAGGTGGCAGTACTCACAACTAAAGAAAAATCAAATAAAAGTTTCATAAAAAAAATAAGTTACAGGAGGTGTCAGTTGATGCAAACAATTTCATTAATTTTTCAGATGTAACACACACAGATGGTTAAAAAAAAGTAACTAAAAGTTAATTAGGAGATATTAGCTTTAATTACGCAGTGTACCTATGTACAATATATATTTATTATCCTAAAGCAAAGTAATCAGCAAAATAAACTCGTTTTCTTCATCAATTTTCAGTCAGCGATCCTGTCGCCAACAGTGGTGCAGCAGTGGATGGGTTGGTGACGTTGTGTGCGCCCAGCATATTACAGAGGTGGAATACTTTTGTTTCTGTCTTTTGTTTTTGTTTTCTTTTTCGATCTGTTTCTTTAGGATTGAACTATGTACATATGTAAATACTGCAAAAATAGTAGCCGACAATATTTTTTTGGGTGAGTAAAAGGGCTCGGACTTAATTGTAGCTAAATGTGGGCTAGAATCAGTGAAAAAAGGGGGAAGTTTGTGGAATAGATTTTAAGTTAGAATAGAGTTCTTCTCCTTATTTATCAATTTACACCGAATATGACGTCACAAAGTTCCTTGGATAGACAGCATTTAGAACGAATAATTTTTATAACACACATGAAGCCTTTAAAATCCTTCTATTTATATCCCATTGGAGTTTCTTGCCGTACTAGACAGTTTTGAAATTGTATATGAATTATAGCGACGTTATTTCCTTAAACATTTCCATGATTTGCTGGTGCCATGTTTTTAATTTTTTTTTATCAAAATGACCGAAGTCTCTGTACCTTATGGTGGAAGGTCCTGGAAGTGTTCTCGTCTTCGGATGGCAGCGATGTGTAGTACATTTAACCTTTATAACGTAACGTACAACCCAAGCAGGCAATTCGTTGTTTATTCTTATTTAGTCAGAATATCTGTTCTATACTTTTTGTTTATTGCCAGTGACCATACTAAAGGGTGACCGAAAAAATACATAATTTGAACAACTTATATTAGGCCTTAAAAGTAAAAAAAAGTTGGTATGCAATTTAAAGGCATAAACCGTGCCTCTGCAATTTTCTTTCATAAGTTATCCATAAAATACTAACTGCATCCGAAAAATGGCGGAAAGTAGGGTTTCTTCGCATTTCTGTTTTTTTGTGGGAACATTTCGAACAGGTCTCGCATCATTTCCGAAAAGTAGTGTTGAACGCAGCAATAAGCTTGTAAAGGGTGGTTAAGTTTTAAGGGCCGATGTTGATTTTGAATAAAACACAAATTATTTAGGAAATTACTGTCATTTCTTTTTATTATGATAATATTGGTATGGTTCAATTATGTATGGAACAAAATATCGGCCAAATGGCCGCCGCGACGTCGGCAGCACACCTCCATCCGATGGTCCAAATTTTCGATGACTCTGAGGCATAATTGAGGTTCTATGCCGTTAATGTGCCGAATTATCTCATCCTTTAGCTCTTGAATTGTTGCTGGCTTATCGACGTACACCTTTTCTTTCAAATAACCCCAAAGAAAGAAGTCCAACGGTGTCAAATCACATGATCTTGGCGGCCAATTGACATCGCCACCACGTGAGATAACACGGCCATTGAATTTGTCGCGCAAAAGAGCCATTGTTTCGTTAGCTGTGTGGCAAGTGGCACCATCCTGTTGAAACCACATATCGTCCACATCCATATCTTCCAATTCGGGCCATAAAAAGTTCGTTATCATCTCTCGATAGCGAACACCATTCACAGTAACTGCCTGACCGGCCTCATTTTGGAAAAAATACGGCCCGATGATGCCGCCAGCCCATAAACCGCACCAAACAGTCACTCTTTGTGGGTGCATTGGTTTTTCGACAATCACTCTTCGCCCAAATGCGGCAATTCTGCTTATTGACGAATCCACTGAGGTGAAAATGTGCCTCATCACTGAAGATGATTTTCTTCGAAAATTGATTATCCACTGTTGCCATTTCTTGCCACCATTGTGATCATTGACGACGCTTAAAATGGTCAAGAGGCTTTAGTTCTTGAGTCAATTGCATCTTGTAAGTGCGTAAATGCAAGTCCTTATGCATAATGTTCATCAACGACGAGCGTGAGAGGTGCAATTGTTGGGCACGACGACGAGTTGAGGTGGACGGCTCTTCAGCCACACTATCGCGAACAGCACCAATATTTTCTGCAGTACGAGCTGTACGAGCATGCACTGGTGTTTTCACATCTCTTACAGACCCGGTCTGCACAAATTTTTGCACGATTTTTCCGATTGTACGCACATTTGGACGATTAAATTGACCGAAAGAATCACGAAATGCACGATATGCATTTTGATTTGAACGCCCATTTTCATAATAAGCCTGAATAACTTTAACGCGTTGCTCGATTGTGTATCTTTCCATGGTTCAAATTGAGTTAGTCTGAAATTGAGAAATGTCAAATGAAATGCAGAAAAAAACTTGACGTTTAGGTGTGGTTCACATTCAACATCGGCCCTTAAAATTTAACCACCCTTTACATTGTAGATTGTAGATTGGTTATAGGGGTGTACGTGCATTGCGACCTTTATAGATCTATTGTGCTCCCCAGACTTGGAGCTCAAGTCGATGATTCCAATTACATTGATGAACCGGAGTATCTTGAGTGTATTCAGTGTATTCATCAATGGTAGATAGTTGGTAGGCATCCAGGTTACTTCTTCTGTGGATCAATGTTCCACAGTTTTTAAGTAGATACCCTGGGTTTCCTCAACGTCCCCGCAGAATCTACAGTTTCTGTTTTGCTCTATGCCCAGTTTCCTAAGATGTTCCTTAAGCCTACAGCGGAGCCGATTTTTATTGATGTTGATACAGACCTTTCTTCTTTTCCGGTTTCTGGCACTAAGCTTAGTTATATTTATTATTTTTGTAGAGTTTAACGAAGTCTTGATCTTCGAGACGTTGAAGCTCTGGTATGTCCAGTCACTTTGTTCATACCCTCTCGCCTGTTGGACTCATGTTTTTTTTTGCTCGTTGAAATTTGTCTAGTACTGTTTTTCTGTTTTTATTTTCCGTCGAATCCAAGATGTAATGTGGACAAATGTTCGAAGGAGTTTTAGCATCTGACGACTGTCTGGTCCTTTTCAAAATCAACTAGGATTTTCACTCACTAAACTTATAACCTACATAGATCGGTCGGTGAGAACAATTAGGAAAACTTGATTTCTCTACTACTAACCCGATGTAGGTTTTACGTGGGTCATAGTTTTCCCATAAATCAGCAGCTGAGATCTATGCCTATTAACTCGATCCCTAGTAACTAATTGATGTAAGTATCTGGCAAGATCTATAACAACCATCTTGAGTCAGTTCGCTTAGGTTTTCGAAAACTCTTCAAATCAAAAGCTCACTGTACTCCATATACCATACGCAACACTTGACGCCTTTTGTTGGTCTATCTTTCACTTGAATCTTTATGTAAGTGATATATTTTGAACCACCTGACAGTTATCGAAATGGCTTATATAATGTTTTTGACTACAATGACAATCAGAACACTAGCAATTAGCCATCCAATTTCCCTTCAAACGCCGACGTATCACTTTCATTTTTCATTTCCTAAAGAAAAATAAACATTTTCATGTTACATACATGCACTTCAAGCAGGCCCAGAATTGTATCTCAAGTGGGGATTCATTGAAACTCCAAAAGGGAGAAAATTGAAATAATAACGAACGCAATGGCCCGCCTCCGTAGGAGAAAAAAAAAAACTCAATTGGACATGAATAAAAGAAATCACTTCATATCCAATCGCCGACTATTACGTGTATCTCGAACCATTTAATGTAATGCAATCAAAGCAAATGCACAACTAGAGAAATATATTTAAAAGTTTATTGACCTTTACCTTCGCATTTGGAACGACCATAACCAATAAGTCACCAGAGTACTCGTAGTTCACAAGAAAGGAACTGCATCTCAAGTTGAAAAATAAAAATGAATTGTTCCATACAATGGAGCCTGAGATACTTCTTCCTCAATCACCATCTCTAACAATATTATTTTTATTTTTGCATTTCAAATCGAATCAATCCGCTGGCTAGCTGCTCCCCTTTGTTGGTACCTTTCATCTGTGAATGCATCGAGAGTCCATTACAAAGGCGCGCACAATACAAAGTGGTTATCGACAAAAAAGAATAAGAAATCATCACATTGATCGCATCACGATCTCCTGACATCCAGCACTGCGGTGCCAATGCCAGAATATTTCTTCGTCTTTCTTCTCTGCTGCAATCATCATCATCATCATCATCATCATCATCATCATCACAAGTGTAACGATGAGAGAGTGTTCTCAGCCCAGTTCTTTGCCCCCATCAGCATCACACGAACTAGAAGCACTAGATTCGAAATCAGCTGTTCCAGAGTACAATACTCTTTCCCAGAACTTCATTCAGATTCACTTCGGCTCTGGATGCAGCGCACACAGAACAATTATTTATGCTTTCAGATTTCAGTTAAAGAGCCAAAGCCGATATGGAGTTAGAGACTCTTATGCAATGCAAACTCGTGTATTCTTCTCACAACAAATTGAACTTGGAGACAGCCCATCCAGCTATAGTTCGATCAGAGCAGCAGATACGAGTATCAAACTGGTTTCTATAGATTCTTTTTTTTCTTAAATTGAAAACTCACTATCGAGTACGAGTATATGAGTACTCACAGTGATTGCAGAACTTCTTGCTTCTATCACTGTGCTGGCTTCTTCCATCAGTGGAATCCATCGGGTATTCCCTGGTCATGCTTACTTCTGTTTTATACTTTGATTTGATGTTCAAGTCGTGGGTATAATTATGACGGAGGAAAGGTTAACGACTGCCAGCCAGTGTACTCTGAGCGAACACAGTGTGATGATGGTTATGTCACTTTAGGGGATCAAGGTTAAGTTCAGGAGAAACAATTATTTACTCGTACTTGGATATCTATAGCCTGTGGGAAATGATTTTAAAACATCTTTTATGAAATAATTACTGTTTAACGTACGTTGCTTGGGCAGTATTATACGTCAATCATAAATATTGATAGTTGGATAATAGCACGGGTATTAGAGAATTTTATAGAAAATGAAAATTGACTTGTTACTGAGCAATTAAAGAGTATAATCACTCCATTTCTGCCTGCATATTCATAAATGTTTTGTTGGATTTAGCAGAGAACTTCTATTGCGAGAAATTTTTGACTCTTCTACATTCTGAATCAGGAGAATTTTTTTTTCTGCTGTACAGAGTTTTGAAAATATCATCAGCTAAAAAAATATAGTGCACGACTGGGTCGCACGTACTTACACCTACATGTGATCAATCTGCAAAAAGTTACATTTCTTCCATACGTTATATATCGCTACGCCCACTTTTTGGAGGCGTTTTGTTAAAAAAAGGCATACGAGTATATTGGTTTTTCAAAGCCATTTACGGTGATAGTTAAGTCTTATTGTGAATATCTCATTAGAATCCGTGAACTTCGGTTACAAATTTTGGAAGCCACACCCTCTTTCTAAAATCACACCTGTTTTAAAAATTTCGCAACGCAATGCTCCTTTTTTTAATGGGGGAGTTAAAAGATGGGCGATAGGGTATCATACGATTCGTTTTAGATGAATTGTAACTTTCCTGTATATCTTCTTATGAAAGTTTAATACATTCGGATCCTTCTGAGGAAAAATTAAAGATTTCTCTAGCGACGACATATCGGCTCCTTATGGAGTACCACAGGGATCAAAACTTGGACCACTTCTATTCATCTTATTTACGAATGAATTGCTTCGGGTTTTTACGGCAATAGTTGTTAGGCATAGGTGTCTCAAAATTGGAATGGAACTACTGCAAACCGAATTTGACAAGGCAGTTGAGTGGTGCCACGATAACGGGCTTATATTAAATTCGTCGAAAACAAAGATGATGCACATTCAAAGCCCTCAAAAAAACGGGACAAGCATTCAGGTTCAACAGCAACATCTGTCAAAGCACAGGCCAAGCTATTGAAGTTGTGGATAACTACAAATACTTAGGAGTGATAATTGATAGCCATTTTATGTGGAATAAACATATCGAGAAGCTTCGCTCTGACCTCAAAAAAGCTCTTTTTGGTCTCGTCTATCTGGGTTACTATTCGACACCACAGATCCAGAAGCAGGTGTATTATGCCTTAGTGGAATCCAAATTAAGGTATGGAATATTAGCATGGGGCAACGCATCAAATACCCATGTCGATAAGCTGCAGAAACTCCATGCCACGATCTTAAAGAAGATTAACTCCAGCGTACCACCTAACGCCCATGAAGAAAGCAGAATGAAAGTACTAGGAGTTAAGGAGATTTTTAAGATGTCTGTGGCACTCGAGTACTACGACGACAACCGCTTCAACCGCGCCCAGGGGATGCTTCAAATACCTTCCAGCAACAATACGTATGGCAATAGACAGCTAAAGTATAGCGTTCCGACCATATTAAACGAGATTCCTCAGTCACTCTCGAGCATCATAAATTTAAACGTTAGGAAAAAACTTTTAAAATAATTCTTTCTTTCTCAATCATAAAAAACACTTGAACTTTGGTAGTTGTCTTACCTGAAAATGATCTAAATCGGACGATCAGATTTGTAAGATTTGAGGATTTACCTCGAAGTTGATTAAATGTCGTTTAACTCCTTTTTAATATTTTAACTGTATAAATGCTGTGGTATTGGAGAAAAAAACTGTCTGAACAGATTCTGATGAAATTCAACTCGTAAGCGATGATTGACATGGTAGTTGTCTTACCTAAAAATGTTCGAATCATATTTCTCCCGTATCAAACCCAAGAATTACTTAACGGATTTTGATGAAATTTGCACTTCGAGCTAAGTCGGACATGTAGTCATGTCTAAGATTTTTCGCGTTAATACTTTCGGAGATAGAGGAGGGGATATCGCTTTCGCTTTGATTTTGAGGTTTTTTATATTCGGATTCCTTGGAAGTCTGGCTTTAATTTGGTATGTTGCATATTGGGGTGGAAAAATATTTTATATATTTACATTGAATTAAGCTAATGTACATCGGTTTACAAATTCTTTTATAGCAATGGCATTGGCATGTTTTCGGTTCATGCACACTATTTTGTGCAAAAACCTCAACTCTCTGGATCTATCGGTTCAAAAGTTGCAAGAGTGTGACATACTCAGTGACAGATAGACACCGTGTTGAATGCATTAGTGTCTCGTTTTATACCATTCTCGTACGGAATACTAAAAAAAGAAGATAGTTCGGTAACAAGGCTAAGATTCACCGAAAGATTCCTGGGCGATTTCTATAACAACCAAAATTCATTTATAGAAATTCACCTCTCCTGTTCTTAGCCAATTGGAGGGTACTCAAGTATCTTCCAAAAAGCGATCCGCACTAACTGTGGGAATATTATATTGGAGTTTAGCTGAAGCTAACTTAATTCTGTGTCACAAGAGTAGGCGTTTCAAAACTTCTACAGCGAACTAATAAATACAACTGGGCCTACTGCTGCGCTACTAAAGACTAAAAACCCAGAAATTTTGGGTTTTCGCCTGTGGAAATGACTAAATGTGCTTGAATCTGTAAAGATACGCGCGAAAACACCCGTGCTCACTTTGTAGTTTCGTTGTGTAAAAGTCTACCTTGCAATACCTCCAGAAGCAGGATGAGACGATAGGTTCTTTCGGAGTTTGCTTAACACGTTCCATCCTTGTTGCCATTTGGCTATGCTGTTTGTTGCCTTTCTGGTGAGTTCGCTTCTCCGTCGGTTCCTGGTTCCTCCTTTCATATGTTTTTTGAAACTCCTTTGCCAGTATTTCGATTGGGGGTAATCCAGCAATGACATAAACTGCATCTTCTGGTATTACAAGAAATGCACTGCATACTCAATTTAATACCGGTATGACTTTACTTTCATAGCTTTGGCCCATATTGTTGACCCGTAGATCATCACAGATGTAACCACACTGGCCAAAATCGCGGTCGACTGTATCTCAGTCCTCCATGATTTGGCATGATGCTTTTGTGAGGCTTTGCCACTAGCATATTCCAGATGGTCTAGGTATTTGATGGCGAGCTTCGATGTAATCTGGTGCCCCCTATCGTAAGAGTGATCGTTTCCGTCACTTGTCTGCTACTGATTAGTACCGCTTTTGTCTTATGTTTGTCGAATTTTAAACCCACAAATTCAAGCCAGCGTTGAATGGTCTCAATTGCATCGTTACTTATTTGAATCACTTCTTCCAGTAGCTTGGCTAATTGTATTACAGCTTCTACTGGTATAGGCAGATTGAGTATCCCGCCATGCATAACATTTCACAGAAGTGGACCCAACATCGAACCCTGTGGCACCCCTCCTGTGATGGTACACTCCTTGGGGCCATCCTCTGTGTCATATATCAGGATCCTTTTTCTAAGATAATACACCACTATCTTCGTGATGTACGTGGGTACCCTCATATTTGAAAGAGATTCCAAGATATACTTCCAGTACGATACCGTTTAGCACCACCCCTCCATCTTCAGTCTTATATGGCTTTCTTCGCTGTGTCAAGGACTACTCGGATTGCACCTATCGTTGATGACGACCTTCGGAAAACGTACTGATGTTCTGCCAATCCTCCTGCGTTTTCAATGGCTGCTTCCAGCCTGTTGGCGATGATATATTCCAGAATTTGTCCAGTCGTGGATAGAGTGGGAGAAATGGTGGTGGATCCCCAGGAGCATTATTTCCTTTGGTGATTAGGACTAGTTTCTGTTTCTTCTATCGCTCTGGGAATACTCCTTCACTCAGGCGTGATATTCGCAAACGTTTTGGATCGAGTTCTAATTGTGGTTTTAAGGGTTGTGTTTGGTTTGCCAGGGTGCTTTTTTGTCTCCACATCTGTTAGTGGCTGTGATCATTTCTTCTACGATAACTGCAGGAGTTGAGTGTGTTTCTTCTGATACAGCCCACTGACAATGTTTTCCAGCAGCCTTTGGCTGGTGTGAGCTATTGACCGGAAGCTCTTCAGTTTCTTCATTTCCAACCTCGTTGCACAATTCATTGAAACTATGAAGTACTAATTTGACAAGGTCACATGTACAGACTTAAAAATGCATTATTCACCCAAAAAATATTAACTTACAATCCAATTCGAAAAAAACCTTGACCACATGGGATATTCGGGGACTTTTAGTATTTTCTTCAGTATACTCAGCCACACAATTTTTATTTCGAAGTTTGACTCAAATTTCGCATTAAATTCTTGGGCTATAAGACGTTCGGTGTCAATATCAGCATAAGGTGCTATGATGATACTTAAGTCAGTCTAATATTTTTCTGATAGCTTACTTCTACGCAGCATGAATGCCATGTTCATGAATGTTTAGATGCTGAAAATCTTTTTAAAATTGACTCTTAAAATGCAGTTCGCTAGTTCTCCTAATGCAATACAAACTGTATCTACCTAAACCTTGTTTGTCAACATACATACATATATCTAGACCGACATATAGTATAACAATTCGAATTAAATTCATAAAAAAATATCTTCACTACAAACTTAGCTTTATGAAATGTTTTTGTTTTCTATTTCAGGTAAGTCCGCTGAATTTTGAAAAATCATAAGTAGCTGATGTGTTAACACAGTATTTCCGTAAGTATTGAAAAAAAAAAGAAGAAAACGTACTCTAAAACTTTTATTCGCTCAAGTAAATGTGAGAATTACAAATCATTCTTTTGCCCGGCCCCGTCGCACTTCTTTGATGTCGATGAGGTCTGTTGGAGTGCCTCTGATAATGCATTCATAGATAGTACGTCAACGGTTACCTGCCTGCAGATCCGAAGGTTATTGTCCTTATTTCATTTGCTGGGCTCACCAAAAACTACAAAAAAGCTTCAAGTGTTTTTATTAATAAACGAGCATATCGTTCTTTTAGATCGTGTTCGATGTCCCTTCCCCTTTGTCTTTAATATCTTATTGGATAAGCAGAAAACCTACCTTCTAAACGTTAAGAATTCTATTCAATGTTGTCCACTTAATCACATTCTTTCACAAACACAGCCAATTTTAAACCAACAAACGATCTTCAAATAAAAAAAATCATTTTTTTTACACCTTTACCCTCAATTATACTTACATATCTAAATCATACGTAATTACAGAGCTGTCCATAAATTTGGTCATTTATTTTTCTTTCTGAATTCAAAGACCTAAAAGAAAGGGAAAGGCACGTAGGCACTCATTGGCTATGCCCAGGTAAACGAACCGTTTTTCCTATTCACCTATCCAACTTGCAGTACATTTAATTGAATCAAAACAAAACCGTAGGTACTTCTCTTTAGAAGTGGACACTACCATGATTATAAGAAGGGGACGCACATACTATAGTGCAGCAGCAGCAGCAGAAAAGTGTCAGCGTATTTCAAGAAATTATAAATTTGAATAAATTAAATCTTTTCCAAGCAGTTGACACTCGGGCCGACCCTTATTACCACATTGTCCCTTTTGCATACGAAATATCCATCTACCTTGGCTGCAAAGTTTCTCGGACTATGTATGCACAGAGGAGTACATGCAGCCATAAACCAGGCTTGTAAGCGTCGATTGAATAAATTATTCTTAAAGATATCAGCAACGTAGATACAATTTATTGAGGGATAACAAATCAAATTATATATCGAGCTGACAGAATTGGAGCAGAGTTTTGGTTGCACCGCAGCCGGCAAACAGTGGTGTTGCTGCAGTGTGACGGAGTAGATTTTGTATCTTACCTAATGCAATTCGTGAGATATACTTTTTTTTTTTATTTATTGTTGCAGTTTATTGAAAGTTATGAGTGTCATGGCAGAGACTTTAGAGGTTCATGCCACTGCAATGACCTATTGCGTTGGATATTTATTGGGATTTAGTAAGCCGTACCTATATAAATTTGTTGATATTTTAGATAGCTACTCGTAGTACAGTCGTAAACTGAGACTGATTTAACAAAAGATTATACGGAAGCGTGGCTACTAAGATTTGTTATGGTTAAGAAGAAAATATTTGTATCAATTTTTATGGATTAAACTTGTCCTTGTGAAACCCCTGTGGTGATTGAATTTATCTAATCAAATTCGTGGACCACCTAAGTGGATAAACGCCATGCGAATGTCATACCCAAGTATTTGTGCAGGGTGATCAGAAAGTGGTCATGAAAATGGTTTTTTTTTTTTTTTTTTCTGTGGTATTTTGTAGAAAAGAATAGAATTTATAAACAAATAAGAAATTTCAATAACTACAAAAGATTATTTCTTTAAATATTTAAACCGTTCAGTTTTCTTAGTGTGAATAAGTTTTAGTATCTAATTTCAAGTTGAATTTTTCATTTACGAACTTAAACAAATGTTTTGCATATAATTAAAATGTTAAAATTTCATCAAAATCGGTTAAGATTCACCGTTATATGAAATTCTTCCAAACACATTGAAGTTTGTTTTTGATCAAACTCGCTGGAGTCACTTTCGAGAAAACAAGCATTCCACATCTTCGTTACACCCGAAGCGTTACACCTCTTCTGTTACACCCTGGCAAATTTAATTAAATTGCCGTTATATGCATTTTTCCTATAAGCTTGAATGACATTTTGTACACGCACGCAGTTCAGATTTTGGTCAAAATCATTGAAGGCGTTTTCGATAAAATAAGCGTTACACCCGAAGCGTTACACCTCTTCTGTTACACCCTAGCAAATTTAATTAAATTGCCGTTATATGCATTTTTCCTATAAGCTTGAATGGTATTTTGTACACGCACGCATCCAAACTAACTAAAATTCAGATTTTGGTCAAAATCATTGAAGACGTTTTCGATAAAATAAGCGTTACACCCGACCAAATTTACTTTACCGTGGATTCACTTCAATACAATACACACAGCACGAATGATTAAAAGAAACTATGATAGGTCCATAGGCACAAAATATACAAAAATACTTGTTTAGTATGGGAACCACACACCTATCCTGAAAATATGAGCCCTGAGCTCTATATGGGTCTCAATTTTGGACCTAAGAACCTACCGCTATACTCTTTGTATGTCCTTAGACCTGTATTACACGTCGGATATGCGACTTGGACCCATTTCCGGCGTCGAATTTTTGACATTTTTATTCGTATACATTTCGAACCGGATATACGACGCCATATTTCCGATGCCGATGTATGTAACGTAAAAAAAAATTGTTTCAAACTTTTCAAAAATACATTTTGCGTTCAAAGCGTGCTGTACTTAGGTATAAACTCCTGCAACTAGATAGTAGGCTCACGCCATCGAAAGTCTTTATGAAGCCGATGAAGAGTGTACATAATGGAAACCTCTCAATGCATTGTCCTTTAGATATTAGCTTGATGGACTGTTAATCTGTGAAATGGCACCACTCGGTGTTTTTGAATACAGAATCACTGCAGCAAGCGAACATATATAGTTTTCGCTAAAATAAATAAATATTATAGGGTGGCCTAGTTTCTCATAGCCATTCGTGCGGTAGAACATACGAATGGTAGGCAATTTTTTCAATAGGAAAAAGTCTCTGGTGACAATTTTATTCTCCAATGTTTGTCGGGAGGTAGTGAAAAACGTTGAGTCGCTCTCTCAGTGATAACGCGTTCATAGTTATCTCTAACACTTTAGAAATAACCTTATTTGGTACAATAAAGTACGGCCAAATCAGTGTTTTGAAATAAGGTATATGAATCTTTAATTGTATTACTGGCATCCGTACGGTATACCCAGACCTTGTTTTTAGATGTAATTATTAACCAATGATCTGATCTGGTCGTGCGTTTGTGTAAATGTTTTACCCTCAGGCTGACTACTCACAATACTATCGACGGTGACTTTAACGCGGTATATTTCGCGTTCTGGAGTTCTAGACTGATATCAACGAAGATTATATAATCCGGAAATGGAATATAACTGCGACTTTCAACCTGTAAGCCAACCTATTAGAATTGGTAAAGAAAAAAAGGCGAGCACATACGAGGTGGTAACAATCTTGTACTCTGAAGCTCAAAACATACTTCATACTGGCGTTAAAAAACTCCAAAAGCAAGCACCGCTTCTATCTCTAAATGCGATAGAGAAAACGCTTTGCCGCACATTTAGAAGAAACTTCCAAACAACTTGACGGTCATCCTAATGCGAATATTAGCTGTGCCACAGACAATGCTAGTAACAATTGTAGAATCAAATTTGCAACGCTGGCGGAACTCAAACAAGAAATTCTAAAACTAACACAGCTCTTGGCTACGACTTAATGACATCACATGTTCCTAAAGACTTGCCCGTGAAAGTATTAGTTAAGCTTCGCTGCTTTTAGGCTACAATAAGTACCAAGGCAATAGAAAGTCGCAGAAGTTATTATAGTAGCGAAACCAGAAAAATCTCTGAACGGCAACAAGTCTTATAGACCAAAATGTTCGACATTTTGTTTACTAAAACGACTACAACCTATAATAGAACAAAAACGCTTAATTCTAGATCACGAATTCGGTTTTAGAAGCAAACGTTCTACAATCGATTAAGTGCATATAATAACAGAGATAATTGAGAGGGCCCTGGAAGAAAAAAGGTCTGTCTGGTCGAGTGTTTTTCTTAATGTGTCCCAAGTCTTCGATAAGGTGTGGCACAAAGAATTAGATCTCAAAATACGGCAGGTCTTTCCCGTCTCGCTATGTAGCATTCTAAAATCATATGTTGAAGATAGACTCTCTTCCGTTTTGAGCACGGTAACGAATACTCCGACTTTAAAGAAATCGCAGGTGGGATACCGCAAGGGAGTGTAATTGGTCCTATTTTATATTTGTTGTAAATGTGAGACTTACTGCAATTAGAACACACCATTATAGCCACATTTGCGCACGACGCAGTCATATTGGTAACGGGCAACCGGGAACTTGCAAAAAGATACTCGTAAGCTACATACATGATGACAAAAATGTGGGACATTATGTTCAACAAGGGGTCAAATCTACTCATGTAAATTTTATATATGTATGTACAAAAGAGTGAACATCGTAATCAATTTGATGGAAATCCCGTACCCCGTATATAATGATACTCGACGTGAAATTAAAATTGAACTAGAGGACAAGTACAGAGAAATGTATTGGTTGCTCGGACGATTTTCCAAGCTCGATATCCAGAACAAGCTGCCACAAGTAAGTGCTAAAACGTGTATGGATTTATAGTATACAACTATGGGGTTGTACCAAGAAAGACAATGGAAACCTCCTACAAACTTTAAAAATTAAAGTGCTATGGGAATAGTGGCCACACCGTGGTTTATCCGGAATGACGACATACACAAAAATTTAAAAATTTCGCACAAAAACGCCAATGTCGACTTTACGGTCATTGTAACAATGCTATCAGATTTTGGACAAAAAAATGTAGGTCATCGACTACAAAGGACTAAACAGTCCGATTTAGCTCAATAGAGAGCAGCCGCGCGTAACTATCGGTACAGCAGGCACTTACGTTGTAAAGTCACCTACAAAACGTGGAAAATTTTAAATGTAAATTACTAGATAAGTTTTATTTAGTTATAGTACAAATTTCGGTTAAGGGGAGGTGTTTTTAGTGAGTAAGAATTTCACACTAATTCATATTAGTCACGCACTGCCGGTCCTCATAGTACCTCGTAAAAAAAAACAATAATGCTGTCGACTGCGTCTTTGCTGTCTACTTCTATGTGACCATTGTGACATGATTAATTCCAGAAACACCTTCAGTGACCTCACGAGTATCTTCAAATCATGTTGTTCATGTTCATGTCATTTTGCCGTAAAGTCTTTTACCATCGCCAACCAACGTGCTTAGATTAGGCGATACCACTTTTCAGAAACTCTGCAAGTCGCTTGATATTTTTTCAAAGAAACTACGTGATCCGGCCAGACAGGTCATCCCAAAAAGTTGTATGCATTATTAATTTTCGGCGCCCAAGTATGTCTTTTCTATAAGGGGGCACCTAACTCCAAATTTTCAGCATCCTAGGTGGGATTTAGGTTAGGTTAGGTTGAAATGGCTGTCAGCAAAAAGAAGCCAACACGCTTAGACCAATATTAGGTCCATTGTGATACCACATGTGTTTGAGACGCGGCCTCTAGTCTACTCGTTGAACCATTTGGAGCTTCGGATGAAGAGTAGAATGTACCTAACGTCAATATTATCCAGATCATCTAGGTCATTGAAACAGAAGGCTCCTAAGTGGAGTTTCCTTCTTTGGGAGAGAGCTGGGCAGGTGCAAAGAAGGTGAAGAATAGTCTCTTCCTCCTCCTCGTCCATACAGCTTCTGCAGAAATCGTTAGAGAAGACGCCAAGCCTTGTTGCATGCTTGCCTATTAGACAGTGTCCAGTTATGGCACTAATATGCTTCCTATTTAGAGAAATCAAATTCCTAGAGCGTTTCAGATCCAGCATAGGCCAAATCTGTTTTGTCGCTAGACTAGTTGTACTCCTTGTCCACCTAGAATTTGTCTTTACGGTAGCATCCAGCTTTAATTTAAGTTTGCATGTAGCGATATGCATACCCAATAAACTTTTGCTTGGAAGGATGGGTATTGTTGTTCCATGTCTGGCAAGTTCGTCAGCCTTACAATTCCCTAGAATATCCTTAGGGGCATAAGGCACCCAAAATTAGGTGAATATTAAACTGCTCCGCCATCTCCATAAGAGACGATCGGCAGTCTAGAGCTGTTAAGGAATTTGTTAAGGAAGATTTCAAGGATTTGATTGCTGGGATTTAAGATTTGTCTTACCTGCGCACGCCACTAGATTTTAATAAAATTGTAACAGTTGCACACCCCTAAGTAGATCAGTTTCACGTCACCCTGTGCTCGATTTTATATGCATTTTATACCAGCTACAGCTACCTAACAATAACTATTCGCATATGGATCGTGATAGCCAACACTATTTGCTAAAGTAATCTTAGATAGAGGCAGCGTATGAGTCGACATTACCCTAAGCCGGGAATGGATGGTACTCGTATATGTATCTATGAATAGATTTACTCCGCATATAGGATGGTTATTTTATTATTTTCACGAATTTTTGCACACTTTTGTTTGTTTAGTTTTGTTTCCCCTTTTTTTATCATGAAATGTCAGCGCTGTGGATATAAAAGTGGCGTATTATATTGCTATGAGAGGGACCCATAAGAAGTATTCTTTTTTTCAGTCTGAATCTCCGTCCGACTTCAAAACACACTAAGTGGAAATAAAATTCATTTACTCGTATATAGCTCTGTATTTGTGCAGCAGGAGTCCACTGGTTTATTACTATTTCGGTATTTAGTGCCGATGTTGACCCTTAATTATGCAATTAAAGCGGCAGATTTAGCATTCATAACATGAGGTTTTGCGGTTACTGTCAGTTACTCGTATTTGTTAAGCGTTTTGTAGAGTTTTTATGCTTCCCGTTTATGAACGCTCATGAACGCTTCATGTTGCTTGGGCACTGCAGTACTGATTGAGATGATGATGGAGGTAATTTAGTAATTTCACAGGGAAAGGAAATACTCGTAGTTAAAGAGATGGAGGTGGTTTTTGGCGGGCAAATGAAAATGCAGATATTTTATAGTTTGAAATACTCGTATTTACCTTGACTGGCATCTCTCTCTCTCGCTCTCTAGGTCCAACGTTGGCTTTTTAATGAACTATGGACGATCTTAGGTTGTTACATGAGCAATGATTATGGGACATCTTATGGTATGCCATAATTCATTGTTCATACTGCCATAAAGCTTGTAATGAGCTGTCAATTACGTGGAATTTTCCCTGTCATGGTATCTGTGGGATTAAAAAAATCGCAGCCTTTCCGTAGAGCTCTATTCCTATGAATATTGTCAGGCTTTGAAGCTGATAAATAAATAGTGGGTTTGTATTTGAAAATCGTATCTGTGAAAATGTTGTGTATTTTGTCAAAATGCCAGGTTGGAAACTACACAGCTACATATGTGCCAATTTGTCTGGTGCAAAAAGGTTGAATTAATTGCCTTCACCGCCTTTAAGAGTCTAGGTTTCTGGCTTAAAGCTAACTGCCAGGCACTTCCTTTTCTTATGAAAATCATGATCGGTTAACTCTTCGAACTCCTTAAAGTGGGAGGCCGCCTAGGGTCTTTTTTTACGCAGGATATTCGTTTCCTACTTTCTAGGGACTCATCTTCACGTCTTGTTTTATTTTCAAGCTGTTATTTGTGTATGTACGAGTATGTGCTTGCATCGTCCTTCTCTTATTCTGTTATGTGCAAGAGTTATTTTCGGTGGACAAAGAGGCACTGAATCCACTGGTAGTTGGTTTAGCTGGCTTGTGCGGACGTACTGAAGAGCATATCCCTTAGAAGCCCTTTAGTACTCCATCCGGGCGTGTTATAAGCCCAACGTTAAAATTGTTCTTCTGATCGGGGCACAGAGTCTTCAAGCATCGGTTCTCAGCAAGGAAATCGACATTTAGCCCCCGAACTTTGGATGTATACCTGGAGTCATTTTGTAGATTTGGATGGCAGTTGAACCATCTGAACACTGCTTGGTTGTTATGTGGATTCGATTATGTTAAAACTTCGTACTATAGTATTGTGGGCTATTGCAAAAAACGCTGTGTCAGAAGTCGCCTCCTGTGGTCGTGTCTTACATGTGCTGTACGACTAATATGCCAAAGGTGTCTTCCCTTTCGATTTCTATTAACGTATTTGTTTCGTCCATCAGGACAACTTTCTTCCTTGATAGTTTTTTGGGCGTCAAGCATTTCATCGCGAGGGGGGCTTCAGCCTTACATAATCGGCTCGTTCGTGTTGGCAGCCGTCTGTGCGATGTTTCGCTGACGCTCCTGTCTTCGATGTTCTTTCATGATGGTAGCCACAGTTTCGCTTACTGCTTCCTTAGCTTCTTGCGTGCTCGTCATCTGTCTGGTCGTGTTCTCTGGTGTTAATTCCACACCCAGTCTGTTCACCAACAAGTTACGATATCGTGCACAGTGGAACATGATGTGTTCTGCATCCTCGACTGCTTCCGTGCACGTTGGGCAAGGATTGTCTTCGAGTCCAAATCTATGGAGGTAGGCTTTGAAACATCCATGACCAGTAAGCATTTGCGTCAGATAGAAGTTCAGCTCTCCATGCTTCCTATTGATCCAAGGGTTTATATTGGGGATCAATCTCTCCTGCCATTCTTCGAGGTTTGTTCTTGGCAGTACTTCGGTGTCACTTCGACTCGTCGCTGTTGACACCATTGTCCTGTTGGCACGATATTTCCGTTCGGCTTCTTTAACGAGGAGGTCTATTGGCACCATTCCAGCCACTACGCATGCCGCGTCATAGGAGGTTGTTCGAAAGGTGCTGCATACTCTCAAGATATTCGTTCTGTAGACCGCCTCCGTCTTCCTTCTGTACGATTTCGTCTTCATGGCACTTGCCCATATTTGGGAGCCGTAAAGCATCATCGACGTCGAAACTCTTGCTAAGAGCAATCTCTTCTTCTATTTAAGTCCTCCAATATTTGGCATGATCCTTGCCATTGTTCTTGCTGCCTTCTCAGCTACGTGCTGCAGGTGTTGCTTAAAAGTCAACCTTGCATCTATAGTAACGCCAAGGTACCTCAGCAGTGGATAGTGTGTACCTTGGGTACTAGAGGGTGGAGGGTAGAATGTGAAACAGTACGGCGTTGTGCGCTGCTGATGATAGAAATGTCCCTGCAGGGTTGTTACACACTATTTACCTATAGGCAATGCGGTCACAGGGTAAGAATATCAAACGTTGAAATATAGTAAAGCAGCCAAATGGAGCGACGATGTATATCAAATTTCTGAAGCATTTTACTTTAGAAATTATTTTAAGATCCTTTGCATCTCCTCCCCAATCAATTCTCAACAAAAGAAGCTGCCAACAGTTGAGTAAGTCTAAATTTGGTGGCCCATAATGATTGTTCTAGCTCGTTATATAGTGCCGCTATTAGAGGGAATAGTTATTCGTTCCACGCAACTGCGAAGGCCATCAGTATTCATAGAGGCAATTGACTTTCATAAAGAAGGTCGCTCTACAATAGGGCATTTGCTACATAATGTAACTGCAAATAATAGACGGAGTGGTACTTACATATGAGCGATAGCCACAAGTAATAGTACACTAAGAAGCCGGTAATCACTATCTGGAGGTGAGATTAAGAGTTGATAGCCTGACTAAGCTCCACTGTCTGTAAATGACACCAACGCAAAAGTTAAGCTGAGAACTTATTTGAGTTGTTAAGTCCTTCGAAGAAGGCATAAAGTTATGTACCTATGGTACTGAATTATAAACGTCACTAAAGACATAAAAATATTTTTCTTTTCCTTGAGTGGTCTTTAGTTTTATTGACATTAATGGATTATAGCGATGGAAATAAGACGACGAATTGACATGCTTTGAGGGGACGCAGATCTAGTCAGAGGTGTTGTATCGATTATGTTTACTCAGTTCAGTGTACCCAAACAAAAAGAGCGACTTACCTTGCATCAAATCGAGTAGTTTTAATTTTTTCTGGTTCCTACATACTATCCCAATAATATTGTCATTTTTTCTTTAGATGCCTGTACTATAAAGGTATATCCAGTAGGAAAATCAATTTTGCAACACCCTGTGTTTCCACAATCAGACATCCGGCTACATTATGTTCCACCCCGTGCCTATGTATATTTTACTACATGAGTGTAAGGTTGTCAGCTTTCTAGATTACTGGGACGATTCTGAATAAGCGTGAAATGACCTGCAGAAGTTGAAATTTGCAAATAAGGGAAAAGAAAACTGTATTTTCAAGCACCCTGTTTTTCGAAAAACAAACATTTGGCTACCTTGCTACTATACTATAGTTTACAAAATGTTATCTTTCCTTGAAAGCTTCTTAGGAGTTGCGGAAAACCCGTTCGAATTAAGTAATTTTATATGAGGGAGAAGAATCATTTTCTTTGTAGCACCCTGTATTTTGAAAATAAAGCTTCGGGGTCTATTACACTGTTCTTTGCAGTTCTTAACATAAAAGCTTCAAATTCTCTGTCTGATCGTCCTATACTCTAAACAGGCGTCACTGCAAAAATATAAAATAAAAACTATCGATACTATCGAATGTTGAAACTATCGATGTTTAAGCAACATTACCAGCAGAGAGACTCGAATTTACAACATAAAATATGCAGAATAAAATGAGCATCAATTCTTCGGGGCGGAATATTCTTTTATACTCTCTAATGCAAGGCCTTAACTAGAGCGGTTGGGTAAGCAGCAATCCCCTATCGAAAGAATCAGGTGAAAGGTTTCAAAAATATTTCAAGATTACGCCAAAGTGAGAACTGATAGAAATATTTCATAAGAGTTTGACAAGCCCCCTTCTTTACGCAATAGCATTTTTACTAATCTGATCCATATCGTATTGAAGTTTGTTTATACGATTTTGTATCGTAAATTTCCACCAACCTTTTTCCGATAAAGAGATAATCTTTATCTTCATCTTGTCAAAGACCAGGAAGTGATGCCCAACCTTATTGCATCGGAATTTTTTTTTTTTTTTTTTCGAAATATAGCGAAAAAATAGTTCGTAATAGGTAGATATGCGGGCTCTTATTATCTACCTTTGCACAATTTTAATATAGTTTTGCAGCTGTCCATCACTCTCGTAGGTGTGATTCAATCTTAACTACTTCCTAACAAAATTTTTCATCTAAATTTAGTTTTTTTTTTTTTTTTATTGAAATCACTCAATAAACAGAGAATCTTTTTCCGCTGCGGTAATAAAGATATTCAAATTCTCACACTCATCGCCATCAAATTAACAAAATACAATGTACAGGGCGTCCCAACAATCAGCATCTAATTGACATGGATTTCTCGATAAAAAAAAAAAAAAAAAACACAACTCTTCCAACTGTATAGTGTATCCCCAACGGTTTCAAAAAGAGCTGCACCACATTATCATATATCACTCGACTAAATGTCGCCACAGATAAGCAATCTTGTATCTTGAATCTTGTAAATTTTTCAAAAAGAAAAAAAAAAAATTATGTTTTTCCTCTGTTCATTCACTAGTCGATCGATCGCTTATTCATTCATGAATACGATCATATAGACAGAGAACTAAAACTGGAACTGGATGATTGAAGTTGGTTCAGGTTGTGGCATGGAGGCTATACCTTTGGTGGCTACCTACGCTCCAAAGACATGGTTATTGCCCATAGTGGTAATTACAGTGGGAATGTGAGTATAAATAAAAAAAAAAACTGCGCAGTGATTTAGTGTGTGTCCAGTGAAGATATATTTCGAAACTTTTACGATCGCATCGATGGGAGACTTTGTACAGAATGTGCCACTCTAATAGCAGCAGAGGTACAGATTTGAGATTCATGCGCCAAAGTTCGAAGGTGCATATTCATAATACAAATCGAAACCGAAGTTGGCAATGGTTATTACCATTTTGTAATTGCTTTGACCGATTATAGATGCGTGCAGTGTTTGCACGTAGGAGGCGCTAACGCATGTAGTGGTATACAACTTAAACGATCTTCGTTAGGCAATATGGCTTTGGAATTATTTTAGCAATATGGTTAGATGCCATTCTAGCCAATTAGTGCTAATATATTTAATTTTATTTAAAAGGAAAGTTTTGAAAATTTTAAAATGGTTATAAATCTTGTGTACTCTTGGACTGTGAGCTCCTTTCGGAACAGAAACTAAGACAATTATCTATAATTCTGTGGTAGTAGTTAACTAATATTACAGCCGTCATAAATTACCATTTGAAAAAGATTGGACTATGTTTCTGCTTAAATAGATTTCTACTCAAGCTGATGACTATTAGCGGAGAAGGCCAAATAAAAAGAGTCACGCATCTGAAATTATATAATTGTATGGCTTATAATTATTGGTCTGTATGCTAGTTATTGATTTTTTACTTGGCTAAATCTTTGCTTCTTTTAAGCCACCTTATTCATTCAGGTCCACACTTCAGGAATTTGATGTTCCTTTTACAATAGCTACACCAAATAACTTGTAAAATATAGATGTATAAAAGTAGATATGTTGGATGAGTGGGACCTCGTTCCTTGGTCAAAAAAAGGAAAAGAAGACCACTTTGACTCCACCAACTACAAGGACACTACCCTCCTCAACCATACTACTATGAGAATGGCTCAAACATTTTCTCGATAATCTGATTGATGTGATTTTAGGCCAGCAAAAACCAGCGTAGACTACTACTGACCTACTGGTCAGTGGACCTTGGTAAACGTTACGATCCTCTGTTGTCTACACGCGTAATGTTTTAAAGTTTTTGTGTTATAGTTTTATAGCTGGGCCATATTTTTCTGGATACTTCTGGGTTATTTAGAATCTTCCTCCTTTAGTTGACCCTTGAAAGAAATTGCGAAAAGATTAACAGCGTTCAACATAAAATGGATCAGTAAATCGTTAATCACCCCCTAGGCCACTAGTCAACTAGGTTATTGCCCTTCATCGTTACTATGACATGGAACCCAGAAAAGAATGACCTTGTATCAACAGCCTAACAAGGAGAGTTACTTCCTACACTGTTTTATCAGCTTCAAGGACGATATAGTCGAATCTAGCGTTTGACTATCAACAAAAATAGCGACGTTGTACAATTATGTCTAAATGTCCAGGAAGTAATTTTTTTTTATAATTTGCACGTCTGAAAGGGGTTACTACCCGTATACTAATTTTTAGGACACAGGCGTTTTGAGGAAAATGGAAGAGACAAATAGAAAGACAGATTGGTGTAGTTGGTTTGAAACTCAGCTGGTATTAAGTTTCAGTGAACTCCAAGGGTGGCTGTCCAGATAACTGGGGAGCTTGTTTGTTTTTGCTTTTGTCGCTGCTCATGATTCACAGTATTTTTTTCCGTCCTCCTGATGTCATCACCACGATTAAGTTGCATTTTAGCCATATGACCGCCCTACTGCCAGTGTTATGCCTTCGCAGTAGAGTTGTTATAAGCTTTCGCAATTGATCGACTTTTTATTTATTCCATGCGAAATAAATAGATGATTATTGACATCAGGATTCGAACCGTGAACCTGTAGCGTGACAAGCGATGATGTTACCACTACACCACGGCCACCCTCGATTCCAAGTGATAGGCACTAGATGAATTTAGAAGGATTAAAGATTTGATCACAACAACAACACATTCGAGGCCGAGATGGCTAGTGGGCTGCGCCAATGACCCGAAAACATTTTTTGATCGACTAATCTGTGATCGATCCCATCGGGGGAAAGAAATGTCTTGTAAACTTGAGAAATAAGCTGTATAAGCTCTTTCAATTCAGTTTTTTGTTCGAATGATACAAATTTGTCTGCTTTTCTTTGATGATTTTTACTAGTTCCTATAGAGCAAGCATTGTTTTCGTGAAAATTTTCGATCTCGACATCTTGATTAAGAAAAAAAGTCAAAAAAGTAGGTCTCGCAATGATGGATGATATCCATTTATGTGACAGTATTGACACACAACTACTGTCTGTGGCTCAACATGGATACTGTAAGGGCAAATGAGTAGAAAGAGATTTGATGCATACGTTTGTCAATAATCTCGAATACTCCTTGGATATCATAAGGAGTACACTATGGTAGCTTTCCTAGTTCTGCGATAACGAGAGCACTGTTAAATCTGAAGATAGATACGTGTACACTGCCTGTGTACGTATGCTCACTTGGCGAGGTGATTAATTACTGCTTAATAGTCGGATTATCAACTCCAAGCTGGGTGGGACATCTGTTAGAAGATATGTCAGCACGGGTACCCCTCAAGGGGGAGTCCTATCACCACTTCTTTGGAATTTGGTGGTCAATGAACTACTGATAATCCTGGAGGCTGAGGGTTGCGATAGTATTGCCTATGCGAACGAAGTTGCTATTGCAGTCTCTGGTAGGCACCTTATTCCTTTAAAAGAGCTCCTGCAAATTGCTTTGAATAAGCTATCTAGGTGGACAACTTGGTGTGGTCTAGGAGTGAATCCCCACAAAACCGAACTAGTCCTCTTCTCAAGACAATATAAAATCCCAACTATTGACCCTCCATCCCTTATTGGAACAAACTTAACTTTCTTCCAAAATATTTGGGTCAAAAAAGCGATTGGGAACAAATGGGGCTTACAACCCAGATTAACTCACTGGCTCTATATCCCGGTCAGTAGACCGATCTTTATGTACGGTATGTACGGGGTAGTTGTCTGGTGGATTGCCTTGGATAAGGCGGTAAACCAGAAGTTATTAAGCAAAGTCCAACGTTCAGCTTGTCTGTGCATTAGTGGAGCACTGCGGACGACACCTTTCGCATCTATGGACATTCTTTTTCATTTAACAGCCCTTGACATTTATGGCAAGCAAATGGCAGCTAACTCAGCTACTCACTTTAAAGCTACTTCACAGTGGTTGAAAAAGGTATATGGCCACGGCTCTATCTTAAATAAGTCTGTCTTCCCTAAAGACATTAACTACACCATGCCCTAGTTAAATTTTGACAAAAACTTCCAAGTTACCATCTCTCCCAGAGCATTCTGGGAAGAAGGTGGCTTCACGGAAGATAAGTCGGTACATTTTTATACCGACTGTTCAAAAACTAACGACGGGGTGGGTGGTGGTGTCTTCTCTGATAGGCTTAAATTAAACCTCTCTTTTCGTCTCCCAAAGGGAAGTCTTGTCCTGGATAAAGAAAAACGTGATATCGACCGTTGATATCCGCAGCTTTTCAGACAGCCAAGCAGCAATCAAATCCTTGGAATTATCCTCAACAAATTCTATAACAACTCTAGACTGCCGATCGTCTCTTATAGAGATGGCGGAGCAGTTTAATATTCACCTAATTTGGGTGCTGGGGCATAGTGATATTCCTAGAAAATGTAAGACTGACGAACTTGCCAGACATGGAACAAAAATACCCATCGTGCCAGACAGAAGCTTACTATCGCTACATGCAAACTTAAATTAAAGCTGTCTACAAGGCAAGCATGCAGCAAGGCTTGGCGTCTTCGCAAATGATTTCTGCAGAAGCTGTATGGACGAGGAGGAGGAGGAGACTATTCTTCACCTTCCTTGCACCTGCCCAGCTCTCTCTCAAAGAAGGAAACTCCACTTAGGAGCCCTCTGTTTCAACGACCTAAATGATCTGAATAAAATAGATGTTAGGGACCTTCTACGCTTCAATGAGTAGGCTAGAGGCCGCTTTCCAAACCCATGTGAGATCACAATAGACCTATTACTTGTCTAAGTCTGTTAGCTTTCTTGGCTGATAGCCTCCTCAACCTAGGTATCGCAATTCTGTCTATCTGAATGCCTGTATCTCGGGCCTTGTCCTTACCAACTGAGACTATCGACCATAAAGTCCAGGTAACTTGGCACTTAGTCAGAAACTTTATTGTTCAGCCCAGTTGAACTTAATTAGCCCTTCATGAATTCTTTTTTTTTTAAATGACTCTTCGTTTGAATTTGTTGAATTAAGATGAGTTAAGATATTGAATGGACAAGTTATAACATCTAGAAAAAATGTTTATAACAACACTGCTGCCGAACTCCGAAACGTAATCATGACTACTTTATAGAGCCTCTGGCTAACCGTGGTGGTATCGAACTCTACCAAAAGTGTATAATGTACGAGTAGCTACGGAGGCTTATACAAGATCGGCCGTTTTTTCTATAGGAATTCGCACAGAAATGATGCAATGGATTTCGTTGGACTATCGTCGCTTTTCAACTTCCTCAGGCTTTCCTTGTATAGATCCCTCTTGTCGGCCTCTACGTTTTGCTTTATTAAAAAGCTTTCCGACTTCACTACTCAATGAACAAAATGAGTGCATACTACTAAAATAATTGAAATTCTAAAGTACACGTACGTATCTATCTGCTCTAAATAGCAACTAGAATAAGAGAAATGAACTGCAAAAGTATTTAACTTTAGATTTCTTTTATCTTTCTTCCATATCCAACTGGAAAAAAAAAAAAAAAAAAACAATTCAGGTCTCACTCTCTCTTTCCATTTAATGTGAGTAACGATTTATTTTTAAATAAAAAAAAAAAAAAAGTTTGAAATACTCGTAGTCAGCGGAATAATAACTGCAGATATTTCTGTGAGATATGTTTGTTGAAACCAAAAGTATTTGCAGATATTTTCATTTAAGTATCTATCAGATAAGCTTTGCAAGACGGCAAACTTCATAGTACGTGCATTAGGTACGCGCTTATTCAACCTAACAATCAACAACGACGACGTCAACGACAATTGTGTGCAAAAGCTAACGTTCATTATTGTAAAACGTGTGTTAACAACAACCGTTGTTGTCGGCTGCTGTTGGTTCGTCCTTTCGTCGACACACCAAACACACACTCTCTATACACTCGAAAGATACAAATTTAGATACGAATCCATAAGAAAAAACTAAAGTTTTTCATTTTATTGTTGCAAAAGTTACCAAGCCAACACACGCTCCAACAACGTACGTACGAGTATGTCGCTTCAATTCGGATTCGTTAATTTAATTGGAAACAACTGAATTTCTGGGTGCAATAAAATGTTATAAAATATCATGTGACATTAGGAAAATGTTTTACTTCGTCTCTCCGGACATGGTCACAATTGTTGTTCGCTTCAGTTGGTTTTCGCCAAAGAGCTCAACTTTGGCATTATTTTTCTTTCCGTCGTCGGTGGGTTGTTTTTTGTTTTTTTTTTTTTTTTTTGGCGCCCAACGCTAGCGCATAGGTGAAACATCATGTGAAATATTTTAATTGGATTTTATTGCTACTTAGCCAACATTGTCTATCCGGAGATATCTGCATGCACGCAGATCAGACTTGATTGAAAATTGAAATTGCATGCCGACAAACAATGGCGACATTTTGATTAGGTGTGTCGCATTTGTGTGGCGCAAATCAAATATCTAGTTCGACGGTGGGTAGGTCAATGGTGGTGGAGACCAATCGAGTAGAACGCCCTCATACATTCATGGCCATGAGATAGTTTTCTCAGTGAATTCCAGAATTGATCATTAAACAGATCGCAGTCAGTGATGTTGAGGAGCGCACAACGTTGTTTGAATGTTTGACTTGATGAGGTATTTTTTTCACTGTTCATCGTTTCCTTTTTGGGTCAATGGCAGTCTCATCTTCTTATGCAATATTGAATGAGTACGGAGAACGATGATTGTGCTGATCTTTCCTTGACCACTTGGGTGGGCGACAATCATGTCATTCCAGATACATAATTCTCTTAAGGATTGAGCTGAAATTTAGCAAACTTAACGTAAGTACCGCGTGGAGTGTCTGCTGGAATTGACATTGACAACCCGAGATCGAAGAAGAGAAGTCAAAACGATTAATCATTGTTGATAAATATGACGGAAGAATTTGCAAGAAGGAGGAACCTCATCATAATGGAATGATTCCAAGAATTTGTAGATCACAGTGTGGTTTCGTATTTCCTATCGGTTGCAGAGCTTTGTTATGGATTTATTTAATTTTCAGCGAAATATTTTGGATGTCAGAATCATTATGTTGGCATATAGAATGAATTGTCTATAAAATCATAGCTATACTAAAACACAAGGGAATTGTTTATGGAACGCATAAATTTGATTGTGGATACCTAGAAAATGATTGACATCGATAGCGAAATTGCTCAAAGTTATTCTTGCGAAAGCAAGACACTGTCAGAGGAAGTGTCCTGTCGTTGGGTCTTCAATGATTCCAATGACGGTGTTAATCCAATGATTAACAAATTACTGCAGAGAGTATGTACTTATCTAGAAGATGTAGAAGACGAGGTATAAATATATGAATCATATTTATTATCCACTTAACTTAAGAATTTCTGAACAGATTTTGATGAAATTCTGCTCGTACTGACACGATAGTTGTCTCATCTGAATATAATCTAAATCGAATTAAGTGTAAGTAAGATATGGCGAGCAGTTTTAGAAATCTTTGAATCGTCCTTCTCACACATCTAACCCGGGAACCATTTAACAGATTCTGATGAGGTTTGAGTCTTGCGCTAAGCTAGATATGTGGATGTGTTTGCCTTGAAATTATCGAAATCGGAAGAAGCATGGGTAATACATAGAGAGGTGATTTTTAACCCCACGTTAAACACTTTACACTTTACAAACACTTCGCTACAGTTCTTAACCAATTAGACGATGGTGAAATGATCTCGAACTCTAATGAGTATTTCGAAGCAACAAATTTCTAATTTTGCACCGGATCTCTCAGTAAATAATAACAGCAATCAAGTCTCTCAAGTATCCCTGCTGAACTATTTCAAGCGGCGCTAAATACAAACACTGACTCATATAAAGAACTGGGTGCCCTTGTTGACAGGGTTATCAACAGCTCACTTTGACCACTTAGAGTCCATTGTGCCCAATATTTATGATAGAACCCTGGGAACCTAAAAATTCCAATCTTCGACCGCTAGGCTAAACCACCCAGATAAATGTATGAATCTGAGGAGTTTTCTTAGCTCAATGCTACCTAGCTCATCCAGCTCTGAAAAGATGTATCTGCCAAAAGCACGGCTTCTTTTGCTTGCCTCGGAAAGGGCCCGCGAAGGGTTTATAAGTGAATTTCCTCTGACTAGTTCGTCCGCTTTCACTTTCGTTACCGGAGATATCCAACGTGGAAAAATGAGCAATTTCCTCAGGAATGGAAAAGAGCTTCCGAAGAAGGGAAATCTGATGGATAGTTGAAACTGAAGAGGTATGTGTTCTCTGGATCGTAGCCAAGATAATAACTGGAATAACATTTCTACTGTTTATCGTTTTCGAAAAGGCTTTCAACAGCTTGAATCGATGTGATATTCGGTTATCCTTGCGCAGGAGAGGTATCCCAGGAAAACCATAGCTATTATGAAAGCTACATATGGGGGTATTACGACTTACCCAAAGGTAATGTGTCGGATGATTTTGATGTCCAATGTGGAGTACCTCAGGGGTGCATACTGCTACCACTGTTATTATTGGAGGTCATCAGCGACGTACTCCATGCAGTATTGACGCAATGTGAACATGGAATTCGATTAGCTATGACGTCTTACCTTAAATATCTCGACTACGCTGACGATGTTTGCCTACTTTCACATCGGATAATGGAACTTCATCTGATGGCCCAAAATCTAGAAGCCGAGGCAAAAAGGGGGAAATAAAATAAACACAGTCAAAACAAAAGCCCTGAGTACTTCTAACACCCGCTCTTAACTCAACATTGCCGAGTAAGTTGACAACTTTCTATATCTAGGAAATATAGTCTCGGCTAACCACGGTGGAACCAAATTGGATGTATGCAACAGAATCCGGAAGTCAAAAGTTGCGTTTGGAATGCTATACATAGTCTGGAGAAGCAATATATAATCAACGTATAATCTTACTGCTATATGAATGCACTACTTGAAAACTGGCTACCTAAGAATCATCTTGAGGATTCTTTGGCCCAGTCGTATCTCCAACGAAGAACTTTATCAGAGAACGGGCCAGGAACCTGTAGACATTACTACACGAAGGAGAATGCGGCAGTGGATTGGACACAACCTATGGCGCGAAGGCAACTCTATTAAAATAACAAAACAGTTGAGGAGGAATCAAGCTCTTTTGGAATGAGTTGGAGGCAGCTCAAAGGTGTTGCAGAACTCCGAACAAAGTGGCGCCTTGCCCATCAAGAGGTGAAAAGATTTAAGTAAAGCTAATAGTGTCTTCCAAATTTTTACAAAAAAGGCCTGTGCCAAGAAACTTTTTATATTTTTCGTGTAACCTTCCCCTTGACTTCACAAACCCTAAATTTTTTTCAGATTTTTCACATTCATACTTTCGGTGAAAAGGATCGTCTTGTTTTGATTTTTTGAAAAACGGCCACATTGTGGGCCTGAAAATAGAAAAAAAAACTTTAAAATTAAAAATTAAAGAGTTGGGATTTCACATCCCTGCCATATGACATCTGTCAAATCCATCTGTCATCCATAGTGACAGGTTGTTAGTTCGTTTAACCACCGCTTAACACATTAAAATTGTTGCCTGCTGACCATAGAATCCGCAGAACATACGCCGATTGTGTGCTGGAAAATCAACAAGTTGACGCTCGACGGCTACGAAACAAACAAAATTGCAGAATTTGGGGTTCTGAGGATCCAAATGTGATCGTTGAGTGGCCATCACATCCAACACAGGTGGCAGTTTGGTGAGCGGTGGCGTGATCGGGCCGTATTTTTTACGGTGAATTCTCTGCGCTATGGTCAAATGATAAGAATTTTTGTTTGGTCTGACATTGAAGACATTGATCTGAGCGATATGTGGTTTTAACAGAATGGGGCTACGTGCCATACAACACAAGCAAATTTGGTTATATTGCACGAAAAGTTTCCCGGCCGTTTAATTTCGAGATTTGGCGACATCAATTGGGTACCAAGATCATATCATAATCTGACCCCGTTGTATTGCTTTTTGTGGGGCTATGCTAAAGATCGTGTCTATGCAGGCAATCCCCAAACTTTACGGCACTTAAAAACCAACATCCATGAAGTTATGGCCGCAATACAGCCATAAATGTGCCGAAAAGCCATCGAAAATTACCCCAAAACAATAGTTTGGCTGCCATTTATCTGACTTGACGTGGTTTAAAAGAATTTGCTCTCAGACAGCATTTGCCTTAAATTTCTCTTCAACTATTGCAAGCACATCGTCTGCATTTGTCACAATAATATTTCAAATTGGCCTCCTCTGACGCCATTAAGTGATCTACCAAGTCACCCAGTCATGGTTAACTTTACGCTTAATATACTTCGAAACAAAAAAAATTCTCAAACATTCTCTTAAGTAATTTAAAACAACACCCCATAGGTTAGGGAGGTACAAAAAGCAAACGGAAATAATGAAACTTTTCCTCATTCAATGAAATTCAATTAGAACGACACGCGACCATTTTTTATTGTTTACCACGCCGGCACCATATGTCCCACACGGCATAAATCATCGTTTAATAACCCAAAAATTAACTTTTGACCTTTATGGCCAACAAATAAAACTTCTTCTACTCTTATTTTTCGATTAAATGCATTAAGCCCTAATAAATCTTCGAATAGCTGCACACTGTAAATATTTTTACGTACCCTACCTTTGTTAGTCTATTACGTCTGTCTTACTACAATGATACCATCCAGACCTATGTATAAATATCCTTGAGCAAATAAATAACAAAAAAACAAACACTGTAACTTCCTCTAATTTCTCGGGTAATCATCCCTATTCACAAATAAGAGTGCATTCAACCACAGAATACGCTACACGGTGGTAGGTCGAATGTGTAATCCGATGCAACTGAGTGCATCAAAGCTTGATTTATGCTGGCAGGGGGAGCGTTCAAATTTATATCCCGTATGCACGTATTCCATGCCAACATCCTGTTACAGGACACCCCCAGAAAGACTACCTCTACGAATGGATGAATTACTATAACCCTACCTACCTACCTACCTATACAACCTATCTCTCACCGTCTGTCCATGATATATTTACTTGGTGTGGATGAGTTTTTGTTTGCATTGCAACTCATCCTCATCGGGTAAGTATCTCATGCAAACAAAAGTGCGCTTCAAATAAATATTCGTGAGCGGTAAACGATTTGTGAAAGGTTCCCCTTCGCTGGCCAATAGTTGCTACTTGAGATACAATTTTAGTATTTTGAGTTTTCACACTTACCAGCATGTAATCATTACACACTTAGTGGACCATGAGATGAGTACTTCTCACGATGATGATAATGATGATGGTCATGAGTTCGATGATGTAATAATGAAGTGCATTCGATGTGCAACGAACTTAAATTTTATGCAGGCGCATATGGAAACAATGGAATTATTGCAGAACAATACTGTATTTGAGTAAAGACTGCTTTTCAAATTAAGTCAAGGTTAAGACGAATGCATCGAATGCATGTTGAGATATTGTTTTCGACGTACAGGCGATAAAATTGGATTAAATTTCGAAAATGTGTCAACAGTGGCTACGCGTCTGTAATTTCTTTTAATGAAATTTACAGATTATGTAAATATTTTAGGATCATTAGCATATGCAATGGATAAAGCGCGTCAAAGCCTGCAGATTTATGGAACTAATTCCATAATTCTGTTTGCTTAAGATTGCATATGCAACATTGAGGTGAAAGGCTACACACGAAAATCGACAGTCAAAACCAGAAGCACTGAATAATTTTATAACAAAAGACAACATGGTATTAAGATATACTCGTATCTTTTGTACAAAACAAACTGAAATTATTGCTGTATACATTTTTGTTTGTTATACCATTGCATAAGAGAGGGTTGACGTAATCAGTACTTCCCGAAATTTAGCAAATATTTGAGATGAAATTTTGATGCCACTACCAAGATAATAGCTAAAGGAGAAGTAGTGAGCATTTTTTGGGCAGTGAAGTCAGGTAGTCATGTGAAATTTGATTGGCTTTAACAACTAGATTTTGCTGATTGTTGTTTACAAAACAATAGTGGATTTAAGTTCACCTCATAGCTCGAAGCATATAGAGCAATTCAGTACTGAACGTTTATTTTTTCCGCATTGGTTCACTGAAGTAGATGCGAAATTTTTAAGCTATTAGTTGGAACAGTGGCTCCAATGGTTAAATAAGCGATCACTGAGCGGGAGATTCAAAGTTCGAATCCAAGAAAAGACAAAAAATACAAAATACAAATTTTCTCATGGTCTCGCGAACGTCTGCCAAACATCCGAGATTAAAATTATCATGAGAAGCTTCTCTCAACTGAAATTGCTCTTCGGAAACGGAATAAAGCTGTAAAGCTAAAGTTACCGAAGCGCAAGTACTTGTAACAATAACGACAGACAAGCTACTTTTATGTTTAAGAAAGCATAAAACCAGTTGCTAGGCTCCAGGCTCCTACTGCGAAATCATACCTCACAGCTATAATAGAAACTTTGTTTAGTTTCGTTCACTCTCAGCAGAAGCGTACCTTACTAATTTTGGCGGTTGATTTAAATATTTAAAAAAAAATTTTAATATTTTTAATTTTTAAAGAATTCTTCAAGTGCCATTACTGTTCCTTAGCATCCTTTCAACTTTGTCCTTATTTTGATTAATAATTAACCCGGAGAATAAAAGAAGGTATTATGGTTTTTGGTTTTTAATGGTTCCATGTCTGCCTCTCCTTTTATTCTCACACGCACTACTCAAGAACCACTGAACAGGTTTTGATGAAATTTGTCTAATATGTAATATACAGGCAGTTTTTTTAACAATTTTTCAAAGTCGGATGGAGGGTGAGTAAGTTGTACAGGCGAGTTTTCAAAAATCTTTAAATCGTGTTTGTTGTTCGCCTAACTTAAGAAAGTCTGAACGCATGTTGACGAAATTTGGCTCGCAAGATAAGACTGATATACTAGTAGTCTTATTTGAAAATGATCGAAATCGGATGTAGTGGGTGTAAAAATGGAGAGGGTTTTAAAAATATTTCAATAATTTTCCTCGCACACCAAAATCAAAAACCAATTCAAGCTTAAATTCATAAGTATCGGATCGGTGACTTTTCATCTCACACATTCTGCTTTTCTTCAAAAACTGCGTCTACCAGAAGATTTGT
Organism: Pocota personata; assembly: GCA_963082735.1. NCBI lineage: Eukaryota > Metazoa > Arthropoda > Insecta > Diptera > Syrphidae > Pocota > Pocota personata. The sequence continues at coordinate 20,561,964 of OY720431.1, forward strand.
CATAGTTTTCCCGACTCTACATACTTTTCATTTTTTTCAGATTTTTCGCGATAATAATTCGGAATCTAAAAAATATTTTTTGTAATTGTGTTTCCTACGTGATATGTTTTCATTTACCACGTGATATAGGTATTTGTCGTAAATTCCAGCCCTTTAGGTTTAACTGTTTCAAAGTCACCAGCGTGAAACAGACACAAAAATCGGACAGACAAACACAATTTTGAGTCCCTAAGTGTTCCGTTTAACCATTTAGATACGAAACACTAAAGAAATAAAGTGCACAACTGAGTCGCACTTACTGGCATCTAGAGATTTAAAATTTAAATCAAATCATTAAAAAAAAACCATTTAAATTTAAAATAAAAATGTTTTGAAAATTTTCCAAAACTTGGTATGCCATAATCTTGTATATTTCAAATATTCTTCAAATATTGATTTCAAACTAAATCAATCGAGTCTTAGCCGAGATATAGCAAGTTTTCAAAAAACCAGCCAATAAGTACCGTTATGCACATTTTTTGGCAAAAACTTGGTACACCATCTATTGGCATATGTCCACTGTACTCGTAACTCAAATAATAAATAAATGAACAAAATTGTTAGAGCCGACATACGGTTTTTGAAGTTTCTACTTTTGTCGAACTCGAAGCAGTGTAAAAATTTTTAGAATCTGCCCACAAACACGCCCATTTTTGAAAATATGCCCTTTTTTCAATACTTTTTTGTTTATATTTTTATAAATAGCGGAAACAAAATGAACTAAATATGTAGACGTTGATATTCTTCAAAATGTGTCCATAAATTATATTGGGCCATGACAACTTTTTGGGACATTTTTTTAAAGAAAAAGATTTCGAAAAACACTTGTTTTCCTAGAATTCTTGTTTGAAGATAAGTGTAGTCTCATTTAAAGTGTAACAGACATTGGGACACCATGCCTGATTTGAAAAATTACGAATGGTGACAGCCACGCTCAATTTCTCCTAAGAAAATACTTTATAATAATTATTCTGCCAAAATCACTTAAAAATCGAAGAAATATCCTCGAGTAGCACTGCGGGATTTGGGGTACGATTTGCTTGGCCATCCCACCTATTCACCTGATTTGGCACCCTCAGACTTCCATCTGTTCCTAAACTTGAAGAAATTTGTTTCTGGGAAGCGCTTCGCATCCAATGCAGAAGTTGAGAGGGCCGTATTTTCACAGCCTCCCAGACTCTCACTTCCGCGAAGGAATACTGATGTTGGAGTAACGCTGGATCAAGTGTGCTGAAGTCAACGGAGATTATGTAGAAAAATAAAATTATTTTTTAACTGAAAATCGCTGTCTTTCATTGTCAGGCCGAGAACTTTTCACCTTGCCCTCGTACTCCTAAGATTGCATTTGAATCAATACAACGTCATATCTGCTTTGTTATGGAAAATTTTGATGTGAGGGATAGGGTATCCACTTCAAACAGATTGCAAATATTTTGTATGGCTTTGTTACGCCTTCATATAAATTAATTCCTTCCTTAGTGTTATGTTTACTACGTTTTTATAAACTAAAGTTTATAGAAAGTGTTCTCATTTTACGAGGGTGGGTCAATAAGTCCCTGAAAATTAACACAAATTGTGTCGTCACCTTAAATTTAATTTTATTTTGTCAAGAATCATCTTTCAAAAGAACGCACCCAAATTTTCAGACAGATCTGTCAAATAGTTTTGTTGTGGCAGCCATTTTATATAGACGCCTACTAGCATTTTCGTTAAAATGGAAAAAAGTGAATTTCGAGTGCTCATTAAACACTATCACGTAAACCAAACAAGAGCTTGACAAATGTTACAGGGACTCTTCACCATCGATTGGAATCATTCACCACTGGTTTACTCAATTTCGGTGCGGTCGTTCAAGCACAAGTGACGCCGAACGTTCTGGTCGCCAAATTGAGGTCACCACACCGGAAATGGTCGACAAAATCCATGGTTTGATAATGGACGATCGGCGAGTGAAAGTGGGCGAGCTTGAAGAGGCCACAGGCTTATTACATGGCTCAATGATTTAGATTTTACATAAATATTTGGACATGAAAAAGCTTTCCGCAAGATGGGTGCCGCGTTTGCTCACAATCGACAACAAACGCATTCGTTTGACAACTTCAAAGGTGTGTTTGGCGATGTTCTAGAAAAATTCGGCTGATTTTTTGCGCCGTTCCGTAACCGTGGATGAAACCTGGATTCACCACAACACACCAGAACCCAAGGAACAGTCAAAACAATGGACTTCTCCTGGTGAATCGAAGACGAAGAAGGCCAAGGCGGGTTTGCCAGCAAACAAGGTCATGGCGACAGTTTTTTGGGATGCGCGCGGTCTTATTCACATCGATTGAATAGGGTGAAACGATCACCAGAGCTGCTGGATCGATTCCAAGCCGATTTGAAGCAAAAACGGCCGCATTTGGCGAAAAAAAAGTTCTTGTCACCAGGACAACGACCCGGCGTACAAGTCCGCAGTCACAATGGCAAAATTGCATGAGTTAGGCTACGAACTCCTCCCTCATACAGCATATTCCCCAGATTTAGCCCCCTGCGATTATTTCTTGTTTCGAAACATGAAGAAATGACTCGGAGGAAAGAGATTTGGGTCGAATGAAGAGGTCATCGCTGAAACAAACGCTTATTTTGAGGGGCTCGAGAAATCGTATTATTTGGAGGGCATCAAAAAATTGGAGAAACGTTGGATGAAGTTTATACACCTATAAGGAGACTATACCGAAAAGAGTGTTCCTTATTTAATTTTTCAGGGACTTATTGACCCACCCTCGTACTCAAGATAAGTCTGATCACCCTGAAACTGAATTAAGGTATCAATTGAGCCATAACATACCTGCCAGTGAAATCATGATATCTGGCGATCTCCGATTTGTATCCCGCTTTAACCAGCCATGTAGGCCTATATACGGACGGACCCTCTACCGAAAAAAATAAAATCCTAATTTATGGAAATATTGATAGTCGTCCTCTCGTGCCTTAACATCCTACGATACAGGCAGATCCGTCCGGGGAGACTTACAGTAGCTGCTCCGATGCCCATAAGACAGACTCAGTCAAAGGTCTTCGCCTGGTAAACCCTGCTTTAAAAAGCTAGGTTCAATGAGTCCATATTACATTTTTCAGATAATATAGCTTAAAATTACCATATGCATACGTACCTGTAAACAACTAGCTATTAAAATGTCCTTCGTAATGAAATCATTGAGTTATGGGGTGATTAAGTGATTACAATTTTTTAATCAATTCACGGTAAAATTTATGGAAAATGGAAACTAAAACATAATAAATTACCAAATAAATTAACTTCGCTAAAATCAAAGTTTAACCTAAAAGATTTTCGATTGAATAGTTTGGGTGTTACTGAGGTATGAAAGTTCAAGAATCGATGTATATTGTGAGATGGAATACTAACTAGATAACGTTCATTACTACAGAGTTCGTAAGCAGTGGAATTCCGACTAAGTAAATTGCCACTTCTTAGGTAAAATATTGCCAAGGCTTTATACGTATAAAAGTAAAGATGCTTAAGTGGAAGTGTCTTTGAAGTGCAAAAAAGACAAAAGCTATGTTCACGGTGTCTTATTTTCCAAATTATTCTTAGAATATGCTTTTGCAGCACTATTAAGAATCGTAGATTGTTGAAGTAAGTGCCAAGTCAACACACATTGCACATTGCAACTTTAATTGCAGCAAACCATAATAAACTATTTCAAGGAGTTCCCGAGAGCAAGAGTCTCTTAGTTGTAGTTAGTTATGTCCTCTATCCCCTTGAGGGTCCTAGGGCCTCTACTACGCCTACGCGCCATCGTGTACGATTTCTGCCAATGTGTCTCAGCTCTCCCCAACTTCTCCCCAACTGCCGTGCTTCCTTCTGGACTATTCTGCGTTAAGGGGTTCCATTGCATAGCATGGTTCGCTATAGCAGCTTTCTGGTGATAGCAGTGGTCACTCTCCATGTGCTGCATCCATATAACAGCACGGATTCAACGTTGGAGCGGAACAGTCTTAGCTTGGTGTTCAAACTGATTGCATTGCTTCGCCATATTTTAGACAACATCCCGAACGCGGACTTTGCTTTGGCGATTCCGTTGGCTATATCCAGTTCAGTTCCACCATCGGTCGAGACAATACTCCCAAGATATTGGGAATCATCTACTCTCTCTACCGGTTGTCCAGTAATGCATATTTGAGCCGATGAGTTCGTTCCAAGACTGATAATTTTAGTTTTTGCCGTATTAATTTTTAGCCCGACGATGCCAGCCTCCCTCTCCACTTCTGCTGTCATTTGGTGGAGGTCCATAATTCTATGAGAGAGTAACCAGACATCGTCAGCGTTAACAAGATGTTTAAGTTGGGATGTAAGAGTCTATCGAATTTTCCCGTTTCCCGTCGACAAAGCTGCACGAAGCACATCGCTAATCACCAATAGGAATAATATTGGTGAAAGAATGCAGCCTTGTCTTACCCCACTTTGCATCTCAAATTCCTCAGACAACCTTCCTCTGTGCTTCGACAATAGCAATTAATTTATCAGGAATACCTCTCCTGCGTAAGGCACGCCAAATAAACTCCCTGTTAACACTATCGAACGCCTTCTCAAAATCGATGAACAGCAGGTGAAGTGGCGATCGATATTCAACGTACTGTTCGAAAAGAGTCTCTTAGATGGTACATAATATCAATATATTCCTGACAATAGGCACTTTCTTAATAAAGAAGTAGAAGTGTCGAATAGTAAAACATTTTGTAGAACAGCTCATCATAAATTTTAATGTTCCTGTTCATCCTACAAGTATCAGCACTTCACACATGTTTTTGCAGTCAGTACTATTGAAGACAAAATTCCTGGATTAGAGATGTCATGCAGATATGTTAAATAACATAAGTGAAGTTTTGTCGCTGATGACTAGCTTGTGCATACCAAACCAATGTCTCAATATTTCTAATCATAGTTAATATCTGCTATCAAATCTAGTTCAGAAGTAGTAGCAAATGCACATCCTATGTCATCCGCAAACCCAATTTTTGTTCTCTTTCAGATTCAGGCTAAAGATTGAGTTCATAAAAATAAGAAATAAAATCGGGCCAAGTACTGAACCTTGTGGAACACCTATCCACTAAACATGTCCCCTACCTTAGCCCTTTGTTTTTTATCCTTAAGATATGAAGCGAACCATTTAAGCATAAAGCTAGCCTTTAACCAATTGATTGTGTTCATGTAAGAGTTGTTGCAGTTGCGCAATAATCTCCCGCTTTACCGCACGACTAATCATCAGAATTTCCAAGGAAATAAATCTGAAGAAACTTGTGATCAGGCTGTACGTAATTTATTTTTCTCTTTAATATTTTGTACCAAATAATCAGATATCTTCTCCTGTTTACTGGTGCTATAGAACGCCACTCAACGTGTTCAGGTCTTTAAGAGACATCAGACAAATGGAGTGAGTGAGGGGGCCTCTATCTTTCATGACTCAGAAAACCCTAAAATAAATTCACATGAGTAGATAGCAAACGGTTACAGATTTCACCAACAGTTGTTGCCTAAAATACACTTTGTTTAGCTTGTAAAGTGATAGATTAATTATAGTTGCATGTTTGTTCATAGCTTTGTAGAATTGCGAACAACTGAACTTCAATCTTTTATCGCCATTAAACAAATTCAACTTCAAATTAAAAAAAAAAAACTTTTAAAAAACCAATAAATAACTTTTGAAAAAGTGCATATAAAACTTTTCACCCTCAATAAAAATATCTTGCATGTTACAGACTACGAGTATCTGCTAGCCGTCATTGAAGTTTCTCGCCTAGCGTACATGATAAATTGCAATGCAACTGCATTTGTGATGTGAGAATTACGATTATTCCACCCTCAAGGGAAAATTTAGAATTGCGCGCTGATTTTTGCAAATATTACCCAGTCGTCGCGGTGCCAAAGCCAAGATATTCATAGCTACATGTCTCTAAAAAGTGAACAAAAAAACATAGCAAACACCGCTTTTGGGGCTTTGATTTATGAGAAGACGGTGCATGACCAAGTTCAAAATCAAATTCAAAATTGAGACTCAAATTGGCACCGTGGTGGTTAGCACGAAAGCGTACACCCAAGGTATGCACGCTGTACGAGTATGCATGCAATCTGAGGTAAACTGCACTATCCCGCAGGGAAGAACTGCACTCACGACACAACAGAGAAACTATTTCCACGGATTCTCGACTGAACTGTGTGCAAATGAGATTTAATTAATTTTACTTAATTTGTTTTGAAAAAAAAAAAAAAAAAAAGTAAATAATTGCTATGTTGCCAGTCTTACGATGCATCTATGTAGTTCTACTATTGAGATGTGAATGCATCTTGGCTCTCTCTAAGATTAACATATGAATGGATTGCAGTTACTCTTTCCCATCACTAATTGATATAGCAACGGTTCTTATGGGCAATTAAAATCGCTCTTCGATACAGCCATATAAATCCAAGCGTTAGCGTGGGTTAGCCGACATAAGAGTGTGAAAACGTTTCCATTCGAAATGCATATATCGCGTCCAAAATAAATATTTAAATAAAATAAAATGAATAAAATGAAAAATGATGCGGTCATTAAATTTTCAACTAATCTCCCTTTAATCGGTTAAAGAAAGTTGTGATATAAAAAAAATCTCATTCGGTAGCATATTTATAAATCAAAACATGGCTTTCAATTTCAATTTTGTAGTTGGTGCTTTCAAAATCAAGATTTGAAAGGTGAATTGAATGAATGAATTTTTAAAAGCGATTAACAAAATGCACTTTGTATAGGGATTATCTTTTCGGTGGGGCTTAGGTGGTTTTCATTGGAATATTTTAATGGTCGGCCACCTGTAAATTAAGCCACAAATTACAGTCCAAATTTGTTTTGTGCTTCTTATAAAACGTAACAGAGGAAATTATGGATTCAAATTGGGATTTAAATCGGTTATATCCTGTTTTAGAAGGTGCCAATGTATACGAAACAGAAAAGTCGGTTCGAATCCGAGCGGGGACATCCACCCATAAAACAGAAACGAATAATGTCCAAGTTTCTCCAACCAATACACAAAACAAGAGTTTCTGCCTGGCAGTACTCCTTCTTTAAATAAAATTCTGATTTCGGTGTGTCCATTTTTCTGTGCAAATATGTTGGATAGCACGACAGTGAATGGTATTGATCTGCTTAAACGATCGAACGAACATTTATTTACCCTTCTCAGCTTACGTAAGTCCCAGTAAAGAATAAAGTTCAATGGAATTTGATTGAAAGCAGCGTCAGCAATATATTACACACTCTGTAACCGCACATACAGGGTGGGCCATTTAAACCTTCGGCATCTGGCAACCCTATAACTTTGACATCTGTTTTCAGATCGGCTTATGGCAGCCCGCGTTGTGCCATGAAACAGTATACGCCACCACAACGTGCTATTATCGTGCAGTTTTACATTGAAAATCGACGATGATTTTTGGCAAAAAATTATCATGAGCGATCAGGCTCATTTTTCTTTGAATGGGACCGTGAGTAAGCAAAATTGTCGGTTCTACGCCAATGAAAACCCTCACGAAGAACCTCTGCGCAACCAACGCGTGACTGTTTGGGCTGGAATTTGTTCTTCGAAGACGATGCTGGAGCAGCCGTAACCGTCAATGGAGAGCATTATCGGGCCCTAATAACGGGTTTTTTTTTATGCCAATTCTGACTGATAATTTTTGGTTAGAATAGAATGGCGCCTTATCTTATACAGCCCGAGCCACGATCGCTTTATTGCGTCCTTTGTTCCTCGGACGCCTAATTTCGAATAATTATGATTTTGACTGGCCTCCGACTTAACGCCTCCAGATTTCTTCCTGTGGGGTTATTTGAAGTCCAAAGTTTATGTCAACAAGCCACGGACCCTAGAAGCCTTGAAAGGCAACATAAAAACGTTCCCTTCCGCGAGACTAGCATCGCGTTTTTAATCAAGGAAAATCTGTCCTTTGCTTTCTAATCTCTCTCCATCACAAAAATATATCAACGATCTACTAGAGGCTACAAGCAACGATATCTTTAGTCGAGGACAGCAAAGAGATACCTTACAGTGAAACAGCTCCTTCTTCTATTCAAAGCACTAGTTAAACCGCGACTTGAGCTCTCACGTATGTAACTCGGCTAAAGATCGTTTAAATGACATTTGCTCATCGAAGGCTGGTAGCAGACATATGCCTATTCTGCGTATACTATCAACTTCGAATGATCCCTAGAAATGCGACATTTGAGTATTCTACTAAAAAAGCCTTCAGTTCCCTTCACTTTTACATCTACCTGGCAACATCGCGAAAATCTTTATAAAAAACCCTTCTGCTACAGGACAAGTAAACTTTGGAATTCACTCCCAGGAGACATACAGATCTCAACAGGCATCTCGAGGCGCTGTCTCAGCTTTATAAGCCTTTCGTAGGAGAAAATTAAAAAAAGCAACTCAAGTCAGTGCTTCCCCACACTGCATTTGTAACGATGAGTAGATTAATTTCCTCTGACGGCTTTGATACTATCTTATGCTGCTTTTAAGTCAAATAAAGACAAATGGAGTTTCACCTAATGTGTCTGTGATCATGCTTTACTTCGCATTTTATTTGATTTTAATTAGCCATTATATCAGAATCCGATATCATATAAGCCCTTCTTCAACCTTCGTATCTGTAGGTACAAGTACGACAACCTTGTTTCTCTTGCATTTTTGTCATCACCTTTCTCACACCATCAACTCATAGATAACCAATTTTTATATCATCCGGTTGCTTGCATCGTCTCAACCCACACAAATTCTGCCGAAATGCTTGGCCTAGAGAAGTTATCTTAATAATAGCTCTAAAGATATGTATCAGCGGCTATGTCTATCGGATTTAGTGACACTTTTTCCTAAACTATAAAATTTTATTTCCCCCTGAAATGTCTCCCACACAATACTATCTTGTCAACATGGAAAAATTAGTCGAAGCACGCCTCTACATTTGATGCATTAAATGTGTATGTATCCCATACATCAGAATCTTGGTGATTCTTCAAACAACTTCAAAGACGGTCTCATAAAGTGCCCGTAAATCAAGTCTCCAAATTTGACAACACACTTAAAATGTAAACTTTACAGTGTCACATTATAGTGATCTCCATTTATCATCAAATCAAGGCCAGTTGAGATTTGCATTTGAAAAACTGTTGCAGCTTTCCCAGCATAACCGCCTGGAGAAGAATTTATCTCAAAGAATCACCGCAAACCTGTCTCCATCTCAAACCGATTAGAATCTTCCCAGAACGTCTAATCGAATTCGAAAGCAAATAAACAAAACAATTTCATTGGCGCATGAAATTAATATTAATTGGCCACAAATAAGTCATCTCACACAAACACGCTGTTCTATCTCGGACAAGCATCTAAATGTACAAACCCACCGGAGGTTCTTTTCTTTCAAAAGGGCTTTGACATACACTCCCAGAGATCTGCTCAGTAGGTGGCTTAATTAAAAGAACCATAAGCACAAGACGAAAACAAAACAAATATCTGTGTTAACCTACTCGTTAATTAGCCTTCATCCGGAGATAAGTATCTCGAACTTGAGCTTCGCCCATAGTAGATACACAAATTAATCGACTGGACATTTATCAAAACCTCTAAATCTGGTGGTGGCCCACCAGCAGACGAGGAGAAAGTCAACTGTATGCACGTCATTGTGAACTTTGTTTTGTTCTAAGCTAGAACTGCATTTCTAATTTGTTGTTAAATTTTTGTATCTCATTGCAGTTGGTTGCCTGGTCCAAAGGATGGCCATTAGCGACTTATTCCGGAGAAGTGATTCTCCAGTTGGGAGCCATAGATGATTCACTGTTACGTCCATGTGACGTGTACGTTTGCGTTAAGCCAGGTGAGTTACAAAAAAAAAAAAAACACATGTCATCTATAAGAACCCTTTTTTGTAATGCGAACGACCTCTCTTCCTTAGCTGAAAATTCGAAACCAGAATTGTGTGCAGTTTGGCGAGCACCTGCGACTTGTGGGTCGACTGTTCAGAGCCGATCGATCAACTACCACAGCAATTACCTTAGTCCATTGTCCTTAGAGATGTTGCCAGACGAATTGCCGCAGCTGTTACAGAATCTACTGGTGGGTGTGGAACGTGCCATCGGCCGAATATCCTTGACCGAATTATCATTCCCGCCTGGTTTTCCACCGCACGATATCAGCGCGTTTGACAGCGCCTGTTATAGCATCGATGAGACGACAGTTGGTGGAAATAAACTTGGTCCTAAGTCAGGTGCAATAGCGACGACGACGACGACGACAACACCGATGAACGATAAGAATTTAACGAGTTCACCAAAGTGTGCTCTCAAGCGAAGTGAATTAATAACAAAGAACAAAATGTTGAACAACAAATATATACTGCGACGGTTGTCGAGCAAACAGGATAACAATTGTAATGTGCCGGCAAGTTGTCGTGGTGTTGGTAGTAATGAAAGTACCTCAAATGATGACAACCACAATTCCCCACCGATGCCGACGACACCGACAACATCGACCACTTCAACAATGCCACTATTTTGTTTGGGAAACTCATTTCCGCACATTGACAGTGATGAGGAGGTGAATCCTGACGAGAAGCAAGCCACGGAAATGGGTGAGTAGCATTTTAGTTCAGACATTATTTATGGCATTGACAAATATAGTATGAGATTGATACATGACATCTCATTATAAGGTACGATACTGATCAATCGAATACCTACAGTATGCAAAGCACAAGGCTTTCACGCTGCATTGACTACCAAGCAAACTCTTTATTCCGAATCTATTCAATTTAGACAGAGTAGGCGGCTTATTTCTTCCGTACTCAACTGTTTTAAGATTGTAAGACTATGTCGGTACTGTTGATAGTTGTGCCGAATTTTTTGTGAATTCGCCACACCTATCGTTATGTATGGTGTTTAAATGGACATACTTACACTCACAATTAGATGAATATGACTCGTATTTATACAAATACATGATTGTGCTTTCAGATCTACGAATATATATCATACTTGCAGTCTTATTCATCCAGAGCGTGACTATAAATGCTTATTGAACCCAATTTAATCACAGTCTCGTGATGTCTCCATTACCCCGTCTCCGTGAGACATATTTCATGTCAAAAAATGTGTCATGCAATTTAAATAGACATAACTTATTTTTAGACATGAGATAATTTTGATATTTTATTACATTACATCTACATTTTGCCATTTTCTTTAATTTTATAACTTTTCACATGGCAGACTGGCGAATGTCACAAGCGGATACAATAATTTTTATAAATCATTCTAAATAGTGCAAGTTTTTGTGGAATTGTCGCAGACACCTGTAATCATGTCTTGACATAATTTTCCCACCCAACGAGATCTATAAATTTCTAGTGTTCGTTATTGGAACTGATCCGCATGGAATTTCAATTAGTTCCATGTTGAATAATCTTTACCAAGGTCAAGCACAGTCCTTGCATTCCCGAAACCAAAGAAGCATTAGCTGAGGCATTTCAACTGTTTCGTGAGGCAAGAACTTGACAACAAAATTGGGATTCTCACACTTTCTACGGAGAAGACGTACTCAGTGCCGGCCTTAAGGCGAGGAATTTGTTCTGGGCGCCAGAGTCAGAGAGCGCCGAATAGTTAGCGTGGTAGTACTGTTTAGCACTAAGCGGCCCGAGAAAACCAGATGCTTTTCGAAAAAAAATTTGCGAAAAATCGTTAATTTATAGAAACTGTACTGTTGGTGTGCACTAATTGTAGGATAATACTCAGTGTCATACATTGTCAGATTCGATGATTTTTAGAAGTTATTTGTGAAAAGTAATTAAAATCTAGAAACTGACCAAGCAGTATAGGCGAACCTTCAGTTACTTGCAAGTGGTGCCACCTAGGGAGTTTTTCAACGGCGAGTTCTATAATACAAAATAAAGTGCACTGGGTTGCACGTACTTGCACCTAAAAGGTGATTCAATTGGAGGTTACAATTTATAAACATCTATGAATACTAAGCATTGATATTTGTAATTATGGAGCAGAACGCATTTGAATTTAAAAAAAAAATTAACCAACACTATTCGCGCATTGCTTGATAATCTAAAGATTAATGAAAAAATTCGATCGAACCGGGTCAGTGTTGAATGTGCAAAGACCAGTGCGTCCTCGTATTAGCCGGTCATGCGAAAATATCACTGACAGTGCTCATGACAATCCGTTAAAACCCAGTTGCCAGATAATTTAACCTTTACTACAGCTTCACGCAGCGTATTTTCACAAAATAAATGCATTTGCATGCCTGCAAGATCCAATTGACTCAAGAATTGAAGCCAGCAGACTATGAACGGAGTCGTGACTTCGTTGATTGGGTGTTGAACCACCAAATTGATTACGAAAATTTCGAAATTTCAGCGGTCTTTCCACCGAACCTAAAAAAATTTCATTTGACACTAGCTGTCAAACGATATACATTTTTTTCGAGAATTCGTCTAACAAGTTTTCTCCTGAAATAATTAAAGTATGAGTTCAAGTGCTCCGAATATTTGGCTGACTATCTTGAAACTAAAAATGAAGTGGACGCTGTTCCATGCCAAACTTTTCGTCCACAGTCCAGCTCCACAAAATACTCCTCATCCGGCTCTGACTGCGTTCCCCTTATTATTTATGGGATTTGCTGTCATTATGCAGCTGAATTGATTTTTTTTATGTAAATCTTGTAGGCTTTTAAAAGTGATGTGCTGAGTTTATTTCAAGGAATGTTCGATTTGACAAACTTCCAGCTGCAGCGTAATTTAGCTTGAATTTCATATAAATTACGAGTTCCGAATTTGCGCTAAAATTTTGCCTTTGGACTGAAATCATTCATTTGTGGTGAAATCACGCATTTCGGTCTCTAAATGTACGAGTACTCGTTCTATTACGCCCAACGCAACGCACATGTCGTGACATCTAGCGAGATATATAGCATGTATGATCAGATTGGAACCAACGTCATGAGTCATCGCACACCGACTGTCATCTCACTGTCAGATCACATGTTGGGTCTTCGGGTTACGAAATAATCATGGGTCGTTAGCTCGAAGTAATCAAATTGAACATTTTCGAATTCCTAAGTACAATAGGTCGGCACCGTGATTCAGTGGTTAAGGTTTGAATGCAAGAAAACGCAATAAAAACAAATAAATTTCAAGGTCCCACCTCTCGCGAACGTCTGACAAACATCCCAGATTAAAATTGCATCGAAAAAAAATTGCCCTTCGAAAACAGCATAAAACTGTAGCTCCGAACCAACCATTCGTGCGAGTGGCTGAGAGAAGCTAGGCCTGTATGGGCTGTTAGCGATAAGGAAAGAGCCGAAGCAATCAGAAGATTGAAAAGCTCAGTTCAATCGAGCGTTATAGAATGGTGGAAAACTTTTTTGGAATCGGTATACAAACCTTTGTGGGACTACAGCAGAAATTTCACAGCACATGGTTCTCATCTTCAGTCACAAAGCTTAGGAGAAGGAAGCAGCAATTCTCTAAGCTACTAAACTGTTTTAACGACACTGTCATTGCCCTAAGCTCGGATGAGATATTCGAAGACACAAACATACGAGTATACAACGATCGTGAAATTTAAGAGGAATGAAGCGGCGGTACCCCTTACTAATTTTCAAGTATGCGAATGGGGGATTGATTTGATTCCGACATTAAAGTGAGTAGAGTTTCGCTCCGATTGTCAAAAATCCAAAAGCCGGCCCTTGGCGTACGAATCAAATAATTTAATATATCCATCTAATCTCTACACATTGCATAGAGTTTACACAACCAAAAGAGATAAACAATTTCCAAAGCACTTGATACACTTTTTCTTTCATCAGATGTAATAATCCAAACCACTGACAACTTCTATCATTTCCGTTCCAATATGTAAATGAAAGTGAAATTCTAAATCCCTCCTATTTTTGAACAATCGAAAGTTTCATAACTCAAGCAGCCAGCGCAAGCCCCTTTATCCTATTCTCCTTCCTACACTTACATGCCAGCCATATCTATGTGTATCTATCATCATCATCATCATAGTTATTGCTGACATTAATCTCTCTTGCAGCTAATATTATGATAAATTCTTTCCCGTCTAAGGGCGCCTTTAGCAGCGTTCTTTCATCGATTCGCCTTGACATTAAACTCCGCGCACTCCAAAGGCGAAGCTAGCGGCTGTATAGGGCCGTAGATACAACTTAAGTCACATCCACACCATCTGTTGTATGGCGCATAGTGTGCATGTGTGGGAAGACAATTCACTTGTCGATAGTTTCAATAGAAAATTAATTTCTTTAGATCTGACGCCATTGATTTGGCGGATCGTGGGTTGCTACCGCTTTGCTTTATTGTGCCGCCGATTGAAAGGAAAAAAGTTTTTATTTTTTTTTTTTGTATGGCTTGGCCTCACGTCAAAATGAGTCGCCAAAGGAGGTATATTGCTTGGGAAGAAGCCAACGAAAAAAAAAAAAATGTCCAGTGTTGGTCAAAATGGTAGGTTAATGCCTTTCTTCGGTGCCAAACCATAACTCATGCGCTGTTCGCCGTTTGTTTGAATGCAAATTCTCCTTTCACTAATTAATCATTTGTTTAGGTAATGGCTTTTTGAGGGACATGTTTGTTATTACCTAATGGCTGGGGTATTCTATTGTTTCCTGGACAAATTGGGAGGCGATTTTTGCGCAAATAGTTGTCGTTTATGTAATTCGGTTAAAACGAATCGCCTTAACTATAAGTTATTGGCTTTGTAGGAGGAATAGTTTCGTGCTTTGAACTCACGTACAACGACTGGCTTATGTACATAACTTCATACTGTACTCGTATAGTGAGGTCTTTACTTACCTAGATGGTTATAAAATGCTGGGATTTCGCGAATCATAGGTATGATTCGAGTCAGAAGAATTCACTTGATGACGGCAGTTTTGAAGTTGTTGAGAACGGTCTTTACAGCACTGGAATACATTCGCTTTGCATAACCTACATCCCACAACACCAGACAGCCATCTTCCAGTCTAATTCGAAGATCTTGCTATGTTTTCGTTTTGGAAACGTCGTTCTCGCCCACCATTCATTGTACAATTTTTGTAGAATGTTGATGACCTTAATTTTTCTAATCTCAACACGTTCTGCTAAAGTTGACTTCTGGGGCAGGATACCATTTTTCATTGAACCTACCCAACATTGAGTCGACATAATAAAAAAAAAACTTCCCTGTGGAAATCCTTTTAAAGACTGAACAGTCTTTTCATAGATACGCAACGTAGAGATTGGTTATCTGATTTATGCATCGCATGGTCCCATTTCATTTATATTGGTTCGACTGCCTCAAATGCTGCAGCAGATTTAAACTTGCGAAAGGTAGGGACTTCAATATCCAACAAAACGGCATTGGCATACTGCTTGTGATCTTACGAAGGTCTGTAACTACAGTCCACTTTAATAAAGCGATGTGGCCTAGGGTATTGCCAGCTCTACAGATCCATGACCCAGCAATACTACTATTAGCCAAACATTTATAAGCAGAGAATGACAGGATAATTGTTCATTCCTACCTCTCTTGCCAGAACTTTCACTGCATTTTCAGCTGGAAAATGTGTTTCCTCTTTCGAGTTTGAAAAGAACATCAGACAAAATGCTCCAACCTCTCAATCGGGCCAATATTCTTCCATTTTCCAGAGAAGTTTTACCAAGAAGTCTGCTAGGTTTTCTTAACCTTTCTTCTGTACTCTATCATTCTACCTCTGCCCAATTTTTGGCTCTGTTGGTCCTGATAAGAGAAAGACTCGCGTGCCACCAATAAGTAGACTTACGAGTAGTACCGGCAACCCTCCTTTCTCGGCAAAAATGGTTGTACGAGTCGATGTTGACACGTCGGAACTTTCGAACAGCCTGTGCACTAGTAGATTTAATACGCTAAGGGTCCGAGTAGACCTATGCGTGTAGTCAGATAATCTGTCAGCAACTCCTTAACCTAGTAGGGTTACACTTTACGTTATAGATACCAATTTTTGACACCTCGAGGTACACACTACCATGTTTAGACCTACTGCAAAGTCGATCAGCCCAGAGTCCATTTACGAAAGTGATGTCTTCCTTCTCATGTTTGTATTTGGAAATCTAAGGGAAATTTTAAGGTCATATCTCAGAATCTAATCTAGCTTCTTGCAGCAATTCGTGCTGTGTTTCCAAAACTTGTTCAATTGAGAGAAGCTTCTCATAAGAATTTTACTCTCAGATGTCTATCAGACGTCCGCGATAGCCGTACAGTGAAAACCTATTTTGGTGTTTTCTCGGACTCGAACCATGAGTCATCGCTCATTGATCACCCACTTAAAACAGAGTGAAAAGAATAATATTCAATAATATCGGCTGTCCTGAAGGATTTGTCTTTGATATCAATTGTCATTTTCGGGCTCAAGAGTTTTCCTTAAGGCAGCAGCTGACTTACAAAACCTTGCCCAAATAAATCCCGTATCGGCTGCACTTACACTGTTACGTGCAAAAGATCTACTGAAAGATTCGTAAATTTATGTTCTTTTTGCAGAGTTATGATGGGAACTCAACAAGTTTTCCCTCGATATTGTATCTCTATTCGATTCTTCATGACATAGTCTTATTCTTTAGAAGAGAAGTCCCCCAAAACTCAGAAAAAGTACAAATACAACAATTGGTCATAAAATTACGTTCTGATCAAACTTTTTCTTGAAGCGATTTCCCGATACCGATGAGGCTTAGTTAAAATCGATGGCCACCCATCGAACTGATCATTTAAGCCTCAATTTGAAGCCTATATCTTCACAATATTGTGCTCTATTGTTGATCAGAAATCACTTAACAGAGTATGGTTCGACACAACGATTTCAATCGTTCAAAGTGTCTTGGACTTACCAGGTTCACCTGAATCTTAGACTTGGTACCGTCTCTCCTCTAATGACTAGTTCTTCTGAATCTTTTAGAACGTCCTTTATGATGCCACCTCTGGGAACACCAGTCTATATGATTCACACCATCACTTAGCCTATGCACTTCATATAGACACAAAAGCATCGTTGGGTGCCTATATGCATCTAAATGGACTCGATCAATTCCTCTTCTGGAGTAATGCAGCCTCCCTAAAGATTGTGAAATTTTCAAACTCAAGGTATCACCCATGTCTTTCATACACCTGTTACGCCGTAAGATAGTTCCCCTGACTTATAACCTCTTAATTTGGAATGCCGATATATTGGAATCCCTGTGGGACAAGAGGCCGGGAACATCGCCTATTTGCTTGTTGCCCTTACAAATGAATGGTCTGCAATTTCCTAGACAGTCTGAGGTCTCCTCTGTTGACACAAGCTTTGAGAGTACTATGCAGAGTTAAAATGTTTTAATGTTCTTCTTTCTCTGTATCTCTCGGACAATGTATCTTCCCATCCCACGGAGAGTGGACCCGCCCCTTGATATTCAATGTAAAGTGCAGCAGTTTTTAATTGATTTGGATACTGTCAAACTATTTTCGTGATCTGATACTGCAGCCCCAGGAGGGCTTATATATGTGCCTTTGATAGATTAAATATGGGTATCTACCATATCCTCGGTTGTAGATACGTAAATATGGGTGCCAATTATTTTAGACTTCAGCTACAAAGATGGGTTATCATACATGTAGCTAAGCATTTCATTATTTAAGATATAGAAGGCCTGCTGAACAACAATACCCTCTCTGCAGATACTGAAACTAGATCATAGCTCTACATTGCGGAGTGGACTTTTACGATCATCTTGTTTCTATTTTTGTTCAGCAGCTTTTCTGTGGTATATGCTAATGTATGGGGATATAAAGTATAAATTTTCCTCCACTTCTTCTGAAAACTCACTAAAAAATTTCATGAATCCTTTGCAGTGGACATATCCCTTCCAAATTCGAATACCACTTACTGCAACATAACCACATTTTCCACTTGTCTATCACACCTTCCAAACATTCGCTAGTATTTTGCAAAAAAAAAACATTCCTCCTGTCGAAATAGTTTTCATCAGGTACTTGTCTAAGATTACTTGCCTCTCAAATGCCACCACAAGAATGCCATGCAAGCATGCAACCCAAACGATTTATCTTGTGTGCACGCGCGAATATCCTCTGAGAAAAGAATGCAGTCCTACACCCGAGTCGATCAAAAAACCACAACACCCGCCTAATTGCACAACAACCAACCTAAAACCCCCTTGCGCACCATCTCCACCCATTAACACATTAAACTGCATTTTTTGGTATTTGACACCCCGCTGTCAGCAGAATAGAAAAGCAAATCCCCAAGCCAACCACCTCCACTTGCTTTTAGCGAGATAGACTTGCTAAGAATCAAATTGCCTCCTTCGCTTGTACATTGCGCTGCGTACCGGCACCGCCTTCTATGGACGTGCGATATGTTGACTGCTTGACAGAAATGCCATTACCGCCTCCACTGGAACACAATACGAATTAATCTCCGCCGAACCAATGTCAATTGGCAGCTGAAATTAATGCACCGATTAACTCCAATTCGCGGCCTGGAACCTGCTGACTTGGTGTACACCACAAGCAATCTCACTAATTTGCCGCAGATTCAGGTTGAGTCGCTGTGCCAAAAAACCGGTGTGGGGCGGCGGCGTACAGCAACTTAATATCCATTAATCGTTCCAGTAGATAGCGTTAAATGGCGTATCTCAAGGAACGCACCTGTGCACTTTATATCTAGAACTGGAGATACCTCCGCCTACGCTTAAGATGCAGATACAAACACCTGCCCGTTGTCGAATCGAGATCATGGTGTCCTGGGCGCTTCAGTCTATTTATTTATTTTTTTGTGGGTGAGTTCCATTTGAGATTTGTGTGTTTCTGGTCGTGTGATCAAAAACCTGTCACTTTGACACCTACTCGCGGACAATTAAATTTGCAAAATAATACAGCGCCCGGCCGCGGTTGCATACCAACAGCTCTGCAAATTATTCCCAAATCTCAGCCCAGAATCAGGTGAGTTCATTTATCAGCGTCTCAGGACCGATGTGTGGGATATTTTCGCATGAATTTCAAACCCTACTATACCCGCCAGCTGTGCTGCTGACTGGCACTGGCAATACCAAGCGAACAAATCACTTGGCATCCGATTGGACTTGTTTGTTGGTCGATGGAGAGTTGGCGTGTGGGTCGGCCGGCACACACAGTGCGGTTTTATAATTAAATTGTTTTCATTTTAATTTGTGGATACGTGCAAGAGATTTACCCGTTAAACACTGTAATTCGAGTTTCATTTTGAATCGTTTTCCTTCATCTTCTATTTGCAGATAATCAATTGCCGGATGAGATAGTTGCACCACGTTCAATTGCTGAGCTGCCGGAGAAGTTGCTGTCATCTGGGATATATCTGCCAGGTAAGTCTGGGGGCGATGTTAATGGAGTTGTTTCTAGTTGACATTTATTGGTCAGTTGACGCGCGCATTTTATTTTTCTTCTTTCTTTTGGATGGATATGTGTTTCCATAAATGCGTTAATTGTCGCCATGCGTTTACATTATTTATAACCTTTCGCTGAGATAGGTACATAGTTTATTGACCGCTGATGAAAACGTATTGGATTAATGTAGCATGGGAAGTAGTTACTCGTGGAAAGGATTTTAATTACAAAAATTACATATCAATGCATTGATAGTCTGGTAGTTAAACTGTTCAGTGTGGTTAGGTTAGGCGTCCGTGAAGGCTCATCTTGATTCTACACAACCTATCTACAGCTATCAAGATTGAGGTTCAATGCTCCTTGACTATAACAGAACATGAAATTTTCTTGTTTTCATTCTGAAATTCTTCCAGTTACGAACGCAAAGTTTACTAGATAACATAGGTACTTTGTTTTATTATCACTCAAACCCTTCTGTATGCCATATCCCTTAGGATAGCTACATTCATTTTGTCACATAGTTTTGTAAAAGCATCAGGACTAGTCCTCAAATTGTATTTATTTTTTTCGTGATATCAATTTCATCATCGAAATAAATGTTTACCGTCGTTATAAAAAGAAACACCCTTTCTTTTTTTAGAGGTGTAGAACTTTAAAATCAATTAAAACACATAACAATCGTGGTAATAGCTATGGTATTACCTATGGAGACGGGAGAGAGGTACTGACCTCAGAATACGCGGATTGATGCTGAGTGAGATGGTTTGGAGCAGCATAGGACAATCAATGTTGCTTGCTAATAACTGATGCACAAATAGTATATCGGCAACTGATGCTCGTAAGGAGGTAGGTTGAATCTGTCAGGCCACGGGAGTCCACGTAAAGCAAAATCGATGAACCTCCGTTGGACACACTCAATTCGATACGAATGTGTATCGAGATAGAGAGACCAAGCTTGGCAGGCATATTCTAGAATTGGTCTTACAAATGTGAAGTACAGAGATTTCGGGACGTAAGGATTTGAGAATTCCTTGGACCAACGTTTCACATAACCTAGCGCAGAATTTGCTCTGCTAATAATATTGTCAATATGACTACGAAAATTAAGCTCACTGTCGCAAATGACACCCAAATCACGCAGAAAGGTGACAGTGGGAACAGGCTCATCGCAAATCACGTACGTTCTAGGAGCTGTCGGAAGACGCTTCCGGGAATAAGTAATAGCTTGGCATTTATTGACATTCAATTCAAGAAAGTTTTTATTACACCAAGTAGAAAAGCTGTTCAAGTCAGATAGAAGTGCACGGGAGTCAGTGGGAGTGGAGATGTGTGCAAAAATGTTCATGTCGTCCGCATAAACTGACACACGGGAATATTTAATAATGCCATCAACATCATTAATGGACAAAATGAAAATCAGGGGACCAAGATGGCTACCTTGAGGGACACCAGAGGGGGCCATAAAGGGATAAAATATAAAGGATCTAAAAAGGACTTCATATTGACGTTCATGAGGGTAGGATTTGATCAACGCAATAAACCCAGACTGAAAACCGAGAGCTTTGAGTTTCAAAAAAACAATTGCGTGCGAAATTTTATCAAAGGCTTTGCTGAAATCGGTAGCAACAACATCGACTTTCTTGCGTTCCTCCAATGCGCACAGGGTGCTGGATACGAATTCGGTTAGGTTTGTGGTTGTTGACCTTCCCTTTAAGAAACCGTGTTGGTGAGGGGAAAATATAGACTTGAATCGTAAACAATACTTTCGAATAGCTTAGGTATGCAAGAGAGTTTAGCTATGGGACGATAATTAGAAATTTCATTTTTCGGGCCTTTTTTATGAAGGGGAATAATAAAAGAGCTTTTCCAAAGCCTAGGGAAAACGGACTGTGAAAGCGACAGTTGGAACAGAGCCGTAGGGGGTTGAGCTAAAGAGTCTACACTACGGCAGGTATACCATCCGGACCAGCGGAGTATTCGCATTTAAGTCTTTGGATCTTTTCTTTCACGAGAGCCACTGTTATATCGATTGAAGTTAAAGAGGTTTGGGCACAATCTCTCATTTAGGAGAAGTAAGAATGGTCGGGCTGAAAATGTGTGGTTGGAGAATGATTTACTGAAGAAATGGGCGAATAAGTTTGCTATTATTCGAGGATCGCTTGACGATGTATTGGAGAATATCAGAGTTGATAGGTAGCTGTCTGACTTTTTCTTGGTACTAATGAAGTGAAAAAATCATTTGGGTTCAGCGGTGATATCAGATTGAATACGGTCAATATATTTGATATAAAGAAACTCACAAAGTTCGGAAAAATACTTATGTGCAAGGAGGTAATTGGAAAAGTTAAACTCAGAGCGAAATTCGAGGTAGATACGCCAGAGCTTATTTCTTCTGTTGCGAAGTGAGCGTAATTCCTTAGTATACCAAGATGGAGATGACGAGAAACTCTTTTAAGGCATGTATGGGACGGATTGCATAAAACAGCTGAAAATTTCAGAGTAGAACAATCCAAGTGCATCATCGAGAGAAATGTGTGTACTGTTAAAAATGCTGTTGAGATTGATAGCACTTAAAAGGTTACTAAGTTTTGTGTAGTCTGCCTTGCGAAAATTAAAGCTTTACGAATACTCTGACTGGACAGTATTATTATCGTTATTGTAAGACAATGTAAGGGATAGAGGAGGGTGGTAATGATCCAATTTGGATAAAAGGTGGTTGCTTGCTGAAACAACGCAGTTATCAGCATCTGACGAGAAAATAAGATCAAGTTTGTCTACCAAGGTTATTCGTAACTCCACTTAACTGATATAGGCTGGAGTCTGATAGACAGTCAATAAAAATGACTTCCTTATCTGAAGAGGGGTTAGTTACTATATAATGGGACTGATCGTCTGATGGAGCCCATTGGAGGTCGGGAAAATTAAAATCCCCCAGAATTAAAACGGTATCGCGAGCATCAATAACATTAAGCAGAGAATCGAACGCGTCTATGGCAAGCTGGTAACTCTGCGTGGGCTGAGTTGGTCGAATGTAACAGCAGAGGATAAAAATGTTTCGGTTTGAAATAGTTATTTTGACACAAATGTACTCAAAATTATATGTGTCCGAAGTTTTAACTAGTGTCGAGTCAACGGGATTGTGTACTGCCAGAAGAACACCTCGACCCAAGGAATCATCCTCTTTCTCAAGACCATCATCTCGAAAGACGTTAAAATCGGACGTAAACAATTCATTATTGTAAAAATCTTGAGTAAGATTAGTTTCGTTAAGGGCGAAAATGTCATAGGGGAGCTTTGGGGAATTAAGGTATATAGAGGATGTCTTAGTTCGAAGCCCTCGGACGTTTTGATAGTATACACAAAGACCCTCAGGGGGAGTTACAAACAGATAAGGAATATCTAAATGAATACTTAATTGTTTTTTGGATGCGACGTTACTGGTGCAGGTACTGGAGTCTTTATGAATGACGTATTCTTAGTCCGAGAAACATATTCATGGACTAAAGTTCCATTTGGCCAAAATTCTATCGATAGTAGCAGTTCAAGGTGAGAGTCAGGAGTTAGTACTTTAAAAGATTCTATTTCGCGGGGTTCCTTAAAATTATGTTTGATGCATTTGAGGGATGAAGGCACCAACGTTTTGCTGCTGATGTAGTTCATAATATCGTTGACAGAGGTAGCAGAAGAAAGTCTCGAGATGAAGATTGTTCTACGAGGAGTCTTTTTCACTACCACTAGATTGACGGATGAAGATGTTAGATGCGACGATTCCTGACGAGAATTAGGTTGAGGTAGAGAGTCATCGTTGCAACTAAATGGCGCAATTAACGAGGACGAGGCATCAGTCGGAGATTTATCGCTTGATACGTCAATAGCGGGAAGACCCGCAAGTGAATTCGTATATGAACGTAGAAATTTTTTCTTGGCTTTATTGAAAAGATAATTTTGTGCCATTATTGGATAAATATGATTTCGGGCTGGCTCGAATAAAGTCCAATCTGAAAGTCAAATTTTCGACCAAATTTTCGTCCATCGTCTCTGGTTTATCGGCGCAGACTAGCGACTTCCTATATCCCCGCAGAAAATAATTCAAAAGATGATAAATCAGACGATCATGGAGGCCAATTCACAGGTCCATTATGCTGAATTATATTCTCATCGAATGTTTTCTTCAATAAATTGATTGTGGCGCACGCTGTGTGGCATTTTCGGCGCATTCACCGAACGTGCGACGCACTCGATGGTCAAGCATCTTCAATTATTGCATGAGCTATACTTGCATCTTGTAAGATCGTAAACCAAAATCTTTCCGCAAAATCTTCCATAAAGTGGATGGACATAGCTCCAATTGTTGTGCATGATGGCGAATCGACTCATTCGGGTTCTCCTCAATACTACAGTAGCAACAGTTTCTTCGTTGCATACTTTTAGACGTCTCTGCTGATGCGTATTATCAATTAGAGTGTGCACGGTGCCAAAACGATCCATAGTTATTTGAATTACTTGCTCGGATGGATGATTATGTCGACCGTAAAATGGACGTAGCGCATGGTAAGTTTCGCGAACTGAACTACGATTTCTGGCGTTCATGCTGAAATGACAAACCAAACTGAGCACAAATCAGCTGTCAGTTGTCAGCTGTCAAATTGGCTGTCGATGATAATTCGGAAAACAAATCTATAAAAAAAGACAAACTTTACATAGAATGCGGTAGTGAGAGATTTTCAAAACAATTGCGGAAACAATTAAGAAATTCTCCATGTCTTAGAATCTTTCAAAAACAGGTAGAGAATAGCAAGAGCACAGCACTGTAAGGTTCTTCAATGGACTTTTGCAGAAGAGCTCAACTTGAAAAACAATGCTCTGAAAAACCCATCAAATCGCATCGGAGTTGAAGAAGTCGGATTGTACCTTCCCGTATACGAGTATCCAAGTGTTCTTTTCGTCATTTCGAAAATTGTTGTAAGCTCTAATAAATTAAGTGGTGCATCAAACATATCTAAGAGATGATCACTTTTCATGTGTGTCCTCGAAAAAATGGAACTATTTTTCATCTAAAATCCCTTAAATAGCATAATTTTTAGCCGTCTATGAAAAATTGGTCGCACACAGAGGGTTTCGTTGGAACGAAGATGATGATGATGAAGATTCCACACAAAAAGCTGTTCTGTTGATCGTTTTTTTATACCAATTTATGAATTGTTGAACCGACTTTGGTGAATTTTTGCTTGGGAATCCTCAAATAGAGTTTTGACAAATTACACCAGCTTCATCTTTGGGTCGTTGTAGGGTTATGTAGGGTAATAGTCAGGCATATAGCTTTAAAGGCTTACAAGGTGATGACAGACAAACAGACTGACGGAAGGTTTTGTTGTCGGCGATATTATCTGATGTTTTTTTTTTTTTTTTTTAATTAAATCCCATGCCTATTAATTTTCAATTTCAAATAAAATTCTTACAACTGTTGGTGAGTTTATTGAAAAGTAGAACTCGTTGTGAATTTAGGAAAAGGCGATCAAAACGTTACATTATTAGTGGTCCGTACTAGAGTGGTATAAAAGGAACACTAATTGATCCAACACGGTGTCTATCTAACTGTCCGTTAGTATGTCATACGCTTGTATAACCTTTGAAGGTAGAGATCAAAAATATTATGTTGTGAACGAAAGAACACTAAAAAAAAATATTGCAACATCACCTAAAAGGATGCTACAATAATGTAGAATACTAACTACGCTCCTCCAGCCCATTCCAAAGTGTCTTTTCATTCGGGGTTCGTGTCTGCGGTTAGTCTCCACAGTTCGGATAATATCACGGATAAGAGAGAATCATAACTGCACGAAATGATTGTCATCTTGGAATTATTACATCAGAATTTTTAGGTATTTTGTTCCAGTTTCTGGCTATCAGAAACTTCTGCTATATAAGGACAGATGGCGATCGAGAAGAGGAGTTGTTTTAAAACCGTGGCGAAGAGATTAGAAAAGTGATAATGGGCGAAGTTGTAATTGTGTGATAAATTGAAAGAAGAAGTAATTAGTTTGGATTTGTGAATTAAGTAATTGAAAGGAGATAAAGTGATTTGAGAGGAAAGAGACCTTGTAAGAAAAGAATGTTCTATAGACTAGAAAATAAAGAAATAAATTTCACAGAATATCGTTTTATCTACTCGAGCCGTAGCCAGCATATTACAATATTTTTTTGAGACAGTTTTTGGGGACCACCCCCTCCATGTGACATATTAAATGAACTTTTTTTGGATAAAGTTTGTTGAACAAAAGACCTGAAATAAAGAGTATTAAAGATTTCAATGAAATTTGTTTACTATTTTAAATTTTGGGCTACGCCATTATGTATGTAATTCAATATCGGTCGGGAGTTTTAGCAAACTTCGATTCTTGTGAGGTAATTTTCGATGACTTTGGCAGATTTCTGCCTGTATTGCGGCAATAACTCAAGCAATGTTGGTTTTTAAATGCTCCAAAGTTTGGAGATTCTCTGTATAGGCATCATCTTTAGCATATCCAATTGATGACGCCAAATCTCGAAATTAAACGGCCGGGGAACTTTTCGCACAATGGAGCCAAATTTGCCTATGTTATCTGGCACGCAGCCCAGTTCTGTTGGAACCATATATCGCGCTCACATAAATATCTTCAATCTCAGGCCAAAAAAAAATTGGTTATCATTTGAACATTGTGCAGAGAATTCACCGTATCAGTGGCGTCTTCATAGTTTAAAAAAAAAAATACGGCTCGATCACGGCGCCGCCGGATATTGCAGAACTGCAACAATTTGAATGCACTGAGCTGTGGTTAAACGATCCATATTGTAAAATCGCAAGGTAAGAACTAACTTCTTGTCACTATGGATGACAGATGGATTTGACAGATGCCAAATGTCAGGGATGTGAAATGCCAACTGTGAAATGAAAAACCCTCTGATTGACGAGACCCGCCTCGCACTTGAAGAATTTTTTTAATTTATTTTTTTTTTATACTTTTACACCTCCAAAAATATAATTTGTCCATGGTTAGCACTCCCAAAATCCAACAAATATCAATGTTTCCTGTAAAAATGACCAGCTGTATGATAGTTATGATGGTAATCTGTCATTGATTCCTGTGCTTTTCCGTCTCCGTCAGTCATTCATGACTTGTTGTTTTGTTAGTTTATCGTCCCTGATATATAGTTGGTACTCAATCATGACTGCCAGTCATTTGTGGTAGGTACCCCGTCATGAAGGGTTGGCAGTTCATAGAAGCTCACGAATTCAACCACTTCAATCTACCTGTATACCTACAAAACTGATGAAAGATGAAGGAAGAGAATTACATCACGGTGGCTCGGAACTGCACAACGAGAACCAGAATGCTGTTCTTTAATAAGAAGGAACACTGCTTTAACAATAAATCTGAAACGTTAAGCTTATATCCAACAAAGCATGTCAAAAGTCTGAAAGCGACAAGATCTTTTTTTTAACGATATCTCTGTCGATACGAAGACTTATACAGTTGTAGCTTTTGCTGATTTTATATCCTACTGGCCTCAAACAGTCATATTAACATTTTCAAAATTCATTATGGCTTACAGCCAAATGACCCTTTGAGGGTTTGATTCACTCTTAGAATGCGGTCAAATACTCAAAAAAAGAAAGCGGTTGGGCCAGGCGACATACAATCTGAGTTTCGAAAAAAGATGGGAGATATCGGGTCCAGATGGGTCATGATTTTTATCTCGAAACTTATGAGCAGTGATCTAATGCCTAATCAGTGGCGGGAAAGTTATCTTCTTCCTTTGCACAAAGGAAAGGGCGATACTCGAAATTGCGATAACTACCGTTCTGTCAAGCTAATGTCACACACCATGAAGATCGTTGAGCGGGTATTAGATGGCCTACTGCGAAAAATAATAGGGCTATCTGCAACAACAGATGCAATCCATAAGAACTTGCATATGGTGTTGGTTGATTTTGAAAAAACCTTTGATAGACAACCAAGAAATCTCTTATGGGTGGCGTAAGACAACGCATAATCATGGACATGTATGAGGGAGCAAAGACAAGAGTAAGATGTCCCGCAAGAGTCACCGAAGAGTTCTCAATCAAAGTCGGTGTACACCAGGGAAGCGTCCTCAGTCTTTTGCTGTTTATTGCAGTACAGCTTGAAGGAAAAGTGACGGACTCCAAAGTGCATCAGTTATTCTTTGCTGACGATGGAGTGAAGATCAAACGTCCATGCAACGAGCACTTGATGTATGGGTGGATGTTTTGGAGGAAAATGGGTACCGTATTACTTCAAAAAAGACAGAGTATCTGTGCTGCCCGTTCTCTGATCCACACCGGCCTATTCCAGACATTTACTTGAATGGAAAAGTGCCTCCTAAGTGCAAAAAGTTCAAATATCTGAGATCTATGATCAATAGCAAAGCAAGTTGTGATGATCATCGCGTAAGTGTAGGATGGATGAAGTGGCGGGTAAACTCCGCTATCTTCTGTGATCGAAAAATGCCCCCTAAGCTGAAAAGAAGGCTCTACACCGCAATTGTACGTCCGGCGCTCACATACAATTCACAATGCTGGACAATGTACAAAAAGTATGAGGGCAAA
This sequence comes from Pocota personata, assembly GCA_963082735.1. Taxonomy (NCBI): domain Eukaryota; kingdom Metazoa; phylum Arthropoda; class Insecta; order Diptera; family Syrphidae; genus Pocota; species Pocota personata. The sequence continues at coordinate 20,590,083 of OY720431.1, forward strand.
TTAACGGCAGCTGAGATGAAGATGCTTCGCATAACAGCAGGAGTAAAGAAGATTGATAGAATAAGAAGTTCAAATATTCGAGGAAGCCTTCATGTAAAAGAACCCATCACAAGCAAGATAGAGCACGACCGGCTCAGTTGATATTGTCATGTTCAAAGGTGAGATCCTTCGAACCCCGTCAAAAAGGCAATATTAATCAACGTTCCTACACAATAGCGCAAAAAAGGCAGACCTCAGTGACGAAGTGATCCGAAACGGGGGACACTGACGGTACTTCCTGAGGTCAGACTGGCAAACCCCACAGGCGGACCAGTAAGGATGCAGTAAAGTGAGAGGATTGTGATCCTTCTATACTCCGGATCATAACTTCGCCGTAAGGAAAAGAAGAAGATTTTGGCATTCTGGTTTCTTCAGGACGGTCGTTTCGACTTCGTTCCGGTACTATTCTACCAGTTTGTCGGGTGGCTTTGGTAGCCGCATAACTATCAGTTAAATGAAAATTTTATGTTACTTTGCTTAATGCTTGAGTTTTTAGCAAGCTTCCTGGAAGAGGATGAATCTTTATATTTTTGTAGGCATAGAAGCCTTAGATACACCTCCTACATACTTTCTTGATACGTTGTTCTATGTAAGATTTCCGGATAAGCTTCAGATCAGAGACAGCTCTCAGCTATATATCTAACACCTGGAGGACGAAAAAAGCGATGAGCTAGGTATTTTCCTTCCATCGATGAAAAAGAATATCAGGGTAGTCCTGACGGTATTTACACCATGTGATTACGTTATCTTGAGTATAATTTCGCCAATCAACTCCTGGGTAATTCTGAATTATGTGACATAATAGTCTAGCTGTCGGTTTTAAATCGACACTGTCTGTGCCCCATCGTTTTCTGCAACACTTTCTTTTTCACTTGACTTCGCATCAAGTGTAAAGTATCCACACACGCGAATCTGACAAATTCCACAATCTTAAGCGAAATCTGCACGCAGTCACAAAAAAAATGCTGTCCCTCGCTTATCGACCTGTTACCCAATAAACTATAAACGCAGGCTGACTACCTAAAAAAAGAAATATCTATATATTAAGTAATTGCCCACAACCACCCATTAAATAACAAACAACAAACTAAAAGACATAATTAATTGCTTGAAAGATGACCACATTTAGTTGCGTAACGCTTATCCCGTCGAGGAGGCAAACAAAAAAGAAACATAAATGCCTACCCATGCCCAAAGGTTAACATGTTCCAACTTAATTATAAGCACTTTTCATCGTGTGCACCGCAAATTGTACGCTAAGGGCCTCTTTATCTCCCGTCCCATTACAAACAAAAAAATAAAGGCACACACAGAGTACGCTCTCAGCCTGCAATCATGTTCAAATTAGTCCTGCGCTCTTGCGATAAGGACCATTTTAAGTCCACTATGCCAGCCAGCTTCAAAAGTCTTATGCAACTACAGATTTTTTTTTTTTTTCGGTTCGAATGAGAAATTAACACCATTACCTTGGCCAGTAATGAATTAGCCAGAGCGAAATACCGAACAAGCTTAAGTTGAAAGTGGCTGGAGACAAAAAAAAAAAAAAAAAATGCGAAATTCCCTGACATGCCCCATTCACGAGATGAGCGATTCGTAAATGGCTGCTGTGACACGCATGGTCTGCATCTGAGTTGGGCAATAATTAAATTCCAATAAATCGTTGTTATCTGCGGCATGCTTTGGTCAGCGGGTCACTTTATTATATGACCCATACCCATTCACTTTCGCGTGCCGAACGCGCCGACAAACCACAACGAAACACCGATTGACAGTCACATCACTGGGATAGATACACCTACAGTAGTCGATCAGCGCAGGTAGTACCGAGTGTGCAGAGATTCCAAAGTGGATTTATAGGTCATTAGCAGGTTTCGTAACGACAAATTGGAGCTGCACTTTCTCCTCAAAGAAGAAGTTTCTTTTTTCTCAGCACTCGTAGTCAGAGGCATAAATTTCTTTCACCCCCTAATAGCTACTGAATGAGGCCTTAATCTGTTAATTGAGACGAAGCTTCTTTCCTGCTTGCTCTTCTGTATGCTGACGGCATCATCACCTCATGAGTCGAAGCCTTCATAACATTCACACCACATGGCATTCATTTTAACACATTACACGGTTTTAATTGAGGTGGTGTAGCAGAGGCAGAAGTGCAGAAGTGATGGCTACGGCCAGAACGGATACATGGCGCGGCCGTCATGCAAATCAAATTGTTTTCTGTGGAGTCCACATACAGTGGCCACCACCATCTGCATATCGTCGGTAGTGGATGTTGTTGATCTTCTTTCGCCAGATGCATAGGCAAAAGCACAAATAGAATTCCTAGTATTAAGACATGGCTTTTGCGGCAGATTCGAGATACAGACTGAAGGCGAAGACGTTGGATGCGATGCTGCCTACATCGGTGTAGTTGAATTGAGTTCCAATGAATTTCTTTAAATGTCAATGTGAACAGCTCCTTTATTACTGTTCGATCATCTAACAGCGGCAGTAAGGAGGCATGAGTACACCCAAAAGTGTGGAGGGAGCAAAAGAGGTTTGCTTCGAAATTGTAGCCCCCAGTGGAAGATTAATCTTCATTGGCAAGCGATGATTTAATTAAGAAAATTATTAGAAATCAGAGATATCGGACTTTTTGGTGGTCCGTCTTTTAAGAATTGTGAGATTTCTATACTCCTATGCAATATAATTTTCAGGTATAAATTACACGAGACAGTAAGTACCCTTGAGAGTCTGATTCGAATTTATTTTAAATTTAGATTTCGAGTTGGACTTAACATCACTGGTAAGGCTCTCAAACAGTGATGAAAAACTAACCTTGAAAACACTACTTGACTTCTCGAAAGCCTTCAATTTAGTGCAGTCTGCTGTTTTACGTTTCACAATCCTGCTCGTGCAAAGAAAATCATAATCCGCCTGTGGATTATGGAATATGAATACCTTTATACTGTAACAGGGCACGGGCTTTTACCAAAAAGGGGAGGAGGAACAAAGGAAAAGCCTGTGCACGTTGGCTTTAAATGTTTGAAGGTTGTAGTGATGGGGAAATACAGAGCTTGGTAGATCATTCCACATTCGTGTCGTTCAGCTTATAAACGAATCCCAGAGGATTGCAACTGGCTATTTCGCTGGAGCATTTTTTGTGGAAAAAACGATAAAATAGGGAGAGACACGAAACATTTCTCCTATGTTCAAGTGAATGTATATGGATTGGTTGGTTGGTCGATTATCACCTGCTTTAAAATATTCCGTGTGAATTACAAACCCTCTCTCCAAAAGAAATAGGGCGAGAAAATAATACCCGGAGTGAGCACACACAACCCACCAAAGCACTTTGAAGGTACAACGATCTCTCAAGCTCACTCTTTTTTTTTTTTTTGTGAATTAATGCCCTATGACCAGAGTTATAGGTTTGATGTTTTGCGAACGTTCACTGTAAGTTTTCGGCTCACCTGACATACATAGGTATATGCTATTGTGGACTCTTTTGTAGAACCGACTTCTGAAAACCATTTCTTAAAAGCTAAGCTTTCTAATATCGGACAGTAACTAAATATACATAGCTTCAGACCTTTCCAGATAAATAGTGTAAGCCGTTCTCGACCTTACGAGAAAGCAAGCTAAAGACTAAAATGTTAAAAAACAAAAATGCCTATTTTCATGCATTTGACACTCTAAAAGTCGTATACGAATATACAGTGCCGTAACTAGCTCTTGCTACACCCGGTGCAAGTTTAGAATTGTGCGCCTAACTTTGAAGTTCTGTGGCGCATAGAAACCAAGACTGTTGTAATCAGGGTTACATACCTTTGAAGAAGAAAACAAGAATACTTACTAGTATCCTACTTGAAGACTCCAGGAAATTAGACCCCAGGATATAAGGTCCGAAAGAAAAATAAGAATTAATCGCCTCATATTGGGGTTTTTAGGGTTCCTGTACTGATAAAGTAACATAAATTAAGAACGGAGCACTTATAGTAAGAGTCAGTTGTCTGTCAATCTATCTGTCACTGCCTCATGAAAGTAGAAGATTCCAATTTGGACAAGTGTTGAGTTGTAATAACCCACAGTCGGATCAATAAAAAATAAAAACATACATGAAGATACAATCTTTCTAGAACGAATCGTATGATTCCACCATCTCCACCATCTTTAACTTATCCCTAAGAGTGAGCGAGGCGGTGCGAAATTTTAATTCACGGATTCAATGAAATCTTTCTATATAGAGGATAGCGATTTTACAACTTCCTCTTAGCAGAAAGTGGGCGTGGCTCTCAAAATGTGTAACCGAAGTTCACCGATTCTGATGTGATATTCACAACAAGACTTAACCATCATCGTAAATAGATTTGAAAAAAGCAGTATACGTTTTTTTTTAAACAAAATGTAGAGAAAGTTAACATCTATATTTTTCAGACAATATTTTTCAGTTTCAAGTGGGTGTGTCTATCGGCGGATTTCAAAAACTTTTACACTTGTACTGCTTCAGATTTTAGAAAGTTTATATAGCAAATTTCACATTCATAGCTCAAAGTTTAAGGCCCCAAAAGTGGGGAGTCACGGACAGGCGGACGGACATGTACAGATCGACATAAGTTTTGATGCCACTCATAAATACGGGGTCTTCCAATAGGGACTTCCGAACTTTGACAGTTGATAGCGGCCATATTGTTGAAGCTACATCTGACAAATTGGCTGTCGTTTATTCAGTCTGTTTTGCCAAATTTTTTTTTGTTTTGCAAAATTGTTTTATCAAAATTAGTGTTCTGTTCGGGCAACGTTCCGCGCGCCATAATCGTCCTTCCGAGAGGACTATTCGTAGTGTGGTGGATAAATTTGAGTCCACTAGTTCAGTAAATGATCAACCGATACCCGTACGTCGACAAAACGCAAGATCTGCAGAAAGCATCGCCGCTGTCTGTGAGAGTGTGCAGGAGAATCCGAGGCAGTCGATTTCGCGTCGCTCACAAGAACTCTACCTTTCGCAGACCACAACTTAGCGAATTTTACGTCGTGACTTGGGCCTGCACCCATACAATATTCAACTGACCCAGGAGCTGAAGGTAAACGATGAGGTGTGTTCGCTGAATGGGCTCTGGAGCAGTTGGAAACTGACTCTAATTTTCATCATCTTCACCGATGAGGCTCGTTTCTGGATGAATGGGTACGTCAACAAACAAATTTGTCGAATTTGGGAAGATACCTATCTACATGAGATCCAAGAGCGTCCAATGCATCCCGAAAAAGTCACTGTTTGGTGTGGATTTTGGGCTGGCGGCATCATTGGTCCATATTTCTTTGAGAACGACGTTGGCCAGTCCATCACCGTCAACGGCGAGCGCTATAGGTCGATGATTACCAACTTTTTTAGCCTGAATTGGATTATAACAACGACAACGACATGTGGTTTCAACAGGACGGCGCAACGTGCCACACAGCTTACGCCACATTGGAAATTCTGCTCGTGCGATTCGAGGGCATGGTCATCTCACGTGGAGGTGATGTGAACTGGCCACCGAGATCGTGCGATTTGAACCCGTTCGACTTTTTCTTGTGGGGTTTTCTGAAGTCGCAGGTCTATGCGAATAAGCCACAAAACACAGCGGTCCTCAAAGCCAACATAACCCATGCCATCGGTCAAATTCAGCCTGATTTATGCACCAGAGTCATGGAAAATTGGACATTTCGGATGCGCCCCACCCAGAGAAATTAAGAAATGTATTTTTTAATTTATAAATACAATATGAGTATCAAATGAAAGGTGACGATGCGTTGATTTCGAAAATGTATAGTTCCTTAATTTTTACTTTATCAAGTTTCTAGAAAAAAGCAAAGTTAATTGTTTCTATTTCTTTGAAACTACTAAAGCGAATATTTTTCAAAAATTCGTGTAAATGTTGCACTTTTCAGAAATTACAGGAAAACTATTTTCATTTTAATAAATACTCGTATGTATGTCGGTTTTCGAAACTTTTTTACAAATATGAGTTATAAACAAAAATAATTTATAAAGACCTAAAAGCTGCAATATTATTCAAGGACTGAAGACTTTTTTAAAATCGAAGAGATAATAGTTACAGTGACGTGCACATAATTAGAAACGCTACTGATATTTAAGTTGAGAATGTTCTAGTGCTTGCGTTTTAACCCGTAGTCTACTGAAATTTTTTAATTTAATGTACGCATGCATTGATCATTTTTAAATGGTTATTTAAACGTTAAATTATATACACCCCGCGCAACAAAAAAAGCCGCACATGGTAATTTTTAACAAAATGGAAGAAATTTAATAAATGATGACTAATCACTGCGTAGTCACTTTGTATTTTTGATGTTTAACATTTAAGTTAACAAATCCCCCAATTTGACAATACATTTCGTAGCCTAATTGAAAAAAAAGTAATGATCGTGAAGATCAGACTACAAAATATCAGATATTACCCAAGTACTATCAATATACATAAATTAAAAAAAGAGCAACAATTTGAAAAGCAAATTTCTTTTTTCATATTTTTATTAACTAAGAAACCTTTTTACATAATTTAAGACTTTCATAATACTAAAAAATGATTCTAGTATTTCGTAGCACCACCCTTCGCCCTAACAACGTCATGAACCCTGTTTGGCATGGAGGCATAGAGATTACCGAAGTAATTGTTATTAATTTCATTGAACCACACTTCTTCAATGATGCTCTTTAGATGCTGCATGGTTTTTGTTTTTTTATCTTGGATCTTCTTTCCCATAAGAGCCCAGACATTTTCGATGGGGTTGAGATCTGGACTGTTTCCCGGCCAAATTAGGGATTTTATTCCTAATTCTTCTTTCAAAGTTTTAATCTGTGGAGGAAATTTAAAAATTAAAATCGTAAGATTTTCAAAACACCCATAAATATGAAAAAAAAACCTCGAATTACTCACAGATTTTGCTCGGTGGCAAGGTGCTGAATCATCTTGAAAAATTGGTTTTGATGTTTCTGCTGTTATCATTTCCATACTCGGTATACATAACACCATCTAAGATAATTTGTTTGTACTGCATGGCGTTAACAGTGCCCTCGAGCATAATTAAAGATCCAACTCCGATTGCGGTGATGCATCCCCACACCATAACATAAAGAGAATGTTTTACGGTGTGAGCTATGCATTCGTCACTGTAGCGTTCCCCTTTTCTACGACGAACTATCTGCTTCCCATCCGGTCCGATTAGGTTAAACTTGGACTCATCAGAGAACACCACATTTGACTAATCTTGAACACTCCAGGTTTACCTTTCCTTAGCCCAGCTAAGGCGCGTTTTCTTCATTTTACTGGTCAGAAGTGGCTTTTTCGCTGGTCTCCTTGCTAGCAAACCCATCTCGTTGAGACGATTCTGGATAGTTGTGACGCTAACTTCAGCCCCAGTAGCTTCTCGCAGGTCAGCTCTTAACTCCGATGCATTTTTAAACCTGTTTCTCAAGCTTAGCCTCTTCAGTTCCCGGTTCTCCCGAACAGTGGTACATCTCGACGATATTTGTTACAGAATCTTCTTACAGAACTCTCATTGCATCCAATTTGTCGAGCAATTTCACGAAATGACTGATTCTGTTTGGATAAGGCGACGATAACTGCCTTATTTTCTTTACTCAATTGTACCCTTTTAGACATCGCGATATACTCTTTTCACTTTTATTTAAGAAATACAACTGCACGCACTGTTAAATACTGCCAGAATGAATTCCGACACATTCCAAAATGTGCGAATCCCTTAATACATTCGAGTATGTAGGTGCTCTCATATAATTGGGGAAATACATACAAAACAGGTCGTGCACATAATTAGAAACACCTGTGGTATTTCGATGCATGTTATGTTTTATTTCAGTATTTTCTTATATTTAGGGGACAAACAATGATTATCATTTACAGCTTGTAATCTACGCGGCATAGATTCTATTAAATTAAAAGATTTCCGATTTTTCTGTAGTTCACCTTACTTGCCACAGGTTTTTAATGTTTTTAATAGGATTTAGAGTCTGGTTAGACGACATCCAGTCCAATAAAATAGTACTATTGCCTTAAAGTCTTTTTTTTTTGTGTAAGCCGACGTGTACTTCGAATCGTTATCCTGACTAATACTTTGCAATTTTTTGTTTCCAAATCCCGAAGCACTCTGACTCAATTTTCTGTTCATTGTACTACCAGGAAGAACTCCTTTTTGTGTAGTGGTCGGAGAAACCTAGATTTTATTCGTGGATTTTTATTCGGGTGGCTGTGCTTGCTGTTCCCCGTCCGGACTCGAACCTGCACAGTTTGGGTCACAAGCGAACACCCACTACACCGTGACTACCCTATTCTTTAGCATATGGTAACATTGCGTTGTTAAGGATACTATAATATTGCACTTATCCACTTCGCTCAAATATATAGCACCATAACACTATCATCACCGTGTTTGATGGTAGGGCGCATGTACATTGGATTGAAGGCCTTAGATTTCGGACGGCGAACACAAGCTTTTCCATCAGATGAAATGGTGTTTATCTTAATTTTATCGGAAAATGTGCATTTATGGGCGAATTCCAAACGCTTCCAAACTTCTTTCTGACTATGCGTCCAAAGAGTTAGTCCACTCTCTCTTTCACCGAAAACTACTGCACAAATTTCTCTTGCTGTTGAGTGACGGTGTTTTTTTATTTTGGCGCAGAGCATCTTTTTACACAGATGGTGATCCTGCTCTAGGTATGTGTGGAACCTTTTCAATTGTTTATTTTTTCTTGAAATATTGGACTGTACACTTCAGTATTTTGATATTTCGCCGTTCGATTCTATATCTTCATAATAGCCGACAATACGTAAGGTTATAAGTGTTTGCATCGTAAGATTTGTTTTGTTCCCTTTCTGCTAAACTTAAAAAATAACATCAATTCAATATTTTGAATGAGAGAATGCAAAAACCATTACTTTCTTAAAAGTGAATAAAACGTATTGAATTGCTTTCAAAAAATAATTTATAGTCCGTTTCTAATTAGATGCACGATCCGTTTAGCTCACTTCACCCAGTTTAGGATTTTGCCATAAGTTTGACAGTCATGAGCAATAAAAATAAATATTTAGAAAAAAAATATTGTGAAAACACAGGAGCTTTGAAAGTAAGAAATGAGGCATAAAAATCGGGTTGGGGTCAAAATCCCGAAAACTAAAATCCCGAAAATCCAAAATCCCGAAAAACCAAAATCCCGAAAACTAAATCCCGAAAAATTATATAAAATTAAAAATTTGTCACTTTCAAATGTTCAAATATATGTATATATATATTATATTCACAATGCATAAACAATAGAATATGTATGTATGCAACCCCTCTGCTTGGGGTCACTGTAGGATTTGGAGTGGGTGCGAGGTTGGGTGTATGCAAAGTTTCTTTATTTTCGGGAATTTGGCCTTTCGGGATTGTGGGTTTTCGGGATTTTGGGTTTTCGGGGTTATTTTTTTCGGGATTCTGCCCGACTCCCATCAAAATCGTTTCTAATTATGTGCACGCAACTGTAGGAACAAATTCTTGATTTTTTAATAGATCATATAATTCTATAAAATTCAAATAAAACTTAATTTTTTTACAGAAAACTATTCGTTATATCCTAAGGATTAATTTTCCATAAATTTTGTTACTAGAAGATCCGGTGGCAGTTTGAAAACTCAATTTTTGTTAACCTCCTCGAAATTATTTTTTTTTCTGTTCATCAGATTGTGTAAGCGCAGCGACGATTTATTATTTCCACAAGCAAATGGGATTTTATTTTACTATGAAAGATTATCTCATTTTTGGGGCGTTATTTAATTTCTTCTTTTGGGGGCCTAATTTTACGGAGCCCTACTTGAGTGGTAGAATCTGAAAGGTTTTTATTTTGGTTGTTTTAATAATCAGCTGCATTTTGCTTGCTTCATCTTCTAAACCACTTACTACTTCGTGAAAGTCCAGAAGTTTTATATAAGGTTTCATTGTCCATCGTATTCTCTTGCGCACGAAACTGCACGCAGGATATCACTGATAGCGCCCAAGAATGAAGAGAGTATGCAACCTTACCGGACCATGCTTTGGACTACAAGGTCTCCCAGCATCTCATCGTCCTAAGAAGTCTTTATGATAATTAAAATTTGTTCTCCTGCGCAAGGCACGCCAGGTGAAATCTCGATTCAGTCTGTCGAAGCCTTTCTTAAAGTTAATAAGTAGCAGGTGAAGTGGAGACCTGTTTCATAACCTTGGGCGTTATGACGTTTTGTGATTTGGGTGTTGAGACATTGTGAATTAATTCCTAAGTGCTATGTGCTGTAGAGTCCAAATACTCTCTTTTGTTTGGTATGATACAATCTTTTGAACTTGAGCAGTATTTTCGTTGCTCCTTGTTTTGTCAAATAAGCCCCATGAACTGTATTACGCTCTTTAACACCCTGCGTTATAGACTCCGTCGTATTAGTTACACACATTGTGGGAAAGTCAAATGTATCCTCCTACAGACACTGATACTGAAAAGAGGTTCCAGATGTGGGTTACTCTAATTAATCCAGTGAAACCAGGACTTAATTCCTAAGAAGTTGGCACCACCACGAGTACAACCTTTCAAATGCTTAAGGTTTCCAAGTACACAAAATGCATACGAGTATTTTTCCCGAAATTGAACTTAAAAATAACTTCTCTCACCATCCTCCCTGTATAGAATGCAATTCAACTGCGCAGTGATAAAATAAATTACGCATTCGACCCTCGACGCTCGTATCCCGTTTAGTCATAGAAATGTTACAAAATTATTACCTGGCTCATTACTCATTGTCCTCACAATGCATAGGGCTGGGAAACTCATATGGCTCACCTCGCCTATGTTAGGTAATGTTTTGTTCCCTGGGACGAACACAAAGTCATAGCCGTAAACCAAAATGGGGTTTTGGTGGCATGAACAATAGTCCGCTTGGGATTTCAAATGTGGAATGCTAAACAATTCAAAGAATTCACCCAGAGTACAGAGTAGGTATTGTGGCACATTATTCGTACTTCACTCGCGGGAAAAATTGTCGTCATCTCTTTCTTTCGGTTATCTGTATGTGAATGATCTGTTCTTTGTGCAATTTGTTGGGCTTTGATATTCCTTTTTACAAAAGTTTTTTTTTCTTTACAGGAACACGCGATCTAAGCGGCCGACCTATTGTATCCATCGATGCGGAGTGTTTGATGAATTCCAGTTTAAATTGCTATGAGGTAGCAACAGTTCTGTTGTTTTATAGCACCATTCCAGAGAGGTAAGTTACATAACCCTTAAGAGACTTGAACGTTTTTTATTAGCTTTTGATTGATGATGACAGATTTTGGTTACCGAAAAAGATAAACGTCTATATTACCCGTACTTCCCACCGAAATCGTTGAAGTTCAAAAGAAACTGAAAACCACATCTGTCTGTCACCCACATTCCATCATTTCACCTCACTCTCGCGCGTACACCTTTAACCTTCAGCGTCTTACCAATTACTGTCTCAACGCTTGAAACTTGATATTATTCATGGCAATAAAATCATATCTTGACTTCGAAATGAAAATGCATCTTTGCTGTGCATCTGCAGGTATGAGAAACAAATCGTTTGCATCTTCTTCAGCTTAGTGTGTCAAGCCGTAACCTCCGAGGTCGAGATACTCATCAGCATCTCATCGCAAAGCCTCTCACACTCATTTCGCGCGCGGATAGGCTACTTTATTTTGTTTTTGTTTACCAGTCCAATCGATTGACATATATTTCGTTCCCATGTGAACCAAGTTCTTGTGAAGCTATTTGAAGATGTGCATGCGAATCCATTAACTCCAACGGAAAGCAGAGGAATGCTGACTGACAAACCCTGCCCAGAGTTCAAATATTTGAACGAGACACACTCGCACTAAACTAAAGCCTAATGCGAATGTGGGACATTTGTTGTTGCACCGACTACTCCTCGAAATGGAAAACAACAAAGTTGTACGAGTATCTATTGGGAAACTAAGGAAATTAAAATGGTGCCGTCGACTGATTTTAATTATATGCTGCCGCTGTGCTGTCCGGTTTTTACCAGGCTCTGACACACCATTGGCGACAATCGCGAGAAAAATGGCAAAGTTTAGATCGCGCGCGCAATTACCTAATTTCCAATTCGGAAAAATTGTCCATGTACACGAACAGTCGTACTCGTAGATAAATAGACACAGAGAGAGACGGGAAACATGTTGGCGGCTAAGATAAGGAATCACGGGGCTGGTTTGACACAGTTGGAGACTTGAGAAGTAAATTAGTGATCGTGGATGTTAAATTGCCTAATGAGACAAAAATGGCAGGTAAATCAGAGTCCCGAGTAATTGGTTAAATGTTTCGTAGGTTTTAACATGGATTAAGTATGTTTTACTTTCGGTAATGAAATGTCATGCGGATAGTTGAAGGAATGTGTGGTTTACTTTTATGGTAAATAAAATGTGGGATGGATTGGATGGCTGCAGGCAAATTTACATATTATTGTAGGTAGAAAAATTAAACCGTCGATCAGAAAAGCGTTCTTTTCAACAAGTCAGTATGCACCGTGAGTTTGTTAGCACATTCTTGCCCACTTGCGCCTACCGTTTTTGATAATCCTTTTTGCCTATTTATAGGCACGTTGGAAAAACACGTTGTTCCACTAAAAATTTCTAGTTATTTATAAAATATGTGTCCCCAAAGCCTGGAAAGCTGCCGTCGGGTAGCCTAGACGTCAAAATATTTCAAAAACTGAAGGCACTTTAAGTAATTTTCTGTGGATAGCTGTCCAAGAATGGATTTGAAATTACATAGTGTCAATGTGAAAAATAAATATCTATCTGGCAATCCCTGGATAGCTATTTATTATTTTATTTACTTATTCGCCTGTTTGGTGCAAACGGGCCTTAATATTCCTTTAGACAGAGTACTCTGCACTCACCTTAATTTCATCGATCATACCTTATGCTGCTGATGTACTGCTGGGTATGCATTTTTTTTCCTTCTGACACCTTTTCTTGGTATTGCCATTGAGGAACTCCTATTGCATGCCTCATTCTTTCCTGATAGTGGACTCATCACATCATGCTACAGGAACGTTCACTTCGGCTATTCGTATCTCAGAACTTCCTCAGCTATGATTCTAATAAAGTTTCAACTGCAACTCCAGTTTGGTTGTTTTTTTTTTTAAAATACTTTGAAATATCCATGGCGAATGTGAATAGATATCAATACGGTTAGACTGACCTATGACTTTTGTTGATTTTGATATCTTCTACTCACTGTACCTCACACATCCTCCTTTCAATCCAATCAATCAGTTTTGACGTACATCCACTTTGGTGATCTGGAGACATTTCAGTCGTTCACAACATTTGCTGTAGAGAACTTGGACATCTATGGACATCTTCTTAGGTAATTACTTCACATGGAAGTAGTTCTGAAAGAAAAATGGGTTGTCTAGGATGAGGCAACTGAACGGGTTTGTCTAGCATAAGGCAACTGAAACTCCTCATAGGCAGGCTTCTATTAGAAACTAAGAAATCCAGATTAGCACTCATCATTACTAAAAAGAGCTTATCTTTGACGGCCTTCTCCATTTGCCATAAAAAGGAACGAACCCAACGGGATATGCTGGATATCCCTTTTATAGCAAGAATGCTCGAAATTCTTTGAAGTAAGTTGCGGGCTAATATCTTTAAACATCAGTTCAAGTATCCATGTTATTATGAAACGTTCCCAAATACCTTTAACGTAGGCGTAGATTCTCGATCACATAGGAACAATTTAAATATGCATACAAGTGGATAAGGTAAGGAATGTACCAGCGAAACCCAGATGTACTTTCAATCATGACTTTAATGGCCTTGGCTAGATAATAAACTTCTAGTGAGGTGGACTGGGACCATTCTGAAGAAAAGAACAGTGATGCCCCACAACATTGTTCTTAAGTATTTATTATAGGTACCCTCTTAATCCGGCGTTTGTTATGGCGGCATATGTTGTGTTATGATAAAATGAAAATGATTGCCTGGCATTGTGAACCTGTAGTTTATCGATGTCTAATAAATGGGAAACTCTATTTAGGAGCGGATCTTAAGCAGACCATCCATTTTTGTTTTTTAGTTGCAGTCAATTGATACGAGTATTTCAGTTCGAGTCTGAGGCTGGAGAAAATCGCAGTCAGGGTCAATGTTAGTCCCTGGATAGTTTTTATTCTGCATTTTCTTTAGTTTTGAATTTTTAGATGCTCTGAAATGAAGCCGATTTGAAAAAGTTTCGGACATTTAAGTTCACCTATCACCAAACAATTGATCCCTTAATTCTTACTGTCCATATGCAAACAATGGTACTCGTACTTTCGATTAGTCGTTCCAAAATGTTTTTGCGCGTCCTTCAAAGTCAAAGACAAACAATTGCCCCTTCAATTATTGACTTCTTTACTCAAAATATTTTGTATCTTATCTACAACTATTTCAAGATATAAGGGTACCTCAATTAAAATGCTTCAGGCTTTATGTTAAAGTTAAGATGCGTATTATGTGACCCTTATTGAAAATTTTAACTAAGCAAAGACTTTAGGAGGATCGCTCTTGTAGATGACAATCGCCCCTCATAGCCTGTCGCACGAGTTGACTAAATTTAATCCAGAGAAAGTAACCTTAATGTTGCTACGAGCAATTCTGTCCGAAACCCCATCCCTGCAGGGCATCCTTAGGCAGTAAGATCATACATAAGGCGTGTTTTTTGAAACCTAGATAGCCATGGCTATCAGAAATGTAAAACAAATACAACAACCGCCTGGCTACAATTCTTACTTTTCTCCCCAGGCAAAACCAACTGGCTAGGAATTGTTATAACTTCTCACTGATAGGTGGCCTAATTTTATTCATAGACGTTGGTACGCTTGCAGAATTTTTGATTTTATAGGGACTTGTTCGTAAAGTGAAACCATTTTCGATGAATCTCGTGCAATGACTTTGATTGACCAAACAATGAAATGTTGGTAATTATCGTACTAATATTACGCGTACTGTAAGTGCTTATATTGTATGTGGGCGCCGTGGCTCAGTGATTAAGTGCATGATCACTAAGCGGAAGATTCAAGGTTCAAGTGGTGCCAAATACCAAACAATTTGTTCATGGTTCCACCTCTCACGAACGTCTGACAAAAATCTGGGAGTAAAATTGGTATCTTCTCTCAATCGAAAAAAAAATTCTTTGCGCAAACAGCATCAAATTGTAGGTCTTTACCATTCGTGTCCCACTACACGACTGACTGCGAGAATCTAGGCCAGTCTTGTAGCACATACAACGTTAGCGCCAAAATATCAATTTTTGTGTTAAGTATGGAAAAAAAGTTTTGAAAGTTTTTGTTTAAGAAAACTATTATAAATTTTGAAAAAATCTTTTGAATGAATTTTCTAATTAAAAACTTGGCACGCCATCTAGAACGCTAACCTAACATTTTTGATAAAACGGAGAAAATAAAAACAAAAATGTTTTTTTTTAAACTTCTTGTAAAACGTTTACATGACATCAAACAACATAAGTCTAACAGTGCAAAATCATACTTCCTATTTTTGAAAAAAAAAAGCTTTTCAAAATAAAATAAATCAATCATGGCTATCTCTCCCCTTAATTCTTATTTTTTAATGACTTCTTGGTATCTGACGCTAGTAAAATTGTTAATCCTAGTGCACTGTTTATGCGAATCGAAAATATTCGTATCCACATAAAATAAGAAACGAATACGTATAGGATTGAGAAATTATATTTGTTCATCATAAATTCATCCTTAAAATTACTTTTCTGAACTATTGAACTACAGCCATCTACAGGAAGTTCGTCTCATGAATGAAATGATTATAATCTATAATTGTGCTCTATAATTTAATGCATGCACGAGTGCTTTACTTACCGGCTACAACTTTACTTCCCACTATACTTCATGAACAAAGCCGCTTCTTGTGGCGAATACTTTGACAGTTGACATCTAATGTCAGGCAGGGGTACCAATCTTGAAATAAAGAAAAAAAAATTAAAATCCAGTTGGCTCTGAATCTTTTTAATGAACCACTCTCTGATCATTAAAATAAATAATAAAGCTTTTGACACCCAGTTTTATTTGAGTCGAAGCTTAACTCATTCCATTGAATGTTAAATGTCAAGAATAACTTTTGAATCTTCTACTTCGCCCACGTAAACAAGTTGCAATAGTCAATATTGATTTTCAAACTTTTATAGTCTCCTTGTCACACTTAAAGTGAGAGGTGACAATTATCATGACTTCACTGTTTAGCAGGCGGCTTGCATCACACAAGTTTACATCATTGATCAGGAATTACAGACATTGTGTAGACCTAGAAAAAACTTTGAGAATTAAATTCGCAAGGCCTGTGTCATCCCAGCTTAGTTCATTAACCTATTTTTTGTTTAGCAATTTACATACGCCGAGATAGCCACTCCGTCCGACATATCACCGTCGAGACATGTCAAAAACCCTCATAAAAAAAAACGCACATGCATGCCTAAACTGATGCGCTCATCGCATGCAATTGAACCCTCAATCGACCGTCGATTTGACCGAAATGTATGTCAGACTTCCAATTGTTCAACTTTGCATCGTTCGCCTTTGCATCTTCAGATCGACCCACACATCCGACTCTGCGCTGTGTAAACATAATTTTTAATCGAGACTCCTCACTCAACGTTGGCAATATCATTTCAGCTGTGATTTGCCACAACATCTTCACAGAAAAATGCCCTCAAGGCAGTCTCACTGCGATTCTCAGTCTCCATCGTTGTACTTGACAATCATATTAAATCATCGGTGCTGTAGCTTTCAGCATGATTCCCCCGGCAGCTACAACATGCATCTACGATGTGATAATCCACAGGAATGAGTGTTCTCCATGGTGCAGGTGTTAAGTGTGCGACAAGACAGCTAACAACAAAGTCATGATAGTTCGTTCTTGGCCACGATTGCCATTAAACTAAACAAAATGTCCAATAGTTGGATTGTACGAGTATGGGCGCTTAGTAAGGTCTGCCGATCGGTCTGTTCGATATGGTTACGTGTATCTTGAGGGGAAGAATATGATTCGCCATGTAACCGAAAAGCATTATTGTGCAGCGCGGAGTTTATTGACCAATTATCCCGAGAATACAGTCAGTCACTCCCCCTAATGCCATTATCGGGGTGAAAGCAGGAGGAAAGTTTTTCTACAACCGATACTGAGCGCACTCGACTGCGTCGCGGTTATGATTCACTTGGTAAAGATTCATGAGTCTACTGCTAATCATGAGAATCAACCTATGAATCGGGCATTATGCAAATGAGGTCATTTGCCATCTTGCGCTTGTGGCAACGCGATGTGGTGGGAAGACAAGGTTAGGTATAACAACGGGATTAGTATTCCGGTAATGTTCTGCGCGACTGGAACTGAACTGAATTACAAGTGTTGGGCACAACAACTACTCCTGTCGGGAATAGGTACTACATGCATGCATGCATGCATATCTCTAGATCCTAAAGTGCGCTCACATTTGATCTGCACTGGCGATAGCACATATTTCTTGGCAAGTGGTATGCGCTGTCGGTCAGTGGACGCGGGCTACATGGGAATGGAGTTTCTTTGTTGGTCCGCTAATTCTGGGAAGTTTTTGTTTACGTTTATACATACAATCCAAGTGTTCGTCTATTGTTCTGGGAGCTGTTGAGTGCTGGACATATAATACCGAACCGATGACGGAAATTGCTAGCGGGCTGGAGAATGACTGAAGCGGATGGTTCCTGGAATATGTGGTAAACCAAATGACCAGCTGGATGCATAAAGTATCATGGAATTTGTTTATTCTTGATTGCTTTTCAAAACTTTTTGATAAATGCTTGTCGATTCTTTTCGTTTGATTTGTGAGGGTGGGGGTAAATGATGATGATGCTATTTTTAAATATTCCTTTGGTAGCGGTCGCTCTTGGTGTCATCTTGATGATCTTGATGACGTTTTTCGATAACCAGCGTTTTTTTTTCTAGTTTTTCTATTCCGAAGATCTTTAGTAGACCAGGACTTGAGTATTGTTCTCACGTTTGGAGTTCGACGCCAAATCATTATCTTCATCTGGAGACGAGCAGTTGGGTTAATAGAAGAACCCTCACTAACTTCCAATCTCCAACTTTTAGCTCAACGAAGACTGGTAGCACCCCTATGCAAATACCTTAGATACTATCATGGCAGATGTTCCCAAGACATCTATGGAATGATCCCTAGAAATGGGATATTTGGGAGTTCTACAATGCAAGCCACCAGGGCCCTTTACCTTTATGTCCACATGTCCTTTATCAAAACTTCTTCTGCTACTGGACAAGTAAACTCTGAAGACATATCCCCTGATATATCCCATGAGACATATTTACAGAAAAGCAAATATTGTCTACAACAATTCATGGTATTCTTAAAGGGCTAACAATGGTTGGCAACTACTTGTAGTTACCTATGCGATAAAAAGTGAAATACCGATTTCGCGAATAAGAAAATTGATGGGGATAGGTTGGGGCAATTTAAATAGAAGTAGCTATAATGAGTACACACACAATTAAGCCACTAGTAGATCCATTGTGACACCACAAAGATCTTAGAATTCCACAGCCCTACGTGTGAGACCAACTGAAACTATTTATGGGACTTAAAGGTTCCTAAAATCCGTATTTCTTCGGACTACCATTCTTGAGAAGAGCGCTATTATTCTGTTAGCGTACGTACCGACGACACAATGTTCCTTGATTGCAATTGCTGTTCTGCTGATATGCAGTTTGAATGCTGAATTACTCGAACGAACGATAATCTAGATGCTGGACATATAAGTACCTACTGCGTTTCACTTCAGGCAAGTCAAAGTTTCATTGTTAGCAATTATTTCTGTCTAGAATACGTTACAATGATTTCGTATGCAAAAGGAGATATATCTAGACTAATCCGCGTAAAAGTGCGCCGATTGATGCATGAGATCACGTTTCTTTCGTAATATTCTTAGAAAATGTGGCTTTGCCGTAAAATTCGGAGACTAATTAAGTTTTCCTTAAGCCCTTGAAAGCTTAGAGAGGACATTCTGCACAAGTTCTATCAGCGTAATTAGGCGCTTGCAGCGCTATTTGACAGCTCACGCCATCTGCGTACGCTGTCACCCTACATTTCTTCACTTAGCATCAGATTTCAAAGAATATTAGGCACTCTCAGCTGACAAACATTTGAGAGTCGGTATTGCCCATAAGTGTAAATAGCCTTCCTCGAACGACAAGTGCAGCCCCTGATTTTCAGCCAATCATCTGGTTGAAAACAGCACATTGACGAAAGAAGTTTGGTTTCAATAGATCAAGTGATTCTTCACCAAAAGAGGTCCATGTCCGATCAGATACCTGAAGAAGTCGGAACTAGCGCTGTGTTCTTTGATAAACTTTCATCCTTTCCATTTTGTATGTTTTAAGGATCTTTTTCTTCAAAATTCGCCCACAGTTCTGTGGAAGGCCTCTTGTTCTACCAATTGGTTTGAGTTTGAGTTTACCTATTGTACAGGATTGCGATACAGCTTTCTTAAAGACTGCTTAAGGGCGTCCGTAAGTTTTGCTATTAAGTTGTCAAAACCTTGAATGCACCTTGAAATGTTTAGAGATTTGGATATCATTAATCTTCCTGAGACTGTCCCTATATATAAATCAATCTTCTTGTAGTTTCTAAAGACTGGTTGATTCCGCCGATGGTTATCTGCACTAAAGTGTACTTAATGGCGATCAAAGGAGTGTTTATTGAGTATAATTGGCAGCACGTCCGTTTGCATCTGCTTACATCATTAAACTTTCTGGTAAGATCTTGTGGCATCTTTAATGTTTGTGTCCTCTAGCTGCACTCACCATAATGGTGCGCATAATTTACCAATACCGTTCATGACCATAATCTTTATTAAACCATTATAAATACAACATTAATTTTAAATTCAAATTTATCAGAACAAATAACTGATGTTATGCCTTTCTCTTGACTACTTACAGCACATCGCCACAAACATTCACCATTCTAATCAGCATCGAAAAGTCCAGCCACCTGAGCGCTATCGAATTAATATGCAACAGTCTGAAGCTCCTAACAAGGCATTTCCAGTTCAGTGAAATTCTCGCCGTATGCACGGATCGAAGCCTGTTATTGAGTAAGCTGACAAATAGGGACTATGACAAGGTGAGTTTGTTTTTTTTTTCTCCTCTTCACATTTGTAATGCGAAATGAAACTCCAAATGTGTCCCAGGACTAATTAATGCTGAAACTCTTTCTTATTTTTCTTCACCAACTCTAGGACTCGGTGAAACTCATTAGCATCGATCAAGTCACGACAAGTGTTTCATCGTCGCAAGTCCCTAAAAAATGCGCAGGATTACATCATCATGACCAGAAAAAGTGGCGAGAAATTTTCACACTAATCGATCCGCTCCAGAATCAGTGTTTGGCGGCCGGGCAACGTCTTGTTACCGCCATGGGCGATATACGGTCCTCCGATTTGCAAGGACTGCCGACACGTCGTCAGCTGTACTCCCAACATCGTGCATTGAGTCGGGCTCTAATGGATTCCGAGTTGCACAATCTGAGAAAACGTGCTCCCGCGACACTAGCCCGATTGCAGGACTTAGCCAAAAAGCTTAATTGTAGCCATAGCTGTAGCTGTAGTGAGAATAGTAATAGTAGTTATAGTAGTAATAGGAATAGTTATACCAAATCTTCGGTGACGTCATCGCCGTGCAAACAACCCACAACCACCACTGGAGGTACCTTAGCAACAACAAAGCAATCCGTGCAAAGTAATAACAGCAACAGCAACAACAACAACAGCGGTAATAACATCGATGTCGCAATTAGACTGAACAAAGTGACGATGTTATTCAACGAAGTTGACCGGGCTGCCAAACGATTGGAGCAACTAACCGAACAGAGGAGAGAACGTTTACGCGAGCTGACAAGACAACGTGCACTTGAAGATGAAATTAATGAGGTGAGTGTTCTTTCAAAGCTGCAGTTTGTTTGCCTTTACAGCCATCCATTGCATTATAGTCGAAGACATAAACACGACTACGAGTTGTGTGTTGATTAGTCGTCGTCAGCGTCAGCGTCAGCGTCAGCGTCATCGTCATACAAATGCACAGAAGTGCATTGTACCTATAGCATGCAATTTGCATGTCCCCTTAGAATAAGTGACACGCAGTTAAAAGATGATGGTTAGGTTATGGTTGGACGAGGGTGTGTAATAGTGCATGGTTCGATGAACTATGTTTTCACGACTGTGAAAGAAAATGTACAATTGACAGCGTGTCTAGGAATGCTAACAGTGAAGACGTAACGAGGTTGTCAGGTATTGCACAAAAATAGATATTTTGATTTTGATGGATCTGTGTTAAAGTTCGTTTGGTTAGCTCTTCTGTTATTCAAATTACCTTCGACTCATATAAAGTTCTTTAGAGTGGGTTAAACATTTATTTTAGACCTAACACTTTACGAGTATACCTAAGTATGTATCTAGCTTATAAAATTCAGAGTGTTTACATTTATAAATAAATATTTGTATGACTATCCTATGAACCTGGCTAACCTACATTCTCTTCCTGGACTGTCCTGCGTCAAAATTTTCGAGGGTTACCCATTGCACGTTAGGCAATTATGCAAGTATCTGCTTGTTTTATGGTGTAACAAATCTACTGGTACTATCGCTTCTTTATAAACATCTATACTATGGTTTCTCAAACGGTTTTCAGGGATCCCGTAGGAATGTGCACAACTCATAATCCCGGGAAAGCAACTACGGGATCCCCGGGGAAAAAATCAAAGAAAATACTTCAAACATACAAGAAAAAGTAGAAGTATTTTTGTGTGAAAGCCTTAGGTAGTACCTTTATTTCTATATTGTTAAAATTTAAAACAATTAAATTATAATTACAACTACAATAGTACATACGAGTAATATCATGCTCTGCTGGGTAACTGGTCATTGCGATGTTGACTAGGTTCACTCGGCACGCAGGCGTATAGATAATGTCATCGTGCAAATGTCATCTGTCAAGTAACATGATCTACACTGATGCAGCGAACCATAAAATCAAAAAACTGCAACACTGCTAGATTAATACAGCCGACTTTTGACCTTGACATATCAAAGATACTCTTAAGATACCTAAAAGATAACATTTTCGAACTCACAGCCATCATCATCGGATGACCCAATATCGTAGCCGTGTTTCGAGACTGGACGTTTTAAACAATGATTTCTAAAGAAGCCGCAGAAACGAGGAGTAGGACGAGACTACAGTTTACTTCCTCTATGCATGCTTTTCCCATTCTCATGTCAGAATGGTTACTATAAGAGAATACATTTCAACAATCTGAGCGCTTTAAACAAAACCTGTGCTGCCAAGATCAGAGGCTTCATCAGAAGGAGTAGATAGGCTTCGAAATCTCTGCTCTCCACCACGTTGGTCTAAAAGCATCTCATCGAGGAGCACTTTCTATGTATACGTATCTGTCTACTCTTGTAATGAAAATTTGAAAAAATATTTCCATCTTAAATATTACAATTATGTTTTGAAAACCTTCCTATGTTTGAATGATGAAAAACTTTTTTTTATTTTGAATTTTATATATTATAACATTTGCATTTTGTTCACATACTATTTCAAATCCCTGGATCTCTCCGGTTTTTTCCCGGAAACCCGGGATTGTGAGAAAACCTAATCTATACATTTTTGGCACCTTTTCTCATAAAGCTGCGCTACGCTGCTCTTAGTATCGATTTACTCAACTGTTTTTGATGACGGACTAAGGAATCATCTACCGATCTTCCATCTCACAGACTATGTACTTAAAGCAAAGAAAAATTAATTTAATTTATTTTCAATAAGTCTACGATCGTTTATACGAGCAAAATGATCATAAAAAAAAGCAGTTTTGTTATTCGTTAAGTCGTCAAAATCATACATTGGGATATACATTCCGACATCCTAAATATCTAATGCCAGTCAATCATGTTATTTATACGATACAATAATTTTATATCATCCGCGAGAATTAAACCGTCACAGAATCGGAATATTTCATGTTCATCATTCACAAATTAAATAAATAGCAATGGACCCAGATGACTACCTTGCGGGACACCAACGTCAACGTCTGCTGATAAATATCGGACAGCCTTTCTTTTATACCAGTTTTCAAAACATTCATTTGAAATGTGTTCGCTTGTTCGGACGACTACAGTACAAAGGTGGTGACTAACCTACACCTCTCCTGAAATTTGCAAGGACGGGAAAACTCCTGCTTGAGGCAAACGGTGAAATACCTTAGGGTAGCACTAAGGGCCCTGCTGTGCCTATGCGAGCTGACAGCCACGACTGTTTCAGCAACTCTCATACCTAACCTAAGGTGCTGATCCTGTTCCATTACGATGTGGGAACTTCGTCTGTATCTAATAGCCAAATAAGAAATTATCGGAATTGGCCAGCTCTAATTCATCGACTTGAAAAAAAGATGTTAATTTGACTATACATGCCTCGCTGCCTAATTCCGCAAAATGTGACAGTAACCAGCCACCTTGTGATGACATGCAGTCAGGGAACTATGTAACAGATTCGGCGAATCTTTTCACTTGTTTTTGCATTCCGCCCACTAAAAACAGAAGTTTTGAAAAAGTGCTTTCTGGAGAATTCTTCTTTTTTCCTCTTACGTAGCGGAGGGGGAAAAAATACGGACTACTAAATACAATCAAGTCTTAGATCGCGGGCTTCAAATACTGGGAGGTAAAGGTTACATCAAGCGCTTTCTGTCGGTTTTTAGTAATAAGAGTTGCGGTTGGTTTGATCAAAAATACTACACACAGGGTTGCTCTTAGATATATCATCATCGTAGTTCCTCCTAGATACCGTGGCCGTTTTCTTCAGACAACGGGACGGAGCGAAGGAATGCACTTCCGCATTGGAGAAAACTTTTATTTACTTCCCAATCCAGCGAAAATGCCTTGAACAACCATAGTTTCAGGATCGTACTCGGTGTGAAGGAGTGGGAAGGTAAGTAATTTGAAGTGATAATAATAATCTGTGCCAGTTTGAGCATCATTGCTATTTAATACTCATCTCTGCAACTCTAGCATCAAAGTACTCAGACGATGACTCATCACCTGAAGAATTTGTTAACCATATTGACGGGCCCAGTGGTGTGGACTTTATGCCAGCTTCATCTCTATTTTTGTAAGCTTGCGTTTCATAAAACCCCTAATGAACAGCGTAAGAAAAAACTAAGTAGAAAGTGAAATCACTAGTATTTCGCTGGTAGTTATACCCTAGGGTATATTAATTCTGAAAGTTGTGCCGATCTAGCCATGTCCGCCATATCCGTCCGCCTGTCTGTACGTTTTGAGCTTTACATTTTCTGCTAGGAAGGTGATACTTCATATATAAACTTTGTATAATCCGAAGCAGTAAAATTGTAAACATTTTAAAATCCGCCCACTTACACGCCCACTTTTGTTTGCTAGAAACTGAATAGAATATCTAGGCGTTGACTTTCTCTACAATTTATCCATACATTGGACTTGGCCACGCCCACTTTTTGGAGTCCTTTTCTTCAAAAACCATACTTTGCCTTTTCAAATCTATTCATGCTTATGATTAAGTCTTATTGCGACTCAGAGTCCATGACCTTCGGTACATTGTTAAACGTGATTTAGAGGATGGACGATAGGATATCATAGTTTCTTGTATATTTTTTTAAATCATCTCGGATCCGAACCTTTTTTTAGAGGTTTATGGGGAGGTTGGTTATGAAACCATCAGAATAGGTTGGATATTGTTACTGCGGTGCAAATCTCCTTAAAGCTAAACAAACCTAAGCGCCGATCTTCACAATCAAGAATTTCAAAAGAGTCACTCCAGATTGAACTAAAATTTCACTTTTTCCAACTCATGGTCTAGCGTAGCAATTTTTGTGGATGCTTTCACATTGCCGTAATTATATCACTAGATGCACAGCTTATTGAATTGACTTTTAAAACCACATACGAGTATTTCTCTCATTCAATTCCAATTGCTGGCAATAGACATTTAATTAGGACATTCAATAGTGAAGTGTCAGACTAAATCCTTGGATTTTCCTGTCTCGCATATTGCACTCCAACACGAATGACTTTTCAAATCTAACTCATGTTTAAGTTTCAATTTGTCGCGAATTTAAAGTTGAGTACCACAAGGAGTGTGCCATGCCCATGCGCTGCATATAAGTTGCATAAGTCTACAATTAGTTGGACTTTTAATAGCAATTGCGCCAACAAAAAACATTTCACGCGCCCCGAAACCGATATTCCATGTAAGTGAATCCACCACTGAACCAGTGTTCAACTCCATGAATGACATTTTAAATTTATATCCAAAGCTAATCCATATTCAATTACATTACCAATTTATAATCTTAATGTGTCATTATTGCGCTAAGTCATGACGTTTGTAGCGGAGGGTGTCCAGGCAGGCACACGGCATGAAATGCTTGCTCCCCTCGCATCTGCGACATCAAATTGAGCTCAAATGTGGCGAATTCCAGATACTCGGCAACAAGTAGATATACGCATACTGGTCATGTCGACAACGAGTATACTCGTACACTGTACGTGAAATTGTCAACATAAATCTGGATCAATAGTTATGGTGGTTTCTGGTGTTACTTACAGCAGCTTTTAAAAGTTGCCGAGGAGACAGGGGAACGAAAATACGCACCAAAGACCGAAATTATACTTTCCCTTTGAAAGAGTGTGTTTCAGTGCGTGTAGTCCATTTGAGTGGCTCGGCCTAGTGGCAGAGACAGTGGCTAGAAGGGGGTCCTTCGCCACAGTAACATGTTTGTTAAATGTTTTGAGCTACGCATTTGGCTTACGTGCTGCAATCAGGATGACAGAGACTGATAATTCAATACATCATTATTAACTGCAGTGCGGCGTAGTATAGTTAGCCGGCTTAAGGTATGTAAGGGGCCATTAAATGTGAACAAGTGCGCAGAAGGTATTTAATTTTCTTGTCCATTGGTGGAATTCGAGTGCTGGAATTGTTTTACACGTGACATGTTCTTGAAACAGAAACAAGTGTGTGGTTAATGCTAAACCTGAACTTATTTCATGATCGTTTGATAAAGAACTGCTTTCGCTAGTGCCATGCATACGTATTCAAGGGTGCTAGAACTTGTTCTACGCAGTTAGTTTCTTAGGTTAGCGACTGTCTCTGGTTACATGAGCTGCCTTCTATATTTAACATGAATCAATGAAAGTAAACTGATTTCGATAGAATTGTGCATTGGAACTAGATTTTATGTCATGTCTGGTCAGGCAAATGAGCCTACGATTTTGAATTACATTTGAAGCGCCACTAAATGACGAGTGTTTTTTATTAGCATTTCAGTACATTTCACTGCGATCGACCTTATTCTCCGCAAGATTTGAGCAGGCTGTCTACTATTTTAAGGCTTAACAATCAGTCTTCGGTCGGAAGATTGCAACTTGCTTTCGTATTAGTGGTCCTACATCGAACTTGCTTCCACTTTCAACTCGACTAGAACACGAACTTGCAATTTTAGAGTCTTTGCACTCAACACTACAAGAAGGTAATAGTTGTAGTTATGGAAAATACTTGAACGGGTGCATTTTCAATGTATGACATCCAAATCGGCAAAAAGTGATCCAGAACCCTCCTAGCTACACTACTGGTAATATCAACACTTGATTACGAAGTTGTTTGTTTATGGTTTGCAGATCTGTGCAGTTTTTCCTACCTTGGTTATTCTTGTGCGATATAGAGTTGCTAGTAATTTCACAGAGCGATATGTGTCTCACCACCCCAAATGACAGTCAGGGCTTTAGCTTACATGTGCACCTGAAATTTTTGATTTGAGGTTGATTTCCCGACAGCAAAATTTGATTTGCGACCTTTTTCGGCATCATCACTTTACAAATGAGACTAAATCCCACAAAACTGTAATCTCTAGAATTCAAACAAACTTTTGTAGAATGACGCCTCTCAGCAAGCCTGTCATAATACTAAGAAAGTTGTTAAAATTCCGCAAATAAAAAAAAATCTATGTAAAGTTACTGATTGTCGTGAACATGAATACCCTTCGGGAGTTTAAAAGAAAACTGCAGTGGTGCTTCAAAATCCCCAATAACGTGTATTATCTCATTTCCGACTAAAGACAAACCTCCACCCGTCGACGAGGGCATTCGCATCCCATTCTCCACCAATCACGATCATGGTGATTTGTCATACCCCACAGGTTTCGCATGTCTTAAATTCCTCTTCCTCAGTACCAAAATGAAATGCAAACCATAAAGGAGGAAGCAAGCAGACGGGATTTTTCCATTTCATATTCCCAGCCTCAAATTTACCTTTCATAATTCAAATGAATAATTTGGGTCACGATCGTTCATTGGGATGCACTGCATGATGCGTCGTCATCTCGAGGAAAAAGTGAATGCGTTCGCATAGTATGTGCAGGCTTTTACCCAAACTCTCATAGGATGTGCTGTGTGTGCATCCAGATTCATTTTCTTTTCGTCAATTTGCCATAATTCTTACAAATTGCTTACTGCCGCTTAATTACTTGACAGTGAGAGCACTGATCACTGATCAAGAGAGAGAGAGAGAGTGTGTGGGAAAGAAGGGTGAAACAAGTTTCCCGCATAATAGCCGCAGGACATTGGCCGACCCAACTTACCTCCGGAACTGTAACTCTGGCAGTATATCGGTGCAAAATCTGAATGTCATCTCGTGTAAGAAATCTCGGTCCACATTCCTATAATTGTCATGTATCTGCGTGCATGGATGTGTGGGTTTCTCTGTAATTAATCATCACAGAGCGGAATGCATCCTTCAACAACAAATTCCAGATCATTTTTCTTTACATTGATTAATTGTTTCGACTGAAAGATACATGCGGAATGATGCAGGAGGCATTTGTGAAATGCTTGCCACTGTTGCCACTCCGACTATGATGTCTTGGTTCATCGATCGCTTGGCGAAATCCGAAATTATGCAACTGATTCGGCGACTTATTCAATTTGTTACTTTTTCTCGTTTTAATTACCCTATGTCACTAATTTTTGCGAATATAATTCGATTTGATATTCAGTGCGGTCCAATGGACGTCTAGGAAAGCGTCAATTAAGTTTCCTCTCAGATTACAACACGGCGGCGGCGACGGTAGTAGCGATGATCATCAGCACTTGGCCTGAGGCATAAAAGTTGTCTAATTGAATTACACTTTGGCTGTATGTCGGACTGTTGTTGTGGTCGGTTTTGCTTATTGTGATAGTTTGATCGCAGATCTTATAACCACGTATTAAACTCTATGATTGATGTTAAACGATTTGCATGGAGAAATTTGATCAATTTGGGTGTTACATCGGCACACATGGGATACCATCGATGTGCGGGACTCTTTTTGCTAAAAGAAATAATTAAGTCGATACCACCCATTTGTGATTATTATGTATCGTGACTAGCATCGGTAAACATCCGCAAATTTATAGTCTTTGTGTGATGTTGCGACCGCCTATGTTTTGCTTAAGCGGGAAGCCTTTAGGCCAATAACAGCAGATTTTTGATTTTTTTTTTTTGTACCTAGTTAAGATTTTGAGTGATGTGTCAGAGGGAAGGTATTTGGAGGCGAAATTTGACTTTAATGAGATTTCTGGAAGTCTGGTGGATTTCATACTTTATGAGTGTCCGAAAATGTGATCGGTTCGACAACACTTATCCAGCGAGAGGCCAGAAACAGTAGTATGTTAGGAATATCTAGTTTTCGAGAGCTTCAACAAAGTTTTGCTAATCACGGTAACATGTTTTATAAAGGACTTTATTCTTCTATTAACGGCTTAGAGGAGTTACGAAGAAAGATATTTGGGATTCCAAGCTATAGATATAGATACCTATTTACCTATTTACAGGAAATGTTGTCAAATCTACTTAGAAGACTGATTTCTGCTTATGGAAGTAGTGTTGGAAGAAAGGAAAACAATCAACCTACACACTGCACGTTCAAGCATCACTGTCTTGAATCCTTTTAAATAAAATTATGTATCGTCATTCTCCATCTAATTTAATTTTCATAACATCTATGCAACATATGTTGAATTTAGCTGATTTATCGGGTATTCAGCCAACGATACAAGGCGACAACGATGGAGGTTCACCTCATCGCTTGAAGCACTGAAAATGATTCGCTATGTTATGTACTGAACTTTTCCTTTGCACCGGTCCACTGAAAATAATATAAAATTTTGAAGCGATAAAAAACTGCGGCAATTTATTACATCGATGTGGCTAAATGAATAAACTAAATGTAACTATCATACGTATACAGGGTGGGAAGGCTATTTGAGGCCACGACTTTGTCCAGTCGTAGAGTTGATCGCGTTGATAGCAGACGTTTAAGTTTTTCCGGGGTACAAAGTGACAGATACGAGTAAATTTCTAACACAAAAAATTAAAAGACACTCCGTGATTGTTGCCATACATGCAGACCACAGTGATCTTGAAATATCGTGTTTTTTTAAAAGCCCGATCATTCGTTCATTAGTTTCGCGTCGGAAACCAGCGTGTGTTCCAAAGAAGACGGCTCCTCGACAAATTGAAGAATCCGGAAGATCCAGGCCTTCTTTGATTACTTTCCGATGAAAAAAATGTCGACCTGGACCAGAAGGACAATAAAGGGAACTACAGACAGAGGTTTACAGAACCTTCGGATGTCTCCCGTGTGATGCACATCAAGTTTCCTGTCATTAGTCGTCATATTATTCCACCCCACTTTTTTCCACAAGGTCTTCGAGTGAATGTTTGAACCGTAGGAGGATGTGGACCAAGTCTACCAGATAAAATATTGACGGAGCATTTCAAACTTTGCGCGATTCTTGCAGAGCCGCAAGTCTTCTGAACATTGCTTACATTTTATCTGCTGTGATGTAGAAGGGTCTTACATTTTTTGTCGAAGAACTGAATTGAACCTGTACTAGACCAGACTTTGACCATTAAATTTGTATCATCTGTGCTGATTTCTATGACGCAGGAATGAGATATAGCACGCCGTATTTAGTTTTGGTATCGTTGCATCTGCAGGATGACGAGAGGGAAAACTCCATCAAACTTGGAAAAGAACTTGAACAGACTTCCAAACCACCCTAGGTTCTAGGCAAGGCGACTTGTTTTTATGCAACCACGATGGGATCCACAGAACGAAATGAGGTAGTACTTTCGCAATTATCAAATTAGAATATAATGAGATGAAGTATAGGCTACCAATTGCCTCAGTGGGCAACTATAACTTTGATGTAGTCAAGGAGTTGACTCCAACGACAATATGAGTCAAGGATAATGTCTCCATCGAATGATTATTTCTTTTATTAGAACAACGGCATTGTCGCTGTATAAGGTCTTTATTATCCCGGTCCTGGTGTCCGGTCGTATGATTGTAGTCTTTCCGAGAATAATTCTCCATATTATCTTCTTGTAATATTTGCATTGGTGGTACTTCAGTCAACTTGGCATATGTACCATGAAGGCAGCTGCCCCCCATCTTCCATTTAAAAAGAAGTGGTTTCTGGCACGATTCGCACTGGAGTTTTGATGACGTTGCGCGACGATTATCCTATGACCACTGTCTCATGGATATGCCATCTGATGCAATGACACCTGAATTACGGCTGCAGTGCAAATTTGAAGTCAACTTTCCTCATGTTCAGGATTGGCTTTGGCGGGAGTCTGAGCCAGGAAAGGAATGTAGTCGCATTTTCACGGACGGCTCTAAAACTGGACAGGGGTCTGGTGCTGGTGTTTTCGTGGAATGCGACAACATTAGGCTTCACTTCTCATTGGGAAAACACACATCTGTCTTCCAGACAGAAATATATGCTATCCTAATGGCAGCGGACTATATTGGTAAGAACAGGTGGAAGGGGCGAAGTATCTGCGTCTGTAGTGACAGTCAGACTGCGCTTAAGGCCTTGCTCAATCCTTTAACCACTTCCAAAATAGTTCGAGAATGCAAAACATCCTTGAATTCGGTCGGAAGGCTGAACTCACTGAATCTTGTTTGGGTCCCAGTGCACAAAGGGATAACGGGAAATGAGATCTCTGACGAGCTTGCTAGACAAGGCTCAGAAGAGAATTTCTCAGGACCTGAACCCACGTTGGGTTTGCCAGCGTCCTCGGTTAGGGCTTCCATTAACGACTGGGTTTTCAGTCAACACAATCGAAGGTGGCATGACTCTCCAGGATGCAGGCAGACTAAACGAATGGTCCCGTCTGTAAGAAATCCGCGGCTTTCCTGCAACTTACTTGTGCTCTTACGGGTCACTTCGCCTTTGCCAAGCACCTCCATGTGCTAAGTTTGAGCGCTACCCCTGACTGCAACTCCTATGGAGAGAGCGATGACACTGCGGAACACTTCTCATGTGATTGTAATTGATGGCAGATTTTCGGTGCTGATGTGGTGAGTGCTGATGACCTAAGCTCTTCATCACTGAAGCGTCTACTCGTCTTTTTACAAAAGACGAAAAAAACACATTAAAATGGGGTTCTCTGCCTGGTTGTACAATGGACCTGTTTTTGAGTCTGAGTGCTCCAGTAGGGTGTACCCGCCCCGACATAAAAAAAAATGAAGGCTAAGTATAAAGTCCACTTCGGATTGTGCAGAACCATTTAAACGGTTCATGTGTAGATGGAAGCATACTTTGATTGATTAATGTCTGCGACTCCACGCAGGTTATAATTTCGTGATTGGGTTACGAATTTTAAGTACCGGAGTTAACAATCGATGTATATTTTGCTTACATTTACGTTGCCTGATTCTAAGTATTTGCACTTATGATACAATGCAAGAAAATCTTGGTCAAGTTACCAAGAATCAGAATCAAGATCCACGGACGTTTGGTTTGCTTCTTTTCCAGATATCTCGTTGCATCCGAAACATGCAAATAGCATATCTGCTGGTCCAGCGCATGGTAGGGCACCGCTAATTCTCTAACAACTTGTGCACTACCCCCCGCGGCCTAAGGCATTAAGTGAAAAATTTCTCAATACAATCTCCCTCGAGTGAAATGCATTTCTCACATCGGGCATACAGTCCCTTAATACCATCGAAAAAATATTTCTTTTCTTTGGCTTCAAAATGGCTTTCTATGTCAAATTGGAAAAAGGAAAAAGGTGAGTGGTCTATCGTTGAAGGAACTCGCACTCGAGTCGTGGTTCCGTGTCGAACGGCGTAAGCATTTTCGGTACCCAGCGCACAAATATTTCTCACGATTAAATGATCGTGCAAAATTTCTCCAATCTGTTCTTTGATGATGTGCAAACTCGTCGCTATCTGCCACATTTTTATTCTTCGGTCGGCCAGAATTAATTTTTCAACTTTTTCGTCGTTTTCTTCAGTGACCACTGACACAGGACGCCCTGGGCGGGGGTCGTCTTCACACCTCTCTCACCCTTCTTGAAATAAGCGAGCCCATTTTTTGACCATGGTATAGAGTCCTGAAGAGTCGATGACGTGTCTTCAAAAAAGTTTAGATTCACTTATAAAGCCAAACCCAACAAAGAACCAACTGTTTCATGAATCTTGAAAGTTTTTGATAGTAAGTCGAAGTTTGTATTGAGCACTTATGAAGCTTGAATTCCATTTTACATACGAGTATTGGGTTCAGAGACTCAATTTGAAATACTAATCAAATCAGAATTAGTTTTTTCTTCTCCAGCCTCTCACTTCTATGGTGGCTACATTTAATTCAGTACACTAAGATGGACTCATCTGTTAATATTATAGTTATCTCGCAATTTACTATTTTGCAACTCAAAAATATTTTACTCTTACGTAGTCAGCACTATTACTATATACCGAATACCTATGATATTTCAAAACACTTAAACACTCCTAATGGCAATTTAACATTTTCATTGCTTTCTGAAATACCAAAGCAATGATTTCAGCGTTGACATAATCATTTCTTCAAAGTTTAATGAGTCTTTTAAGTCAATATTTCCCACAAATCAATTTCAAGTGCTAAAATCAATAAAATATTCATGCACACTTTGTCTCTCTTTTCAAGCTCTTTCACATCTCTAATTGAGTGTGTGATTGTCTATCAAAATTCGTACTAATCTTCAAAAACGAAAAAAAAAAAACGACAAAGTTGTCATAACCTCTTTTAGATCAATCAATTTGTAGTATCACCGAAAGTGCACCTGTTGCAATCTACCTCTCACCTACTCTAAACGAGTATAGCATTCTCATAGTTTGCTCAAAACTCCCTGCCACTAAATAAGTCATTACATTCACTCAAAGCTCTTATCTTCCATAAAAAAAAAAAAAAAAAATACGCACACCGTTCACTGGTGTGACAAGCCACGTTCAACAAGTCCATCATCAACACTCTATCCATATACTCGTACCTTACCCGTACGAGTGTTTAACATTTCGCTCAATGATGGCTTGAAGTAAAAAAATGAAAAAAAAAACAACTTTTATTCGAAAGATTTTCGGCCATAAATCAATGTGAGTAGAGGACCCCCCTATGGAAGTATATCCGAATGAGAGTACCAATAAAAATGTACCGCGCCAACCTCCAGTGTTTGTAAAAGTATCTCGCGTGGATAATTTGTGGACTTTAATGCCAACACGTTGTTAGTTGCTGTTATACTACTGACAAGGAAATAAAACGCCGGATCCAAGTAATTAAATTTGTTTAGTATGAATTTTATTTTCTGGTAGATATTCAACATTTATATGACTAAATCAAAACCGACAGGATCGCTGTAAATAGAAGTTAACTAGATGAGAGAAATTGTTTATAGCTTTTGCTTAATGGTGTCACTTTTATTGGGGGTTGAAGTGTTTCCCCCTAACAGGCAAATTGACTATATGTTCATAGATACAGTTGCGGAATAATAATGTGGATCCATTACACATTGGGTATTAAATTTTTGAGATAAGATACGCAACGCATGGCGAGTAGCCTGAGGCTATAATTAATTTAAGCCTTCTTAGGGACTAGTCGGTATGGAATTTTTTTTTTTTTTAACATGTATAGCAGATACTTTCAATAAATCCACTGACGTAGATGCTTTCCATCTTATTGCAAGATTGACTTGTTTTTAACAGCATAGCTTCTATAAAAAGGTGTGCCTCAAGGCAGCAAATTTGGGCCTTTCGCTTTAATTATTTTATTCAATAATTTTTAACGTGTCACCCTCATGTCTTAATATGACGAAAAAGAAAAAAGTGCTCTAAGTTATTACGTGTAAATAAGGGTGTAGTTCTCAAGTTGCTGTAGAACTTGGCGATGCCCTACCGTACGCTGGACTAGCAGAAATGCTATTTGCATGTTCCGGATGAAACGAGATATATGGTGAAAAGAGCAAAGCAAATGTCAGTGAATCTTGATTCTGATTCTTGTTAACTTGACCAAGATTTTCTTGCATTGTATCATAAGTGCAAATATTTAGAATCAGGCAACGTAAATGTAAGCAAAATATACATCGATTGTTAACTCCGGTACTTAAAATTCGTAACCCAATCACGAAAGTATAACCTGCGTGGAGTCATGGGTAACCTCGAGACATTAATCAATCAAAGGATGCTTCCATCTACACATGAACCGTTTAAATGGTTCTGCACAATCCGAAGTGGACCTTATACTTAGCCAGCTGCCTTCATGGTACATATGCCAAGTTGACAAGTTGCCCTGCGCTTACGCACATAAGTACCACCAATGCAAATATTACAAGAAGATAATATGAAGAATTATTCTCGGAAATACTCCAAGGGTACAATCATTCGACGGGGCAACAGGACCGGTATGATGCAGACTTTATACAGCGACTGTGTCGTTCTTCCCAATAAAAAAAAAAATCATTGGAGGGAGACATTATCCTTGACTCATATTGTCGTTGGAGTCAACTCCTTAACTACACCAATGTTATAGTTGTCCACTGAGGCAATCCTTGGTTGTTGCTAGCCTATACTTCGTCTCATCATATTCTAATTTGATAATTGCGAAAGTACCAGCTCATTTCGTTCTGTGGGGATCCACAATATCGTCAACATACCCAAGTATGACCGATGAATGTTCATAAGGCTGCATAAAAACAAGTCGCCTTGCCTAGAACCTATGATGGTTTTGAAAGTCTTGTCCAAGTTCTTTTCCGAGTTTGATGTAGCAGTGAGCATTCCCTCTCGTCATTCTGCAGACGCAACGATACCAAATCAGAACACGGAGTGCTATAGCTCATTCCCACTGCTGTATTCGTCATTGAAACCAATGCAGATACAAATTTAATAGTCAAAGTCTGTTCTAGTCCAGGTCTAAAACAATTTAGTTCTTCGATAAAACTGTGTAAAGATCGCGCAAAGGTTGAAATGACCCGTCAATATTTTATCTGGTCATACCTTACTGTTGACCTGGTTCACATCCTCCTACGCTTCAAACTTTCCTTTCCCCAGGTTGTGGCGGTTTATCATTTCCATTTCTGTCCTAAAGTTTTCCATTGGATTCAACCTATCAGGCACATCAGCTCTAATCAATTCTGTCATGCCTTCAAAAATTGCATTAAAAGATTATAATTTATTGTAAAAGTATTAAGCTAGTGAAAGTTTACAATCACTGCACTTACATCTTACAATTTTTATTTCTTTTTCAAGGAACAAGAACATTTTCTTCACCGAAAGTAGCTCGAGACATCGTAGCCATGCCACTATTATGCTAATTCATTCAATTAAATACCCAACAGTTTAATTTACCCGAAGAAATATATTACCCTCGAGGCTGTTCGTGTATTCCGCCGACAGAAACACATCTTAAACGACGCTACCTAGTGTTGGGTACACGAATATTATGACAAATATTGAGGTTAAATTAGTTTTTCCTGTTTTAGACAAACTGTCTGACAGTAATCTGTCACTCAGTATTTGTACGAGCGATCATCAACACCAACAGATAATTGTTTACACTTTAATTTCTATCGTAACACTGTCGTGAATCATGTCCATTGAGAATGAGGATTTAACAAAAAAAAAAAAAAAAACCTGACATACAATTACGTACCTCAAGAGAAAGCCAGATAGTCCGATGGGATATAGGAGACTTTAATCGAATCCTTTTTGTAAAATCTCAATTTCATTGATATTGAGAAGTGTCATTGTCTGTCAGTGAGAGAATTTATTCTTGGAAATGAATACTTTTTTACCTGGTGGGTCCGAAGTCTTGAGTACTGACCATCTTCGGAGTGGAAACCTAATAACATACTTCACAGGGCTAACATAAATAACTAAGTGTCAGTGCAAAATGTCAAATAAAAATAATATGTTTTACACACTAAAGACCCTTGGGAGTTGGTGGGTATCTTCAATGATGATTATGTCTTATCTTAGAGTGGCCTGTTTTGATGTAGCAAAGAGTGAAGATATTGATATTTTAGGAAGTGAAAATGAATCAGAGAAATATACAGTGAATGGTGGCCAGAATATCACTTGAGCGGAGCTCTGAGTTCAAAAGAGGCAGAAAACTTCGTCAGGCCCCTAGTGCAATCAAATTTAACAGTATTTCTTTCTATGCCTAATAAAATAATCAATAGAGAACGGTTCATTCGATCAGATGAGAATCAAAAAGATTCCCTCTTTTTGATTCTCATCCGATCGAATGAACCGTTATATTAACTAAAATTTAGGAATGATTATTTTGCCGGTTACGGCAAGAATAAATGATGTGTTTGTTCCTTTATCACCTCCTGCGTTACGAATTAACCGAAATGCTGATTTTATGAAAGAAAAAAGTTATATTTGATCCTTAACCAATTCCTGGAACCGACTAGAAGAGCGGTGTCGTAAAAGATGCTTTTACGATCTCTTTGACAACACCTACGAGCAATGCCTTTAGGAGATTGATCACTTTGCTTTAGTATTCCCTTACATTTGTGTCGTACGTATGTTAGCCTCCATTAAGTGCGGTACCAGGTGAGGAATTGTATGTAACTAGTTCCCCTGATCTTGGAAATAGAAACAATTTTCATATATTCAGAGCCGCTGCCACCAGTGTGATGAAGCAATAGGTGGGTTCGTATGTATGTTTCTGTTTCTGGAAGTTTTTTTCTTTTTATATAGACGTATGGCTGTCGTAAGTATGGTCAACTGCGGCCTCAAGACGGATATTCTTCAGATTTCATATATCTGGTCTGTGGATTCACAATTCGAGGTGAAATCGGAATTTTAATTCTAATCCCAAAATTAACGGTACCTTACTAATGGCCGATTTTCTCGAAATAGACTCTTTCGATTTTGTTCAAAGGTTTGTTAAGGTTTAAGTTATAGTAGGCATATGCCAGATGGTGTACCAGGACTATACCAACAAATGTGTAGATTAGTACTTTTTAGCTTTTTTTTTGTTTTTGAAAATTTGGCTGTTTCTCGGCCATGATTCGATCGGTTGTGTTCGAAATCAAAATTTGAACAATATTTGACATATACATGATTATGGCCTGTTGTAATCTTCATAGATACATGTAGCCTGGGCTACTGGCACGCACGTTTCGCAAACCTAAATGATCGAGGCCAAGAATACACATACGTATCAAACCAAATCCTCACACACTTCAACCACTCACCCCAAGGAGAGAAGTAGTACCGAATACTCTAGGTTACGTACTACTTCTCGGGGCTGTTTACCCTTTTAGGCTGTTCTCTGCTCTACGCCGTTTTCTATTCTTAGGCGTCCGAATCTCCTGAGTTCGATCTGGACACTGGTTACAAATCCATTTAGTTCACACCATTTAGTGGACCGGATCATATCTCCAATGAGCTGACTGGGGTCTGCAAGGTTGTTATTTCTTGTTCTGAAGCGTGGACAGTGGAACATCACGTCTTGTGCATCTTCCTCGTTATCGCAGCACGGATAAAATGACGAACTATAGTGTCCGAATCTGTGCAGATACTTTCTGTATCCGCCGTGACCAGTTAGGAGCTGTGCTATTGTAGTTCACCTCTCCTACTTTCCTTTTAACTCAGGTTTCTATGTTGGCGATAAGTTTGTACGTCCATCTGTTGTAGTATTATCCCATCCAATTCACCATTGAGACCGCTATTTGCTCCATTATAATAACTCCTCCTAGCTCCCGATTCGCGAGTTTTCTAATGTATAGACACCATGCCAGCTAAAACACATTACCCTCCTCTGACACTATTTTCTATAAGTGCAGATTGTCCTTAGAGCGCTGAATCTATAAACCTTCGGTAATTTTCGTCTAGATTCTTTTGTTGCCATAGCATCAGCCCACACTGGAGATGCCTATAGTAGTTCTGAGCTTACAACTCTGGGCAATAAGACTTTACAACTATATCTGGATCCGCCGATGTTTGGTAGTATCCTTGCCAGTGATGATTGTAGGATAGACGCATTTTTTCTACTATCTTCTAGTTTAGCCTATTTTCCATCATTACACCCAGTTTAGATTGTATCATTTGGTCACCTATGCGCATGTTCATGTATTCTACAACTTTGCGGCTGGTAAGTAGAACTGCTTCCGTCTTCTGCTCCGCTAAATCTAATCCTGCTGTCTCCAGGTTTTAGTTTTTGAAATCGCTTCATTTGTTGCCGAGTCTACTTCGTGAACGTGTTTCACAAAGGTCACAACGGCGATGCCAGAGGCATTGGCAACCTGAGCACATCGTCATACATGATATTCCACAGAAGGGGACCTAGAACTGATCCTTGTGGAACGCCTGCTGAAACATGGTATGGTGTTTAGTACCTTCATCGCTTTCATACCTTAATTTCTTATTCCTAAAGTAGCTTCTTAATACCCTAAGAATATAGTTTAACGTATTCATTCTTTCAGTAGATTTCATTAGGCATGACCAACTTGCTGCATTGAAAGCATTCTTAATATCTAGTGTGACTACGGCACAGTACTTCTTTGTCCCCCACTGCCATATTTTTCATCTCCACCATATTTGTAGTTTAGGTTCTTAAAAATACGAGTATGTTATTCTGATCGCTAAACGCAACAATACCAATCTACTTATTGCCACAAATAACACCAGAGGACGTTTTCGATCTACAAAAGGGCTGTGAAATGGCAACAATCTACAGTAACATTACCGTCAATTCATTTTTACTTTGAATTCCACTTAAATTAGCACTCAGTTAGGTTCATACTTAATATTCTGTCATCTGAAATACGACAGATCTCATATCAAGTACCTTCCAACAACTTTCAAATCAACTCTTTGGCTATTAAGTAACAGCGATGACAAGAGCCACTTCAGTTCGACCATGATACCACATATAATAAATTGACAACTTAAGAAAGGCCCACGGGTTTTTGTTGCCGCAACGGATTCAACTATATCGTTCCACTCTAAGACAATTCATTCATGCTAAAATGTACAAGTCCCCTGTCAATGACCTATACACACCATATCTCTCCATAAAAATAAAACGAAAACAAAGAAGTTCATTGGCCAAGTTAAACCGAGGAGATTGCCATCAACTGAGCCCTCAATAGCTTCACATAAAATGTCAGTCTTTACATCCGAAAGAGGCGTGCGGCTTCAATACACACCGCGAATGTATGATTTGTTTAAAGCCGTCCACTTCCACCCAAAGTTCCCGAAGTATTTTATTAGTTTCCTGTCTATTTCCTGCAGGTAAAACTACCATCCCTACCCATTCCGCCAAAGGAAACAACAAAAAAAGTTATTAATTTGTCTAAACGCACTGTGTTGTCAAATTGACCATAAAATTGTGCGCGCTCCTCCCAACTCACCTGAAGCAAAACAAACAAAACAAAAACATCTCCCACAACTCGGCGCCCTCGAGTCCGCTCTAGACAACTGAAACATGACCAATGCCGAGATCTGACCGATCATAAAAAAAATCCAATACACCAAATGCACTCAGCTTGTATCTACGCAAATAACTCGCTCGTACTCGTAATTTTCTCAACTCAAGCCCGCCGCTGCGACTAATAAAATCACAAAGCCACTTCGGTGTTGGATGGATCGGTTGGTCTGGTCGGTCAGGGCGACCCCCAAACTATCCGAATGATTTATGCACGGAACTTAATTTTCTCCGAAACATCACTCCAAGAGATCAGTTGGTTATGCCAATAGGACACATCGAGCAAAAAGAAAAAAAAACCTAACAACACACATAACAACGGCCGGTGAACCGCGAAGCTCAGTACAGTACAATTCGCGATTTATTGTTGTGTGAGGACAAGAAAGTCCTTTTAGCATATCGTATTACGGCTGAGAGGAAGAAACACCACCACCGCACCAAACGTGCGGGCTAGCTTCACGATTGATTTCATTTGTCCGACCGTTCATCGGCAATAGATCGATCCCGTGACGACCACGACGCGACGACTGCGTTTGCAGTGAGAGATTTCGATTTTTTTTTTTTGTGGGATCGACTGCTATTATTATTACGCCACAATCGGTTTGGACATTTATTGCAGCGCTTTATCCGATGGTCAAATTAGGTTTTGTAGCCCGAAATGATAAATTGCATTGACCCCTGAAGCGTAGCGGGGTTGAATGGATGAGGAGAGACCTCTTAGGAATCATATCGGACGGGGCGGTCTATTTGTTTTGCGAAAGCGAAACATTTTTTAAATGTTTTAATCATTTTATTGTTGTGTTTGCTTTGCTTGTTTTAGTCCAAGTCATTTTGTGTTGTCCGGATGGATAATTTCAGACATTGTTGTAATTCAATTGGAAATAGGTGGATTCAGGAAGGTAAGATATCTGCAGGAGATAGTATTTTCGTGTGACGGAGAACTGGCAGAGGAAAACTGATATTTTTTAAGGGAGATACAGTTGTCAATATTTTTACGAAAAGAAGGGAACATTTCTCAAAACGAAATTAATTCACAAGGTAGGCATGCCTCATCGAAAAGTATTGCTGGCAACACCCAGCAATGAATAGTGACATCTATCGGAATTACCAAATTGGTTGTTGTATTGGATAGATCACACGGGTAAACTAAGAAAGCTGAGAATTGAATCAATATTGTCAAATTTCCATGATACACCGTAGCATCTCTGATACCACAGATCTACTGACTTTAACCAGGGTATCAAGTATCTAATTTTTTCACAAAGTCATCATCGGATACTGCGTAATGATTCATTTCTTCTGCACATGCCGTTCCCTCGCCCATATTAGAAAGGCTACTCTAGGAGAATTTGTTTTCTCCTGTAGTGCTGAACTAGCGCCCCGGGATCTTTGTAGATGGCT
The DNA here is from genome assembly GCA_963082735.1 of Pocota personata. Classification (NCBI taxonomy): domain Eukaryota; kingdom Metazoa; phylum Arthropoda; class Insecta; order Diptera; family Syrphidae; genus Pocota; species Pocota personata. The sequence goes on from OY720431.1 coordinate 20,631,461, forward strand.
ACTGATTCTGCTTTTGAATTGTTGGAGATTGAATAAATATTTTGGCGCTACAGCCCAACACAGGGCATGGGTCCTCGCTTCTTGCAGCAACTCGTGCTGTGCGCCGCACGGATGGTTGGGACCTACAGTTTTATGCCGTTTCCGAAGAGCAATTTTTTTCGACTGAGAAAAGCTTCTCATGACAATTTTACTATCGTATATTTGTCAGACGAGAGATGGGGGAACTTTTTTTTTGTATTTTCTTGGGTTTGAACCTCCCGCTCAGTGATCACGCACTTAACCACTGATCCACAGTGTCCACATTGGAGATTGAGGGCTTCTGAAAATATATCTCCTGAGAGTGAATTCCTAAGTTTACTGCATCAACGATCTGAACAAGGAAGACTAATAGTTCTATGAGTAGATAAGGATCAAAATCTCTGTTGCGCAGTGTTGTCGCAATGAATGGATTAGTGCACTTCATACAAGACCATTCTCTATCTATCTAAATACTCGTATCTACTTTGAATGATTCGCCAGCTCGAAGTTCGTACAGCTTTTTGAAAGATTCACTTCTAAACCACACGTTTCTAAGCTCATTTGGAGTGACATGAAAGACTTCATTGGTATTGGAGGCAAATATCACGGAGCGACAGATGGTTTTTCTTTTAATTTTGATAGAATTTCTTAAAAAACTGTGTTCCAATTGATTGACCTAGAAACAAAATTTAACGGTCGAAAAAACTCTCCAAACTGCAAAAAAGTGCTCGTATTATTTCGTTACTTGATTGAGAATAATTTGAATTCTAGACTGAAAGGGTTAATAGACGTACAGTTGTTTTTGTGAATTATAGAAAAAAGATAAAATATGTATTCTTCTTATACCACACAGGTATTTGAAAAATAACTTAAACAACACAAAAAAGAGCCAAAAAAAAGAGTTATACAAATTTTGTGTACGAATAAGGACTCTCAAGTGTAAATGTTGCCAGTAGATTACTCGGAGATAAGGTCCTAGAAAGCTGTTATTTCAAAGACATCAATAGATATAAGAAAAATATAAAAATGCCAGCAACTACATCCCGCGAAACGTGGTTAATTGTACGACTAGCTACGAAATCTGCGTTGGTTGCTTTAAAAATCGGGTATAAAGTGAGCTGAAATCTAGCGTTCCGACCTTTTTAAAGATAATTTTTAAGAACAATTCCTTAAGGTTTATAGATATGAGGAAAAAAACGGGTTTGAAATTAGTTAGTTAAAAACCCGAGGGGTTTGTCCCCACAAACGAAAAAAGTTTTATCTTGAGGGTTTCGATAAATTGTTTTTGGACCTGTTTCTTGGATTTACTCAAAAATAACAGGGTACCTACATATATGTTCTGCAGGGCTTGTAAGAAGTTGAAAACTATTTGAAACTTTTGAATTTTTGCCTTGGTAACTCTATTAGCCAGATGTTAATATAATCAATAACGTTTGGTCAATTTACCCTCGATAAAGGCATGGACTGGGCAAACAATCTAAAGATGACGTGTTCCTTATTTGCAAAATTAGTGCCGTAAAACTTGGTATTCCAAGAAGATTTTCAAATGTAATATCAATAACTTGTGGACTCAATTATGTTTACCATCTGGTCTGGGCCGATTTTTTTTTAAAAAAAAAGGTCAAACGATTCCTCTTTTGATTGGAAGTGAGAATAAATATTAAGATGTTCGGGAAAAAAACAAGACAGCGGGCAGTAAATGCCATTTTATCTATCTCTTACATTTCTATAAGTTTTTCTAAATCCAATATATGTACGAGTATGTATGCATCAAAATCAAAATAGTTTCCCTGTAATTTTTAGAAGACATCACTGACAAATTCTTTGGTTCAATAGTTTCAGAGATAAAGGGGGAGGACACATCTTTTGTGTTAGTTGTTTTGACATTAACCGAAACCTGATAAAGTGGAAGTACCGGATCTATACGTTTTTGAAATCAGCACATTGTTCCCTTTCATTTGATAGCTATATTGTATATTTATACAAAAGAAAAAAACAATTTTTTTTTTTTACTTTTACACTTTCCTAGTTTTCCAAAATTTTACTTGAGAACCGTCAAAAATTTAAACCTTCTACGTCCAAAGTTTCAAAAATTATGAGGCTGTGATAGACGAACGGCCAGACAACTATTTCTCACTTTAAGGATCTTACTTCTTTACTTGCACCTAAAAAGGCAAAGTATTTGTTTCGTGAAAATGTTTGATCTCGAGATTTTGATCAAACTTGACATTACTACCTCTATCTGTTTGTATGCGCGTTGGACTGCAGCCTAATCGGCTTGACGGATTTATTTCAAACTTCACATTTGGGGACTGATGAGTCACAATTCGAGGCGGAACTGATATTTTCATACTTCACTCTTCACTATTGGTCGATTTGCTCGAAAATGGATTTGAATTTATTTACACTAAATGGCGCGCTAAAGTTTTGTAAAAAAGTGGTGTAAAAAAGTAGTCTCGGATATGACTCAAACAAGTTGAAAATCGATATCTAAGCAGCATTTGACATGTTCACGGACATGGCATAATAAATTTTGGAAAATTGTCAAAATATGTTTTTCTTTTTCAATAAATTTTTCAACAAAAACAAATCAATTTTAACAATTTGCTTAAATTTGAAAGCGAGTGATTTTCAAATGAACATGTAGGTACAAGCAACCCAGCCGTGCCCTTTATCTTCCTTGTAAATACCGCAGCCCTGAAAATAGAAAAATAAAATTTTTTTGTTTCTTTTTTTTTTAAATATAAAAGGAAAATTCCAAGTCCCAGAGCACTCAAACCCCTTTTCGGTTTAGTGGGTGGCGAAACATTGATTTGATTCGTTCCTCTTTGATCGCTCTAGTGGCTGTGGTCACAGTTCCCCGCCTGGACTCGAAGCTACCAATGTCGGGTTACAAGCAAACACACTACTCACTACACCGTGGCCGTTACTCCTTTTCTTTCTTTTACTAAGTTACAAATTAGAGGAGCAGCTGTAGTACCTGCATCTCCCTGTGGAGGGTACCTACTTTTTTTTTTTCTATGGCTTTCGTCTTTACACATTTCGGATTGCGAATGACACTTACAGTGGAATAACGCTTAGTGAACTTCAACCATGTACCGTGAGATCCTCAAATTCAGTATCTACACTCATTTCATCTGATTTGGATGATTTTCTCTAAAATTCAATGAAATGATTTGACAGTCAGGCAGGCGCTGAACAATTGCCAGACATTTCCAAAATTTTCCTTCAATCCTTCGGATTAACAAGGAAGCAAGTTCAGTATCAATCAAGAAAACATTCCCACTTTTATATTCATATTTAGCATGCTTCTGAACATTACATTTGTCGTAAATGTTTATGCGTAAGAAGTTAATATCTCTAATGACACCTACCGTGTTCTAAATGAAAAACGGTGAAAAGCATGCGAAGCAATCACGAGTGATGGTTATCGCAATTTATTCAATTAGTGTTCTACGACTTTTATAGTTTTTTTCTTTAATTATGCTATAATTCTTCCATAATTGACCATAATGATCAATAGTTTGTTCGGATAGTCACTACAATCTTCTGAGCAGTAAAAAAAATCCGGTTTTTCTACAATGTTCGAATGGGTTTCGTATCATATTATCCACAGCTTTTTGTTTTTCCACAATGCTCTCCATAATGCAGTTCTAAATGAGCAACTGATTTAAAAAAAAAAAATTGTAAGCTAGACCTATTTATTTTTGTTTAACAGCCTAAAACCTAGAAAATATTATGGGTAAATCTATAACCAAACTCAAAACTCTGCTAATAAAAATAATCACCGAAGCCGAGTTCCTCTACGCAGGGGGGCGCTACTATCCAAAGCTATCTACAAGATGACATGAAGATAATCATAAAAAAAAACCATAAAACCGTTACGTTATGCCATAATGACAAATACTCTACACGAAAGTACAAGCAGGGGGAAAAAAAAGTATTGTCATGGTACTTAAAGTCAAAAATGTTAATAAAGTCATCATCGACTTTTGTTCATGTCACCTGGAGACCGACTCTTCTCTGTGGTCTACCGCCATCGCCAAACAAACGTCCGAAAGCAACAAAAAATATATCTTTTATGCTTATTTGCCATCGGTGTGTATATGTCAGTTGGATTTTAACAAAATAATTATTACCATAGTTTTACAACGTGACACGTTGTTGTAAATTAATTTTACATTTTAATGAGAAGAAATTTTGTGTAGCTTTTTGTTTCGGACCGGGGATTATGATACAAACGACACACATATTGCAGTACGGAGGCACCATCGACATTGGCGAAAGGTAACAAAACATTTCTTTGCGTAGAGTATAGTGAAAACTAGTTACTAACCAAGTGAGGATGGCCAATAGTCAACGGACAGTAATATTGTTAATTATATTGTTCAGAGTTTTCGGTTTTGGCACACAGAGAGGTAGATAATTGTGCGAATTGCTGGCAATGGTTATGATGTAGCCAGTACGTTATTGCTTAGGTTTGTGTTAATGGTTTTATGACCAATTTGTCGAGTTTGAGTTTTGTTGTTGTGTTGTGATTTAAAGTTTGGCTTTCACACAAAGTGTGCCTTTAGGTGAGGCTTTTGTGGTAATCCTTTTTTGATGGAGATGTACCTAAACTTATAAGGAGTCATGTTACTTTCACAAAAGTTTTTTTATGGAATTTAATGAAGTCGTTTCTAAAAATTGTCTTTGACTGGAGTCTTTGCTGAGCGTAGCAAAATAAAATGCTGCGAGATTCATTCTGAACCTCGACGGGTCAATAGTACTTCATAATCTTTTCGATATCTATGTTCCTAGTAATGTCATAAATACACGTTTAAACGCACTCATAGCGAAACTAGTGTTGAACGCACCCATTGTATATTGACAGGTGACATTTGTACTAAGTTAACGTGTAAAAAGAATTGCATGAAAGTCGTTTGTAAATATGGAGTGTGGCGATTGTGAAAACTTTGTTGTAGTAAATGGCCTTCACAAGTGTAAAATGGAAAGATGCGATATTTTCCGGATCTTGTGACTTGGAATCACTCGGAATTTGGTGTATCGAACTGTTACACATTGTTTAATCGTCAAAGATCGGAACCTCGCACTGTCAGAATTTCAGAAGCGAACAAAGTTGGATTAATTGGAAACCGCTGCGAAAGCAGAAAATCTTGTCACGAGGAATGAAGATATCGCCGAAATCCATATCTCGAATTATCAAACACAATTTGGGACTCAACGCATATAAAAATCACAATTGCCACTTACTCACAGCCCAATAAAAGTAAAAACAAAATGAAAGATCGAAAGCTCTACGCCACCGTTACGCGTAACATGGTGGAACAATTTTGTTCACAGATGAAAAAATATTTACTATTGAAGAATCGTTCAATAAGCAATATGACTGAGTCTCTGCCCTGTCATCCAAAGAAGCATCAGAACTCATTTCGCGAGTCGAATGCGTCAGCTCATACCACAAAAACAACAGAAGAGTGGCTCCAAAATAATGTTCCGGACTTTATAGCAGCAGACGATTGGCCGTCAGGCACTTCAGACCTTAATCCTTTGGATTATAAGCTGTAGTCTATTTTAGAGGCAATGACTTGTTCTACTTGACCCTCAAATATTGAATCCTTAAAGCGAGCACATATCCGTGCAGTGGACAATTTTCCAATGGACGAGGTGCGCGCCACGATTGATGAGTGGCCAGAGCGACTCAAAGCCTACATAAATGCAAATGGCGTCCATTTTGAATAAATTGGTTAAATATTGTTTCCTAAATAATCTGTTAAAGTTTTGCAGAAAAAAAATTAAAAAATTATTCGTTTTTATTTTATCACCAAAAATGGGTGTACCAGTATTTATGACTTGACTGGGTATATAATGGAAGCCGGTGCACTCGAAAATGCATTAAAATTGGAAAGAAAAAAAAAACTTTCAATTGACCGGCAGAAGAAGAATACCTGACTTAAAGTGGAAGTCAGTCTAAGAAACCAAATATCAGAAATCAAGACACAGTATTTTTTGAGTCAAGCATGATAAAGTGTTATAACAAAAGATTCCTTGCAGAAGCACCAGTCAATAATAGTATTCTTGAACGAAAGATAGTTTCGATACTACGAGTATGATACTAGGGAATAAGGTTCCCAGAATAACAGATTCCTCTAACTTGAATCATATCAAATGTAATGCTGCGTCTCCAGCGCCTTGTTGTTACCAAAGAAGGTCAAATAGAATGTCCTGAACCATGGCTGTAATTAAGGCATTGCCCTCATGCATTTTAATAAAAGAAAGATTAAAAACAGGATGTTCTTTCATCGTTTTGTTTACAGGCACGATTATCCCTGCAGATAATTCCGTCAAAGTTGTCAACTGGAGGGTATCCAACAAGGCGTTCTTTTTGACCATTGGATCGAATATTATTCAGTTTGCAACTGAACAATGCGAGTAAGCTGGATGAAATTCTACTGAGAAATAAGAAATAAGTAGGGAATCTCATCTCACGTCTACACTAGCAACTGGGGATATACTTAGTAGGGACAAAAATACTGTTATTACCTTTGTTGCAGCCATTGCGCGGCCAGGAATTAGGCGTACCCAAAGATTGACATAACATTTGTAGCAATTAACGTCACAATTGTTTCTTTATAAAAATATTTCACATTTGATTACACTTCCGCTCTGGAATGAATCGAGAAAGTGAATCGTATCTCTGTCGTAGCGCTTCATAAGTACGGTGTGAACAAAAATCAGATTTTCAAGACCCTGCAGCAGCTAGGTATTAGCCTAATGTTTGCTTATTGGTGTATTAAATTCTTCTGTGATACGGGCGACATTAAAGGCCGCCTGCGATCTGGTCCTTCTCGCACTGTAAGAACGCCACAAGTAATCAAAACCTTTAAGACACACAAAAGTCCCTAAAAGCAAAAAACTCTGGTACGTGAGATGTATGTAACACAAAAGTCAACGATTCACATATCAGATAGACTTGAGGCTGTGGGCCTTCAAACGCCTTACTGGAAAAATGCTGGCTGTGACTGTTACAAAAATTAGGTCCAAAAATCAAAGCGACTCTGCTGTTGTGCAAAAACATTCTGTTTACCGATGAGAAAATCTTCACGGTGCGGAACAAATTAAACAAATAGAGTTAGAGTTAGCTATGGTGTGCAGGGTAGTCTCTTATGACGGGGTCACTAACCTGCATTTTCGCGAAAAAAAAAAGCATCGAAACATAAGCCAAAGCGTACCAGCAAACCACATAAGGACCCTTTGTAAAACCTCTAAACCATACTCTATACCAAAAAAAGGAAGGAACATTCCAGCAATATCGTGCGCCAGCTCATAAGACGAAATCTACCTATATCTGGCTCCAGAGAAATGTACCCCGTTTCATTGGTACAAAGACTAGCCTTCCACTACCCTAGCCCTTAATCCACTTGATTACTATCTTAAAGAACATTACGTGCCACAAAAGATACCCTAACATGGAACTTTTAAAGCGAGCTCTGACCGAAGCTGTGGTCCATTTCCCAATTAATGAGGTGCATATTGTGATTGATTAGTGGCCAAAATGACTAAAGACTTGCATTAAGGCCAAAAGAAGTCCTTTTAAATAAAGTTTAGATTTTTATATTTAGAATATTGTAACATACTGTAGCATAATAACTACGCCCCAAAAAGATGCAACACATTCCGAAGTGTCTTTTCATTCGAGGTTCGTGTCCACGGTAAGAGACGGATTATGTCTAAGACGACGTCGCGGAATTAAGAGAGAATTATAACCGCAAGAGATTATTGGCTGCAGCTGTCATCTTGGAAATATTACATCAGAATGTTCACGTTCCAGTGGTCGAAGAATTTGCTAGAAGTTTCTGGCTATCAGAAATGCGACTATATAAGGACAGATGGCGATCGAGGCAGGGCAGTTGGGTTTCGAACCGAACGAAGAGATTGGAAAAGTGATAACAGCCGAAGTTGTAATGTTGTGATAAATTGAAAGTTAAGAGTTGACAAGAAGAAGTAATTAGTTTGGATTTGTGAATTAAGTAATTGAAATGAGATAAAGTGATTTGAGAAGAAAGAGACCTTGTAAGGAAAGAATTTGCGAAGAATAGTGTAGTGTGAACTTGAATTGTTCTATAGACTAGATAATAAAGAAATAATCTCACAGAGTAACGTTTTATCTACTCGAGCCGTAGCTCGCATATTACAATATATATATATATCTGAATAAATCCTGAAAGTTGTATTAAATTATCTGTTGAGGTCTTTGTTTTATAACAATAAATGTGTGTAACAGTACTATTGTCCATACTAGGTAGTTTTCTCACATTCTAGAAAGTTCTTGCCAAGCTAGTTCCTGGAGCGGAAGCAATCGTCCACCATGGAGGAACGCAAATATTCACAGATCTCGAGCGATTTGGATTGGAACGTCGCTAAGAAAAGGGGGCTATCAGGTGATCCACATACAAAGAGAGCGTAAAAAATGTATGAAGGACTCCAACAAAATTTATGGAAGAATTCCTGAAGGTCCCACCTGGGTTAGATGACATTCAACTGGTGACACTGCAATAGTCACAGGAAGTTGGTGTTCTATCGTTCAAACAGATTTATGTTGTTTGATACTGTCTTAGAGCGGTCTCCAGATTTACAGAGAATGCTCAACACTTACATTCCCAAAGCTAGGAGAGCTAATTACATTACTTTTAAAAATTTCATTATTATTCGATCATCCTTTCTGTTGAAGATTCTGAAATATTCGAAAGAAAGTTGTATTTCAAAGATGCAATTAGAGATAGCTACAGCATGCGTACAGAATAGGTAAATGAGTAGTGTTCACAAAAGAAACGAATTCGCCATAGAAGCGATATTCAGGACGCTTCCAACAACGTTATCGCCAACATTATCCTAAGAGTCTGCGCAAGTCTCAGCTTAACCACTGACATGTGTTTAGGTACGCCGGGCGCAATTGTTTCCATTTTATGAGACATAAGAAGCAGGAGAAAGTAAATGCCACCTGAAAATGGCAAAGCAATTCTGTTGGGAAATTATAATGTTTGCCGCTTAGGTTTGCAAACCAAGCTTTTAAGTACCAACATCATGTTGTTCACTACGAAAGCATCATTCCCCTATTCAACCTCCCAGGAATTGGTGCGGTTGACTTGCAAATTTCAAAGATGGTATAGCTACGGTCCTGAGCTGAACCAAGAGGCAACCGTAAACAACATAAGCAGAAGAGTAGTAAAAATTAAACAATAAAACCAAAGCAAAATATCGAGTTAATCCACTCACAATGCTCCATGACTTAGCAAAGGAAAAGAGTCAACGAAATTAAAAGCCTCTACTCCTCTAGTGTCCTGGATATACTAGCCAGCAGAGGTTTACACCACTAGGGGTACGACAACCCAACAACACAAACTACACACATTTTTGAGCGCTCGACGAATCTAGGTTTACTCCGGAACTACCAAGGCTGGCTGCGGCTAATATAGTATCAAGAACAGAATTGAATCGCTCGACATCAAGATCATCTTATGGTGATCTTGAAAGTCGAGTCAATAATAAGAGACCACTACCATTAGGTTATACCCAAAAGACCTCATCAAGTGGGGTCTTATATGGAAGTAGCAGCTACAACCTCGAAAACGATGAGAAAGTAATCAAGGAGATGCATGCCTGTTGAGACCGGTTAGAGAGTGCCCTTACGGGTGTCCTTCAGAGTCCTTAAGAAAGCTAATTGACGTTCAAGTGGAATTTAACCAGCCCAGCAGTGGATCTTCATATTTCGGTAGACTGATCCCATGAATCCCAGAATTACCTCGAGTAACCAAAGGAAAGCAAAGATTAAATATTAAGCTAAAGGGTTGACAACATTTCGCTAGAACTAAGTCACGTTCTGGGATAATAAGCAAGTGGCCAAGATGAAGGCATACTAGACTCAAAGCGTATCCGAACAAATTGTGCTTGCTTCTTGCTAATAAGCCGCAAACTTTTCCTATCGTTGTAATAAAAAGATTTGTTTTAAGCGCTTACGAACCTAACATAAAGTAGCTTTTCGAAAAAGCAGAGCAGAGTAGAAACTCACAATCCTCATAAGGAAAAAAGAAAACAACCCTTATAGCTCAACACCTTCCAATGTAATCGTAAAGATACACCGCCCAAATAGGCCATGTCAACACTAGTCAAGACAATCGCCTTATGATCGTAGGTCCTATGTTTGGACATAATATCTACCCGATGAGTTAAGTCTCAATCGATAGACAGAAATTGAACTCTTGGTGACTCACAATGACTCGTATTCAACGCAAAATTATCTATAAAACATAGAAAGATAGAATCCCAACCTGTAGAACATTCTTGAAATCCCCTTGCAATCAAGTAGGTCGCAATTTAAAAGCAACCCACTTGTAAGCAAATCTAAGTTACTGCCATGAAATTACAATTGTGTGCCATGCCATCCAAATCGGAACATAAGTTCACGGGTTTACAACTTCCCGCATGTCTACATAACTCAATCACCTCAAAATGGTTTTATTACCAATATGAGTTGGTCCACTCTGGTGCACAGTCCAGTCAGAGGCATCATATAAAAGTGAAACTAAGTACCCGGACAACAACAGCAATAAATTTGTAGCAGTATGGGTACACGCTTAAGGGTAACAATCTTTCCTCATCATACCATGAAGTAGGTACTCGTACTCCATCCAAACTGGACTCTCCCATTCGCGGAGTCTAAGACATGCCAAATAGATACTCACATCATTCCATTCTTGTTGTAAATGAAATGCATTCGTACGCGTTCGACAGCCGCATGACATCTTTATCACTCCCCTTCGTACTAATTATTGCAGAGGACCAACCAGCCACTTGATATCGGCTAAGACGTAGAGTAGTTGCAGATGGAGCGGCGCTTTGGTCAATAAAAAACGATTTTTCATTTAAATGTCAATTTGCAATATCTTATTTGAAATGGTTTCTTAAAGTGCCGCACTATCGTTGAAGATTGTATGACGCCGCTCTGCGATGTTCGTGCCGCCATAACAAATTCACGGACGGCACACAATCTACGGGAGGGAGAAATGGTGATGTCCACCTTTCCTCATGTACCTAGCCCATGCAGAACAAGACGCGATGTGTTATAGTAATTGAGTCGGTAGGTGGCGGCATGTTACAATTTCGACCGTTCAGGGTGGTCACTGGCTGGATAAATTGGACATGGAGTCATAGCAAATGGGTGGCGTTGTTATTGCAGCAAGTTCTTTGCGCTATCAGTGAAGGATTTGCAGTGCCCGTAGACGACTCTGGAACACTGAGGACTAGACTAATGGCATGTCGTCGGTGTTGGCGGCAGTAGTAAAATGTAAAGCAACTTAAGTGCGCCACGAAGAATAATTGTCCAGTGATTAGGTGTTGTTTGTTAGTTTTGTACAATGTAATGGAGGACAGCAGGGTACGACTAGTAAGAGATAAAACTGATTTGGAGTAGTCTTTCCGTATGGTAGGGATTTGATTGGTCTTGGATTCAACCTTGTTATGTGCCTGGTGATTAACACGTCATTCAAGATTTAGTTGAGATTGATACAAAAGTAATTGGTAATTGGTAGCTCATGATTCTGCATAGGAATATCTGTATCTAAAGAGGGCAAAAGAAGTTAGATGCCTATTAACGTATTTGCTGATCTTCAACTTATCGAAAAACTAAATTCTGCTTTATTTACTTTTTGTGTGGATCCTTTCGTGCTGAACAAAATGGTGTTCCCCAAGGGTCTGTTTTGTGTCCCATTCTTTTTCTCATTTTTACAAATAATCTCTTGTCTGGTACTTCTAATCCAATTCATTCCTTCGCTGATGACAGTACCCTCGGCTTTTCATATTCGTTTCCTAACTCACGTCCCCCTCTTCGGGAGTGAAATTAGAGCGTAATTTAAGTCTTCAGCCATTGTCTGGCCACAATATATAAGGTGCGTATATGCCCCAAACTTAAGTATAACGTACATATCTGATCTGGTGCATCAAAAACATCCTGGCACTTACTGGATAGAATTCAAAATCGCGCGATAAAATTTATAGGAGACAGGAACATCGCGAATTCTATACATTCGCTCCACCATCGTCGAAATGTATCTAGGGGTTGAATTACCGCATCAGTGAACGAATGATTCGTCAAGTAATTTGCATTGTGTTTTTGCTAGATGCTGTAATTCGAGCTCAGGCTATAGCTGTTTTATTGGTTCTTCAACAGTTGCATTCCGCGAATGCACATCAGTTCGCCCTTAAGCCTGTATTCGAACTCACTCACCCCTCGTTTCCTTAATGCCCGCACTGTGTACATAACTATAAGGATATCTAGAACTCCTTTAGCGCGTGTCAATTATAAAGCAAAAAAAATAAAAAATACAAATTTAATTTTGCTGGTCAAAATCACTTTACTGCTGATCGATTGAATAGTAGCCTTTTCTAGATATGTAGTTATCTTAAAAATGTGTTAAGACATTCCTTAATATTTCTATTTTTTGAAAGTATAAGAGAATGATGTTTTATTGATCCTATTCACCGATCCAATGGGACAATCTATTAATGAACTTGAATAATACTCACATACTGTACTGCATTCCCAAAATGATATTAAATATAACTAACAAATAAAAGAACGTAGTTTTGTGCATAAAACTTAATACTAACCAGAAGTTATTAAAAATATATGAAATTCGTTATGTTGCACTTTTTCTTTTACTACACATATCCCAAGATGGGGATATTCTACCGAAACAAAATTCAGGTTCCTGGTTTGATTGCGACTTTCCTTGATTCAAGCTTGATTCCATTACGGAAAATAAGCCAGTAACATTTGTACAGCAGATGTCAGATGAGTGTGCTCTTGCTTACAGATAAACCCATAAAAGATACCTTCTCCAGCCATCGAGTCACCCGTTTGACTTGTAGGACGCGTGTTTAATTATAGTTGTTCTACAGCCGGTTAGCATATTTCTTCTAATCACGGAACAGCGTGCGTATGCGCACGAGTATGTTGACTTTTATTTAATTCATTTAAAATTCCCTCTTTATCAGTAAGTGTTGCTGCGTAATGTGTGCCTTGTCTTAAAAGGAAATTAGAGAAGATTCTTTCCGCATGTGGATTTTCTTTACTTTCTACGCGACGCACAGTTGAAAAGTGGAAGATTCTGCTGGGTTTGAACGGGAATCATTGCAATTAAGCGGTTGCTTCCGATTAATGATGGTATTGCAGACGACTGAGAGGCCGGTTTGATTCGGTTGTTGTTTATAATTATCGAATTATGTGATTTGAGGATATTAGAGGACTGTGGTTAAGATGTCATGCAGTGATGGCTCCACCAAAGCCGAACTCTTGGCCATTCATTTCAATTGGAATGAATGGCCAAGAATTCGGCTTTGATAGAGCCATCACTGCATGACATCTTAACCAGAGTCTTGCAGACTTAAGTACCAAGCCATTTATCTGCATGAAAATGTTTGTTCAGGATTATGCATCTTCTATGAATATCTTATAGCTATAGTTCTGATGTTGTTAATTAGCAATCTTAACGATTGGATAAGATACGATAGACTAATCAAGTTTATGTTTGGAAACATATGTTCAAATTGTTTCAATATCATTTGTTCAACAGTTCCAATAAATCGACGGACACATAATCGATGTTATAAACAACTCTCATAAGTTTTTCAGCGGAAAGTGATTTTGAAATCCATTGTAGGCACGTTTGTGTATTAAGTAAACAACCATAAAGAAATAAAATGGGCATTGTTATGTGTGTTACGACGGGTGTCTACATTTTGATTGTTTTATGATTTTACGCGGATGAAGAGATGCCATCAATGATTTCAGAAAAAAACAGTTCACAGGAAAATTCTTGAGTTGTGATGTGAAAAGTCCAAGCCGTCGAAGCCTTACCCATGAAATTTCTTATAAGTTCCACGTTCAAACTTGGGACGAAAAATAATAATTATTCTCAATTGCGGGCCAAAAAGTCAAAATTCGTACTTTGATTCGCATGTATCTATGTATCTGTTTGGCATGAAGTACGGCGTCTAATTTTAGACCGATTTCTGAATTTTTGATTTAAAAAAAACATACGTATATATGTATGTATCTATATATGTACGTACGTATAATTATTATTTTCAATTTATTTATTTTAAAATTGTTCATAACTGTTATTTGCTTTCTGGTTTTGATTTTTAAAAAATTTAAGTAAGAATTAATCATGAATTTTTATTTCTTTAAACCAAAAGTAAAATTCAGATTATAATTTTTATTTTTAAAAATAAGATCAAGAAATTTTTTTTTTTTCTTGTGAATCAAAAATAAAAATCAAATGAAAACAGATTATGAAATATCTTGATTCACGAAAACACCGAGAAGCGAAACCAATTTCTCCACCACTTCGGCGAAACTAAGGTGGTGGCTCTTTCTAAAGCATTTTACAGTGATTGGCATCAGGCTCTTTTGTTGAAAATGCGTGCATATGTTGTCGATGCCTATTTTCTTCAATGAATTGAAGATTACCTTTCGGGGTGTTCAATACAAGTTGTCTTTTTTTTTATATAAATTGCACGTGTGAAAGGGGATATGAATACCCTTAAACTAATTTTTATAACACGGACGTTTTGTGGAAAGGGGAAGAGACAGAGAGAAAAAGAGTGTGGTATAGTAGATTTGAAACTCAGGTAGTATTAAGTTTCAGTGAACTCCAAGGGTGGCGTCCAGATAACTGGGGAGTATTTTTGTTTTGCTATTATTTTCGTTGCTTATGATTCACAGTATTTTTTTTCTGTCCTCTTGATATCATCATGATCAAGTTACATTTTAGCCATATGACCACCCTACTGCCAGTGTTATGCCTGCGCAGTAGAGTTGACATAAGCTTTCGCAATTGATCAACTTTTTTTTAATTATTTCATACGAAGTAAATAGATGATTCTTGACATCAGGATTTGAACTATGAACTTGCAGCGTGACAAGCGATGATGTTACCACTTCACCATGATCTTGGACGGCTTCAAGTCTGCAATTCACGAAATAAATGCTGGTGTTCCCCAAGGCTGTGCTTCGTCTCTGACTCTCTTTCTTATTTTTATAAATGATCTCTTATCTGCAAAATCTAATCCACCCTCAGTTTCTCATATTCGTTCTCTAACTCACGTTCATGCTCTTCGGCCGTAGTAGAGGAATGGCAACGTATGTTAAACACATTAAATTCCGACCTGGATGGCATAATCAAATGGAGTTCAACCAACATAGTGGAATTTAATCTCAAGCGAAACCAAAACCCTCCACCATTATCCATGAAGGGTACTTGTATCGCTGACACCGAAAGACTTGCCATTCTCGGTATGTGTATTAATAACCATCTTCGATGGAACGATCACATATTCGAGGTCACCATAAATGCTGCCAAATGTCTGGGATTCGTTAAACGATGCAAGAAATATTTTACACCGTCTGATCTGGCCTTAATTTATAAGGCATTCATCCGCCCAAAGCTGGAATATAACGCCCATACCTAATCTGGTGCACCCAAAACTGTTCTGCATATTCTAAATAGGGTATAGAATCACGCGTTAAAACTTATAAGTTATAGAGACATTGTGAACTCCAAAAATTCACTCGAACATCGTAGAAATGTTTCGTGTCTTTCACTATTTTATCGCTTTTTTTATAAAAAAAAATGTTCCAGCGAAATAGCCAGTTACATTCCTTATCTTCAAAATTTGATTCACTACCAATAATCAAATGCACATCAGTTCACCCTTAAGCCTAACTCGATCGTACTGTTCATATAAGCTGAATGACACGAATGTGCAATGATCTACCAGGCTCTGTATTTGCCCATCACTACAACCTTCAAACATTTAAAGTCAATGTGCACATGCTTCTCCTCCCCCGTTTTCCCGAACGCCCGTGCCATGAAACAATATAAGACTATTCACATCCCCTAAAATCAAAGATCATGATTTTCATTTTTTGGGAACGGAAATAAAAATGTATGATACCCAACATCACACCGCCACCTATATTATAAAAAGCTCATTAACTCCTAATAAAAGTCATGGTATGATTTTTTTTTTTTGGATTTGAGAAAGTTTGGTTTTTACTTTCGATTTTTTTCTTTTTAAATCTTAATGTCTTAACTCTTACTTCTGATTTTTAAAAATAAAAATCCGGATCGTATTGATTTATATAAATAAAAATCAGAAAAAGATTGTTGCTCTTTGATTTTGTCCATATAAGGTTGTGACAGTTACCGTCCATGATTCAATTCAATAGAATCAAATAGTCACTCTTAAACTAATTTAAATGCGATTGTAAGGTCCAGTGAAACTATAAAGCTTTTAGACTCCGGGGTGTTTGAAACTCGGCTAATTTTTATTTATTTATTTATTTTTTTTTTCAAAGAATTAGAAAATGCTAGAAATCCGAGTGGCATTTTATTGGCAAATTCTAAAAATTGACTTTGACTTTGAATCTGGATTCTGCGACCTCGAAAACATATACTCATGTCTGTAGACTAATCGATGTCAACTCAGATGTCAGGTTGAATATTAGGTGCATGTCGGACTCGAACCACAAACCATGAAATCTTTAACCGCAGTAGGTATGCAACCATTGATCAATGGCACTCCCAACAGACAGTGGGGGAAAAAAAAGAGATGTGTACTCGCATCTGCCTTATCTTTGTGTTTAGTGTATGGCCGTTTTTTTTTTTAATTATTCAAAATGGCCTTCATTTGGCCTCCATGTCTAGCCACACATCTTCTATGACGCTTTACAAATGTATATTGAAAAATTTGTCAGCCCGTTGCGTCGCTAATTACCGGATCTGGTAAGGTCAGGAACCTACTTACAAATTTGTCATATAAGATGGCGCAGAATCTTTTCGAAGCGGTCATACTAGATTTATAAACAAGGCCTTCTTCAGTCAACGCACCTCCGATCTTTCGTACATTCTGACCGATGTGTTCGCTATTTTTTCACAGAAATGCATATCTACGACCTCACTAAATCATAACAGATGCACGGTGGTAACGTTTCTTTAGGTGGTCAGGCACATACTCTGCCATACTCTGTCTTGTCGGTGAAAACTTTCTCGCCTGCGAAGAATATTGTTTTGAGCTTTTTTTATTTACTTTTTCCAGGCCATCGGAAGAGCCTAACCTCGAGTTTTTTTTTTATAATGCAGGTCGTGGATATGTATTTGTACTCACGCTAAACTTTTTCCATGCGTTAGTATTCTAAATATTATTTAAATTCTAGAAGAAGTACAAGGAAACGAGACTCACTACCAAGCTGCATAGAAATGTATTGAAAGAGAAACTTTTTACCATGCCTTACTTTTGTTTGGAACCTCCAACAAACTGGTCAAACTCAGAAGTGCAAGAACAAACTCTGTACGCTATGACCTTCCTTCCTATCTGACTTGAGTACCTTGTCAGCAGAATGTACCAGCGACAGTTAAAACAGATGAATAGGCAAGCAAATGATTAGGAATCCTGAACAGTCTCACAAAATATACGGGTATGTGCACACAGGATGCAACTATTATGATAGTTGGATATCTAACTATAACTATATTTAAACGTGTATTACTGTCAGAGCTATGATAAAACACCCGGTATTTGCAAGGCAAGGAGGTTACCTCAGAGCGATGAAGTATAAAAATGTATCTGGGATTTGTGAACGGGCATGAACTGGAAATCCCTTAAACTCATACAGTGTTAATCGTAATCAACTGTTGATTAGCATTGATCCTAGTTTATTAACAATAAATACACAATTCGTTATATTATTTGTTTTTTTAAATAAAGTTCATTAAAGTTCATTAAATCTTAGGTTAAAGAAGGATCGTTTCTCGAGTTTTACTAATCATGTAGATATGCTCAATGATTTCAATAATACACTACGTCCAAAGAAATACGTCAAACGGTTAATCAGTAATCAAACTTTAAATTGATGAAATCTAATGAATACAACTCTATCCCACTTTGGATCATTTTACATTCCTACAGGCTCTTAGAAACCCATTATTATATCGAGTACCACCTTGAAGGTTTTTGAATTGTGAGAATGGTTTTTATTTCCTCTAATAAAAAACATAAAACTAAAATGTAAAGTTTACTGCTTGTTTATTGGTATGCGAAGAACGCTCGTCAGTGATTTATAAATTCTAACAACCTCGTACATATCTTATAGCTGCATTTGATGGGAGTTTTACTCAATCAAAAGGGACTACTGGAAGGAAGTTTGTCCGCTGTATACTTAAGCACTAAGCTCTTTGCAATCATTTCGAAAATGGTTTGGAATATCTAGACAAACTCTACAAAGATATGATGCATGCCAGACCATGTTGGACTGAAGGATGGCATCGGTAGACCGCTTCGTCCGGGAAAAGATACGATAAGTTAAGGGGAGGTAATCAAAGGGTAATCCCAAAACTCAAACAAGCCCAAAACTCACTCTTCGACAACTTTAATTGAAAAAAAAGTCTATGTCCTGCATCAAAATAAATAAATATTTTAGCGCTAATAGCACATACATAGCCAGGCCTAAATTCTCGCCGCACGAATGGTTGGGATCTACAGATTTATGCCATTTCCGAAGGGCAATTTGTTTGTGATTCTCATCACAATGCACTTAACCACTGAGCCACTGCGCCTGCCTACCTACCTTAAAGATCTATCCACTTAGGACATCTCAGGGCCAGATGTAAGGTTGTCGCCAGTTGTTGATTGAAAATAGAGATCTCATTGTTTGTTTTTACTAAAAAGTGACTTGCGTGAAAGAGTGATCTGTAAGGCTTTCTCCGAGTAGATTATCCCGATTTATATGTCATTTACGTCGACTAGCCGTAGTACGTAAAGTCAATACCTAAAAGAATCTATTCATACAGAGCAATCTCTTTAAATCGTTTGCTCAACATTCGTTTTGAAATTCTTCAATCTTAAATTCTTTTTAATCACCACTCTCCTAGTTCCCTTTTATATTTCGTAGGCTCTAGATTCTTCTCAACACCCATAGGCCATTAATTAGACCCTATCCAATCAATGAAACTCTTATCACCAGAGAACGATTATCACTCGCCCTAGGGGAACTTATTAACAAAACAAAACCCGCAAGAACTCTGCACTCTCATTCTTATCACACAAACACACCAAACGTCATAATTTGTTTTGTCCGATTTGAAGATGGAAATAATCATGCAAAGAAAAATGAACATACTCCCAGATACAGATACTCCCCGATCCCGACTAATGAGAAGTTATCAGATTAGTACTGCGTCTGTGCCAGCAGCCTCCGGAATTAGTTCCAATTAGATGTGTGATCGGTTAAGAAAAAACACATCGCTCCCCCCGCTTGATCGGTGTGGATTTCGTTGATCAAACAAATTAAAAATGATCGACTATCTGTGTTTGCATAAATTAAGCAATTAAGTCAAAATGTCCAACTGTCACGGTGCAGGTGGAGGAGGGGGCGGTGATGGTGTTGTAGCCGACACTGACGACGTCAGTAGTGAGTATGTGCGTTGTGTTTCCGAAGTGATCAGCGGTAATGTCTTTTAAATGGAAATTAACTTCTGATGAAAGCAAACAGCTGAATTGCAAACATTTATCGCCCGTGTGTTATTAAAATGAAATCTGCGAACCTATCATCAAGCTATGCAATCTCTCGCCGCACGGAAGGTGTAATTTCCAGTCTTGATCTGTGTTTTCAATTCAAATTTCCTCTTTTTTTTTTCTTGTAAATGACGGATACGAGTATCATAAAATGTTTATTCGTCAATCTCATGGGTCAGTGCACTGACCTTCAAGCCAAAATTAGAACACGAAAGTGAAAATGTTAAGATAGGCAATCAACTCATTACTTTATTGGAGTTTTCTCAAGAATCTGCATGCGAAGAGTGGAGAAAAAAAAAAAAAGAAAGATACTTTCTTTTCAAAGAGAGTTATTTATCTCATCACGGGCTTAGGTTGTATCTTAGAAGTGTATGTGTGAAGAATTAAAATGTCATCACAACTTTTGTCTGATATTCTTATCATACATAGTTTTGTCTTTTTATTGATGACGCTATATAAATATTGTGACAAGTAGGTATGCCTTTTCTTACGTGAAAAGATATACAGAGGTGTTTAAATTTATAATAAAGTATTTTGTTTATGCGGGTAAATAAATTCTTCGATATTAAAAGGTGGAAGCGGCTTTCTATGAAAGCGAAGTTGATAATAATCATGGATAATCATGGGTCTTGTAAATTCAGACTCTATGGAGGATTTTGGTAGTTCCCCGCAAATCATTTTTGAGGTGCAATAAGCAGACCGCAGCAAAGTTCACAGTTCTTAAAAAGAGTTCCCTTATTGTATAAGGGATACATTTTTATAAGTGAGCTCATAATTTGATAAAGAATGGGGGGAAAACGTGTTTTTCGAAAGCTTGAAACCCCTTTCAAAAAACACATTTTTTTAGAAAAATTAAAGTTGTCCTGTCTGAAGCGTAATAGTCCAATCGTCAGATTTCTTCGAATCTTATGCTACTGAATTTCACCCATAACTTGATACCGACTATAGAATTTTTGGCTACTCGTATGCCTATTCTATACCCTATCCCAACCTATTTGTCTATGTCACCACATAAATTTATGACTAATTTCTCTCAATTTCTGCCATTTTGTCCAAAAAATTTCTGACGTTTCATCAATTTTTAGTAATAAAAGGAAAAAATGCCCGACAAGTTTGCTTGGAAAAATGGCCAGACTAATGTTTTTTTTTCATTTTTGGCAGAAGAGTTGCTTTGAAAAGAAAAGAAATTCAAAATCGAATTTGTGTGTAACTATGAGTTTCTCAAATGTCCAAAAATATAAAACAACAATTTATTTGAGTTGAAAAGGAATTGCATATTTTTTTTTGTTTAACTAATAAATGCCTTTGATTTTGGAAAGAAATAAAGTGTACAACTGGGTTTCACATACTTTTAACCTACATACTCGTATGTATGTCTGTATGTACCCTAAATGGGCTATCTATTTGGCATTAACTTTTTTTAAACAATTTAGTTAATCGATTTTTTTAAAGAAAATCCGTTAAACAGCTAAAAACTTATTTTGACTATTTTCCAAAATTTGGTATGCCATGACCTTGAATATGCCCAATATTGTTTAGATTTTGAATAAGTTCGACCATGTTAACAGTCGAGAAATAGCTAATTTTCAAAAAAAAAGAAGTAAATTACCGTTATACGCATTTTTTGCTAAAAGTGCTATCCGATAGCATGGATGGTAACTCGAATATGAAATTTTATCAAAATCGTTTGAACAGTTTTCGAAAAAAAACAATTTTATTTTCAAAATCGTTCATTGTTAAAATACCTTTAATTTTGGAGCTGGAATGAAAATTCAGATTTTACGTTGATGAGCCGTGACTCCACAGGCCCCAGATATGAAATTTGAAGAAAATACGTCCAGCCGTTCAGGCTGTAGTTAGCCACACTTACAAACAAACTAACAAGCCAAGTCCATAAGCACCACCACTTTTTAAGCATATATTCCAAACTGCAAATTGAAAATAAAACCAAGAAGATATAGGAAAGTTACAATCCGTCTGGAACGCATTGTATGACATCCTATTCTCCATCTTCTAACTCACACCTAATAGAGCGAGCGTGGCGTTGCTAACTTTGTAAAACAGATGCAATGATATTTTTTAAGAAATTTAATCACAAAACTGTTATTAAAACATTTTCTTAACAGAAAGTGTGATGAGATATTTACAATAAGACTATCACCGCAAATAGTTTTGAAAAAACAATATAAATATTTTTTTTTAAAGAAAACGCCCCCAAAAAGTGGGCGTTAACATACATAATGTAGGACCAAAATGTAGAGGAAGTCAACATCTTCAGATCCTATGAAAACAATATTTTTCAGTTTCTAGCAGAAATTCTAAGAAAAATAAAATTTTTTAAACAGTGGGCGTGTATGTGGGCGGATTTAAAAAATATTTACATTTATACTGCTTCTGATTCTAGAAAGCGTACGAGTATATGCCAAATTTCGTGTACCTAGCTCAAAATTGTAAACTGAAAAAGTGGTGACATACGTACAGGCGGACAGATATGGCCGAATCAACATAACTTCTGATGTTGATCACAAATATATGTGTATATTATACATTTGGGGACCTGTCGTTATTATTTCTCTGTGTCACAAATTATGTATCAAAATGAGTATACCCTAAATGGAGTATAAAAAAAACAGTTTTTGTGGTTTAAATTTCCAATTCATTCGCCAATCCGACCTAACTTCTGATATAAATTCTGTTGAGTTTTCCAAAAATGTATGTGTAAAATTTGTCTGAATATTTTTCCAAAAAAATTTCCTATGGCCTTATTTTCGGGAGCCGGTGGTAACACTTTTAATGCTATAACTACTAAACAACTTCATCAAGAATTCTAAACAATTTTTGAACTATAGACAGTCCATGGAAATAAGAGCAGGTATTGGTAGACAGAGGGTATTGTATTGACTATTTTGTTTTCATGTATTGCCCTTAGCCCCAGTCTACCCTTGTTATATGTGAGTCGCATATGCAGCAAAATATTATATATACTCGTAGTTTAGTCAACAATTTTAGAACATCAAGCAATGTACGTACATACGTAGGGACTAACAAAAGTTCGCTTAGTTGATTGAATTGCAAAATACAAAAATAATTTTAACTTTAGATATTTAATCTTCGTCTTTTTTTTTAATTTCTCCACATAATTCCCATTTATTTCAATTCATTTCTTCAGCCGATAGATACATCTTTCAAAACAGCTTCCAAAATCCTCTTTTTGGAGCTTTTCGATGTCGTCATTGACTGCATTAATAATCTCCTCACTAGATGTGAAGATTTTTCCCCTCAAATCTTTTTTTTTATTTTCGGAAACAGCCAAAAGTCACACGGCGCTAAATCCGGAGAATAAGGTGCTGGGCGAATTTCATTGATGCCCGAGGGCGCAAGAAAGTTGTTGGTTTTTTCAGCAGTGTGCGCAGGCGCATTGTCGTAGTGCAAAAAGTAGCGGCGCAGCTCCTCTTTTTATCGGTGTCCTAGTAAATTTTGGAAAACTTGTAGTAAACAAGTTCCAGTATACCAAATAGCAGTGACTGTCTGACCAGTTTTAAGCGAGATGACGGCGACCATTTTCACCCTGGTGAAGTTCTCCTACATCGACATCATAACTTTTGTTGTTTGGCCTTTACTGGAGTATTTGCACCTTCTGGGCTCCATACCATGGACTGCTGTTTGGTTTCCGGGTCGTACTTGTAAAACCAAGATTCATCACCTGTGACGATCTTGACTCTCCATTTTCGAACGAACTTATCCAGGAAATATTGAGCAAAAGGAACACGAGCTTCTTTTTGCTCTCCATTCAAAATTGTTGGAACCCATCGAGCTGACTTCTTCGAATATTTCAGGTAATAATTTAAAATTCGTGACACAGCCATTGCATTCAAGCCCAGTTCATCCGCTATCATTTCCTGTGTCATCCTAGCATCTTCGTCAATTTTAGCCTTCACCAGGACCACTTTTGTATCGTCGGTCGAGGATTTGGGCCGACCTTCACGGGATTCGTCCTCCACAGAAAAATTACCAGTCTGGAATCTTCGAAACCACTTTGAAATAGTAACAAGAGATAGTGCATTTATTCCTTATGCATTTTGTCATTCGTGCAGAATTTTGACTGGCGTGGGTTGACGTCGAAATCCGAAGAGAATGGCAAAACGAATTTCTTCCTGTGTTGGCGGTGGAACTTCAACCGAGCTTACGTCACTAATTTTTCTCTTTCTCATCTCCATTTTTATCTATTATTCTGGAATTTGGAAATAAATATTGTTAGCTACGGAAATGGGGATTTTTTTTTTTTCAACTAAGCGAACTTTTGTTAGTCCCTACGTATTACAGATGGATTGTAAGTTTTCTGTATCTTTTTGTATAGAGATGGACTCTTTTAAAATTACCAATGTGTACGAGTAGAGCGGGTTGTGGTTCCATAATTTTATTCGTAAAACCCAACCGATTTACGAAATATTGTAGAAAGAGTGGTGAGGGGAATGGGAATGAGAGATAGTGTATTTCCAAAGTCCTTACGTCTTTAAATTAACGTATTAGATATTGTCTCTACCTTCAACAGGTGATTAAATAGCTTAAAAGATTTCCAAATGTCGGTAATTACCAACGACTGGCTCAAGACATAGCTGGTGAAGGCGGTTCTTAAACTCACTTCTATGTATCTACGGAAAGCAATGTGCCATATTTTTCGAGCGAACCTGCCCTAATACTTACTGCTTTCGAGGCAGGCACATTTTTTCTTTCTCCTACAAAGAGCAAGTATTGATTTCGATATTTCGATCAATCTTGGTGTCGACCCGCGGCTTAACATTAGAAGTTTCAGACTTCTTCTTCCAAAACAAATATCCTTGATTGTGTGTATGTCTGTGTGGTTGATTTTATTTACTAAAGTATTCAAACAATTAAAATCAAAAAAAAGGTATAGAAATCTTTTGAATCTTCTTAGCTGCAATCAACGTCGTGGGAAATTAGTTTCACCATGTGGATTTACTTCTGGCCACCAAAGGAAAAAGAATGTTCTCGAATTTTTGCGTACATGATTTGCTCAAATAGCTCAATGAAGTAATTTCTCAGGGCGTTGCCAGAACTAAAATTACAAATTTTGAAAATGAAATGGTTTAAAGGTTCGATTACATGTGCCACATAGAATGGCTAGATGACACTTGGTATTATCACAATAGGAAAACTCTACAAAGTGGGTCTCCCAATTCTGTCTGTCTGCCTGTCCGTCTATATCCCTGCCTGCGTGCTAAACAGCTGAAAGGATTTACTTCAGACTTTATGGGGTCTGTGGGGTCATAATTCGAGGCGAAATCTGAGTTTTCATTCTAAACTCAAAATTAATGGTACTTTACCTAGGACCCTTTTGGAAAAAGTGGACTTTTATCTAAAACGGCTCTTCCGATTTTGATAAAATAAAAAGAGGTAATGAATGAATACTCATACTGCATACTCAGTTTTTCGCTAAAGAAACGATTAGCGGTACTTTACTTATTAGCTGTTTTCTTAAAATGGGCCATATATCCGTTACGGCTTAGACTGTTTTATTCAAAATTGATATCTAAGTCTTTTAAGGCATATTTGAGGACATGACATTAAAATTTTGAACATATGGTAAAAAAAAAGTATTTTAGCCTTTTAAGACGTTTTTAGGAAACTCAAATTTCATCGCCTTTTCGACATATGTACATGCTGGGCGGCATGACTCAGTGATTAAGTGCGCCATCACTGAGCGGAATATTCAACGTTCGAATTCAAAAAAAAAAAAAAGTTTTTTCACGGTGCTACTTCCCGCGAACGTCTGACAAATATCCGAGAATAAAAATTGTCATAAGAAGCTTATCTCAATCGAAAAAATTGCACTTCGGAAACGGCATAAAACTGTAGGTACAAACCAATCATGTGGCGCACAGAACGAGTGGCTACGAGAAGCTAGGCATGGTTAGGTTATTAGCGCCAAAATATTTATTTATTTATAAATACACGAACGAACAGCACATATGGTTTGTCAGACTTTCTCAAGAGGTTATGATATTTTTCGGTACTCGAACCTCAAGTTTTCCGCGCAGTGATGTGACTGTGCTTACGATGTGACGTTAATTTGCAGGGACGCTGTGCGAAATTTGGATAGCTAAGTGTGCCTATTGCTACTCACCTGTTTTGAACATTGAAGAAAAAACTCATGAAATTTCATTCTATTTGCCTCTATGTTGAAATACAAATGATTTTTGTTGACGGGGTGGGTTCCACTACCTATCACCCGTAACTAGGCGATTGACGTTGCGGAAATCTAGAAATCTTTCACGTTATTATCGCATTTGTAGAGGCCATTCTTCCCAATGATATGCCCGAGTGATTCGTTATCTTTTTCATAGCAATAAAAACATCATTTCGCATTAAATACAGTAGATTTTCTTACTATAGACTGGAATCTGGTCCTTAATATCCTATCGCCGGCCATGGATTGCTTGCCAGAATGGAGTGTCAGAATATTGCCGATACTTGCCCACGATAACCAAGAGTCGTCAAATTTTTTTTTTTTTTTTTTTTAAAGAAAAAATGCCAAACTTTAATCCTAGACTCGTACCATACTTCTGTCAGAGCATGCTCTTGCAATACATATTAGCCTATACATTAGCGTATTGCTCTACTGGCTTATATTCCGGACAATCAGTAGTATCTCCACCAAATGTATTACAGCGAGTGCGAAAGTTGCACACTTTCACTGCACTAATATTTTTCACCTCGTTTTCGACCCCCATAATAAGTTACCGGTGTTTAGAAGAATTGTTACCATTTGTTTTCAATATGAATGAAATTCCAAGGCTCATCGTCTTATACAGACCAATCCCATGAGAATATGAGACAAGCATCGAATTTCCATTCAATTCGAAATCCTCATTACAGCGCCATGTTCGAACATAGAACCACTTTGCCACCGCAACCTGGATCCTCATAATCAAAACACGTCGCTCTATATTTCCCCCATATTTCAGATGAAACTTTTTCATGACCATACTCCTCGTCCAAGCATATAACAAAAAAAAACTCTCATCCATAAACAGTTTTTCTCAATTAATTAAATTTTAAACTATTTCCGATTGGAATTTTATTACATCGCGCACGAAAACAGTCATTATCCGATTACAACGGATACGGTAGCCACACATAACTTTCAACGTAAAGTCTCACGTTTTATTGCCGCCAGTACATCATCGTAACTCCTTATGTGTAAATAAGTGCGCGCGCTAGTTCACTAGTTAACGCTACGCGCTATCTTTCCGACTGACCATAAAAGGACCCTCCAAATTCAGAGCGCAACTAGTGTGCTGCACAGTCCATCTTTGAATACCGCTCAGACACATAAAGTTATTAGCCACGTTAATTAAGAACTGGTTTCGTTTTATTGTACACTTTTTGTTGTGACTTTTGATCTTACATTTATCGGCTTTTTTTTCAATGTTTCCAGGTGAAATTCTGGATACAAAACGATGGGCATGAGAGTCTGATAAAATTCACTAGTCTCCAGCTGGACTGTGAAGTGGCCATAAAGGAGCATGAGCAGGAGTTCGAGAAGTACTACTTCATTTCAATGGTATGGCGCATTCTTTTACGGGAACACCTCAGATAGATATCCTTTGTTTTGTTGTAGAAACATCTAGCGAAAGGTCGAGACCTCCATGATGCCGCCATTGATATGGATTCGCTGAAAGAGTCTGCCGCTCAGTTGAAATCATCTTTGGACAGCTTTAGCGTTAAACTGGAACAAACCCGTGAACGTATCGAAGATGCATCACGTCTACACCATCTACTCAGTTTGCATATCAAGGAGGAGGATATGCAACAGGAGATGCAGCGACTCTCGGAAAAACTCGGTGTGCCATCACTCGTCGAGAAGTGTCGTGCGGCTATGAGAACCTACTCCAGTCGATCAAAACCAAATAACCACAATAAGAACCTCAGTGCGATGATAACCAGCACTCCCGACAAACGGTCGTCATCCAATAACGACCGTTTGTGCCACTGCTGGAGAGAGGAGTCATCAAGAGATGGTATCGATGAACAAGGAGGTGATGAGGACGAAGAGGAGCACTCGAAGATTGCCGATTCAGGGCTGGGGGGATGCGACCGATGTGAGGGAAATCCGAAATTGGCGAGGATATGCTCATGTCAGAGTCTCAACGAGGCTGGACAAATGTGCGATAAGAGGTGAGTTGGCAAATGTTTAACAAAGAAAACTTAATATTTTGTTCTAACAGCCACAATAGTGACGAACTCGATGATGAATGCTTCGATCGGAATCAAAAGCAATTCCTGGACATTCATTCGCCCATGGAAGCTAACTCCCATTTACAGTGTCATGCTTCGAACATGGAATTACCCAAAATTGAAGAGCTAAGCGGTCTCGATCCAAAAATTCAAAAGTAAGTCTGGAGTTAAAGGAGTACTCCACCATTAATCTTAATTTTTTGTGTAGGACACTACTCCTAATCATGCGGGAAATGATTGGAACAGAACGTGACTACGTGCGGTCCTTGTACTACGTTATCGAGAACTACGTCGATGAGTTACTCCGGGATGACATCCCACAACCGTTGCGCGGTCAACGTAATGTCATCTTTGGAAATATCGAAAAGATTTTCGAATTTCATCAGCCACACTTTCTGGCCGAATTGGAACGATATGAGTGCAATCCACTCAAGGTAGGAGCTGCATTCTTGGAGAATGAATCCAAGTTCTATTTGTATGCTTTGTATAATAAGAATAAACCAAAAAGTGATACGCTTATGAGCGAGTGCGGAACGATATTTTTTAAGGTAAGACTGACCTTTAAGAGAGGCGTAGAAATACATTATTTTCTTGCAGTCGAAACAGATGGAGTTGAATGATAAAATGGACTTGGCGTCATATCTTCTGAAGCCCGTGCAAAGGATGGGTAAATACGCTCTTCTATTGCAGCAACTGGTAAAGGCGTGCAGTTCTGTTGAGGTAAGATCTAAATATTTTGGCTTTTAGTGTCAACTGTGTAACAAAACGAAGTTTTTTAAGAGGCTAACCTAAAGGTTATGAGTATTGCCTCGTTTTAATCAATTTTTTTGATTGTATTGGGTATGACTCGTGGGTTATTTATTTCCGTACAAGTACTAGGTGTTGGATGTTTTAAAACAAACGAAAAACACCGGGGGCGTCGTAGACAAGGATCCAATCAAAAAGTGACGATTGATAACCGGGACACAGTAAAAGGGTAGGTTGAGCTAGTAGCCAGGCTGACAGTTTCATTCATGGGACAAGCTGAATGCCGAAGATTATGTAACCACATGCAGAACGAGTCTTTACCGAAAAGTTCAACTGTCCCTAATAGTTTGGTAATCCACTGTATGAGTGACAATGACAGTAATTCCTAAGTATCACCCGAATGTAGCAGTTGTGATTTTGCTGAAAAAAAATACATTTTTTTTTTCGGCACTATTGCTCGGTCGTCCCGATTTTACTCGCCAAATCTTGACTATTGTCGGCCGAGACAAAGCTTTTTAAGCGAGCAGAGAAGTTTGAGACGTTTTGCCTCAATCGTAAAAAAAAAAAAAACATTTTCCCGATTTCGACGTCCACGACAATAAAGGCATTCTGTTTGCAGAAGGTCTGCCGTGATGCTGGAAGGCCAGTAACGTATTTGGAAATTGGTTGGTTAGAATAACTCTCTTAAATTCGGGACTACAATGCTAGTGCTCAAACAATTCAATACCGCGGCGAAATTGTACACAAAGCTTATGAGCTGATTCTCATCCAGGATCAACAAGGAATCGCGTTTACTGGATTTAGGTTGGAGTGTTGGCCTTTAAACTCCTGATTATATGTATATGATCCTCGCAGAGTTCCTATAGCTGCATCTATTTGCACCTTTTTTTAGAGTATCGCTAAAATCGTTGCACAGCTACCTTCGTCGTGCCTTTCAGTATGCTGCAATTTTTCCTATTTCTTAGATCTCAACCTACTGTTGACGCAACCGTAAAGCTTTTTGATCCCTTTTCCAACTGCGGCATTTTTCTCTGAATCTATGTGACGAAGAATTTTCTCGAAAGATCCTAATATCTGCTCAGCTGTCCTGCTTACAGTCCAACACTCGATGCCGTATAATAAAACTGGAAAGATCACCTATCTTTAGAGTATCAATTTTGTTCTCCTATTTAGGAGTTTTAATGTACTCTCTTCGTTTGTTAACAACAAGGGTTTGGTTTTGTCCTCATAAACCTCAAGACCAACTTATTTCTCCTGGCCTTCAGTTGTTACCCTTCTCTATAACATTTCTTATGCCCTGAGCCATTATTATTAGTTGTATGGAACAAAAAAATCATAAGAATTCGTGCCGTGGCGTATCTGCTATGTTCACGGTTCTGAAATGTGTCCCAAAATATGGGGATATTTAACAAAATTTACTAAATGTCCCAATTTTTGAATGTGTCATACATACTCGAACGAGGTGGCGCAAAAGTCCTCATTCGATTTCCTAAAGCATTAACTTTGTTTGTAAATAAAAAGAATTGGATCTATTTGCTAATTATGTATATTTAGAGATTAAATTTTGTTCCATTAAGTCATGAAGATAATATTGGTCAAGTGGACGCCGCCAGAGTTGAATCACATTCGGGACCGTTCCACAGCATTTTCAACGAGTTTTCTCAACTCTTCTGGCGATAAATTCTCCACTACTTGTCGGATGTTTTTCTTCTATAGACCTACGATTTCAAAAAACCCATAAGAAAAAAGTCTGGAACGGTCAAATCGGCGATCTTGCGAGCCAGTGCTAATCGCCAAAACTGTCACTCGTGCTGTGAGTACGGTTGCACCATATTCGCCAAACCCAATTCGTCAATTTGCGCAACAAGAATTCGTTGATCATAATTTTCTGGCGCCCAATTGCATGGCCCGTCGTCTGGGTGATGTCTGAGGGTCCTCTTGAACACATGCAGCTACAGCAGCGATATTATCGACCGAACGGCTGCTCTGTGGCCGGCCACGTCTCCTCAAAGCGAGCGGCTGAACGCGCAGTATTTGCCCATTTAGTGTCACACAAGCAGGGAATCGAAGCTGAGCCAAAACCACCCACCAATTATTTGTCAAAAACATTGACACAATTACTCCGCGTTCTTGAAGAGTATAGCAATTCATTGTTTGCTCACGTGTATTTTGCTTCTGTTTCTTTTAGAAATGTCAAAGTTACGATGACATAAGACGCCATTTGCAAAAATGAGAGCATCTTCCGATAGAGTGATGACTTGGTCTAAACTAAGCGTGAGAGCCTAGAAGCCAGGAATTGTGCACAGGTACAGTCTTTATCATTACAGAAATTCAGGACATAAATCAATATTTAAACAAACCTACAACCCAAGGGATGGATTCTCTTATTAATTTTAGGACTAAATTTGCTAGACCAGTACAATTTGTAATTAAATCTGAAAGAATAAAATAGAAACAGGAACGTTTAGTGAAATACTTTTTTCATACTTATTTAGCACAGAACTTTAAAATCGATGATTGTGGCATATCTATCGTGTATCGAACTCATCAAATCCTGCTTCGCAAAGTGGATTAAATTAAATCTGCTTAAGTTAGGACATAAACACAAGAAGAGAAAGATATCTAGCACTATACTCGTATAAGAGTCACTGCAACCTCTACAGATGTGCTCTGATCGTGAGATATCGAAAATCATTTTGGAAGTTTTATAGTGTTATTCATTCTGAGGTTGGAATTTGACATCCCTGCCATATGGCATCTGCCAAATCCATCTGTCATCCAAAGTGACAGGTTGTTAGTTCTTCCCTTGCGATTTGAGGACAGATTATAGCCGTTATAATCGCCCAACTGACCAAACAATTCGAAACAAATCCAAACAAAACGGTAGTGTTTGTTTATGTCGTAAGCCCTGTGCATCATTGTAATGCTCGATTAACTGAAAACATAGGGGCTGAAAACTCGGAATTGTCAATTCCATGCCGCGTTCAGCAATTGAGCATTTCCAACAGCTCCATTTGGCTTGGGTTTGCAGCCATTCAGCCAAAATAGAGCGGAAAAGAACGAATAACGATGGTGGCCACAGACATTTGTCAAAATATGACATCGACACGACAGAAAAGATGCTCTCTCTTTCCTCCGAAAGGTCACATATGAGACAGAATCGACCACACGTTCAAAAATGATAGAAAAACCCAAATTTGGACTGATTTTTTTTAATGCCAACATAGACTGTTTTTGTGTCACCCACGTCAGTTTTGTGTTAGGATCACAGCACTCGTGATCGCCTTAACATTATCTAAATGAATTGTCAGATTGATTTAAACATTGGGAAGGTCTGGTAAATACTCAATAATTTAATTTCCTGATACGTTTACGACTTTACTAGTAGTCCTGCGTACAGTAGGTTTTAGAGAGAGTTTTTGCTTCAAGTTTTAAATGACTTTGAATGGAAAAACCTGTAACAGACCCTAGGGGGATTGGGCTAAGCAATATATGTGCTTTAATATATTTTTATAGGGTTCCGCCCTTCACGAGATCGCAGCTGATGTAGAGGAACTACACCGCGCTGAAGAAATGGTAAAATTCCAACTACGACATGGTAATGATCTGCTTGCCATGGATTCGCTACGTGATTGCGATGTAAATGTCAAAGAACAAGGTAGACTACTACGACAAAACGAATTCCTCGTATGGCAGGGACGAGGTGGTAAAAAAACCCTTCGACAAGTTTTTCTTTTCGAGGATCTGGTCCTCTTTAGTAAAGCTCGAAGGTTTCCAGATCACAAAGTAAGTCAAAACCCAAAACAAATCGCATTACAAACCATTTATGTGTTAATCTCTCCGTGCAGAATCTAGATATTTATATCTACAAAAATAGTATAAAAACTTCAGATATTGGTCTAACAGCACACACTGGCGATTCGCCAACGAAATTCGAAATTTGGTTTAGAAAACGTAAACCAGATGACACATGGACATTGCAAAGCATGTCAGAGGATATTAAAAACGCTTGGACCGAAGAAGTTTCGAAGTTACTATGGAAACAGGCGAAACGAAATCGAGGTGGGTAAAACATTTTGATTTTGATCGATGACGAGTACAATTTTGATTTTTTAGAAATTCGCCTTGCCGAAATGTCTTCGATGGGTATTGGAAGCAAACCGTGCTTGGATATTCGTCCTAGTAATAATCAGATCAGTGATCGATCAATCACAATCAATCAATTGGGGAAAGGTAAGTTGTGGAGGACTTTCGAATGTGTGCAAGCTCTACTAATAGATTTTCTATTATTAGCTCCAAAACTACGGCACTCATTTGTAGGTAACATGCCGGAGAACAGCAAAGCTCCGCGTCGTCCAAATTCATTGATATCTGACAGTTCAATGTCGTCTGGAACGAGTAGTTCGTCAATAAGCAATGGTTCTGGTGGTAGTAACAGTGGAAAGAATCCTGTCGGCGGATTAGAGCTAATCAATGAGACACAGACACTGGTTATTAGTGGCAAAGGTCGAGGCAATCATAAGCGATCGACTACGCTTATCAGTCAGCTATCCATGGGTGAGTTTATAAGAAGTTTGAAAAATTTTGTTGACATGTACTTGACTTGTCTTGTACAAGGGGATCTATTGGCCTTAGAGCCATAAGATTTGCCTTCAAGCACGATGAACCTATTTTGTATGCAAATATCTTCTCTTTTCAGAAAGTGGAATAATGTCCGACATCTCGATGACACCGGATAACGAAACACATGAACCATCTTGGCCTCTAATGCGAAAACCCAGCAACACATCATCATCATCATCCTCTTCGGCTCATACGGATTTCCCGCGTAGAAATCAAGAGCTTAGTAGCCCAGAGCAGGATCACCCCTACTTAGACAGTTCCATTACCGTCCATTTGTAAATTAATAGTCTCCTCAATCATGCACCATACACTATCCCCTCCGAATCGAAAAAATATCCAACAACTGCCCTTTCTACGAGTAGTAACAAAACAAGTCGAATTCGTTAAAAAAAAGAAAATTCAAATTCATTTCGCTTTCTGTGTGTTGTACCTTAAAAAATACATATATTTTTTTTCTATATTTAGTTCTTTATAATATTCTTATACAAATATTAGTTTTTAATATAAATTGTTAGTTTTTTTTTTTTTTCGTTAGTTTATTATTTACTATTTACGTATTTGAGTTGTTTTCGTTTTTTATTTAAAAGAAAAGCCATTGTAGCATGTAGTGGATAAAAATATTTACGAGTAGAACTAAGTTTATTTAAGTTTTTTTTTTTTTTTTTCTTTACCACTTAAAGTAAATTAATTATTTTTCTACAAAACCTCAGAGAAAAAAATAAAAGTTTCTATTCGATCATCACTCTGTAATACAAATACAAATAAAATTTATAAATTTTGTACACACGCGTATCAGATATATTTTTCTACAACTTCAACACGCTTCACCTGTTCTTTTGTATTCAATAGTTTATAATTTAATACTTAATGTTAATGTTATTATTTAAAATTATATAGAGAAACTATTATTTAAATATTAAAAAAAAAAAAAATCTATTTAAGCATAAAGTAGCATGGTAATTTGAGAAAAAAAAATCAAATTTTAAGAATTTGAAACAATGTTATATATATTTACAAGTACTAATAAAATCTATACATTCAAGAGTATGTCTCAAATTATTTCCTCACTAAAAAGGTACATGAATGATGAATTCAGGGGGTTGTTCATTTTGTGTTTTAGTATTTTAATTAAATAAAATAAAAAGTATTGAAGGTTTCAATGAAATTTTGTCACTGTTTTAAATTCTAGACTACTTTATGTATCCAATACAACATCGGTTAAATGACCGCCACGGGAGTTTTTGCGAACTTCAATTATTGTGAGGTGATTTTTTATGACTTTTCGACACATTTCTGGTTGTATTGCGGTCATACCTTCACAGATGATGGTTTTTAAGTGCTACAAAGTTTAGGGATAGTCCGCATAGACACGATCTTTAGCATAGCTCCACAAAAAGAAATTCTAATGGGGTCAGATCACACGATCTTGGTGGCCAATTGATGTCGCCAAATCTTGAAATTAAATGGCCGGGAATCTTTTCATGAAATAGAGCCAAATTTTCCTATGTTGTGTGGCATGTAGCCTCCACCCTGTTGGAACCACATGTCTTCTATCGCAGACCAAAAAAAGTTTTCAATTGACCATAGCACAGAGAATTCACCTTAACATTGGCGCCTTTGCCGATTTCAAAAAAATACGGCCCAATCACGGCGCCGTTCCATAGCGCTGGTCAACAGCGCGCACAAAACTGTCACCCGTGGTGGATGCAGTGGCCTTTCAACGTTCACATTTGGATTCTCAGAACACCAAATTCTGCAATTTTGGAATGTTACCATTGACCTCATGTCGCTGATTTTGTTCGAAAAATTGGCGTCAACTTGTTGATTTTCCACATATTACAGAACTGTTATTTTTGTAGTAAGGTGCAATAACTTTAATACGTTCATCGGTGGTTATACGATCTATATTATAAAACGGCAAGGCAACAACCAACTACCTGTCACTATGGATGTGCGGATGGATTTGACAGATGCCATATGGCAGAGACGTGAATACTAAACCTCGAAATGAGTAACCCTTTATGTACATTCATTAATTCTTCACTAAAAAGGTACATGAACGATTAAATGGTCAGCTTAGTTGCTTCGTATCGGAATACGTGTGTAGAAAAGCAGCTATTTGTTAACAAATTTTTAAAATACATTTGTGCTTAAGACAGTGGTATAGTAACCTGATGGTGAAAAAATGTTTCTGTGATTTGTCCAGAGATTGTTTGTTTGCTTTTTTTTGTCGATGACCTTGTCCAATTGGAGATTCAAAGCAAACGCTTTTTGTCTGCCTTTTTGTCTGCCCATATATTTATCCTCAAACGGCTCGCTTGGGGACTACTAAAGACGTTTTGATGAATATTAAAGGGTGTCCCAAAATTCACGCAAGAAGTAATTTTGATAGAAAACACAAGTTTTTAATTAACATACAGTAAGGATTATGTATGGAATGGCATATCGGGTAAATTACCTCCGTGGCTTTGTTGACACATACGCACTCTTTTGTCGAAATTTTCCATGACCGTGTTGCATAAATGTGGCTGAATTTCATTGATACTCGTACAGCGCTCAATTTGCTCCTTCAAGGAGTGGGTGGTGATGGGCTTGTTAACATAAACCTTAAACTTAAAAAAAACCAAAAAAAAGTCCAACGGTTTTAAATCGCATGATCTGGGCTTCCAATTCTGATCACCAAAATGCGAAATTATACGACCATACAGTAATTGAATTGTTTCTCGGGCTGTATGATATTTTGCACCGTCTTGTTGAAACCACATGTCGTCCACATCCATATTTTGCATTTTAGATACAAAAAACTGGATTATCATATCGCGATAGCGAGAACCATTAACAGTTATTGCCTGACCAGTCGCATTTTTAAAAAAAGAATGGTCCGATGACGCCTCCAGCCAAAAATCTCAAAAATCTTTTTTTTCTCAACAATCAACCGTAGGTTTTCTGAACCCCAAATTCGACAATTTTGAAGATTAACAAAGCCATCATGATGAAAATAAGCCTCATCGCTCAGGATGATTTGATTTAAACTGTAGCTGCCAAACCTTCATTATTTTTAAAATATTACTCAACAATGAAAACGCGTTGTTCTTTCGTATAGCACTCCATTTTTAATAACCTTGAACTGTCAGCTGTCACGCTGTCTTTTTTTTTTCGTTGGCAACACTTTACCGCACAAATGGAGGAAAATTCAAATCTTGCGTGAATTTTGAGACACCCTTTATTTCGTATTTATGTACGGTTCAAGTGTGAGTGGCATGTGGGGGCAGATTTTCATAAATCTGTTAATCAAATTTGTTAACCGACTGACTCCAAAGCTCTTAAACGGATTTCGATGAAATTTCGCACGTTAAGTCTACGTGATATGATGAAATGATACGTCTCTAGCTCCACTTAATATTTATCGAAATCAAATAGAATGGGGAGGGCTTTCCAAAATATTGAAATTATTTTTCACATGCGCCTTACTCATGAGATACCTTTGTCTGAAAATCATTGAAATCGGTTAAAGACGATTAATAATATCGGCGGTGATAGAGAGGGATTGGTATTTTGTATAATTTGTTTACTTAACTGTTTTTAGACCACCGCACACTATTTTTGTGCAAAATTTCAGCACTGTAGTTCTAAAGTTACAAGCGTGTGGCAGACACTGTCTTGAATCCACAGGTGTTCGGTTTATACCATTCTGGTACGGAAAACTAAAAATAATGAAACGGCTTTCATCTCACTCGGAACGTAGTTCAAGGTCCTCTTTTCACCCGACCACGATAGGGCATTGTATGTATAAATACATAGACTTAGACTTGTGGCAAATTTTATTTAGAAAAGCATTGAACAAGTTGAACTCTTACAAACTTTTGAATCTCACTCCTTTTTGGCTCAATAGGTACAGTATGTACTTGGCCAGTTTTTTACATTAATTTTGTTTTTCTTTTTGCAGATATAAGACATGGGTACAATATAGTTTAATGACAAGGATAAATTCAGAGGGTCTTAAGCCATTTTTGCTACGAACCTATTTCAATAACAAAAGGTCTTATTTATATAATTTATTTTAATAATAACTTTTACCCTATGGACACATATGCCTTTAAAATTGTATGCATCGAAGGTGAAGCTGAGGAGATGAAGATGAAGATGAAGATGAAGATGAAGATGAAGATGAAGATGAAGATGAAGATGAAGGTGAAGATGAAGATGAAGATGAAGATGAAGATGAAGATGAAGATGAAGATGAAGATGAAGATGAAGATGAAGATGAAGATGAAGATGAAGATGAAGATGAAGATGAAGATGAAGATGAAGATGAAGATGAAGATGAAGATGAAAATGAAGATGAAGATGAAGATGAAGATGACGATGAAGATGAAGATGAAGATGAAGATGAAGATGAAGATGAAGATGAAGATGAAGATGAAGATGAAGATGAAGATGAAGATGAAGATGAAGATGAAGATGAAGATGAAGATGAAGATGAAGATGAAGATGAAGATGAAGATGAAGATGAAGATGAAGATGAAGATGAAGATGAAGATGAAGATGAAGATGAAGATGAAGATGAAGATGAAGATGAAGATGAAGATGAAGATGAAGATGAAGATGAAGATGAAGATGAAGATGAAGATGAAGATGAAGATGAAGATGAAGATGAAGATGAAGATGAAGATGAAGATGAAGATGAAGATGAAGATGAAGATGAAGATGAAGATGAAGATGAAGATGAAGATGAAGATGAAGATGAAGATGAAGATGAAGATGAAGATGAAGATGAAGATGAAGATGAAGATGAAGATGAAGATGAAGATGAAGATGAAGATGAAGATGAAGATGAAGATGAAGATGAAGATGAAGATGAAGATGAAGATGAAGATGAAGATGAAGATGAAAACTACGTCCAAGACAGGACTCGAGCTTTTAGCACTTTCGAGCAAATCTAGTTTTAATCAAAACCAGATTTTTCGCCTGTGTTCCTCATTGAATATAAATGACAGCCCATACAGGTTTTGGCCTAAAAACATGTCAATTGGCCAGCCCATGCAAGTTTTCGCAGCCACTTGTGCTGTGCACCTCATCAAAGCTTCAACATAAAAATAGCATATTGTCTGCATTCATTTCATACATGCTATAAAAACAATCGGTTCAAAATTCTGATTAGCCAAGGGGAATAAGAAAAGCGTGAAGTCGAATCAATGGAGAAATAGTGGGAATGATGTTCGAAAATTTTACCAGAAGGTAAAAACAGCATGGCAAGGCTACAAACTCCGCACAGAAGCCTGCAGGGATAAAGAAAGAAATCACAGTCGGTGTTGAGAGTTTGGAAAGATGACTTCTGCAGACTGTTAAACGGCGGTGACGACCAAGACTTCGCTGCCAGATAGAAAGCTCCATTTAAAATGGTCGATGGCGATAAACAATTCCGTTTACCTGATCAAAGTGAAGTGAAGGTAGCAATATCTAAGCCTAAATCCAACATAGCTTCGTAAAGTTACATTGAAGCAGCTGGGGATGATTTGGTACGGAGAATACCTCAAATATGTCCGACAAATGAAACATCAGCATCCTTCAACCAATCCTGAAGAAAGGAGACCCTTTTAACTGCGCCACCTAAAAGGATATCAGTCTCCTCAATATCGGGTATAACATCCTATCTGCCATACTTTGGGGGTGGTCGTGGTGTAGTGGTTACACATCATCGCTTGTCACGCTATGGGTTCACGGTTCAATTTATTTCGCATGAAATAAATAAAAAAGTCGTTCAATTACGATAGCTAAGTCAACTCTACTGCGAAGGCATAATACTGACAGTAGGGTGGTTATATGACTCAAAATGCAACTTGATCGTAATGATGACATTAGGAGGACAGACAAAAATACTGTGAATCATAAGCAACGACAATAACTGAATAACAAAAAAAAAATGCTCCCCAGTTATCTGGACGCTACCCTTTGAGTTTACAGAAACATAATACCACCTAAGTTTCAAACCACTGCACCAATCTTTCTTTCCCTCTCTCTATATCTATCTGCTAACGCCCGTGCCCTGCAATAAAATAAGGGTATTCATATACCCTTTGGCTTGCGCAAATGTGAACGCGTTAAACCTCTTGTCAGCAATCTGATATTAGTGTGGTTTTAGGCCAGGAAAATCCACCATCGACCAGATATTCACATTGTGGCAGATTGTGGAAAAAACTCATGAACTCCAAATCGATACTCACCACCTTTTCAAGCCACCTATGATAGAGAAATGGAGAATGCACGGTGCTCCATCAAGATCGGTAACAACATCAACGAGGCTTTTGATGTCAGAAAAGGACTACAATAAGGTGACGCACTGTCATGTAATTTCTTTAACATCACACTTGAAAGGATTGTACAAAATTCTCAGGCTAACATCAAGGATACGATCTTTCAGAAGTCTGTACTGAGGTAGTTTAGAACTTTGTTTCCCCTAGGTTCGCTGTAAATTCAAACAATGATTGCAGCGCAGAGATCAAGCGAAGAATCATTCTTGCCACAGTAATTGAGTAGCGAAGTCATCTCATGGACAACTAAGGTGACTTTGTATAAGACCCTCCTCATCTCAGTCTCTCAGTCCTGCTAAATAGTCCAGAAGCATGGACGTTATCAAAGACGGATGAAACCACCCCTAGCTGATTTGGAAGAAAAAATCTTTGAGTGTTTTTTTTGTCCCTTTTGACGTTTGGTGATTGGGGCCCAGGTCCACTCAGACTGTAGTGCCATCTTAACTTAAATAAGTAAGTTAGGTGTAGATTAACAAGTTAGGACA
The DNA here is from genome assembly GCA_963082735.1 of Pocota personata. Lineage (NCBI taxonomy): Eukaryota > Metazoa > Arthropoda > Insecta > Diptera > Syrphidae > Pocota > Pocota personata. Next base: position 20,671,539 of record OY720431.1, read on the forward strand.
AATCAAATTTCTCATGTAGCCAAATTTTTCTCTGATTCTAGCCCGCATTTAAAGACGTAAAGTGCCGTGATCCAAAGTCATACCTTCTCATACGTAATCCTTATATAATTCCAATGAGAATGATTAAAAATTTAAGTGACGAGCATGGTTGGGATGATGAAGATCTGTATTTGAATCTTCTAAGCTTTGAATATAATTCATTTAATCTCCCCATTGATGCCAGGCAGAATTATGTAAGATTGACTTAGTGAGTTTTTTATTCCTTGTTATCTACATATGCAGATGCATATTAATTTTATTAATTTCTTTATATGAAGAAATCGATATGAAATAAAACTGCATGAAAGTTCTTTTACCCTTCATATAGTAATTTTGTGAATTAAAATATTTTAGCATACATAAACAGGCTTAAGTGCCATCGCATACTGGAATCTTATATTCACTTTTTTTTATGCAAATCATTTTTATTTTATTAACTGCTAAGTAATTTTTATTAGAAACGAATCGGTTTCACTCATGCACAAAGCCATTAATGAATAAATAGAATCAAAGAAAGAAAATCCCCTGATTGGGCAGTAAAATGAGTAAAAGCATAGAATCTTTATTGGTCATAAAAAATTATCAGCTGGATATATAGATTAAAACCAATGGTTTAAGTTGCTAGTTGACAAAACGTTTCACTCTAATACATTTGTGAGAGACTGATATAGTCAGTGATTATGACTATTAAGGTTAAATATTTAATAGCTTTAGGAAGGAGTTATCAAAACTTTCTTCATACGTAATTTTAAGCCGATTTTAGATTAAATTAATACTAATGACTTCCACTATAAGGAAGTATTATTCGAAATCGAAGTTTGTCATTGTGACTCATTTCGAGGTTGGGAAATCACATCCCTGCCATATGGCACCTGTCAAATCTATCTGTCATCCATAGTGACAGGTAGTTACATTGTTCTTGTTGTGACATATTACAATATGGAACGTTCAACCACCGCTCAACGCATTAAAATTCTTGCATCTTACTACAAAACGCAATTTAAGGACAGGTTATGGTTGTCATAATCGCCCAACTGAGCAAACAATGCGAAACACAATCATAAAATTCGAATAAACCGGTAGTATTAATGATGTCGTAAGGTCTGTGTATCATCGTAACGCTCAACCAACTAAAATCGTCAATTTCATGCCGCGCTAAGCAATCGGGCATTTAGTTTGGATACACTCGATATACTGTAAAAACCAAACAATAAACAATTGGCTAGAACACATGCTTGGAAATCGCACTATCACAGCTTCACTAGGAGACGAAACAAGAAGGGGAATAGTTCGTACGGGAACACCACAAGGGGGGATAATATCTCCTTTTCTATGGGAACTCACAATGGACAACCTTTTAAAAGCACACTGAAAAATCGTATACGTTCAAACAATTTTCCCCACAAGAGAATATTGGACGTTATCGGTTTGTGCAAATGACTCTAACATATCAGGGGAATCAGGGGGTGGCATCTTTTGTGCTAACACACCGATTGAACTTGCTATTCACCTAGAACCATTTGTATCGGTGTTCCAAGCAGAAGTCTATGCAATTATGAAGGCAACCGAAATACTCGCAGAAGACACCAGCAAATCGACATCTGCTCGGACAGCAAAGCAACAATTAGCGCGATCACAAACCCGAAATCACGATTAGTAAGGGAGTGCAAAATTAAATTGAACTTACTTGCCAGGCGCAATAGAGTCCGTTTTACATGGGTACCGGGGCATGAAGGTGTACCGGGAAACGAAAATACAGATGAGCTGGTAAGAAAAGGAGCGAGTAACAAAGAACTGAATACTGAAAAAAACAATAGGGACCCTATTGTCTGACAACTATTAAAACTATAATCAATGAGAAGATACGACAGGAGTTCAATAACTACTGGACAAATCTAAACACGTGTAAAGTGGCCAGATCTGTTGCAATAGAACCGAGTAACAACATAGCAAAAAGAGCTTCCATCTCAAGCAGAACTCAGTTGAGGTTGATGGTGGGACTTTTAACAGGACACATCAATCGCAACAAATATTCGTTCAGACTCTGGCCAGCTGATATAACAATCTGTGTCAACTGTGAGGAGGAGGACGAAGATACAGAACACTTCCTCTGTCACTGCCCTACAACAGCGAAGTTAAGACTGAAGATAATGGTATCCTCAAGGATACCGGATCTAACACATCTCAGTAAGAAAGGAATCGGTGATATAATGGAGTTCGCTATATGAACAAAACGATTCCCCGATCACTATACGACATAGTTTCCTTTTGATACTCCCCATGATTCCAATACTTACATCCCATCTCAACGCATAATTCCCACAGCACAGTACTATTCCTTACATTTGGATAGATAAAGAGAACACAACGGGCCCAATGGAGGGCTGAGTGAAGAGCATAAGCTCACCCTCTAAAACCATCCAAAGCCTGCTGAACATATGCTGATTGGGTGTTCGAAAATCAACTAGTTAACGACGATTTTTTACACATTTCTCGCTCGGCGGCTACGCAAACAAACAAAATTGCAGTATTTTGGGTTCTGAGAATTCAAATGTGATCGTTGAAAAGCCATTGTATCCATCACGGGTGACAGTTTGGTGCACGCTGGTGACCGACGGCGTGATCGGGACATATTTTTTTAAAAAATTACGTAGACGCCACTGTTACAGTGAATTCTCAACACTATGGTCAAATGATAACCAATTTTCTTTTTCTTTTTTGCATAAGATTGAAGACATGGATGTGAGCGACATGTGGAATAAGTGAACCCGGCCGTTTAATGTCGAGATTTAACGACGTCAATTGGCCACAGAGATCGTGTTATCTGACCAGTTGGATTTAATTTTCTGTGGCTGTGCTAAAGATCGTGTCTATGCAGAAAATCTCCAAAGTTGGAGCACTTAAAAACCAACATCCATCAAATTATGGCCGCAATACAGCTAGAAATGTGCCGAAAATTCATCGAAAATTACCTCACCATTTAACCAATGTTGTATTCCATACATAATGGCATTACCCAAAATTTAAAACAGTAACAAAATTTCATTCAAATCTTTAATACTGTTTTATTTTATTTCAATTGAAATCCGAAAGCACAAAATTAATATTTGCAGGGTGATTAGGTCAAACTCTATGCCAAGTATCGCAAGCTGTTTTTAGTTGGAATCTCATCAAAAATCCTTTAGAAATGGAAGCTATTTTTGAAGATTCTATTCGATATCTGTCATATTTTCGGTAACGCATTCACTTTCGAGTATTCTCAACAACCCTCGTTTTCCATCGAACAATTGCTATTGCATTGTACCCAAACCAGCATCGACCGAGAAACCACTCTTCTAAGCCAGTTCTGTGATATACTGCCTCGGATAAACATCGCGCATGGGCTTAAAGAAACCACCAGCGACAGTGGCCCCATCCATATTTGGCAAACTAGGGCGACCTTCAAAGAAAGCGTAATCGCCAAGTTGGGTGCATACCTCTGATAAAACAATGCACCCCAGTTGATCACTGTCAAGTGCTTCTTAACCTATACCGTGGATGTGCAGCAAAAGTGATTTCATTCGTCGTTGGTAGGAAGGAATATCTTGTAGCCATTGTACGCTTGAGAAGAACACAGTTGGTGAAAAGTGAAATTTGAACGCAACGACGTGGACGTGGAAAACGAGAGTGCTTCTCACGTGCCAGTTTGGGGCTGGTTCAATGCTTTAGGTCCTGGTAACTATGCCAGTATCAGCAGTGATCTTTGTTGTCCATTGAGTGAGTGCAATGAAAAGAGGAATAACAGCGAATGAACATGTTTAGGTTGATTGATCAAACGCGTGGCAGGTTTCTGTATTTATTGGCAGAAAGGAGACGTCAGTCATGTTGAAGATGATGGTGAATTGCAGAAAATGATTGGGAGTGCTTTCAGCTGCTTATCCGGACTTGCCATGAATGTCAGCTAACACGTGTGCCATGAAATTTAGAATTTCAAGGTTCACAAGATGCGAGTGTTGTCAAAGGCAATTGAGTGCAATAATTGAAACTGCAGAGGCTGGGCTTGTGACAACAAATAGCAACCTATCACCTTATTGGATATTCAAGCCTTAGCTAAGTTATTGTTGTCTTTCTATCTATTGGTTGTCTTTTGAGAACTGGACTGTATTCGTACCATGGTCAGCTTTCAATGTATTACAAAGGGTAAACCAAATAGTCAAATTATAATTCACTGCACATATTTAAGTACTGATGCCACTTTGAGCTTCATCGCGTCTTGAATAGGGTTTCTAGAGTATTTCCTCTTCAAATATTTTCTGCCATGATGTTCTCGACCGGTTCGCTATTCTGCTTTCATGTATCGTCATTCCAAATCTTTTTCTAGAGATCCATGACTACAGCTGATCGCACAACACAAGTGCAGTCAAGAAGTGTCTGGAATGGTGCCAATATTCTTCCTCCTGAAATATCGTGCCAATAGGACAATGGTGTCAGCAGCGACTAGTCGAAGTGACACCGAAGTACCGCCAAGAACAAGCCAGCAGTGCCGCGAGGACCAGGGATAGGAGGGGAGATGGGTTTAGTGGGTGGAAATCCCACACTATTACTGAGTACGGGCTCAGTTTCGTCTTTAAAAGATTCCCACCTTCCAACACAAAAAAAAAAAACTGCAGTCAGGATGGTGAGTAGGTAGTAATGCCGAGTAATTCCTTAAGTTTTCAGTAGTTCAAAACTTAGTACATGCACACTGATAATTGGTTCAAGATAAGAATGCCCAAGTCTAGACATAAGACCAGTTTTCAAGAGGCTACTTCAGATGCATCGGCAATATCTGTCGCATACTTCGTTATCCTGGTACAACGACTCCGCAGCAATGGACTCTCTTTCATCTCAAACTCGTGGAATTGAAGTAACTACTGAACAGCATGAATGGAAACTCAAACAATGACCTGACCTGGTCAGCCAAAGCCATGTAAATAATTCCGATGGAAAAAAAAAATTCATTCATTGCCATTGAAACTATTGTAGCATAATAATAACTACGCGCCTATGTCTATGCAGCAAATTCCGAAGTGACTTTCCATTCTGGCAGAATTTTGGTTCAAACTGTCCTTCATTCGAGGTTCGTGTCGGGGACGAAGTCTCCACAGCTCATGTCAACGAAAGAGACGAATAATATTAGGGATAAAAGGGAATTATAACTGCAAGAATTATTTCTCTTGTTCCAGTGGTCGAAGAATTTGCTAGAAGTTTCTGGCTATCAGAAACTTTTGCTATATAAGGACAGATGGCGATCAAAAAAAAGACAGTTGGTTTAGAACCGTGGCGAAGAGATTGGAAAAGTGATAATGGGCGAAGTTGTAATTTGGTGATAAATTGAAAGTTGAGAGTGAACAAGAAAAAGTAATTAGTTTGGATTTGTGAATTAAGTAATTGAAAGGAGATAAAGTGATTTGAGAGGAAAGAGACATTGTAAGAAAAGAATTTGCGAAGAATAGTATAGTGTGAACTTGAATTGTTCTATAGAGTAGAAAATAAAGAAATAATTTCACAGAATAATTGTTTTATCTACTTGAGCCGTAGCGCGCATATTACATTGGTGTCAGAAGTGGGATGCTCATGCCAGAGAACAGCCGTCAAAGCTCGCGGAAGTCAAATCCGTTGCTGGAATTGCAACCAAACCGCACACCTACAACGGCAGTGCAGAAGTGCACCTAGACGAGGAAATTGTCCACATTGCGGAAGTAGGAGAAGCAGAGAGGAAGCATCCTGTCGGTCAGACTTCCCAAAACCAGCAGTCGGGAGATGCGTAAGGACCAACTTCGCGGGGCAGAAGTTGGTTACTGGAATCGAGGCCCCCAGGACCACCATTCAAGTTTCGCAAACCAAACGGGGTAACAAGAGCCTGACAGTGGAGGCACTAATCAACGAGAAGAAGTGCGTAGCCACCATCGACACAGGAGCCCGATGGTTTTCCACTCTCGACTTGAAGAGTGGCTACTGGCAGGTACAGATCCATCCAGAAGACCGGGAGAAAACCGCCTTCACCACAGGAAATGGGCTATGGCAATTCACGGTAATGCCATTCGGGCTGTGCAATGCTCCGGCGACTTTCGAGCGATTGATGGAATGTGTCCTGCAAGGGTTAACATGGAAAACCTGTTTGGTATACTTGGATGATGTCATCGTCGTAGGAAAAACGTTTGCGCAACACCGAGACAATCTAAGGGATGTGTTTCAAAGGCTTCGAAGTGCCCACCTGAAGCTCAACCCCAAGAAGTGCGCCCTGTTTAGAGCGGAAGTCAAGTACCTGGGACACATAATTTCAGCGAAAGGAGTGAGAACCGATCCGGTGAAGGTCGAAGCGGTGAAAAACTGGCCAGTCCCCAAAGACAAACACCAACTAAGGAGCTTCCTGGGCCTAGCCACCTACTACAGACGGTTCGTGAAGGATTTTGCCGGGATCGCAAAGAACCTGCACCAGTTGACGGAAAAGGGAAAACAATTCAAATGGTCAATTGAGTGCGAGAAGAGCTTCAAGGCACTTAAACAACGGCTATGCGATGCCCCGATACTGGCTTACCCCACTCCCGGGGAAACGTTCGTTGTGGATGCAGATGCTAGTAATGTCGGGGTAGGAGCCGTACTCTCCCAGGTGCATGACGGCCAAGAGAAGGTGGTTGCGTACTTCAGCAAGGTGCTCTCTAAGCCAGAAAGGAACTACTGCGTGACAAGGCGGGAACTTCTAGCTTTGATCTTGGCTACGAAGCATTTTCACAAATACCTCTACGGGAGGAAGTTCGTTCTTCGCACAGACCATGCAGCCTTAAAATGGCTATTACAGTTCAAGAGTCCTGAGGGTCAGGTCGCAAGATGGATCGAAAGGCTGCAAATCTACGACTACGAAATACAGCATCGTAAAGGAAAACTCCACTCTAATGCGGATGCACTGTCCCGGAGACCATGCAGAACGGATTGTAAACATTGTGCGCGTCAGGAAGAACGGGAGCTGGTTTCCATCCAAAGAATGAGAGCCGAACCTATCGCCGGCTGGAGCGTAGATGAGATCCGGAACGCTCAGAAGGAAGACCCGGATATCGAGCCGATTCTGGCCTGGAAGGAGAACATGGAGAAACCGGATCATCAGGACATCTCTCACAGAAGCCCGACCTTAAAGGCATATTTTGCGCAGTGGGACTCCCTCCATGTCCAAGAAGGTGTTCTGAGAAGAAAATGGGAATCCTCCGACGGAAAGTCGTTTGTAATGCAGCTTGTCGTACCGCGGACGAGGGTCAAGGAGGTGTTACAGGAAATGCATGGCGGGGCGACCGGAGGCCACTTGGGAGTGAATAAGACGCTAGAAAAGGTACGAGAACGTTTTTATTGGTTAAAAGCGAAGGAAGATATCGAAGACTGGTGCAGAAAATGCGACGTGTGTGCAGCTAGCAAGGGTCCGAGAATCAAAACTCGAGGTAAGATGCACCAATACAACGTGGGAGCACCTTTCGAACGAATCGCCATTGACATCGCAGGGCCCTTTCCGGAAACCGACAATGGTAATCGGTATATACTCGTAGTGATGGACTACTTCAGTAAGTGGCCGGAAGCGTTTCCGATCCCTAACCAGGAAAGCAGAACCGTGGCGGAGCAGATCGTCTACAATTGGGTTAGCAGATTCGGTGTGCCCTTGGAATTGCATTCTGACCAAGGGCGGAACTTCGAGTCAAGAATCTTCCAAGAGATGTGTCAACTACTCGGAATCAAAAAGACAAGGACAACCCCGCTTCATCCACAGTCGGACGGTATGGTGGAGCGTTTCAATAGGACTTTGGACGAACATCTCTCGAAGGTCGTAGGTGACTACCAACGGGATTGGGACCGGCAGATTCCCTTGTTTTTGATGGCCTATAGAAGTGCCGTGCATAGCACTACTCGACATACGCCGTTCGAAATCTTATTTGGTGGAATAGCTCGTTTCCCCAGTGAGGTGAAATTTGGATCTCCTACCAATGAGCCCAGAAATGAAGAAGAGTACGTGGCGGACCTTAGGGAAAGGCTTAGGGACATACACCAAAGGACCAGAAGCCAGATTAAGATGACGAGCGACCGCATGAAGACCAGGTATGATGCCAAGGCAACTACGTCAGGATTCCAGGAAGGAGATCTGGTGTGGCTGTATAATCCCCATCGCCAAAAGGGGAAATCACCTAAGTTACAGCGGAACTGGGAAGGTCCCTACAGAATAGTAACCCGCATCAACGATGTTGTCTACCGCATCCAGCGAGGACCAAGGGCCAAAATGAAAGTGGTTCATGTGGACCGACTGAGTCGATACAATGGCCGAAATGAGGATGCACTTGTTCGGGACGAACACGTCTAAGAGGGGGGCAGTGTAGCATAATAATAACTACGCGCCTATGTCTATGCAGCAAATTCCGAAGTGACTTTCCATTCTGGCAGAATTTTGGTTCAAACTGTCCTTCATTCGAGGTTCGTGTCGGGGACGAAGTCTCCACAGCTCATGTCAACGAAAGAGACGAATAATATTAGGGATAAAAGGGAATTATAACTGCAAGAATTATTTCTCTTGTTCCAGTGGTCGAAGAATTTGCTAGAAGTTTCTGGCTATCAGAAACTTTTGCTATATAAGGACAGATGGCGATCAAAAAAAAGACAGTTGGTTTAGAACCGTGGCGAAGAGATTGGAAAAGTGATAATGGGCGAAGTTGTAATTTGGTGATAAATTGAAAGTTGAGAGTGAACAAGAAAAAGTAATTAGTTTGGATTTGTGAATTAAGTAATTGAAAGGAGATAAAGTGATTTGAGAGGAAAGAGACATTGTAAGAAAAGAATTTGCGAAGAATAGTATAGTGTGAACTTGAATTGTTCTATAGAGTAGAAAATAAAGAAATAATTTCACAGAATAATTGTTTTATCTACTTGAGCCGTAGCGCGCATATTACACTATCAACATAAGCAACAAGACTGAAGAGGAGCTTCTGCAAAGTTCTGAACTTTAGGGTGCTGTAAGCAGACCAATTACACCTTCCAAGCCTTTCAGCCAGTGCATCAAGTACTGAGCTTCCAAGACGTTCCTCAATCAAATTGGAGAAGAATACCTGAACATCACCCAAGACATTATCAATAAGATGTTGCTATCAGCACCTCTTGATATGCATGCAAGATGGAAAGATGTGAAAACGAGCTCGGCATAAGTGACCTGAAATAGAGCAAACATTCCACTTCTTTTGAGGGCACCCCGGTGGACCTGCAAGTGATTATTGTCGATCAACAAAGTCCTGATGGTAAGATCACTATGAGAAATTAGCTACTCGTAGACTTTTTCACCGCGTTTTGTTTCTACTCCTTGCTGGAGTATACTGGATCCTGTATACGTATATGGGGAACCACCTTTTCAGTCAGCCAAGCAGATATCTTTGCCATTAAGTGTGACAGACTCAATCATACAGATAGACAAGCTGCTCTTAATCCTTTTCTGAAAACCGTTCTGGTGCTAATCATATATCATTGGATTTGAGCCAATAAAGGTTTTGCTCAAAACGAAAGTGCTGACTCACTGGCTAAAGATGGTGCATCAGCAACACTCTTCAGCGCTAAACAAATGCCTCTCTTTATATTTTCAAATCCAACGAACGTTAGTCAAATTTTTCAAGGCAAGTACATACCAAGCCACTACCTCGCAAAAACCTATACAGTTTCCTAGTTATCCTCAATAGGAACAATCAGTGGCAACAGCCTTCTGGAAAAACCACGTATGTGTATACTGTATGAACTTCTAATACGAATCACTGGATTGTAACACCACTAAATGAGGTATACTTTTGGGATGCCAGGTATTTCGCTACTTGGCTAAAATGTATTGCCTGTCCTAGGGGTGGTTTGGAATTTCCTGAAAACCAAGCTTTTCAAACTGTGTTTTCAATCAAAATATGTGTGTTATACATATGTGAAGTAGGTGTATGCGAATGTCCCCCAAACGATTCCAGAGCTAAATGACGAGATTCGATGCGTTATTTATGAACTACAGCAGTATTTATGCCGAAAAGTAATGGAAAATTTCATCAAAAAGGCGGAAGTCTGCAAGGCAAACCGTGACACTCATTTGAGCGATATGTCTCAACATTATATTAGGTCTGTTCCTGTACTTCACCCAATTGGGAATTTCTACGAAATTTGACGAGAATTGTGCAAATTCACAGAAGATTCCGTACGGGAACAGGATTTGACCAATTTTCGTCAAATTACTTAGAAATTCACAATTCTGGTCAAGTACGGGAGCAGACCTATTGACATAAAAATATCAGCAATTTATCAAATTTAATTTGTAACCTCAAATTAAATAATCTTTTACAAATGTCATCGGTGTAAATGCTTTGAATACAGAACTATACTAGTTGGGTTGGTACCAGTGGCGTGGCGTCCATACAAGCCGATTCCTTCCGGCTTCCTTTTTAAAATATCAAAAATTTGTATTTTGCCACTTGCCAACCATCACATTCAATTATTTGTTCATCAAACCATTTTTCATTCATAAATCATAACTTTATACACGCTCGAAGACGAAATGCTGCGACCACTTGGGTTGTTTATTCATTTTTACTCATACACAAACTCGCACACATAGGCGAGACAAGTATGAACTCCTCTAGCGAGGGAGCGTGCAATGAATTTTTTTGAAAAGTCGTTAATTTTCCGGCTTATGCATTCATTTCTTCACAGTATGAACTTTCACCTCTATTCCTTTCTGGCATATAGTAGAAGTTTATTTGCGATTTCTTTGTCTAACATACATTCGCTTATGAGGAAAATAACCCGGGATTTTTCGGCTTTTGTGGATGAACATTGGTGGATGAGAAAAGTTTTAGTTCGAGGGAATTTTTTTTTTTTTTTTATTGTAGGCAACAAAATAAGCTGACGAAAATCGGGTTATTGTGGGTGATGTAGTGGTTCGAACGGCGTTTGAGGTTTTTCTTAAACTTGTTGGTAATAATTTCTTTGCAAATTTGAAATGACAGTTTCAAATCGGTTGTGTAATTGTGCGTGATTTATTGAAAATTCGGATGCAAATTTTTGTGATTTTTGTGACTGCTAATTATTAGAAAATTTTAAAAATTTAGCAATTACATATTGGTAATTAAGTTAGTGTTTTAAATTATTAAATTATTGTAAAATAGTGAGTGAGCTAAGTGAATAGTTAATAGCTATATACCAAGTAGGTAATTATAAATCTACTCAAGATTTATGGGGCACCCATTGAACATTCTTATTATTCTTTGACAAGATATCTCTAGTTAATTTTGAGTGTTGTTTAACTGATTTTCTTCTAAAAGAAACCAGTAAGCTTTCTTTTTTGCAAAAAAAAAAAGTTATAGAACTAGGTCCCTCGACACCATCAATGAAAATTGATTATACGCGAAAGGATGGGTATTAGAAACATTTCTGAGTCTGACTGGCAGTTGCAAATTAAATAGAATGTTTTGTTTTCCTTGTCTTTTTTTTCTAATTCTCCTAGTGTTTGGAGTCACACAGGTTTCTTTGATATAAACAATTTTATTAATTCTTCCAAAAAACATATTCAAATGGATAAGCATATACGCAGCTGCTTGCATTTGCATGTATTTGGCGAATATCGCATAGAGACTTCTTTAGGGAATTCTTACGAGGCTCATAATAGAAAAGTTGATCGCAATCGCGATTTAATGAAGCATTTCATAGACACTGTAGTTCTTCTAGGAAAACAAGCGCTGGTATTCCGGGGTATCAGAGACTCGATGGCAATATCATTCGCGTATAGTGAAGATCTTATTCAATTGCAGAGAAGACATAGAGCTTGCGAAGCAAGAGATCGAGGTTTTTGAGTCATGGATTCATTCTGAATTTTTAAACTCATTTGACTCAATCTATGGGAACTAAGTGACTGCTCAGAATCTCCACGCAAACGCCGACTACTTAATATTGATTCAAATACAAATTATAAGCTAATTTTTGTAGTAATTATAGATAATGTTACAAGTCAGATTAAGAATAGGTATAGTAGGGAGCGTATAGTCCTTCACTTAAAAAGCTTGAGGTTTTTCAACTTTATAAGCATTTTATTACGGAAATGCTTAGAGATACTTTTTCTCAAGCTCTAACATTGTGTGAAATCTTTTTAACCCTGCCTTTGACTGTGGCCTCTGTCGAAAGATTTTTTTCGACTTTAAAAATAGTCCACACTTAAGAAATTCCCACAAAGAAGAAAGACTCTCAGACCCTCTCTTGAAATTTCACCCCACGCCACTGGTTGGTACAGAGATTTAGGTAACCTTTTGGTATGGGCTACATCGTGTAAGCACTGCGAGCGAGTTAAGTTTTCTAGCATGCGTTAAATGACGCCAAAAAATGTGCTATATTTTGTTGTCCCATCATATTTGTCGCTTACGAGGTTCGTACAATTAATTTCAATAAAAAGGTTGCAATTGGACGAACGATGAGACGCGATAGACGATAAACAATCGAAACTCTTCAGGTGGCGGTTTTGAAGGCAACAGTGACATCTATGGAAAGATAGAGAGTAAGGAGTGTATTGACTAAAGCCAGTGTAAACAAAGCCACTAACACTATGCAGGATGAGTTTCTTAAAAGTGTATTGACTAAAGCTTCATATTTTCCTGTTTGATGTAAACTCAAAGGACTCATAATCATATTTTCATATTTGGTATACACTCAATTGTCTCGCTATCTTACCGCGAGTCTAATGTATATTGACCTCTGAATGCAGGTTAGTAAGTCGATGTACTTAAAATGTCTTACACATCTAGGGAAAGTGCTTGCAATTCAAAAAATCAAAGTTGAAAACCCTTAATTCCAAAAGATAAAAAGAACCGTACTGCAAAATTTTCGCCGAATTTTTCAAATTTTGAGAATTATTAAAATCTCGACACAAACAAAAATCCCGATTTGACAAAACTCAAATTCAATTCAATCTTCAAAATCCCAGGTATTTTCTTCCCAGGATTTGTGTTTGTACATATAAATGGTGGACCATCTGTTATAGTTTCTTTTTATTGCTATAAAAAAAAAAAATTCAATTTATGGGCAAGACAGCCAAGAGGTTGCTCATCCTGTCAAGCAAATTTTGTAGTATATTTTCGATGGTTTGGGGCTCTATTTCACAAATAGCTCAGTCAATATTGTGCTTATGTGCGTGAATCGTTTCTGGATTGTCAGCATAACATCGGCCTTTAATAGCAAGTCACAAAAAAAAGTTCAACGGCCCTGCTGAGACCAAGCAACATCACCAAAATGGCTGAATACACTATTATTGAACGTAGTGCGCAAAAGATCGATTGCTGGACGGCTTGTATGGTACGTACCGCCGCCGTCTTGCTAGAACCAGAGATCGTTCAAATGTATTTCCTCTGTAGCGCTCTCCGTTAACCGTAACGTGTTGCCATCTTTATCTTCGAAGAAAAATGGGTCAATAATGCCGCCATTTCACATTCGGGTTTAGGCTCATACTTTCGGCAATAGCAGCAATATTCTCTGCTAAGCACACAGGACGAACAGGAAGATAACTTTTGTTATCAATCAGCATGCCAATCTCAAGAACTTTCTTTACAAAACTTGCGTACAGCAGGCATGGTTGATGCATTATTTCGACCGAAATTGCTTTTCAAAATTAGCACTGTTTCGGCGAATAAGTTTTCGAAAAGAAATTTTTAATAAAGGGTGGTTAAGTTTTAAGGGCCGATGTTGATTTTGAATAAAACACAAATTATTTAGGAAATTACTGTCATTTATTTTTATTATGATAATATTGGTATGGTTCAATTATGTATGGAACAAAATATCGGCCAAATGGCCGCCGCGACCTCGGCCGCACGCCTCCATCCGATGGTCCAAATTTTCGATGACGCTGAGGCATAATTGAGGTTCTATGCCGTTAATGTGCCGAATTATCTCATCCTTTAGCTCTTGAATTGTTGCTGGCTTATCGACGTACACCTTTTCTTTCAAATAACCCCAAAGAAAGAAGTTCAACGGTGTCAAATCACATGATCTTGGCGGCGAATTGACATCGCCACCACGTGAGATAACACGGCCATTGAATTTGTCGCGCAAAAGAGCCATTGTTTCGTTGCTGTGTGGCAAGTGGCACCATCCTGTTGAAACCACATATCGTCCACATCCATATCTTCCAATTCGGGCCATAAAAAGTTCGTTATCATCTCACGATAGCGAACACCATTCACAGTAACTGCCTGACCGGCCTCATTTTGGAAAAAATACGGCCCGATGATGCCGCCAGCCCATAAACCGAACCAAACAGTCACTCTTTGTGGGTGCATTGGTTTTTCGACAATCACTCTTGGATTATCATTCGCCCAAATGCGGCAATTCTGCTTATTGACGAATCCACTGAGGTGAAAATGTGCCTCATCACTGAAGATGATTTTCTTCGAAAATTGATCATCCACTGTTGCCATTTCTTGCCACCATTGTGACCATTGACGACGCTTGAAATGGTCAAGAGGCTTTAGTTCTTGAGTCAATTGCACCTAGTAAGCGCATAAATGCAAGTCTTTATGCATAATGTTCATCGACGACGAGCGTGAGAGGTGCAATTGTTGGGCACGACGACGAGTTGAGGTGGACGGCTCTTCAGCCACACTATCGCGAACAGCAGCAATATTTGCCGCAGTACGAGCTGTACGAGCATGCACTGGTGTTTTCACATCTCCTACAGACCCGGTTTGGACAAATTTTTGCACGATTTTTCCGATTGTACGCACATTTGGACGATTAAATTGACCGAAAGAATCACGAAATGCACGATATGCATTTTGATTTGAACGCCCATTTTCATAATAAGCCTGAATAACTTTAACGCGTTGCTCGATTGTGTATCTTTCCATGGTTCAAATTGAGTTAGTCTGAAATTGAGAAATGTCAGATGAAATGCAGAAAAAAACTTGACGTTTAGGTGTGGTTCACATTCAACATCGGCCCTTAAAACTTAACCACCCTTTATTTCCCAACGTTGTTCAAGCGTAAATCGTTTCATTTCGTATCGTGTTTCTGTCAATTTTTTGAGCTCGAAACAGCTGTCAGTGTCAAAATAACACGTAATTTAAAAAGAAACCGGCAAATGGTCCAGCCGTTACATACATGAAAAGTAGTAACCATCCATTTTATTTTAGAATTTAGAATCTTTGGTGTTGAGATACTCAGAATTTTGCCATTTCGATGTTTTGAAATTCAGTGTTTTCAAAATTGGATCCTCCAGGAAATCAACTCCAACATATTTTAAAAATATGAGAAGCTGTCATTCGTTTTTCAAAATCTCGAGATCAGCAATATTCGTAAAATCAAAAATTTTAGTCGTTAAAAGGGGTTCTTCCAGGAAATCAACCCCAACATATTTTAAAAATATGAGAAGCTGTCATCCGTTTTTTTAAATCTCGAGATCAGCGATATTCGTAAAATGTAAAATTTTAGTCGTTAAAAGAGGTTTAAGTTGATTAGCTTCTTTGATAAAACTCCTTCGGAAATAAGATTATTAAAGAGTTCGAATGAGAGCACTGTTCTCGACAATAACGTCAGTGAGCCATGGTCGTTCACGGGAGCATCTGTGAGGAAGAAATTCTAGAACTTTCGTTACTTATTTATAAATTTAGAAGTTTTTTTTTTTATTAAAATTAGTTTTTAAGGTTTACAGTAAGTTTATAAGTAAATTACGTAATTATGCACAACATAACTCAACATGCGAATATTTTTCAAGTACTCTGTATTCTATTTATGATCCCAGCGTGGTGAAAACATGAAAATCTTAGAAAGAGGGGACGAACACAAAGTTAATGAAGAGCGTTGACAGTAGCTCAAAGCCAGGACAACAAAACTATACTAAAAAATAAATCTGAATCCTGACTTGTCGTCACTGTCGCTTTCTCTTCATCCAGTCTGGAATATTATTTCGGATTACCTCGCCCAGTTGCCTGTACACCATTAGGGCCAGTATTGGCAGAACCAGTCTTGCGTCCTTGAATAAGTACACATAGCATGCTGCAATAAAGAGGCACACATCGGTCATGTAACTGA
The DNA here is from genome assembly GCA_963082735.1 of Pocota personata. Taxonomy (NCBI): domain Eukaryota; kingdom Metazoa; phylum Arthropoda; class Insecta; order Diptera; family Syrphidae; genus Pocota; species Pocota personata. Next base: position 20,687,655 of record OY720431.1, read on the forward strand.
AAGCTGAACGGACCTTTTCCTCAGCTTCTTGGGTGAGTTCTTCGGAGGACTTTTTAGGTAACATAACAAGGGCTACTGATGGTTCTGGTTGACTCACTTTAGGCTGAGGTGGGTGTGGTGTCGGAAGCTCATTTTTGATGGCTCTTGACTCTATAATCCGAGGACGTGACACCTGCCTGCGAGCAAAATCTTCAGAAGATGCCCCCACGCTAGATGGTGGTCTGCTGGACGAGGGATCTCTAGAACGGGTCCCTGAAGGTACTCGTTTTTTGACAATTTTCTTCACTTTCACGATTTTTGTTCTCCCTCGACTTTCGGAACGTTGTGAGGGCTGTGACGCCGAGGAGGGCGTAGCATCCTCCTCACTAGGTGTCTCTGGTATTTTCGGTTTCTCTGAAATTGTCATTGCCAAACGGCTGGCTGATTCCTTTACGTGCTGTATCTGGTGGCGTTCTACCAAAGATAAGCGAGGCTTCTGTAGGCGTTCAAAGTGCGCAACGGAAGGATTGAAGTCCTCGATGTCATCGTCCACGATGCCCTCCTGGCCAGCCTTTTCTGCGGCTCTCTTCAGCTCATCCCGGTTTAGATACAACGGAGGATTATATTTCTTTGTGCTTCCCACTTGGCGGACAATGTCGCTGTAGTGATCCACAACAACTTTCGCTTCCTCTTGGAAAATTCTCTCAGCTTCGCGTTTTTGCCGTTCCTCCTCCTCCTTTGCCCTGCGTTTGGCATCAAGATCGAGGCTGGATTGAGTTTGCAAATTGCCAGGCTTAGGTGCCGGTGGCTCTGCATTAGCTTCTGTGTTTTTCTCTGTCGGAGACTTCTTATCCCATTTGAAGAATGATTTGAAACCGCCCTTAGCCTTCTCCACCTTTTCACTGGTTGGGCTTGGTGGGAAAACAGGCGGCGGGCTGGGTACGATATTTGGCGAGGGTGATTCATCCTTGACAACATTTTCATTGGAAGACCTTTTCAGAATGGGCTTAGGGACAAAGTCAGGACTCGCAAGCGGCATCGGTCGGTTGAGAACAATTACCGACTGCTCAGGAGTCGGAGCTCGGTATGGTGTGAATGTTCCCGCTGACATGCTCCTCGGATGATAGGTCTCTAGCTCGTCGCTAGTAGAACGTGTGCGTGCCACTAGCTCCCTCTTAAACTTCTCTATGGAATCCTCGGATACAGACTCCGTGCTTGCTGTATAGTCTGATTCCACGTCGAAGCTTTCGCCGGTCTTTTCGTAGTCATCTGTTTCTTGACTGTCCTGACGGAACTGATCGTTCAGCATTTCTCTGGTTCGTGTAAGAGGTCTCATACCTGATATGTTGTCCTTGGAGTCCCATTTGGATGTTGCAATCAGATCACCGATATCAGCTGAACGACGGCGCATTTCACTGCGCCTTTCGAATGACAGTCGTTCGGCCTCGCTTATAGATCCTAGACGTTTCCTCACCGTAGCCGGTTGGATGGGGAGCTTCTCTTGGGAAACCTTCAGCTTTTTGGCCTTTTCAGCTTCTTCCATTTCAACGGCTTCATAGAATCGAGCCATAGCACGTTCGTATAGCAGCTCCGTGGAACTGACAGATCGTCGAAGTGGGAACGTCTGTAGATTGGAGAACTCTAGTGATGCCAGGTCCGGTGATGAGATGGAGATAGGCGGTGGCTGTAGCGCTTCTTCCAGATCCAAGTCGAAGGAGTCTTGCTCTGGAAGAGAGAAAATGGAATAGAATAGTCTTGAAGAACAAATTGGAACTTACTTTCTTTATCCTTGACCTTGCTGTTCTTGTGGAAGAGCACCAACATGAACTCACTGCTGGTGTGAACTTCATCGCGTTTCTCGCTATCCGATAGGGGAACTGGGTCACTGGCTGGACCGCTTATATGAATTTTTGGATTTGAATTAGTGCCGTTGTGGGAAGGTTGCCTTTCTCTGTCGGGAGTGTACTCCTGATCCGAGAATCTCAGGACATGCTCATTGACATCCAGTTCGACGGGCTCTTCACTTCTCTGCAGAGCTGGGGATGTTTTTTTCAGCTCTGGTGGCGTCATGGGTGGTGTGCTGCGGATTAGCTGTTCTATGGGACTCAAGCTACGGTTACGCACTGGTGGTGAGGGGTCTTTGACTGCTGGCGGTTCCACTGGTTTCTTTGGAGATTCTTCTTTTGTTTTCTTAGCTGATGGAATAGGCTTGGGTTCCGGGCTGGAAGGTGGCTTCGGTGAAGGTGTTCGGGCAGGTGGTGGAGTAGGTAGCGGTGGAGGCATTGTTGCTGTTACTGGTGCGAATCTGAGTACCGGTGCAATTGCCGATGTAAGCACAGGTCCCAGTGCTGGAGCGATAGCTGGTGGAGTTGTAGGCGAAGAAGCTGGTTTAATTGGCAAAATTACCGGAGGAGTAAACAATTTAGACGGCTTTGGTGGAAGAGGTAAAGGAGCAAGAGCTGGTTTAGGAGTCGATGTAGACACCGATACTGAAGCAATTTTGTTTTTCTCCTCCATATCAGGCTTCCTAGGGCTTGGACTGCGCCTAACTACACCCGATGTTGGAACTTCAATCTGACTCGACGATGGTGGTGTTCTATGTGTCTCTGTAAGGTTCGTTCCGTAGGACATTTCCCGGTGCAAATCTTCATTGTCCAGTATCTGAGGCTTTGTTTTACGACTTAGTTTTGGTGATACTTGCCTTGGTGATACGCCTCCACTTGTCTCTTCACCGTCGGGTAACGCCCTTTGCGGGGATAATGTCTTACGTCGAGGAGGAACTGGTTTATCTGCAGCATCAGCATCAGAATTGTTTATACCGCGCTTTGGATCAGGTATAAAGAGAACATCAGACTCTTCGCCGGGATCACTGAGTCCATAGGGATTCTCTGCCTTAACCCTAAACTTATACTCCGATCCTTCAATCAAGTCATTCAAAGTCGTGCTGAGGTGTCTTGTGGTGGCTGCTTTAAGCCAAACATTCCAGCCGATTCGGAAATACTCAACAATATAGTTACCAATCTTGCATCCTCCGTCATCCTCCGGAGCAGTCCATGAAAGAGTTGCCGACTTTCCATAGGAAGTATTCAGGCGAACCTTCCCCGGCGGATTGGGCCTTGAAGTAACAGTCACCAGGAAAGAAGTCGAATCCTCTCCTAGCTTATTCACCGCTTTTATACTGTACTCTCCACGATCGACACGCTTCACGTTGTCAATTTTCAATGAGGAGTTTTTATCTGTTGTCACTAGCTCATGCCGACCGACATTGGGAATGGGCTCACCCTCATGAAGCCAAATCACTGAAGGTGGTGGCTGTCCAGCGATTCCGACTTTCAGTCGTAACACTTCATCGGCCTCAACTATCAACCCATCTTCATAGTTCCGTGGTAAACGGATTTTTGGGGGAGCTTCTACCATTAGCTTAGCCTTAGTGACTACATGACCAGCTCGGTTGGTCGCCGTGCACTTGATTTCGCCTTCATCGGTGAGCGCCACCTGATGAATGATCAGTACACTGACGTCGTTATCGTTTACAATTTTCGTTCGTCGGCTACTGAAAATCTCGTAGCCATCCTTAAACCAGCTTATCTCGGGTGGTGGTTGGCCCAGGACCTTGACTCGAAACTCGACGCGTTCATTTTCAACCACAGACATGTCGACGAGTTCTGATACGAATCTAGGCACACTAATTGCATTTCGCTGGAGAGTAACAGTAAGTGGATCGGATAATTCACTGGGATCAGATTTCCCCACAACATTTTCGGCAATTGCACGGAATTGGTAACGCCAGCCAGGTTCAAGACCACTGATGGAGACCTCACAGCCAGTTACTGCCGCAGGGGTGGATCGCACCCAGTGGGGTGAGCCCATGCGGCGATGCTCGATCACGTAGCCGGTTATTGGTGAGCCTCCATCGATTTTCGGACGTTCCCATTTGAGAGTTACCACATCAGGCTGTTGGTCTGATAGTGGGATCAAGATTGGCCGCCCCGGTGGTGATGGTCGTTCTGAAAATAAGTAAAAATTATTGAATAAATTTTGGCCGTTTAATTCTGAAACAGAAAACTGCAGTAGCTACGGAAGAAATGCCCAGCACAAAATTCTACTTTGTAACTGGCAGTATCTGCGATACATGACCGAATGGTGTATTCATCTGATATCTGACTCGAGAGTTTGTAGAGATATGTATATCCATTTCTGGCCAGAAACTTAAACTAATGACTATTGATTTAAACAGCCTTAAATAACTACTGGGAGAAGCTAGAGAACGAAGCTAGCAGAAACGATACATTAAAAAAAAAAAAACAAATTACATTACGAGTATAGACAGGTAGTGGTAACATCATCGCTTATCACGCTACAGGTTCACGGTTCGAATCCTGATGTCAATAATCATCTATTTATTTCGCATGAAATAAATAAAAAGTCGATCAATTGCGAAAGCTTATGTCAACTCTACTACGAAGGCAAAACACTGGCAGTAGGGCGGTCATATGGCTAAAACACAACTTGATCGTGATGATGACATCAGGAGGATGGAAAAAAATACTGTGAATCATGAGCAACGACAAAAAGCAAAAAACAAACAAGCTCCCCAGTTATCTGGACAGTTCACTGAAACTTAATACCAGCTGAATTTCAAACCAGCTACACCAATCTGTCTTTCTCTGTCTCTTCCCCTTTCCTCAAAACGCCCGTGTCCTAAAATTAGTATAAGGATATTCATAACCCCTTTCACACGTGCAAATTATAAAAAAAAAAAAAAAAAAACCGCGTTAGAGATCTCGGAAACGTTAAAGAGCACCATATTGCCTCATAGCCACAGCAACACACTCTAGGGGTTCTGACTCATGTTGAGGACGGTATATGATTTATGTACTGCGAAGGGTTATATACCCATACCTGACATCCTTTTTTGCTAAAATCATTAGAGATAACCTGCGACAAATTTTGTGCGAGCGCAGATCATAAATTCGCGACAAAGTTCTAATCAAGATGCATAACTTTAATTCGGTGCAGGTTGTATCGACAATCGATAATAAGTTTGTGTAGAAGGAACCGTAGACATTTTTCTAGGTATCTAGGGACCCTTCAACAACATCAATATCCCGAATATCGTCGATGTCCTCCGATGTACAATCTCACTGCGAAACGCAAAAAATATGAGAAAATCAGAACTGGAACATAATAGGGGAAATTGTATCCCATCTCCTGTGCAAAATTCACTAGACATCCAAATATTATTAGCAAACTCATGAAACAATGAACATAAGTTCAAGTAAAACAGACCGGTAAATAACCTCGAGAAAAATTTGAAAGAAAGCATAATCAAAGCCAAGATGGGATTATATGCAGGTAAAGATTACCTACGAGGGTGGGTCAATAAGTTCCTGAAAAATTAAATAAGGAGTTCGTAGCCTAATTCATGCAATTTTGCCATTGCGACTGCGGACTTGTGCGCCGTTGCGTTGTCCTGGTGAAAAAAACTTTTTTCTTCGCCAAATGCAGCCGTTTTTGCTTCAAATCGGCTTGGAATCGATCCAGCAGCTCTGCGTAATATGCGCCGGTGATCGTTTTACCCTTTTCAATGTAATCGATGTGAATAACACCGCGCGCATTCCAAAAAACTGTCGCATGACCTTGTTTGCTGACAAACCCGCCTTTGCCTTCTTCGGCTTCGATTCACCAGGAGAAGTCCATTGTTTTGACTGTTCCTTGGTTTCTAGTGTATTGTGGTGAATCCAGGTATCATCCACGGTTACGAAACGGCGCAAAAACTGAGCCGAATTTTTCTGGAATATCGCCAAACACACCTTTGAAGTTGCCAAACAAATTCGTTTGTTGTCCATTGTGAGCAAACTCGGCACCCATCTTGCGGAAAGTTTTTTCATATCCAAATATTTATGTAAAATCGAAATCACTGAGCCATGTGATAAGCCTGTGGCCTCTTCAAGCTCGCGCACTTTCACTCGCCGATCGTCCATTATCAAACCATGGATTTTGTCGACCATTTCTGGTGTGGTAACCTCAATTAGGCGTCACTTGTGCTTGAACGGACGCACCGAAATTGAGTAAACCAGTGGTGAATGGTTCCAATCGATGGTGAAGAGTCCCCATAATATTTGTCAAGCTTTTGTTCGGTTTGCGTGATAGTTTTTTCTCGCAAAAAATAAGGTTTTAATGAGCACTCGAAATTCACTTTTTTCCATTTTAACGAAAATGCTAGTAGGCGTCTATAGAAAATGGCTGCCACAACAAAACTATTTGACAGATGTGACTGAAAATTTGGGTGCGTTCTTTTGAAAGATGATTCTTGACAAAAAAAAAAATTAAATTTAAGGTGACGACACAATTTGTGTTAATTTCCAGGGACTTATTGACCCACCCTAGTATACAACTACGTCGTGTAGCCCATCCTCTTCTAAAGCATGGGCCGGCAGTAGGGGAAAGGTATGCAAGACGTATTTTTATGAATACACAACGAATGACCAGCTTGGTACCAGTACCGAACTGAGGTCTTTGTCACTTTGATGAAAGAATAAAAACGGGACATCGGAGTCGTGAAATATCGGCATTAGCCGATCGTCCAACTGATTTTGTTCTCAAAACTAACCACTTTGCCACCAGCGGCATCGGTGTACTGAATACTCGTAGTGTGTTTGCTTGTGACCCGAACTGTGCAGGTTCGTGCCCGAAAGGGGAACGGTAACCAAAAATCACCGAGGATAAAAGAGAAACGAATAGAATCTATGTTTCTCAAACCACAATACCAGACAAGGGATTCTGCCTAATAGTACAGGGTGTCCGGTGGACGATTCATGTTTTTAAACGTTATGGGCGCACGATCACAGATTTTTTTACCTAAATGGCGAGCACATCCATCTTACTCGTCACACACGAGGTTTCAACAAGAACCTTCATGAATTTACTGCGTGAACATTCCCCACAAAAACTGATTTCAGATGGTTTGGAGACGTTCCGTGGCCACCGAGGTCTCCAGACTTAACCTCAATGGATTCTTTTCTAAGGGGGTACATCAAAAGAAAAGTCTATGGACGGCATTTGGGCGATATCATTTTCAAAAAATTTAATCCTCATTCTTTCTCTTTATGTTAAACTAAGTAATAAACAATATGTCTCATAGTTTTTGTTTTATTCACGTTTAAAAACATAAATCTGCCACCGGACACCCTGTGGAGTGGACACGAAAATCGTGTCTGAGTGGCTCAAATATTGTAGAATAGTGAAAGAACATACCGCAAAGAGAATGGATATCTGCTTCAGCAGCAAAGCTTTACGTCACTTCCGGTAAGGTGAGTAAAGTAAAGCAAGCTTAACCTGATGAATTGGCAAGCGAAAGGGCTAGAAATAGGGAACATGGACGAATCTAGCAACATACAAAGTGGCTAGTTCTGTAATAGGAATGCCGGTAAACATCACCAGCAAACTCTGAGGCTCAGCAGAGTACTGTTAAGTTTAATTACGGCACTAATTAAGGCACACATCTGGAACAACTATGAGGAGGACTTGTACCAGTTTCTCTGCCACTTCACTACCCAGCAACAGAAATCTTGAAAATCTTGAAATTCGATAGGCTTTTTAGGCGACGCTATAAGTGCGCGATCACTGAGACGGAGATTCAAGGTTCAGATCCCAGAAAACACAAATAAAAAGTTTTCTGACAGTCTCACCTCTCACGAACGTTCGACAAACATCCGAGAGTAAAATTGTCTTGAGAAGCTTCTTTAAATCGAAAAAAAAATTACCCTCGGAAATTGCGTAAAACTGTAGGTCTCAAACACTCGTGAGGCCTGTTAGCGTCAAAATATTTATTTATTTATTTAAACGAAGTTCACACACGATCCAACAAATTTCAGGTCCTTGCTTTCACAAGGATAGCATTTAGAAACACAATAAAGGCGGTTGTTATATTCACATTAGTCCCATTCCACACATATCCGGCAACGGATACTCGTCAGCAGAATTTCGGCTCAAAGTGTATGGGACGCTTACACATTTCCGGCGTCGGATATACGACATTTCTATACATTTCGAGACGGATATACGACGCCGTATAACCGATGCCGTATATGTTTGAAATGGAGCTTACTCATTTTATTTTCGTGTGATGTTTCTACCTGTTCTTCGTTGTAGATTCTTTACAAATTCACAATTAGGTATGGCATTAACATTTCTACTCGCTATATGGTGTCCAATAAATATGATTTTTTTTTTTTGTAAAATGCCGGTAAAACTGTCTAAAAAGGAGAGCATGTCCTTCAAAGTGAAGAACTTAAGTTCCGACATTAAGAAATGGAACCTAGTCTTTGTTGTAAAATAATTTAACGAGGCGAAGAGTGAATGGACAAAATCTTCAAAGTAAATTCCTCACGTTTTGCCCACAGCAAAATAAAAACTTTTAGAGCAATTTAAACATGCCTACATTAAATTGAGGACACATTTTTTTATGTTTATTTTACTTTTGAATACCAGGAAAAAAAAACCTTTGCCAATCGACACATATTTTCCCTCAAAACATAAAGAAAACACGAAAAATGTTTCAGCATTTGTTTTTCTGTTTCTTTTGACATTACACCGCCAATGTATTGCAGTCGAAAGTTCAAAATATCATTAAAAATTCGAATTGTCGTGCGCATGACATTCAACTGCCAAGCAGCGGAATATCGTTGAATGGCGGCGCAACGGAGCACCCATCACACAACCACTTCAGAGTAATGTTCTAAAAATATCTATTTCTAGCTCCCGTGTATATAATAATAACACGAATAGGAATGTGAAAATTTTTCAATTCTTCCCTCGAATAGGCGTAAAATTACGTATTTTCTACAATTATTTCACTTAAAATTATCCATTACCTGCTGATTTCCAGTGAACATTCTTTTTGGGTCTTCCGCTTTGTGCCTGTTTCTGTTGTCGTCCTGGCTGATTTCCCATAAACCAAGATGAAAATTTCTTCATCGAGATAGTTTTTCTATTTTTTAAAAAAAAATATTTTCACAGAATGGCACACGAAATTTTATTGCAACACACACCGAGATACTGCACCACCACGCCTTAGATACTTTTTTTTTTTTTTTTTTTGTTAAATTTGAAATGCAAAACTATTCAAAAATTAATTTTTCAATTTTTCTGCAATTTTTCAGGATCACTTGAACCCATTTTCTTGAACGTTGAGTAATCCCGTCGCGCACTCACCACCACCTATCTGGGATAAGCTTTCGAAAATGGGAAAATCGAAAATATATCATGGCTGCCAACCGCAAGAAAATATAGTTTCGTTAAGTTTGAAAATTTGATCGATCGGTGAGAGAAATGGGAGGAGTGTGTGAGTGTGAAGAGTTTTATGGGAGAAAGGAAAACAAACCAAAGCGGTGGTTGTTTACGTTTTCGAAAGACAGTGCGCGTATCTTTTGGATGTTTTCACAATATACGGGGTGTCGTGGGAATCTTTGATGATGCACCGAGAAGTGGTTGAATCGTCCTAAAAATATCACCGCAAGGGTGTTAACAGATCAGCGTAAAATCGAAAGTGATTGAAGTATGGGGGAATGCATGTAGTTATGCAGGAGGGAGCTGTCAATTAAACAGTGGCGGATGTATCTTAATTCAATTAAGTTATTTTTGTACTAACCAGACCATTTAGATATAAGTGATCAGTTTAGTAAGATCACAGGCGAAGTGATTGAACTCAATTTTATTTCAATTATATCTGAAGGATGATCTTCTGGGAAACATTTATCTGCAGATATTCAGTTGCCTTCGGATTCATAAATATTCCTTATAACCCGCTACATTAGTCAGCTTCGCATCACTTATTTTTGGCATAGTTTTAGGCGCGGTGCGATCTGTGAATGTTGGGATCACTATGCAAACAGTAATATCAGAGCCTATCACAGGCTATAAACATGAACGGCAGTGAGGGTGACTTTGTTATCGGAAAATTAGTTACAAAGAGACCGCCGAGTCGAGTGATTATAAGTGAATTATTTAAAAAAAAAAAATTTGAGCGGCAAAGGCATTTGCCTTCAAGATTAGACAAGTATTTAAACCTGCACAATATCATTAAACAAATTCCATTGAGTTGGAGAGGCTTTTGCGTATCATATTATGTACTTGACTTATGTCGGGAGATATGATATCTGTTTCACTTCTATGTAAAAAACAAAAACAAATAGACAGCGTTCTGAATGCTCATACGCAACCAGTGGTTGTATCCGATCAAACCCCGGTGCAGCTAGCACATCTGACGAGGAGATCTCGAAATAGACCCAGAAGCATTGGCTTAAGAGTTAATTGCAAAGACATTCTCAGGAGAACTATGCCCAAAATGGAAGCGAGAAGATCCAACCCCAATAAAACACACGGATAGACGACAGATATTGTGGAAAGAATGATTGTGACGACCAAGAGGATTGTAGACCATGAAGATACTAGTAATCGGTCTACCTATACTTACTTTTACTTAGGTCCTGTTTTCCCTTGTGGGTCCTAGGGCCTCCACTATGCCTACGTATAGCTCTCTTCAACTCTTCCCCAATTGCCGTGACTCCTCCTCAACTATTCTGCGCCATGTATTTCTCGGCCGACCACAAAAAAGTATTGGCGATAGAATGCAACCTTGTCGGACCCCACTTCGGATCTCGAATTCCTCTGACAGCTTTCCTCTATGCAAAAAATGACATTTAGACCCATCATAGGTAGCTTTGATAATAGCTACTAGTTTATCGTGTATACTTCTCCTGCGCAAGGCAAGTCACATAAACTATCTGTTGACACCGTCGAACACCTTCAATGCCATAAAAAAAAGTATCAGCGAATGCAACCTTGTCGGACCCCACTTTGGATCTCGAATTCCTCTGACAGCATTCCTCTATGCAGAACATGACATTTAGACCCATCATAGGTAGCTTTGATAATAGCTATTAGTTTATCGGGTATACCTCTCCTGCGCAAGGCAAGCCAGATAAACTGTCTGTTGACACTTCAATAATCATCCGCAGGGTGTTGATGTGGTCGACACAGAAGGATCCAGAGCGGAAACCTGCTTATTCAACATCGAGTGTACCTATACATCGTAGTAAAGTCGCCCTCGACAACCCGATTCTGTTTCTCGAAGAGATTCAGCTGGAGAATTCAATAATTATAAGTTAGGTGATGGGATTAGGGCACGCAATTTTATAAGGTGGGACGACCAATGGACTATGGGCTATCCCGTTCGCATACTGGCCATTCAATGAAGGCTCTGCCGTCCCTCTAGTCTTAAGCTGGGATGCTAGACTCCGTCAGACTTTGTTGGGTAGGGTGTGTGTTTAGTTTTACCTTCAACTTCAATGTCACAGGAAGTAAAAGAAATTAAATTTCAGCCGTTGATTTTATTTCAGCAATTAATTCCGTTTAGGTTGTCAGGCAGGGGGGCACCCGACGAGTCGTCTTTGTCTTTCAATCTGCTCGGGATCATTACTATTTTCATTCGCTGAACAGTTTTTTTTTTTATTTTAGATTGTTCTGTACCACTCAGGTAGATATAAAAAGGTACTCTAATGGATTTAAAACGGTTCCTGCCTGTCTTTCTGTCTGTCCGTCAGTAGGTCACACGCCTGTAACTTTTGAGCCGATAGACATAGAGAACTGAAATTCTGCAGAGACCTAGTCTGGTGAACGAGTTCAGGAAAAAAACTTTAAAAATTTAGATTTTAGGGGTCTTTTGGGGGTATATATTTAATTGACCTCAAGAGCGAAAAATATTTTTCCAGTCCATCATGCGGCGTGCCAAATGAAAGCTAGGATTGTAAGGAATTTAAATACATAAATTTATTTTTTTCATAAAGTTTTTTGAACACGAAATTCTCAACAAGTTAGGTGAAAAATTGTTCGAAATGTTAAAATTTACCCCGCTAATATCTCGAAAACGGTGAGTCGTACGCAAAAACTTGTCACAACTGAAATTTAAGTTTTGAAATTTTATACGCAATACTCCAAAATGTCCGACTTTACCCAGAGGCTAATGGTGGAAATTGTTTTTGAGTGCAAATCGTACGAGAAAAATTATGACGATCGCAATTTTACTAACTCTCTGTGGATTCCCAAGGTACTCTATTATTGACACAATGAATATGACTGATGTCACAGAAGCATCAATTTGCCAACATACCTACAAATAAGTCACATGTATCTACATATGTACATTGATTCCATTTCTCACTTTAACCTTGAACTTTCGTTTATAAGTAGAAATTTGGGGCAAATCCATACATCACACCTCAAAACTCTCAGATTTAATTAAACTCCACCTGCACCTATAGTTTTGTATCACGTCCATGTCACTACCCTATATAGATAAAACCACTAACATTCCACCTAATGTAGGGTTCCAAATATTACTTAGCGCATTAAATTTATTACCTTACAAATGCGTCTCGTTCCGGCACAAAAAAAAAAAAAAACCCCAAACATTTTCATTTCAAAATCACATTTCCCGCTCTTAGTGGAATCATCACGAAAGGGCACACAACACCCACAACAATTTAATTTCCATGATATCTTAATCAAGTAACCAAACATCAATGAACACGATCCTCTGCTCTGTGGGATGAACAACGTCCGATCATGTTTGCCTCTACCTTCACCTTAAAAAAAGAATTCCATCGATGTTATCACTTATCAGCACCTTCCTTTCGAAACATCTCCACCCGTATCCAACAATAAGCTTTCAAAAGAACAGGTGGACGAAACAAAATCAAAAAAAAAAGATACAAAGTGATAATGTTGTATCGAACCAGGTTCCAAGTCGAACTTTTAGTGGGAAACCTAAGCTGACTGAGAGTGGATGCCGCTCTGATCGTGGTCGTGGATTCAGTTGCTTTTGACATTTTGTAGCGATCGTACATCTAAGCACGGCGCGGTAGATCTATCTAACGAATGTATCCACGCAGCTTGCCATATGCTCGCTCGTTGCTACATATACCCAGTGCTACGTACCGATCGTGAAAACTCGTTATCGCTCTCTCGTCGTCGTAGTACTCGTCGTCATCGGGGAGATAGGAAAATTAACATTCTGATGGAAAATTGGGACAACAACTTTTGTGGAAATGTTGCAGTAATTTGAGACTTGGTCGTTTGCGCTCTGTGGGGGGAGGCGGGGAGGAGGTCTAACCCGCACTGGCACTGCGTGTGCCCGCTGTAACGTTACATTTGTACTTCAGTGTAAATAAAACGCTTTCCGTGTGACATATGATCGTTCGCTACGTGTAAACCGTATCTACAAACAAAATAAACTGCATTCCTTCGCGATAGTAATGGAAAGGTGTGTTGCTACTCTCGTTGTCGTTGTCGTCTTGATCGTACCTGGACGAGGAACGAAACCCAATACGGAAGCAATCGACCGCTAATAATCTTGTTTTTCCAAAGATTTCAATGCAATTTTAATCATTAATTCTCTCTCTCTCGATACGCGATGGTGGTGTGCTTGTTCCGTGCGTAATAGCTTCATAGGCCGGACGACGGACGCGACAACCAACTTTGACGAGTTTGTCATATATGGTGATGGTGTAGTAAAACTAAAAAAGAAAAACTCACTAAAGTATCTTATGGATACTTACGCGAGGCGAGCACTATTCTAAAAGGTAAACGCTGCCCATACGTGCACATAATTTTCATCTTCTGCGCTGCTGGTCTAGTTTATTAACTGTAAACTGCGACGAGGTTGGATAGTTTTTGGATAGACAGGCGAAGAGAGAAAAAAAAGTGAGCAACTATAAACATCTAAACCGTTTATGAATTTTGACGGACGGAATTCTCCTCGAATGCAATTTGCTCGCGCGGGCGGGTAGGCGCGGTGAAGCGTGTACGGTGCAGTGTCTATTTGTTGCACAGCTAATTTGTTGTAGAACTTGATTTTTTTTTTGTGTCTCTTCGTTGTCTTCTATCGCTTTTCACACAAAACTAGTCGTGTGTCTTGTGATAGTTAGACAAACTGGACAAACTGTGTGTGTTTGTGTGCGATTTTGCTGGTAGAAAATAAGATAAAGCTGAATATAGTATCACTGCCATGGAAGAAGATGTCTTGAACGCGTTGCTAACTCGAGCAGCCTACTTACCAGGTGGATTCGATCGCGAAGGAAGGATACTGGTTGTGGTCAACATAATAAACGATTTACAGTTTTGGAATAGAAATTGCATAGAGACATGCATTTCATATATTAGACGATCATTGAGGTAAGTTGTGTGTGATTAGGGTCGTAGATTGTGATGTGAAATTGCCTCTTGGAATGGCAATGGTATTGTGGTACGAAGTTGTGTTGTGACTTGAGGGTAAATGAAGTTAAATAAATAGGACGGCCTTCGCTTAGATCTCCATCATTCTAAGGGCTCAGACACTACACACGCACCATCTTCCAGTGTCAATAAAATTATCTTAAAATTCAATTTAAATTCAAAGTTGAGGTTATTCTGTAACAAGTTCCTTAAATTTAATAAAAAAAAAAAACAAAGTCACGTAGGTACTTAGGCTAACAAGTACGTGTACAAAGTCGTATATAAGCAGTTTACAGGTACTACTAGCTCACTTGTACCGCAGTCATTCAACAAGGTTGAAATACGAGTATACATATGTAGATAGTTACCTATTACAAGCCTGAGTGAGTTAATGAAACATTGTATACACGTTTGATGTTTAATTACCCGCTCACCCACCTTAAATCTTTACGCATGTAAACGGCATCCACCAGCATAGATTTCGGCCAGGTAGATTGGCAAAAGGGCAGACTGAAGAAAATAATAAATTAATGAATTGCGCACCTTCCTAGTGCTATCTGAGGTTGTTGTTAAGGCAGAACACCTGCAGTCTTGTTTTTGTTTTCATTAAAAATTTAAGTATCCTACGGAGTGGGCCTCGGGTAAGTAATTTTCGTTAGCATATTTGATTGGCTAACTTATACTGAAATGGATCTGACATTTCCCAGATTGAATTGGTTCAGTTTTAGGAGGCTCTCCAGACCTTAGCTCTTTCGAGTTCCTCTTCTTTAAGTAGAACTTCCCGGATGAGGTGTTCTATCAATCGCAAAAGAATTTTGACCTTCCTAATCACCCTCGACTGCAACATGTCTTGATAGCACTGTCGGGATCGGTGCACTTAAGACCAACATAGATCCAATCGCAGAAGGGTTTTCGCCTTCCTAAAAACCCTCGACTGCAACATGGCCCGGTAACACTGTCAGGGTTACTTGGGTAGATAGAAAGTGCTTCTCGATGAGGTGCACCTAAGAACATGGAACTATTGTGATACCCTTACGGAACATGTGCAATTTTTTGTTCTGATCGTTCTGATCGTTGAAGAAGTATTTTTCTAGAGTAGCCATTCTTATATGAGCAAGGGAGTGAAGTCAATAATAGTGTCCTCCTCGTCGCTCCAGTTTCTGTAGAAGCCACTGCTTGCAATACCCAATCGCTGAGCATTTTGTACTGAGGACTCAGTGTCCGGTGATGATGTTTGTGAGTTTGGTGGTGTTATCTCTACGTTGTCTTAGCAGCACCTTTGATGTGTCAAGGTCTAGAGTTTGCCGTAGTGGCCTAACAATGTTGCAGTATCTAAAGTTAGGGTTTAGTCGAACATACCTTTAGATCGCGTGAATTACCGCTTGAAGTATGCTGGAGAAGCTACTCATTGACAAAGGAAATTGGTTCTTGCTGCAGGATCACTTCCATAGCCAATTTGGAATATAAACTCAGTGCTCCTCCCCCAAGTCTGTTTCTTGGTTGAGTGCAATTTAGCTTTATTGACGGCTTTTCTGTGTCTGATTCTAGATTTCATCCTCAAATTTTTCCCGTTTAGACATACATACCATACATACCATGACGGCTCGTGTGGATGTTTCCAAATACTACATTCAGAGAAATTTGCTATCTACGTGTACGTCTAGCAAATTCAACTCTGTGTGAAGGAAAATTTGTCTGGAAAATGTATTACCGTGATCTTTATTCGATAGATAAGCGCCATTGCCCGGTAGTATTGAGTTCGTTCCCTATAATGTCACAGAATTTGTCTTCGAATGTCATCAGCATTACTTACATCATATACAGGTTATTCTAACCTACAAGGCTTATGGTTGATAGAACCGTTCTTCTATGTCAAAGACAGCGCAGGTATCTGCCTTCTTGACTTCGTATGCTTCTTAGATAATAGCTGCTAGGTGTTACATATACGAGTGATACACTTTTCTTTTGGATCTAAGAAGCTGATACGTTTCGTAGTGCAAATTTCAGGCTCCTTGTTATTTTTGTCAGGTGTGGCATGATATCCTGCTTTCGATTTCCTAGGAGAGATACCTTTCGCAACTGGTAATTTGATAATTAGAATTGGAGCGCAGTTCAGCCGTCTAAATGGTGTTAAAAGGATTTCCCTTTAGCCAAGTGGGAAGTGATATTTAGTAGCAGCAAAGCAATTCGCTCTCCGCCTTCCATACACTTGTCATCAAATGACAGCAAATGACAGTATTCATTGTCCAAAGCTCTATTCTACAGTACTTACTCTGGTTGATTTCGGGATTCGTAAAAAACCAGATTTCAACAATGAGATACCCTGGCGTGATATTTTTTCTATCCTACCGCCGATATACCATTCTTAAGCAATCCCAACATGACGCAGTTGGACATCATTATTTTGACCGTAAATAAATTAAAAAACATTCCCCAAGTGCCTAAAACAAAACGTGCTAATGGACAGCAAAACTTCGGCTACTAATAGAACGTCTGTACAATAATTTAGCGCTCTGTGATTTTGTTTTTCCAAATATGTGTGTAGTGAGTGGATTAGAACGAAACACGTTTTGCTTCATGAAATTCTTATTTTATCTGACGATAACAGCCTATAGCAAAACTTTATTCAGAGCAGTTGTCTAAAACAATTCTGTGATAGGTAAACGGACGTACCGTATGCCCGAAAATAGATGGCTATCTCGGGACGAAAAAGAATCACAAACTAAAGTACAAGACACCCAGGTATCAGAAGGTACTTTTTCACTTCTTGAATCATACAGATATCGTTACAGTGAATGTTTCTTTGGGAAACATGAATAGGCAGGAACCTCACTAATCATAACTTTAATCTTCTGCGCTAAGTAATCAAAATCACTTCACACTCAAATTTAATTTAACCTAAGAGTATCGTAAGCTTATATGAGTTGACAACCTGGACTGCCTGCAAACCACTGACCAAAACTAACCTAACCTAACCCTGAAGTGAAATTGGAATTGTCGCTTTCCTTCATTCGAACAGTGTATCTTAAATATTAAATTGTATCTAGCTTTGTATAAGCCAACGAATTCAGTAAAAGTAAACAGTTTTCTATATATCTTAATACAATTGTGCATTCGGAATAATCAAACAAGTTTCGCACTAGAAAACCCATTTAACTTCAAAACGCAGTAAAAAAAAAAGGCACATGAAAATTGCTGCCTTCAGTTTTATGATGGAAAAATAATTTCCGATTTTAACGACCGCTTTCACTGTTGCATTTCACTGTTTTTCCTATTATGAAGTTGCAGCAATAAAATGTTGCCTCTTCTAACAATAAATTAGTAGACAAAGTAACCTACGTTCTTTTACTCAGGCACACCGTTTTTTTAAAGTAAACTGAAAAATGTTTATGGTTATTTTTATACCCTATTAGTGGAGATGGTGCATAGTATTATACATTTTGCAGCACAAGCGCCCATGTCGATTAAGCCAAGTCCATCAGTGTTTCTCTCCGTACTTACTAAACAAAAAATTGTATAACGAGAAATCTGTAGAACTTGGGTATTAGGAGATATTACCATTTTGGTATGCATGAGGGTTGTTACCAGGCCTAAACACCTGTACCGATTTTAATGAAAAATGTATCAAACGATTCGTTGATCCTGCGAGTACACTGGGTACAAAGTAATTCGGAACAAATTGCATGTCATATCTGCTAAGTAAGAGATGGCATATTAAATATTCGTCGATCTTCTCTGGTACAGAGGTTACTGGATTTATCGATCAGTTAGAGTGTATCGTTTTCTTTAGACATCGCCCACGATCACCTTCACTATAGGATCACCTCTATTTGAAAGCACTTTCCAAAGAATTTTGTCAGTAGATATAAGCCGACCGTCAACCGAGCTGAAACCAGAAATCGATGGCAAGGTTTAATAAAAACAACAAATAAATATTTTGGCGCTAATAACCCATACTGAGTTTCTCGAATCTATACGCTTTTATTACAATCATCTCTCAGGGCAGACGAATCTATAATGCGGGAACAGCGCTCTCAGATGCTGCTCGTCTGTTGATTCTCCTCTTATATCCTGGGAGTGATTTTCAAAGTTTACTTGAAGGAATTTCGATAGAGAGACGTTCGCGCAGGTAGATATAAAGATCATGGGCCCTAGTGGCTTATATATTACGACGTCCAAATAACACATTTCTAGGGATCATTCATAGGGAATATAGCATAAATCTGCTACCAGCCTTCGATGAGCAAATGGTTAGAAATGTAGGATCTTCTATCAAGCGAACTGCACGTCTCAGTATGCTGTCGAGCAGATGAAGAGAATATTTTCAGGCTGATTTCCAAACATGAGTAACAGTACTCAATATCTAACTTTTGTTTTGTACAGGAGATGTATCTGTTGAGCTGTAAAGTATCTCTTTGCTTTAAAATAGTAGCTCAACTTCATGGACGCCGATTTTATGATGTTAGATATGTGGTCATGCCATGTTACACCAAAGCTGACTGTGGCGTTGAATGGATAATTTCGTCGTCCTTTTAAAGCTGTGGTACAGTAGGCATGTTTTTTCTGGAAAAAGAAGAAGTGTTTTCTTGTGGTCATGCCATGTTACACCAAAGCTGACTGTGGCGTTGAATGGATAATTTCGTCGTCCTTTTAAAGCTGTGGTACAGTAGGCATATTTTTTTCTGGAAAAGGCCGAGTTTGCTTCGCCTTGACGACAAATAAGTTTGCTTTCCACTCCACTGCAGGATTTGCTGCAGTACTGCCTAAAAACCGAGTCGAATTCAATGCATCTAGTGCCTATATCTACGAGTATATCCTGAAGAAGAATACTAACATGCCCAGCCTAAGTATTCATAAAGGCGACATTCTGTGTATATTCTAATCCAATGCCTCGCACATTTATCCCTGCTAAAATCGACAGATTGTAGGTTGTAAATATGCTTATGTAGGCGCCTTAAATTACTTAAAATATGCAAACGACTACCCTTTAGCCTACCTGGCTACAAGTTGAGCGTATATTCGTCCGAAACTTGAATAATATTCTTATGAGTAGGTGGAATATCCCACAACTGGTTTGCGCTTACCTGATCGTGTTCAACAATATTTGTATTATGTAAATGGTACACCGATTGGTGACCACTTAATTTAAGGCGAAACAAAACGCGTTTAGATCTCAAAATAACAATTCATGGTAGGAAAGCCTGATGGGGTGCTATGGTCGATTGTCATCTAAATAGCCAAGTGCGTAAGGCCTACAGATCGAAACGACCAGATTTAGACTAAATTTGTAGCTCATGCGTTAAATTCTAATTTCTTATCTACCAATTTTGATCTGCTATCTAAATTCTCAAATAACTTCAAGACATCTGATGATAGGCTCGTTTGTCTTAAAGAACTACTGTTTCAGTGGAGGATCTCAACATGGTCTAGATTCACGTAACAATTATTTCTCTCTCGAATGCTGAGTGGAACCTACTCCCAGTAGATACATATTTCTACATCATCTAGCGCTTACCAATTAATGATTCAAAATATTTAATTTGGTTTATGTAGATTTCGGATGGATTAGAATCAACAACAAGCGACCTATTTTATCTAACTTTCTTGTTTGTTCCAGTCTTTCTTCCACAAAAACAGACCAATAAAACTTGTTTACTTTCTGTAAAGTTTTTAAATTTAGAATTAGATTGATCTAGTCTTTTCAAAAATATTGTAACAGCTGATCTCAAAAGAATACGAAATAGTTATTCAACAGATGCGTAATTAATAATTCATTTTTGTTTTCTATTCGTCTTTTGTACAAAGAATCAATCAAATTCACGCACCAAGAAACACAGATCCATAACTCTTTCCTAATTATACTCGTAGCATAAGCTGGAATAATAAAACCACAAAGGGTGAACAGTTTTTTTTTTTTACAATTTAAATTGCAAATCAGATATACATATATTCTGTGCATAATTTCATGTATGATCTCATACTACAGTGGAATTTGAATGAATCAGATGTCAGATACCTACCCATATATACCGTGTTGCCGATGAGGTTTTATTTGGAACTACCTAGATTTATATTCTGGCATAAATGCACATCATCTCCGTGCGGTACCTGCAGGCTACATAGTAAACTAACGAAGAGAGTTGGGTTCATGTGACTCACGATCTGAGATACCTGAATTTTCTTCTCAGGAAGTGGGTATTTAGATTTTTGCAAATAATCCTGAAGAATCAGTTAGAGCTGGTACACACTGCAAGCCTCAGATAAAAACACGAATTCCAATATTGAAAATCATGGAAAACTAAGAGAACGAACCTTCACGCGGAATGGGAAAGGGTAAGACAGTGTTTGCGATCTGGGGGTATGTTTTCGGAGTCAGAATTAGGTAGAATGATTCATAGCTTCCAAATACCAACCAAAGCCCTCATTGGAAAATCATTATTTAAAAAAAATGCTAAGGTTTTGCATAGATCTAGCAACAACATTTAAAACAAACCGTTCAAGAGATGGTAGTAGCTCCCGAAAACAGTTTTTCGGTAGTTCTTAACGAAGGAGGCGTTTATGAATGGCGAGAAGTGTTCTATGACTTAATGCTTCCATACATAAAGGTCTGTAGAGTAATTTTTAGATTTAAGAAATGCTACGGCTAATGCAAACTTTATCACCAAAGATATGCATAGGTCTAGCAACAACATTCAAAAGAGAACCGGTCAAGGAATGGTATGAGTTAGCCTCCGAAAATAATTTTTCGCTAGCTCTTAACGAAGGACTGAATGTCTGACATATATGAAGGTCTGTTCCAGTCATTTTTAGATAGGACGAAAGAATCTAAATCTCAGCTTTAGGGGGCAATAACAAGTTCAGCAATTGATTGGTTTGAGAAATGAGCTCGTATCGAAATGTGGGATCTGAGACCGCACAGAATAGATATTAGCCTATAGTCCTACTTGTAGAAGACAAAAACATCATCCCTTCCTAGCCCAATCTTTCCTAGAAATTTTGTCTTGCGTGATAGTCCAGGCGCATTAGATCTGCTTACACTTCCCTCATTGTAATTGACAGACCAAACTAAGATATCTAAGAACCAGAACAGAAACCTCGATAAATCCAACACGAGCAGGAGCATGCGCGGGATACTAATGGCAATTCCACCACAGAGCCATTGGAAGTGTGTAAGCTCTGAAAAGATGTAAGTCCATATATAGAGCCGCTCATCAGCTCTATAGCACCATTAAAAGTAAACTAATGTGAGTTAAACTGACATAGTTTCGACTTAAAGCGTTCTATTACTGACTATCATATGACCATGCTAACAGACAAACCAGAGCTGCACTTGCTTCGAATGGACTGTGTGTCCAAGTGCTATATTTTGCTATTTCTCAGGAGAGTCATTTAAAGTTTTACTCGAATCGTTTTAATCATGCAAAATGATGTAAGGTATGTGCGGGAAAATGGCATTGCGCGGTAGTTACATGAGATAGAGACTTAATTTGTATATCCAAGCACGCTAAATATAAAAGGCTTCGTTCTGACCAACATTTTGGAAAAACACGTAATTTGGAATTAGGATTGTTCTGCATTGTAGTGACGATTTGTGCTCGTTTTATGGCATTTTGGCTCCAAATTGGTGATTTCTTCTTCAATGTTGGCTTTCAAGACTTGCAAGATTTGTGGTTTGTTGTCGTGTTCGCGAGATTTCAAAAAGCCCCAAAGGAAGAAGTCTGGCGTGGACAGATCTAGCCGGTCAGATTAAATCGCCAAAACGGGAGATCACACGGCCCGGAAATTGGTGATTCAAAATCTCCGTCGTTGCCCGAGCTGTGTGAGCAGTTGCTCCGTTCTGCTGGAACCGACAATGCTCGAGACCCAATTCAGCAACTTGCTGCAAAAAAAAAACTCGTTTAATATCTCTCTGTAGTGCTCACCATTTGTCTCGTCGATGTTTGTGGACTCTCTCGGTCGTCCTCGGCCACAGCAGTGATATTCTCCGCCGAATGATCAATACGGAGCCGGCCACTTATTGCGACATCTCTAGTGTACCCAGTTTGTACGAGACGCTCAGCCAAACGCTTAATTGTTCACGCACATGACAAAATTCACACTGCATTAAAACAACAGACGGGAAATTGGTCAAATAACCAGTAACTATAATTCCGTGTTCTTCAGGTTTGTATCTCTCCATTGCTTGTTGTCAACTAATTCTCTATCTGGCTGCAACATAAATGTCAAAGCACAATGACATTTGGCGCCATTTGCAAAAATTATGACACATTCACATTATGACATTACTTTTGCTCCACCTTGTACAAAGGCAGGATACATCCACCTATTCACAGACGGCAACTAGCGCTTAAGGCGATTGGTTCCCACTTGTTGGTGGAATGCTTTTTGGATACCCGAAGGTATAGAGGGTACAAAGGATTGAAAGTGATGCTTTACCGATGTACTAGTAAGACAGAGATCTATGATAAGGCCTATGGGATCAAAACCCTCGTGGGGAGTTCTAGAGTTCACTGTCTGAACAATTATCAAGAGATTGATAAGCATAAGCACAAGGTCATACAAACGTGAGACATTCCAGCGATAGAACTGAGGATATCTTGAGACATAAGAGGGGATATTAGAAAGTTGGTGGACTTTCTCTATCGTCACTGACGCCTAAGATTTGATCTAAACAACAAAAAAGACTAATTTAGAGGGATAGAGCCACTGAACAAAAAATGTTATAACTATACTCCTTACCGCTATCAGGAAGGGAGAGAACTTCCTGGATTACAATGACATTAGGTCAAAAGAATACCTTAATTCCCAGTGCTTTATCGCCAATGGGCGCAGTCAGACCATTTCATAAATATGTGCTACGACGCTTCTTCTTTTTTTTTCATTCTACATATCGCAGACAATGAACTCTTTAATTGGGTGAAATTCATTTGAATTTCAAACCAAATATACTCCGAACTACTGGAGTAACATAATTTAATAGCGATTAACTCGCTTCAACGACGATTGATCAATTGAATACAAAATCAGAAAAATAACTTTTTTTTCCCAGCCGTTTCTATGTAACAATACAAAGTCCAATATTCTTAAATTCTCACCTTTATCTTAGAACTATGTACGGGTATATTCTTGAAACTTTGTTGTCGCACCTTAGATAGTTTGTGGTTACAGCAATTATGTCAACTGCATTCTTTCCGAAACAGACGTCCACATTCAAAGTACCTATGTACGTGTTTTGTGGTATAATCACTTAACCTGAATGGAAATCACAATCAATCGCAGTCGTAAAGTCGTATCGATTGAGAAAATAAAATTTCTCACTATACCTACTTCAACCACTTTTGATCACGTTTTGCACATTTTACCAGATGATTGGGAATAATCCATGGATAGAAATCTAAAAATACAAAAAAACATGTCTTCCTCTGGCGATGTACATTCCAATCCAAAGATCATCCAATCCAACTATCCAAACACGATGGAAATGTCACTATGAAGGAAATGAGTGGATTTCTTTTAACCAGGTGACTAAATAACAAACCAAATAGAGCCCTAGGCAAAAAGATAAATTTATCTACCGATTGTAAGTATCTAAAAAAAAGGGGAACTAAATCAACTACCTTTGGCAACGCTGGGCCAAACATAATTGTTCCGTTGTTAAAAATTTTCCACAAAATACACTTTTTCTCGTTTCTTTATTCCATTTCTCTGTCAACAATCATGAAAGTACAATGTAACTCCATACCGACCAACTGATCGTATTACAATTGTCATACCGCGGTGTATAAGCCATTTCCGTTGTGTGTTCTTTTTTTTTTTATGGAAAAATAAACAATTTCTGCTTAATTAACAATAAGCCACATTTCGATACGAAATTCAAGAACCGTGAAACATTTATTAAATCAAAATGCAATGTCATTTGTCACCAGTATGTACCTATACTCGTAGTATCTATTGACAAATAAATGACCGTTCTCTTACTCAATCTATCTATTTGTGCTGTATTGAAAGTTATGGTATGGTGAAGAATTTAATTTCAACTGAATTAATCACGTCAACTTGAGCATAACAATTCTACGAATTCAAGTTGTTATGTAACAAGTACTGTCACTGTATACTCGTACTATAATTACTAGCAACTGCCTTACGCCAAGCCTTGACAATTGGACAACTTTTATTAGGTCATACTTTTGTTGGTTGCTCTAGAACTTTTTATTCCTTTTACTCGAACGCACATACCTACATAGATCTAAAAAAAAAAAAAAAAACATGAATAAACATTCTCTGGAGTGCCAATAAAACGTATCCATAGTTTAACACATGGCTGACAAGTGTGCTTATAGATATGAAACGAAGAAAAAAAATGTAAATATTGAAAATACCAGTTTGTGGGGAATTATGCTTATTTTTCTCCATTTCTACTTTTTTTTTTCATCTCGAATTGATTTCTAATTCCCGGTTTTAGAAGCTGGAGAAAGAAATATAGAAAAAACTACGGTGAAATTCCAAAAAAAAAAAAATATTTTTAGACTCTTGTAAGCTTTGGATGTTGGTATCATCGGTCGTCGCCGCCGTTTGGGGCCCGGTTCAATGATACGTATCCAGGGTGTGAAGAGCTTTGAAATGTTGTTAATAAATTTTGATACACTTTGAATAATTTTCGAGCATAATGAACGACCATTAGGTAACTTTCGAGTAAAATGAGATCAGCTTTAGGCATTCGCTGAGATTTTCTGGTAAACTAATGATTTTGTTTATCATGCGTGACAGGCGTTAATAGATTTGGCCTAACTTGAATTGATGTGGTTTTCATGACGATTTCAAATTGTAATACTGATTTAGTTTTCAAAACTGGGTTGGGTAGAAGTAGCAGTAGCAGTAGACGGTAGTAGTAAAGGGTGTTTTTTTTTTTTTTTTTAGATCTGTAGAACTTTAAAATGAAATAAATCGTGGTAATGGCCGTTGTATTGGCTTTATTGGAGAGGCAATTTTATGCCATTAGTGTTTAAATATGACTTCGGGAATAAAGCGCAATCTGGAAGTCAAATTTTCGACCACTTTTTCGAGCAGCTGGGGTAATAACGCGGCTACTGTTGGCTTCCAAGTCGTCCATCGTCTCTGGTTTATCGGCGTAAACTAGCGACTTCACATATCACCACAGAAAATAATCCAAACTTGTTAAATCACACGATCTTGGAGGTCAATTCACAGGTTCATTACGCGAAATTATGCTTTTATCGAATGTTTCCTTCAATAAATTGATTGTGGCTACGATGGTTAAGCGGCCTCAATTCTTGCATGACCTGGATCTTGTAAGCTCGTCAACTAAGATCTTTCCGCGAAATCTTTCAAAAGTGGATGGACACAGCTCCAATTGCTGTGCACCATGGCGAATCGACTCATTCGGGTCCTCCTCAATACTACGCTTCACAGCAGTAACATCTTTTTCGGTGTGCACTGTATGACATCTCTACGAATGCGTATTATCAATTAGAGTATACGTGGTGCGAAAACGATCCATGACCATGATTATGTCGCCCGTAAAATGGACGTAGCGCACGGTAAGTTTCGCGAACTGAACCACAATTTCCACAATTTGCAAGCGTTGTTCTAGCGCAAGTCGATTCATGGCGAAATAGCAAACCAAACTGATCATAAATCAGCTGTTAGCTGTCAAATGGGCTGTCGTTGGAAAAAGTATTGCCAATTCGAAAAACAAACCTCTAAAAAAAACACTCTTTATAAAGATGCATGACTGAGTAGTACCCAAATATGTATATTTTTTTTCAAAGTTCAAAGTTGTATTTGAAATTTAAATAAAACCATTAAAATGATTTACACCTGTGCATAAGAGCAAATACATATTGGTTTCGTGAGGTTTCTAACTCGAGATTTTGATCAATTCCGATCCTCTGTTTCTTCAAATTTCATATCTGGGATTTTTGGGGTCACAATTCGAGGTGAAATAAGATTTTACATTCTAGCTCCAAAATACACGGAACTTTACTAATGGCCAATACTTGCCCTCTGAGATGCAAATGGAAATATAATCATTGCAGGCAGCTCACGATTCTTGGGAGTTGATCTGATATTTTATGTGGGGCAGGTACTGGGGTGAATCTAGAAAAATAAAAATATTTTAAGTCTGCAATTTTGTATATAACAGATGGGCCATCTGATGGTTTGATTTTAAATTACAAGTTATTTTGGCACTGACAGCTCTTTCGCGCTCAAATTGCCAGAAACACAGTAACATATCTCTGTGGTACGAAATGAATCGATTTACGTTTGAACAACGTTGGGAAATATTGAAAATTTCCAAATTGAGTACTAAGTTGTCGAAACAGTTTCGAAAAAATGCAAGTTTGTGAAGAAAGTACATGGGATGGTATCCTCGTGTTCGTCCTGTGCAATCAGTCAACAATGTTGCTGCTGCTGCCAAAAGTGTGCGCCTAAATCCGAATGTTAAGTGCCGGCATTATTGGTCTATTTTTCTTCCAAGATGAAGATGGCAACAATGATTTCGTCAACAATTTTTGACCAGAAACTGTGGAAATTAACTTGGACGATCTCTGGTTTCAGCAAGACGGCGTTATGTGCCAAATAAGTCGTCCTCCAACCGATCTTTTGCGCAATAGGTTCAATAATCGTGTAATCAGCCGTTTTGGCGATGCTGCTTGACTTCGCCGTGCCGTGTTATGCTGACAATCCAGAAATGGTTTGACATTTAAGCACAATATTAATCGAGCTCTTAGTGAAATAGAGGCCCGAACCATCGAAAATATACTGAAAAATTGGTTTGACAGAATGGGCTGCTACTAAGCCATTCAGATTAAATTATTTTCAATAAATAATCAGACAGTATACTCTCTTCAATAAGTAAAAAACTTTGTAAAATATTAAATGGATTTTTATTTATAGCATTTGTAAAAAGAAACCAACAGATGGCCCACCCTTATAATATAAATAAGGCATTGTTGAATAAAATTCAACGAATTACTTCTACCTGTTAGAAGGTTATCTGAATTGAAGGAAAATGTTTAGATTAGGTTAAGTAAATCGGTGTCATTGTTGACATGTTTGTCAACGGCTCACTTAGACCACATAGAGTCTATTGTGCCCAATTTGTTGAAATACCCTGGAACCTGAAACATTTTTTTTATAAAAATCGCTGGTTAAAACCACCCATCAATATTTTGTAGGTCCTCTTCATACAGCAATACTCGTAGATACACCACATACCATTACTCGTAAATACCCCTACATTTCCTAAAATATCGCAAAATACCAGAAGAAGTTTGCTGCCAATAACTGTGCTTCTTTTGAGAGCTACCGCAGGATAGTCGGACAGTTGATGGCGAATAGGATCTATTTCCTTTTCCTTCCTACAGCTTCTACAGTTGTCGTTGTATGGAAGAATCACCCTCACAACAAGCTAACCTATCGAGCAGTGTCCAATAAAAATGCAAGTGACTGTTCGAATTTCACACGACTAAGATTTACTACAATATACTAATAGATCTCTTCTTATTGAAGATTGGCCATAACGACCCAGCTGTTGCACATGTGTCTAATTGTCACCAGCGCTTATTAGTCTTCTCAATGGATTCTATGTCTATCCTGCACAATGTGCAAAGCAGTGTGCTAGCCTCGATCGATCAGAGCCTATGAAAAATTCATGCCGGAACCGTTTCTGGGTAGTTCATCCGCTTTTTCGTTACCAAAGATACCCATATGACCCGGCACCCAGCATAGGGTCACCGTATTGATTGCTGTTATCTCATTCAATTTTATTTTACAAAGCTTGGATCTTATCGAAGTTGATTGGAACGTCTAAATAGTTGCTTGACTATCAACGTAGATATTGATTATTTTTCCCTCTATAATCATATTCAAAGCTTTCTCTGCTTGAAAAACACTGCAGCCATCTTTAAGTCTAAAAGAGCGATTTATATTTCGAGACTCACAGTAGACACCAGCTCCCGTAGCAACATCCATTTTGGATTCGTCGGTATAGATATCCATATCATCTTCGGTACAAACTATGAGAACCATCGATTGCATACTGAGAGTAGTCCGTTTTCGTCTGGATTCTCGAAATATTCCATCGAGCTAAAATTGAGGCCGACCACAGGCACGCGTTGTTCAAATTCAAAAAAAAATTTAAATTTAAAAGAATTTTGATGTCGGCCATGTTGCTTAAAGCACTTCGGCAGTTGTTCTTCTCATGTCTTCAAGTCATTAGTTCCGAACCTGATCTCTGAACTCGACGATTTAAGGAAGATTCCGCGGACAATACCAATGCCAATTCTAACTCGAGCTCCAGGTCATTCCCAAAAATCGCGATTCCCCATCAACCGTTCTTTATTTTGGAGTAAAAAAGTACTTTTAATAGAATAGCTGGAGATTCGAATTGGGCTGTGCTAATGTGATAGTTGCTGTTGCTTAACAAAGATACGGATTAAACATTTGACTCCTTTTCGTTCTCGGAGGCTTCCGAGTTTGGTGCACTAAGTGCAGAGGACACCTTTGAGGTATCACCAAAACACGCGAAATAGCCCGGATTACTGTTAAGAGTTTAGTACCAACAAGTCGACAGACCTAGGTCTCTCTATTTCATTTTTAACTACAGTGCTACTGGAGATTTGTTGAATGGTATTAGCTAGGATTAAGATTTTCATTTTTGATTTATAGTTAACAATGAAATTGCTGCATTCCTCAGCAGTGTAGATGAGACTTTGCGTGGGAATACGATGCAACGAATTAAGGAAGTTGGAAGCGTAATTTTCGAATCCGTCATGAAAACCATCAGAAGAATTATTCTCTGTCTGAGATGAGGATACATGCAATGATGAAAATCTTTGCGCCGATCTGGAAAATGGAACTTTCATAGCATTCATTAAGGGCCAAAATTTGGCACTGTCCACTGCGGAATAAAGTTACTTTTACATCCTTCTGGTATTCGTCAAAAGTTGGTACCGTAGTGCAGTGGTTAAACGCGTTAGCACATAGCGAGGAACTCAGGACCTAGTCCCCAAAAATACCAAACGTTTTTTCACGGTCAACCCCGCCAAACATCCGAGAGCAAAATTCCATGAGACGCTTTTCAATTCTTAAATAAAAAAGTGCTGCCAATGAAGTGATTGTTCATCAGATCAGCCTGTATCTAATACTGATTCTTTATATAGAACTTATGCACCTTAGACGGGATGAAGTGTAGAAGGTGATCTAGTCGTCACAATCGTGAATCGGTCTACTTTGACTGAGGAGTTTGAGTGTAATCTGGTGCGGTCCAAAGACTTCACTGACTCCAGAATCAGCTAACAAAGTCTACTTTTTTTAAGCTTTGGCGAACGTACATCGTTGCAGCATGATTCTATATTACTTTTAGCTCTCTCCTTACATTCAAATAAATACTTGTAGCCTTACCCTTACTATACGAGTTGTAGTTTATATGAGTAAGCAATAAGAAGTGTAAGTTCCAGCAGTAGTCGGAAACCCTTTGATTACCAGCTTCTTGAACGAAATAGTGCTACTAAGAGCAACACTTGTGGGTAAAGTAGAATTCACGCTATTTACATATTTCACAATATTAATGCAAGAAAACACAAATAATAATATAGGTACTTAACTGATTTAATATTGCTGAACAATTTTCTTTGTCTTTTTTTTATTACAGTCCAGATCTCCTCAAAAAAGGTATCGCTGTTGTAGTTGACGCCCAACGATGTTCATCTCGAATTACACGCACCCACTCACGTACCATTTACTCCCTATTTGGAGATACCCCAGTCACCCTACTTCTAGTCAGATCCGAAGGATTCTGGGAAAAACACGTTGAACCCTGTGCTAAATCCCACACAAAAGGAGAGGTAAGTGTAAATCAAATTCATTTCGTACTCGTATGACTAACTTTTACACATATTTCTTTCAATTCACTTTCTCCAGCCAATTGTTGTATCCAAAAGTCGTGTCTTCAAATACATAGATACATGCAATCTACCCGAGGAATTAGGTGGTACACTAACATACAACCACGATCTGTGGCTGCAAAATCGAAAGGTAGGTCAGCGGCCACAAATCAGCTATTCCTAGCTCTTATGCTGTGTGTCCAACACTCATTTTCCAGGCAATCGATGACTTTCGCAAGACTTTCGATCGGACGATCAATGACATGGAGAATCTACATGTTCTACTCTTGGATAGTAAATCATTGCGACCTTCAGACGCCGATCAGGAGTTGAAGCAGTGTGCCATGATCTACTCCCAAGTGCAAAGTGAGATAGCTGAGACGATAGATACGGGTAAGTTGCCAAGTCAGGCGTAAGGTATGTTGTTAGTATTTTTATTTTTTTTTTGTCTCAAAATTAAAAAAAGAACCTACAGTAAGGCGAGGCGAGGCAAGTGTTAGTCTCAGTTGTATCTGGCGACAAACTTTTAAATAATTACCTTGTCTCAGTATCAAAGTGCGCACAAGCATAAAACTCTATTTGTCACGGTGTAGGTTACGAAATCACGCGCTTAGCGTGCCCCATTTCAAAGCTCATTAGAGAGCACCATATACTATTGTGGGCAGTGGATATTGCTATTGTTTTATACTCTTTTGTATTTAATGTTAGTTTCAGCTGGTTATGAAACTGTCGCTGGGGGCTAACTATTCCCTTGGACGTATAAAAATAGTTTTCAATCATCGGTGGCGGCTAAGTTAGGATCATTGAACCACGATTTGGAAATAAATTATTGCCAAATGGCATTCGGCTATTTTAATGGAGTTGTTAAACTTGTTCGCGATCATGTCGAGAAAAGGCACGTACTATAAATATATATGGACTGAGCAATCAATAGCACTTTATTTTAATTAGAGCATAAGACAATTAGATAGTAGCCTTCATTTGGAAGCTCTAGATATGTTAAAATACATTTTATAGAGATAATTTCGTTGAGATGTTCAGCGATGAGAGCACTTGATATTTGCTGTTTGAATGGATAGATTAGCATTGGTTAAAGCTGGTTTTTGCGTTCAACTAGGACAAATGCACGTCATATTGGTGATGATGATATTGATGCTTAAATACAATTTCGATGAGAGTTAACGGGAATTTAAAGGCACACAAATGCTAGATAGGTCCATTAGTCATATGACCACATGTACCAGCAATCGGATCCATTTTATGCATAGTAGGGTACGCATACCCACTCGGGGAGCTGATTAGTTTACTGCTTAATAGTCGGATTATCAACTCAAAGCTGGGTGGGACATCTGTTAAAAGATATGTCAGCGGGGGTACCCCTCAAGGGTGCATCCAATCCCCACTTCTTTGGAATCTGGTGGTGAGTAGTAGTTCCACTGCTAATCGTAGAGGCTGAGGGTTGTGATGTTATTGCCTATGCGGACGACGTTACTATAGCAGCCTCTGGTAAGCACCTCATTACTTTAAAAGAACTCCCACAAAATGCTTTGAATAAGCTATCTAGGTGGACAGCTCGGTGTGGTCTAGGAATGAATCGCCACAAAACCGAATTAGTCCTCTTCTCAAGGAAATATAAAATCCCACCTATTGACCCTCCATCCCTTAATGGAACAAGCTTAATTGTGTCCAACGACGCAAAATACCTGGGTCTTATTTTGGATAGGAAACTAAGCTGGAAATCGAATATACAGGAAAGAGTTAAAAAAGCCACTGTCGCTCTTTTCTCTTGCAAAAAAGCCATTGGGAAAAAATGATGCTTACAACCCAGACTAAGTCACTGGCTCTATATCTCGGTCATAAGGCCGATCCTTATGTACGGAGTAGTTGTCTGGTGGATTGCCTTGGATAAGGCGATAAACCAGAAGCTATTAAGCAAAGTCCAACGTTCAACTTGTCTGTGCATTAGCGGAGCGCTGTGGACGACACCTTTCGCTGCTATGAACATTCTTTTTAATTTGACATTTATGGCAGGCAAATGGCTACTTCATAGTGGGCCAAAAAGGTATATGGCCACGCCTCCATCTTTAAGAAGTTTAATATCTTCTCTGAAGACATTGACTACACCATACCCATGGAACAAAAATACCCATTCGTCTAGACAAAAGGTCACTGGGTATGTCTATCGCTACATGCAAACTTAAATTAAAGCTGGATGCTACCGTAAAGACAAATTCTAGGTGGACAAGGAGTACAACTTGTCTAGCGACAAAAGAGATTTGGCCTAAGCTGGATCTGAAATGCTCTAAGAATTTGATTTCTTTCAATAGAAACCATATAAGCGCTGTTATAGGTGTCACAATTGAACACTGTCTAATAGGCAAGCATGCAACAAGGCTTGGCGTCTTCTCAAACGATTTCTGCAGATGCTGCATGGACGAGGAGGAGGAGGAGATTATTCTTCACCTTCTTTGCACCTGCCCAGCTCTCTCCCAAAGAAAAACTCCACTTAGGAGCCTTCTGTTTCAACGACCTGAATGATCTGAATAAAATAGACGTTAGCGACCTTCTACGCTTCATCAGAAGCTCTAAATGATTCCACGAGTAGGCTAGAGGCCGCTCCCAAACTTATGTGGTATCTCACAATGGACCTACTCGTATTACTGGTCTAAGTGTGTTGGATTTTTGCTGACAGCCACCTCAACCTTACCTAGGATACGCATACAAGCTACTCCCAACTAATCAAGGAGCGACTCCCAAGAGTTCTTAACCTTCTACTACCCAGTGAAGGGCATTCGCGAAGCATGTGACGAACAAATTTAATTACTTCCCTGTATCTGCATATACTAATGGAAAATCGATTTTCTCGAAAACAGCTCTAATGATTTTGATCAAATTTCATATTTGAGTTGGTGTGGTCATTTAGTATAGGATGGCATACCAGGTTTTCGTCAAAAAAAATGCGAAAGTCGGTATTTTTCTAACTGACCGGTTTTCGAAAATAGGCTTATTTTGTTCAAAATAAATGTAAAGGGACTTTCATTAATCGCTTCCTATCTTTAAATTTAAAGAAAACAAAGTGCGTGTGAGATATCATCCAAATTTGTTATTCGTTTGAAAGGCCTATCGATGCCATTATATATGAAATATAACATCGTTCAAATGTCCGCCGCGGCTTCTCTGGGTGGCGCGCATCCGAAATGTCCAATTTTCCATGACTATGGCGCATAAATCTGGCTGAATTTGACCGATGGCATGGGTTATGTTGACTTTGAGGGCCGCTGTGGTTTGTGGCTTATTCGCATAGACCTGCGACTTCAGAAAACCCCACAAGAAAAAGTCTAACGGGGTCAAATCGTACGATCTCGGTGGCCAGTTCACATCACCTCCACGTGAGATGACCATGCCCTTGAATGGCTCGTGCAGAATTTCCAATATGGCGTGAGCTGGGTGGCACGTAGCGCCGTCCTATTGAAACCACATGTCGCTGGTGTCCATATAATCCTATTGAGGCCAAAAGAAGTTGGCCTCAACATCATAGGTCATCGACCTATAGCGCTCGCCTTTGACTGTGATAGCCTGACCAACGTCGTTCTCAAATATCAATATGGACCGATACCGCCGCCAGCCCAAAATCCACACCAAACAGTGACTTTTTTGGGATGCATTGGACGCTCTTGGATCTCATGTGGAGTGTTATCTTCCCAAATTCGACAATTTTGTTTGTTGACGTACCCATTTATCCAGAAATGGGCCTCATCGCTGAAGATGATTTTTCGATGAAAATTAGGGTCAGATTCCAACAGCTCCAGAGCCTATTCAGCGAACACACGTCATTGTCTATGGTCGTTTACCTTCAGCTCCTGGATCGGTTGAATTTTGTACGGGTGCATGCCCAAGTCACGACTCAAATTTCGCCAAGTTGTGGTCTGCGAAAGGCCGAGTTCTTGTGAGCGACGCGAAATCGACTGCCTTGGATTCTCCTGCACACTCTCAAGGACAGCGACGATGTTTTCGGCAGATCTTGGGTTTCGTCGACGTACGGGTGTTGGTTGATCGTTTACTGAACCAGTAGACTCAAATTTATTCACCACACTGCGAATAGTTCTCTTGGAAGGACGATTATGGCGACCACAAAATGGGCGAAACGCGCGAAACGTTGCCCGAACAGAACACCCATTTTGATAAAAGATTTTTATTATTTGCACTTGTTGTTGAACGCTATATCCGTCCATGGAGATTTGGCAAAACAGACTGAATAAATGACAACCAATTTGACAGATGTAGCTTCAACAATATGGCCGCTATCAACTGTCAAAGTCCCTATTGGAAGACCCTGTATAAACGACATTTGGCATATGTAAGATCATGGCATTCCATGTTTTGGAAAATTGTAAAAAAAAAAATCGTTTTAACTATTTTGTTTAATTTAGAACTCATTGATCACCTCTACGTAGGTTTTGGCAGACCGCTTACGCCTAAGAAGTGTTACACCAAAGAGCAACTTGATCTTTTCGTACTTCAGGAACAATGTCAAAGGCGTATCCAATAAGATAATGATACCATTTTTAGCTCCTTCACCTTGACAACTTCCCAGCTATTATTAGGGACCGAGAAATTCTAATCTCTCCGTATATCGGGATTATTTAGTCAACACCCAGATCTGATAGGATTGATCTGGATAAGAAGGCCCCCGTAAGAGAATATCTATTCAATGTGCACTCTCCCTGTTCCCTAAACCAACGGGCCATTTATTACCATAGGGCGTCCTGACATTTTTTGTATGTCTTTCCATTGATCGCCGGTTATAAGATCGGTCAGCACTTATCATTAATACTACCTACATTATGTATGCGACAGAGTAGTGAAGTCGATCAACAGATTTTTCTGTGTCACAGGTTTTTCACTTTTTACTATTGTTCTCTGCTCGTGCCTATCTCTACCATTCATAGGTCTATTCTCCCAATTCCGTCAGCAGCAAGTTAAATTTCTAATTTCACAAACAACATCCACACAGTATCTGCCGTGAAAGCGTAACAAACAAACAACTAAACCCACCGACAAAATTCATTTCTAAACACTTACACCACACTCGAACCTTGGTGAACCCGCTTAATGACTAAACTGATGTCATTTCAAAATTTCGAGTACATTCAGCGATGAATTGCCTGCATTATCGCACACCACAAGTACTTTTCATCTTCACAACTTGAACCCCAGCACCTTTCAGTGGTCGTTTCTCTTAATTTGCCATCCAAGCATCAAGGTGTTTACTTATCAAACTCAAGTACCTCAAACACTTACTGCAGATACCATCATTAGATCGCATAAGGAAGTCTCATAAAATTTCCCCCTACTGCGTCGAAGCGCATGCCATTAGTATCACTGTTAACCACAAGAGCACTTAATATCTTCCAGGTAATCGACTGTTAACCCGTATCGCAGATAGCTATCGATTGCAGTCGACAACGACCACGACCACGGCGACGATGACGATGATGATAACCAACGAGCAACAGCAACAGCATTCACCTGGAACAGCGTCGATCTCTAACGCCATCAGTCCGTCGAGTAGTAGTGGCAACCAACACACATTGCCACCCGACATGGCCAACGAAAGAGCACGCACTGAGCAGCTGCTGAGCGACATCCAGAAGAAACAAACCGACATTCGATCGGCATGGCGCGACCTGGAACAAAGTATCCACGAAGCACGTGAAGTGGCCGCCCTCGAGGAGGGTGTTGCATTCGTAACCAACTGGATCCTTAATACCGCTGAACAGATGCTTAACCGCAAACAAACGATCGGTTGCGATGTCAAGGCATGCGAGGAACTTCGACGCGAACACGAGAGCCTCGAGATGGAATGTCGCGAAACTTACGGTTTCTATGCCGAGCTTCTGTATAAGATTGAATCACATAGCAAGGCCAAGGAAACTGCCAGCCTCGCCTACAAGGATCTCATGTCACAGAGGGACTTTATGAACTTTGTCTGTCGCAGCTTTGCAACGCGCCTTGAACGGCGACGCAACATCCTGATCACATCGTTGCGATTCTATCGACTCGTAACCGATTACTTCGATCGTACCACTTCAGTATTCGAATCTCTAGTCATGGGCAACAAGGTCGAGGACTTTGAGTCTGCCGCAGGTAATTTGCAGAAACTGAAGGACAGCCAAGTGGGCTTGGGTAAGTATGTCATACATCTCATTGAGTTGTGCTAACTTGTCTTCAATTTCATGTGACCACACAGAGGCACTCGAGAAAGAGCTGATCAAAGAGGGCGAGAAACTCAGCGATATGCTGTCGATGCCCGTAAAAGATGCCCTCGGCCGGGACCTACATATCGATTACAGCGAAGACATTGTGAACGTCAGAGATATTTTGGAAACGACAATTGCACGCCGGAATATCTTCATCGATAGCGTCGAGTTGCAGAAACTAACCTTGGAGCAGGTGACACACATCCATACGTACGAACTGGACGCACGAATGGCCATCAAATGGATGGATGACTTGTACAGTGTCATGATCAAGTGTCATTCGCATGTGGGCTGCAATGTGCACGAGATACAGGTGCAGAAAGATGAGTTGCAAACGTTTCAAGAAACTGGAAAGGTAAGTTTGGCTGTCACTGTGTGTGTGATGTGAAGCAGTTTATTGCACCTTTGGCGTGTTTCCGCCAGTTAAACGGTACATTTTAAACGGGGTGGTCAGTCGCGGCATGATTAATAGAGTCAGCAACCGCCAATAGCACGACCGTGGAAGGAAATGAGTGTTTTGTGTTAATTTCCTTTGTCGATTGTAATTTGCAATGTCAAGGCGTACTGATGGCGATGTGCATCGCGATGGATGACAGTTTGAGGTCAGCTAGTCAGGATGTGTTTCAAAGTAATGTGATGTTAGATAATGATGGTTGCACTCATAAAACATGTAGAAAGAAGGTAATAGATGATGTTACATTCAAGTGAGTTCTTTGAAATGATGCACCGGATACCTTTTTTGCAGTTGTTCTGAACATCAACCATTAATCAGTATCCGCATGCAGTCATTAACATCATGAAAGGCATTTGTTCCGGATGATGTGATCTTAGGATACGCCTATTTCATAAAATATCATAGATATATTGTATTTTACGTGCCAGTATTTCATTCAAACTAAAAAAGCTCACATGGACTTTTAGTATTTCACATCACTTATGGAAATCAAATATTTTTAAATAACGCTAATTTCTAATTATCGATCAGCTATAGATTGTTCTTTGATCAGCAAAATTTTGATCTGTAGAAAATAAACAAAATTAGCAGAAAAAGTAAATGATTAGCTGGCAAGAAAGATAAAAGATGAGCTAAAATAATTATTTGATCAGCAGAATATAATATTTTGATAAATAGAAAGTAATTTTTCGATAAGCAGAAGAAATAGGGGAAATAAAATATACCAATAGATCATCTGAAAAACTGTACTGTAAAAATGTATTATTTGATCAGCAGAACATATTGTCTGACCAGCAGAACATTTTCAATTTCAGCGAAAAAAAAAAAATTAAAGACAATCTGCAAAAATGTTACTATTCATGGGCATTATATGATACAGATTACAATTAAAGATTTCAATAAAATTTGTTTATTGTTTTAAATCTTGCACTATGCCATTATGTATGGAATATAACATCGGTTAAATGGGCGCCACGGGCGTTTTTGTAAACTTCGATACTTGTGAGGTAATTTTCAGTGACTTTTCGGCACATTTTTGGCTGTACTGCGGCCATAAATTCACGGATGCTGGTTTGATGCTTCAAACTTTGGGGATTGTCTGAATAGACACGATCTTTAATTTACAAGAAGGAATCCAAAGTGGTCAGATCACACGATCTTGGTAGCCAATTCTCGAGTAATTGTGCAAAAGAGCTCGTAAATATGTCTATGTTATGTGGCATGCAGCTCCTTCCTATTGGAACCACACGTCGCTCACATGAATGTCTTTAATATCAGGCCAAAAAAAAGTTGATTATCATTTAACCATAGCGCAGAGAATTCATCGTAACAGTGACGGCTTCGTGGGTTTCAAAAAAATACGGCACGATCACGCCATCGGTCCACAGCGTGCACCAAACTGTTACCCATGGTGGATACAATGGCCTCTCAATGATCACATTTGTATTATCAGAACCCCAAATTCTACGTTTATGTAGCCACCGAACGAGAAATGGGTTTCATTGCTGAAGAAGATTTTGTTCGAAAAATCGACGTCAACTTGTTGATTTTCCAGCATCCAATTAGCGTATGCTCTGGGCATTTTATGCTTTGAGCGGTGGTTAAACGATCCATATTGTAAAATGGCAAGGCAAGAACCAACTACCTGTTACTATGGATGAACCGTATCTCTAATGAACAGCTTTATCAGAGAACGGGCCATGAACCTATAGGCACAACCATACGACGACGAAAGTGACTCTCCGAAAGGGTGACAGGTCCATAGCTAACCAAGCGATGCAATGGAACTCGCTTACCCAGGATAGCAGGATACGCGGCGGTCCTAGGAGTGCGTGGCGCAGAACAGTTGAGAAGGAAGCACGACAATTGGGAAAGAGTTGGGGAGAGCTGAGGTACATTTCCAGAAATCGCACACGATGGCTCGTAGGCGTTGTAGACGCCCTAGGACCCACAAGGGGATACGGGAATACAGATGTATTTAGCACATGTCATATGGTAATGAATAACACTGTAAGATATTTGGTGATTGTTAGAGAATTTTTTTTAATAATAAATTCTAACAAATTTTCATAAAATATCGAATAGTAAATTTTATGAAATTCGCAATCGCTCAAGTGTTTTCTTGAATAACTGTATCTTTATTTTCGATTTATTTTTTTCTTGAGGCATATTTTTTTCTTTCTGCTGATCAAATAATCAATTTTTACTGATAAAACATTTTTCCAGCTTATCTGTTACTTTTCTTGGTAATCACCACCAGGTGGCGCACACACGTGGTAAGGGATCGCAACCAACTTCGTGTGCAAAACTGGAGGCGGATAGCACAAGATCGAACTGACTGGAGACACTTGTTGGTTGAGGCCCATGTACACCCCGGAAAAATCTTTCATTTTACTTGCTAATCATTTACATTTTCTGCTGATTTTTTTGTTTTTCATTTCTGCAGATCAAAACATTATGAGTATTTTCTGCTGGTCAAAAAAAAATATTTTTGCTGATTGGAAAATGATTTTCTTGGGGTAGTTTATTTATACTAGCATATTTTGTTGGTTGTTTTATTGTTGGATGACCACTAATGATATTAGTTAGGTATGTAGTTTCATCAGCATATAGAGAACGTTTTAGCATTGTGACTGTATTTATCCATGCTGCATGATGCGAAACAGACCATTTTGAACCGTACAATCAAACATTCTCAAAGCCTCTTCTATGTAGATTAAGGAAATCAAAGAATCTTTCCTTAGAAGATAATTTCCAGTTTAACGTATCTTCATAACCTTATTCATCAGACCAGTATGTCTTCTTCCAGAAAACAACTTTAGACAATATATACAGTCAGTCTCCTTACGTTAAAACTTAGAATTGTGAAACTTTTTGCATTGAGGCTCACTTCGGTCAGTTAGATGACCAGTAGTAAGCGCCGAACCATAGATGAATTATCATATCCACATGTGTAAGACATATGAATAGTTGAAGTGTAAAGTGAAGCTCAGCATTGTTTTAAGAATGTCTAGAAGTCTTGCGTATCCTCAGCTTCTGAAAGCATAGATCCACTTACAGGCTTCGAATTTTTTTAATTTTTGCTTCCATATTCTAAGGAAATGGAAATATGGTGATCGTGACAAAAAATCGTAAAATAAGGTCAGATTCTAACAGTAATATACACAATTCGTGCAAAAAATTGATTGGGGTTGCGTCTATCCGTCCGTCTGTAAGCCTGTCTGTGACATTGCTTTTCGCCTCCTTGATCAACGGTTTTATAAATTCATATAATTTTATGACGTTTTTGAAGGCTTTTTCGTTCATGATAACTTGAGTAGAAGTGCACCGATTTCAACGATTCTTTTTGCACAGTATTTGCCTTTAATAAGCACTCTAGCTCTGTTATTTTTGGTATTAGTTCGACTAGATTTTTAGATTTTTTTCAATTTTACCAGAAGGTAACGATTGTTTTTACTAAATTTTTGATTGAAGTAGAAAGAAATGTATACAATTTTGTAACATTGTTCCTTCAAATTGGACATTTTTTTAGAAAAATACTTTCTGTAATGTGCGGTTCTCCACACCGATATTTTATCTAGCTTCGATGCTGTGAAGTTAACATTGCTCCACTTTTCCCTCGATAGCTCTACAGTGAGCAGTGGATCTGAGCCTCAACTAACAAGCCTGTATAACACAACCCTTTGGCAGCTGCCTCCAATTGTGTTCGCCAATCAGTTCTTTATCCCATGGTAGGGGAGTTATCCCAGCGCACCGAGTTATCCTCAACCAAGATGGTCAGATTCTTAATACAAGGGTCTCGGTAAATCGTCTGGTAAATCCATCCGCTACCATCCCGGTCTTCGAAAATCCTGACCCAATCTTAGAAATCCTTACGTGAAACATGTCGACGTAGCCCATGTTATAAGGTGTTCACTAAGTAGTTCCACCTGTCTGTAACTATAGATAATTCTTTCGCTGACGCCTGGATCCAAAAAAGAGCTCCATAATGGAAACACCATACGTATCTTACTCTTATGGTAAATCATGTCCAACTTTTTTAGACCTCTCGAAAGTGCAGGTATAACACCAACAGACTAAGTGATGAACCAATGTCGCAAGAACTAAACGACCTTCTTGTGCAAGGAATGCAGGCAATCAAATCTATCAAACATTTGTAGGTGTATAGTCGGCTGCAACCGTCGGTCGTATCATTCGCATTCCCATACTCGATATCAGCTTCTGCGGCGATAACATTGAATGCACTAGGCTTGCTGTCCGAATGGTCATTCATTATCGTTAGACGTCCATTCCAGTTGGTAATTCTTCATCACTCGACACATCCATTGGCGGTGGCACGTACACGACGTTGGTGGCATTAGTGGATCTCTGCCATGGTTTGCGTATGTTTACGAGTCATTTGGTACCATTTGAGCAAGACAACTTTTAAGAAAAGTTAAACAGAATTAATTGAAATAGTCCCAGCAAATTCGTGTGTATTTGTTGTTGACTGGTTCCAGGCGAATGTGTTTCCTGGGACTCGTAGGATTATTCTTTTGCAAAATGTTGACGTATCCCTGACACTTTTCAAAACGACACACACTTTGCAAACCCGATACTGACTATTTACGATATACACAACATTATTGGAAAGAATCGATCAGATTCCACTACTTAAAACAGACAATAGATACATTGTTATGTGAACTAGCTCGTTGTCAACAATTATGAAGCTATCCAAAGCAAGCATTCCTTTCACATTTCCCTTGCAGTTTTCCTATTACATAACTTGAAAGCTATCAATTTCTCCCTACGCCTTTTGGAATAAGTCGCCTTGAATGTCTGTTTCCTGAAATCCCATACAATCAACAAGATATCACATTACTACCGGCGAAGCAGTTCACTTAATTTCTAACGCCATGCACTATCAATTTTAAAGTCAACCTAAACACCGATTCTCGACTAAATCTTGACTGTCTTCAGTAGAATTTCCACTATTAAGTGCCAATTTAATTCAACATAGCAACAACGGTGTGAAATTATCACCCCAACATCGTAAAACGATCTGCAGCATACACTTCCTCATTCATTTAATTCAGATCAACTCCCTATCCACTAATAACTAGCACACTGCTTTCTATGCCGTTCAATGCAAGCGAAGGGGAGAAGAATCACTTTAATAGTTTCATAATATGCCTTTCAAATCATCAGCCCCCTGCTCCGTCTCATTTCAGAGTATCTACCATTACGGCTGCCAACTGCTGGAGGCATCACAGGCACTAAGAACATCGTGCAAATTGGATACGGAAGCAACCAAGACAATGTCCAACCAATTGCGCTGCACCTGGCACAACTTACAAGCCATAAGTCAGGAGCACATGACCCGCCTTCGAGTGTCCGCCGTCTTTCATCGCAGCGTTGAGGAGTACTGCAACAAGTTGCATGACCTGAAAATCTCTGTATGTTCTCTAGGTGAAATTGAGGAGCCCGATTGCCGCCGCACTCGCCTACGAAAGTATCTAGCACTACGCGAACGTCTCCTAGTCGAAGTGGGTCGAATGGTGCGGCTGGGTAGATTGCTAAAAACCCGACTCAAAGAGCCGTTCGTCTTGGATGATGCCAAGAGCAGTGACGCTGTTGCTGCTGCTTCTGGCAACAGGTATGTACCACAACTATGTGCGGTTGGACCTTTTGAGGTTTAACTGGTTTATTTTGTATCTTTTATTTGTTGTTTCCCCCCCCCCGGGTGTCACATCTTGACGCGCGGTGATCTCGAGTATCTTTGCTTTTCTCGTTTATTCTGCGGTATGTGCCGCGCCGCGGTATAGATGAGAGAGACGGAGAGAAAGGTCAATTTTATGACAGACAGATGGAAAACAACTTTCTTTCGTTCGCTCGCAGTGGAACAACTTTCCATGCGGGATGGCCATGTCAAAAACGTGCGCGGTTAAGAACTTCAAGTTGCAGTAGATTCAATGAACCCTCCGGTGGTAAACACATTCCGCACGCGCATCCAACCAGAGCGTTCTTCTGGGATTAGCTAATCGGTAATGCAGCAATTACTGGCTTGACGTAATGCAAATTTTAATTAACGTAAATTAGTTTGGTTCCATTCAAAGGCAGGGAAATGAACCGAGGCGTTGAGAATTATAGTGTAGGTATAGCTGTTTGTCGTGTTCTGGAGTCTGCGCTACTCTGTCTTTTTCTTGGCTAATTAATTTGTTGCCGCAAGCATTTTAATCTTTGCTGTGGCCTTAGTCATTGTTCAATGAGCGGAGGTGATGAAGAAAAAGAAGCGGAAAAGGTTATATGGCAGAGTTTAATGACTTTTTTGTAGCCATATATGGAGTTGGAAGTCAATTTTATGGCTGAAAAGAGGTGTATTTGGGTCAGGCAGCAGATGTGGATGTTAGTTTCGGTAATAAAGTCCTGAAGTGAAAAACATAGGAACAAGTGGATAAATTGAAAGTAAGTCAACTTCGATTGGTTATGGATATTTTAATGAAAATAAAGCACAGGGGAACTATTAGAGAGTTAGATCTTATTTCCGCTTGTGTTTTGAATTTTTAGTTATTTTACAGGGTGATGCAAAATTATCTTTATGGTTTAAATTCGTTATAACTTTTTTTTATTTCAGAGTAAATCTTTTTTTTTTTTGTTTACTAAACGTGAAAGATTTCGTCTCGCACGTTCGTGCTCTTTCTATTTTCCATCACTTTTTGCAAAATTTCAGGTGTCATGACACGGATTTCATTGCGAATATTGGTTTTCAGTTAGGAGATGGTCACTGGCTTATTGATGTACACTCGTTTTTTTCAAATAGGGCCAAAGAAAACAATTGAAGTCTATACTGCTCGAAATAATGTGCTCGTCGAAAATGTTCCATAATAGAGCCATTGTATCCCTTGCAGTGTGCGCTGTCCTGTTGGAACCATAGTTATGGATGGTTTTGCATAGCTGGACTCAAAAAATGTTCCAACGCAGTCCGATATTAAGCACCATTCATGGCAACTGCGGCGCCGGCTTAATTTTCAAAGAAATATGGGCAAATGATCCTTTCGGACGATACACCTCACCAAACAGTACACTCAAGTGGGTATAATTATCTGTGGTAAACTGCCCTTCGATTCTCCGTAGCCAATATCCTACAGTTTTGCTTGTTAACGAAGCCATTTAATTGGAAATTGCGTAATCAATCCGTTGTTGATAGTCTGTCAGCTTCAATT
Organism: Pocota personata; assembly: GCA_963082735.1. Taxonomy (NCBI): domain Eukaryota; kingdom Metazoa; phylum Arthropoda; class Insecta; order Diptera; family Syrphidae; genus Pocota; species Pocota personata. The sequence goes on from OY720431.1 coordinate 20,731,735, forward strand.
CTTGCACAAGCTGAACTTTATATAGGAACATGTGCAATATGGCCAAAATCCTCTAAACGGACCTCCGTGATACGCGGAGTTTAGCCGATAGTCTCCTTGTTGATATTTCTAGACTATCCCGCATACTTTCCAGTACACATTGAATATTTTCATCTGTGTATGCCGTACGTAGTCTTCCAGTACCAGAGAGGTTCCTTACTAACTCTTCTTGTCGAAAACGTGCAACTAAATGATTTATCGTTGACACTGTGGGTGTGATCCGCACATTAAAATATTGCGTCCAAACAATTGACCGTTCGTTTTCGAAATAAAATTCGATGATTTTCGTTCGTTGTTCTTTTGCGATACGCAACATATGTTTCATCTTAAATTCCCAGTCTTGTTTGCAATATTCTAAAAAAAAAAAACATAACGAATTTAAACCATAAAGGTAATTTTGCCCCACCCTGTATTAGTTATTTCTTTAATGTATTGGAAAATATATGATATGTGAAAAGATCTATTGCGCTTCATCCTGGTGCTAGACGAGGTCATGATGCTCAGGTATATCTAGAGAGGGTTGGATAGGTCAAGTTCGCTTATCTTTTGTGTGAATCAGTGTCCTGCAGTTTCTCATTCCTCTCCGAATCGTTGCAAAATCTGCATGCACTGGCATCAACTCACTAAGGAATTTCCTGATTTCACAATGAAGTCAATTAGTATGTACGTATAAGACCGGGTCACTATCAATCGTCGAATTTGTGTCACTGCTAGATGTTAGAATTAACTTAACCTTACGATTCCAGCAACAACCTCAGACTCGAATGGCATAGCTCTTCCAGGATGCGGTGTTTTTCAATCCCGTGGAAGGGTTGTGTCCCTTCGCAGAGGTTAGTCGCTTCTTCTTTACCAGCGTGTGAGGGATGTCGAAATTCCCAGCATCTCAGACATTTTCTTGGAAATCGAGCCACCCACCACTTTCTAAAATTCGTGTGAAGTGTTCTAAAAGGTTAATTCCATGTCCTGAAGACATAGATAGTGGTGTCTTTGACTCCCAGTGCCCATTTAGTTGGTACAGAGCGGACATATATCCCATAAAAGACATCTGACGAAGTAAGTGCCTCTGGGTAAATCTTAACTTGTATCACAGATTACCTTTACGTTGTTATTTGTCACAATCCCTTGTCGTTTTTTGATGAACACCCTTCTCTTAGAGACATATTTCACCTTGGCTCCTAGTATTCCAAATTAGTTCCCCAATGTTGAGAAATAGAAATTAAATTCCCTTTAACTTTTTTTTATAATTTGCGCACGCCAAAGGGGATATGAATACCCTTATACTATTACGGGACACGGGCGTTGTGAAGAAGAGTGAGAAAGAAAGATTTGGTGTAGTGGTTTGAAACTCAGGTGGTATAAGTTTCTGTAAACTCCAAGAGTAGCGTCCAGATAACTGGAGAGCATTTTTGTTTACTTTTATTGTCGTTGCTTATGATTCACAGTATTTTTTTCCGTCCTCCTGATGTCGTCATCATGATCAAGTTGCATTTCCAGCCATATGATAGTTTAAACATGCCAATGTTTAAAGGAGTAGGGAAGCACTCTTTTCTGGATCGGAATATTGAAAAACACGTGGATGATTTTAATCTTTTTTGTAATTACAGCTTTTTAGCGATGACGTTATTAAACTCCTGTCACTTACCCTCATGTCCATAAAATTTAAGATTTGCTAGCCAGCGTGTTAAGTCCCTGGCTCGGTGACTCAAATTTTCAATGATCTTCTAGATAGGAATTAGATGATGGTACGCGCATCTCACAGGCATGTTATTAACTCCTACTTTCCTTAACTTTCACATCACTTTTTTCGAACAATCGGCTGTCTGTAGTCTAGCGAAGTCCTGGCTAATAAGCCCTCGAATTGAAGTTTGCACTCCTCCGTCTGAGCTCTTCATCCTTGTAAAAATTGTTCTTTTCTCCATCAGCGAGCTAATTCACCTATGCCTAGCACTGGGTGATGACAATTTTCCTTATCTTTATCCTTAATCTGAAATCTCAGCATTCGTGAACGGATAACTTGTCACGTAATTTGTACCAAGTTGTTGTTAAATCTACCATACTGGATGTCAACAAAAAAGCTTCCAAGATATGAGGGCTTTGGGTACGTTTTGACTTAAATGCAGGCCTGCATCTAGGGTATAAGAGTACTAATAGCGTATGATGTAAAATACATCCTGTCCCAGGTTGAGAGACAGAGGATTCTTTACCAGAATCCTAGATTGATTTCTTATTCTAAAGGCTCCTGCACCCAAAAGTCGTCAAGGTTCTACTTAACCATCAGATGGTACAACCGTGGCATGGTACATGCATCGAAGATACATTGCATTTTCGGAAACATTCTATGAAACCCTTCATTCTTAGTCACGCAAAGTGCAAGTAATTACCTACTCTCCAACAATCGTTATTTTTTTTTTAAAAGTTTGGTTTTGAGTTGTCATTCAGAAGTTTTCATGATAACCGGAGTGACAGATCTGTCTTAAAATCATGCATCATAAAAGTCTCTCAGTCGCAATGACAGTAGACCTTGATCCTCTAAACAACCATAAATACTTCCCAGATACGACACAGTTAGAGGTAACACTGGCACAATTTCGACCACCTTAACGTGTAAGTGTTACGGGTCGGAAGGATTAAGTAGAACAAGTAGTTGTGGTGCAATAATATCCATTTTTCTCATAATTCATTTAATTTTACAAATCTGATTGCCTCGGCATCATAAAGTTCTTCCATAATTTACGATTCAATGCATACGTGCTGACATCGAATCCAACACAAATCCCCACCAAAACATGTCATATACTGTATCTCATACTCTCTTATTTATTATGCTTCAAAACTAAAACTAAAAATACAAGAATGTATCTTAAAATCTTAGAAAATATCTCAAAAAGAATAGTGCCGAGAACGTTCTTCGTCCCTGTTGTCATTTACTTTGAGTGGCTACGAAAAACCGTTTCAAAGCGCACAACAGACAGAAAAAAAATATAAAAAAATTTTTTTAGAAAAATAGAAACGTCTTGACAAGAATCTCAGAAGCCAACTAACTCCATTTCTCAGTCTATTTTCGTGTTCGGTCCAGCGTAGATCAGCAGCCATCAGACGAAACCCCGGTTAGGCAAAGTGCCTTTTGTAGTTCACCCTGCCGCACACGTCATTCATTTCAGCGGCATCGCATTCCCTGAAAAGCACGTTCGGTCTCCCAGTGTCCTATAAATATACTTCATACGTAGGCATTGTCAAGGAAAAAATAGTTGTCGACCAGTCTCCCTACATCCGTCCCGTGTGTGTGTGTTTATAGCCAAAAAGTGCAATGACGTCTTCGGCAGTGTTTTCGAATTCTATTCAAAAGTATCTCTGCACTTGCTGCTAATTTAAATCGTGCGACAATTTTTCCATGCCCGCTGTGTGATTAGCGAATTCATTATATTAGATACAAAAATACGTGCGCTCTGGCATTTCGCCCAAACATACAGATATAGTCAGCTTGACAGCTGAAGATTGCGTTGCTCCGTTGTCGTCCCTTTTTGCAACATAGACAAGTGTTTAATTAAAAATAAATCCGACGGATAGTAATTACTAGATAATTAATAGTGCAAGTCTAAATTGAGACAAATATTCTGTGAAATTAAAAGGAAGAGAGAAAATGTTTTCCAGATTCAAAGAATTTTTTAAATTTCGATCGACCGGGGATAACGAGAAAAGTGACGATAAATCGAGTGATGATAGAACAAATGACGATAAATCGATTGATGATGTACAAGTAAATTTAAAATCTGTTTCCAATCCTAGTGACAATGATGCCGCTGCAGTGGATGAGAATGATCCACCGACAGTGGTCTATCCAACTGGAAATAATGAAATGGCATCGAGTGCAATTACAAATAAGCTGACTGAAATTGCAGAGGTAGCTGAAGCATTGGATTCCGCACTGAGAGATACTCAGAACGGATTGGATCTGGTCGAGATGAATTCGAGCCCACCTGAGAAGAAGATGGAGCATAATCATAATCACCATCACCATCATCATAACCATCATCCTGGAAGCAATATTGAGGTAATTATCAACATATTTCTATCTGTATCTATTATGTTTTAGAGGCATTAAAGTTAAGTTAAAAGATAGCTGCGGGTAGACTTTTAGTATCTAAAATGAATCAGATTGAATCTTTCCACTGTCTGTCGACCTACGTAAGTATGTGAATTCGATTAGGCAACAGAATTGGAACGCGTTCTAGATAGTAAAAAAATCAGCTGCTGTGACAAACTGTCAAAGATTGTGTCATTAACGATAGTTTTTATTAGACCGGGAATCTATGGAGCAATTTACTGAAATCGGGAAGATAGCCAATTTTAAAATTCGATAAAAGAAGGGGCTACAGATGCAAATACTTTAGAATCCCAAACAATTGTGTAGATGGATGGATGGATAGAATATATTTATGTAAATCTCAAAAAGCCAGAATGATTGATTTATTTATTATGCATTTATTTATGCGTCCATTCAACCGACGAAGAGTGAACTCAGGTTATTTCCGTTTTGATTGTGAAAAGAATCAGTTCTTGGTTTAATTAAAACCAAACCTATAACTCATGTGTTTATTTCGCATCTTCCATGACTTCACTGATTACGAAGGGAAACCGAGATACAAAGATTGATATACGCATCCACCTTGACTGTAGCTCTGTCTGTTATCACCAAAATTGTATTCATGACACAAACTAGGTCCTCTTACGATGTGCGTTCCAAAGTAAACAGAACTTTTTAAAAATAGGTATTTCTAGTGAGGCTATCTATTGGCAATTACATGCGTCGGAAAGGCAGATCCTTCACTGATGTAATATCATGACATTTGGACGAATAGAAGCGGAGTTATTGCGTCTGAAGTGACAGACCGAAAAGTATGTGCAAGGTTTGTTCCGCACAAGTTGACTGACAACCAAAAATTGCTCAGAATTCAACATTCGTAGGATGTCAACAAGGTTGCCGAAAAGAACAAAAACTTCCTTTACAACATTGTGACTGGTAGTGAAACGTGGTGTTTTCAATATGATACAGAAACTAAGCGCCAAAGTGCCGAGTGGAAGGCGTCAGACGAGCCAAAGCCTTCGGAAGTTATCGAATGCCTCATCCGTCTTCTTGCATTGCTAGATTTTTGCATATTGATCACGGTACAGATTGAACTACCTCCAGTATCCCTGTACTACTATTTTCCCCCTCAGATGTTCCGCGCCGCCAATTAAATTAAATCACAATGAATGGGCAAGGGAAGATAAAGAAAAAGCGGACGTTTTTGCGGCCCACCTGAACCTTTAAACCGTACGATGGTCAAGTGTCTTACGACAATACCAATAGGCCGGATTTACCATCTAACGATTTAGCACTTATAAGTGCAACGCTAAGGGTACTCAAACATGAGATCGGGAATTTAAAACCTAAGAAAGCTCTTGGTTATGACTTGAACACCGAAGAAATTCTCAAAGCTTTACCTAGAAAAGCATTGATTAAGCTTCTTCATATTGTAAATGCTGCGCTCAGATTAAAACACGTGCCTAACCAATGGAAAGTTGGGGAAGTTATAATGATTTTAAAACCAGGAAAGCCGCCAAATGAGGTAAAATCTTGTAGACCAATTTCGCTACTTCCAGTTATATCCAAAATTTTCGAGAGGATATTACTAAGGCGTCTCCAACCGGTTATAGAAGGAAATAATCTTATCCCTGATCACCAGTTTGGGTCCAGAAGTAAGCATTCGACAATTGACCAGGTGCATAGAATTACTGACGTAATCGAGAAAGCACTTGAAGAGAAAAAGATATGCTCAAGCGTATTTCTTGACGTCTCACAAGCCTTTGATAAGGTGTGGCATGATGGTTTGAATTGCAAATTACGACAAGTTCTCCCTGTATGCCTATGCGACATTCTAGGATCATATCTTGGGAATAGACTCTTCCGTATTAGACATGGAAATAAATACTCGGAGCTCAAAGAAATTTCGGCCGGTGTACCGCAAGGGAGCGTTTTTGGGCCACTTCTCTATCTGTTATATATTCGAGATATACCGAAAGAAGATGGCACTATCCTGGCTACGTTTGCCGATGACACCGCTATCCTAGCCGTAGGTAAAACAATCAAAGAAACGACTGCAAAACTGCAAAACGTACTGAATAAAGTAAATGAATGGACGAGGGACTGGCGGATCGCCTTCAACGAATCTAAATCTGTTCACGTGAATTTCACTTATAAGAAACCAATTTTCCTAAACTTTGCCCGAATACCTTTCGCAAACAAGGCCAAACACCTTGGAATGACACTTGACGCAAAACTTAAATGGAATTTGCACGTGCAAATGAAACGTAAAGAACTCAAAATCAAATATAGAGAAATGAACTGGTTGCTCGGAAAACACTCCCAGCTCAGTATTGAGAACAAACTGCTTTTATACAAGCAACTGCTTACGGTATACAACTTTGGGGTTGTACCAAGAAAATAAACGCCAATATTTTACAAATTTTTCAAAATAAAGTGCTAAGAGAAATTGTCCACGCACCGTGGTATACTAGAAACCATGATATCTACAGGGATCTCGGAATTCCGACAATCTAAGCTGAAATTAGAAGCTTCACGAGAAAGCATAGAAACCGACTAATCGGACATGTCAACAATACAATCCTACAAATTCTGGATGAAAGCAATTTATTGCGCCGACTACAAAGGACGAAACCTTTCGACATGGCGAGATAGGAATCAACCGCGCCTAGATTGCGGAACATGCAGGATCTTTCATTGGAAAGTAACCTGCCAAACGAGTTTTTTTCATGATAGAAAGATTGCTTGATAAGGTCTTTCTTAGTTGCAATATATAACAAATTAAATCGCATGGTGGTGTTTTTTTAGTCAGTAAGAATCTGACACTACTATGAGCACGCGCTTGCTATCCTCTCATAGTGTCTATGAAAGATTTTTCACCAACCCTCGGAATAAAAAAAAAAAAAAAAGTTGTTCCCTGTCTGGCGTTGTAAATATGCTATGTTCCAAAATGTTCGACTTTACATCGAAATTAATAGCGGAAATAGTTTTTAAATAATCGCATCATGCGAGTAAAATTATGACGATCGAAATTTAAGGTTTTGAAATTCAAAGTTGTATGTATGTAACCCTCCAAAATGCCCGACACTACCCTGAAGGAAATCTATTATGAATATTTGTGCAAATATCCCGAAAATAATTTTTTTTTTTGTAATGGGAACTCCCGACCTCATACGCCACGAGTCGGTACTGGGGCCCTACTCTCTATTTCGTTCCGAAAGTCAATCCTATTCGAAATTGCTTTTCGTTTCGCTTTTGAATTGGTGCTCTGTAACACTTTCGAAATGTAAAAAATAGAGCAGACGCTTTCTCCACTTAAGGATTTTTCTTTGTCGAGTCTCGATTTATTTCTTTCGAGATCTGTCAAATAAACAAACTAAAACAAATACAAATATAGGTAGGTGAAAGTCGAAAAAGGAAAAATTGCGATTTTTAAAGAAAGAATTTAATATTGCAAAAGAAAATGGATTCTGTTGCACTTTGGATGGACGACGAAAATTATACGGGAAAAATTAAATATTATGGAAATAAGTGAAATTTCAAAATGAGCGAAATATTTTTGTTTCGTAAACTTTTGTTTGAAGATGCCCTGTAAATTAAAATTTGTTTGCTTAAATTATTATTATCACTAAGATTTTCTTAAAAAACTTACATTTTAAGATACTTTCAAATCATTACGTTATCGTATTTGCTGTAGAAACAAATTTTCCGTATTTCAGTGCTTTTGACATTAGCAATCGAGTTGCTAGGTACCAAAATTCCACTTTCGGAATTGTAAATCCGAAAGTAGTAGATTTCATTCCGCTTTCGAAATAGAGAGCACAAAATATTCGTTTTCGGAAAATTTTACTTTCGAAACGAAATACAGAGTAGGCCCCCTGATCTGTGTACCAATTTTGTCTCTTTATATTTACATATGTATTCCCCACTTTAAAAATAAATGGATAAATGAATGAACGAAATCATTCGAAAGTTGAAATCATTTAGTTACTAACTATCGATAGTCGAATTCATTCGATAGTGATAGAGTTGTTCTTGTTCTCTGATATTAAAATTTAATTGAGCCACAATCATTATTGAACGCTAGACTTTCCCAACTTAATTAACAATTATTTCTTTTTTTTAGGACTGGCACTCCCGTTCAACGGAAGACGAATCATTTGCCACAGCATCGGAGGGCAATTTTATACCTCATTCACATTCATCATCATTCCAAACGGCATCCGAAGGGCAAACACCATCTTTTATGAGTTCCGGAAAAACTTCATTCGACTCGAGTGACCTTGAAGATACCACGTCACAGATATTTCCTCTCGATATGCTTTCACCGGGGAATATCTCATTCGATGGCTCATCAGAACCCAGCTTCGTTTCAGCACAACAATCTCTAACAACGTCACCGCAATCAGTGCCACCTGACTCCGGCATAGACAGTACATCTGAATTCAAATCGATAGCTGAAGAAAATGACAATCAAAACGATGCTGAAGATGAGGATACCCACAGCCGGAGTGTCACACCGACCCCAGGAAATATGTCAACATGTGAATTGACCACAGTGGACAACGAACCACAAACTATTATAATTGACAACAATGTTCCTCCAGAGTCTACGTCTATCGATGTGGCTACTGCAGCCTCCAATGTTGGCGATGAAGATGAGGTGAGCGCGAGTGTGTGTTCAACTAAACCTACAGACTCCTGGCGGAGCAAATACTATGGTCACGTGACAAAGCAAACTATTAAAGGCTGTTTGTAAAGAGTGTGCTATTTTATTTGTTTTTATTTAATGCCTGTGTAGAGTTATTTGCTTTTGAAATTATTAACCCATCTACCAGAGGGAATGATGATTGAGACCAAGATAAACATTTTATGCGAAATTCCTATCATTTTAGTGCTTCTAAAGTAGATAGCTTTTTTTTCCCCCTGATTTCAAGTCCCTGACATTGCCCAGAGAAAAGATTGTCTAATTAGATAATACGATGACAGTCGTCAGTTACCCACCACCACCTACGCTTTCACCAATGCCGACGTCGTTTCACCGATTATATCGTCGTTCATTTATTTTTCCTTTTCGTTTTTGGCTACACAAAAAAATAACAAATAAATAATTTTTAGTGCCTTTCTATTATTTTTTTGGCTTTACTTTTCTTTTTTGTCTCAAAATATGAGTTCAAATTTATTTTAGGAATAAATAGTATCTATACATTTTCCGCGTGCCAGTGCGGCATCAATTTGTGGATTTGTTGAGAATTTGTGGCGCGGAATTGGTGAAATTTTATGAATTAGAAGTAAATCGGCAATTTGGTATACGTCCAAAACTGCAGACAACAAAAAAAAAAAAGATGCTTAAACTGACTCATAAATCTTGCGTAAATTTCTATCGAGATACAAAAATGATGGAACGCACTTAATAATAGTTCATATTAATATATTATTACTTTAATTTGAATATTGTTTAAGCAAATTAGTTCAATTATATATAGTTTATGCCAAAATTGAATATTTTATTTGTTTAAGATAATTTCGTTCTAATCAACATCTATAACATTCCAAATAAAAATGCTTAGCTAACATTATATCTATACAATAATATTTATTCTTATTTATATTTTATAGATTTATAGATATACCTATACATATGGTTGACTTGAAATATTCGAAAAAAAAAAAAACAAATTTAAAAATATATTAAAAATAGAAAAACGTGTATCGTTTTTATTTGTTTTTTTAATGATTATATTTATTTGTAAACAATATTTAAGATTAAAACACAATAAAGAGAGAACAAAATGCATTTTAAGAAATTTTTCTAATTGTGTTCGCATTATACTCACTAAGTAATGAATGTTTAACTCGATTGTACATTAATTTTTGAAAAAAAAAAAAAGTAAGGAAAAGCAAATTAAATAAACAATGAATTGGTATTGGTTCTGTATAGTAGACACTTTATGTGGTTGAAATAATGAAATTCATGTACACGCTTCTGGTATCTATACATGCTTTCGAAACTCATTTCTTTTTTTTGTAATTATTCATGATTTTACCTATAAGTATGACTCAAGGCAGGTACACATTGATGGAGAACGAACACAGTATTATTTCAAGGTCGAATATTTTCATGGTCGAAACACTCCTCTGAATGTCACATAATAGGTATTTTAGTAGATAGGCATAACAATTTTCTCTGTCACGGTCAAGATTATTGAAGGATATTTGACTCATAAAAACAATGTTGCGTACGTGAGTGTCAATATTGTAATATGCGAGCTACGGCTCGAGTAGATAAAACGTTATTCTGTGAGATTATTTCTTTATTTTCTAGTCTATAGAACAGCTCAAGTTCACACTATACTGTTCTTCGCAAATTCTTTCCTTACAAGGTCTCTTTCTTCTCAAATCACTTTATCTCATTTCAAGTAATTGAATTCACAAATCCAAACTAATTACTTCTTCTTGTTAACTCTCAACTTTCAATTTATTACAAAATTACAACTTCGCCTATTACCACTTTTCCAATCTCTTCGTGCGGTTCGAAACCCAACTGCTCCTGCCTCGATCGCCATCTGTCCTTATATAGTCGCATTTCTGACAGCCAGAAACTTCTAGCAAATTCTTCGACCACTGGAACAAGAAAATTCTGATGTAATAATTCCAAGATGACAGCTGCAGCCAATAATCTCTTGTGGTTATAATTCTCTCTTAATTCCGCGACGTCGTCTTAGACATAATCAGTCTCTTACCGTGGACACGAACCTCGAATGAAAAGACACTTCGGAATGAGTTGCCTACTTTTGGAGCGCAGTTATTATGCTACATTATGTTACAATATGTTAAAATGTTAAATAACACAACGGTAGCAGAGACTATGAGTAGGGAAAATACAAATCATACTTGTTTGGCTCAAGAAAATTTTAGAGTAGAATCGAAAAGATAATCGGGCGATAATACCGTAAATTAGGTCTCCTGTACTTGCATCTACATATAGTATATATGGTTTATCTGCGAATCACACAGATTTGAAATTTGAACAAAATTGTTAGTTTTTTTCTAAATCTGTTAAAAAAAATATTTTGAAAATTTCCCAAAACTTGATACGCCATAATCTTGTACATATCAAAAATTGTTCAAATTTTGACTTCGAACAAAATCGATCCAGAAGCACAGTTATACACATTTTTTGACAGAAGCATGATACGCCATCTGTTAGTACATGCTTACTGTAGCTCAAATGCCAAATTTTAATAAAATCGTTAGAGGAGTTTTCGAAAAAATCGATTTTTACAAAACCGGCTATTAGTAAAGTACCGTTAATTTTGAGGCTAGAGCGAAAATTCAAGTTTTTCCTCTGGGCCTTACCCCACAAACGTCAGGTATGTAATTTGAAGAACATCCGTTCAGCCGTTTAATTCTGCAGCCCAAGGTACAGACAGATGAACGGAATTGCGAGACACCCACTTTTTTGAGTTAAGTTATAGCAACGTCAAGCTTAATTAAAGGACAGAGAGCGTTTTAACGTCGCGTTTTACCGCCGCGTTCCACCGTCTCGTTGTACTATAATACAACACATAGCCCCTGTCACACAGAGCGCGTTTTGACCGTTTTTCAACGTGGCGTTGTAACGTGACGTTGAAACGCGGTGTTGTGTGAAATTACAGATTATGTTCATCATTCGGTGTTGACGCTCGGCGTATTAAAAGTGTTTTGAAGTTTTGTGTCATAAAAATGGAACAATTAATCGAATTTGTCAGAAAATATCCATGTTTGTACGACATGGGTGATGAAAATTACAAAAACATAATTTTAAAGGCCGAGATCTGGGAAACAATTGGAAAAGAGTGGAATGAAAATGGTATAATAATAATAATTCTTCATCCGAGCTGCTTGACATTTTATTGAAATTAAAATCTTAATTATTTTTGACCGCTCTCTGTTTGACGTTCTTAACCGCGGCGTTAAGGACGCCACGTCAAAATAATCTAACCGCCGCGTAAAATGATCTAACCACGGCATTAAAAACGCTCTCTGTTTGACGGAGCGAAAACAATTCCTGCTCCATAGGATCAAATAAAAATTTATTTTTACATTATATAGATTTAGATAAAAGATAGTTTGTGTTGTAAAGCCTAGAGAAACATTTCTCCTAATACCCCACAGATGGCAGTCTGGTCGCAACTTGGTACTTGACCACAGACGGCGGTACAATAAACCAACACACTATCCACTGCACCACTCCAAAAAGTAAGTGGATTAGTTTTTATTCTGTTTAAATTCTTAGACGAATATAGGCCCCAACTAAAGTTTATCAATTTATTCTTAAAGGTGTATACTTTATTTAGTTTTTTCCTGTTAGTCATCATCGGTGCCGTCACCCAAATTCTTGGTATAACTTAAGTATTCGGGCCGTGACTTTTGAACCGTTTTACGAGTACCTACAGAGCTAAACTTTTGCACAAATACTCGTATATAGTATGTGATCAATCAAATTTAATTAGGAAAAATAAATTATAAAGAATATTTTGTTGCGCTCAAAGCCGAAGTTCTAAGAAGGCCAAATCAGGTAGATAAAGTTTCTTGAACAAAAGATGTCAAAACCTTGGCAAATTTAGAGTATATAAAAAAATGAGTTGATAAAAAGAAAATTATAGCAACCTTCTGGCAGAAAGAGATTTAAAAAAAAAAAAAATTCGGGAAGTACAAAATCACCCCAGCATTTTCCCCCCGTCTTCATCCATTTCCGACCATCTTCAAACAAACGGATCTATACGTCCTCTTGTTCATTTGGTGATTCCTGAATGATCATCCGAATGTCAGGCTAAGAATACAAATTTCATCAAAATTTGTTCAGACCTTCTTGAGCTAGGCTTCTAGCAAAGATGATCTAAAGGTTTTTTGAAACACCGTCAGTGTTCCACAGACACTTGATCTGATAGTTCATCAAATTCCATCAAAATCTCTTTAATGGTTTTTAGGCGAACGGTGATATATTGGACTTAAAAAACAGTCTTCTGTCTTGAAGTTTCTGTGAAAATACTGAAATTGCTAAATGAGCACATATTTTTTCATCAGTAGCAATTCCTGAGTCATTTAATACCTCGCTTGTCATTAGATTTGTTTTGCTAAAGTCAGTTACGAGGACACATCTTTGTAGATGTAAAGGGTGGTTAAGTTTAAAAGGCCGATGTTGATTTTGAATAAAACACAAATTATTTAGGAAATTACTGTCATTTCTTTTTATTATGATAATATTGGTATGGTTCAATTATGTATGGAACAAAATATCGGGCAAATGGCCGCCGCGACCTCGGCGGCACACCTCCATCCGATGGTCCAAATTTTCGATGACGCTGAGGCTTAATTGAGGTGCCGAATTATCTCATCCTTTAGCTCTTGAATTGTTGCTGGCTTATCGACGTACACCTTTTCTTTCAAATAACCCCAAAGAAAGAAGTCCAACGGTGTCAAATCACATGATCTTGGCGGCCAATTGACATCGCCACCACGTGAGATAACACGGCCATTGAATTTGTCGCGCAAAAGAGCCATTGTTTCGTTAGCTGTGTGGCAAGTGGCACCATCCTGTTGAAACCACATATCGTCCACATCCATATCTTCCAATTCGGGCCATAAAAAGTTCGTTATCATCTCTCGATAGCGAACACCATTCACAGTAACTGCCTGACCGGCCTCATTTTGGAAAAAATACGGCCCGATGATGCCGCCAGCCCATAAACCGCACCAAACAGTCACTCTTTGTGGGTGCATTGGTTTTTCGACAATCACTCTTGGATTATCATTCGCCCAAATGCGGCAATTCTGCTTATTGACGAATCCACTGAGGTGAAAATGTGCCTCATCACTGAAGATGATTTTCTTCGAAAATTGATCATCCACGTTGCCATTTCTTGCCACCATTGTGACCATTGACGACGCTTAAAATGGTCAAGAGGCTTTAGTTCTTGAGTCAATTGCACCTTGTAAGCGCGTAAATGCAAGTCCTTATGCATAATGTTCATCAACGACGAGCGTGAGAGGTGCAATTGTTGGGCACGACGACGAGTTGAGGTGGACGGCTCTTCAGCCACACTATCGCGAACAGCACCAATATTTTCTGCAGTACGAGCTGTACGAGCATGCACTGGTGTTTTCACATCTCGTACAGACCCGGTCTGCACAAATTTTTGCACGATTTTTCAGATTGTACGCACATTCGGACGATTAAATTGACCGAAAGAATCACGAAATGCACGATATGCATTTTGATTTGAACGCCCATTTTCATAATAAGCCTGAATAACTTTAACGCGTCGCTCGATTGTGTATCTTTCCACGGTTCAAATTGAGTTAGTCTGAAATTGAGAAATGTCAAATGAAATGCAGAAAAAAACTTGACGTTTAGGTGTGGTTCACATTCAACATCGGCCCTTAAAATTTAACCACCCTTTACTATCTAAGTTCGAAATAACCTTCTTCAACTGCTCTCAGTTTCGCTAAATAAAGTTAAGTTGCTAACGAACAGGAACTTTCATGTGATTTTAATTTAATAATTTTTTAAGCAATCTTATGGAGTCTTTATGAACAATTTGAGGCATTGCTACTGATGCGAATATTTACACGAAATTTCGTACAAGAAGCATCATAAATTACGATTCGACTTGGACTTAAGCTTTTTGAAAAACAATTGCGATAGGCGAATTGCACACAAATCTACACCATCGTAGAAAATAAAGTTAAGTTTGAAATTTGGAAACAGAATTAGTGAAGTATACTGGACACAGTGCCCTTGTCCGGGCATAATTCACTTTTTCCTAAGAAATTCAATAATACTCGTATGTGTGACTTTTCGCTTCCTTCTGAAGCTTTCGGGTGATTTAAGTCAACTCTGCTCACTTATACGAGTAGTATGTAGCAGAAAATAGAACCAAAGCCAAGTACAAGATTTCAGAATCACAGGGTGTTCCAAAGGAAATTTTTCTCCTGCGAAGATTCAGCTTTCTAGGTTTTTTGAAAGGCGTGTAGGCACTGCGACCAGAGAGATCTATTGTGCCAGAGCTGTCTAGGTTACCAGAGAGCCAAAAATTCTCCTTTCGAAGAAACGAAGGGTATTTTCTTCCCTTAGAATGATTAAGGTCTAACATAAAGTCGCCTTAGATCCTAAGATATTCGAGAGAGGACTATGCCACAGTGATTGATACGAGCAAGACAGACTTTTAGTGAAATTTGGGCACTGGTATCATTTACAGAACTTACATCGATGGCTACTTACATTATATTATAAATAAAAAAATATTTTGGCGCTAACAGCCCATACAGAACCAGGCCTAACTTCTCGCTACCATTCGTGCTATGGGACACACAATGGGAGGGACCTGCAGTTTTTTGCTGTTTCTGAAGGGCTATCTTCTTCGATTGAAAGAAGCTTCTACTTACATATATTACACGTACTATATATTTTATTCACAACTATGCTGATTTTCACAGCTTCTTTCCCGTGAAGCGTGAGCAAATTATTATGCTTGCTATGCAGAAAACTATGATCATTGCAGCTGTACTGGATTAAGAGTCCCATTGATCCCCACTTTAAGATTTAAAGGGATTGTCAATGTGGAAATATAGTTTCTTTTGCGATTTCTTTAACCGATCCGTTTTTGATCAGATATTACAGAGAGACATTACGGAAAAAGATAGACATTTTGAGTGTCATTAATCGGCTAGAATTCCGGAACTGGGACCAGTGTTGTCAGATCGTTGTTTTTCGATGCGCGGGATCGCTTTTTTTTTACAATTATTACGTGTCTAAAAGTTTAAATTTAAAAAATTATATGATTTACAAAAGACAATCAAGTTATTATTATATTGCACCGTATCTGGTTGTTTCTGTACTGTTATATGGAACAAACCTTCAAATTATCTTGCGTTTGACAACAGCAAAATGCAATGTAACAGTGATTCGCCTCGTGTTCTGCTGTTTGTTTGAGTGTTGGAATTTCCCGGATATGTTGGTGCTTACAAAAATAATAATTGCTAAAGTATCGTCAAAAAAATATAAATAAGTATAAGCCTGCCAACGAAAGACGTGCTAAGCATGTTGTATAGAAGTTATTTGTATCACCTGGTTACGTTAGGTCCTAACCTAGTTTCATACCAGGGCTGTGCAACGCCTCACCTTTTTAGATAATCTAGGGTCTTACGGTGGTTGCGAAGGGCCTTATATAAGGAAATTTAAGCTATAAAGGTCATCTTCGGTAGGCAGTTCATTAGCGAATTATGTATTGTAGATAATTTCCAACACACTGTATTTTAAAAATTCAAAATCCGGTTCCGTTCGAACGTTACTTTTTGGTTCATACTACGAGTATAAATGCACACAATTGTACTCCTCTAGTCAAGACCATTCGAGGGCTTCTGCAACCCTCTTAAAATCAATTGAGTAGGTAATTTCTTATATCCGTATTGTGGATTTATGTCGCTTATCTTTATGCATTTAGATGACTGAGGCAAAAAACAAATATTTCACGAAAATTGGTTGGGTGTACAGGTGTGTAAAATGAAAAATACTCGTAGGAACTTGCTTTTGTTGAGTTTAAAAAAACATTCGTCAAGCACGACTCCGTTCGCACATACAGGGTTCCATTAGAACTTTAAAACTGTAACTATTATTTCTATGAAAAGCAGACAGTGCGTTCTGTCTGCCATTTACTTCAATAACTTCTAAATTATTGAACCGATTTTAGTGAAATTTTGTTTGTTGGTCAAAGGAATTTCCTGCGAAGCCTTGATAAAATAATATTTTTTTTTTCGGGAACTCATTCAGGACGCGATATGAAATAAACTATCTGTTATATTTATATTATTGAATACGAAATGTGATATCCCGCATAGAAATCAAACTTATTTATCGTTATAGATACGGAAATGCTCTATTACCATGATTTTTGTTTTCGTACTTTCGAAACGCGGGAGGGGGTAACATTCATTTATCACAGACTTTCCTCAACTGTGGGCACAAATTTAAAATTTTTAGTTCGAAAAAAATATTTTTGAAATTCTACTCAAAAATGTTTCTCCTGTTACTTTTGCTTGTACTGGAGGCACCTCAAAACTAATGGTTTTCGGAAAAATGGTACCGGGGTTATCTTTGCGTTATTATTTTACAAATCATGCATATAACTTGAATGGTTTAGGAGCTAGAAGGTAGTGACGGACGAGCGGACGCGCTAGCGAGAGCAATAGGATTCCTGAAAAGGATTTATTATTAAAGCTCATTTTCAAATTTTTTCTTCGTGAGTTTTTTGTCGGTCATACATGAGTAAATTTGTGCTTTTCCCTGTTGAATGTATAGTACAGAATAAATCGCTCCCTACGTCTCTTAGCCTTTGAATTTGAAAATATGTACCAGAAACTAAAATTTTTATGCGATAGTTATGTGTATCTTTGTAGGCACACAGCAACATACCAGAATTGCTTTACTTTATTTAAATTTTTTTTAAAATTTTCCCGATTGCAAAATAACATTTCATCGCTTGTGGTATTGCGTATTATTTGTTCTTATGAACCACACAAACTATGTACCTAATTTAAGAATTCATGACTGTGACTCTATAATTTTAATCACAGAAAGCTAGCAATCAAAATGTTATAAGCTATTACTAAGGCAGCAATCAAATTACAAATTTCTGAAGAAAAGTTCAAAGCATAGATTTCGTATTTCATGCTCAGGAAATAATTTAAAGTTCATCATTTTATGTTTGTACTGTAATTAACTGAAATATTTTACTATACTCATATACTTGGGCATTTTTATCGACGCTATGGTGAAAATCTACTCACGATCACGATCTCTTTATTAAACTCTTTCACATGTATTTCAAACCGAATGCTGAAGTTTCTCTTTCAAAACTGGTATTTGGCTACATCTAATAAATATTTGTTCCTGTCCACAGTGGCCAAGAACATTTTTGCTTGATGTACTCGTACAAGCAAAAGCTATCTATCTGTGAAGAGGTTAGACGTCGTCGTTAAGAAGCACTTCATGCTTTTATTTATTTACTTAAAACTTTTTTGTTTTGTAATTTGTTTACGTTTTCTCTTCACACACAGCTTCGGGATTTAGAGTGTCTGTACTTATGTATGTAAATTTATTATTCTGTTTGCATAATTAAGAAAAAATTATTCGAGGAGGTAATATTTACAATAAATTTAAAATCTTTAATGCAACGGTTTACATCGTAGAGGATTTAGAATTTAGACTAATTTAAACAGGAATGCAAAAAGGCATGAAGAAATTGAGATTTATACTCGTAGATACATTCCTCCGCTAGGCACATAAATTTATGTATTTTGTTGGAATGAAAATGTTGACTTTGTAAATTATTCTGATCTTTGATTTTGATTAGATTCAAGATTAAGGATGAGCATATTTTATTTATTTCATTTTTTTTTTTTTTAAAGCTTACACTTTAAGAGAGAATAGTCTTATAAAGTAGTGAAGATTACATTTAATATACAGCTACAGAATAAAAGCATTTCTTAAAACTTAATCATACATCTCCGTTATACGTCCAGTAAAATACGAGAATAAGCGAACAGTGAATATTGTGATATGAGCTAGGGGCAGGCCACGGAGGCATCTTCAGTGAATATTGGCCAAGGAGATGGCGAAGGTTGTGTCTTTCAGACACAAGGGTGGGTTGGCCATGCTGGTGCCATCCACACCTGGCACGTCTCTTGGATGAGACGAACCCACATCCGGGAGAGACTAGGGAATACAGATGCCATAGTATAGGGCTAGAATAGGATAGTTATAAGTTAGTTTAGGTATAGGTTAGGGCTTATCGTAAGTTTTAGAGTAGATTAGGTTTAGATTTGAATAGTTAGGTTAGATCTGGCATACCCTTCTTTCTCCGGGATATGGGCATAAGCCCTTGAGCTTCTTCTTCTTCTTCTCCTGACTTCTTTCCAATATTTTTTTTTTGTCCGCCCGTGGTCTAATTCGGTTAGCTTTTCTCTTCTCTATTAGGCTCTTTTTTAATACACATATTTCACGATTTTTTTGGTGTTTGAGCAGGTGGTGTGAGAGTGATGGGAGACAAGAACCAGCCCCGTCTGACGAGTTAAGCCGTGCAACCGCGTACGTGCCACCGTCCCCTTCACCCACACTGAAGATGCCTCCGTGGCCTGCCCCTAGCTCATAACAATTGCTAAGAAAAATTAGCTGGAATTGTTAAGGAAAAAGGACTTATGCTTGGTTCGAAAACGCTGAGTGCCGCCTGACCTTCGAACATACCGCGGCAAAGAATTCCGTAAGCGGATGGAGTTTATGAAAAACTGTCGCTCAAACGTAAGACAAGAAAACCAGCAGCTTATTAAAAAGATAACTAGGGTGATTAATTTGAATCACATTAGATAGCAGAATAAGAGATCGGTAACGAAGTAGGTGGTCAAGTGACATGCTATAAAGTAATTTCGAGTAGTGGGAGATACTATTAAAGCGTTTCAGATTGTAAACATAGCGCGCAGTATTGTTAAATGCGACATTTAGTTTTCTTCTGCTATTAGCATCATAGTTATCAAAAATTTCGCAACCATAAGTAAAGATGGGAGTAATAAGTGGTTTTGCTAGTAACAAACATGTTTTTAGGGGAGTGACATCCACAGCTGACGTAATATCCCATAGACTTTTGCAATTAATGTCAATGTCCTATTAAAAACCATTCCTAAATTTCTGGCAGTGTCGACATATTCGATTTTGAAGCCACTAAGCATAATGTCTGGAAAGTAGGAGAGATTCAATATCTTTTTACTAATAATGACATATTTGATTTTTTGAGGGTTTAGAAAGAGCCAATTTTCCTCTGACCTGAGGGATATCCTCTCTAGATCAGTATTGATAGAGCTTGTGCAGTCTTCTATCATACCGCAGCAACTTTGATATAGTTGGACGTCGTCAGTACATATGGATGGATGATTACGATGATACTATTGAGGGAATTTCATTCACATAAAGCGAAAGAAGAGTAGGTCCCAGAATTGAACCCTGTGGAACCCCTCTACAGTTATAGAGAATATCGGACAAACGATGACCCACAGAGACAGCTTGTTTTCTATGCTGAAGATAAGGCGACATAAGGGTAACCGTTGCATTAGAAAAACCAAACAACATCGATAGTTTGTTGCACAAATTATTATGATCCACAGTGTCAAAGGCCTTCGAAAAATTCAGTAGTACTAGAAAGGTCACTTTGTCATCATCTAACGATTGCCTTATATCATCCACAACTTTGATTATCGCCGTTATACAACTGTGGTGTTTCCTAAAGACGGATTGCATTGAAGAAAGCAGGTTATTTGAATGATGTGTATTAATTTGCCTTTGCAATACCCTCTCGAACACCTTAGACAAATAAGGTAAGATAGAGAGCGGCCGATATTTCTTACTATTAGGCCTTTTTTTGGATTGGCACAATTTTTGCATTTTTCCATTGTTTAGTGTAAATACCAGTAGTTATGATATGATTAAAGACATGGACCAGGGAAGGAAGAATGACTGGGAGAATTATTTTGATAAATTTGGGATTTACTTCGTCAAAACCGATGGCATTCGGTTAAATGACCTATTCTTGTCAGGTAAATTTTCGCTACGTTTTTGTCTGTATAGCAGCCATATTTTCAAGGATGTTAGTTTTTAAGTGATCCAAAGTTTGCGGATTGTCTGAATAGACACGATCAATAGCATAGCCCCAAAATAAAAAATCCAAAGGGGTCAGATCACACGATCTTGGTGGCCAATTGATGTAGCCAAATCTCAAAATTAATCGGCCGAGGAACTTTTCGTGCAATAAAGACAAATTTGCCTGTGTTGTGTGGCACGTAGCCCCGTCCTGAACCACATATTGCTCACATTATCGCTCACTTCAATATCAGTCCAAAAAAAAGTTGGCGCCTTCGTCGTTTTCAAAAATTTTCGGCCCGAACACACCGCCGGTCACCCGTGGTGTGTGGACGATCACATTTGGATTAGCCGAACCCCAAATTCTGTAATTTTGTTTGTTTACGTAGCCGCCGAGAGAAAAATAGGCCTCATCGCTGATGAAGACTTTGTTTGAAAATTCGGCGTCAACGTGTTGTACACAAATATTACAGAACTGTTATTTTTGTAATAAGATGCAAGAATTTTAATGTTTTGAGAGGTGGTAACATGATCCATATTGTAAAATAGCAAAACGAAAACTAACTATCTGTCACTATGGACGACAGATGCCATGTGGCAGGGATGTGAAATCCGAAGCGATGATCTTAAATCTTTTTGACTTGGCTGCACTAATATATATCTTCTCCCCTACTCCTTTTCATTTCCGTATATAACGATTCTTAACATTCTCATTAAACTCTGCAATCAACCCCTTCGGACAATTCACTACCAAATGCACTTGAAGAAAAAACAGAACAGGAATTGGCCATGAAAGTTGTTAACACTTGCATATCAGAATACCGGACAGCGAAGTATATCAACGGTCTTTATCGCAGCGTTTCATTCGCATCAATCGCGGAAAAGTTACTTCTTGTATAAGACTCTAAGGGCGAGAGATTTGTTGTCTATTCGGTTAATCTGCGATAGCCAAATATGCTCATAGTATCTTAACGTTTTGAAACACATCCACATCTTGCTACAGATGATCTGTATCTTCTCCTCCATTCTTACATAGGGACAGGATCAAATTCCCGACGAATGATATTTTTTCGAATATCTGACAATTTTGTCGGATCCTGATAATCATTGATCGAGACAGCATTAATTGTGTCCTTTACATTAAAAGTTTTGAAACTAATTGCTTTACCTAACCAAAGTAGAAGTGAATTGTTAGAGTTAGTCTTTATCGGATCTACATTCGGAAGATATTTGACTCTGTGACCAGTAAAATCATAGTCTGTCTGCAAGTCTGATTGCTCCAGAATTTGGAAATTTCCGGAGCAAAAAACATTGGCTGCAAGTTGTGGACTTGGTTTTGTTTTAAACGAAATAGAACTGTTGCTCTGCACCATCATTATCAAAATATTGTAATTGACCCTGCACTTGCCTGATTGAATGGAAGGGTTTCATTTACCCCTTTGCAGGGGTTGCTGCAATAAAATCATGGCAAAGAAAAAAAAAAATGTCTGAACAAAATAAATACTCTACAGATGTACTGTACACTGCCAGTGTAGGTCCAGTTCTTACTTAGGGTCACTTCTAGTGATACGCGTTGAGTATCACCCCAACTACATAAAAAGGCTCAAAGAACGGCAATTAAATGTACCACAGGCTGCCTACATTCACGTATATTCTAGACTAGACAAGCGACCTGGTTACATCTCCAAATAACTACATTATTCCATCTAGAGATGAAAGCTTTTAACATGGACTACGTTGTCGGTATAGGAACTTTTTTTGGAAACATTGAGCATATCAAGTCCTAACCACCTAGCAGACACTGGAAGTATTTTGCAGGCAGAATTTCGGGACACTTGAACACCATCCGATGCCCAAGTGAAATATCACTATCTTCATTTATAATCGTCATCATGAAAGCCATGGTCTCGATTACCACATCCTCATAACGGGGATATAAAGGGTCGGCCATCTGTTGGTTTCTTTAAGTTAACTAACACTTTAAGTTAACTAACACTTTAAGTTAACTAACACATAGTGATATTTAGAAAGTTGTGGCCATCCTATAACAGAATCAGGCAACACGAACTCTTAAATAAAACTCTTGCATATATCGCCAGAATTGTTCTCTGTAGTAAAGGCCGTTGATCAGTTGGAGACCACTTATTTACGCTGTGTATGTAGGTATCCCCCACAATGTGTACTTCCGTACTTGTAGGGTGGAGAATGCTCACTTCCTTTGCACATTAATAGTCGGGTCACGTAAAATGTCAGCAAGGGGTCCTTAACCATGTACACACTGCACGAGATTCAAGCTTTCAAATGGGCTGTTAGCGTCAATGTTTCCTAATAGGACACTCTATGGATGGCTTGGCTACAACTATTTCAGAAGGACCCACACCATATGTCGTCTCTTTGTGGGGATATAAAGGGTCGGCCATCTGTTGGTTTCTTTTTAAATTACATGTTATTCGTTACACTGACAGCTCTTTCGCGCTCAACAAATTTCCAGAAACACAGTAGCATAACTCCGCGATACGAAATGAATCGATATACGCTTGAATAACGTTGAAAAAGATTGAAAACTTATTTCGAAAGTGAGTGCTGTTTTGTCGAAACAGTACGGATTAATGCACCAACCGTGCCTGCTGTATGTAAATTTGTGAAGAAAATTCATGAGATTGACATGCTAATTGATAACACAAGTTATCCTCATGTCCTGTGCGCTCAGCATATTAATCTCGGTGGCTATGTAAACAAGCAAAACTGTCATATTTGAGGCTCAAAAACCCACATATAGTCGTAGAGAAGCGAATGCATCCTCAGCGTGTGACTGTTTGGTGTGGTTTGTGGAATGGCGGCATTATTGGCCCATTTTTCTTCTCTATTAAGGTCAAGAACGCTATAGAGGCTGAGAAAATTAACTTGGACGATCTCTGGTTTCAGCAAAACGACGCTACGTGCCATACAAGACGTCCAACTATCGATCTTTAACGCACTAAGTTCAATAATCATGTAAACAGCCGTATCGGATGTGGCTTGGCCTCCGTAGAGCTGCGATTTGACGCCGTTGAACTTAATTTTTGTGGGCTGCCATTAAAGATCGATATTATCCAGAAATAATTCAGGCACTTAAGCACAATATTGATCGAGCTATTCGTAAAATAGAGCTCCGAACCAGCCGCGACTCAGAAAGTGTAGTCTCTTCAATGAAGCAAACAACTTTGAAAAATATTGAATGAATTTTTTTATTTCAATTTTAAAAAGAAACAGATGTCCCACCCTTTCTGGTGCTCTCTTGTTGGACGATTAGCAACGAATGATGGACCTAATAGCGTCCTTAGCTTGGATATACACAGATTATTTGGTTACACTGCTGAAAAGATATTAACTGAACTCTTATATCCCTTTGCTTTAATTGATGAGCCGCCCAAATAGTTTCAAAAACATGGTTATGGCATAAAGGGACTAGCTCACTTTTTACTAATGGATGCCCATTGCGAGTAAAACATTAGATTAATCATTAGGGTAACCAACATATCAAGACATCTTTGTGGCTCCTACTGTAAGTGGGTGAATAAAAATGTATCCACCTCATTCTCTTCTTACACTTGTTCGCATTATGCGAATTCTCTTCCACATGCCTTCAAATTTCTCGCATGAGAGTTGCTGCAGAAAAGCCCGTACGTATGCTTTGACTATAGAATTTTCCGCAAAATTAGATACTTTCTGGATCGGCTAGTCTTGGCCATCTCAGCCAAAGAGATATTCTCTAGATACACACTAACCAATTCATTGCCGGTGCCCGTTCCACTGACTCAGCCAAGTGATCAATCTGAACAGCGAAACTCTGCGAGTCAGTCTCGTCAGTGAATCGCGCGTGTGATGATCGTGCGCTACAACATAAAAATTACAATCAACGATCAGGCAAATTTGAATTGAATTTGATTTGCCTTCAAGCACCATACACATACAGGAACAAAAAAAAATAAAAAAAAAATAATTAGCAACATTATAGTAAATTTTGAACGTTCAGTTTCAATGCCACTCGTAGTCGTGTGGTAGCGGTTTTTAATTGTTGAATACATTTTATTTATTGTATTTGTTCATTTCTATCTTTTCGTATGTTTCTCGCGTAGTTTTTTGAAAAAAAAAGAAAAAAAAAAAACAGATCGTTATCGTCAGTGTCCAGAGATTTGTGAATGGAAAGTGATCCCCCACCCTTGTGTCACACTATCACCTTTCTACCCGCTTTCAGTGAAAATAAAATTCGTTGCGAATTTTTAGTGTGGCTTTAAAGGTTTTATGGTGAATTGAATAAAAATAGAAAACAAAAAAAAATCACGCAAACGTATGAAGTCATTTCTCGCAGTAGTCGCGGTAGCGCGGCGGGTGTTGTAGAATTTAAAACGAACAATATTTTGGTAGTTTGGTGTGTGGTGCAAATTTATTTTCTCATTTTTTGTGGATACTCTTCATAAGGATAAGGATTTGAGAAAAAGATAAAAAAAAAAAAAAAAAGATTGAACCTTTACAATCAGAAGAAAGTGGAGGAGAATACCTGATTCGGGGAAGATACACCGGCAGTGCAGCATAAAATATTTCACGGCTGTTGAAAGCCATGGATTCCTCGATGTCTTCGCTGTACTCGGGCTCACGGGAGAACGATTGTGACGGGGTGCCGGGGCTACGGGCCACCACCATCGGATCTGTTGTCGTACGCAGTGGACCAATTCAAATGGTGATCGCACTATTGCAAGTAAGTTTTTCATTCCCTTTTGGTATCGATATCGATACTTTTTTTTTTTTTTTTAATTTTTGCTATAATCTCAATTTAAAGTTTGAAAAAATTTCAAGGTCACTCCCATGGAATGTGTATGTGCTTATGTGTATATCAGTGCTATTAATTCGATGATCGAATTAATTTGAATGATTAAACATGCGTGACGTGTTTTGAACAATACAAGTTTTGATTTTGAATCAATTTACTTTTATATTATTTCTTAAACTATAAACAAAGTAAAAAGAAATTTAATTGATTGACCTTCAAAAAATGGGCAAAACTCTTTCACAGAATTTGTATCGAAGACACTGTGCATGATTCAATTAAATCTTGATTGATATAATTGGAGTGAAATAAGAAAGCAAATTTACAAAACTCGTGGGTTCAGCAAATACTCATAATAACCGGACAGCAAAAAACAAAAAGAGCATGCGATCCGAAACACGCAATGGATACAAATTCTGAAGTACGTAGGTGTAAAATATTTTTTTTCTAGAAATCAGCAGCAGAATATGCAATTATCTTGAAGGCCTTCTACTGAAAAGCATTAACCTTTTCATTTTACGTTGATTAAAAAGTTCAATGGAATTTGAAACGAAGTTCGCCGAATTCGCACAGCTTCTAACTGCCTCAAGTTAAATTCTCCAAGTTAGCTGTTTTCGATTACAAATAAGCTCCGCATAAGGTAAGGTAAGCCGATCACCTACAGAGAACGAGGTCATAGTCTTTGATTGAAAGATAATCATAGTAAATTTTGCAAACCCACTTATAAGTGGAGTATACCGCTACACGAGCTTAATTTCAAAGTTAGGTTAGGGTAGGGAGGATATGTACAGTCTAACACTGTTGCTAGTTAGCTGGTTCTTGCTCGAACCATCGTGTGCTCCTTACGAATCGCATTAAGTACATCAACGAAGTGTGGTCAAGCTCACCCAATTCTCCAAAGAGTCTGTTTCGCATATGGAGGAGGAGACTTGTCAAGTCACAGAGTTTCTATTTTGTCTATTGGTCATAGTGCCGATCGTGCAATGCTCTGTCAGTACCCCTATCAAGATGCGGATTCCCTTTTCCCCTATAGCTAATAAGCTTTTGGTTTTTCCGTCATTCAATTGTGGCCATAGGCTGCGGGATATAACACAATCATCTGTCGATATCCAAGCGGTGTTGGTTAGTTCCCTGATCCTAACACCAATAGAATTTGGATTTCTGCTCGTAGTATAAGCGTCCACAGAAGTCAGATTTGAAGTTTACAGATATTCAGGCTACAGTTGGACTTAATTTTTCGAGATTTCCTATTGTGTGTACGAAGTAGGGTGCATCAAGTTTAATCAAAATACCGAGATGAACAATTTGCCCGAATACAAAAACTTTTTGTTAGATGACAAAGTTCACGTAAAGGTGTATTACTCAAAATGAGTCACTCTACACAGCACTTACCGATAATCAGTAGCTACGTTCCAATTAGTTGAGAATGGCCATGGTGTAGTGGCAACATTATCGCTTTTCACGCTACAGGTTCAAATTCAGATGTCAATACCTATTTATTTCGAATGAAATAAATAAAAAAAGTCAATCAATTGCGAAAGCTTATGTCAATTCTACTGCGAAGGCATAACACTGGCAGTAGGGTGGTCATATGCCTAAAATGCAACTTGATCGTAATGATGACATCAGGAGGGCGGAAAAAAATACTGTGAATCATAAGCAACGACAATAATAGCAGTTATTTGGAATCCACCCTTAGAGTTCACGGAAACTTAATACCACTCGAGTTTCAAACCAACTACACCAATCTGTCTTTCTCTCTGTCTCTTCCCCTTTTTCACAAAATCGCCCGTGTCCTAAAAAAAAATTAGTATAAGGGTATCCATATCCCCTTTGACACGTGCAAATTATAAAAAAAAAAATCAGTAGCTATGCTCCAGTCAGGATTGTGTGACACGGTTCCGTTGCTAATTTTAAGGCATATCTATCGAAGACGGGAACCATTTCAGAGGCATTTGAGGAAATGTAACTGAAAATTTATTTTCAAGTTTATCAATGATATGTCCAAACATATTTGTACAAATGTGGGTATGTATGATCGATTTTTTACATCCAGGGATTCTTGTATAATAAACCAGATTTTTAAAAAAAAAATCGAAATGTTTTGAATTTTTTTAATACTTGAAACACTAAAATCTGATCGAGACGATATTTTTTTTAAATTTCGAAAGACACTATAATAATGTGGGATTCTAACCGCACTAAAAACACATCTAAGGAGGATCGACGAATGATTTTTATTTCTTTTATGTATGTAATCGCTTTAGAGAAAATATTATGGTTTTTATGGTGTGGCTTAGTACTCCGCAATCTTCGAAAG
This sequence comes from Pocota personata, assembly GCA_963082735.1. Lineage (NCBI taxonomy): Eukaryota > Metazoa > Arthropoda > Insecta > Diptera > Syrphidae > Pocota > Pocota personata. The sequence goes on from OY720431.1 coordinate 20,759,654, forward strand.
TAATTGTATACTCGTACATGTAGGACGACTTTTATCTCAGGGTGGATGTGTATCTGCAATCTTTGATCGTGATATACACGTATTGCATTATTTTTAATGACATCTGTCACCGGGTCAATATGCAAGTTACGATATACGAGTAAGTCTTTGTTTCTTACTTTATTTTAAAATGTTTGTATTATTTTAATATTTGTTTTCTTTACACCATACATCCAGACGATCTCCTATATTTGTTGATATAGCATAATCTTGTTCTGAATAGATAGCTCCGAATTACGTCCTATTAGCCAGTATATCTTTTATATTTATATTTAATTCTTCTGTTTTTTTTTAACGTATTCTTTCCGCTTTAATTTGACATCTAAGGTCATTCATAGGTACTTTGCTGTGTTATTTTGTTATTGATAAGTCGGGCAGAGAGCTCATTCTCGTGTATGTAAATTAACTTGGCTAAACTTTGTCTCATTAAGATTAATGCTCCAATATTGCGTCCAATCTATTACTTTATTGACTGCATTCTGAAGCTTAACAGTAGCTTTGTCTGTGCAATTGTGGCTACCATAACGTTGTCTATTGGTATATCTCATGTGTATATTAAATACAGAGTTGGTCCAAGAACACTGCCTTTTGAGACACCTGCCATTATTTCCTTCAATTCTGAGTACTCTTCACCGTATCTACAATACTCGAAAAAATCTGTCTGCTACAATCTTCGTCATCCACTTTATCCACAAATTCTAAATTCTCATTCACTAAGTCAGGCGGGAAAAGTTTAGAAATGTCCGACAGGTCGGGCGACGACTTTTCGAAAGTTTTGAAAAACAACTTTAAAATCTAAAATTTTGATGGCAATCATTTTTTTCCGTAGAACGCACCGTTTCCGAGCTACTTTTCGCACTCGAAAACGGTTTCCATTAGTTTCATTGACCAATTACAAATAAATAAATATGACAGCTCATAAAGGGCCAGGCATAGCTTCTCGCTGTTACTCGTGCTGTGCGCCGCACGAATGGTTGGGACCTACATTTTTATGCCTCTTCCGAAGGGAATTCTTTTCCATTGAGAGAATCTTCTCATTACTCTCGGATGTATTTCAGACGTTCGCGAGAGTTTAGACCGTGAGAAAATGTTTTTTTTTTTTTGCGTTTCTGGGGTTTGAACTCAGTGATTCCCGTTCAGTGATCGCGCACTTAACCACTGAGCCACGGCGGCGCCAACTTAGCCAATTACTTGCAATTATTTGTGCCTAACAGCTTGGTGACAGATGGTTTCAAGTCCTTACATACTGCACCACTTCAAATTTTTTAAACGATATTAATGAGGTCTATCCATCTGCAATTAATATGAATTGTACTGGGATTTCAATCATAGAGCAACCGATCGTATCTTACAGGTGGATTAGTACATGCTCCTTACAAATCTTTCGCAGCTTTAAACAATTCAGCTATTAGACTGCGTAAGCCAGCAGCTCTATTCGATTTAAGCTTGGCTTAGAGAGCGGAACTTTGATTTTTGTCGCCGTTTGAAGGTCCCCGGAAATGGTCTAAATCAATTTGCAACTTCACCGGTTTTGTGGACTGCTTTACTCTTCTGTAGAAATTTCTCCATGTTCTCTATCCATTGATTCCTCGATGCTCATAATCCTTTTCTTTCTTCTGAGCGCGTTTTGTTTATTATTTTATATTCAATCCTATTCTGCTCGTAGAGCTGACGAGCGGCTTCGGCCTTTATTTTTTGTTAATTGATCGACAGTATATGATGTATTCATGGACCGACCAGCACTCGTACAGATACGTAAGTAGTAACGCCCTAAGTGCGTTTGATAGGGTTGTTGTGAGAATCAGTCCCTTTATCTGAGGCTTATTGTTCAACCATAACTAAACAGTTACCTTACCCGATAGCAAATTGATGTACATGCAACTTACAGGTATAGGATCCCAAACTGAATATTTAGGTCAATTCTTTGCATAGCTCAGCTCATTCGCCGCAAATAATAAACCACTTAAATAGAATGCTCACAGCTATTCACGTTCACTGAACTAATGCTCCTAAATTCGCACTAATCTTTCCATCTTATTTTAATAAATGCAAACATTAGGTGTGTTGTCATAGTAACAGCCTCCAACACTTAACATAGTAAACACAAAGCGAAATAGACAGAGAAAGGCTAAAATACATTAGCTGATCGTAAAGCTAATCAAATCATTAACTGAAAACAACCTAAATAACTTCACAAATTAAGCTTAACCACCCGATTGTTATCTGTAGTTCAAGATCTGCCGTAAACATAATTTGAATGCCGACTTTGATGAAGCAATGACAACTTCACACGAATAGATTATTGTAATAGTGTATATAACAAAAACATGAGTCTTTAGGTTTGTTGACTTATGATTAATGATTTGTATCTCATTACCTTATTAACTTGTGACTGATATGTGAAAGGTGTTTGTTTTCATTTTACGATACATGTACATTTCCATAGCAAGTCAAAAACAATCTGGAAAAGTCTTCTACTATCGGATGGATTTTTCTTAGATGCCCCGCCTTCACTAAATGGAAATGAGTTTTCCTGATTCGTATTCGTGTTCCATCGATCCTGTCTAGACACTTCAACATCACCTGAACAGTAGCAATCTCATAAGTATTCCAATGGTATCCTCCGTTTGGATGCATCTCCTCAGTCCTCATGTCAAAGGAACTTGTTTTATGCAAATTCCTTTCGCACATGCGTGCATGAGTTAGCAATAAATTTCTCAGATTGACATTTAGACGTTAAAGCCAACATGCTGTTGTGGGTGCTGGCTAAATGATCTATGAGCATCTGAAGTATTTATAGCTATCTGTTCACTATAGATACATGTTACTTTCCTCCTCCCCACAGATATAAATGCATTCTGCATTTGTAAACTCGCGCTGATTGAAAGTGTTATCTATCACAATGGAAATGGAATACACAGACTGCTTGTCCAAACAAACTATCCAATACGTTTAACATGCACTTACGGAAAAAGAAGATCTATGTAGGTAAGGTACCCATCTTCAAAGAATATATTTTCGCGCCATGGAAAATTAGAGCAAGACGAATCGTTGCTTTGATTTTAACAGACATTAATGGGTTTCAAACTGGGTCACTGGGCACATACACGTACAACTTTGGAATCAGTTCCAATCCAAAAGTGATACATAGATACTCATCGTACAATTGTTCATTTGTAGCCAAATAGTTCGATTTGTTATTAACTTTCTCAATCCGTCCCGATTGGCCTGTGAATCATATTTCAACAGATTGGCTAGTTGCTAATTTTAGAAACCACCGCTTTTTTTACGATTCTAGTCTTTAAATGCGAATCGTGTACCGATTACGAGTATCTATCTAGCCATGGAACAAGCGATCCAAATAAATGAAAAGGAACCTCACTTTTTTAACCAAAGCTATGGCACACCACCCCACATTTTGGAACAGTTGTTGCTCTCACTGCGGGGGGCATCACGGTGATGATGCGGACGCTAACGCCGATGATGATGTAATTGCGAAATGAATTCGGTGTCGAAAATTCGCTTCATGTACAAAGCATTAGAATCGAATTTAATTGGGCTGTGTAGGCGTTGCTGGTGCTCGTTGCGAGTTATACGACTCGGTCTCTTCCAAGTGAATTTAAACAAAATCGCCTCTGTACCGTAATTTCAATTGAATTCGGAGGTCTTTTCGTTTTGTATATGCTATCCAAAATTATTATTTGAAATGTTTTGTTGTTGGTTTCTCGTAATCGAATGCGCGAATATGTGAAGAACATGGAACGCATGTTTTTTTCGCAATGTCTCTCAGAGCATGTGGAAGCCATTTAAATTAAAGTATCCATCGGCAAGTCGAGGGGGATTTTGAATATTCGATGGGTGAATTTTTCGAATTGTATGGATTTTTGGGTGATTTATGCAAAAGAAATATGCTGCATTCCTTAATGTACTCGTATTAGGGTCAAGCAAGGCCAGATGTACACAGTCTGAAATTAATTCCTTAAATTCCAAATACTCGTACGGAGTATATACTGCCGGCCGCAACGTTGTCCTCACATCAAAAATTTCGAAACTCGAGATAAACATATTTTTGTGATCTTATTTTATTATGCCATTCTAAAAGATCAAAACGTGAAAATGAAAGAGAAAACTCAATTAAAAAGTTAATAGAAAAAATGGAGTCCCTAACGAGTTGCAAAATATGCATTTTAGTATTTTCCTCATCATTTATCTTCATCACATTTTCACCTTTTTTTCTTTTTTCAAAAGTCATACCCAATCTACTATTGTTTTGAAAAATTAATTAAAAAATCCGGAATTGAAAGCCAGAAAATCAGACCGACCTCTGACGAAGTGCCAGCGGCGAAAATTTGACCCAAAGGTGGCGTTCTCCCAATTCTTTTGTAATCATTTGACACAGATATCCTACTTAGACTTGCTGATAAAATTAGGTAGCCTAGGTTACACAGACTTACTGGTATTGCTGATGATTTAGTTATCAAGCGCAAATATGAAAATTTTAACTGGACTCATGCGTCAGCGAAGGTCTTTCAATGCCCAGTAGAACATTGGTGTTGCATTTAACAAGAAGAAGGAGACTACACCTTTGGATTCTCCGATGGAACTCTCATACTCGTATAAAGAACCAAATTGTTGTTTTCAAGTTTTGACAAAATTGGAAGTTTGACATACATGTGGGATATTTTTTTTTTTTTTTTCCGAGGGTAGGTAAAAAATCTTCATGAAGACACTATGAGGATCGATAGCGCGTGCTCATAGTAATGTGAGATTTTTACTCACTAAAAAAGCCTCCCTTCGTGATAAATTTCTTTGATTACTACAATTAAGTTTTTACTTATCCAGCAGTTTTTCTTTCACGTATTGAGATCGTTTGGCAGGTCCCTTTCCATTGAAAGTTCCTGCTTGTTCCGCAAATTAGACGCGGTTTCTTTGTATCGCGTTAAGTCGAAAGGTTTAGTCCTTTGTAGACGACGCAGTAGATTCCTCTCATATAGAATTCGAAGGACTTCATTGTTAACGTGTCCTTGTAAACTTTCTTTGTCCATTCATTTACTTTATTCAATGCTTCTTGCAATTTTTCAGTCGTTCCTCCGATCGTTTTACCCGTTGTCAGGATGGCAGTGTCCTCGGCAAATGTAGCTAATACGGTACCTTCTTCTTGCGGTATATCGCGAGTATATAATAGGTACAAAAGCGGTCCAAGACCACTTCCCTGAGGCACTCCAGCCCTTATTTCTTTAAATTCTGAATATTCATTTCCGTGTTTGACTCGGAAAAGTCGATTCGTTAAGTATTTTTCCAGAATATTATGTAAGTGTTCCGGCAGAACTTGTCGTAATTTATATTTCAATCCTTCATGCCACACCTTGTCAAAAGCTTGAGAAACATTAAGGAATACGCTCGAGCAAATCTTTTTTTCTTCCTAAGCTTTCTCAATTAAATCAGTTATTCTATGCACTTGGTCTATTGTTGAGTGCTTGGTTCTAAAAACCCAAACTGGTAATTGGGAAAAAGAGATCTTTCTTCTATAACCGGCTGTAATCGCTTAAGTACTATTCTATCGAAACGTTTAGACATAATCGGCAGCAGCGAAATAGGTCTATACGATTTTTTATCATTCGGTGGTTTTCCTGGCTTCAGAATCATTATTACTTCCGCGACTTTCCATTGACTCGGAACATATTCTAGTCTTATCGCTGCGTTTATAATGTAGAGGAACTTAACTAACGCTTTCTAGATAACGATTTAAGAAGTTCTCCTGTGATTAGGTCGTATCCAGGAGCTTTATTCGGTTTCAGTTTCTTTATTTCTTGTTGAAGTTCGGTCAGCCTTGCATCTTTCTGGCAGAGCTCGAATACCGTTACGGTAAAAGTGTTCATCTTTTGAGGCTATCCACGAATCAAGCCATTTTTTGATGTCTTCATATGAGCGGAACTGCTGATCAGCAAGATCATGTGCCATCGAACAGAACAAGTAATAATCGGATGGCGCAATATCTGGGGAATATGGCGGGTGGGGTAGGACTTCCCATTTGAGCGTCTTCAGGTAGGTTTTAACGGGTTTGGCAACGTGAGGCCGAGCATTGCCATGCTATAGAATCACTTTTTCGTGCCTCTGCTCGCATTGTGGCCGTTTTTCGCGCAGTGCTCAGCTCAATCGCATCAATTGAAGCCGATACCGTTTCCCAGTGATGGTTTCGTTGGGTTTCAACAGTTCATAATAAATGACACCGACCTGGTCCCACCAAATACACAGCATAATCTTCGCAGCGTGAATATTCGGCCGAACCGACGACGTAGTAGCATGACCGGGTAGTCCGAATGACTTTCTTTTCTTTGGGTTGCTGTAATGAATCCATTTTCCATCACCCGTCACGATGCGATGAACAAAACCCTTCCTTTTTTGCCGCTGGAGCGAAAAAACGACGCTCAACGTTCCTTGGCTTCAAATCTTGTTCAAACCTTGTTTTTGAATCATTCCAAATGCCTGCAATCGCTTGGAAATGGCTTGACGGGTAACTCCTAATGCTGAAGCAAGCTGTTCTTGCATTTGGCACGGATTCTCATCTAACAATGCCCCCAATTCAGCGAAGGATTTTGGCTTTCCTTCACGCGGACGGACGTCAACATCGAAATCACCGTCTTTGAAGCGACGGAACTTAGAGCAGCATCTTTTTCGTTTTCTTCGAATGAAAGAAGAAATTCAAAACACTTCCCGCAAATGACGATTATTTGGCACAAAATCAGACATTTTCACACAATCAAAAGTATATGACCCCAAAAACAAAATCACTAATGTGTCAAAACAGTTTGTTTACCATATGTCTAAGCTCGGTTCATGACGTTTTGGATATGTCAAAATCGACCAGCACTTACTGCTGGAGCCATCTAGAACTTAGTTGCGCACCTAATATATTGGTTGCCGTTCGATGTTTGGGTGCCCAACGTTAAGAAAACCTACCATTACTAAGGTCCAAAGGCATTAGTTTGCCTTGTATCACAGCAGCTAACCCCACATATCCAATGGTAACCCTAGAGTTTATAATAAAACTCACTCTACTCCATCTTTTTGTCAAAAACAGCTCAGTTAGTCCTTACGATCAGAAAAAGATCTCGAAAAAGATCCGACTCCGCATTTAGGATTGTAATAAACAAGTGGAAAACAAGTATCGAGGGACTCTACGTGCAAAAATAGCCACCGATAATATGTATTCGATAGTTTCCATCACTAATTCAGGTGTAGTCTTCTCCAAACGTTCTTTCGGAACTCAGGAAATTTTAGCGAAATTAAAGAGAAAAATTTGTTGCTTTGCGAGCAATGACATGATCTATCAAGACCAAAGTAGTCCTGGCTGTTATCAGCTCAACGCTTAAGTACCTATCAGGAGAACTTGCAGTAGATCTTTACATCAGTGATAGTATCATACGAAACTTTAGAGGAACTAGCATACACATTTTCGTAGGCATCCAAGCAGCTCTGCTGACAATCTTTTCGTCTTAATACTCTAAAGCCACTGGCTTTATGCAATACATACATAAAAAATAATAATACCACGCTCTCTTGGGTTGCAGTTTATAGTTGTACCTCTCGCATCCATTACTGTAATACAAATCAGGTATCCTCCGTGCATCTTAATACTTTAAGAAGTAGAAGATCATTCTTTGGCCAGTCAACTTAATGTGGAATAGCCTGAATTTTTCAATAATTTGCAGAGATTCAAAAATAGTGCTCACCATTATAATGCTCCTGTTTATATTGTATTCTATTCGTAACTGGGGTTTATAAACCTTAAAGAACATAGTCCTAAGTGGTGAAATATAGTAAAACAAAGCAAGGTATCTAGGTATGCAGTCGGCACAGGGGAATCCTGTGACATTTAGAGTTGAAGCAGTCTGGAGCTCCATCCTCTACCAGGTGATTCAATAAATGACCTTAACTATTCGCCGCTTCTTCTGCTTATGAAGCTTGATGCCGGATCCTGTGTCGTGTTTCACATAGTACTTGTTTCCTTTAATGAAAATACATAAGCCACCCTTAAATATAGCAGAAGACCTTACTGAAGATAAAATGTGCAAACTCTGTTTAGCGGATGGAAAACATCAAAACTTCTATAATAATATAATAACATCCTCGCCCTCCCTTATTTAAAAATGCTTCATGATCACCTTTTATCAGTATTGTCACCTTTAGCTTGTGACCCGAACTGTGCAGATTCGAGCCCGGACGGGGAACAGAAAATAACAGCCATCCGAGCATAAAGAGAAACAAAATCGAAGTTTCTCCAAACACTACACCAAAAAAGGGTTTCTTCTGGGATTTGGAAATTTCTTTTTTTCTGTAAAAAAAAAAAAAAAAAAACACTTTTAATTAGAAAGGTCGAACTTCTTCTGGATTAATGTTAAATCTTCAACATTGCATCTTACCCCTAAGCTCAACCAAAACCAAAAAAAGTGCTTCATGCGTCAAGGGTTACGTAGCAATTACAATAAACACAGGGTGTTTCAAAAAAGTTGGGTTGGCCACATGTCCTCTACAAAACAAAAATTAAGTAAATTTCTGTTATTAATGTTGGCGCAATTAACGGTGATGTGGTGCAACTGACGTTGATAGTTTCGTGCCACTACCATTCTAAAGAAACTAGCCTTGAAATGGTCGTAGTTTTGATCTATCCCATCACACTTTCTGCGTACTCGAAATTCAATTGCTTTCGGGTATGAATATTTACGCTATACAGATACGAAGTTCTTTGTTCTTAATACGTTCAACAGTTTATGGACACTTTTCTGCATCACTTACCCTTATTTGTAAGTAGGGGACTCATACTTGGTGGGTGATCAAGAGCAAAGTTAGCCAAATGCGACTGTGCAAACTAAAGAACCTTGCGTCCTTTGCAATGGAGATCCTCTTAACTTTACTTTCTCTAAAGAGCTAAGCTAGAAAAATAGTGTATCACAGTAGGTAAATAGTAGGGCTCTCGATGTGTCATAAAGTGTTGGACACTTCCTTGCGCACATGGTCCAGTGTCTCTACCTACTCGTAAACCTCTTTTATACTCGTTTAGCCAGTTATACGCTACACCCCGTCATACTACAAACGTAGTTTGTGGTGAGACTACAATACTACGCATAGCATAGACTAAGTACATTTCATCAGCTTAAAATGTTAGTAGATGCGGTAAGGGAACCCAAGGCTTGATTAAACCTAAGATAATTCCGGAACTCACCATGAGCCTCACTACTTTAAACGGGCATCTGCAAATCGCTAGAATCAAAATTGAGGTGGTTCGAGGTTTCAGCCGAATCTGGAAAGTTACTCTACAGAGTAATATACTGTGCTTTGCAAATACGACAGGTATTCTTTATAAAATTCATTAAGGGTAGGCGCGCACATGCGATTTTCTGTCGCGGCGATTAAAAAATCGTAGCCGCTGTAGGAAATGGCCATACGCGCACAAGCGACCGTGGCCGTAGTGTAGTGGTAATATCATCGCTTGTCACGCTGTTGGTTCACGGTTCAAATCCTGATGTCAAGAATCATCTATTTATTTCGCATGAAAATGCAACTTGATCATGATGATGACATCAGGAGGACGGAAAAAAATTCTGTGAATCATGAGCAACGACTAAAGCAAAACAAAGAAGCTCCCCAGTACTGTACTGTACGCTACCCTTGGAGTTTACAGAAACTTAATATCATCTGAGTTTCGAACCACTACACTAAATCTTTCGTTCTCTCTCTCTCTTCTTCACAACGCCCGTGTCCTGTAATACGAGTAGTATTATAAAAAAAAAAATAAACGCCACAATTTTTAATAACAAAAAAATAAAGTACATGGCTTCTAATACGAGTCCTCACATTTGCAACTAAACAATCGCCGCGATTGAATTAAGCTCTAATTTTCAGGCAATTTTTTAGTCGTAAATTTGAATTTGAAATTGGTACACAGAGAGAAGCATAAAACTCTGCGCACTGGTGATTATTCAGTCGCGGTTCTTTAAGGTGTTTGGACATAACATTGTTTACAAAGTTATTGGTGTGTTTATTTTGGCAAAAAAAAAGTGACCGTAGTTATGTCTAACAATGAATCAATTTTGTCAAATGACCATCTGTCCAATAACTGCCTACTGGATACAGCGACACTAATAATAGAATAATTTAATAGTCTTTCACTAACAATAAGATGTACCCAATATTTTTTTCTACGTTTTTTATTTGCTTTTAAACGGAGCATCAAGGCCACAAAACAACATTTTTTATTGAAAACCATTTTCAAACCGTTCAATTTACGATTATGTAATCACAGGTACGCGAGCATACATGCCAACCATATGTTTCATTAAAACTTGCGACTGAAAAATCGCAAATAAATATGTGACTTGTTCCATTTTTCTAATTTCTGCGATTATTTAGTCGCAAATGCGAGCATTTTGACCGGACGGCAAAAAAAACGAACGGCCACATTCTTTAAGTGTTGTGAAGAAGAGCATGGCCCCTTTCACATTACACGGTGACGGCATTTTGACATTTAGCAGCCGGTCACTGATACTGCAACCCACGGCTCCCGGACGGCGACCGATAACTCAGTGGTGTACGTGCCAAATACACGCTTTAACTTTAGACGGTTTTAAATCGTACGATCAGTTGTCTTCGAGCCACTGTAGTTACAGTTTGTTTGTGTTATTATTAGTTGTTTAAATGATGGAAGATATTGATGAAGAAGTATTGATTACACTCGTGGAAGTCAGATCTATGCTTTGGGACAAATCTTTATGACCAAACAGCATACCACTCAACCACAAACTGAGCTTGTGGCGGAAAAAAGCTGTGTTAAACCGTATAGTGTTGCCAATTCGGATTTTCGTCGTCCGATTTTTGCCGTCCGGTCAAAACCGAATAGTGCTTAAGTGTGTGTTCACGAAAAAAAATATTTTCAACATTTTTATGCTGCCCTATAAAACATAGACAATTTTTTTAGAACCGGAGACCAAAAATTATTCAACCTTCAGAAATGATTACATATTTCCCGGGTTTACCATTGAAGGGACAATGAGGATAAGTTCAGTACTTTCTTCTTCACGCGTTTTGTATGCTCTTGCTTTGACATGACAGATCATAAAAAAAATGATTTAACGTCCACCAGTATGCGCTGTATAACGACATTAATTTGGTCAGTATGCCCATATAAGTCTCCGTCTGAAGAGTCTTTGTATCTGAGCGATTATGGTAAATTTTACATTAAATTGGGAACTGAAAGCTACTGTAATGAACTTGATACTGGGAACTTTTTAAGTGTCGAACAGTATAGAGTGGAGAGCTATCTTAAAGATACGTTTATCAGATATCTGTATTTTAAATTAAGCATTTTGCGCTTATCGAAACTATCTCATCAATGTTTGCTTTCCCCTGATGTTAATAAATAAATTATGCAATTTGTTGCCGATTCTCTTGCGAAACTATAGGGAGTATTTCCGAAGAAACAAATTTGTATGAAAAAGTATCTCTTACTACACCACCATGTGTAATTACTTGGAACAATTTGCACTTGAATTCCATTGTTATTCTCGGTACAACGTGCCACTTTGTGTACCACATTTTAATGTCTTATCCGTTGGATTTAATTTCTTGTTTACATGGCTGTCAGCCTTATTGAATACAAAATCGTGACTCAATGACAATGGCGACACATTAAGAATTATAACCACTCCTTTGTGCAAATTTTTTTTTTTTCAGATCATAATGAACCCGAAATCAATACTTTGAACACTTTTAATCCCAAAAAAAAAACAGAAAAAACAATACTGAATTTGAAATAAGTACCAGCAATTGTTTGCGATTTGAAGGTCAATATTTATTATACCGAACGGATGTATGTTCCTACAGAACCAACATTAAAGTATCGCCATCTGAATATGCTTAATGGGAAATGTTAATTTTTGTGTCAATTTAATCAATGATCAATGATGGATTACGTCAAAATAAAAGCTGTACATACAAAGAAATGCCACGAATTCCAATTTTTTTTTTTTTTTTTTTTTTGTTTAAAAAAAGAAATATACAATCTACTGTAGCTATCTGCTCTGTTAGTAAAAAAAAATAAATAAATAAATAAATAAGCGAACGCATTGTTTGTACGTGAGGTGCATTAACCTATTGTCTCAGTCTCTATACCCATCCACCCATTCAGTTTTTGATTCTGGCATAGTCGGTGAAGGAGACGCTCTACAGGTAAATGTGTCGCCTTTTGTCGGTGATTGTACGCAAAGAAGAAAAACAATAAACCGCATGACATTGCCGAGATTTGTGTGCTTAATTTAATTTGATTCGTAAGAGTATGCTCTTTGCAGTTGATGCAAAAGTGGGTCACGATAAATATCTCAGAGAAAAATGTCTTTTCAACAATTTTTTTTTTTCTGATTTTTGTGGGGCTTTCGAAATATAGAAACTTATTTTCCTAGGAATTTATTTACGTATGCGTCCGAAGTGTAAGCAACTGAACATAGATATTTATGAAATAAGAGATATAGATACACATTGTAAGGCACGAGTGCTGTGAAATGCATTTACTTGTTATACAGAATTTGCTGCAATTTTATTATGTTGCAGTAGAGAAAGTCTCCGCTTAAATCTAGAGCAAACATAAAGGGTCATCCATTTCGAGGTTGGGATTTCACATCCCTGCCATATGACATCTGTCAAATCCATCTGTCATCCATAATGACATGGCTCTTGTGCTGCCATTTTACAATATGGATCGTTTAACCACCGCTCAACGCATTAAAATTGTTGCATCTTGCTACAAAAATAACAGTTTTGTAACATCTGTGTGTAAGTTGACGTCAATTTTTCATCGAACAAAATCTTCTTCAGCGATGAGGCCTATTTCTCGCTCGACGGCTAAGTAAACTAAGAAAATTGCAGAATCGAGTCGTTTTTTTTTAATACGACGAAGGCGCCACATTACAGTGAATTCTCTGCGCTATGGTTAAATGATAAGCAACTTTTTTGGACTGATATTGAAGACATTGATGTGAGAGACATGTGGGAAAAATTCCCCGGACTTTTAATTTCGAAATTTGGCGACGTCAATTGCCCACCAAGATCACGTGATCTGATCCCGTTGGATTTCTTTTTGTGGGGTTATGCTAAAGATCGTGTCTATGCAGATAATTTCCAAACTTTGAAGTACTTAAAAACTAACATCCGTTAAGTTATGGCCGCAATACAGCCAGAAATGTGCCAAAAAGTCATCGATAATTTCCTCACAAGAATCGAAGTGTGCAAAAACTCCTGTGGCGGCCATTTATCCGATGTTGTTTTGCAACTGCTGTATGGAAAGGCCCAAATTCAAAGTCTACTCATAAGTATCCCAAACTATCTAATGCCACCTAGTATAAAACGATCGGATTCATTTAGCGAGCCCAGATTTTAGAGTTGATTATATCAACGATCGGTGGTTTAATGGTAGCTTGACTGTATGGTATAAAGTTAAGTCTTCCCATTGGCTCCGAGTATTTTGTTTGTGACCTGAGAACCTTCTATCATCAGCAGTCACTTTGAAAGTGTACATTGTGGATCTGTTGGTCTACACTTCTGGTTAAGTCTACTCTTTTTTTATATATATATATAATCTGGGCGCCAAAGGGATTATGAAAACCCTTATATTTTATAAATACAGAGCCTGGCCTATAACCGACTGCCTATATTTGACAGTACGACCGGAGTTTGGCTTTAGGGTGAACTGATGTGCATTCGAAGCATGTCGCGTATTGCGGGTAAAATTTTGAAGGGTAGGAAGGCAACTGGCTATTTCGTGGAGCATTTTTTATGGAAAAGGCGATAAAATAGTGAGAGACACGAGACATTTCTCCGATGTTCAAGTGAATGTATGTCTAGAATATGCAGAACGGTCTTGGGTGCACCAGACCAGATATGGGCGGTGTATTCCAGCATAGGGAGGCTGAATGCCTTATAAAATTAGGCCAGATCAGACGGGGTAAAATATTTCTTGCACCGTTTAAGGAATCCTAGACATTGTGCAGCATTTTTGGCGACCTCGAGAATGTGATCGTTCCATCGAAGATGGTTATTAATACACATACCGAGAATGTCAAGTGTTTCGGTTTCAATGATGCAAGTACCATCATGGATAATGGTTGAGGGATTTGGTTTCGCTTAAGAGACAGAACACAGCATTGTGTTTCGGAATCGTTAAATTCCACTCTGTTAGTTGAACCCCATTTGATTATGCTGTCCAGGTCGGAATTGAATGTGTTTAACATACGTAGCCGTTCCTTTTCTACGGCCGAAGAGCAAGGGAACGAATATGAAAAACTGAGGGTACTGTCATCAGCGAAGGAATGGATTGAATTCGAAGTTGCAGACAAGAGATCATTTATAAAAATAACAAAGAGAGTCGGAGACAAAACAGAGCCTTGGGGAACACCAGCATTTATTTGGTGAATTTCAGACTTGAAGCCGTCTAAAACAACTTGTGTTGAACGCACCGAAAGGTAATTTATATTCCATTGAAGAAGGGACTCGATGCCTTATTCACGACAAAAGAGTCTGATGCCAAACTCTGTCAAATGCCTTTGAAATATCAAGCGCAACCATCAGTTCTGGTTATGTGCGCGCTCATGAGCCCACTTCTCGCAAACTTCTGATAAATACCCGAGAGTTAAATTGTCATGAGCTTCTCTTAGTAATAATTGCCCTTCGGAAACGAGATCAAATTGTAGGTCCCTTCGTACAGCGGGAATGGCTGCGAATGGCTGAGAGAATCTACGCTGCAGAGCCTGTATAGGCCGTTAGGGCTAACTACTATATTTGCTAACCGTTGTATATATCGGTATTTTGAGAAGCAACTCTACTCTAGTCACCTCTACGCCACTTGGATTCTCATTTTCCAAGTTAAGTGCATTTCTTCATCTGTCTAATATGTATTGCCTCAAAATTTTTCGATTCTCAACAATTTGCTTGTTTCGCCATAAGGCACTCCGAAAAAGATAATCAAACGTGCGTACAAGATAAAGTGGCTACGAAAATGTCAGTGGGCTCTACCAAGAGAAAAGTTCTACGCATGCAGCGAGGAACGTTCAAATGAATAGTAGCGATATCCACAGGTCAGAAGTCTTATAAAGAAGACTAGTGCAAGAAGATGCATACGTACAGATTGACCGACTCTATCTAACAGAAGAGATATAACAGACTACTGCTGGTTGGAAACGGTGAAGATTAGCAATATATCCTTCGAGCTAAGGTTGGCTCGTACAATGGACCTGTTTTTGAGTCTGAGTGTTCCAGTAGGGTGTACCAGCCCCGACAAAAAAAAAGAAGATTGGCTCGAGGAATAGATCTAAGAAAAGAACTCTAGAGAAGTCTGGATAAGATGACTCGTAGAAGGGAGGAACACCATAAGAACTTGAATGTCTAACATCATCAAGGCCGCTCTTTCTAGTGTAGTTTTTTATCTAAACGTAATCCTTGATATTTATTAACGCATTTCTGATATTACGTGCTCTTCGTTTTATATCGACCTTACTTTCCCTTACCCTTGTGCCGACTATTCAGTATCATAGTTTTCCTTACCTTAATGGATGTCAGAGGAATAAGGATCTTTTGCGGATACATTAAGGTTTCTGGAAATTCCGCGTTTTTTTAGAACGCAGTTGTTATTGATTTTATCAATACGAATTCTGAAGTTCTTGATGTGTGGGTTCACGAGGAATTTAGGCTTCCTATGTGAGAATTTGCAGAATAGTTCCCTCTTGCAGTATTTCCCTGATAAGTTTATTTCTTAGACTTGTTCGCGGCCAGCTGAGAACTGGAATCTAGTGAGAGATGACTAAATTCTTCTTATGCACCAAAATGTTCTTCAAAACTACCGTAGATTTATGAAAAATGAGTCAAGAGGATTGAATATCTGAGACAATAAATATGATTTATTTAAGACCATGAGCCCTTGAAACAATTCCTCCATGACCACCTCTTGATCAACACTGAAATAAACTGCGCTTTCAGTATAATTTTTTTAATGAAAAAAATGCCTAAAAGAAAATGACAGTTCTGTTTTCACTGCTGGTTCAAAAACGGTCAGACGAACAGTATCTGCAATCTTTTTAATTTACCTTGACATTGTTTGTTTTGTGAAACTTTCAAAAAATGGCAGCCTATTGTTTTAGCTACCACAGTTTTAGCTATCACCGACGAGACACGGAAACAGTCTCTGAAAGCACTTCTCCAAAATATTATCGACATTTTTGTTGACAGCCTAGATTGTTGTTGACAGAATCAAAGCACAACGGTTCTACACCACAGAGCAATCCTCGGACGTCAGATAGCTGTGAGCTAGGAATTCATTGACGCACTATAAAGAGAAAAACAATAACCAATAGAGTTTCTTATGCTTATCCTAATTGGCATCCTAAGAGCAATAGACCCATAATCTGTAATAAAATATATTAATATGGAAAGGGATGCAACTCATTTTCACTTGAAATGGAAAAACCTAATCTAAATCAAGATTAGATGCTTTGGATAAATTATCAACCACCGAAGACGATCCGTCGCATAGTCCCACCACCTATCTAACCCTATACTGAAAAATAATGCACACAATTTTTCTTTCCCGTCCATCCACTAGACTCATTCCATTTCTAGTTCATTATCATAATGTCATGACTATAAAAGCATAACCTACGCGAAGTAGGTTTACAAGTGCAACGAAAATAGGTTTCACCAAACCTCAACATCATTTCCATTCACTTTAGATAATACCACAGTGAGTCTTTCTAATTGATATCATCATCGCAAATCAACCTAAGCAACTTTCTAGGTGTATCCTATTAAACTCAAAACTAATTTCCTATCCACAAAATGTCCTACAATCATTTTGCAACAATTTGTTTCTCCTCACTAACCAACGCGGTAGCTAATAACACTTCAACATTCCTGATGCCACTTTTCTCTAATCCAATGCATCACTTGTCCGGTTTCTGACCACTTTATGAGCCACTTCCAATCATCAGTTTTATTTTATCGGCATCATTCACTTAACCAATCTCCTACTGATGACTTCAGTTAGTATTAACATTTCTCCAATGGATTGCATATGCATACCGTCTATTGGTAGAATTTTGATAGATAAAAGATTCTTTCAAAACTGGCAGCGCATCTAAATGAAATTTAATTACCAAAAGTATCTGAAAAAGTGTTAATTAACCAAAGAATCTGAAAACGTCAGCCCCATGGTGCATCACTCTCAAAAGCTGTTTTCGATTGTAAATTTTGACCACAAAACCCTAATGACATCACCACCATCACATGCGTACCTACATATATATCTCCAATGTGAGTACACAAAATAGCCTATCTTATAAATTCATGGTCATATGGGCTATAAAATATTTGAAACGATGCCGTGAGAATCTGGTTGAGCTGGTTCTTGGCCTGCCTTGCATGCGACTACTACGAGTATATTGACACACGGTGTTATAAAAATAAAAATGCGAGCACTATAAAGATATCCGTACATATTTAATGTATCTATTATGTATTATGAAACACCAGCTTGCCAGTTGTATCTAATATTTTGTTTGCAAATTTGTAAGCTCTTATTCTCTGCCAAAAAAATACTGCGAAATGGTCGGATGCGGGATAGAAATCATTTATAATTTGGGTGTAGGTCTCTTTGTTGGCAGGCGACAGATATTAATTTTTATTTTCGGCAGAAAGTGGAACAACTCAATCAATTATAGTTACATTGGGTGTGCTCTAATTTTTGTTGTAATTTAATTAATCATCTTCTTTGGTGGTAATTATTGTCTGTGAATGGTAGGGTTGCCAAGGATAATTTTGCAAATTGACAGTAAAATTGGCAGATAATCGACTCATAGCTGGAAATTTAATTTAATTGATTTTCGTCAGCATTGTTGCTGCCAATTAAATATGCAAAGAGTGTAGCCGATGAGCAAACAAACAGCATGAAGCGCCATTTAAATCATTTAGAATGATTGTGTTTTTTTTTTTTAGATAAATTATTGAAAAGTAAGAGTGAAGAGAGTAAGGGCTTGAATACTAAACAGAGTGTGGACTTAAATTGATTGAGTTGACGCGATATGACGTGCAAAACGACTTTTTGTATATTCTGTCAGATCTAACAATTATGTACTCAATATAATCTGCGGCTATAAGTGAAAATTGAAATTCTATTTGCGCTTGTGGTGTTTCTTCTCTTACATACTATGAATAGAAAATCATGTGCCATCATCACAGAAAAATGCTTCAATAGATTTCAATGAAATTTATGAGTGGTAGTTGTAGAACGATTTGTTTTAAGATTAGGGTTTACCGACATCAATCACAGTAGAAACGGCTTTGTTTTTTTATACGCTCTCATAAAAAGCGAACTAGTTGTCACTAAAAATCGAATTAAGAAAATCCTCACGGGCACCCGGTGTTGCCCATCTGCTGTGGCTTATACCTTCAGCACGAATGTAGTAAACTAGACAAGGTAAAGGGTGTCTCAAAATTCACGCAAGAAGTAGTTTTTATAGAAAACAAAATGTAAATGTTTTATTGATTTATAAAGTATACAGTGTATGGAATAGCATATCGGGTAAATGTCATCCACGAATTTGCTGACTCTTTTGTCGAAATTTTTCATGACCGTTTTACATAAATGTGGCTGAATTTCGTTCGCTCAATTTGCTCCTTCAAGGCGTGTTTGGTCGTGGGCTTGTTGGCATAAACCTTAGACTTAAAAAAAGTCCAACGGCGTTAAATCGAATAATCTGGGAGGCCAGGAAATGACTCATGCAGTAATTGCCTGGCCATTTTCAAAGAAGAATGTTCCGATGATGCCTTCAGTCAAACATTCACACCAAACAGTAACACGTTTTGGATGCATTTGTTTCTCATCAATCATCATGTGGATTTCCTGAACATCAAATTCAACAATTTTGACGATTAACAAAGCCATCAAGATGAAAATGAGCCTCATCCCTGAAGATGATTCTATTTGAAAAATCAGCGCCCATTTGTTGTTGTTCCGTAATCCATCCAACGAACTCTCTTCACTGTGCGTGGTCAGTAGGCTTCAGTCCTTGAGTCAATTACACTTTGTACGCATGAAGATTCAAATTTTTCGTGAGAAGCTCTCTTCTCGAAATGTCCAATTCTGGAACACGGTGTCGAATTGTTGTTCCTGGACTCTCAACAACACTCTCACGAACTGCTTCGATGTTTTGTGTTGAACGACTTGTTGAAGGAAGGCCAGAGTGTCTAAAATCACTAATTGATCCAGTCTCCCTGAATTTTTGAATTAATCTCTTCACAGTTGATGAAGGTATATCACTATTCCGACCATATATTGTACGAAAATTGCAAACCGTCGCTGCCAAACCTTTATTCATTCTTTTTCATTATTTTTAAAATAACACATTTTTAATAACCCTGAACTGTCACGCTGTCGTTTTTTTTTCTTATTTTGTTGGCAACACTTTACCGCACAAATGGCGCAAAATTTAAATCTTGCGTGAATTTTGGGACATCCTTTTTATATGGAATGTGTCTGTCTACATAAGGGACGGCTCCTCATTAGAAGAACACTAGCACATAAACTGCAAATCTCATTTTAAAAAGATCCCAAGTCAGCATTATTTGTGCACAAAAAATGTGTGCCCAACCTATAATTTTCATAAGATAACTCAATCAAATGATCGCTGATTTGCAGCTTATTGCGGTAGCGAAGTTCCCATCGTACAAAAAATCTATATTTCAGAATTCAAAATTGTTCAAACGGTCTAATTATTGATAATTTTCCAAAATTGTACGAAATTTTTTAAGGTGTCTGACTTTTGCCTGACGTTAATGGAAATCATTCCTGAGTGAGATACTCTCGTGTGAGATACTTCTCTTTAAAATGTCCTTAAGTTAATGAAAATCGTTTTTGGCTGCAACTATCTCAAAAACACTGAAAATTCAAAAATTCAAACAACCCAAATTTTTGGCCTGAAATTCTCTAAAAGTTGGTGCCAAATTTTTCAACATTTTCCAAAATTGCACGAAATTTTCACCGAAGTTTTATAGCACATATCTGAAAAACGTCGAACCCTGGGAAAAAAATTATGCAGATCACAATCCTAGGTTTTGAAATTTTCTAGATGATGAGTGCCGGATTTTCCAAAACCTTTCAAAATTATACGGAATTTTTCAGAATGCCTTTTGATCCAAGTTCGTAAAAATCATTTTTAAGTGCTAATATGTCAAATCGATATTTCAGGTTTTGGAATTCTTTGCATCTTGTGGGGGCTTTTCAGAAATCGTAACAAGAGGCCCTAAGAAACAGGATGTGTTAAGAGTCAAACAAATGTTTGCAATGTTTTGTTGTTACGTCAACATAGAGCTTACAATACTTTACAAAGAACAAAATAAAGCAAACATCTGCCAGGTTCTTGCGAAGATGATACTCGTATGATGAGCTGAGAGTAAGTGGTGCTTTTTGATGCTCCATTATAGTACAAAAAAATTGCACACAACTTGGATTCTCCCATATTACAAACGAAATAACGACCTTTGAATATGCAAGCACAATTTTTGGATTCTATAAGGCCACACGCAGCCGTTATAAGCTGTTAGGCTTATAACGGCTAGGCTGTTATAAAGCAGACATGTTCGCCTTCTAAGAAGTACGATAGTAATTTTTTTTTTTTTTTTTTGTCGGGGCGGGTACACCCTGTAGCACTCAAATTAAAAAACAGGTCCATTGTACACCATGCAGAGAACCCAATTTTAGTGTGTTTTCTTCGTAGTTTGTAAAAAGACGAGTAGACGCTGAAGAGCTTAGGTCATCAACACTCAACACATCAGTACCGAAAATCCGCCACCTGATCCGAGCAAAAGCAGGACAATCACATAGGAAGTGTTGCGCAGTGTCATCGTCCTCTCCTCAGGAGTCACAGATAGAGGTAGCGCTCAAACATGATGCTTGGCAAAGGCGAAGTGGCCTGTACGAGTCAGAACGCCAGTAAATCATCTGCAGTCTTTTCTGCTAAGAGATAGCAAGAAAGCCGTGGATTTCTTACAGACGACGGGGACCATTCGTTTAGTCTTCCTGCATTCTGGAGAGTCATGCCACCTTCGATTGTGTTCACTGAAAACCCAGTCGTCAATGGAAGCCCTAACCGAGGATGCATAGTCTTCTTTTAGCTCTCTACACTTCATCCAACGTTACTCCAATTTGTTGATGCCCTCCAAATAATACGATTTTTCTTACCTCCTAGCCATTTCTTCATGTTTGGAAATAAGAAATAGTCACAGGGGGCTAAATCTGGGGAATATGCTGGATGAGGAGTTCGTAGCCTAACTCATGCAATTTTGCCATTGTGACTGCGGGCTTGTACGCCGGTGCGTTGTCCTGATGAAAAAGAACTTTTTTCTTCGCCAAATGCAGCCGTTTTTGCTTCAAATCGGTTTGGAATCGATCCAGCAGCTCTGCGTAATATGCGCCGGTGATCGTTTTATCCTTTTCAAGGTAATCGATGTGATTAACACCGCGCGCATCCCAAAAAACTGTCGCCATGACCTTGTCTGCTGACAAACCCGCCTTGGCCTTCTTCGGCTTCGATTCACCAGGAGAAGTTCATTGTTTTGACTCTTCCTTGGTTTCTGGTGTGTTGTGGTGAATCCAGGTTTCAGCCACGGTTACGAAACGGGTTACAACTTTGAAGTTGTCAAACGATTGCGTTTGTTGTCGATTGTGAGCAAACGCGTCACCCATCTTGCAGAAAGCTTTTTAATGTCCAAATATTTATATGAAATCGAAATCACTGAGCCATGTGATAAGCCTGTGACCTCTTCACTCGCCGATCGTCCATTATCAAACCATGGAATTTGTCGACCATTTCTGGTGTGGTGACCTCAATTGGGCGACCAGAAAGTTCGGCGTCACTTGTGCTTGAACGACCACACCGAAATTGAGTAAACCAGTGGTGAATGGTTCCAATCAATGGTGAAGAGTATTTGTCAAACTTTTGTTTGGTTTGCGTTATAGTTTTTCTCGCACAAAATAGTGTTTAATGAGCACTCGAAATTCACTTTTTTTTATTTTAACGAAAATGCTAGTAGGCGTCTATATAAAATGGCTGCCACAACAAAACTATTTGACAGATCTGTCTGAAAATTTGGGTGCGTTCTTTTGAAAGATGATTCTTGACAAAAAAAATTAAATTTAAGGTGACGACACAATTTGTGTTAATTAATTTTCAGGGACTTAATGACCCACCCTCGTAAGTAAATGCTGATCTCACTATGGGTGGGGTTCCCAAGTAAAAAGACATCTGAACCAATTTTGTGCGCGAATCTTTAAGCTACCAACTTAGGATTTAGCTAACTGGAGATGATTGTTGTTTGAGTTCCTAATCAACCTTGGACTGTAGCGCCATGGTGAGTAAGCATGTACAGCGGAATGGATTAAGTTAAAAGAAAACAATTTCTCAGACAAGTATTGCTCACAGAACGGAAGCACATTTAGCCAGTAAGTAAAAAAAAATACATACTGTAAATTAAAGAAGTCAGTATTCTCGAAAAAAGTGCAGAGTACTCCAATAATTATTTCGCTGCCATGTCGATTGATAGCAGCTGAATTCTTTGAAGCATTTTTCGATGATTTTTCTTTTACTATTTGCACACATCCCCATGAGAATCATCCTCGTAAATTCTTAAATAGAGTTACGCCTCTTTCAAATATTTTCCTTAACTTTCAACAGATGTTTATTCCATCTGCGAAATTCCCAATTCATTAATGTTTACGTCATTTCAAAGCTGGCATCAAAGAGCGCATTCTGTGTTAAAAGTAATTGGTGACTCTCCTAACTCGTGTCGCTATAAATCAAGCGAAAAAAAAAAATTTTATTTTTACTCGATTTGGGCATATCCAGTCTAAGCTGGCCGATTAACATTGAAAAATAAGAAAATATTTGAATTACTTTGAATGTTTGGATTACCACTATCCGACACAATGGGTGCTTATTAATTATGGTTACTAAGGTTGGTATATAGTGAAGTATACTTGGTATCATTTTAATTAAATTAGCAATCAGTTTTGAAAAAAAAAAAATACTTTGATACCATAAACAGAGGGAATGTGCCGTCATTGTCTCAGTGAGATGTTAGTTATTTATATGGTCCTACATAATAATGGAAATAATTGTTTTAAGAATTATATTTTATGTCAATCTTGTTACGTTAATTTATTCATTTCGACATTTATAATAATTGATGGCTACTGTAGGGGTACTTATAAGTACGTAGTATGCATACTGCGGATTTTATTGTATTCCTTGACATTTACGAACGGGAAGAAATATGCATAGCTACTCGTGTTTCCATCCCCAGCTATGTGCAACATTGTAAGCATGTTAATTCGCTGAAATTGAAATGTTAATACTGCAAATTAATTGAGGGTTGTGTGCTTGCTGTTTTCCTTACTAATTTTTGCAGTTTAAAACCCAAGCCACAAGCCGGCTGGTATTTCCAATATTAATAGTTTTTTTGGAGTGCTGTTGAAAATGCCCAATTTAAGAAATGGTGCTTCTCTGCTTTCCATCCTGATGCTTACTCTGATAAGAAAGACATTAATGTAGATGCCTTCAATCAAAATCAAATGACACATTAAACTCTGAAAGTCAACCTTCATGGTCATTTCAGCTTTGAACAAGGTGACAGATACTAAACTGACTACCTAATTCCGACACAAGTCGTTAAAAATTATATTGGTTCATCACAGAGGTTAACCTGTCTGTGGCAGGAAATCGCACAAGTAGAGGGGGTCTATAATTCATGTGGCTAATCCGTACATACACACATATATAACGAAGAATGGACATAAGGAAGAACTGCCAACTCTTCAAGATTGGCCATTTGTAGTTTTTCAAGTCAACTTTAATCGACGAGTTTGGGCTTTCCGATACAGCCTTCACCTCTGATTTTTGTAGCTAGTTTTTTTTTTTTAATTGAATTACCAAATTCTAGAGCACTCTGACTCAATTTTCTGTCCACTATACTCCCAAGCAAAATTCCTTTTGGTGTACTGGTTAGAGAAATTTAGATTTTATTCGTTTCTCTTTCATGCTCGGGTGGTTGTTCCCCGTCCGGACTCGAACCTGCGTAGTTCGGGTTGCAAGCGAACACACTACCTACTACACCATGGCCACCGTTTTCATAGCTAGTTTAACAGTGTTTACATGTACCTTGTGAATCAATAAAGAATTAATGAGTTCCTTCGATTAAACTAGACAGCCTGCCACACCAGCCTTAGCAAAAAGCACATCCCAATTCCAAACCTTTATAGTCACTATCAGAGTATTTTAAGCCTTGATCAGTTAGATAATGGCTATAGAAGATTAGACGATCCTGAATTTACTCCTTGAGCCAACTTTCTTGCGTAAGGTTTGAACTTTAGTCGCCACTTGGTCCTTCAAATTAATAGCGAGTGCTGTCGTAATAAGAATTACAGAAGCATTTGGAATCATCTGAATAAGATGCTTGTACTTCTGCTCAAAGACTTCCTCCCAAGGTGTCAGTAGCTTTCGCATCGTAACTCTGTGCCAGCAACAAGTGAAGATCGGTAGACTGAGATATTCACTGAGTTTGAACAGCAACAATCACAGTTTCAAACAGAGAGCCTTGTAATGCTGTGTTTTAACATCACATTCAAGTGAGCTGAGCTTTAAAATCTCGTTCAGTATGGCGAGCATGATTTTCTTGAATCGAAGGCTGGTATCCCACAGGGATCTATTATGGGACCATTACTTTTCTGTCTTTTCAACAACGATATACCTTCAATCCTAAGAAATTGTAAAGTTCAGATGTATGCCGACGATGTCCAATTATATACCAGCTACCCTCTCGGATTGATCGAAGATGCTACCGCGCGCATTAATGAAGACCTAAAATTTGTTGTTCACTGGACCCACATAAACAAGCTTAGACTTAATTCCGGTAAAAGCCAAGCTATCGCTATCAGCCGTACCAACTTAGACATGTCCTACATTCCCCCTATCAAAATAAACGGTTGTCGTCTTGAGTATATTCAGAGGGTTAACAATCTAGGCTTGAACTTCATTCAGAGTCTAACCTGGGACAATCATATCACAATAACTGTGGGCAAGGTTTATGGCAGTCTACGCGCATTGTACCAATCTAGATTCTGTCTCCCAATCAGGGTGAGAGCGACATTGGTGAAAGCTTTAATTCTGCCAATGTTGCTTTATGCACATCCAGTTTTTTTGTGATCCCAGTAGCTTTAGTTGACGAAAATTAAGAGTGGCATTCAATAGTGCTGTGAGATTTGTGTATAATGTACGCCGCCATGATCATATCTCTGGATATGTAAACGATTTCCTTGGTATGGAGTTCCAAAATTATTTAGATTTTAATGTTTTAGTCTTTTTGTTCAAACTCAAGGAGAATAAAATGCCAGAGTACCTTTATCATAGACTTCAGTTCGCTACCTCTGAAAGAAGTCGAGCCTTAATTGTGCCAACCTTTCCACGCAGCGCATTTTAGCAAAAGATCTATGTACACCTGACTCAGATTTTTGATGCCAGCAAATTGATGGCGATTTGTCGAACAAAATCATCTTCAGCGATGAGACTCACTTTCAACTGAATGGCTACGTAAACAAACAAATTTGTTGCATTTGGGATCATGGATTTTCCACGATCCATTCACAAAAAGTCACTGTTTGGTGGGGATTTTGGGCTACGTGATGGGGTTGTACTTTTTTGAAAATTCTCGTGGTGCTGCCGTAACTTGATACCAAATTATTTCTGGCACCAGTTTGACGATATTGCTGTGGAAAGATATGTGGTTTCAACAAGTGCCACCTGCCACACTGCGCGAGAAACAATGCAGTTATTGCACGCAGAGTTTCCCGGTCGCATCATTTCTTGTTTCGGCGACCAAATTGTCCACCAAGATCGTGCGATATCACGCCGTTGGACTTTTTTCTTTGGGGTTATATGAAGGAGTAGGTCTATGCCAACGTCCCCCAAACGATTCCAGGGCTAAAGGACCTTTTTTCATTTTTTTCTTAAAAAAATCCTTAAAATTTGCCAAAAACTTGGTATGCCCTGTTGTTGTATACGTCAAATATTTTTCAAATTTTGATTTCGAACAAAATTGATGGAATCATAGAATCAAAGTACCGTTATACACATTCTTTGACAAAAACCTGGTACGCCATCTGTTGGCACTCGTGCACTGTAACTCAAATGTTAAATTAAATTGAGATTTGGACGTTAAAACGGTTTTCAAGAAAATCTTTTTTTTTACAAAATCGGTCATTAGTAAGGTACCGTTAATTTTGGGATTAGAATGGAAATACCGATTCCACCTCGAATTGTGAACCCACAGACCCTAGATATGAAGTTCGCCGTTTAGGCTGCAGTCGTGCATACAGACAGATCGACAGAATTGTTAGACCCAAATTTTAATACCAGATCTTAAGAAAAATTCGAAAACTGACAAAATTGTATGCCTTTTATACCTTTCATACAAAATTATATGCCCTTAGCTCAACCATTTCTAAGATAACTGCGAAAATCTAGAAAAGAAGGTCCTTCGTTCACATTTTTTTCAAAATGGCGGACGTTGCACGAGTCGGATTGGTGAGAACTTTTGGTATATTGTTGAGGAAGGCAATTTACAATGATCGTACGAAAAAAAAAAAGGTGGAAGTTATTAGTTTTTGTTGCCGATGGATGCAAATGAGCCTGAATTATTGTACAGATTACAAGCTATAGGCCATGCCGTGTACATTATCTCTAAGCTGAACAACAAACATTTCTATTTAGCGAGTACCATCGCAATCTGTAGTGCAACGCAATAACGCTGATCTATTTCCATTAGTTACAGTCCTATGGCATGCACTTTTTTTCATCGTCTCAGAAGTAGGTAGGTAACTCCTTCTAATGGACACTTGGGGAAGCGATAAATTCAACATTTCTTAATTAAGAAATGTCGTGAACGTAGACTGATGTTCGAAAAAATGACTAAATGTGGGAATCCGCCTACGGTATGGTAATGGTAATGCAACATGAAATAATGCACTAGTCATTAGTAATACTACTTTTTGGAAGAACCAGAGCTGGGAGACTCATCATGTAGAAACTAACTTTTGCATTCCAGAGATCTCAAGTGGGGTTTTTTTTGCATTTTTCGATAATCTTCGTTTCTAAATATGAAAATAACTACTAAGTCCCTGTTTTATCGCAACACAAGGCATAATGCATACTTGGGACATTTCCATGGAATTCCCTGAATTATACAAAAATCTGACAACTCATTCTCATAATTTCTGTGAAAATTTAATTGCAAACAAAAATATCAAAGCAATTGTCCCATTACATACATGCTAATAGAGTAATTTAATCTAGACGTTAAATGACTACAAATGCCACGCGACCTTCTGATCAACCGGATAGTGTTAGCAATTTTTTATATGTTAACGTCACTGCGATTTGGTGACTACATCCAGCCATCCATATACAAAAACAGGGGATGACTTCATCACCATCCAATGGAAGTAATGAACTGTTTACCTCCGACTTTAACCTCAATGTTTTTCTTACTCAGTTTGCAATTTAAATTTACATACTCACTACTTGCGCCATTGAGTTAATGTTTTACAAATGTTTAATGACTAAAAAGTCGTCTCTAGTAGTTTACAGATACTACACCTTTCTGCTGTTGCAAAACCAAAAGAATACACACATAAAAAAAATATAGATAAACGAAATAAATTGAAAGTCTAAAATTAAATATTTACGCTGTTTGTTTGCGTTTTATTCTGCTCTAAATTTCTAATTTCGTCCTCAATTTCGTGCACAGAACAGAGGGATGTATGTTGGTCAAAAGATCTGCGTATTTTTTTTTTTTTTTTTTTGTTGGCCAATTTACAACATGTGCCAATTTGTGCATCCGATATAAACAAACGAACATTATCATCACCACTTTGGTGATGCAATGCGAACGTTTTTTTGTTTCCCCTCTTTTTTTGTCAGATACATTTAACTAATTTGTCATCCATTTATTGAAATCAACACCACGTCAAACCATGCCCTTGTCATACGGCTGAGTAACATAGTATTGCAGAGTGGGCAGCTGATTGACAGATTTCAAAGATAAATTATTAAATCTATGTTTTCCGTTTTTCTATTTTTATTAAAGCTAATGCAAATTTAATTAGCTAAATATTATTGTTTTTAAGGAATAGATAATTTTAAAAAATTATGTCATAGAAATTTGTTATAATTCGTTTTTATATATTTTGTTCTACGCACCTTAAATTGATTATCGCCATATGTTACGCATAGAGATCTCTCTCAATTGGTTAATGTGTGGGCGTTTTATCGTATCTTCTGCAAGAGGCCAGAGTATACAATTCGATTAAATGGGCGTTGGTTCTCCAGAACTATTTCATCAATTGATATTTTGCTCATTATTGAGATAATGTATGTTGTTTTCGTGTCTGCAGTTGTTCAAATATAGGAATTGTATCTGCTATTATTCATAAGCTTTGATTTTATTCATTTAAGATGTTTTTTTTATTTCTATATTACTGATGAGCAATAAAGTGGACCAATGTATGCAAATTTGAGTAGATAAATCTGTATTTAAAAGTCGTATCTATAAATTTTCAGTTCATTAATTCAGCTGAAGTTTTACTTGATAATGCTTAAATGTTTTGTTATCTATTTACAAAGAAAACAATGTGGACAATATTATCAATAATTTTGTGTGAAATTAACGACCTTTACTAGAATTATCTGTAGCGGATTTATATAACCACTCTGAATGAACGTGATTCACATAAAAATAGTTCAATACGAGTGGTTTAAGAGTTTACCTCATATACACATCGATGGTGAACTGACAAGCCTTTTAAATATAGGAGTCTCACTGACAACTATCAGAACAGCAATAAGCCAAAGGATACGCGCAGAAGCATATTGAGGACTATAAGAAAATTAAACTTTAGGCCTGGTTTCTGGGTATGCTTACTTTAGAGTAGGCAATATAGAACTATCCGTCAGCCAATGAAAGCAAACTCTCCCTGTGGCCTGCCAGTAAACACACTCGCCTTTATGGCACTACTATGCGAGTTTTAAGGTTCTCAGATACGAAGGTGGGTCAATAAATCCCTGAAAATTAACACAAATTGTGTCGTCACCTTAAATTATTTTTTTTTTTTTTTGTCAAGAATCATCTTTCAAATGAACGCACCCAAATTTTCAGACAGATCTGTCAAATAGTTTTGTTGTGGCAGCCATTTTATATAGACGCCTACTAGCATTTTCGTTAAATTGGAAAAAAGTGAATTTCGAGTGCTCATTAAACACTATTTTGTGCGAGAAAAACTATAACGCAAACCAAACAAAAGCTTGACAAATACTCTTCACCATCGATTGGAACCATTCACCACTGGTTTACTCAATTTCGGTGCGGTCGTTCAAGCACAAGTGATGCCGAACGTTCTGGTCGCCCAATTGAGGTCACCACACCAGAAATGGTCGACAAAATCCATGATTTGATAATGGACGATCGACGAGTGAAAGTGCGCGAGCTTGAAGAGGCCACAGGCTTATCACATGGCTCAGTGATTTCGATTTTACATAAATATTTGGACATGAAAAAGATTTCCGCAAGATGGGTGCCGCATTTGCTCACAATCGACAACAAACGCATTCGTTTGACAACTTCAAAGGTGTGTTTGGCGATGTTCCAGAAAAATTCGGCTGAGTTTTTGCGCCGTTTCGTAACCGTGGATGAAACCTGGATTCACCACAACACACCAGAAATCAAGGTACAGTCAAAACAATGGACTTCTCCTGGTGAATCGAAGCCGAAGAAGGCAAAAGCGGGTTTGTCAGCAAACAAGGTCATGGCGACAGTTTTTTGGGATGCCCCCGGTATTATTCACATCGATTACCTTCAAAAGGGTAAAACGATCACCAGCGCATATTACGCAAAGCTGCTGGATCGATTCCAAGCCGAAAAAAGTTCTTTTTCACCAGGACAACGCACCGGCGCACAAGTCCTTATTTTGAGGGGCTCGAGAAATCGGGGCTCGGAGAAATCGTATTATTTGGAGAGCATCATAAAATTGGAGAAACGTTGAATGAAGTATATAGAGCTAAAAGGACACCATGTTGAAAAATAAAATGTTTTTATACCGAAAAGAGTGTTCCTTATTTAATTTTTCAGGGACTTATTAAACCCACTCTCGTACCTTCCGCAGTAGTACCTATTAGACAGAGTCCACTGATGACACCTATAACAGCGCTGATATGCAGTCTGTTGAAAGAAATCAAATTTTTAGACCGTTTCAGATACAGCTTAGGCCAAATCTGTTTTGTCGCTAGGCAAGTTGTATCCCTTGCCCACTTAGAATTTGTCCTTTCAATAGCATCCAGCTTTAATTTAAGTTTGCATGTAGCGATCTGCATACCCGGTGAACATTTGTCTAGAAGGATGGGTATTATTGTTCCATGTCTGGCAAGTTCGTCAGCCTTACAATTTCCTGGAATGTCCCTATGCCCCGGCACCCAAATTAGGTGAATATTGAACTGCTATGCCATCTCTATAAGATTTGAAGACGATCAGCAATCTAGAGCTGTTATAGACAAGGATCTGATTTCTGTTTGGCTGTCTGAAAAGATGCGGATATCAATAATAATGTTACAGCAACGACAATTCAGCGTAGTTTATGAAAATCTTACCGTGCCCTCTGTGTAGTATTATTTAAACATCGACACTCTATCGATAGTATCGAAAGTTGAAAAAAACGATCAGTAGTAGTAATTTAGTCCAGACAATCGAGAGAAAAAAGAGGGCTTACCTTGCATCAGGTCCGCACTCTCGCTTCTCCTTAAGTTGTACGAACTATCAATATTCAAGGACTATTAGCTAGTTTTCACAGAAAAATAATATAAAGCTGAAAATTGTTTAAATTGTGGTGAACCGCGTATGAAAAGACGCCCAAATTGCTTCCTAATCCACTTGTTTGCTGAATTTTACTCAGCAATGATCGATAAATTCTAAAACTTGACAGTTCATCATCAATGTCTTCCTTTGCAAGCCTTTTTATGCCCAGAGTAGGATAACTAATTTTGCAACCTGCTATCTGTGTATCTTATATGCAAAGTTTCAGCTTTCTAGATCAGCTGGCGGCTTCTGGATAAGCGTGGTCCAATGAAGGATCCGTGGGCGCCGTAGTACACTGATTAAGGGCTTGATCATTGAGCTAGAGACTTAAGATCCGTATCCCACAAAACCCAAAAAAAGTTTTTTCACGGTCCCAACTCTTGCGCACGTCTGATAAATATCCGAGAGTAAAATTTGCATGCGAAGCTTCGCTCAATCGATAAAATTGCCCTTCAGAAACGGCCTTCTTTTTCTTTTAGCTATAAATCCAATATAGTAGATACCATCTACTTCCGTCGCCCTCCCTTTAATGGACGTTGAAATATTCTGTGACTTGATCGCCTATCAGCCCTTTATTAACTCTGCACACTGTTCTGCTACAGCATCTACGTGCTGTTTTTTTGACCTGCTTCGTCGAGGCTTTGATGAAATTTGTTTTGGCCACCGTACATTACTCGTACCTTTGACTTGCAACATCTATGATTCATTCGGTTCTGGAACTCGAGATCGCATTAAGTTGCTTCCGCACTTTGACTCGCTTGCAGGTATTCGATTCAACCATGTACCATAGCTCATGATGGTCGAAGTTGGTCCTGGTCTTGCACTTTTTGTAAGACCAAGACCAAGACGAAGCCTGCTAGCCTCAGACAAAAACAAGACTGAACCGCAAGCCTGCTTGCGATTTCCCGATAAATCTTTTGCTCCGGATATAAGAACAAACATTTTTACATGACATCAGTGGTTTTCTACGCTCGGTGGTTGATTTTCTATACTCTTAGACGAGATGGTCACTAAACTGTCGGGACACCAGCCACTGACAGACCACAGAATGCTATATATCTTAGACTGGATCTAAGCTATCATAAGGTGGTATCTCGTTCGATCACGACATTGGTTCCACGTCTGTTTCGAAAACATACAAATAAAGCAAACATTTTATGCACCAACTTGGTTGGTCTTGGATGCCTTTTTTTGGGGAAATAGTCTCGGCTGTTAAGATCACAATCGTGAACAATTTATGTATAGATAAGTTTAGAACTTTCGTTAATTCCTCCTGCAGTGTTACGATTTGAATACCCTGCTACAAAATTAACATACCTACTCTCCCTAGCCATAAGTCTGTTTACTATCAACAAAGTGATTCATGGCGTAACCCCAATAACTAGTCTAAGGGAAATGATAAATTCTTATGTTTTCCCCAATAGGAAATTCTCTTATAGATACAATCACAGTGCGTATCGCAACGCATTGCAATACAAACATCTCCCACTTTCATGCATACTTCACATCCGAACAAGCCCCATGATTATCTCACCGTGTATCTAACGGATATATTCCATAAAAGGCACAACCTGACCTTCATTCTTCGTGATCGTCTACTATAGCATGCTGATAGGCTGTATCTGTTCGACGAAAACACCGGCCAACATGGAATCCGATCATGAAATACAAACAAACTAAAAAAAAAATAGTTTCCCCTACACCGCCATTCATCGTTCTATTCGCTTTTCGTTCTGAATGCCTTCAAGAGAAACTTGATTTCTATAAGCGGCCAAGATGTTCACTTCATGTTCAAGAAGCTATGTCGGGTAAAAAGAAACATAAATATCCGTAGCAGCAGCGCAGCATGTTGCTAACAAATTATGTACGATCGGCGATGAATCAACTCGGAAACATGATGCAGCATTAGCCAAATTACAAAATCGCCAGTAGTGTAGTGTACTCGTAGTCAAACCCAAGAGGTCAAGTTATGCAGTCGCCGTGTCTATGAAATGTGAGTGGACACGCTGGGAAATCGTTTGTGATTGCTCGACGCCCCTAGACCCAGCCTGTGTGCCTCGCTCTCTCTCCTAGTCGTGCTGTCCCTTGTGTGTGGACTAGAAATGGGTGGCGATCGGTTGAGTCACTTATCCGTTGATCGACATGCGGCCGATCGGATTACATCCGTAACTGCTGCAATTGTGGCGTCTGTGGCGGTTGACTCTGGGTGCAGTCCGCAGGAGGCGATGGTAGGGAGTGACATTATGTGGTTGAAATCGTTTTGTTACTTAAAGTGCGTGTGCAAACGCATGGACGTCGTCGTTGGCACCAGTGTCACTGCTCGTCGCGGTGACGGTGGCCAATTGCAGCATGTTAATGGGTTAATGGGTGCGTTTTAGTAATTCTTTGACGTTTGGATTTTGGGTCACTTAATGTGAGGCATGTGACTATGTGAGTCATACTCACTCTTTAAAAGGGTGACGTTAAGTGTTTAACATTTTTATTTTTAAATCAGCTGTCTTGGATATTTGATGTGCAATTTTTATTGGTCGATGATCCTTTTAGAGAAACACATGATCGGAACGTGGGAGTAAAGTTTCAATAAAATACCGTGGAACATAAAAATTCCGAATATGGAATTATGTATAATTAAATTTGTGCGCTTATTTATTCAAGCATTGACCTTATCTCATCTTTATTTGATGACGTCCAGAAGATTTAGTTATTCGAGAACATTTTGTTTTGTAATGCGAATTTATTCTACTAACGGAAACAATCGATGATGTATGAATTTATATACACATAGTGTGGGTACGTGTGTAAATACTGTTAAGCGACGTTGCACGAGAATTGAAACGAATTGCTTTTCTCAGTCGTAAAACAGGCAAATATAACTGCCCTCTTAATTGCGAGGGTAGCCAGGGTCCGTTTAAGTAAGTAGAAGAAGGAATCGACATTCGGCAAGGGACCACAAAAAGGTACGGATACTGGTTCCTTCGGTGGCGATATCATGCCCAAAATACATGTGCAGAAAATCTGATTGCAGTGCTGCTGGCAGCTCTGCACGTGAAACAGACGTGCAGATATTTTTTAACATGCATCGCATCGGATACTGTCATTTTACAGCTGCTGTCACTTACGGGTACTGAATTGAAATTTCATTTGCAAATTACAATAAATTTCGGAAAGTGATACTGATTTTAAATGTTTATCAGTCATGCTGGAAGTTTTTAAGTAAACAAATAATGAAACTTCAAAAGTTGGTGATACCAAATAACTTCAATTTTTTTAATTTTTTTTTTTTTTTTTTTTGTTTTCTGACAACACTGTCGATTGCATTGAATTTAGAAATAGAGATGTCTTGCAGAATAGCACTGCATGCAGCATTTATTTTAGCTTCGCGAATTAAAACATTTGTATTCTAATTTCACTGCGTGCAGAGTTCTGCACATGTGTTTTGGGCATTAGGGTGACATATTAAGACATATTTGTATCTATTAGTATGTAGGTACATATGATGGTTTGTCGATGCTTGACGTATATCTCAGTCCAGATCTTCACTAATATAAGCGGATTACTGATGCTGCTAAAGGTGGAACTATTTGCCTAGAATTACGCAGACCTGAAAACGGTTATTATTCGTAGTGTATTTGTGCTTCAAATCTGTATCTTTTCATGTTCAAGTTTCAGAGGAGTATCTTGGATTGACTCAGTTTTGAGAGTATTCTCTAGCTTTTGATTTCCTCATTCTGCAACCGAGAGGATTGGACAAGTGCAAAGAACACTTGTCCTTGTAACTCCTGCACAAGTCGTTTGAGAAAAATAAAAGCCTTTTTGCGTCCCGGCAGTATTCCGTAATGGCACCTGCTATTGCGCTGATATGCAGACTGCTGAAGAATTTTCGATCCAGCTCAGGAAAAATTCATCTAGTGACGTGATACGTGAAGCTATCTGCACATCTGGAATTGGTTTTGCTAAATGTATCCAGCTTGAGTAACAATTTATATGTACAAAGAGGTATACCAATATTCAGCTCTTCTAGGAGAATAGTTAGGGCTGATGAATTCATACAGTTAAATTGTGTTGAATTCCTTGCTTGTAAAGAGACAAGCGACAATCTAGACGGGTCAGTCTTAATTGAAGGAGATTGATTCCATGGACTTATTCAAAGCTTAGCTATCACTAAATAATCCGGACAAATATTACAGAAAAGGTTTCATCTATTCTAAAACAGAAGATCGCAGCCATTCTGCACTCATCTCTGTTTGGTTTGTAGGGCAGTACAAAAGACGTTATTTTCATTGTCGGCATCAGGCGTTCGTAAAGGTAGCTTAGATAACAATACGAAGAGCTCCTCTTGGAAAGCAACATATAACTTTTATAACTTTGCAAGGATATATGCAGTTCTTCTAACTGGCATCAAAAGATTGTCTCAAATCCCTAAATTCAATGTTCAAGAGAATAAACCTGCCCTGGTGGGGTGCTTTAAGTAAGTTGCTGTCCACTTGAAATGTAATTGGTTTAGTACTAGTCCGTTTAGTACTAGAATTTCTGACTGAAATGGCTGATTGTAACTATTTATTCCAACTAGTAGCAGTTGAGCTATGGGTAAAAGAAGATTATGCGATCTGGTTACGTACTTCTTGATCTTTTAACAGCATTGAACCAGTTCATGAGAACATGGATTGAACAAGATAAATCTATTCGATTCATCAAATACAATGAACATTTTTTGTCTCTACCTCAGCATGGCTACAATGCTGATACTGGAGTTATGTCTAGGTAAATATTCGATTTTACCTTTTTCTTCGACAACAATGCTTGCCAAGCCAACACCACAAACTACGAAATAATTTTCCATCTCAAAAAAGGGCATAAAAACAATTTTCCATTTCATTAACTGTGTCAGTATATCTAGAGTGTTCAATAGATACTTGACTATAACTGGAAAAAAAAAATAAATAAATTCTATCGCGCACATAGATGCTTTGATGCACCAGCCGCTCCAAGTGTCTGACCACAAAAATGCAAATGAACAAACCTTGAGGGAAACTCTGTTAAACCAACATCTATCGGGCACAGAGGAGACGGTGCCGCATCAAATTACCACAGTACAATTTTCATTTCCCCTCAATCCCCCTTAACAACTCCTAGACATCTTTACAAAAGACAGACCGATGCATAGGTAACGTTTGCTTCTGCTAGCCAAGATTATCTAGAAGATATCCACAGAGAGATGGATGGCGAAACGTGAGTTGAAAGGTTAAACAATTATTTACCACGATGCGAAAGCAAGTTAAGGCTAGAAGGATGTAATCGTTTTTGGTCGGTTCGGGGAAAGTTAACTGCAATTACAACAGCGCACTACAATTTGCCAGAGATACGGCAAACGAAAAAAAAAGTAAAGGAGCATGGGAGTTGCCCATTCTACACTCAATGCATTGGTCAGAAGGAATTTTTATGAAGTAGCTTGCAGCACTGTTGTCGAACATGTTAATGGCAGAGAGGAGATACGATTTGTGCCGAGGGATATGTGTACATGTGATATGGGCTTATTCCATTCTGCCGGTGACCTTAATTTATATGAAGAACTCAGCCGATAATGATGGGTTTCACCGATACGTGAAATAATTGTATCTCGTTTCATGGTCATAATAATTTTGTAATTCCTACAAATTTGCCGAGAGACGCAAAATTGAACTTTGTTGCTATTGCGAAAATATTGGCTAGACTTTAAATGGGAACTTGTTGTTACGGCAATCAATATGTAATTACGATGTTGTGCCTAGGATAAATATTAATTTCCATTTGGAAATGGCATAATTATAATGTTTGGACAATAAAAACAGTGGCAACAAGATCTATAGAGAGATACCTAAGATTGCACTAAGAGGATTTAATTCAGAATCGCAACAAGTTGAAAAATGGAGAGGGTAGCATGCTTATGTTGATATCCACCTGAAGTCAGACGTTCCATTTTTTCATTGCCTTCATACCACCTGAATTTAGCTATCCTCGTAACAATACAGAGATTCAAAACCTTCAAAAGGTGTCGATATGATAGATTGTTAAAAGATTTGTTGTATTCTCTAAAACCTTTAATGATGATTTCTCCTTGTATTGGTGGACTACAGCGTTGCAGTCGACCTGGAAAAAATTATGTCACTTCGGTGACATGTGACATACATATGTAATTATCTAGAAAACTTGGGTACAACAAAAAAAGAGGACCTCAACTCTGTCCTACCCCTGTAACCCGCCCTTTATTTATTTACAAAAAATTTAAAAATTAT
This sequence comes from Pocota personata, assembly GCA_963082735.1. Lineage (NCBI taxonomy): Eukaryota > Metazoa > Arthropoda > Insecta > Diptera > Syrphidae > Pocota > Pocota personata. The sequence goes on from OY720431.1 coordinate 20,796,952, forward strand.
GTCAAAACCTGCAGATTGTTAAAACATTTTTTTTATACTCGCTAAAACCTTTGGTGATTATTTCTCCTTGCATTGGTGGACTACAGCGTTGCAATCGACCTGGAAAAAATTATGTCACTTCGGTGACATGTGACATAATTATCCAGAAAACTTGGGCGCAAAAAATAAAAACCAAAAGGACTTCCACTCTACCCTGCTCCTGTAACCCATCTTTTATTTATTTACAAAAAATCCAAAAATTATGTCGAACCTGCAGATTGTTAAAACATTTTTTTTTTTTTTTTGTATTGGTGGATTACACCGCTGCAGTCTAAGTGGAAAAAAATATGTCACTTCTGTGACATGTGACATAATTATCCGGAAAACTTGGACACAAAAAAAAAAAAAAAACAAAAGGACTTCTACTCTACCCTGCTCCTGTAACCCGTTTTTTGTTCATTTACAAAAAAAAAAAAAAAATTATGTCAAACTGATATAATTTATACCAAAGATTTATATTGTTAACATTTCGTTTATGAAATTTCATGAGCACGAGACCCAATTTTTAGAAAAAAAAAAAAGAAAAAAAAGATTATGTGACATAATATGTCACATAATCTGATAATAAATATTAAATCATTCTAAAATTATGTCAGCATCAAAATAAATTGTCACGACATAGTTTGTGTCAAGATGGCATTTCTGGTAAACTATGGCCGTCTAACATAGATAGTGAGTTGGTTTCTACCGCAAACGAATTACTTCACAGCCCCTTTTGTTCCACTGTTAAAGTGCCATTTACAATATATGTGCGATCTGAGTAATCCAAAATTTTCACGAAGAATTTTTGTCAGTACGTGGTAGATAAATAGGTCTAAACGGTTTCTAATGGAATTGGTCTCCTGAAGCTCCATTTCTTGAAGAAAGACACTTGTTTGCTTTGCTACCATTACCCGTAGGAACTCTGGTGTTCTTCTGAGGTACCGCATACGTAGAAATAAGCAAGCGGTTCTTCCAGTGCAGTTTATTCAGATATTATGGCATTTTCCTGGCCCTGGACTAATTTACAGTTGGTACTCTACGCCCTTATACCTCTCTATTAAAGCTTCTTTCCACTTGATTTTCTCGGATCCAGATATCCTTTCAGTTGTCGAATTTTTCGGTTGTACCTCCCAAAGTATGCGATCTTCTACATTATTGGGATCTCTTAATATCTATCGTTTAAGGCCGAGTTTAATAGTTGTCGAGTTCTACACCGCCGACACTTCTGCTCCCGTTGGTCTAACGATGTCTTCTCATTTTGCTTATTAATTTGGGAATTTACATAACCTTTCTTTGTTTTGCTACGTGGTAGAAGCTCATCCTGTGTGCTGTTCATACCATATGCGATCTGGACAGATCGGCGTATATGCTCGTTGAACGTTTCCCAAAATCGGTCTACCCTGGGTAGCGCCTTAATGACTTCGGTTGTGGTAATTAGTTACACTAAACTTCCCCATTTCTAATTTGAAATAGCTAGTACAGCTTTTAGATTTCCTGAAGTAACAATTAAGCCGCCCTCCTCGACAATACTTATTTCTTTCATCAAATTGAGCCAGTCAGAAATGTAAGTTAATTTTGCTCGCCCAGTAAATAGCGTCATATATTTTTTTTTTTTTTAAACCGTCTTTAGGATAAACTATCGGCGATGGTGGTGGTCGGGTAGGTCTAAGTGCTATTAAGAATGGCAAACGCTGGGCTACATTGTACGAATAATGAACACAGACTTTAACATAAAATGGCTTTTGATCGCAGGGCAAGCAGTGCTGATAGAACTATTGGACAGAGAACTCCCTCATGATCACGGAAAATCTGTTAAATTTGTCGTCTCAAAAATAGATTTTTACAAATAAATTCTTCCTGTTCTTTTGACATCGACATGGAAGTATGTAGTCAGAAGATTCGTAATAAATTATTCGCTCTGTGCAGGTACGAAGAAGACCTCCATCCCGGGGGTCATTCTTTCCTTCGATATAGTAATTAAGTCGTGGAAGATCAACGAATTCTAGGAACCTACGTCAGGTTGAGGATTTTGTGAGATGCTTAGAAAGGTTACTTTTTACAGTGCCATGATGATAATTTTCTTTTGTTACCCATCTGCCTTTTCTCTTTTCAAATTCTTTACATTTACTTGTAAATTATACTATTGCTTGCAATCCTGTTCGATTTATTATCAGGGGTCAAGTGCGCCGATCACTGTGCGAACTTACATAGGTTTGAGTCCCAAAATCATCCAAGTGTAAAACTGTCCTGAAAAAGCTTCACGATTAAGTCCTTCGAAAAGGCACACTAAGCGCTAATTGGGTTCTTCTTCTAACAACCACTTTACCTACCTACCTACCTAAGTCCTTCGAAAACAGCAATAAACTGTAGATGCAAATCAGGATATTACCATGCCACTGCAAGTGAAAGATTTATTTTAAAAAATTTGAAAAAAAAATAAACACAATCTTAGTAATTTTATTGCCATCACTCAAATTTTAAATCTCTGCAGCTCCTTTCCCCTTAATGCATTCAATTCCAAATTTACCTAGAATTTTACTTCCTCATTAGGCTACTCATCAAGAAGTGTCAGAGCCTCAAGTGCCGCGAGCCATTATTTCCCTAGTCGTTTCCCTTATAACACTCTGTAAATGCTACTAAATTAAAATTCAAATTTATGAACACGGCTGTATCTGCGTGCAGAAAATTTACATCATGTCTTGTTGTTGTGTCGTCTGCATGCATGCCAAGCCGGCACGATTAGAATGTAGAAACGCCGAAAGAGATGCATTTTACCATCATCACCAGAACATAACTTCATTTCTGGTTCAGTGCCGGTGCTGCCACTTGGACACCACTTCAAGCGATTCACTGAAAACTAGTCTCAAGAGGAACGCACTAGATACACCATGCTGGTCGCGGAAACTATAATATATAGAAAATTTGTGCCAAAGCGAATAGTTCCTCGACATGCAAATACGCATTTCCAGTCGCAACAATTAAGGAAGGTACCCGTATATCTCTAGATGAAAATGTTAGATATCTTGTCTCCGACCATGTTCCGACTTAATTGGTGTGCACTTGAGAAAAGAAAATTGAGATGCCTGCGGCGTTTCTATTTTATTGTCAGCAACCACGACATAAGAAATTCAATTCGAATTCCTGGAACAGATAATAGATTACCTACTTAAAAATTTGTAATAGATACTTTTCAAAGAAAACAAAAAAGAACGGCGCTTACGCTAATTGAACTTTTTAAATTAGTATCGGTGATCAGAAAGCGTGTATACCACCAAGTAAGAGGCAATTAACGTAACGTTGGTTAAATAGCCCCATAGCCGGTCCGAAACAAAACAGAAAAGACGAACAGACCGGCGAAAGGTTATTCCGGCCGCCGATTTACTCTCCCAACCGTGGATGTACGAGTATACCCGTTCGATTAATGTGCAAATATGCTAATTATCAAGAGGCCTAATGGGTGCGTTAAGCGTGCACTTTTATTCAGTGCGATATCTGTGGAATTAAGTTTGTCAGATTAAAATTTAATTGATGGTAATTCGGTGCGATTAACGGAGAAAAGAAAACAGATTTCCTCATAATGGTGAATTTTGAAATGATGATGATGGATATTAACTGGGTTAGTGAGACACTGAGAATGATGTAGTACTTTGGGAATATATCAGTCACAATGAGGTGAGCCCCTTCAAGCTATACAAAGAGTGCCATAAGGTTTGACAAGATCAACGGATCAGATTTCCATTCAAACAGAAAGTACTTTCAGTCTTTTTTTTAAAATATTGCATCTTAATGCGCTCAATGAAAGTTGAAATTGAGATAGAAGATACATGAGTATTTCGAATTGAAGATTATCAACGGTTTCTATAGATCTACTCGTAGCTCTTTACTTTCGCTTTTCGATGCCTTGTTAATTTTTTAAGCTGATTTTCCAATTCAGTGATAATATTTGTATTTATACAAGAAAAAGCGCATGTTGTGAGTGTTAAGTTACCAATCTAAACAACGCCTTTGGTATCGTGAGAACTGATTTTTAAATTGAAATTGCTGCAGTCAAAGATGACGAATGCTTATTGTCAGCAAAAATTCATAATCATCTCATCGCAGTGAATGCTACATATACAGGGTTGAAGGCAATTCAAGCGGATCATATGAAATCCTTTCGGTATTAGATTTCGATACACCGTACGAAAAAATGTTCCCTGAAAGAGAGGATTGGGAAAGGATGAAACCGGGTCGGGAATATCCTCTACGGGGTCAGTCCTAAGAATGTCTCTAAGATTTTCACTCAAAGCTGCGGAATTGCTTGAGATGTAATCGTTATCCAACAGGGATATCGGCACCTACATTGACAGTAAGGCTGCGCAACTGACACACAATGCCTAAGTCCGTGAGATTAATGTTAGGTACCTGGACACTACAGTATAGAGAAAAATTAACTTGCCGACGAATTGGTAAGAAAGAGGGGAGAGTTACCTCAACGTGACGTCTTCTTCTTCCTCTCCTTACGGCGAAGTTATGATCCGGAGTAGAAAAATCTCAACCCTCCCTCTTTACTGCATCCCTACTGGTCCGCCTGTGGGGTCTGCGGTTTTTTGATTTTGACACGTGAGCGCTCCTGATTTTTGATTTATGTTTGATCTTGCTCTTACAAGACCGGTGATCTTCAGTCGTGTTAACCCACGGATTCGCATGCACACTTGCGGGACAGTTTTAAGATGGTGTATGTGCCGCTAGGCTCACCTGGATATTTTAAAAATTACCTATATTTGATTTTCTCCTTAGTCGTCTTTAACGACAAGCACTATGTATTTGTGGAGGGCGCTGCAGTGATATTCTTAACCCGTCCCTGCACGAAGATGCCTCAACGTGACGTAATAGGGGCATAAAACCACCTTCGTGTTTAGCAAAGGAAATTGCTTTAGGGTATCTGAGTCCTCTGGCCGGCATTAGATAGCAGAAAAATTGGGGAAATTCTTAGATTAGTTCACAGTTAAAAACATCGATAGAAATCCTCTCGGATGAATGCTTTCTGAGAAAGCATGCCATAAAAACTAGGCTTTAAGATACGGATGTATGCAGATACTACATACATCGTAGATGACATAACTCACATACTACATATATGTGAATGTCGGGGAAATGCCCGTAGCCGTAGGAAATAATTAGGCAGATACAAGAAAATACAAAAAAAAAATTGCAAGGAGACTAAGTGCTTGAAGGAAAGTTTTTAGATCCTTTTATGAACGTCCTCCAGGGATCGCGATGGGCGCATTATGGTGTTTTATGATAGCCAAGCTTTATAACTCCGATTAACCTAACCTAAACGTAAGGTGTGTCAAATTCTCAGTGGACAGAATCTATTCACAATTCTAAGACGGAAAATATATTAATATTGTTTCGGAGATATGATAGATTGAAATACGCATGCTTCTTGAGCTACCTACTTTGAGTTGGTTTTCTTAGTGTATCTCTGAGACGAAGACAATGGACCGGCACACAAATAAAAAAGAAATTGGCAGACCTAAAAGACGGTTTATATTTGTGCTATGTGAGAGGATGAGTGATGACAAGTTACGTTCATGGGAAAATCCATGTCAGCCTCATTTTCGCTCACTTTTGCAAAAGAGACGAAAGACCTTAACTCCAAAGCAAATGTTGTTTCTAGAAGCTTCCAACGAGATCTACAATAGCTATCTACACGCCATGGCCGAAAAATGACCATCAAATTGTCCTTGAAATTTTCGGAGTAGCAAGACGTCTCTGGCATGATCACTAAAGTACACAGCCTATATGACATTACCTCCATTTTGATCCATTTTGCTGCAGAACAAATTATGACATTGTACCTATACAGTGCGAAATTCTCACATCTCAATAATGGAAAGTTAAATATCGTTCGCTATTTACTTTGCAGCTCTGCAATAGCCACGTCCAGAAGCTTCGCCATGAGGAAGATCAACGTTAAAGTGCTGCAAGACGTGGACAGAGCATTAGTTCATAGGATGATGCAAGAGCTCGCGAAAGTTCAACATGAGAATACTGCCAGCAAATCATCAGAATTGCGGAAGTACAGAAACCTGCAGCAGGACTAAAGCCGATTGTGGGCTCTATGAGAAGAAAGGCGGGAACGAATAACACGTGTTTAAAAGAAAGACACATGAGCAGTGCGTAATAGTAGGAAAGAAGTCTGACAATAGTATAAAACAGCAAAGCCGACAACCCAGAACTTTCTTCCACTGACTATGGTATGAAAGTGAGATATGATTGAATGAAAATATGCTTGACAAGGATTGGAGCCTCCGTACCATTTGCTGGATCTGTAATGATGGAAACCGCCTTACTGACGAGAATCACAGAAGTATATGCGAACTACTCATATCTTGACACGATCCAGTTTGGTATTCCTTTTGGGTGCATCCTCAAACGCTGATCAATCTATAATACATGCTTGACACACGATCAAGTAAACTTGAAGGTGTGGCGAAAGCTCCCTCCCTAATATGAGAGTCATACTCAATGTAATGTAAACTATAGATTCTAGCGAAGGTCTGGGCTAATGTGCATGCAAAGCATTTACTCCATTAGATTCCCCAACATCAACTTCGTTAATTTTGAGTTTAGCTACGTTAGTATCCCATTTCAAAGTCAGGAGCTGTCTCCTGGATTTTTGATGCATTGAAATCAACTCGGTTTCTCACTCCCCAATTGATTATTCCATCAATGTCAGAGCTCAGTTCGATTAACACTTGCTGTCGCTCTTGTCGTAGAGTAGGTAAGGAATAACCGAAGACAAGACAACACTGTCGTACTGGAAAGAATGGATTGGATTGCGAGTAAGAGAGAGAAGGTGGTTTATAAATACTATAAACAAGATCGGAGAGAGGACTGAACCCTGGGGTACACCAGCATTAGTAGAGAATGGGGTCGAAGTGCATCCATCTAATACAACTTTTATTGATCGACTACACTAACACTATGAGATTGAAGTTTATTTATGAGAGCTCTATATCACACTCTATCGAAAGCTTCGGATATATTAAGGGCAACTTGTCTACATTCACCATGTTGCACTGGTTCCATTTTTCGGACAGGTATACCATTGGTCCCCTGGCAGTTAAAAGGAGATGGTTTCTTTCGAGATATTTCATAAGGTGGAAATGGACAATGCTCTTCATGACCTTGGAAAGCCCTGCCATTAACGCTATGGGTCGGTAGTTAGAAGGGCAGGTTTTATAGCCTTTTTCAGCAATTGACTGGACGTGCGCAAGTTTGCATCTATTCGGAAAGATGCCTGTAGAGTATGATCGGTAGAAGAGCATATATAGAGATTTGGGAAGGGTAGGTAAGAGGTAGAACACCTCTTTAATGTAATGGGAAAGATCCCATCTGGACCTGAAGATTTGTTACGATTGAGATCTTTAAGATAATTCTCGATTTGGTTCAGTATAAGAGAGCTACCTAGTAAGGTGTAATTTGCTGCGAAGATTATAACAGATTATTCTTGTCATTGTAAACAAAAGGCGGGATAATCGAAGCCAAATCTAAAAATCAAAATGGTGGGGTGTCCAGAAATTTTCCATGTTTGTCCAAGAGTTAAACTAAAGCAAATATTGCCTTCCAAAAATCAAATTCCTCTCACATATTTTCCAAACTAAAATTTGCAAAATTTTTTCTCATTTTTCCTCGTAAAACAACAAGGAAAAGTCCTACATTTCCATTTACCACTAAAATAAATCTCAAGAACTTTATTGGCTATGAACCAATATACCGATCTGTTGCAATCTTTTAACCCTAAAATCATGCACAAACAAATTTAAATGGTCTTTCGAAAAAAAAAAAAAAAAAAAAAAAATGTGAAACACATCGTTGCGCATCGGACATGTTCCACTAAAAATATCTTTCCACCTCTGGAACAGCATCTTTCACCCAGCATTTCTAGGTTCTATTTTTATAAGACTCGTGAATGCGATGAGATAATTCCCTACGATGCAACTCTTTTCCTCTTGAGGTTATTTTTATAACAACAATTTGCATTCAGATACAAAACACAATGTCTAACTGTATACGGTCATTTGAATGGAAACAATAATAGGTGTCGGTACATTGTATGTACATATGTATTATATGTAAACACTAAACAGCATGCATGGCTGATTTAGAATTGTTAATGAACGAAAAATAAAAAAAAATAAAAAAAAAATAAAAAAAAAATTGTATGCAAAGTATCTTTTTACTGAGATTGTAGCAAACGTTACGTAAGATCCCTTTTAATGGATCGCATAAAATAGTGAATAGAAATCAATTTCAATGTGTTTTTGTTTTAGAGCCCTGATAGAATTTTCATAAAAGTTGTGGAACTCGAACCTCGGCTAACAACCCTTGGAGAAAATATTGACGAAGCTGTCTACCTTCAGAAGCAACACGATGACACTCTGAGGAAAGTACAAGTAAGTGGTTATTTTGAAATTTTGTTTGATATGTTCTACAAGAAGGGATACAGTTACAATTGATACTGAACAACCTTTAGATTAGATTATAAGATATGTATCAGGTCTTTTAAGAAGCTCTGGCCCTGTGATTCTTTAAGAAGCCTATATCCGTATATTGTGCTATCCCTTGCTGGTAGAGCAACTCAGAGGCGGACAAAAGTGAAGCAAGGAAGGTTGCATCCACGCAGAGAGATACCTCCATTTCTAGCTGGACATCCCATTAGACTACAGAGAGAGGATTTGTCATTTTCAAAAGGCTCGGACTTCATGTCCCTAAATGCGAACTAGAACCAGCGAAAAAAGGGGGCTAAAAGGGAAATTTACGAAATAGATTTTGATAAAAATTTGGTAAAAATCAAATATGTTCAGATTCGTGATTTTTCCTTTCAACAAGTTTAACATATATGCAGTCAGCTTCCTTGATTAAAAACTTCAAAATAAAACTTTGGCCTGATTATTGATGTATAGCTCAACATAGTGTCCATGAAGTTGAGCTACCGTCTCCATAAAGCACAAATTAGATTGCAGCTTGAGTGTTATTCTCACGTATGGAAGTCGGCCCCTAAATGAAAAAATCTTCAATTACTCGACAGTAGACTAGCTTAATTGCTGATCCTGCCATTAACATACAATGTCCAACCCTCATTCTCGACTCATTGATGGCTGATAACAGACATATGACTTTCTTCTAAATACTACCACGGTAGATGTTCTGAAGACCTGAATGAAATGATCCGTAAAAATGCGACAATTGAGCTTTATACAGGCCGTCACCTTTATGTCCAAAATTTTTAAATTTTCTAAAGGAAGATAATCCGGGAATTACACAAGGTGTGGGCACAATAAATCTCTTTGGCTTACTAATTCATTCAAAGGGCTTCGCCAGATACACCGATCCCAGTAACCCCATTTTGGAATGCGATCACTATCTACCCTTGCCTTTCTGTAACAGAAATTGGGTTGTGATTACCATTTGCGCTATGTACTAATATTGTCCATGACCATGACTGTAGTCGTAGTATTATAGTCACAGTAGTTCAACCACTTGATGTTTATTGCAGGCTGTTGATTATTCTGGCTAAAGCGTTGCTGCATGGTCAGCAAACCCGGCCTATTACACAAAATTATATCAACCCGATCGGTTGCTTTTCGACACTTTCGCATTCAAAATTCTAACCGGAGCATTAGTAGCAACTAACGACCTTCACACTATCATTCCCAAACGTATCTAAAAAAAGAAAAACCATTGTTAGGCATCCCCTCAAGTACAATTTAGGCTCTTACACTTCTGGTATTGAGAATCTAAGATACATCAAACAGTAGTCTAAATAATTAACATTTGCGTACCCTAACCTAACCCAATAAGTTCTCTTCATCATAATTGTGTACGACCATCCCACCTACACCATCCTAACTTCCAATAAGAAGTCACCTTCAACTCCCCACTCCCAAACTGTGAGGTATTAAAATTTATTTGTGTTCTTTCTTGTACCACATACTGTGTACCCTATAGCGATTGGATTTTAAACATTTCTCTTTTTTTGCAGAATCTTCCAACACCCCTCGATGAGTTCGCTCGAAAGGCCGACAAACTCCTCACGAGCAAACGCATCAGTCCGGATCTCATTACAGCAATGGCCGATACCTTGCACATCGTTTGGGACGATATCGTCAAACTCCTGCACGATCGCAAGCATTTGCTTGATCTCTGCGCGAATTTTCACGAGAAAATGGGAAGCTGTCGTGGCAAAATGGCCTCGCTTGAAGTTGCCTGCAAAGATACCATGATTCCCATCGAAGTGGAGGCAGTTCAAGAGTTCCTCAACAAGTTCAAACAGCTTCGCATCGATGTTTTGACCACAGTGATGGCAGCACTAAAAGATGGCAACGAACTCCTAACAGAACTACAAGAACTAGCAAAACAACAGACACTGGACACACGACCGGATCACATTAAACGCGATGCACTGCGAGCTGTTAATCAAGTCCAGCAATGGCTGGAAGCACTGCACGATCGTCGGAATGCACTCGATATAGCATGGCAAACGCGGAAAACTCAGTTGGAACAGTGTTTGGCATTGGCCATTCTGGCCAAGGATTTGGATGATGTGGAGGGTATACTAATAAGTCGACGCAACGAGCTCTCGGGAGTGTTTAGTTTGGGTGAATGTGAACATACCTCAACCGGGACACTCCAACAGTATCACGAACTTAAACACAACGCACTACTGTTGCGCGATCGCGCACTGAAGATAACCTGTGCCGAGGAGAAACTTGTATCCTCAGGCTGTTTTGCCGGCGATGAGGCTCGTTCTAGAGCTTACAATATACTCAGCGGATGTACAGAGTACTTGGACATAGTGGAACAGCGTGAGCATTGGCTAATGCAATCAAAGGATTTCTTCACCAAAGCCGAAAAAACACTGGCTGTGCTGGAGAAGCTCGAAATCGAACTATCGACTGTAAAGTTCCCCACAAATACACCCGAAAGTTTCGCCATGTTCTCGAAAATCCTAAGAGACGTTCGTGGTTTTACCGAGGAGCCACTTCGCTTGGGCTATGGCATTCTGGACGAAGTCGGACGAACGAAACCCGAGACACAGGGTGTGAAACGTGTACTCGACGAAATCGAAAATCGAAAAATCTACATCGAAGGTATTTGCTCGACAAGCACGGAGGAGCAGGTGCGCGTGGAACAAGCACTAAATGATTTTCTTGAGCAGTATAACCAACTACTCGCTTGGTTGGTGTCCAGCGATCAGAGTTTTCTGCAAAAATCTGTATCGCTGGGCAGAAATTTACAGGAGAGCAGGCGTTTTCTACTGCACCATCATGAGTTGATGCAGCATTTGGAGGTACCGATCATTTGTATTTGTATTCGAATAATCTGTAACCGTTTTGTTTTTTTATTTTTAAGGACAAAGGCGAGCACATCAATAGCCTCCTGGAAACAATAAAATCACATTTGGAATCACTAAGTCCACAGCAGAGATACGATGTTGATAGTAAGGCTGAATCATTGCACAAACATTGGATCGAACTGAAGGATATTGTGTTGAAACGTGTTGATCTCGTATCTCTGCTGATTGAGTTCTTCGAGAAGGCCGAAAAGCTTGACGATCAGTTTAACAATTTAGAAAAGGGACTTGAGCAAGTGTCGGACGAGAAGAAATTGCGATTTATGCAAGATTCATGGTCGGAGATTAGAAAGGCATATGACGAGCTCAAGAATTTAGGAGCGCGATTGATTAATTTGAAAGTGCGTGCAATTTTCTATACAATGGGGATTTTATTTATAATTTCCTTAGATATGTATGCAAGTCAAATCAATAGTGTTAAGATTTTTTGCAATAATTATCGACTAAGTTGTCAAATTTTATTAACGTTATGACGAATCCATTCATTTAGGGAGATATTAAAACAGAATCAATTTTATCAGAGATACTCGTAGTCTTAACGGTAGCATTCGATTAAAGGATATCTAGCTAATAATTTGGGAGTCCAGAGGCACTGTCTTCCTCTGCTTACTATCTCAGCTGCCGTCTCCACATCTTTCATACATAGCCTGAGTATTTTATTATTCAAAAACAAACGGTATGATCGCTTTGCGTTTCGCATGCACTAATGCACAAAGGAATGGAAAACGGTGATGAAGTAGTGTTTAGAAAAATGTCCTGTGACTCATGAAAGTTTAAACTCATTTAAAAAATGCAATCCTAAGTTATCAATTCCTTTGTTGTTTCTATTGTATGACAGAGGTAATAATCTCTAAACCCATTATCGACTATTCACATCCACTCCACAGATAACTGCTGCAATTCACCAATCCCAATCTGTAGACATGCCAATTAAGATTGCTAAATCATGCCAAGTCATAACGACTAGATATATGTATGTACAGAAGTTGGCAGGAACCCACCCATATAGGTGGGTATTTTGCTATCGTCGCTACGAGTATATTTGGGCAGATAAATGTAAATAACTACTCGCACCTTAACTATTTTTTGTGTTATGTCGAGTTCACCATTATGTAACACTCGATCAAAGTGCAAGCAATCGGTAGGTTGGCCCATTAAATAAACCTTACAAACCTTGCGAAATCAAATTTACGTCAACGAACAGAATTTCAGAAAATCCTAGAAATATGACTGGTTAAGCTTGGGTTAACGACCTGAGCGCCTTTTTTGGGTGCAGATTCAACTTCTAGTTAGTCTGCGCGTTTTTTGGACGGATGATGGGAATAAGCTGCTTGCATTTAGTAATGAAAAGATCTCTTTTTATTTCTGAATCTACCGTTGCCTAACATACGAGTAGTGCTTAAGAGTAACACATCATTTAGATGGCCGCCTCGGCTTCAAGCGGTCGGTCCAATTTTTGATGACTCGGTCCAATATGTGTAGCGTTATGCCAGCAATAGCGTCTCGAATATTGACCTCGAGCTCGTTCAAAGTGGTTGGCTTGTTAGAATAGACTAAGGACTTGACGTAGCCCCAGAGAAAATAATCGAGGGGTGTCAAGTCGCATGATCGCGGCGGCCAATTGATGAACGCTTGCCGTGAGATGACCCAGTCGCCAAATTTCTCCTTTACCACTTCGAGCGTTGCGTCGCTTGTACGGCATGTAGCGCCGTTTTGTTGGAACCACAGCTCGGACATATCGATGTTGTCGAGCTCCGGTCACAGAAAGTCGGTTAACATCGCTCTATACCGAGGATCATTGACGGTAACGCTGTCTCCTTACTCATTTCGAAAGAAATAAGGTCTGATGACGCCGCAGTGCCATAAACCGCACCAAACAGTCACTCTATGTGGATGCATTGATGCTTGGTCGAACCCTTGTGGATTGTGTTCGCTCCAATAACGGCAATTTTGCTTGTTGACATAGCCGCTGAGCCAAAAATGGGACTCGTTCAAGAAGATGAATTTTTGGCCAAAATCCGGATCTCCGGCCAACATTTCCAGCGCCCAATTAGCGAATTCACGGCGCTGTCTATGGTCGTCCGGCTTCAGTTTTTGCGTCAGCATAATCTTAGTAAAGAAAAGTGTTTTATGCCAGAAGTATGCATAGCTAGAAAACAGGTAAACGAAGTAGGTACATAGTTTCCGGTGTATTGAAAGCATTGTGTTAGTCGACAGTAGTGCTCAATTGGAAGTGTGCATTCAAACCGGAATGGTTACGGAATACCTTTAATCTTCGGATTCAGAGTTAAAAAGAGTCCCTTTGATAATCCGTCTAAAAAACAGGCAGACTTACTACAAATTAAATCTGCCTGTGATCTGTGTGATCACTCCAGGTTAAATTGCCTTGATAAACGCCACCAATTTAATCTCTGGTCACACTATCGACATCTTTCTCAAAGCAAATGATAGGAGAAGCACTGTTCGAATGACCCCGAAAGGAAACCGGCTCCTTCATTCTCAAGTGTCCTGTCGAGAAAACTCTACACATGTGAATTCTATCGATAATTATTTCGGCATATCAACAGCAAATAATTTTCTAGTTTTCGCGCTCCGCTATCATTTGTATATCCTTCCGCCACTTGATAGTGAAGATCTCAGTATCCTAACTTTTTTTTATGAATGCAGACAGGCAGTCTTTCGATGGTGTTACAAAAGGTTTGCAGAGCTCGTCAAAAATTCCGTCAAGGGCTACCGCTTTGCTTGCTTTGTTTAATACCCCAATCGCTTTGGGGTATGCTTTAGAGCATACCTCCATCAAAATGAGTATCTTATTTGATCTTCACTTAAATTAAGCATACCTACTCGTCATTGAGTGTTTGCACAAGTGACCACATAGCCATATTCTCTATTGGACAGAGGCAGAGAAAGTGTTTCAGCTTCAAGTATTTTTCTTCCTCTTCTAATTGGTTCAGAGTGATGTGTTCTGAGAATAATCAGATTGTTTTTCTGTTTGAATTTAAGGTTTGGCCTTTTATGTTATTGCATAGCTTTACATCTTCTTATCACAGCAATGAGGTTGAATTCACTGTTGCTGGTTGTTGGTTGTAAGATTTTAAACGTTACGAAAATCCCGCAACTACCTTCACATCTAGATGCGCTTGTGCACCAGTGGCTCCCAAATAGGGCCATTTGTTTAGTGTTTCGTGTTTATCGGCAGTTCTCCTGTAAAATTTTAGTCACGTCACTATTACACTGACTTAATTTCTGACTTTTACTTTCTGATTTGATTTTTTAAAAATTTTAAATAAAAATCAAGATTTTTATTTCTTCGAATCAAAAGTGAAAATCAGATTAAAATTTGTATTATTTTCAGATCATGACTTATAAAAAACAGAAATCATTATTTGATTTTTATAATTAATTAATAACAATAAAAATCATTATTAATTTTTTTCCCTTGGATTCTTAAATTTAAAAATCATAATTTGATTTTTATTTTTAATTTTACTTTTTAAAATCATGATTTAATGCATGCTTCCGATTTTAAAAAATACAAATTGTGATCTGATTTATATTATTGATTTATATAAATAAAAATCAAAAAAATAATTCTTGCTCTTGGATTTTTCCACATAAATCGTAGCATTTACCGTCCCTGCTTTTTTACACCCTTCTCTCAAGAAAAGCGAATCTACAACGATGTAACAGCGCCCCGTGATGCCTGTAGTACCAGCTCATCTGCTAAGCTTCGAAACGTAATCACGGCTACTACACGAAACCTACGAGTATATGGTAATATCTCACGGACGCACCTGGACTTTACTTTCAGTATCTTGCAACTATGACCTTACTGCTTTCGGTAGGGACACACTTCCAGGGACTGAGGGCCCGAACAGCATTGCTCATAGCATAATTAAGGAAACTTCCTCTGGATGGATTTTTGTCGCTTCGTACGACAGGCATACCTTATCTCAGGGTTGTTCCTGACTCCGACCTTGCGGTGACTTGAGGCGATAATGCTTTCAGTGTTCTCAAATTTTGCTTCGACCTGTGTCAACCCCATACTGAAATCTGTTGCTGCGTTATATAAATCAATTTGAGACATGGATGTCCTACCGTTCTTCTCGTGTTTAGCATGTTGGTTGGTCTATGAGAGTGAGCTTATGGTCTTCACTTAGGCCTCCACTGGGCCCCTTGTATTCCCCTCGTCTGTCGAGCTGTAGGAAAAGTATTGGAATATGGGAATTAAGTGGCGAAAGAGGATGTAGGTATTGGGATCATGGGGAGTATCAAAATGGAGCTTATGTCATATAGTAATCGGAAAATCGTCATGTTCGTCTAGCGAACTCCAATATATCAAAGATTCCTTTCTTACTGAGGTGTGTTAGATCCGGTATCCTTAAGGATCCCAGTATGTTCAGTCTTAACCTCGCTATTGCAGGGCAGTGGCAGAGGAAGTATTCTATATCTTCCTCCTCCTCTTCACAGTTGGCACAGATTGTTGTATCAGCTAGCCCGAGTCTAAACGTGTGTTTATTGAGATCCATTGCTGTTTAGCATGTTACTACCTAACTGAATAAGCTGGTGGCTTTGACGTGGTCTGTACTTTTGCGGTCGAATATATCCATGCATATGATTCCTGTGTGCTTCCTTATACTTATCTTTCTTTTATGTAAGTTTAACATTCCGTTTTGAGACTTAAACGATTGGCTGTATTGGGGTGTTGTGTTGTCTGAGAAATTTCCTCTTTTCTCTAATACAGCCGGTCCACGACTTTCGCGTTATGGTTCATGATAGTCGCTTAAGCTAATTAACTATTTTTGTTAAATTTGTGACGTTCATTTGTTCCTTTGCTTTTGGTGATTTTTATATATTTTGACCCTCAAGAAGAAGGCAGTGTGCTCATTTAAGTACCCAAACGACACAACCTCAACATTGCCTTTAACAAAATGTTTCACACCAGAAATTTTGAAGGCATCACACACTTAGTACGTTGTGTTTCACTTTATAGGCTGTAGGACTTTCACAGTCCCACTTCCTTTCTTGTTAGCCCAAAGAGAAAGAGCTGATTTTAAATTGGTATTTACAAAGTAAGATTGGCCGGCTTTAGATATCAAGGAAGTCTGCAGAAACTATCAAAGATACAAATGGAATGTCACTGGTCAGCAACCAGTCATTTTTTGATATTCGATAACAGCTGCATTCAGTCTTTATATTTGTATACATTTAAGTTTCCACGTCTAAGAGGGAAATGCAATAAGTTCTCGACTAATTACTAGCACTAAACTACATATTTCAATTAAAATACTGAACTCTTGCCAAACAATGAATTTCTGAGAAACACAAGATTACTTCCTTATGCATGTATCTAAATGCTTATGACATTTAGATACTTGAATGCGTCGTACAAAATATTCACTCAGACAATCCATGGGTCTTCCCTATCTGTGAGAGCGTCGCCTTAGAGTCTCAATTTCCAAAAGAGTCTGTAAATATCATCGCATTGAATTAATGTTAAAGAAATTGCTACCATTCATTAACACACTTGAAAAATCCATATCATTTTAACCACTCTACTGCCAATGTTCATACATAATCCTAGATTCAATCAATTGACTTACGAGTATGCCGGGGAAAGAAAAAGTACTTAAAGGTATTACATCATCGGCAACGGTGTGCCAAGAAACAGATACAATTCTTCATCCTTCATCTTAGGCACTCCAAGACTCGTGTGCATGGCACACGCTCGTACGCATTCCCGTCTACCAGGAAAAAAAAATTCAAACAAGAAAACACTTTTTTTTTGGTCCAAGTGGTGTATCTTCTCAAAAAGAACAACAAGAAGATACAAAAAAATACACAAACTCTTTAGCTGGGGAAAGTGTGTTGTGTAGAGACATTCCCAGCATGTATACGCCCGAGCAGTTTATTTATTTTCTTCCAGAGCAAGAGTGCTTTCACTAATCCTAACAAAGTATCTATCTAAACAACGAGAGAAGAAATATCTTAACATCCTTACCTTGCCCTCCACTTCCTTCATACTACCACCCAGCTATACGCATACTTTGGGGAAAGAGAAAAATTGGTGTTTGTTGTGTTGGATCTTTCTCCATTTTTAATCACACATACATGTAGCATTTATTTTTTTCTTAAACTCAAACTATCTATTTATGTCGCACGCAGATTGTGGATCCATATCTTGAGACGAAATCTTTGAAATCCGACGTCGAAGATATACTCAACAGTTTCAGTAACCGTCAGATCGATGTAACAACGAGTTTGGAAAATCTGACAACGCAAATCGCGGAAAAGCGTGAAATTGAAATAATTCTAGAGAAAATCATGAACGAAAACGATGAGGTATCTATAAAATCACAAAAAAATAGAATAAAGTATCTATAATAAATATCTTCCTTTAGACTGCAAATAGAACAACAAAAGTGGATACCCAACTTTATCCGGTCTTCACAAGTCCATCGGAGGATGCAGAATTTCTGCATCGCGAGACGAAACAAAAACTAACAGCTGTGGTGAGTGATATTGAACGAGCACAGGACGAAATCGAACAACGTATCCAGACCACACTCAGTATCCAAACAAAAGATACAGAATCTCTACAAAAGATCGACCAGGTGATCAGTAACTTGCGCACTCTCAAAGGAAAATTGAATGGCATCAAGTGCGACTACAAGGCACTGCTCGAGAGTATATTGAACTTTGTCGAGAACGTCATCCAGTTGCGCCAGCAAATCGATGAGCATTTTGCGGTACAAAAGTCGAAATTCCCCGATAATAGTTGCGAGAAGATCGATCGTGTTATAGCCGATCATGAGCGGTTCCGTGAAAATTGCATGGATAAATTTAGATCGCTTATAACGCAGAGCGAACTGCTGATTGATCGTGTGCGTGCACTGGAGCCATTGGGCGCACGCGAAGTCGACACAGATCGTATTTTGAAATTGCTGGAAAATTTGCGAATTCATTTCGAGTCGACAAACACTGCGAGAATGTCGGATTTGGATCGTCTGGAGAAGTTAGAGAGCTTTAGGAGTGACCTCTATGACATTAATCGGAGTTTGGATAGTGTCAGCAAGCAGTTAAGTGACATCAATGGACAGAGTATTGATAGTTTGGCGTCAGCAAAAACAACGTCATTGGCATTCGAGTACTTTGAAAGGACAATTGAGGTGAGTTTGAAAGTGAAATGACAGCTGTTTTATTTTGTCAAAATCAAAGAGAACATATTAGTGTGGGGGTGTTTCGAAGACGACAAAAATAAATTATTCGACGAGACAACTAGAAACATCGATACATTGAATAGGAAAGTGTTTTTTTTTTAATTTTTTCATTTATACGAGACGTATTTTAAATAAGTCTTTTTTCCTAATTAATTTTATTGAAACCTCAAGTTGGAGTTTTGAAAACATCTGCGAATAATTGTTTTTGTATTTTGGTGCCAAAAATTCCAGAAGCTCTTTCTCATGTGCAATCAATTTCAAATAACAAATTAGAACGCAATTTTCGATTTTATGCAGACACCGGTCGTGTGTCTTGTGTGTTTTGAAATAATCAGACTGATTGTCAACAAGTTAATGTATTCAGTTTTTTAAAAATTTCCATTTGAAATTTAATTTATTAAACAAAAAATAATGTAAAAGAAAGCGCATCATCATCTAATTTTCCATCACTTAATCACTAGACTTTATAAACTTTAAAAAAAACTAGGTCCTATGCATGTGTGTTGAGGTGTTGAAAAATCAACCTTTTCTTGTATCTTCCACGAGCCGAATACTCTTAGGATTTCTTTAGAATCCTTCCCTGACTTCTAATCCCCACGTCTATACTTAGAATTGCTAGAACGATGTCTGACTAATTTTATGGACTAGTGCAGGATATTAACACTATGCTTGTATTCCACTGTCTCCACATCTTCCACATCTATGCGCCTGATCGCTGCAGGATTGTGCATTGCTCTTTTTGTAAAAGAGAAAGGCAGCTATAATAACTGTCACTCCTTCTAGCATCAAGTTCGCAACTCAAAACTCTTGAAGGTCAAGAGATTAGTGGAGAGTCGATCCTTGGAGGCAATCTTTCGAAGCCTCTTGTCTTTAACTCACTCTTGATATTCGAACAGACGTTCGTCCACAACTCCCTTTTTCGTTTTCATTACATCGGTAAAGGTGTTCTTCTCCCCTCCTTCTTGCTAGTTCCTTACACCATCAAAGCGTGGGTCTTGTATTTTAGTACACATTTTCAATACACCTCTGGCAGTCATCTCATCTATTCACCACACCAAAGACCCGAGACTCTAAATATCATTGCAGACTCATGCCTTAAGGCTGTATAATGTACCTCCTGCAGTTCCGACTAACACATTGCTGGGCGTCATTTGGTACTCATTTAGACGAGACGTCTGTAAAGCCTTCCGCCAGAGCTTCATAACTCATTTCAATTTTGTTTCCACGAGTCGGGAGGAAATATACGGACAAGGTTTTCATTATCTTTACTAACTTACAAGAAGCCTTATAATTTCACATTGGTCCTAAGTTGATTTATTATTATTATCTTTTTTTTTTTTTTTTTTGTGCGACTACTTTACCAATAGGTATAGCAGTCTACATCCTTAGAGTTGTCGTAAATGTCTTCGAGTTTAAGTCAGGCTACATTATAATGGTTGTAGCGACATAAGTATTCACAAGTGTGACTTTACTTAAGCCCTTCCACCAACAACAGGGTGGCTTGCATGGAAATGATGTTGGTCGTCGTTTAACGTTCTGTAGAAGCTTTCTTTCGTATTGCACCGACTGTGACTCTCTCACTTTGCTAAGAGATTTATTTTTTATGTTTTGCTGCTCGTAGCTCTCGTCTTGCTCTACGTGTTTAGGTCTTCTACATTTGTGATGCCCGAGAGATAAACTGACAAAGGTGACATTAATGATGTAGCCTATGGTGGTCTGCAATTTATGCGGTGGGCTTTAGAGATCCTTAAAGTTTAAGTAACACTTGATATACAAAGTCAATGTCGAACTTTCTCGCAGGCACGGGTCACAGAACTTCATTGATTTTGTACCTTGGCCGCAACTAGTTAGTGGTCCAATTCTGGTTCGAACTTTCGGGCATGCAAAATGAGGGAGAAGTATCTATCATACTATGTCATCAGTCTGGTAAGAAGTTCGCTTCTTCGTTTTGAATCGAAAATAAAAATCAAATCATGATTTATATTTTTATTATTTTTTGTTTGGATCTAGTACTATTATTATCAAGTATATTTTTCTAAAACATTAAACCATGATGGTAAAAGTAAAAATCCTGACTATATCTATTTTTGTTTTTAATTTTTAAAAATAAAAATCAGTATTTAATTCTTATTTCTGATTTTTAAAAATAAAAATCATTATCTTATCTATATTATTAATTTATATGTATGTTTGTATATAAATAAAATTTGTTCGTATAAATCGTAACAGTTACCGTCCTTGACTTAGCGTATGTAAGGTTGATCTTGACGAGCTTGACTTGAATGCTAATTCTCTTCAGACGTTTTTTTCGCACGGCCAAAATTCATGACCACTTACCTAGGTCTACCCCTGATAAAAAGTACACATTCCTGTAGCAGTAACAGTTATAGATGTCATAGTTTTTCATCGTTCTTTTGCAAGGCCCATCTCACCGCATTGTGTGTTTAATAACAAGTCTGGGTTTGTATCTAGTGAACAGCTGTTGCAGTTCTACAGACTTTAAAGCCCTTCAGCTCTATGACGATCAGAAATTTGTTATCCCTATTTGTCTCGCTGGATTTTTAGCAGCAATATCATTATATTGTCAATGTATTGCCCAGTGAGATATCTCTACATTTTGGTATAGGCTCCGTGAAATAGTCATGATTGCATTTCGAGCCGGTACGACAGGCATCTAAGGGCGCTGTCACAGCCTTATATCACCTAATTTACACGAAACAGTTTAGAACACTTTTACCCCCGAAAGGTGAACTGCCTAAAGAACTGCATCATTTCATCATTTTCAATTCCCGGCAAATATCTTCGGTTTTATATTATTCGCGATCGCTTGATCTTTAAACTTTGAAACGCAGGTACGGTCGTGCTTGCCGTCTCAAATCTGGCCACTAAGGTGCGAATACCTTCTTGGCTAGATTGTCATTGGCTAATCATTTGTATGTCTGCACGAGTGTAGCCTTCCGGGTTTTGGCTATCAAGGTACATGGTAGTACACCGCTAAGTCCTCCAGCAACTTGTGCACCACTACCTTATTTACACGAAACAACTTAAAGCATTTTTACCCCTCGTCTAACTCGGGTCGCAATAATAATAGGAACACAAAAATTGTCCGCCATTATCAGATGAGCCATATTAGTAATTCGACCAAATTTGAGGTTTCTAATTTAGGCGGTTGCCGAGACTGACTGACTGACTGACTGACTCACTGACTGAACTCATTGATCATCAAAACCTATAGGGTTCTTCCCGTGAACATAGAATCTTGGAATTTAATACAGAGGTAGTACTTATTGTGTAGACAGAGGAAAAATGAGAAAGTTGGACTTTTGAACATGGCTTTCAAAAACTGGGCGTGACAAGGAGGTAACAAAACCTGTAGGGTACTTCTCGTGGACATAGCAAATTGAGATTTGGTACAGGGGTAGTACTTAGTATGCAGACAAAAGAAAATATAAGAAAGTTGGAATTTCATCAACATAGCTTCCAAAAAATGGGCGAAGTAAAGGAGTGAAAGTATAACAGAAGGTATCAAAACTTGCAGAGTACTTCCTATTAACATATTTGGTACATAGGTAGTGCTTGGGGTGTAGACAAAGGAACAAATGAAAAAGTTGGACTTTTTAACATAGCTTCCAAAAATTGAGGGTGATAAGGGTGTGACAGTATAATGGAAGATATCAAAACGTGTAGGGTACTTCTAGTTAACATAGAACCTTGAATATTGGTATATAGGTAGTGCTTGGGGTGTAGATAAAGGACAAAAGGATAAAAAAAACATTTGGGAAAAGTCTATTCATGTGCGTAAATAGACTTAGACATGTGGCGAATTTCATTTGGGAAAGCATTGGAACAAGTTGAACTGCATCTCACTCCTTTTCGTGGCAGATTTTTTTTTTTCTGCAGCAATGTTATTCTTCTCCTTCGCAATTGTATCTTCTCCTCCGACCTTTTTGACTATATTGGTCATCTATTTATCAGAATCGAGGAGATGGGACTTTGGAAGCTTCTAAAGATTATGCATTACTTATTTTGATTTTTGAATAAATTTTCATTAATTCCTTTTGGATCATTGGAAATGAGTTCTGTTGCATTGTGGGGTATTTATTATTTTTTTGGTTTGTTCTTCTGTACTGCTTTCCTGTTGATGTAGCTTCGCACCCCATATTTCTTCTTTCATGTAACAGTCATGCCAAGTCTACACAAATATTTAAGTACCTTTGGCACAAACCGCGTATCTTCGTAATTTTTAACATTTAAGGAAACATTTCATAAATTTTATTTAACTCACTTCTTGAGGCACATTTCCGCACAAGATTTCGTACAAATTACGAATAAACAAAGTAAAAATAAATCCATTCAATATGCTAGTACAGAGGCCTCACCTATTTATTCAATGAAAATGTTTAGTTATCCTTTTCGACAGAACATAAAACTTTTTTTTTCTACAAACCTGCATACGAATAAAACTGACCATTTTATGGTCTAAATATCCAAATACCAATTGTTAAACAAAACCAAAAGTAATACACAACTCATTTCAAGACATGTATGCTTTCACTGCAATTGTTTGATTCGTATAAACAAAAATCGTGTAAACAACAAATCAAAATTGTTTATTACTCAAGCTAATAAATTATTAGCAATACTTTTTGACTAAAATGTAAATTCACAATAAGCAATTAAATTGTTGACAGTTCCACAGAGAATATAACTGACAAATTGTGATTTTCACAAAATGTGATTGTAAACAGATTTTTACTACACAATATAGAAATACAAAAATATTAATTTCGGAAAAAAACAAAATTTCGTTTGGATACTAAAGCCAAAAATAATCTGTAGAACTCCCCAATGACATCATAGCCTTTGATTTTGAGCAAAAAAAAAAAAAAAATCCGGAAAAACCAAATTCGAAAACGAAAAAACCGGAGGCGTTTTCTGCCGGCTGCTATACATGAATTTTGAATTTTCACCCTGCTACTGCAGCAGGCCGAGAGAGTACAACCAATCTGGAATATATAAACAAAATGTCAGTGTTGAGGATTTTTTATGGATTTTAAAGTAAATTAATTTTACTGGCTGTTTTTTGGAGAGCAATGGGGTTACACGTTTAATGGCGCTCGACTAGTAGTCAAACGAATGATTTCACTTTTCATAATGAAATTGATTTTCATTACTAAAGATTTTCATTAGTATTATGTTCTTGGGAAATTAGTTGGCATTAAAGTTGCTTATTACAGAGGGGGTCTAATGGAAATTTCAGGGCTGGTGAATACTCGTATTTGAAAATTATTTTAATAGCAATTCGAAAAACAAATTAAGTGTGACAGACCTCTTATTTTAATTAAGATAGATTGCTAGATAATATTTGAGAATACAAATTCTTCAACAGACTGAAAGCTGGAAGACAGTAACAAACAGCAGTGAAAAGTCATGCTAAGATTTAATAAAAATTAATTCAGAATGAGGAGATCGTTGACGTGGCTCTGACAATGTGGTCTGTAGAAAAAACCTAAGCCCCTAGAAAGTTCTAAAGCCCACATTCTTCTATGGTCGAGTGTGAAGAAAGAAAAGGAGTTTTCCTTACTTCGACTTCAGAGTCTGTTAGCTAAGCTAATTAGATTCATGTAGCGCACTAAGCACTGAACACCCACTGATTGATGCGATAAGTAGAGAGCAAATCGAAATCAAAATCGTACTGAATTCACTTTTGCCTTCATAGTTCAGATATTGCCATCCAAATTGTACGGGTCAAGTCGTACATGAACGGATAACTCGTCAAGTGTATGTGCTGTTGCTAGGTCAACAAACAACATAATGCCAAATGCACACTTTTACACGACGAGTTACTCGTATTCGTTCACAGATGAGACAATTTGGCCCCAAATATGCTTAGCGATCACTCTATAATCTATCGATCAAAAAAACTTCAGAAGCAGCATTGGCATATTTTAGTAGCGATCTATCCAAAGACTGAAGTCGGCTGTAGATGATAAGTGCGAGGGTGGTACGAATACCTCTTAAAGACAGTTTCGTGCCTAAATCTAAGTTCTTCTATCAAGAATTAGGGTTAAAGAACCGGTCAGGGATCGTATACACTTACATCGTGCATGGCCTCCACTTGCTGACCACGAAAGGTCATTTTGTTTTTTTTTACGCTTATGGACGTACAGAGAATAAAGAGGGTGACACCAAAGACAAAGACATTGAACCATTTACGGCTTTAAAACTATCCTTTTAGATTTCATCGCCAAAATCTTAAGGAAAAACATTTTTGGAATGCCAAAGAAAAACACAACCTGCACGACACCACCTCCGGAAAACACAGGCTGATAGAATTTGCCACTGATACATACACATGTAGACGAGATTCGTATATCTCAACATCCGCAACGTGATATTCTCCACATCAATTGATCCACACCCAAATACATCATTTTGCGATCAACAGAACGTCCTTCCTTTCATTTACGTCTGAACTTTTCGAGAACCCAGCATCGAGGAATCAGAGATCGAATGAAATCAAAAATTTCCACAGAAACAGCTATATCCAACCTGAAGTAAAAAAAAGTATCTCATCTGTGCCAAATATACAGCTTTTCTGAAGACCGCTTACAAAACTTCTGAGTAAAGTTACATGCGAGCATCTAAATTCATTTGTCAGCAAACTGACTGACCAGTACGGTTTTTTGTTCATTATGTATGATTCTGGATACCAATTGTGATCGTTTTATAGGCCTTGTATTGACATACACGGCCTACCTATAAATCGATCACAATTGATATCCAGAATCATAAGCCTTAAATCTTCAATAGGCACAATTCATGTCGCATAGAAATCTGAGAATCGTCCTTAAAGTTGACTGGATTATTTCAAGAAGGGAATTGAAACTCCGCCTACTACCAAACTGTGACGGTGCCTGAGCACAAAACGTGCTGTGTAGTTTCTTCTTCAACTTGAAGGTAAACTCGGCAAATTGTCTGAAGTAGCAACTTTTGCTAACTTTTTGAGATGATAATTGAATGAGCAATGGCGCCTGAGAAAGTTTTAAATCACGCTTCCTTAGTGTGAAAAGTTCTTGCTTATATTTGACGTAGCTTCTGTATTGAGTTCGGTATCGAAAGCTATTTTTCTTTAAATTACCTGGAGCTAAGCTCTACATATATTTAGAATAAATGTGGGTAGTCCACTTAGGATTCATGCGATGAAGGATCAGCATCAGGTGCTAAGTTTATTTACAGTCTCGTTTTCTTCGACTTCTGGAACCCAAGTGAAGATAAACTCAAAACGTTAACAGTTTGAACCCTTCAAAAGTGGGGTCTAACGCGTCTTCTAAATTGTATACACTCAAAACCTGCACTTATCGTTCTCTCATAGAGTGCGATCCGGGATGCCTGTTTTGTAAAGATGGTTCAAGTCTTGTTTTGTGAGGATGAAGTTCATGATCCCTGGATTAAATTGAACACGTTGTGGAGAGGCAAACTTTTATTTTTATTGTGCGCAATGGAGGATGATTTAAAAGGCTATTCAGAGCCACTGAAAATCTTCAAATCGTTACCAACACTAGCTAATACAAGAACCAAATGACGGGATTTGATAAAGTTTGGTTTGTACGAGTAAGTCGGGTATGTCGCGTCAGGGCTCGCGTTGTATCTACATTTTTCTCAATCTATGGTCGTACTTGAATGGGTCGGGTCAAGCAAACACTCTTTGTTCCATATATATGTTTGTCCTCACAAGGCTTGCTGAGATCCTCTAAATACATTCTGATAAAATTATGTTGGTATTCATGTACGAGTATATCCTGATACGTAGGTCATTTTGTCAAAAACTGTCAAAATCGGACCACTTGTGAGTCGAATTGAGGGATTTCAAACATTTTTAAATTTTTCCTTGTTAGATGACTAACTTAAGAACTCCTCAACGGATTTTGATCAAATTTGGCACGAAGACTTATACTGATACCTTAGTAGCTCCACTTGAAATTGATCAGAATCTAATTAAATAGAGTGGGAGTAAGATATGGGGCGGGATTTAAAATATTTTCAAATCAATTTTCCCATACACCTACCTCGAAAACCACCGAACGGATTTTGATGAAATATTTTTCAAGAATTTGTTATAATTTTCATCTTACCTCCTCATAAATTTACATGCCCTCAATTTTTCTTTCAAATTCTTCGCATTAATCGATTCGAAGATACCCTCTAGTTCAATAAAATTTAGAAAAAAAAATTTAAATCGTTGGAAGTTAAGCTTTAATTTGAAATATCTCACATGATGTAAACATATATTTATTTATTTTTTTTTTTTTTTTTTTTGGGATATAACAAACAATTTATTTTTAATTGTGTTTTCCTAACTATATTTGGAAAACCGCATACTATTGTGTGTACTTCAGCACTCTAGTTCACATGGTTCAAAAGTTACAAGCGTGTGACAGAGACACATGAAAATGTGAATAGACACCATGTTCAATCCATTAGTGTTCCGTTTATACTATTCATTCTGGTACGGAACACTAATTATTGTTTCATTTCTGAATGATAATTTTATTTGAAGTTTCGTAATGTGCGTGTTCCTTATCGCTATCTCGGAAATTCTAGGTATGAATCCTAATGTTATAACTCTACGCAAACTTAGAATTTTGTATTTACGCACAGGGTGTTACAGTTTACCTTTTTCTTCTAAATTCCATGTACGTACCTGTATAATTTCGTTACGTGTGTGCGACTTTCACAAAGGATGACACCAGATGATGATCTAGAAAGCTCAAACTTTGAAAATTTATAGGAAGAACCATGGGAAATAACGAAATACCTGCTGATCAAAAAGTACCCTGATTTTCCCATTCAAACAAACCGCACTTGAGATTTGACAACATCTCAAGCTCTTTTTTTTAGGTTGGTACATCTGTCATCTGGCGCTCAAATATCTGTTTGAGCGCCATTTGTCGGGAGTTTGTGCGTCATAGCTTTGTAAACAAGTCAGTGATAGTTGTGTTCTACGAATTTCGCCGAGAGTTCTGAATTTGTTGCAGAAACAGCATCGCATTGATATCGCTAAAGAAATGCTTTCTTTGGGCCTAAATGTTATCGATGACATCATTACCGATGACGAGACATGGGTCTATGAATATGATATCGAAACTAACCAACAATCATCGGAATGGCGCTTCTCAGAAGAGACAAAACCCAAAAAACAAACGACAGATTCTTCTTTGACTGCCGTGGTCCACTGCCGTCCACTCCGAATTTCTTCCGCCAGGCCTTGGAAATAAGGTGTATTACATGAGCGTATTAAAGAATTGTGGAGAAACAACTCGGGGTTTCTTCACCACGACAACACATCTCATTTTGTACGCGACTATTTAATCAAAAACAACGTTCATACCGTTCCGCAAGCTCCGTATTCACCTGACATGGCTCCTTGTGACTTTTTCCTATTCCCACGACTCAAGTTACCACTTCGCGGAAAGCATTTTGAGACGATTGAAGCGATAATGGAAAATTTCGCCGAAGGAGCTGAAGGTGATTCCAAAATCGACATACGAAAAGTCTTTTGAAGATTGGAGGAAGCGTTGGAATATGTGTATTGCTTGCAATGAATGAATAATTGAACCGTTTTCGTTTTATTGAAGAATTCCGGGTATTTTTTTATCAGAAGATACAGTCGAATTTTAGATTTTCCGAGTATGGGTTACATAATTTTCCAATTTGTATCAGTCTTCACATACATCTCTAAAAGTTATCGGACTAATTGAAAAGCTAAAACTTTGCTAACTTGAAGTGCGGGTGACGTGAAATCAAATTTTAGTTGTGTCTTCTTCTGGTTTATAGTTTTCCTATATATGCGTCTTGCAGACTCACACATTACTTTAAAACGTGAAACTTTGCAACCTTACAGCACGGATCATGCCGAATATAACGCAGCCGAATTATTCAAGTTCAAAATAAACAGTGTTGCCAGACCTTTTTTTTTGATTTACATAGAATTTGCGTATTCTTGGAATATATCTTCGCGAGTGACAGACTCAAGAAGCCTACTCCATGTTGCGTTGAAGATGAGATGATTTGAATAGTTTCTTTTCTTTCTTCTGTGTTATGACAATCCACTGACAGTCTAAGGCATACATATACTCGTATCATGTATTCTCACAAATGGATAAATATGTATGCATGTACTGTGGTCCATAAATACCTGCCCGCTGTATCTCTTGATGGACCTGTCAATATTCAATTACCACCTTGTCCCATAAAACTGACAACATAATCCAAGTAATTGAATACTCCATTAAATTGAACCTGTTTGTCTCGTCAAACATTCGATTCTATTTTTATTTTCAACTGCACAACAGCAACGCACTCTTAATTGCAATTAATATTAATCGTTCTTATTTATACGCACAATTGCTCCATCGCCCAAGATACAAATTCATTCCAATTTAACGGTCTACCACCCACACGTCGTCGTCGCTGAAAAAAAAAAAAAAAAAAAACTAATTTTCCCACCAAAAAAAAAAAAAATTTAAGACGTTTCTAAAACGCATCGCACATCAACCGTCGTGGCGAACGACGGACCATACTGAAACAATAAATCTCCTGCACTAATGATGTGAATTCTATTTTGGGACTCATTTTTCAAAATCCTAATAAAAATACAAAACAGATTTGTTTTCAATATCAGACGCATAATTGTGTATTTTTATTTCGATCTATTTTCACAGCTGCTCGAGAAGCGCATCACTAAATTTACAGAGACTTCACAATCGCTCTACATCAGCAATCCGGACAGTGAGCAGTTTATACGAGACGAACTGAGAAAATTGGAGGATAAATGGCGAAGCTTCAAGGAACAAGTGAAATCGAAGCGAAACTCTCTGAATTCGGCTACAGACTTTTTCGAAATTGTTGAAAAGGTAAGTTCGAATTCGAAAATGTTCATCGTGTCGAAATGTTCAGATTTGATTTTATCTCTTTTCAGATTGAAGCCGAGTATCGAGAGATCAGCTACTTCTATAGTAGTGTTACAAATAAGGTAACCTACTTGCGGGATCCTGTCGAGGCATCCAATTTAGTCAATGACATTGAGACTTATGTTGGTGCGAGAGAGGGTCGTCTACGTGATAGTCTGGACAAAGCGCAGCAATGTGGACATGACAGTGGAAAGGTGACAGTTCTGCAAACGGACGTGTTGAAACTTTTCCAATCGTTTGTCAAACTAAAGTCTGATATTAGTGTGGTACAGGAACAAATGAAAGCGGAAGAACGCTTGCGAGAACAGCATGAACAGGCAGCTAAGGCGCAAGCGGAAAGGGATAGACTTGCCAGGGAACAGGCTGAACGGGAACGTATTGCAAGGGAACAAGCAGAAAGAGAACGTATTGCTTGGGAGCAAGCAGAAATGGAACGGCTTGCAAGAGAACAAGCCGAAAGGGAGAGATTAGCCAGGGAACAGGCTGAAAAGGAACGGATAGCTAGAGAGCAGGCAGAAAGGGAAAGAATTGCCTGGGAGCAAGCCGAAAGGGAAAGACTTGCTAGAGAGTTCGCCGAAAAAGAACGCATTGCGAGAGAACAAGCTGAAAGGGATAGGCATGCTTGGGAACAGGCCGAGAGGGAACGATTTGCAAAAGAACAGGCTGAAAGAGACCGATTGGCTAGAGAACAAGCTGAAAGGGAGTTTGTGCAAAGAGAACGCCAGGCAAGAGAGCAAGCTCAGAGAGAATTCGCTGAACGAGAACGTTCGGCAAGGGAACTAGCTGAGAAGGAGCGTCTTGCTAGAGAAGAAGCTGAGAGACACTTTGCCGAAAGGGAACGTTTAGCTAGGGAACAAGCTGAGAAGGAACGTCTTGCCAGAGAACAAGCTGAAAGGGACTTTGCCGAACGAGAACGTTTAGCAAGAGAGCAGGCTGAAAGAGAGCGACTCGCAAGAGAACAAGCTGAACGCGACTTCGCCGAAAGGGAACGTTTGGCACGGGAACAAGCCGAACGAGATCGATTGGCCAGGGAACAATTTGAGAGGGAATACATTGAACGAGATCGAATTGCAAAAGAACAAGCTGAAACGGAACGAATAGCTCGAGAAAAAGAAGAAAAGGAACGCATTATCAGGGAACAAACTGAAATTGTGAAAATCATCAAGGATCAGGTAGATAACGACCAGGTAGCACAACCGGCACATATAGAGGATATTCGGAAGGAACTGCAAATCAATGAAATGTTCACCGAAATCAAATACTCGCCACCAAGGTTCACCCGACCACTTAGAGACGCAGTAACTAGGGAAGGAGATCGATGCACCTTTGAATGTGAAGTTGTTGGAAATCCACCACCCACCGTAGAATGGTACAAGGATGGCATCCTTATCCACAACAATCCGGATTACAAGACTGCACTGACCAATGGGGGAGTTTGCACCTTGGTTATTGAGGAGACTTTTGTCGCCGATTCTGCTAGATTTAGCTGTCGTGCTTCGAACTTAGTTGGTGCCACAGATACCACTGCCACGCTGTCTGTTCGTGAGAACCCAGCCGAGATTCAAATGACTCCACCACGGATAGTAAAGTTCGTAGAAAGTGGCAAGGCCACTGAAGGCAGTTCTTTTGAGTTCACATGCATTGTGACAGGAATTCCTTTGCCCACAGTGCAATGGTACAAGAATGAAAAGTGCATCGATGATTCTCCAGACTATGTCATCAGCTATAACAATGGTGAGGCCAAGCTAAAGTTCGAAGAGGTCTTCTTGGAGGATGATGCAATCTACACATGCAGCGCGTCGAATCCAATAGGAATCGAGCACTGTTCGGCGAGTCTTATTGTGGAACGTAAGTTTTGAATTGACATTTGACATATTTTGACAGACCTGGCGGATTGTTTTTTTTTTTTTTTTTTTTTTCACAGCTCTCGAACCCACTGAGATGCCACACTTCAAGATCCCTCTTACCAACGTGATGGCCCGAGTTGGCCAAAAGATCAGACTTGAAGCCCTAGTAGGTGGCATCCCTAGGCCCGACATATATTGGACGCACAATGGCAAACCGTACGGTGGTCGTGATGTGAGGGTAAGTGTCACAAAACACGTTGTTACAATTTTCTTTTCCAAAAAGCGAAAGCGGAATCTAGAACGTGTGGGTGGATAAAAGTACGATGCGGCGACTAGAATACGTCATTTCCAATTTTAATTTCGAATATATATGTATGTATGTAGGTAATGAATTTCTAGAATTCTGTGTCGACGGGGGGTTATTTTCCAATTGCGTTGGTGGCAAGCTGCCGCCTCTGGCTCTGTCGTCGATTTGGGGCGATAGGAAATGTTTGTTAAATGTCAATTATCTTCTGGTTGACGTTTAATGATTTAAAGAATATCCAGCAGCTTGTGTCACACACACACAAGCTAAAAGAGAAAAATGTATCGGATTTTCGTTTGAATAATGTTTTGTTTGTAAATACGTTTTTATTATCTTTGTGGGTGTCATCTAATATTGATATGAATTCAATTTTAAATGCTTTGGAATTTAGTATATACGCAATCGATAAGTTTGATGGACAGTTCCGTTCAAAAATTATTAGTAATGACGGATAAATAACTGACCTTATCCCATTGAACTTGGCACCCACGCTTATTTTTTTTATGAATATCGGCCTTGAAGTCACTTCTAATTTGGTTGGCATCCTTGAAATGTGTGAACTTTGTTTAACTTGAAATGAGACCGACTTTTTGTCGAGGTGCCAAGTGAGTTACTTCAGTTTTGGACTAATGTTTTAATTCTCTGTGTTATCCGATTGGGTGAACATTATTCAAGTAACAACCAAATATCTAGACTCAATATATCATGCTCAGTGGATTGTTGTTTATTCTATTATGCTATTTCCATTCAATCTGAGGGCCAACCAGTGTTGCCTTTAGTGGAAAATATGTCAATTACCATAAAAAAAAATATTCAATCGGAATGTTAGACTTTGGAATTTGCCGAATTCTTTAACATCTTCAAAAATTTTTACCTGGAAGTTTAAAAAAAATCATTGTTCGGTAGGTATATCTCTCAAACTTTCGAAATTGTCTACAAGATACGCAGATGCCGAATTCTTTTTTGCTTTTCGAAAAACGTTGCTACGCAGGTTTCCAAAATGTCTGCCCTGAAGTTAATGGGAGTCGTTTTAGAGTGTGAATATTTCGGAAACGCTGCATGTCGATATTACGATAGGAATTATAGGTTTAGAAATTCTCTATTTGTAGAAACGCATCTAGAATGTTAATCTCCAACACGAAGTTATTGAAAATCGTGTTTGAGTACGAATATATCGAACAAAAAAATAGGCTAGTTTTAGATTTTTCTGCAAGTTTGATACCGAATTTCTTAAATCGCCCAAAATATACGACTTTACCCAGAATTAAGTGGAAATCGCTTTTCAGTTCAAATATTCCGATGATGACAAAACCACGATGTTTCTGTGCTCGAGACGTTAAATGACGCAGCTAGTCAAAACAAAGAGACAAACGAATTTTCAAAATTACAGGTATTTTCGGAACACCTAGAGTAGGATGGGTGCAATTTCATCCTTGATGTAATGCCCTATATGAATTCTATCATTTTTGCACATGGCGTCTCCTGTCATCGTGATAGTGACAGTTATGTAGTAAACAGGCGCGAAGAACATGACAATGCCCAATGGAACGCTATATTCATCATTGAAGTGGAATAATTGTGTCGATTTTTTTGAGAATTAAATTATTGTGAATTTTGTCGAAGATTTCCCCAACGTTCGGCACTGACTGGTCACACAATTTGACAAGAGCTGGCAGGTCAAGAACAGGCCATTCGGTCGAGAATATTGATACTGTGCCCGATGATGTGGAAGAGTATCCAGAAACATCAATGAGACGACGGACCACACAATTGGGCATTGGTCTATGAAAACAAGCCACAGACTATGTTACACAAGAAATAGAGAACATACCGGCGGACGTATTGAGAAAAGCGATGGAAAATGCCATAAAATGGGCTCAAATTTGAATAAACGTCCGGAGGCTAACATTTGAACGATGTCATCTTCAGTACTAATTGGAATAAAATTCAAGGTCCGAATAAAAATAATGAAAAATAAAATCATCGCTTTTTAATTTAGAAAAAAAGTTATAGCTAAATCAAATTGCGTCATTACTTTTGCGTCACCTTGTACATAGATCATTCACGGCGCACAGGCATATAGTCGTATCGATTTCAAATTAACACAGAAGTTATGTGCTTCATGGAAAAGTTCCGGAATTTCACACGTTTAGTATATAGCCATACTTATCAAATATGAACATTTTGTAAAAAAATTATATAAGAATTTGGACAGGTAAATGACGGGATTCCGCATCACGAAGCTTTGGATTCTGAACAGTCTTAAAATTCCGGTATTTTAAAACTTTCGTCTTTCTGGGCATACAAAATTGCACCCGAAACTGTGAACAAATTTGAAAGTTTCGATGTGTACAGCAATATCTCGAAAATGGAAGGATACTTCATTAATGACCTTCGGCGTTGACGCTCTATGCCACACCAGGGGTGACAGAATATAAGCAAGCAATAACCCAGCGCTTCCTCCCCGTTCGAAATTTTGCAAATTATACAAAATTTTATTCTAAAAATCATTTTTGGAAGCACATCCCCAAAATCTTACCTCCACTGACTCCAAATTTTACGATTTTTAACAAATGCGATGACTGTCAAAATAAACTGGAGAAAAAAAAAAAATTTGCAAAACCAATCATATCTGGCAATATGGCAACGCTGGTAAACATACGTTTTTATTATAGCGTTAGTTGCTCTTAAAAGGGCAAGTATTGGTGTAGTGAAAATGTTCGATCTCGAGATTTTGTTTAATCTTGGTACCTATTGTTGTAACAGAAAGTCAAAGAACTGGGTCTGGAAACCTTAAATGATGTGTCTGGGTGTACACTGGACTGCAGCTCAAAAGGCTTGACGGATTTACTTCAAACTTCATATCTGAGTTGGATATAAATATGTCACCAGGTGATGTTAGGAAAAAATTGTATAACGGTACTCTACTAATAACCGAATTTTGGAAAATCGGTGCGAGCACTGCTTCGAGCCGAGCCAGCCACCAACTCAAAAAAACGTTGCACCCAAGTACTTAGGCACATAATGCCTGTAATGCTAACTGGTTGCGAGTGTCCAGAAATTAAACTCTGGGAGTTCACGCCTTTGCCGCGAACGAAGCGAGTCACTTGTCACCAACTCAATTTCGCTGGGAGGGTTACGCCTCCGGCCAACGCTTCCGTCAATGTTAAACATTATTTCAATGAGCGTCCAAAAACACGTTGACTAAAAAAAAATAATTTCATACCTACGAGGTAAAGCATATTTTTCAAAATATCAAAGGTCGTAATCTCCTCTTTTATGAAAAATTGATTTTGAAATTGCATAGAAATGAAGACTGGTATAGTATTACACATCGTTGCATAAGAAATTCAATTGGCTTTACATGCGCACCACACTCATTAAATTCCGTTTTGTCTTTGCTCGTCATTTATCTTTCACAGTACTCTGCTACTTATGGCACTCCCATTACCCAAAATTAACATAACATTAAATTTCCGTCGATTGGAAGTAAAAACCTTATAAATTAAATTAAATAAAATTACTTTCCATTATAAAAATATAATCTCGAATTCCGCATTATAAATCCCCAAGTGCATTAAAGCACAGCACCCACTGTGTCACAGTTAATCCTTTCTGCACACACAGCGAATATATATTTTTTTCTTAAAATGTTCAGGCCAATGAGCTGCCATCACCCCCTTGCTCGAGACGATTTGTCCAACAGCGTCCCCAAACTCGGTCGCTTAATTTTGCCAACGGATTTTAATTACTCACAATCATCTTTTGGCAAAAATTATTACGACAACCAATGGCCATGCCACAATTGACGCTCTCGTTACGTGTAGGCGTCAAAAGATCCCCACCCTCTTCCTTTCGGTTTTTCTCAATGTTCAATAAAATAGGATATATACGTACGTTTCCTCTTGTATAGCCCATCCCCATCGCCCACCATAGAACGTGCAATGTGAGTAAAAATAGCCCAAAGATCTCATTATTACAATTCGTGCTCCGCGTAGCCTCCTCGGTTGAATTCCCACACATAAGATACACCGCAAAGTTCGAAAATAAACAACGAACATTTTTATTGCAATTTCAAAAGATACATCGAAAACCGCCCGTCGTCCATTCGTTCGTTGAAAGGAAACGGAACGTACTCGTACACAAACACACATTAACCCCAAACACTCACACTTTGACATACATCTGCATCCAACTACATATGTAGCTATTTACTAATTTTGCCCCGAAAATTTCAACTTTTTCTTGGATCTACTTTCAGTATGAGTATGGACGTGTCACGCTGATGATCCCAGAAGCATATCCCAAAGATTCCGGTGTATACGTGTTGACTGCAAAGAATCTGGCTGGTGAAGCGTATAGTTCGTGTAACGTCACGGTGAAAGGACGTCTGCCCAACGAAACGTCCGATTCGGAGATGGCTAGTGATATAGAGCCGATAAAACCATCGGTTCAGTTGCCCTTGAAGGATGTATCGATATTCGAAGGGAAGTCGGTGAGGTTGGATTGTGTGATCGTTGGACAGCCAGAGCCAGAAGTGATTTGGTACCATGACGAACGTCCTGTAAAGGAATCTGCTGACGTTCAGCTGTTGTTTCAAGGAGATCGCTGCTCGTTGTTGATACAAGAGGTGTATCAGGAGGATGCTGGTCATTATAAGGTTGTTGCTATCAATTCGGCTGGAGAGGCTTCGAGTAGCTGTGAGTTGAAAGTCACTCCATTGAACATCGCCGAACCCGCAACGAGGGTTCACAGTGAAAATGTCATGGTGTCAGCTGACAGGCAACCCAAGTTTGAAAAGTTTCTGAGTGATGTTCTGGTCGCTGAAGGTGAACCAGTTGTAATGGAGTGCATAGCTATTGGTGATCAACCCTTGCAAGCGAAATGGTATCTCAGCAATAAGGAGCTAGAAGCTTCTGATAGAATTAGTGTTGTATCTGACGCCAATAAGGGTATCTTCAAATTGGCCTTCAGTAGTGTATCGGTTGATGATAAAGGCGTGTATACAGTGAAAGTGTCAAACAAGTCCGGCGACGCGAAATGTTTCTCGCATTTGATCGTAAAGAGTGTTAACGCGCCTGACAATCAACGCATTCCACAGATCGAAATTGAGGAAAAGCTCATTTGTCCAACATTCAAAGAACTCTTTACCGATAAAACCGCTCACCCAGGAGACGTTATCAAATTTGAGTGCATTGTCAAAGGCAAACCAACACCCAAGGTCCGTTGGTTCTTCAATGATCAGCCCGTACATGGTAAGAACTTCCTCATCTCAACGAGTGGTGATCGCCAAGTGTTAACTATCCCCGAAGCCAGTGTAGAGACTGTTGGAAAAATTTGCTGCGTCGCCGAGAACGAGACAGGCAAGGCAACCTGCATTGCCCATTTGAATCTGATCGGCAGTGGTGTTCAGCCATCATCAGTAGCCGACATGCAGCAGAGCACTCAAGAGCACAACACTGAGTCTTCACGCGTTACCATCAAGAAACAAACTTTCACCACAACTTCCACGTCCCAAGTGAACAGTTACGAAGGCAATATCCCTCAGATGGAGGTTCACACATCAAGTGCGCACATCGATCAAAGCCTTAAACAGCTCGGCTCACAACGTCCTGAAATCGTCGAAAACCACCACTACCAAGAGTTCCACAAATCTAATGATCTACCACCATCATTGCAACAAAAATCAGTCGTCTTAGTTCAATCAGCCACCGATGTATCTCCAAAGAGCAATCGTAAGCAAATCGCTCCTAGATTTACAACTCCCCTCACTGGCAAGATCGTCGATCAAGGAGCTGATGTATACCTTGAAGCGATCTACGATGGGTTCCCATCGCCCGAAATCAAAATTCACAAAAACGGCATCGAATTGTTCGAAAACGACAAAACGAAGATATCTAACAAGTTCAACCGGGTGACGATCGATTTGAAACAGATTGGTGTCTTGGATGCAGGCCGATACTCTGTGATGGCGTCAAACAGCATGGGACAATCAACCAGCACCGCTGATTTGGTCGTAAAAAGTAAGTAGACGTAGATATGTTGTATTTTCTTTTCTCTAAAATTTTGTAAAACAAACTTCCTGTTGTGTTTCGAAATGTTTTTTTTTTTGTTTTTTCAACGTAGACTTTTTTGACAGATGTGCGATGATGCATTGTGGTGGCATTTGTTTAGTTTAGAAAAAAAAAAAAAAAAACAAAGAACAACAGATACCTCATCCGAAAAAATAGCAATTTTATATGGCCACCATCAATTAATGTACATTTTGTGGTCGTGTTCACGAAGATGTTCCTTCAACTTTTAATTGCACATAAATATTAGGCGACTAGCCGATGGTAAGGATATTTTTAGACCAGTCCGCTGCCAAATGTCATCTCATCGATTTATGTCAAACAAATGTTTATTATGTCGTGTGGCATGGGGATTTTCTTAGATTTTCTGTAGGGATTATGGAATTTGAGAAAAATTAGAATGTTTGGAACGAACTCTTTTGATTTAAGTTTGTTTTTTTTTTATTACTTTGGCACATATTTGAAAAAAAAATTTAACGCTTCCGTCTTCTAGAAAGCTAAAGTTACCCTTTGATTTAAATAATAGCAGCAACCGTCGAGGAATAATTATTGTGGTTTCTTAGAGCATCATATTTAACCCAATTCTCTAGAAGACCAAGCTGTCTGACATCCGTGATCGCTTGGTTTTTCGTTAAACCAGGAATTTCCCAAACATAATATGGATGCGTGTATTCCTTGCCTCTAGCAACCTCTTGTAGATGCCGATCTTCAGAACTTGACGTACCTTGACGCAGCCTTGTACTGCCCTATAAGGTGTGATCCTCTGGCTATTATATTATTTTATCTATAGAATTCGATGCATAAAGTTATTTGCAATGG
This sequence comes from Pocota personata, assembly GCA_963082735.1. Lineage (NCBI taxonomy): Eukaryota > Metazoa > Arthropoda > Insecta > Diptera > Syrphidae > Pocota > Pocota personata. The sequence continues at coordinate 20,835,611 of OY720431.1, forward strand.
CATTACCGCCAAATTTTAAGTCTGTCAGCAATTGAGTGGACAGTTACTGAAACTTAAGCCCTCGCACCAAGATTAAAGTGACCGCCCGTGAATTAAGCTTACACATACTCTTGACAAATAATGTACTTTTATCTTAGGTTTTATTTTTATTTTAGCGGTAATTATCCGAAACAAATTCCTCTCCTCCTCATCTATAACGCAACGTCAAACACATCTCTACAATGCCTTGAATATCTCAAATGTATGACAGAGTGTACTCTCTGAATCAATTTTCATTGCATTTACCTTCGAAACCTGCAAATTGAATAGCTAAAGACTGTTTGGCCTGAAGCCAAAGCATTTTAAATTGTCATTCATTTGAATTTAAATGCAAATATCTACTAAGTATTAATGGAAATGTGAAAATATAATTAATTATACTCATAGCAAAAGAATGTCAACGTTGCCAATACAAATTTCTTACTTTCCACAACAGCGGCGACCATTAATCATATTTTGTTCCCATCAACAGAGACAATTTTCCCTCCCGTCTTTGGACACCGCCTACAGGCTCAAGTTGCCAAACGAGGTGAACGTATTGTCATGGAGGTCGAGGTAACTGGAACACCAGATCCGACAGTAACTTGGTTAAAGGATGACAAGCCCCTCAAAGAAGTTGGTCTGTCAGAACATCGAGTAAAATCAGTTGGCAATACTCACACTTTGATCATTGAAAAAGGTTTGAAGTGACATCTCGCGATAGAAAAATTAATTAATTAATATTTTTTTTTAGGTCAAACAACAGACTCTGGAAAATTCATGGTGAAAGCAACAAATGCCGGAGGTGAAGCAAAGAGTATAGCCGATTGTGTCATTGTTGACCCAACACCTGAGCGAATGATAGAAGTTGTCAAAACTGTCATCTATGATGATGCTAAGGATTTAAAAGTCGAGGTATGTAGACAATTTAATAAAACGGTGGGGGATTTATACAAAATGGTCTAGTTTACATAAAGGACTTGGTGAGTGATTGAAGTGGTTTAAATTTTTAAATTTGTAACTGTCAGTTTTTGACAAGTGAAGTGTCAACTTTTGTTCGATCTGCTCCACATTTAAGATTAACTGACCTATAATTTGGCATAGCTCAACCAAAATAAATTGTGCAGATATCAAAGACAAATATGAATGTTAACCATGAATCAACGTTGACAGTTATTGAATAAGCAGTAATTAGACGCTAGAGCGCCATGAGTAAAACGTCAACTTAACCGAAGATGACAGCTGTTGCATCAGTCATACAAATTAGGCTCTAGAATACGAGCTGCTTACACTTTCAGATCTGTGGTATAAATGAGCAGTCGTATAAATTATACTTCTGCGCACTAATTACTTGCAATATTCACATCGGCTAGAGCTTAATCGAAAATGAATCAGTCGTATAATTTAGGTTCTAGCGTGAAACATCATTTGAGTGGAAGATGATAGTTACTGAATTAGTCGTACGCAATAGGCGGCTGCATATGCTTTTCGGGCCGGTAAAAAGTCATATGCGTCGAAGATGACAGCTGTCGAAAAATTTGTATAAATTAATCTATAGTGAGAAAATTGGTTCCGATTTCCTGATCGTTGATCGTGAAACGTTGTCAGTTGAATCGAACATGACAGCTGCTGAAATTGGTAAAATAAATTATGCTATTGCGCTTTTCATTTTCGGATCTTTTCTTAGAGCTGGTGTTAGCACCAAATGAGAAATAGATTCCTTCTACTATTATTTAGTTCAGTGCTTTAAGTCAATTATTACAAATTCGATACAGAATTGACATCGGACAGATATATGCAATAGATAGCGCTTATTCACAACTAGTCCTCAACGCTTAGATAAATAGCACTTTGATGAAAGCATGACAATTACGTCGAATAGATGGCGCTAAAGTCAATAAAATTCGTATTTCTTCGCATCTGGCTTGAAAAACTATTTCTAAATAGCAAAGAGTGACTTTACTAAACTTCTTCCATATTTTCGTGGCGTTCACCTGACAGCTGTCAAATTAATGTTCTTTAAGATAGATGGCGCAAAAAGTATCAGAAATCATTAATCGCTAGCTACGTCCTTTATGTAAACTTGATCTGCTAAAATATAGTCATTGTCCTTTAACTCTTCCAATCTTTTTTTCTCTCTCTCTCATTCATTTCATAATTTACAAAAACAAAATGTATTCCTAGCCCATTAAGCCAGAACCGTCTGCTTTTCATACAAATCATTCAGCGACTACAACTGAATCAGATTTGCATGGTACATCTGAGTCAAAAATCATAACTGAGCATCGTTGCACAACAGCGGCAACAATGCGTCTAGAGCATAAGTCTGCATACTTAGATCTACCGGTCCTAAATAAGCCAACAACAGCACAAACTACTAGTACAGCAACAGATGCGGTGCAGCCAGACTTAAGAAGCATCTCAACTAATACCCAACCAAATCAAATGCAAACTGATTCAACTCAGACTCCACCGCAAGTTCCGCCAAAACCATACCCAACTGCTCCCCCGTTGGACAATGAACAAACCGAAACTTCTTCGGTTAGCAAGAAGTCCTCGCTGGAGTACTTTAAGAAAATCGAAATTCAACATCAACAACAACAATCACAACAGACCAAGCTTCCACAGAGTGAAAAGTACACCAAATTTGAAGATGTCAGTAAGACAAGCGCTCCACAGTTCTCTATCAAACCATCCCTTGAAATTGATTTGAAGGATCTGAATCTAATCCCTGGCTCTCCGCCAGAAATGTGTTATGTGCCGAAGATAGAATATCAAAAACCTCACATCGCAGAGAAAATTAAAAGGCTCGAGCAATCTCAGCAGACCCTTAAAGAGGCACCAATGGGTGGAGTTCAACTTCTTCCTCAAATGTCACCGATTCTAGAAGAATCAACTAGGACCTCTTCATTTATGAAAGAGACGAGGGTTGAGTATGGACAACCGATTATAAGACCAGCTGCCAATCTACCAACTCCCAATAGATCTTCCAACCGATCACCCTCACCAAAACCTTCTGCTGAAGGTCTAAGAATGGAAAAGCTCTGGACCCCAACGCCCATTCAAAATGGTGCCTACGAAAGTTGCCAGAGTGACTTCGAACAGAGCTACAAAACCGAATCGGATTGTGAAATTCCCAAGACCATCGTTCAGACGAAACAGATGTTTGAGGAGAAAATCAAGGAACATGAAAACCGAGAGCTCTCTGCACCCAATCTCGTCAAACAAGCTGCCTCAAAGCCAATCCCAGTGGTAGCACCAAAACCACTCCAAGATCCATTGCCAGATATAAATCTCGTTCCTGGTTCTCCACCAGAAATTTGTTTCGCACCGCAACCACAACCCGAAGAACGTCGGCAATCCTTAGTCGAAGCAATGGAAAAATCACTCGAGTTGGATTTATTACGTGGACCGTCCAAGGTCCTGCCACACTCAGTACCAACTATTACCCCCTCACCGCAGAAGGCGCCCGCACAAGTGTTCCAATCAAAACCGATTCAAATCGATGTACCAAAGGTAGTGAAACCACCACCACCAGTTGTGCCACCAAAGCTCGTGCGCAGTGAGTTCTCTGAGAGTGAATATGAAAGTGATCGTTGGAAGTACAGTGGCAGTGAGTCAGATGAGTCTTGTTTTAGACCAGCAAAAGCTCCCCAAGTAGTTGGTGTTCGTCCCAAATCAATGGAGGTTCAACCGCCGCCACTGAAAGTCAGTGGATATACAGCGGATACTGAAGAGTTGAGTTCACGAAAATTTGAATCAGTATACGAGAGTCGACAGTTCTTCGAAAGCAAACATCACAGCACTACAAGCAGTACACAGCAGTATCAGAATGGATTTGTTACATCGCCCATCCGTGAAGAGAAGGTTCGACTTGTCTAACCAAGTTAACAATCTGTCGTGTGTTTCTGTGTGCATCTATATTTTTCTGTGTGCTTAGTTTCAAATTTTACACTTTTTCTCATAATATGCATGAATATTTTCACTTAATCCTTACAAGCTTTTTATATCCTTTTATATTTAGTTTTGCTATTAATTAACACAAATAGAACCCTCATTGTGGCACATATTCGAAATAGGAATGATGACACCGCTTTCGAACATTTTTGTATTTATTTCAATGTTATTTATTAGATACTGATTTCGAACAATATTGTTTGAGTTATCGTCGTCAATTTTCAATCAGTTTAGACAATCGCCAACAGCGATGCAACAGTGGATAAGTTTGTGAGATTGTCCGTGCTCAGCACAGCCATGTGGTTGGACATTTGTTCTGCTTTGGTTGAGATTTGTTTGTTTGCAGAGTGAGAATTCGGGTCTATTGATCAACTTGTTAACGATCTAGCGAAACCACTTTTTCGCCAGTCCACCACTGTGACGAGTAATCCAGCAGAGTTTTACATTGTACTGTGAGCCAGGAACCTTGAGCTCTTCGTGACATAGCTTACGAAGTTTCGATTTGATTTCAACAGCAGATATTACTTTTATTGCGTCATGGCTGTCAATAAAAGGAGGAATATCATATCGAGGTATTGACATCATTGAAGTAGTGGTTCCGCTTGAAAAATGCTACTGCCATCAGGGAGTCTGATCAAGCTGCGTAGAACTCGCGCAGAGGACATCTCCTATGCCTTCTTTAATTACTACCTGTGTGTATGGATCGAGCTGCGTAGAAGTAGCGCCTCAGAGAAGAGGCCATAACCTATGCTTATTTGAATTTTTGAACCACCTATCTGCATGGATATAGATTTAGTTTCTAATATTTCTTCGGTTTCCTATTCTTCTCTACTTGAAAAGATACAAGAAAAAAACGTTTTTCAAAGTCTAAGTAAGGTGTTATATAGCCAGTACTGGCACTAGTGCTATTTGCCTAGCAGCTGTGCGTGCTCTGTCAAACTCGATTTCCTGGTTGTTAGAGTATTTTTTGCTGCAGTTTCTTGCATATATAGATCGACAGGTAGCAAGTCGGTAATAATTTCCAATCCAGCTGTTGGAGCTACTCACGCCACACTAGTTGTTGTTTTTTTTTTTGAGATTAGTGGTTTTTCCAGCAACCTTCTGAGGATTGATTCCCAGGCCACATTGTCTGGCTCAAACATTTACTGTTTTCAGGGATTTTTCTAACAGTTCTCGATTCCATTTACATGTGCTGTCGTGATATGTGCCACATTAGGTAGGTCTGTTATTGTGAACTCGTTTTTTTTTTATTGGTATAACGCTTATATTAATTTACACTTTACTTTCTCGCAGGATTTCCAAAAGTCATCGATGGTCAGCAACGTAATATACAACGCACCACCGAAACCCAAAGTTTCACCAGTAGCTAGTCCGTCGAAATTTACTAAAGGCGACATCAGCGATTACAGCAGTGAAGTTGACGAACGGTTCCGATCGGTGTCCCGCACTTATGAGTCCGATTCGGAAATCAAAGGTTACCGAGTTGTCCATCCTCCAACACCCACCCATTCAGGTAGGCGATCAAATATCTCCAATGGTCATAAATCCCCCTTACCACCAATGGAATTCGAACACCCACCAACTCTGCAAGGTCCCGTAAGACCAAAATTCGAACCCATCAAGCAAGAGCATTACCAAAAGACTCAAACACAGACGCAGAGTCAAACTCAACAACAAAAGGTCTTCAAACCGAAGCCCGTCGCGGCTAAGTTCATTGAAGCGACACAAGCCTCAGCTCTACCCAAGACAACTATGTACTACACCTCCGTTACTGGTGCACCAATGCATCTAGCCAAGGTAGCGACGGAGACCAAAAACACAATGCAAATGAAGGAGTCCACCGAGACCTGCCAACGTATTGTGAACATGCAACAGACCAAGCGCGTGATTCACTTCGATAGCAAAGAACAGAAGCAAAGCAGTGAAACACCCCTAGAACCCTTCCCCTACACAGTAACTAGTCCAACTCGTTTGACCCCGGCCCGCCGAAGTGTTCCCCCACCAGGCACTCCAACCAAATTCATCCCCGGTGAGTTCCGTGAATCGGACTACGAAAGTGAAGTAGAGGGCGCAAGAATTCGTCCGTTATGGACTCCCAGGCCCATTGATGGTGAGCCAAGGTATCGTCACGTGGAACCACCACAATTCCCTGGACGATGCACTAGCTTACCACGTACATACGAACGGGTTCTTTCGCCCATGGAATTCGATCGTGGACCAGAAATGCCGACAAAAATTCAAATCGATGCTCAAAACCTACAACGTCAGACGCAAACGCTAGACAGATACTCGTCATCGTCGTCCAAGAAAACCTATCAGCGACATGTGACCAAAACCACCCGTGACGACATGAATCTCCAAGTTGGTTCGCCACCAAAGTATGGCTACATCCAAAATCAAGTGAGCACTCAAGCAAAGGATTTGGGCAGTACTTTCCTACAGAAGCATCACAAGTTCGTCAATGAAATCACATCCGATTTGAGATCAGCTCCAGTTCAAGGTATCCGACCTGGCTTCAAGCGAGCACCCAGTGAAGGCACGAACAAGCCCGAAGCGTACAGAAACGAATCCAGAGTTTCACAATATGGTAAGTACCTTTGCATGCTAAGATTGTGGATCTACTTTTGAAAATTGATTTTGATTTCACCCCGATTGGCTTGAATTGACTAATTTCTTTTTCTTGGTTATTTTTTGTTGTTTTGAATAAAAATATGTAATTCTTGATCCTTCCGTTCCGCACTTTAGGTACAAAATGTGTCGATCCTAACACAGGTTTGATATATTTCAAATACGATTTTGGTTATGAGTTCGGAATACTATTTCCGGGCGAAGGTAGAAAGTTCATTGCCAGTAAGTCCAATGTTACTTCGAATTCGAGTAGCCTACCAAAGAAGCCTGCGGCTACATATCCATTGCAAAATCTTCAAGGTGAAATTGTAATACCGATCCACCATGAGCGCACAACAACGCCCACATATCAGTATCAGCACAGATACGCGCCACAAAAACGTCGCAGTTTGCCAACAATCGAGATCAGCATTGATCGACTGCATGCAAACGATTCGGTTTTGCCTAATCTTCGAACAGGTAAACGGGATTATCAATGTTGTAAAATAATCAATTGATGTTGTAAGGCTTTAGCTATAGGACCATGTATCCTTCTTTATAAGCAATCAAGCAGCTTTGCTTGAAAATAGCTCAAATGAGTTGACTTTCTCATCATCATTGTCATTTCCATCTTTCATGTGTGTTTTGACAAGAGTTGCTGTGCACTTGAAGTTCTCTACATCCCTTGCTATTATTTGTTTTGAAATTTTTAGCTTAAATCTTCGCAAAGTTTGCAGGCACTGGCTTTGAATAGCTTATTTTATTTGGAACATGTTTCAAGTTTGAGTTTTTGCTTTTTCTTGATGTGTTTTAAGGTTAGCTTAGGCATCGGCTTACATTTAGTTTTTAAATGAAGTTAATGTCCATTTGAGTGAAATTCTCTCGAGCAGCGGCAGCTCGTGACAGCACGTAAACCACTAATCTCGTTTCAAAAAATCCCTCGTAAACATTTAATTTCTAAATTCTGAATCATCTTCGGGAGCCCAAAACTTTGGAAGAGACAATCAAAATTGAACACCATTTTCTATTTAATCACCGAGCACTGTGTAATCAACGTCATTAATTTGTATCTTTGCATCCTTAACGTGTGTCTAGTGCACAAAGCTGATTTTTTCATCGTGTGACGTTAAAAAAAGTTGTCGATAAAATTGAGACAGCAGGTTTTGCTCGCCCAACGACGAAATATTTTTAAAACACTCCCCACAATGTTTAGAATAGAAGCAAAGTCGCAAAAAATACTTCCACTAATTGTCTGGAATGATTAGAAGGGCACGTGCTCATCTCAGCTTAAGGTTAACATGGAGTGCGTCCAAGATGTCCAACATAAGTCAAATATCAAATTCGACCAAAATCGTTTCGGTCGTTTTCGAGAAATTTTTTTTCAAAATTGGAGTTACGAGTAGAATGAAAATGCTGAAATCGCCTTGAATTTTAAACTTGCAGATCCCGGATATAAAGTTTAGAGAAAATCAGGGCCATACATATACACAGACAGACAGAAAGACGAACAAACAGAATTGAGAGACCCACTTTCTTGGGATGGGGGGGGATGACGACCGCTGTCAGGCGGGATGAGCCATTCAATATTTACGATGACAGACAAGAATCCCATCAAGCCGAACAGGATGAATTGAAGATAGCCATATCTAAGCTTAAATCCAACAAGCCTAGCCTCAGAACTTTTCAAAGCTGAAGCAAATGACTTGGTAAGGAGAAGGCACCAACTCATCTGTAAAATCTGATTGTGAAAGCATGTCCGATGAATGGAATCTCAGCATCGTTTGCCCGATCCTGAATAAGGGAGACCCTCTGAACTGCGCCAATTACAAAGGCATAAGTCTCCTCAACGTCGCATACAAAATTGTGTCTGCCGTATTATGTGAGCGCTTAAAACCGATCGTCAACCATCTGGTAGGTCCTTATCAGTGCGGTTTTAGCCCGCGAATGTCTACCATCGTACAGAACCATGTCTAGTTTTGACATTCCTGTCAAACTTGTCCGACTGTGTAGGATGACGATGGAGAACTCGCTTCAACAATTTGTACGAAACTCACTCATTTTTCAAAAGTCTGTGCAACTACTCGTACTATTGGAATTACGAATACTCCCATGGGCTTTATGATGACGCTTAAAAATTTTAAAATCTATTAACCCAGTGATAGAGGCGAAGAAAGGATATAGAGGATAATCAAGGGGAAAGTATAGACTTTGCCAGATCAAAAACGCGGTGCTATCCCTTTGTAATGGCTAGTTCATAATTTCAGTCTGGGGAAACAGGTACTATTCGAAAAGTGCTCGCTTTATATATATTGAAATCAGGCAAATGGGATTTTTGTTAGAACATCGCGGAATCAAACTGCAAATTCCTCCTCTAAATACAAACTTATCCACGGCTAACTTGCGAACCCATCCAGTATCCTGCAGCTCGGCTTCCGCAGAATTTCCCATATTGCGCGGCACGAGCTTCCCATTTGATCTACAACAATTCAAATTTGATGAATCGAACTTGAACCTCGATTTCATCAAACAACGTATGAACCTAAGCAACGTCTTTCTAAGCTAGTATATTGTACCACTAGGCCACTTTTAGGAGTTTCTACATGCAGTTGTATTTATGATAGTTTTCGATACTTGTTGGCACTTTATTTTTCTTAAGTGCACCATTTTACTGAAGACTAATGAGACAATCACTCAAATTAGACTGACTACGTATTTTCCAGGATTCGAAAACTGGAAATCGTAGTAGGAGCTTAGTTCGTTCTAATCTTTCGTTAGATACTACCTACATAATTGTGGAACCTTTGCCACTGTGTTTTATTACTTTCGTAAGATACTCGTATCTAAAATTGCGTCTTCTGGACACGGAAACCAGAGTAAGAATAATCTGTCATATAACGCCCTAGAAGAATCCGAATTTTTCTACACTCATGCATCCGTGCGAGTGAGGGAGAGGACTTATCAGCGCGTCATACAATTGATGACGTTTTTACTTCCAGTTCAGCTTGTCAGAATTTATTAGCGTAGTGGTGTTAGCGGAAACTGTGCGGAGTTGCCATGTAGCCATTTAAAATTTATTAGCGTAGTGGCATTAGTGAAGTCTGTGCGGAATTGCCACATAGTCTCATGCGCAATCGCAATATTACAAATTTGGTCACCAAGTTGGTTTTCTGAAACCTTCTGTGTGAATATCATGTGCTGCTCAGTATCTTGCAGCATCATTCGATCAGTATTTGTATCATTCCGTTATTAGATGTGATATAATACAAATGTATTCTACTTTGAAGACATTTGTTTTGGAACCTTAATTTGAATCGGGACATTGCCCGTAAGCTTTCTCAAGAAAATCGTAAATTAATCTTTAATTTTATGTGTGCACTCTATTTTCGGGTGAGGTTTTTCTGCAAATGCAACTGATTTAAAAAAAAACTCCTTTCAGACAAAAAGTCGCTAGTATACTGGGAGCCAAAACGTCATAGATCCACTAAAATTCTTTTAAGAGAATTGTTGCAAGCCTTTCGTTAATGGAAGCCTTCGAAGGTTACGTCACGAGTACGTGAAGTTTTGTACCAATGCGGTTCCTAACAAAGCGAGTACTTGTTGGCGTTTCTTAAAACTTTTTAGTAAAGACCTTTTGAAATTGATTTCCACTTTTTGCCCACTTCTCCTTTTGGAACTTCACTTAATTTCTAGTGTTTAGTTTTTTTCCAAATGGGATCATTTCTCAAATATCTGCAGCTGTTGTACAAAAGCATTGCCTAACTCTCGATAAACCTAAAATTTATTTCATCTTCTGGCTGACAGCTTATGAGTTGCTCGCCAGCACCATAATTTTATACCTTCCTTTCAAAAATGAATAACAAAAATCATCATATACTTAAATCTTTCCTTCGATTAATTGAATTTGTGCTATAAAAACTAAATACAATCAGTTATAATGGCTTTGCATTGCTTAATCGATTTGTTAACTCTTGCCCCCTTTGCCCACATAACTGGCATAAAAATTTAGCTTTCAACGCTCTAACAATCGTGGATGATGATATATCCGTAAGTCGATACATGTATCTTTTTCTATATTTTTCTTGCATGCGTTGAGTTTTTTTTTTTTACAATTTGCGTGTGATAATAACGGTTTTAGTGTGACAAATAAGAGTGAATTAAATTAATTAGTTAAAATACCGCTTTTGCTACTAAAAAATATATAAGTGAACAAAAAAAAAAAAAAACAATTACTTAGAATTTTCGCAAAACATCACAGTTCCTGATCTGCCCTCAGATGTCCCTGTTAATTCGCATTTAATTCGCGATGATCACCCAAGGAAGCCACCAATCTTTATAACGGTAATGAATTTCAAATTAGATTCTAAATTCATAAACTTATAAGAAATCTTTTTTTTCCCCTCATAGCCTTTAAAAGATATCGCTGCAGTAATTGGAAAGACAGCCCGTTTCGAGTGTATCGTCCAGAGTGATCCCAATACGAATATCGTTTGGTTTAAGAATGGTTACGAGCTTCAATGTAGTAATAAACATTTAATTGAGTACCGAAACGGAGTTTGCCGTTTGACAATACCACAAGCGTACCCAGGTAAATATTTCAAAAAGAGTTTTTCATAAATTGAAAGAATTAAAATGTCGGCATCGCTGTCACTGTATTTATTCCTGTTAAAAATGTCAAAAAAAGATGCTATGCATAAACGTCAATAGAAATTATATATGCACATATATGGATTTAAGTGATGCCAAAGTTTATATTTAATTTCAACGCGTATTTGACCTATTCGTACCACATCACGGTGACAACTACAAACACTGCTTGTGTGACATGTCAACGATCTGTTTATATTCAAATTTGAATATTTTGAAATGTATGACAGTTCTTGATGTGTTTATTCATTGCTTTTGAAATTCAAAAAGTCATCCATCTTTTACCAGCAACATAATAAAATACTTTGTTCTACTCGTATCCTCCTCTTGAAATTCATTGAATAATATTTAGAGTAGTTAGTCGAAAATTATGATTGACAGTACTTTTGTATGTATCTGGCCGAACTTTTTCTCCTGACGTAAATAAATCTTCATTGCGATTGATGGTGTTATAAATATTGTACAATAATCTTCCTCCACTATTAGTTACTTAATCTGAATTTATAATATTTTCTTTTTAGATGATGCTGGCATTTACTCCTGCAGTGCAACGAATCCACTGGGAAAAGCTACAACACAGGCACAACTTTTAGTGCCAGGTAATAATCGTGGAGTTCGTTATTAATTGAAAGATTGGAAGAACATTATTCTACGAATATTTTTTTTAAATTTAACTTAGTTTTTAATTAATTAATGGATGCAATGTAACGAGAAAGCAAATATCTTTTCTTTTTAATTATTGGTGTGAATTTATTTAAATCATAAAAAACAGGCATATAAATGATGAATATATTGCCTGGCAATAGTATTACGGTTATAAAATAAAATTTTATTTATCTATCATGCATATGCTAAATAATAAACTTAATTAAAAAAAAAATAAAAAATAATAATAAAAGAATAGCATTGGGAATTTGTCCAGAATAAGAAGAGAAATAAAAGTTCAATGTGTTTCACAAGAGTCTTTTATTTTAGTTTAAACATAAATTGAAGCCATAATAGAACGCTTAATTTAGAAATTCGTAAAAAAAATATTTTATAGCAAACAGAATTATTTATTAGCCACCTTTACAGCTCCGTAAAGAGCCAATCAACATCAAACATTTTACTTTTTATTCAATAAATCAATAAATCACAACAGCAATGCTAAAGGAGCAACTGAGCAGGAAAATGTTATTTTTTGAAAATTTTGATGTTTTCAATGATTTTTATTTCGAAAAAAACATACGTTTTCGTACATACTCGTAGGTACATAGTTATAGGCAAGTATGTGCCACCCAGTCTTGTTAGATAGGAAGTTATACTCGATTAGGTGATCAGATCTTTCAACCCCTTTCCACCCCTGAAACCATATATTCTTTTTGATGAATCCATTGATTTTGCCAGTACAAGTTTTTTTCCGATCGTTAAGATCGTATGTCTCTGAGCATGTCTACCGAGGACGTAGTGCCGTTAATGACGTTGGTGAGTTTGGAGATACTATCACTTCAGTGTGGGCGCCGTGGCTAAGTGGTTAAGTGCACGATCACTGATCGAGGTTCAAGGTTCGAATCCAAGAAAAAATAGAAATAAAAAGTACAAATTTTCTCACGGTCCCACCTTTCGCGAGTGTCTGACGAGAGTAAAACTGTCATTAAAAGCTTCTCTCAATCGAAAAAATTGCCTTTCGAAAACGGCATAAAACTGTAGGTCCTTTTCTTGACTGCATTAGCATGTCTCAATTACACTTGACAGCTGATATTGGCGCGTTAACATTGCCTGTACAGTGGCAGTTTGTACCGAGTGAAACTTTTCTAGCTAATTCACCAGCCGCACCGGGTGTTGTGTAGATTTCGCTGAGTTAGCTGCAAGGGTTCTGATCAGATTTCTGTCTGATTGTCAAAGTTAGGTCTGGATTTATAGTCAACCAGATTGCAGTGTGATGTAGCGCCGACATTGTATAATATAGGTATGCCTAGCTCCACTGGTACCGACTCCGTTATTTGTTTTCGAGCCATACGTAATGTACATATTGAGTTACTATGATACTTATGAAGAACGTTTCAGTATGCTCACACTTCTCTGTCCGGTATTTGATACTTGAAACCCAAGCTTCTGTCTACTTCAGTGGGCAGTAGATCGTAGTGTGAGGGTGGTTGGGAGGATTTTAATATGCCAAACCTCCTTGTGAATCTTGTAGTCTTAGGGCTAAATTTGTAGGGTTAATCGGAAGCAAAATATGTCTAATGGGAGTATGTGAAATATGGTTTGCACCATTGCAGTGGGGTCGGTCTCCAGCGGAGTCGTAGGTGGGTATTGGTCTACTGAGGTATACAACCAGACTAGTCTAATGTCCCACTAATAGTTGTAGTATCCACCTGTGGAGTATAGAGCAACTAGGGACTTTTTAGCAGGTTTAGCAGTGAGTGAAACAAAATGTTTAAATAGTGCCTATTGCCATTCGAACTATTGCAGTCGATTCCAAACCTCACAAACCTCACTCATTTAAATACGATGTTTCCTGCTGTCATATTTGACAAATAAATCTGAATTTTAAAATTTAAACATCATTTTGACAGCAACAACTGGCCCTCTGTCAGAAAAGTACAAAAACTACAAAGCTTTGAGGAATTTTCAGCAGATGCCACTCTCAGAGCTTCCACATCATCTGCTCTGAAAATAATAACAACAAACCAGTGTTTCTCTATTTCTCTTCCTATCCTTCTCATGCTGTGCATCGGAAATACCGATGTTTACACATAACACCCACTCACCTCGTTCTACATTTTTGGCCCGCGATGTATTTTCGAAAAATATCAGCAGGCAACTAACACATCAAAATATTTACACTCGCCCCTCTATTTTTCCTACCCTCATAGATCTAGTATTTATTTTATTTGGCACGCGAACAAAATTTCTCTCGGCGCTGGCATTTAAAATTTTTGGCAAATACAACTCTTTCACACTATACCGGCCGTCCCCACCCATCCCACGCGGACTACATATCGCCGGAAAAAAACACAAACACCTCTGTTTTTGATCTCGTTTCTCGAGAAACAATTTTACGCAAAAGATCGAGGAAGTCAAATAAGATCACTTTGAGGCATTGTTGTGTTGGCTGTTGCCAAAAATGTTTTCTAAATATGTGTTCTCTGTCAGGTGAGAAAATGAATAGAAGGACATTAGTCCGCTCTGAGGAGCTCTTAGCTTTAAAACCCTGACATTCGAGGGCACTGCAATCGCTCAAGATGAGAACTTTATAGAAATTAACTCAACAGGGAATTGGGATTTGAGTGAAACCCTTGATGTTCACACACATTCATCCACACTTAGCGGGAGGGGAAATTTGTATATCCAACGTTCAACTCATACTCTGACACATTGCACATTCGCGACGTTGTGAGTTTTCAAGTTAAAAAAAAATAAAAAAAATTTTTTTAAAATAGATCGCGCAGGTTGCCGATTTTATTTCTCGACGTGTCGGGAAATATTTCAGATTTGTTATTCAGATTTATAATTAGATACATTTATGTGTCAGCAATTCGATGTGATATGAATGTTTTTTTTTTTTTTTTTTTGTAGCCATAAATATCAAGTACTTTACTAATGTGCTATAATTACTTTTAATTGAGAGGTACTTCATACCGGGAGATGATAGAAGAGATTTTAATTAAAATAGAAAGTTCACTGAATTGATTCTTGCATATCCGTACGTTGAAAGAAGGTGCATTGATGTATGTATCTGTTTAAAATTCTGGAAGAAAAATGTGCCCATTTTATAGAAAAAAAAGTAGATACCCACTTGTCTGTAAATTAGATTTTCAATTAGAGAGAAATAAAATCAACGATGAGGTTTATGTACTGTTTTATCTCATCAATTTGAAATGAAATGTACTTTACTTCAAATTGAGTGATTGATGGTACAACCTAAAATTGCTTTACTCTTTAAGCATCAAATTTCCATACAACTATTTTTAAATTCTAGTTGCTTATTTTGATTTCCTTCACTATTCGATGATGGATTTATAATTATGGATATGGAATTGTCACATTGCCAGATGTTTAATGCAAAAGGATTGTGTTGTGTCCTCCAACGTGTCCCCACTTGGTTTAGAGGAAACAAATCATTTCTACAGGGACATTTGTCACTCCTTAAGCTGGTAGTGGTCTTTGAAGTTTAAAAAATAAGACTTTGAGGTGTCAACACTTATCACGCGGTAACTCTTTTATGATTATATACAAGTAGTGAAAATATAATTTCAAAGCAAAAATTTGCTTATTTATTCTTTCTTCTCCTAGCCGCCCCGCGAAATGGGAAACATATCGCATTGTTAAATAAGTAACGAGTGGGCCATCTGCTGGTTTCTTTTTGAATTAGAAATTATTTTGACACTGACAGCTCTTTCGCACTCTACAAATTGACAGAAACACAGTATCATATAACCGCGGTACAAAATGAAGAGATTTACGCTTGAACAACGTTGGGAAATACTGAAAACTTATTTCCAAAGTCAATGCTCTGTTGCCGAAACAGTACGAATTTTAAAAAGAAATTTGGTTCGAAGTAATGCACCAACCGTGCCTGCTGTACGCAAGTTTGTGAAGAAAGTTCGTGAGAATGGCATGCTAATTGATAACACAAGTTATCTTCGTGTTCGTCCTGAATGGATTCGAATGCAACCTCAGCGTGTGACTGTTTGGGGTGGTTTGTGGGATAGCGGCATTATTAATTATACTAAGTTCAATAATCATGTAATTAACCGTTTTGGTAATGTTACTTGGCCTCCGTGGAGCTACGATTTGACGCCATTGGACTTTTTTTTGTGGGTTGACGTTAAAGATCGATGAACCGATTCAGGCACTTAAGCACAATATTGATCAAGCTATTTGTGAAATAGGCCCGGATCATCAAAAATGTACTGCAAAATTGGGTTGACAGGATGGGTACTGCCAAGCCAGCCGCGGCAGACATTTAAATGAAATCATTGTCCATAAATAATCGATAAATGTACTCTTTTCAATAAAGCAAAAATCTTTAAAAAATATAAAATGGATTTTTTTTGCAGCAAATTTAAAAAGAAACCAAAAGTTGGCTCACCCTTTACTTAGAAGTAAATCTACGTTGACTTTGTTTGTCGAAATTGTGAAAAATAATCTTTTTCAAAATTTTCCAAAATCTTAGGCTAGTCAACAAACAATACCCATCCTTCCAGGCAAAAGTTCACTGGGCATGCCTATCGCTACATGCAAACTTAAATTAAAGCTGGATGCTATGAAAAGACAAACTCTAGGTGGACTTGTCTAGCGACGAAATAGATTATGCCTAAGCTGGATCTGAAACGGTCTAAAAATTTGATTTCTCTCAATAGAAAGCATATCAGCGCTGTTATAACTGCACACTGTCTAATGGGCAAGCATGCAACAAGGCTTGGCGTCTTCTCAAAGGATTTCTGCAGAAGCTACATGGACGAGGAGGAGGAAGAGACTATTCTTCACCTTCTTTGCACCTGCCCAGCTTTCTCCCAAAGAAGGAAACTCCACTTAGACGCCTTCTGTTTCAACGACCGAAATGATCTGAATATAGATGTTAGGGACCTTCTACGGTTCATCAGAAGCTCCAAATGGTTCGACGATTAGGCTAGAAGCCGCTTCCCAAACCCAAAGTGTGTTGGCTTTTTTGCTGACAGCCACCTCAACCTAACCTAACCTAACCTAAGCTAGTCGGTCAACATACCTAGTGATCTACACATTACTTTGAACTTCTCAGTTCAATATCTGTGCCTTAAGTGTGCCAGAGACGTTACTGGGAACAATGCTTTCAAAGTAATAGTTTCCGGAATCTGATCGTCAAAATTTCATCAGTAAAAGATACCTATAAAACAAATCTAAGTTGCAGTTGCACACGTCTTTAGAAATTAAGCTTCCTCCTTCTTAATAGTAACTTTAAGGCAAGCAGCATATGTCCTGAATGAATATGTTTTTAGGCAAACATCAATTTGGGTTATTCAGCGAGTTTAGAATACGTAAGTAGGTACTTTGCATCGTCCTGTAGGTCGGAGAATTTGCATTTTCTTAATTCATATTTATCATTAATTCATACGATCAAAGTAAACAGTAAACTTGCACGTAAATGTCCTAAAAATTTGCATAAAAGAGTGGGAATGGGCGTTTTTTAAAAATTACACCATATTAAATCAATAGCGGAGTTTCAGATTTCAAAAGAGGTTTTGGCAAGCACCTACCCTCTATCATAGTTGGAAAGTGTCTGCAAGAGTCACTTCCTTTCATCATCGTCAATTTCTGACAAGTTTCTTTGAGTTTGCTAGGCTAAGTCTCCTGGTATTAACTATAGATGATGTCAATTAAATGTAGGTTAAGTCGAACCTAGAGCTTGGATTCATGCGTCCACGCTCTTGCTTGGAGTGTTATTAGCTCGACGTGTTCGGGCTAATATAGTTATCGAGTCTTGGTTTTTAGGACTACATTACCGTACAGCTCATAAAATTTGCCTCGTGGTTGTATGTTCTCATCCATTTGTTCTACAAGCTAGGAATTATGAGTTCAGTAGGTTTGTTAAACTGAAACTTATTCGTTTTCCCAGTGTCGCCCGTTGTGTCATATGTAGGGTTTAGGTTTAGTCTGAGTTAGGTGAACTCTTTTAGTATATAGTACATCTGTCTTCCAGGCAGAAATATATGCTATCCTAATGGCAGCGGACTATATTGGTAAGAACAGGTGGAAGGGGCGAAGTATCTGCGTCTGTAGTGACAGTCAGGCTGCGCTTAAGGCCTTGCTCAATCCTTTAACCACTTCCAAAATAGTTCGAGAATGCAAAACATCCTTGAATTCGGTCGGAAGGCTGAACTCACTGAATCTTCTTTGGGTCCCAGGGCACAAAGGGATAACAGGAAATGAGATCTCTGACGAGCTTGCTAGACAAGGCTCAGAAGAGAATTTCTCAGGACCTGAACCCACGTTGGGTTTGCCAGCGTCCTCGGTTAGGGCTTCCATTGACGACTGGGTTTTCAGTGAACACAATCGAAGGTGGCATGACTCTCCAGGATGCAGGCAGACTAAACGAATGGTCCCCGTCGTCTGTAAGAAATCCGCGGCTTTCTTGCTATCCCTTAGCAGAAAAGACTGCAGACAACTTACTGGCGCTCTTACGGGCCACTTCGCCTTTGCCAAGCACCTCCATGTGCTAGGTTTGAGCGCTACCCCCGTCTGCAACTCCTGTGGAGAGGGCGATGACACTGCGGAACACTTCCTATGTGATTGTCCTGCCTTTGCTCGGATCAGGTGGCAGATTTTCAGTGCTGATGTTGTGAGTGCCGATGACCTAAGCTCTTCATCACTGAAGCGTCTACTCGTCTTTTTACAAAAGACGAAAAAAACACATTAAAATGGGGTTCTCTGCCTGGTTGTACAATGGACCTGTTTTTGAGTCTTAGTGCTCCAGTAGGGTGTACCCGCCCCGACAAAAAAAAAAAAAAAAAAAAACATCTATTTCAAAGATATAACTGCCAGCCATGACTTCTTATAGTAAACGTTGGGCTTTTGCTTCCTCGTTTTTCGATAGTGGAGTAGGTACATCGGTTTGTCCTCGTCTATTACACGACGAACTCGTTTCAATTGGTCTTCAATTAACATATAAGCCTCGCTGAGAACATGTGATGATGCCGATATCGTCTGCACTTACTGAAGACAGTGTTTTAAATACTAACACTTCCTGCGCACTATCTTCCGCAGCAATAGATCGTAGAAATGAGAGTCGAAATCCAGTGCATTTTTAGAATAGTTCGGTTTCTGAATTACACAGTACAATTATTGCTCTCCAGCAATACTCCACAAAACTGATTCGATTTTTCGAAACACCGAAATAAACCATCATTCTATTAAGCATACATATCCGTATGTGCGTATGTGGATTTGAATTTGATGAGCTGGTGTTAGTTCTTCTAGCTTCAAAGATCATTTCTCTAAGAGAATCTTTTTTATCACACCATATGCAGGTATCATTTATTCGCGAAATCCTTAATGTATTTTCTATACCCTGTCCAGGGTATATTTTGATAAATAATTTGTAACATAGAGAAACGATAATGATAGACCCCCAAAAGTATATATTAGTGTTCAGCATCAAAAATTATGTCGTCCGTATGTCGCCAGTTTTTGGGCCTTAAATTTTGAGCTAGGAACATGACAGCTTTATAGAATCCGAAGCTATACAAGTGTAAAAATTGTTAAAATATGGCCACGCCCACTTTCTGTTGGCGTTTTCTTAAAAAAAAAAAAAAAAACAACATACGAGTATATTGCTTTTTTCAAAGCTATTCACAGTGATGGTTAAGTTTTATTGTGAATATCTGATCAGAATCCGTGAACTTCGGTTAAACATTTTTAGTAGCCACGCTCACTTTGTGCTAAGAAAAAGTTTGTAACAACAGTTTTGAGATAGAATTTCTTAAAAATCGTGGAAATATCCTCTGTATAGAAAGATATGAAAAATGGGGGATAGGGTATCATACGATCCATCCCAGACGGATTATAACTTTCCTGTATGTTTTTAAGCATGTTTTGAATTTTTATTTTTTAATTAACTTCCTCAGAATTTAAAATATCCTTTATTTTACTTATTGATCCATTTGTTCATGATATTAACATTTACTTCTTGTAAACTAAAGTAACATATTGTAATATGCGAGCTACGGCTCGAGTAGATAAAACAATTATTCTGTGAAATTATTTCTTTATTTTCTACTCTATAGAACAATTCAAGTTCACACTATACTATTCTTCGCAAATTCTTTTCTTACAATGTCTCTTTCCTCTCAAATCACTTTATCTCCTTTCAATTACTTAATTCACAAATTCAAACTAATTACTTTTTCTTGTTTACTCTCAACTTTCAATTTATCACCAAATTACAACTTCGCCCGTTATCACTTTTCCAATCTCTTCGCCACGGTTCTAAAACCAACTGTGTCTTTTTTGATCGCCATCTGTCCTTATATAGCAGAAGTTTCTGATAGCCAGAAACTTCTAGCAAATTCTTCGACCACTGGAACAAGAGAAATAATTCTTGCAGTTTCAATTCCCTTTTATCCCTGATATTATTCGTCTCTTTCGTTGACATGAGCTGTGGAGACTTCGTCCCAGACACGAACCTCGAATGAAAGGACAGTACGAACCAAAATTCTGCCAGAATGAAGTCACTTCGGAATTTGTTGCGTCATATTTTAGGGGGCGTAGTTATTATTATGTTACACTGCCCCCCTCTTAGACGTGTTCGTCCCGAACAAGTGCATCCTCATTTCGGCCATTGTATCGACTCAGTCGGTCCACATGAACCACTTTCATTTTGGCCCTTGGTCCTCGCTGGATGCGGTAGACAACATCGTTGATGCGGGTTACTATTCTGTAGGGACCTTCCCAGTTCCGCTGTAACTTAGGTGATTTCCCCTTTTGGCGATGGGGATTATACAGCCACACCAGATCTCCTTCCTGGAATCCTGACGTTGTTGCCTTGGCATCATACCTGGTCTTCATGCGGTCGCTCGTCATCTTAATCTGGCTTCTGGTCCTTTGGTGTATGTCCCTAAGCCTTTCCCTAAGGTCCGCCACGTACTCTTCTTCATTTCTGGGCTCATTGGTAGGAGATCCAAATTTCACCTCACTGGGTAAACGAGCTATTCCACCAAATAAGATTTCGAACGGCGTATGTCGAGTAGTGCTATGCACGGCACTTCTATAGGCCATCAAAAACAAGGGAATCTGCCGGTCCCAATCCCGTTGGTAGTCACCTACGACCTTCGAGAGATGTTCGTCCAAAGTCCTATTGAAACGCTCCACCATACCGTCCGACTGTGGATGAAGCGGGGTTGTCCTTGTCTTTTTGATTCCGAGTAGTTGACACATCTCTTGGAAGATTCTTGACTCGAAGTTCCGCCCTTGGTCAGAATGCAATTCCAAGGGCACACCGAATCTGCTAACCCAATTGTAGACGATCTGCTCCGCCACGGTTCTGGCTTCCTGGTTAGGGATCGGAAACGCTTCCGGCCACTTACTGAAGTAGTCCATCACTACGAGTATATACCGATTACCATTGTCGGTTTCCGGAAAGGGCCCTGCGATGTCAATGGCGATTCGTTCGAAAGGTGCTCCCACGTTGTATTGGTGCATCTTACCTCGAGTTTTGATTCTCGGACCCTTGCTAGCTGCACACACGTCGCATTTTCTGCACCAGTCTTCGATATCTTCCTTCGCTTTTAACCAATAAAAACGTTCTCGTACCCTTTCTAGCGTCTTATTCACTCCCAAGTGGCCTCCGGTCGCCCCGCCATGCATTTCCTGTAACACCTCCTTGACCCTCGTCCGCGGTACTACAAGCTGCATTACAAACGATTTTCCGTCGGAGGATTCCCATTTTCTTCTCAGAACACCTTCTTGGACATGGAGGGAGTCCCACTGCGCAAAATATGCCTTTAAGGTCGGGCTTCTGTGAGAGATGTCCTGATGATCCGGTTTCTCCATGTTCTCCTTCCAGGCCAGAATCGGCTCGATATCGGGGTCTTCCTTCTGAGCGTTCCGGATCTCATCTACGCTCCAGCCGGCGATAGGTTCGGCTCTCATTCTTTGGATGGAAACCAGCTCCCGTTCTTCCTGACGCGCACAATGTTTACAATCCGTTCTGCATGGTCTCCGGGACAGTGCATCCGCATTAGAGTGGAGTTTTCCTTTACGATGCTGTATTTCGTAGTCGTAGATTTGCAGCCTTTCGATCCATCTTGCGACCTGACCCTCAGGACTCTTGAACTGTAATAGCCATTTTAATGCTGCATGGTCTGTGCGAAGAACGAACTTCCTCCCGTAGAGGTATTTGTGAAAATGCTTCGTAGCCAAGATCAAAGCTAGAAGTTCCCGCCTTGTCACGCAGTAGTTCCTTTCTGGCTTAGAGAGCACCTTGCTGAAGTACGCAACCACCTTCTCTTGGCCGTCATGCACCTGGGAGAGTACGGCTCCTACCCCGACATTACTAGCATCTGCATCCACAACGAACGTTTCCCCGGGAGTGGGGTAAGCCAGTATCGGGGCATCGCATAGCCGTTGTTTAAGTGCCTTGAAGCTCTTCTCGCACTCAATTGACCATTTGAATTGTTTTCCCTTTTCCGTCAACTGGTGCAGGTTCTTTGCGATCCCGGCAAAATCCTTCACGAACCGTCTGTAGTAGGTGGCTAGGCCCAGGAAGCTCCTTAGTTGGTGTTTGTCTTTGGGGACTGGCCAGTTTTTCACCGCTTCGACCTTCTCCGGATCGGTTCTCACTCCTTTCGCTGAAATTATGTGTCCCAGGTACTTGACTTCCGCTCTAAACAGGGCGCACTTCTTGGGGTTGAGCTTCAGGTGGGCACTTCGAAGCCTTTGAAACACATCCCTTAGATTGTCTCGGTGTTGCGCAAACGTTTTTCCTACGACGATGACATCATCCAAGTATACCAAACAGGTTTTCCATGTTAACCCTTGCAGGACACATTCCATCAATCGCTCGAAAGTCGCCGGAGCATTGCACAGCCCGAATGGCATTACCGTGAATTGCCATAGCCCATTTCCTGCGGTGAAGGCGGTTTTCTCCCGGTCTTCTGGATGGATCTGTACCTGCCAGTAGCCACTCTTCAAGTCGAGAGTGGAAAACCATCGGGCTCCTGATAGTGTGTCTAGCGTGTCGTCAATCCGTGGCAGAGGGTAGCTGTCTTTCTTGGTGACGTAATTGAGCTGCCGATAGTCCACGCAGAACCGCGTGCTGCCATCTTTCTTCTTAACCAGTACAACCGGTGATGCCCACGGACTTTTGGAACTTTCAATCAGACCTTCTTTCTCCATTGCCGACACCATCTCTGCAACTTCTGTCTGCTTTGCCAATGGAAGGCGCCTAGCAGGCTGACGAATTGGTCTAGTATCACCAGTGTCTATTCGATGTTGTACCAGGTGTGTTCGGCCGTATTCTCCGTCCTGTGAGGCAAATACATCAGCGTACTCATTGATAAGATTCTCTGCCATAGTTCGCTGCTCCTGATTCAGCTCACTGGACTGGAGAATCGTCTCTCTCGCTTCCGCTGTCCAAGGTGATGGGAGAAGTTTTGGAGCATCACGTTCAGATATTGTTGCGACGGCGGTAATCGGCGTGCATTTTCCAGTCACCTCCCCTCGCCTTAGTTTGACAGTGTGTGGTCTTGCGTTCAAAACCCTCACTGGAACCATGGTGTTCTTTGGTTCGACTAACGTCTTTCCCACGATGTAGTCTTGAGAATTCTTCTCTGGGTCTGGTTCTACTATGTAGAATCGGTGGCTCCCAAGATCACCTTCCAGCTTCGTCCAAATGATTGTCTCTGAAGACGGCGGCAAAACTTCGTCTTTGCTGATGACTGTCCTGAGAGTTACGGCATTCTCATTTCCGTACACCATCGGAATCTCCACATTTCGATACCTCAGTACTTGCATCCCGATGTCCAAGATTACTTCATTTGCTTTCATGAAGTCTACTCCGATGATGCACTCGTCGCATATATCTGCCACCAGAAACGCATGGGAGAACGTCAGTCCTGCCAGAGTAATCGTAAGACGAACTTCTCCAAATACCTTCGCCATTTCCCCTGTTGCAGTCTTCAGGCAGTAGCTGTTGGTGTTGTGCAGCCAGGAGCTTTTGACGATATCTCTTCTTACAATGGAGGCAGTGGCACCTGTGTCGATGGTGGCTACGCACTTCTTCTCGTTGATTAGTGCCTCCACTGTCAGGCTCTTGTTACCCCGTTTGGTTTGCGAAACTTGAATGGTGGTCCTGGGGGCCTCGATTCCAGTAACCAACTTCTGCCCCGCGAAGTTGGTCCTTACGCATTTCCCGACTGCTGGTTTTGCGAAGTCTGACTGACAGGATGGATGTTATCACCGCCAGATGCTTCCTCTCTGCTTCTCCTACTTCCGCAATGTGAACAATTTCCTCGTCTAGGTGCACTTCTGCACTGCCGTTGTAGGTGTCCCGTTTGGTTGCAATTCCAGCAACGGATTTGACTTCCGCGAGCTCTGTCTTCATCCATGACGGCTGTTCTCTGGCATGAGCATTCCACGACGGACATTTCCCTGACACGGTGTATTCCCTGGTATGCTTGGTCCGCAGCCTTCATTGACAAAGCGAATGCCAATGCCTCGGGGAGTGTTCGTTTTTCAGCCATCCTTACAGCCATTTGCAGTTGTCTGTCCTCTATGGCCTGAATAAAAGCTTCCACCGCCATTTCGTTGATAAGCTCCTCACCGGCTTTAGGGTATGAAAGATGGGCTAGTCGCTCTATATCCGCTTGCAACTGTTGGAGCGTTTCCCCCCTTTTCTGGACTCGACTACGCAGCTGAACCCTGTACACCTGCTGCATGTGTTCATCCCCAAACCGCATCTCGATAGCCTGAACCAGAGAGTCGTAGTTCTGCTGTTTATCTTCCGGGATGGTCTGCAAGAGCTCCGCAGCTGGACCCCTCAGTGCAAGTGTGAGTGCAATGGACTTCTCTTCATCGTCCCAGCTATTGGTCATTGCGGCCGCTTCGAATTGCCTTTTATAAATTGGCCATGATGTTTGACCATCGAAGATAGGAGGCTGCATCTCCTTTCTTCTCAGACCGTCAGTGGAATATTCCCGTGCTTTCTGTCTCTTCACGTTGCTGAGCTCCTTAGCAAGATTTTCGACTTGCTTTCCTACTATCTCGAATTGCGTATCCACTTTTTCAAACTGAGTCTCTATCTTCCCGAACTGAGTTTCATGTTTCTCAAAATTTTCATCGAATCTAATTTCGACTTTTTCGAGTTGCGTCTCGACCTTCTCGATTTTTTCTTCGATCACTTCGAATTTGGATTCCAAGTTCTTGTTTTGCTCATCAAGTTTACTTTCCAGAGCATCTAGAGAATTCTTTTGTTCGTCCATTGCTTTCTTTTGTTCGTCCAGCTTAAGTTCTAGAGAATTCCTTTGGTCGCCCATTGCTTTCTTTTGTTCGTCCATCGCTTTCTTTTGTTCATCCAGCTTAAGTTCTAGAGAATTCTTTTGTTCGTCCATTGCTTTCTTTTGTTCGTCCAGCTTAAGTTCTAGAGAATTCCTTTGGTCATCGAGCTTATGACTTTGATCTTCTATTGCTTTCTTTTGTTCGTCCATGACTAACTTAAGTTGCAGGAGCAGACTTGTTATACCCGGGTCGGCTACTGTACTTGCTGGTTCCTCTTCCACGTCAAACTCTATGTCATGCGGATTTTCACCTTCCTGCGTTACTGCTTCTTCCAGACGAATCAGTAGGGCATCTTTTCCCCCAGTTGTGTCGAGGTTCCGCTTACTGAGTTCTGCCTTTAGTTGAGTTATAGTTAGTTTTCCCAATTTGCGACCCATTTTGCGCAACTAATTAACTCAACACAGAAATCGTTTTTTTTTTTTTTTTTTTTTTGTGCAATTTCACACCACGGAAATAGTTATTCACAGAATAAGTTTTATCCCGCTTCTGACACCAATGTAATATGCGAGCTACGGCTCGAGTAGATAAAACAATTATTCTGTGAAATTATTTCTTTATTTTCTACTCTATAGAACAATTCAAGTTCACACTATACTATTCTTCGCAAATTCTTTTCTTACAATGTCTCTTTCCTCTCAAATCACTTTATCTCCTTTCAATTACTTAATTCACAAATTCAAACTAATTACTTTTTCTTGTTTACTCTCAACTTTCAATTTATCACCAAATTACAACTTCGCCCGTTATCACTTTTCCAATCTCTTCGCCACGGTTCTAAAACCAACTGTGTCTTTTTTGATCGCCATCTGTCCTTATATAGCAGAAGTTTCTGATAGCCAGAAACTTCTAGCAAATTCTTCGACCACTGGAACAAGAGAAATAATTCTTGCAGTTTCAATTCCCTTTTATCCCTGATATTATTCGTCTCTTTCGTTGACATGAGCTGTGGAGACTTCGTCCCAGACACGAACCTCGAATGAAAGGACAGTACGAACCAAAATTCTGCCAGAATGAAGTCACTTCGGAATTTGTTGCGTCATATTTTAGGGGGCGTAGTTATTATTATGTTACAATATGTAATTTATGAATGAATTTAGAGGATAATTCAATTTCATAGAACCGTATAATGAACGCTCCCACTTGTCGGTTAATCTATCTTTTTCGTTGTATCATTCAAAATGAACATCCATGGCTACTAACTCAGCAATAAAATCCCAACCTACACACAGTTGTTCAATTAAATATTAATTTTCCTATTAAAATTCTTGACTGTAATGCAAAATTTATCCTTGCGTGTCATCTTGAAAAATGACTCAACCAGTTGAATATTCATCCTCAGAATCTATTCTAAGCCAATTGCAATAAACACCTGTGTATAACATATTACTCACCTATATTCTATTCAGTCATTCCTAATTGTTGCTTGGTGCAACAAATTCAACCGAGACAAAACGTTGTCATTTGGTATTTTTAAGAACAGACTAAAATCCTGGGCGTTTGTCCAATTTAAAAGACTGTTCATCAATTATAATTTGAATATTAGACACCGACCAACCTCCTGACCGACCCACTGCGCTTTCATTTTGCTGAAAATTGCTCAATTGATTCATTTTGTTGACAATAATGTCGAATTTTTTCGAAAATCTTGTGCAACTTTCTCTGACAGCTGAAAGTGAGAAAGAACAAAGAAAATTGCGATGACGGTGAATCATCTAAAAATGAGGATGCTCTCGATGTATTCTTTTGATCGTTTTTGTATCTCGTTGAAATGTTCCGCTTTGAGAACTTTCGAATGTGAAGTGATTAAGCGAACGATATACAATTTTTTTGATGGCCAGCACATGATCGAGTGTTTTATATGTATGTACATTTTTTTATTGCATAAAAAAATTCCAAATAATAATTTTTTCACTCTTACTGTGGGGTAATTCGATATTTACATGGAATGGTTATTTGCGGAAACGGTCAAATATTTTCAAAAAACCCTATATCTGTCTTGAAGATTTTTACATATATTTGTACTGAACGATATATCGATTTTTAAAATTAATACATTTGAGGTAGTTGTAGTCCATAGGGAGTTGAGTTGTTATAGAATGTAGATATGCATTGAATAAGGCCGATAAGGACTTTTTTCAAGCTTGTTACGCGGTTTTTGGAGCTATTTAGATTAGATTTTTGACTATTTATTTCAAATTTGTTCATTAGTAGAAACTATTTGACATTAGCCATCTGTCAGATTGAGTAGATACTGATTTACTATTAAATAGAGACTTAGTTTTGCACACACGCAAGTTAACTTCCTAGAAAACGTTGGACGCTCAGTATCGAAGTGAAATGTGAGAATGTGGTTCGGAGAAATGGACACTGAATGTTAACAAACACTGTTCACACGTTCCGCAAGATGTGTCACATCATTCGTCTGGCCAATACTAATGTTGTGAACCTTCTACCTTCATCGCAAGAATGAATTATAGTATTCCCACCAAATCTCCTCACATTTCGCTCTGAAACTATTATTTTGTTTTATTAACTCCCTGCCCGGCTGTTTCCTACTACTAACCTAATGGATTCTACTTTCTCCGATCAGTGCGGGGACTCGCTTTGGCCTACATTTGATGACTCAATTTGCCTCGATAAAAAGTTCCGATGACCGTTTTCAGCTTTTATTTGTGATTTTTGGATGTGATAGGCCTTCCGATTTCACGATTTGTGCCTGAATGTATTCACAGTGGCATATCATTGTCACAATCATTGGTTTTTTTTTCACATTTTCTGAGGTCCCTAATTCTACTGAATTGAACTTTTAGCGTAAATGCTTTTAATATAATATATTGTTCAAAAGAAAACAATAAGCTATCACCTTATATTGTTCAAAAACAACAGTCGCATACCAAAAATCTGAGGAAAAGTTTGGCGCTCTAGGCCTTATATTTAGCGCTATGAAATCGACAGATATGACAATTTATTATTTTACAAAAAGTCAATAAATTTTCTTAGTTATTATCACAAATTCATAGGAAAGTGAAAAGATTATATTAGAACTTCTGTAGGGTACCAGCAAAGGGATTTAAATGAATATTATCCTTCCAAAAGTTGAGATTTGCAACACTACTCATTTCCACCGAACAAAAATCTGAGATTTAAAAAAAAAATGCAAGTGATTCCAGCTTTAAAGGAATCCATTTGACATTAGGAGTGCATTCCATGCTGCCATTTCTGACGTCTCTATCAAGCAACAACCAAGCAATGTGCAAACGGCTTGATTGTTACCTCAACTTTGCGAATTTATATTTTAAATTCAGGCGGGGAGAACGTATATACATAGCTACTAATGAAAAGAATGACAACTAGCTACTCTAGGTGCATACCCTGACAACTTCAAGTAATCAAGAAACACACTATTTATTTACTTCAACGTGGAACGAACTCCTGTCAATTTTAGAGAAAACAAAAAACAAAAACATTTAACAAAATTTCATATTTTGTTGGGGTGGGCATATGTTATGGATAGTGTACCGGGTTTTTGACAAATAAACATGTATAACGGTACTTTACTTATTTAAAAATCTGCTCTTTCTCGGGCGACTTTGTTTAAAATCGATATCTAAACAATGTATGACATATACAAGGTCATGGCTTGACAGGTTTTTGAAAAATGTCAAAATATTTTGTTTCGATTTTAACATGCGTTATGACTTTGAGCGTTATACCTTCAGATTTAGCAATTCTCTCCTTTTCTCCGTTCATTCTCTGGTAACGAACTACTTACTATGCAATGTTGTTACTGGTCTTCTCCACTTGATTGTTGGTGGTTTACGACACCTCGAGCTATTAAAGGGCAATCAAATGACAGAGTTTAGCATCAGGCTCAGTCGAAAAGGCGTGCATATGGCGTCGGATTAGAAATTACCTTTCGGGGCATTGAATACAACTTGTCTTGGACGGCTTCAAGTCTGCAATTCACCAAATAAATACTGGTGTTCCCCAAGGCTCTGTTTTGTCTTCGCTTCTAATCCAATCCATTTCTCCGTTGAAGACAATACCCCCAGTTGTTCATATTCGTTTCCTAACTCATGTCCTTGTTCTTCGGCCGTTGAAGAGGAACAGCAAAGTATGTTAAACACACTAAATTCCGACTTGGACAGCATAATCAAAAGGAGTTCAACCAACAGAGTGGAATTTATTGCTTTCAAAACACAATGCTGTCTTTTGTCTCTCAAGCGAAACCATAACTCTCAACCATTAAGCATAAATGGTACTTGCATCGTTGAAACCGAAAGACTTGATATTCTCGGTATGTGTATTCATTCATAACCATCTTCGATGGAATGATCGCATATTCGAGGTCGCTTAAAACGCTGCAAAATGTCTAGGATTCCTTAAGCGGTGCGAGAAATATTTTACCCCGTCTGATCTGGCCTCAATTTATAAGGCATTCATCCGCCCAAAATTGGAATATAACGCCCTTATCTGGTCTGGTTTGAACATACTAGAACATCGGAGAAATGCCTCCTGTCTCTCTCTATTTTATTGTTTTTTTATAAAAAAAAATGCTCCAGCGAAATAGCCTGTTGCATTCCTTCCCTTCAAAATTTTACCCGCAATACGCGTCATGCTTCGAATGCAAATCAGTTCACCCTTAAGCCCAACTTCGGTTGTACTTTCAAATATAGCGATTCTTTTATAGGCCGAACGACACGAATGTGGAATGATCTACCAGGCTCTGTATTTCCCCATGACTACAACCTTCAAACATTTAAAGCTAACGTGCACAGGCGGAAAATGTTCAAGAAGTGTCTTATATCGATCGCAATGTGATCGATATGGTTGATAGTGGGTTGATCACGAGACCGTCAAGTCCTGACATTACGCCGCATTTTAAAAATTGTCTATGACCGCAAATGTTGTAAATGCAATTTACTCATAGCGGGACATAGCTCAAGTTTTGGCTAATACATTAAGCCAAACGGATTTGAGAGAAAAGAAAAAGGCGCAACTACGAGTATCTCTTTTGTGGGCTAGTACCGAACTTTCAACTTCAACTACTTTCTTATTATTGGGCCCGCACCATCTAATAAAGTTCTGCGAATTGTAAGTAGTTCATAACAACTACCGGCTTTGTGAGAGTTTTGTATGTCCAGTAGGCAGAGCCCTTCTACGAATAATAGGTTGTTTTAGAATGCTACCTATTGTGAACACCATTAAAATTTGCAATACAAGAGTGACAGTAGCAGCTGCAAGAATTGACACATTACATATGAAAAAAAAAAAAAAAAAACTTCATTTGAACTGAAGCTTATTGTCTTTTCAACTTGAACAAATAACAGATTATGCGTTACCTTAAATGAAGCGCACACATTTCAAAAGTGCTATGAATAAATTGCACCTGTAATTAGTTTAGATTTATTTGTTAAGTTTTAGAAAAAAGAAAAAAGAAAATATTTTTCTACAGACAGCATCATTCCAAGGTTATTCCTTCAGGATATTTATTTCTCTTTTAATTAAATTTAATTCGACAAAATCGTTGGCTCAAAGTATACTTTCTTTGTCAGGCCTTTTTCGTGTCTTTAATTACGTGTGACTTTTAGAATTCTAGTAGAATCAGCAAGAAAATAAATCTAACACAAGAAAACCATTTCGCTATATGATTGGCTGCAATCCAATTTTCCTTTAGTACGTTGTAGGTGTGGAGAGTATAGATGATTCACGGCGAGATAAAATATTAACGCAAAATTCTAAAATAAACAATCGCATAAATTTATTCGAAATACCTGTGAAATATGTTTGCTATTATTTTCTAAATTAATATTCTACATGCTACTTATATGTACGAGTATTCTGACTCATCACCATTCTCAAAGGACACACATAATTCGCACGTACTCATAATTAGTTTGATATTAAATTTTTGAAAATAATTTTTATAGCATACTCGTATCACGAGAAAATATTGCATTAGCAGAGTTGTTAAAATTCTCCTTGTTCGCAAGGGTATACGCAAATTAGAAGTGATTAAAATTTCATCGAGAAATTATTTTGAATTTTAATAGTTTATGCTGTCACTTCAGCGTGCAGCTATTTTTATACAATGGCCTCAATAAAATGAAAACTCAATAGTCTTACACGGAACGAGTGATGGTTTTGTGAAAATAATTTTTTTTTTTTTTTTTTTTAACAGAAAGTAAACAGGCGTGAATTTAAAACAAAACAAACTTTGTGCAAAATTAATAAAGTTTTTATTTTCCTTGACAGATGGGATTTTTTCATCTTAATTATTTGACTTTTGCAAAATGTTTATGGTAACCTCTTGTGCTTTATGAGCTGAACTTTTTTTTATATCTGCCTGGTGTTATTTTTCTCGGGAGTGATGGTGTTTTTAGATTTACTTATACTTTTTAAATCATAAATTAAGAAATAGAAATAGAATAGATATTTTCAGTGAAATGTTTGAAAAGAGATCGCAGGGAGGACCGTAAAGACCTCCTTTCACATTATGATTAATTGTCGTCAAAATAACCATACAACCTTCCAATTTGGAATCGAAAATTGTACAAATAACTTCGCCCTCTAGGGATAAGTAAGTAGAAGTGGAGGTTCTAAAAACTCAATTAGCACTAGGTTCCGTTTTGATACCACGACTCATGTAAACCTGGCTATTAAGGTGTGTTGGTGAGAAGTCTCTATATCCAACCTGTGGAATTTAAGAAAGTTATTAATGCCTAATGCTCGTTGTCTGGCCGTAACTAGAGCCGGACAAGCGCATATATATTGGGTGAGGGTTTCTTTTTCGGTTGCGACCTTTGCAAGTGCGGCAGTATGTATTATGTGGGCTGCTAATCTGGCTGCGTGGTCTCCTATCGGCCAGTGTCCCGTAGTGATCGCTGTTATTCTGGGAATGTCTTTACGCATTCTGTTTAGGAAGTCGTCTGTCTTTGTTAGTTTGTTAGCCTAGCCCATCTGAGGTTGGCTTTTCTAAGGAAGATTGAAGAGATTTTTGCCTTGACTGTTCCCAGCGGAACGTGAACTGGTTCTGCGAGTGAACAGTGAAGGGCTGAGCCTTACCTAGCCATGTCGTCGGCTTGTTCGTTTCAACGTTACTATGCCTTGGAACCAAAATCAGGGTTATTCTGAATTGACCATCTAGCTAGGCTTGCTCCGTTCCGCATTTTTTTTTTTACTAGTTTGGATGATATAGTAGCCGAGGCACTAGCTTTGATAGCTGCTTGGCTGTCAATAAATACGGCGATCTTTTGCCTTGACGCTATATATTTGTATGCAGTTTGATCTGGCAGCAGGCTTCACGTATAGCAAGTAATTCCGCCTGAAAAGCACTGGCGGTGACCGTAGACCTCCACAGTCCATCTTTGAACCGTCTGTGTAGATTGTTAGATCGAAATCCTTGACCATATGTCCATCTTGCCATTCACTTCTTGAAGGGAATTGTACGTCAAAACGTTTTGTAAAGATCATTTTGGGGGTAATGTAATCGGTTGGAATCGACACAAGCTCTCTCGGTAGAGTATACAAAATATTACTATGGCCGTAGGGTTTCGCAGTCCAGCATCCAGACAATCTAAGTCTGATCGCGCTATGTGCTGTAATGTCGGTTATGCGTAGATCTAAAGTTAAGAGATGCAGAAGAACTCTAGGGAAACGTGTTAATGTTCTTCCATTAGACCGTTTTAATACTTAATTTCTTAGCTTAAAGACAGACATATCCGTGTTAAAGTATGTAGTAATTTCAGTGGGGAATCTATGGATAATTCTAGAAATATAATAATGAAGATTTTTGCGTTAGGGTTTAGTTCTAAAGATATTACCGTCTGAAAAAGTAATCTAAGTCGCTTTCTGAGTTTATCTATTTGAATCGACCTTTTTTGGGATTTGAACATCCTTATTAGATTTCAAATTATATACTGAAGTAAGCATAAAGTATAAATAAGAAAAGAAATCGAGGAATACGAAGATAGAAAACAAACAGTGCATCATATTCATATACATATGTATGTTTAGATCTATAGGTAATCACTTGGACTAATAACGATATGCTTTTGCATAAATCGATCCATATTCTTAAAAAAAAAAGATCTTTCATTTAAAGGAATGCAGCTGGCTATTTCGCTGGAGCATTTTTTGTATAAAAAAACGATAAAACAGGGAGAGACAGGAGACATTTCTCCGATGTTCTAGTATGTTCAAACCAGACCAGATAAGGGCGTTATATTCCAACTTTGAGCGGATGAATGCCTTATAAATTGAGGCCAGATCAGACGGGGTAAAATATTTCTCGCACCGCTTAAGGAATCCTAGACATTTTACAGCGTTTTTAGCGACCTCGAATATGTGATCATTCCATCGAAGATGGTTATGAATGAATACACATACCGAGAATAGCAAGTCTTTCGGTTTCAACTATGCAAGTACCATTCATGCATGATGGTTGAAAGTTTGCATGCCGAACATTTTAAATCGAACGTAGACTTATAAAAATAAACTCAGAAAACCGACTCAGCCCTAACTTGGAAAACACCATTATTATACCTCATATTAGAATTGTTCATATGAATCTATGACACTGATATTTTGACACATATTAACGCGGACACCCTGTATATTACGGATATAAATCTAAAACCTTTCCAATAATCTATGCAGTCCCACGTCGGTTTGAACACTTCGAATCGGATATCCATCGGCCTATATCCGATGTCTTAAACTCTATTTTCCGTGAACATAAAAACTCAATTTTTATAAAAATAGAAAAGGCTAAAGGTGTACGACTGAAGAGCATTTTCTGTTCTTAAATGCATTTTAACAGAAATCCTGGTCATTTGCTTAAGTATGCATTTGTGCACAACTAAACCGATTTTGATGAAACTTCTTTTTATGTTATGCTTCCTTCAGTTGCATCTGGTTTTTGCGAGTTACAAGACGTATTCCGTAATGAGTGTTATTCCTATATATATAAGGTTCGGTTTCAAGCTGTGTTTCTTGATGCTCATCCACGAGGACCAGAATTATCCGTTACAGCTGCAGCAATGTATCTCCGAGAGTCAGAGAGTTTTGTGAGGAAGTGGGTGAAATGATTTAACGAACATGGAAATGTTGACGATTTGGCTGAACGGGTAAAAACAAAGACCATTTCAAAAGCCGTTGAACAGAAAATGCTTAAATTTAAAAAAAAAAAAAAAAAAATACTAAGGTTGACTTTGGGAAAGCAAGGCAAATGTTATTAGAAAAAGGTTACGAAGTTTCTATCTTCAGTATTAGCAAAATTATCCGAGAAATAGATTTTAATTACTAAGCCGTTGGACCAAGCCTCTTTTAACCAAAAAACACATTAAAAAAAGACTTGAGTGGACTAACCGATTGAAAGATATGAACTGGAACAAAATGACTTCCACTGACAAAGCTTCATTTTTTTAAACAATCTCTTAAGGCGTGTGTGAATTGCACAAGGTGAAATTGTCGTCCAACAAACAGTGAAACATCCGGCAATGTTTATGGCTGTTTCTGTGCGCTGGGATTCGGAAATTTTGTGACCTTCACCGGGAATCACGATGTTCAAATTATGATCTAACTGTACAAACAATTATTGTTGGCATTTGCTGAAATGCTGTTCGGATGTGGAAACGAGGATTGGCTCATACAAGAGGACATCGATCCGAAATATCGTAGTCGTATCTGTCAGGGCTTCAAATAGGAAAATAACGGTAATGTGTTGGATTGGCAATCTTAGTCTCCAGATGCCAATCCGATTGAAAATGTTAAGGGTCTTATGAAGCAGAGGATTAAAGGAAAAGATGTAAGTATAATAAAACAGCTAAAACTGGAGACAATTACCGCAGGACTATGCGAACAAAAATTGGCTCTAAGTTGTCGACAAAAGTGTGGGACAATAATTGAGAATGAAGGAGACTGGACAACATATTAAGAACTTTGCGCATTAAAGAAATGTTAAAAGCCTTTAAAATTAATAATTTTGCTTCCCTAAGTCAAGCAGTTGTTTTCTTTTAAGCCACACGTTTTTGTCAAACATACTGTAGTTTGTAACTTAGAGAAATATGATAATAACGATGACCCGTATATCACCGGTTTTTGGACCTTAAAGAAAGATGAAATTTGGTGTATGAGCTTTTTTTAGAAACCGAAGCAGTAACAAATTTTAAAATCAACCCACTTTAAAAAAAAAAGTCATTTTTTTCTATATTTTCATTAGAAACTGAAAAATAACGCTTAAATAAAATAAAAGCCTTTCACATTTCCTACAATTTGTCCATACGTTGTAAAATGCTACGCCTACCTTTTAGAGGGGTTTTCTTATTGAAACATGATATTGCTTTTTTAAAGCTACTTACGCTGATGGACAAGCCTTATTTTTATGATCTCATCATAATACATGAACTTCGGTAACAAATAGTTACAGCTTCGCCCAATTTCTTATACGAAGAAGCCATAAAATTAGTTGTTCCGCTTAATATCTCTTAAAAATCCCACTTTATTAGGGAAGATGAGGGAAGGGTATCATACGGTCCATTCCAGATGAATTGTAACCTTACTCGTACTACATGTTTTTTGCTTATTTGGGTTTTGTGATGAATTGCTTTTACTAAAAATGTAAGCCACCTACTCGTATGAGTGAAGTAAAGTATGAGTGTTTTAAATACTAGTTTCAGCAGCTTCGGAACTACCAGCTCCGCGAGTTACTACTGTAGTCACATCTCAAGTCGAAACCCTTAGACTTAAGGTCTAAGAATTAAGTTTCAGAGTTTAGAAGTGACTTTTTGTATCGTAGTTTGAAAATCTGTTGTTGTTTTGTTCCTGGTTATTATCCTTTTTTAGGCTTTACAAAATGTTTTTAATTTTTCTTATACAAAATAAAAACTTTTACATATTAAACAAACTCAGTTCAATATAAAACACGGTATAAGGATGTTTTGGCTTTAAAATTTGAAAACTTATTTACTTACCTAAATTTTAAACTTGCAAATGCTAAATATAGTAGCAATGAACAATGAACTTATATTACTTCTTCATTTAAAATATTCAACTTGGTCCAGGTCCATCCCGCACTGATTGCCATCTAAAGAAAAATTAATTTAAAAGTTGAGCGGGGAAAGTTTAACAAAACAAATTAAGAAAGATTAAGATTAAATTAAGGAGAAATGAGTTAGGTTAAGTTTACTTAAATCCTAAATTATGAAAAAAAAAAAACATTTTCCACCGTGGGCTGCACCAATGTTTCGAATTCACATTTTGATCGACTGAGATCTGAGTTCGAAACCCAGTGGAGAACATTATTGAAACTTACGTAAATATACAGATAGGAAATAATTGTTGGGAAATTGCACAAAGAGTAGCGATCCGTCGTTTCGGGTAAATAAGAATGTCCATACTCTATACTTTTGTATCGATAAAAGTAATTTTTCTATGTACTCGATAACTTTTTGCCGATATTTACTCGTTACCGATACTATGCATACGCTATGGATATACCTACTCACTTTTATTTTCATTTATCGTTTTCACTTACTCATCCCCATATTCTTTGCGTTCCAGTCAACAAAAGTTGTGACCAATGTTGATGTATTAATGTAGTGAATCGACCAGAAAATAGTAGCAAAAGTCTACTATTGTCTACACTTCATCATGAGGAATACTTTTTTAAAATTAATCTCAAAAAGCCCACCAATGGTCTTAAGAGAAACTAAAGGCTGAACTATAATAGTAGAATGCTTTCGTTCGACCACTTCCGAAACAGAGCGAATACACAGGATTTGTATTGTGTGACCATAATAGCTTTTTGCTTCGATTCGTTAAGTTTCGTTCACTTTTGCTCACTTACGAAAGAGCGGATCGATTCGGTCCACGTATGAAAACTTGAGAAACGGTCCCCCATCTAAGTACTAACAGCGCCCGATGGTGCTTGATTTCGGTGATCGGAGGAGAAGCTTTGCTTCCGAACACATACGCCTATTATGGGCTACTTGAGCAATTGACAGTACTGAAGGAAACTTAACGTAGAATTATGATATTAGCTTCTGATTGCTTCCGACAATTATAGTTCAGCCTTAAGGCTCAACCAGGGAAAAGTGCTTTGAGACTAAAGGCTCAACCATAATCAACATTGGGAAACATAAGCTAATGTCATAACTGAACGAAATGCTTCCCTATGTTCTGTCAACTGTAAGATTTGCATATACAATGAGCGACTGAGAGCGCTCTTTCTTATGTTTGCTCATGTTTGCAAAAGTGAACGAACATTTAACGAATCAACGCTGGTCTCTTATTAAGTGAGATTGTGAGTATACATGGGTTTACATATGCAGGCGAATGTTGAATATGTTTTTCACTTAAGAAAAGTCGCGATAAAAATTTGACAGAGAGATAGATATTGTTTTACATTTAATCAATTACTAACCAAAGTTATAACTTTTACATGATTCTCTGTTCATTATGGGAAACTTTTCAAAATTCAAATGATGGGAATTTTCTGTAGAAAAAAGTTGATGTGCTAGCATAGTCCTTTCTTTTTCCCCGCAGAAGTTACAACTAAATTAAACGCCCTGTGTTTTCTACAAAAGCATACACAAATTCGATTGCATTAGAAAGTCATAAAATTGTATATGAATTGGACGACCATTAAAAATATAATTGAATAAGTAGTTGATGAGTGTAATGTGATAATAGGTAGTACAAGGTGCATACTAATAGCAAAACTAGTACTTAAAGGAACAAAAGTATCATCGCTGGTTGTAATTGTATTGAAAGTGACCCAAACATAAACTGTGAGTTAAATACCTCTTTGTACTTGAGCAACGAGTTACATCTAAGAAGTTTGAATGACAGCTGATCTAAATTGTGTTTCTTGAATTAATACATCGATCAGTCAGTTTAGGTGAACTTGCAAAATTAAGAAAAACAAAATGGTTGATTTCTGCTTTGTTTTATACTTTTGTGATCATTGAACACAGCTCATGTAAACAACGCTGTTCGTAGTTCAAAGTGCTCTGTTCAATTATCATTGCACAAATGGAAAATGACTTGACGTTTCAAGTTATGTTTCCTCTTCCTGTTCACCCGTCCAGTTTATTTGAAAAGCAAATTAAAAAAATACGTATCTTTTCTATTACGTCTGTGCTTCCAAAACAATCGTTTGAAATATATTCCGTCTAACCTTTCATCGCAAATTATTTACCTTTCACAAAATTCCAATAAACTTAAAACATTCTGTGGGTGTGACTTTGCCAAACAAACCACAACTGTTCCGCTTCATTGAAAAATAATCATCTCTCTTGAGAGGTGCGATAAAACGGCTTCCTAATGCGCTGCAAGTGCGTAAACAAATTCCAAGTTCTGGCATTGAAAACCACCACCCAATCAACGTAATTCTTTTCCCAACACCTGGTCGTAATAAAAACTCAAAAATTTTGTTTAAAAATCTTCTCCGACATTCAAGAAATCCCAAACCACAAAAGATACCAAAGAAAAATTAACATAAAGACAAGAAAATTTATTCATTGCGATTTGCGATGAAAATCCTTTCAATTAGCTTTAAAATGATTTCGCTGTCATTACAGGAAAATTAGACAAACAGATACAGAGCTGCCAAACAGCTGCACGACATTCTCTGACATTTTTAAACAAACGTCATTGCTCAACCGGAAATTTGATCCCCAACGGGCCAAGAAAAATACAAATTAACAGGTTTTATAGTGTGTTCACATTTAGCATTTACTGCTACCGTTGTTTTCGATTTGACATAATGCGCGACTATAGTGCAGATAATAAAATCATTATTAAGAGTTTTTGTTTTTTTTTTTTTTTTTTTTTATTAGCTCTGTTGGCGTGTATTTCAAACAGTTCACAGATTTGTGGATGTGGTTGACATTGGGATGAGTTAATTTGGTATTTTT
The DNA here is from genome assembly GCA_963082735.1 of Pocota personata. Taxonomy (NCBI): domain Eukaryota; kingdom Metazoa; phylum Arthropoda; class Insecta; order Diptera; family Syrphidae; genus Pocota; species Pocota personata. Next base: position 20,874,772 of record OY720431.1, read on the forward strand.
AGACAGCGTGCTTAATTATTTGGGAAAAGTGTCGCTGCTGAGACTTTCGACGGCCTGAAATATGACTGTTTTCTAATATATGTAGGTAGGTAAAAAAAATCAACATCAATTTTCGATGTTTTCATTGATATATATGTGTTTAATTAAAAGTTAATGATGTGCAGACGAAACTATGGGGAATTATGAATTATGTCTCCGAATGTTTTGGAAAAAAACATTTTTGTGGTTGTTCATTGTCAACATAAATATGGGCGGTTTTTATTAAAGGCCGTAAGGTCGTACGTGACAATCAAGGACAATTGCGAGCACCGAATACGTGAGAAACGGGGTTAAGGTCTAGGGCTGTCAGAGGAATTTGTGATCCAAAGTCCGGTCCGAAAAAATTGTATCGTGTGGATGGATGAATTGTTTTCAGCGCTATTGACGAAGGCGAACCACTGATTGGATGGACATTTTAACTCAAAAAACTTCAGTACGAGTAGTAGTCTACGACAATGATGTCTGCTCACATGAATGGAAAATCCTTATCAAATGACTTCATGCGTGGGAAGGCGATCATACATACGTCTCTGTGTTGATCGGTTGAAATATGTCATAAAAGTCCTGAGAAGCCATTTTTCACGTCGCCATAGAGCTGACTATATATGACCAAACATCAAACTGTGATAGATCAGGACAATAAGCTTCGAATGGTAGAATGATATGGGTTAGGTAAAAACCGATAAAAAACTTTGATATGCATGATGATGGTCCAGCACGCTATAATTTGATTCCACTTTAATCTCGTTCCTCCTTCTAAGCTCGATTGTTAACGCGTCAAGAGCGCAACTTAAGTATTATAGTATAAGAGAGAGGTACTATGTCCTATGAACGGAAAACTAAAATACTAAAGAGATCCGTCTAAGGGCACGAACTTTATCCTACCAATAAGCGTATTTGAATCTGAGAAAAAATTATCTAAATACAAAATTTTCGGGCAAGGCTACATAAGAAATTTGGTTGGTGAGGATAGATTCTTCTTCACGTAAGCAGGCATTGGCGTCCATTATGTCCCCCTCGGTAAAACTGTCTGCTAAAAGAAGGTTCGGTAAGTAATGAAGCGACGACAAGGCGGGTGGGATCTAAGAATTCGGGAAACGTCCATTATGTCGAGTGAATTCCAGAATTCCTCCGTAACAAAAACGTCTAAACCAACTCAGCTCGTGCGGGATATGTTTTTCCATGTATCAGTTTTTTAGAGCCCCAGTTGTGGGACAGGTTAGCAGGTTGGAGAGATTGTAAATGAAAGTAAGTAGTGAGGGGACCGAAGTTAGGTGGGGTCTATGAATCCGAGGAACATCCTGTGTGTCAATTGAACTCCAGGACTTCCCCCAAATCTAAAACATCTAAGAGACCTCAACACGGGCAGGATGTGTCTTCCCAGGTATCTGTTTCTTCCCGGCCCTGTTGCGTGACAGTCACAGATGAAGTACCCGAGTCCCTCCCCCGCCTCCTCACAGCCAGGTGCTAGACGTCACCTGTCCCAGTCAGTTCAAGTTGATGTGCCCGGTGTTCAGACCCATCGTCTGTTTAAATTACCTTCTGCCTAGATTAAGCGCCTTCATGGCTTCAAGAAAACTAGGGTTATCTATCAAGTTTTCAGTTAATTCTATTGGAACTCATGAAATTTGACGTACGAGTTACTATATGTCTTTTTGACAACCTTTATAGCTGTACCTATGGTTGTCACTGCATGGGTATTCTTTCGTTTCCCAGAAGGTCATGGTGGCCAGTTATCCAGAGTAGATTGACATGAGAAAAGTTGCTAACCCTGAGTTTCTCCTTGCATTCCTTCACCAGCTTTGAAGTTGTTTTAGGGCTAGCAAGTGCCATTAAGGCAGCTTGAATCTTTGAGCGGAAGTGGAACACGTCGTTTCTAGTATCTCAAACTGTCCCAAGTGGATCAGTGGTGATTAGAAAGATTTAAAATTTGCTTTTCGCAATTTTACACTAAAGCGGAACCCAAAGCTGAATGCCTAAGCGAAGATGTTCATAATATACTCCTACACAATATAGCAGACAGAGACAGGTGGCAAGTTGATCAAAATGTTAAAAACTCGTACCTTTAACATAACTCAAAGATTGTACATGGTAAAATTCCCAAGCCAATGTGTTAGAGGTGACACATAGACCTGACTATTTCACGACTATAATCCTTTCGTTATTTAAAGTTTAATTACTGATTAACTGATTGGCGCAATTCTCTGCACATATTGAAATCATGGAGAATTTCTATGATTAGTGATACTCGAGAAACTGTCAATCTTTATCAAATTAAAATGAAAAATTTGTATTTATCGTTAACTAAACTAGGATTATGATTTATGAATAATGCTGTTATCACTAACTTGAATCCCAATAACGATGTAGAAATTCCATAAATACACTGCATTCATCTGTTCGTGGCCCACGAATATTATTCAAAGCACATCTTTGTGACTAATATCAGTACTAAATTTATATCCTCAAATAAGTCATACACATTTCAATATATGTATCTTTCTTCTTTTTTTTTCAGATACCAAATCGCCATCGTCATCACCGACCCCAAATGGAGGCAATAAAACAGAAGAAAACATCAGCACAACATCCTCCCCCGGATCGCGTACCACACTCAAGAGTGACGTAATCAATACCTTCCAGAAGTGGCAGACAACAGTCGAGTCTGTACGCTATGTGACAACGAAGACCTTCACTGTACCCGGGTACAACAAAGTGACAACATCAGACAAGGCAAAATCACCCGCCCCAGAGCCACAAACAACTAACAATGATCAAGGTACGTACACAGTTTCTACCTATAGTATATCTCATTTCTAATAGTTTTCCATAAAAACGCATACGCCTGTCATGATTCTTACCATGTTGGGCTTCATTGCACACATTTTGGTTTAGGTTTTGCCTGCTCCTTTCATCGTTCAAAAAAAAAAAAAAAAAAATCAAATAAATACTTTGTCATAGCATCTCTTCACCGTCTCCCTGTATCTATTTGTATCTTCGCCCTGTTTTCCATAAATAAAATTTTCTGCATTTTAACCACACGCACAATAATTAATCTCACATACAACCGGGGGGTAATTTGAGCCCCCACTCGAATTTCTCAATCCAAAACAGAGGAAAGCATACACACAGCCACAGTAAGTTGGTTCATTACATCTGGCACGATCCATCTGCTCCTGGCTGTGGTGGCACATCTCGAAAGCAAAGGGAAAACGGGGTGCGCTACAAAATGTCACTTCATCCATGTCATTAGGCACAAATGCATAAAGTAAAAGTATACAGATAGGGACTCTCCAGCGTAGATGGATTCATATCCATTGATGATGGATCTACAATAGAGAGATACATTTGCGGTGCAACCGATGAAACCGAATGCTGTCAGTTTGTTTCCACTGTGCAACATATTTGTTTTTTTTCTTTTCTTTTTTTTTCAACTCATATGCATGAACTAACTCATCTTAAGCAAACGCAACGACAATACTAAATGAGGAAACTCTTAAAAATAGAAAAAACCACCAAATGATCGCATGCATGCATTCTAATAAGGGCGCCAATACTGCTTCCCTTTGGATATAGAATAAACTTTTTTTTTTTTTATAAAACAAGAGTTTTGCCTGCACGCACTTGACATTTTCCTTTTGGATGTTGCACGATCATAATAATCCAGCATGCATCATCGTTCAGACAGGAGGAGGTCATTTGTGAATTGCTTTTGCTGCTTATCATTCAGAAGAAAATCGAGACAATGTTGATCCTTGATTTTTGAATTTTTGTTCTTTTATAATTGTTTACAGAATGACCCCCAAGAGAGCGAAAGATGTGACCCAAGATGGTTCTTACTACTAAATCACCAAATTAGTTAGAGTTAAACTATTTGAGAATGAATTAACAATATTTAAAATTATTATAAGCTGACTAATAAAAATAATTGTAATGTGCTTTTTAAAAATATAATATTCTACTCGTACACTGCGTACTTACTTTTTAAAAAATAAATATCTTTAGATGCAGTAGGTACTAAGCCTTGAAAGGGTTCCTACTATAGTCAGATGAGTATGAAATTAAAATGAGATAAAGTCAATTCTATAAGATCGAAGTTCGAACCGCAAATGAGTAGCTGAATCGAGACTACCAACCTTGATGGAACACCTGAGATCGTGCTATCGTGTTACAAGGTAGAGAGTGCTTACTACGTCTTGCAAGAATGAAAAATTGGACTGACAGTACTTGAAACACATAAAATGTCAAATTTATTTAGCCACGGCATCAAAGCGGCAAAAATTACTGGCTCAGTATCTTACCTCACAACGAGGTAGCTAAGCAGTATTCGATTTTAGTTGTACACCCCTTGATAGAGTCCACCGGGGAAAATAACTGACTTTCAATTCAATTTACCTTAGTCACACGAAAACGCAACTTCCTCCATCAAAGTGGCAAAAAATACTGGCTCAATGCCTATACCTAACAATGAAGTAGCTAAGCAGTATTTGATTTTAGTTGTACGTTTCTTGACAGTATCTACCGGGAGAAATGATTCACGAAGCTCGGAAATCGGAAACGATTTCGATTTTCAATTTGCTTCAGTCGCACAAAAACGCAACTTCATTCATCAAAGCGACAAGAAATGCTGGCTCAGTGTCCATACCTAACAATGAGGTAGCTTAACTAAGTAACATTCCATTTTAGTTGTACTCGTACACACCTTGTTAGAATCCGCCGGGGGAAATGATTTCCGAAATTCGAAAATTGGAAACGATTTCGAGTTTCGTGAATCATTTCCCCCGGAGGATTTTATAATTAGGGTGGTAATCTTCCACAAATGTTCGAGTCCCGAAAAATACCAACAAATTTTGTAACGGTCCAACCTCTCGCGAACTTCTGACAAACATCCGAGAGTAAAATTATTATGAGAAGCTTCTCTCAATCGAAATGCTTTCGGGAACGGCGTAAAATGTTCACTCTTATATCTCACATCACGAATGACAGCCAGAAGTTAGGTCAGGCCCTGTATGGGTTATTAGCGCCATTTATTTACTTATTTATAATCTTCCAAAACAACGAAGGTGGTTAAGTCACTATATACGAGTAGTCGAACCCAAAATGATAACCCCTCCTCTGGAATATGGCAATATCCATGCTGGATTACGCAGCCAATGAACTACAATACATAGGTGTTGGTCAAAGGAAATATGTAAGTCGATCGTTGGTCACAACGATTCTAGAAGAATTTAAAAAATAGGGACAAAGTACGGTGTTTTCAAAATGTTGAAATACATACACGCATACTTGCAACAGTAAATATCTAACAAATTACCATTAACACAAACAAATATGTTTTAAAATGCAAAAGGTACCCGGGTACCTAGTCAGCCCGTTAAGTATAAAAAACATGCCTGACTAGCTTTGAAGACGTCCCAGAAACTCTCCGCGCAGCTACCGCTTCGATTCTGTCACATTCTAGGAAGGTTAGGTTAAGTTATATTATTCTTTAAACTATTGTAGTCAGTGCCGTAGCTCAGTAGTAAGTGTGTTAAACTACTGAATGATAGGTCCAAGTTCAAATCCTAGTAAAACACCAATAATTTTTTGTCACGGTCTCATCTCTCGGTAATATTTGATATACGTTTGATTTGTATCCAGGAATAAAAACTGTTGGCCCCTTTTTTTATAATTTGTGCGCACCAAAAGGAATATGAATACCCTTATACTGTTACAGGGCACGGTAATTAGGAAAATGGGGAAGAGGAACGGAGGAGCCTGTGCACATTGGCTTTAAATGTGAAGAATACAATATGCAAAACAAAAATGTTTGCCAGAAGCTACGGCCTAGGCCCTTAATGAGCTGTTTGCGCAAAACATTATTATTTTTATTTTTTTGTAGACGTCGCAAAATATTTCCTTTTATTTCCGCTCTGATTTGGGCACAATTATGGTGAATGTGAAGATATGAAACTAGTACCAATGCAACACACCATTTAATCAAGCTGAAGTGTAGGTTTTGTGGATACAATAATAAAAACAATATGTGTATGTACTCCACACGTTCCCACCAAAACCTTGTCTACTTCGATTAAGTCAAACTTCTACAAGTGCCTGAATCTATATACTAAAAATATATCACACAATACGGTCATCCACTGGATTTTAAACAAAGCCAAATCGGTGGCATGGAAATACGGAAATACAGAGATCATGAATGGATCTGGAATCGTAGTTTAAGACCAACCCTCTACAATCATACAGATTGCAGCTGTAAGAAATATTAAGACACCGTAGAGGTCCATAAAGCGTTTTAATGTACTCGTACCACAGAATCAGACACAAATGAAGGTGTGCTACTAGTAATTAGAATTTTTGAGATTCCTGAATCCGAATTCATTCAAAATGAATCCGAACGGATTCAAAAGGTCGGTTGGTCATAAATAGATGTATATTTTCGAGATTGTTGAATATAAATTTGAAGTCAAAATTTTCTTATTTAGAATGGCACTATTTTTCATTTTTGTGGACCCCATTTTTTTAAAGCCATTTTTAATTTGAAAATGTTAACTTTGTACTTGACGTTGAAAACATATGTCTAAAGTAATCGATGTCAATTATTGTAGCCCCTAAAATGTTGGGCGCCATGTTGAATCTGCCGTCCTGAATTTTTAAGTTTTGACCTCGAATTCGTGTTCAGTTACATAGAAAACAACTTTTTGAACTATATTTTCCTTTTATTCACTTCTTTAGTTCACACTGAGGTCGGATTTGATCATTATTTCGGACTTTTGTGTGCCATTTTGAATCCGCCATACATTTCTGTAAACTACAGTGTTCCTTTTTGTCCGTACCAACAATTCAGTCTTCTGAAACGATCGGTCCATTTCATGCACAGTGCTAGATTTCAGCAGCGTGGTTACATATTGTACCAGGGTGACAGGTCTTTGGTTTGCGAAATTTAGCGAAATTTTCTCTCGCTAACTGAAGATCTGTTATCCTGGTACAAAAACGCTGTTTCGCTAGAATCTAGCGAAGTGCATGGAACGCACCTAAAAGCTAGCAAAAAATTTCACTTTTTTTTATATTTTAAATTTCATATAGCTGAAGGTATAGTATTTCTCAATGTTCATAGATTTGTAATTTCTAAGATACTTGGAAAAGGACATGAGTAATTAGAAACTTCCACTTCGAGACGACGACGCCGTGAGTATTCGTACAGCGTATTCGTTTCTAGCACAATCGGAAGCATGAAAAAAAAACGCCTGGTGGTAGCTGTGAACATATCAACCAATTCGAAAAACCGCAACATATACACGAGGATTTCTTAATAATTTGACCGATCTGTCATGTGCCTGTCAATCGTCAATCGTGAACCTATAGATCATTGATATACGAGTACGAACCGCTAAGCCCCTCGAAACCCGAAACTCAGGCGAATATGGAACAATTTTTATGCTGTGTTCATTTTCTAGTGACATTTGTTTGAGTATGTTTGGAGGGAACTGACAATCTAATTGCAAATAATATCTATTATATTCTCACGTGTATGTACATATGTGCATCCACCCATACAGGGTTTCGACATTACATGCTATCAAACTGCTATGAATTTAAAATGCTGAAAAATATTGATGAAATTGTCAAGAAAACTTTTGTAGAGGCACCGCTCGAGTTTTGGAAAGTGTGGCAATTTTATTTTTGTTATTAAATTTAAATTTGGTATTTGTTAATGACCCGACGTTTCTGTAGAAAAATGTTGAAAATTATCTATCCACTCACGATTTTTATGTAAGAATTTTTGAAATATTTTGAAACTTAAATTTTTTTTCATAGATTTTGTAATTTTTCACTGTTTTTGGGTCGTACGTATTTAAAAATTTAAGAAAATTTGCTAAAAAAGGAAATTTAAAAAATCTGAAAGCCAAAGAAAACAATTTTTAATTATTTTCAAAAACTTGATTGGTTTATTAAAATTAGTGATGGAAACTATCAATTTATTCGATTGTATTGAAATATTCATTCATTCGATAGTTATTAAAATTCGTTCGTTACTTCGTATTTTCGTTCATGACTACTTTGCTCCAGTATTGTTTTCAGTTATCACTAGTTTCTCTCATTACTAGTTTTCGTTCCAGGTTGGGAACGAATGGCGGATGCCATATGACATCCGTCAAATTCATCTGTCATTCATAGTGACAGGTAGTTTTTGCCTTGCCATTTTACAATATGGATTGTTTAACCACCGCTCCAAGCATTACAATTTGGGGTTCAGAGAATCCAAATGTGATCATTGAGAGGTCATTGCATCTACCAAGGGTGACAGTTTGGTGTGCGCTGTGGTGAATCTATAGATTTTTTTTAAATTATGAAGGCGCCACTGTTCTGATCAATTCTCTGCAGTATGGTCAAATGATTACCAACTTTCTTTTGAACTGAGATTAAAGACACTGTTGTGAGCGACAAATTTGACTCTATTGCAAGAAAAGTTCCGCGGCTGTTTAATTTCGAGATTTGGCGACATCAATTGTTCACCGTTGGATTTATTTTTCTGAGGTTATGCTAAAGATCATTTCTATGCAGACAATCTCCAAACTTTGGAGCACCTAAAAACCAACATCCGTGAAGATATGACCGCAATACAACCAGAAATATGCCAAAAAGTCATCGAAAAAGACCTCACAAGAATCGAAGTTTGTAAAAACTTCCGTGGTAGCCATTTAACTGATGTTGTATTCCATACATAATGACATAGTCCAAAAATTAAAACAGTTTAAAAGTTTCAAAAATGTTTGGGCGCAATGGCTCAGTGGTTAATTGTGCGATCACTGAGCAGGAGATTGAAGCTTCGAATCCAGGAAAACACAAAAAAAAAGTTTTCCCACGGTCCCACCTCTCGTGAACGTCTGACAAACATCCGAGAGTAAAGTTGTAATGAGAAGCTTCTCTCAATCGAAAAACTGTACCTTCGGAAATGACATAAAACTGTAGTTCCCAACCATTCATATGGCGTACAGAACGAGTGGCTGCGAGAAGCTAGACCTAGCCCCTGGTAGCGTCAAAATATTTATTTAAACAAATTTTTCCTTGAAATCTTAAATATTTTATTTTATTTATATTTAAAATCCTAAAGCACAAAATGAATAACCCGTTATTTTCATTCATTTATTATCATTCATTTTTCATTCACTCATAATGAATTGAACACTCAATTGTTCCTTGAATGAGCTCAGTAAGTACTCATCTTCCAAAATGTCAGACTTGACCCCAAATTTAATGGAAATCATTTTTAAATGCGAATATCTCGAAAACAAAACGCCATTGGAACAAATTTATCACAATCAAAATTGTAGGTTTTAAAATTCTCTGCAAGATGAATCCTGAGTATTTGAAAATTTTCGAAAATTGTAGGTAATCTTCAAAAATGTCCTATCTTACCCCAAAATTAATGGTAGAAATCGTTTTCGAGTACGAATATCTCGAAAACGATGCGTTTTATATGTATAATACTTGCTTTATTACAGGAGCAACTGAAAATAAGTAAAACATTGGCAAGGACTATGGTATCATTTACAAATTTGTTTGCTCTTCGAAACTTTGCTCTATCTTTACAAAACCTATACAAATTACAATGAACGACTTCCGGTAATTACAATGTAACAAAGAGTAAGAACGGAACCATTAGTGAAATTCCATAGTGAAATTCAATCTATAAGCCTTATAACTTTTTAATCATTAGAAGCAAACGGTTGAAATTTAGACCAGAGTTGAATTTTACTAGCCCGCAGACAAATCAATTTTCAAATTTTGTAAAATATAGAAAAACAAAAAAGTTTTAAGGGTTGAGTAAAAGTAAAAAGCATACTGCGAAATTTTCAAAATAGATGCAATAATATCTTTTTATAGAGAATATTTCCGCGATTTTTAAGAAATTTTATAACGAAACTGTTGTAACAACTTTTCTTTAGCAGAAAGTGGGCATGGCTACTAAATTTTGTAATCGAAGTTCACGGATTCTGATATTCACAATAAGACTTAACCATCACCGTAAATAGTTTTTCCTTTTTTTTTAAGAAAACACCCTCAAAATGTGGGTGTGGCCATGTATAATATATTGACAAAATGTAGAAAAAGTTAACGTACTTGCACCTATATGCTGTTTACCTGCAAAAACACAATTTTGAAATTTAAACAAAATCGTTCAAATGAAGTTTTAAGAAAATCCGTCCAGTCACTTAGGCTGCAATAGGCCATACAAACAGACAGACAGGCAGACCAGACAGAGAGAATTGAGAAACTCACTTTTTTGCGTTTCTCTATTATAGTGATGTCAAGTTTGATCCAAATCTCGAGATCGACAATTTTCAGGAAATAAATACTTGCCCTTTAGGTGCAAGTAAAAAGCACATATTTGTCCCTTAATAGGACCAGTGACCAATTTATGTTCATTTCAAAAAAGATCCGTTGAAATTGGTATAGATTTGGTGAAGAAAAATCCAAGATGGTAGCAAAACCATAAAAATTAGGTGCGGGCCAAAAGTTTGAGGTCTACCTATGATAGATAACTGACTTAATTCATGCATGGAGATTGAATTTTATGAATTACATTTTTACAAATTTTCTACCTGACCAATACACAAAACATTCAGATAATAAAAGTCAGATTTTACATCCACGTTTTTAAACAGTGGCCGTTTTGTTTACAAATTTGTGAAAAATCGCTTTTGTGGTTTATTGAGAAGTGTTTAGGTTTTTCATAATTATTAAATTTCATTGGTTGTTGATTAAGCACTTGTTTATGACTCCTTACATCAAAATTTTCGACGTAGATTGCAAGAGTCTTACATAAAAGGCACACTTTGAAGTCATAAGAATTTATTTGAGATTCTTTACGTCTTGAGTAAACAACTCGTTAAAAATGGGAAAAGTCGCGGAAACCACAATCGAGAAACGATCTGCAATCATCACCCTTCTTAAAGAAAGCAATTCGCAGCAGGAATTTGCTTCGCAGTTGAAGGTATCAAGGTGCTGCGTTCAACGTATCATTGAACGACACGTCTTGAGGATAAACCACGGAGGATAAACCACGGAGGATAAACCACGGTCAGGACGGCCTGGAGCTACAACTAAACACGAGGATCGGCTAATAGTCACAACAAGCAAACGAAGTAGATGAAAACAGCACAGCGAAAAACGCCGAAATAAATGAAACACGGAATAAACAGCTGTCCTTGACAACGGTTAAACGAAGATTCAGACATGCTGGACTATTTGGGTGAGTTGCTGTTCGCAAACCCCTGCTGCGACCACAAAACAAGCAGAAAAGGTTAGAATGGGCCAAAAAGCATAAAGACTGAATGGAAGAAGATTTCAACAAAGTTTTATGGAGTTCAAGGTATTTGGCACAAAACGGAGAGTTTTCGTTCGACACAGCGCTGAACAAAAGATGTTACCAGACTATGTGGTTCCTACTGTCAAGCATGGAGGCGGTTCTGTTATTGTCCGGGGATATTTCTCGTGAGAGATCTGGCTCAAGTGATTGGAAAAATGAATAAGGAGGTATACAAAACAATATTGGAAGAAAACGCTGTGACCTCTGGACTTAGATTAATTGACGAAGGATTCATATTTCAACAGAACAACGACCCCAAACACACGTCAAAATTTTGTCAAGACTATCTGAAACGGTAATGAAGAAATCTTACAAATCAGGATATGGCCGCCGCAATCACCCTAAAAAAAGAAATAGAGCTGTTGTGAGAGGAACTGTATAGAAGGGTCCGGGATCAATGCCCATCATCAGAATCTGCATTGTGGAATATACTATTGGGTTGCTGGAGCACTATACCACAGGCAACAATTCAAAAACTGATAACTAAAATGCCAAGTATTGTAAAAAAAAGTAATCGAATGTAAAGGGGGCTTTTTCGACGAAAAATTGCTTTAAGTCATATTTTCTTGTTTTTAATAAATTCCTTTATGTTAGGAACAAAATGAAAATATTTTTCTTCTTATTTTGGTTTCATATATGTCCCCTGTTCATTTTACATGATTATTATTCTACTAAAGAGTTGTTTTTCGATGTTAGGTTTTGTTTTTCCTATATCTGTTTGAAATCGAACGCCGTACAAGACGTACAAGCTGTACAAGCCGTACACCCTGCATATCAAGGAAAGGATGATAAGGAACAAACTGATTTCTTTTATCTCAGAAATATACAATGTACACCAATGTAAGGGGACATTCTTCTTTCCAGAGAAATTCGGTATCTCCTTACGTACACAACTAAGAACTCTTCGGTTGACCATGGTTTTTATTTAGGTAAGTGACAGGGATTGATGAAGCTGTGCTTTTTTTAGTGAAATATAAAATAGAAACAACCGCTTCAAGTTTAATATTACAATTTGTAGTACCTCATGTTCGTGCAGATGGCCCTAGACGCAATCGACGATTGGTGCGCTAGGAATGGGCTTTCAGTTAATCCTCTCAAAACCGAAGTGGTTATCTTTACGAGAAGGAGGAAATTGACTGGTCTGACTCAGCCAGTGCTAAAAGGCGTCACTATCGAATTCTCCAAGGAAGCCAAATATTTAGGAGTAATCTTAGATAGCAAGCTTCTTTGGACGAAACATGTCGAGCTGAAAACTTCCAAAGCTCTGTCAGTTTTCCGGCAATGCAAAGGTGTTTTCGGCAAGACATAGGGCTTGTCGCCAAGGAAAGTCCTTTGGATCTACACGGCAATGATAAGACCTTTCCTCTCATATGCGTCAGTTGTTTGGTGGAATAAGCTCTCACGTAAATACGTTACTGCTGCTTTCGCCAAACTCCAAAGAACGGTCTGTCTCGGCTGCTTGGGAGCTTTCCCCAGTACGCCCGGCTCTGCTCTAGACGCCTTGATGAACCTCCCCCCCCTTGATATTTATATCATGGGGTGTACACTCAGATCCATCTTCCGTTTAAAAAGAAGTGGCACGATTCGCACGATTCGCACTGGCACGATTCGCACTGGAGTTTTGATGACGTTGCGCGACGATTATCCTACGACCCCTGTCTCATGGATATGCCATCTGATGCAATGACAAGTAAATTGCGGCTGCGGTGCAAATTTGAAGTCAACTTTCCTCATGTTCAGGATTGGCTTTGGCAGGAGTCTGAGCCAGGAAAGGAATGTAGTCGCATTTTCACGGACGGTTCTAAAACTGGACAGGGGTCTGGTGCTGGTGTTTTCGTGGAATGTGACAACTTTAGGCTTCACTTCTCATTGGGAAAATACACATCTGTCTTCCAGGCAGAAATATATGCTATCCTAATGGCAGCGGACTATATTGGTAAGAACAGGTGGAAGGGGCGAAGTATCTGCGTCTGTATTGACAGTCAGGCTGCGCTTAAGGCCTTGCTCAATCCTTTAACCACTTCCAAAATAGTTCGAGAATGCAAAACATCCTTGAATTCGGTCGGAAGGCTGAACTCACTGAATCTTCTTTGGGTCCCAGGGCACAAAGGGATAACAGGAAATGAGATCTCTGACGAGCTTGCTAGACAAGGCTCAGAAGAGAATTTCTCAGGACCTGAACCCACGTTGGGTTTGCCAGCGTCCTCGGTTAGGGCTTCCATTGACGACTGGGTTTTCAGTGAACACAATCGAAGGTGGCATGACTCTCCAGGATGCAGGCAGACTAAACGAATGGTCCCCGTCGTCTGTAAGAAATCCGCGGCTTTCTTGCTATCCCTTAGCAGAAAAGACTGCAGACAACTTACTGGCGCTCTTACGGGCCACATCGCCTTTGCCAAGCATCTCCATGTGCTAGGTTTGAGCGCTACCCCCGTCTGCAACTGGCAGATTTTCGGTGCTGATGTGGTGAGTGCTGATGACCTAAGCTCTTCATCACTGAAGCGTCTACTCGTCTTTTTACAAAAGACGAAAAAAACACATTAAAATGGGGTTCTCTGCCTGGTTGTACAATGGACCTGTTTTTGAGTCTGAGTGCTCCAGTAGGGTGTACCCGCCCCGACAAAAAAAAAAAAAAACTCATGTTCGAGTATGTACCTGGCATGCGTCATATAGCCTGCATAATTTTTGAAAGTGCTTAAAAAATTACAACGTATTCCTATAGATGCCACAGTGCGATCATAATTCTTCCCCATCGCAGTTATTTTCATTAAAACAAGACAAAAATCGTGTTACTTCAACCGTCCCCTGATTCAAAGCTGTGGAATTTATTTTTGTTTGACGTGATGTGGAATGGAATTTCAGATGTTTGCCAATTTATCTGATAACGTATACCAAACAGTTTTGTTGATATTTAAAGTGCAAATTTTTGAAAGATAACTGACATTGTTAACCTCTTACACTGGAAAAATAAGTTTGTCTAGCGTCAATGGCCTTATTTGGCCAACAAAGAGATGAATAATGTTTTATAGCTGATTTTGTAACTAGGTACGTGGATTTATACCCACGGAAGGTTTCAGTATTTTATTGTCAACAAGATCTCTGAAAAAAAAAAAACATATTTGACCTGCATCTAAATCACTATGAACAACCCGATTTGATAAGATTAGCAATTTCTTATCTAACTTTTGCAAACAATCAACTAGTCTGATGGATTGCAAAAAAAAAATACAAAAAAAAAACCTGGTAAAAACAGTTCAAAGAAATGTGATAAACATCTGTGCAATCTGATACGTATACTTGAGACTATGCTGTCTACCAACGACGAGAGATTATTCCTCGAAGAAAATTACCCATATAGTCATGCATGTGGACAAGTATCTGAGATAGGTATGGTAATCGTTTGGAAGAAAACTAAAGCAACTTCAACCGAGAAAGTATACAATTATCAAGCAGAACGCATTTGCACAATCATATCCCCACCGCCGACAATGACAAGTAGGAGATTCATCACCACCTTAAGATGTACATAGATGGACAGATATTTACACCATATACTCACATTTATTTTTATTACTACATTATCTCGGATAAGAGATCAAAACAAAAACTGTGATGAATCCTAGCTCCACAGAAATTCATCTTTTAGTGACATTTTAATCTTTGGAGTTGGTAGTTACTTGTACGTCTAACCTGGTGGTTTGACGAATTTTTGTTAAATCCACCATCCCCGCCTTTAGTCCGTGTGTACTAAGTATAAGTTACGGATGTGTGAAAAAATAACATAAGAACCATAGTGGACATAAGAGATACCTGGCCAGTTGATGAGTTACGCAATAATTATAAAGTGATCTCGTTGTATAGTTTGACGTGATGGAAATTATAGTGCAAAATTGTTGATTGAATAATGTTTCATGTCTTATGCAATTGTTATTTTGTGTATTTGTATGATTGAGCTAGAGCAGATGAAATTTTTTTAAATTCATAATTACGGATAACTTTATAAGATAATCATTACCATTCAAACGAGCTCCCGTACAAGACCACAATAAAATAAAGAAGATGTCATGGAAAGGTACAAAATGTAATCTGTGTTGCAATTGATTTGATTGACATTATTTATTATAAATGGTGGTATGAAATAATTTATATACATACGTAGATAAGATATAGATAAATTTATTTGGAAGAAAGTTGCAGCATGTAAAACTTAATAAGAAATTGTTCTCTTTTTTTCCGGAATTGAGGCTGGACGAAGCTATTACCACAATTCGACTGTGCATTTCGCTAAAGAAGACTTCTGGGAGATTCGAAGAGCAAAACCATTTTGCCAATGTTTCGGCAGACATACCTTGATTCACTATAGCAAGTGCGCCCAGGCGATGTTGGAGCTCCACAACATTCGAAAATCTACAATAATAGAGTAATAGATTCCTGTGCATCTTTGTAGATATTGAGCTATGTATATCTTTATTACCAAGCCCCACAAAATCGATGAGATTCATAAGTCGGAAGCCACCTAACTGAGAATTAATCACAGTCTACGACTGGTAGTACATTTTTCGGTTAACTGGACAAGTTTGATTCTCTAAAATCGCTAGCAGTATCGGCTTATGTATTTTCTTCATTGGCCTAAATAAAACTTCTCTGACAGTCTATTTAACGCAGCAACAATCAACTGCAAGTTTTGCTTCCTCGTTAATATGCAGAATTGGGGAAAGCTTTATGGTCAATTCTGATTTCAAAATTTATTATTATTATTACTATCACTTGGCAGATCTTTTTTCGGTAGCTTTCTTACTCAAGGGATCCTATGTACACAGTATTAAACTACCCATAACTTTCCTTAATTCTACAAACTCTGAACAACGGATACCCAACGTACTGTATAGTAGTTGCGTCAGTGTTTCTGTCGAAGCTTTTAGAAATACTGATATGATCAATCGCGACCACGACTATATTCTTTCCAGGAGCCAAGATGTCTATTCGACAATTTGGAGCAAACAATTTTTACATTTTATTCTGTCGTCACTAATAGGGAACGGGAGATATAAAACGGCATTTCCTTGTCATTGTTCCCGATTTATCCCCAACTATTTTACGTCATGTTTGCAACATTTCTGCCAGATAAGTAAGCGGATATCACTACACGGTTAGTTTTGTCACCGAATTTTCTTCTCGCCGTAATATGAATTTCTGGCACGTTCTTCAAATCCAAAGATTGGCGCGAAGCAATTGCAGCTTACATTTTTCGAAAAACTGTTTTTTTTTTCAGATTTCTGACACCATTGAGATTATACTATCGACTTTTGGTATAAACGTCGAGCGAAACAAAATCCCATTTTGCTTGATTCGAAACCCTGGACCATTTTACGCAAGTCCACCTCATATGTGGTCAGCAAGCAAATTTGCTGCTATTTTGTGAATCTAAAAGTAACACTACTGTCACACCTAGTTATTGCTTCGTTAGCTTGGATGTTTACTTCTTATGGTCAAAACTAAACTTCAGTTCCTTCGACGAAATGGTCCTCAAAATCTTAAAGTCAGTCTGTATTATATGTACCTACGAATGCGAAAAATGATTATTCGATTGCTTTGCACGGATTCAGTACGAAGGCGTAGCAATCCAACGTTGGCCCCACCCTTATTTTGAACATCTAAGAGGCAAATTCTAAAACACAGGCTCATAGCAAACTATGATAGTTACTGGAGTTAAATGTTCCCTGCATATCGGTTGGAACCTCGTAAACTATTAAAGAAAATTAAAGAAGAATAAGGGAACAAACGTGTTTTCTACAACGTGGGGCAAAAGTAATATCATAATGTGAATGTGCCATAATTTTTGCAAATGGCGTCAAATGTCATTGTACTTTGACATTTATGTTGTAGACAGATAGAGAATTAGTTGACTACAAGCAATGGAGCGATACACACCTGAAGAACGCGAAATTATTGTTACTGCTTATTTGACCAATTTCCGGTCTATTATTTTAACGCAGCGTGAATTTCGTCGTAATTTTCCTTGTCTTCCTGCACCATGTGAATCCACATGAAATGCACGAAGAGCCATTGCATCCCCTTAAAGTGACTGTGTGATGCAGCATTTGCAGTGAAAAAGTGATTGCCCCTTATTTTTTTCTGGACGCCGACGGCACCACCGTAACTGTAGCTGGTGAGCGCTACAGACAGATGTTAAACGAGTTTTTTTTTGCAGAAAGTTGCTGAATTGGGTCTCGAGCATTGTTGGTTTCAACAGAACGGAGAAACCACTCACACAGCTCGGGCAATGATGGAGATTTTGAATCACCAATTTCCGGGTCGTGTGATTTCCCGTTTTGGCGAACTGGCCGACCAGATCGCCAGACGGCGCCAGACTTCTTCCTTTGGGGCTTTTTGAAATCTTGCGTTTACTACAATGTACCACAAACCTTGCAAGTATTGAAAGCCAACATTGAAGAAGAAATCACCAATTTGGAGCCAGATGTTTTGCGAGCAAAATGCCGTAAAACGACCACAAATGTGCATCTCATCAAGAGGTGGTCATTTGACCGATATCATTTTTTTCAAATTAATGTCATCAATTTTACACCTTCAGATATATTTTTATGAAAACAGAGCCCAATTTTATTTATTTCTAACAAAATGACAGCCAATTCACATTATGACATTACTTTTGCCCCACCTTGTATAACGCTGAATCCGAAGTCAAAATATTGAAATTGTTGAAATTGAAACGGTAAAAATTTGGCGCCAATAAAAACAGTACCATTCTAATTTTGGAAATTTAGACTTCTGATTTAAATACAATGACCTCGAAATCATACATATGCTGGGCGTTGTGTAAATAGACAGATAGAGAGAAAGAAAGATTTGGTGTAGTGGTTCGAAACTCAGGTGGTATTAAGATTCTGTAAACTCCAAGGGTAGCGTCTAGATAACTGGGGAGCATTTTAGTTTTGCTTTTGTTGTCGTTGCTTATGATTCACAGTATTTTTGTCTGTCCTCCTGATGTCCTTATCACGATCAAGTTGCATTTTCAGCCATATGACCACGCTAGTGCCAGTGTTATGCCTTCGCCGTAGAGTTGACTTAGCTTTCGCAATTGATCGACTTTTTTATTTATTTCATGCTAAATAAATAGATGATTCTTGACATCAGGATTTGAACCGTGAACCAACAGCGTAACAAACGATGATGTTACCACTACACCACGGCCACCCTCAAGTTAGCAGCGCCAGACTCACGAACGCATGAGTTTCTTGTCGGTGAATGGTACTCTCCCGCCTGGTACCATCCTATTTCAACTAGTCCCAAAATTTGTTGGAAAAATTTGGCGTTTTGGGGATTGTTCACAATATCGGAAGAAAATCCCAGATGATCTCTCATAAAAATGAATGATTTTCTGACAGAGCTTCAAGATCCTTAGCTGCAGTGACTCATTCTCATCACATGTCGGGAGATGTTACTTCAAAGTCAATCTATTTTTCCGCATTATTTTTATCAGAGCTGTCGTACGTGCAGGTGCGTCCAATCGGTATTCGGTCAGAGAGTCATCTTATATTGCAGTCTTTCAACGTAGAGCTTCCTCTGTAAACTTGTCTGCATTAGTAAATTCTTTTTCTTTCTCAAAGAAGTTACTAATAAACTTTCAGTTTCCGCCCATCCTCAAAAAGCGTCGCTTTGGTTATATACCATTTGAATGCCCTAAATTCGCATTGTGTTGCCGATGATTTATTGAAAATGCATCTTCAGCTGAATTGGTTGGAAGCCTATTAGCAGGAAGGTTGTAGATACGTAAGCAAAATAATTCGACACCCGTATTCCCTAAGAAATCGTATTCTGGCACGTTTATTCCGCGTTTTGCGTCACCAACTCACGAGATAAGTTACAAATAAAATATCTTAAGTACTAAATGTCTACATAGAATGCTCTAAGACCTATTTTTTAACCTTGAATACTTTTCTTTGACATAAGTCACGCGTACTTGTTGTTTTTCAAATGTCAAACAATTTTCCTCGTCATTAAGCACAGAACTCAAACGATAATATCGCTTAAAGTACGCATAGGGTACGAGTGAAAGTTTTCCATTTCTGTACCAAAATTTATGAGTTTTCAAAAACAAGTGCGAACACATTAATGTGTCATGCTGACAAGTTGCTGTCGAAAAGGCCGACACGCAGGAATTTTGTTTGTTAAAATCGTACCCAGATACAGCGTATGTATATACGAGTAGGTACTATGTGCGAACATTTCTGATGTAATCAGCTAATTGTAACAAACTATTCAAATTTAATTTAATCAAATCAACCGTCACGCTCAATAAAACAATGACAATATGTTGTAGATCTCATTTGAAATTCGCATCTCTCTATAGTGAAAAATGTAAAATTCATTACCCGACTTTTAGTGGTGCACTCAAGTGTTATACATCCAAGTGTCGTGTGTCCCATTCGTTTACAAAGAAATACATTTTGGCAACGACCCCATACATCCACCACTGGTTGTTGTGCATTGTCCCACTAAAAAAATACAAAGATTCGCACATAAGCGCACGCATAAAATAGATTGAACACAAAAAACAACGATCAAAAACTATCTAATTAATGTACCAATCCAATTCTTGTTGCAAATGAAACACCAAGATAAAAATATTCTCGTGAAAAACCTACCAGAACCATGAACCACCACGATCACCAAACAGCAGAAGAAAAATTTCATACAATAAAAACGCAAAATGAGAAAAACATTCCTGAAGAGATGGAAAATTCATCCCAAAAATAAATCCCTATCCTATTTTTAGACCCAGAGAGTCAGAGAACTAGTCACACAAAAAGAGAGCCAGCAAGAGGGACATTTTGATCCTTGCAAACGATCAATGATCATTCTCATCCCCTGCTGATCGTCTTTACCATCAAACTAACTACGGTGAGGCGCAAAAATATCCATCCAATATAGAAAAATTGCGCTGAGCATCTATCCGAGAGATACTTGCGCGAGATGAGAGAGCCGATCAACTTTTCTGGCTATAACGATCGAGTCAGATCACTTTTATATCATTCTTCGCTCGCACCTCAAAAACGATCGACGTCTTGGTTTCAGTCTCGGGGATTATGACTTGAAACTTTTTTTTTTTAAATTTATATAAGTAAAGTACATAGAGTTAAATAAGATTAAAATAGTTAAAAAATAATTGTCGGTAAGAATATAACGCGAATCCAAACGATATAACGAGTTTTTTTCTTCTGCGAAACGTGTATTTCGTAACGAATTTCTCTAAATTTTCTTCATACATATATATAAAAAAAATTTTGAAAATTTTTCGTAACGACTTGGCGCTGAGCTGATTTTCTAAAAATAGCCAATACCCCTTTGCGAAAGGATAATCGCACTTTTCCTACTATCGTCTAACAAGAAAAAGGATTAATTTTCATCTCTTCGCCAGGACTACAAGGATTAATTTGGTTTTTTTTTTTGGTTTTCTTATAATTTTTTCATTCTAGTGATTAAATAATTCTTCAAAGAAGAAAAAAAAAAGTCGAATAGAGAAAGAAAAAAAAAAGTGGTATAAAAATAGCAAAGCAGAGAAAATTGTGTGAGAAAATTCAAGTGCTAGTTCTAAAAGGAAAATTCAAGAGAGAGAGAGAGAGTCGTTTAGTTTTTTCTTTTTTTTTTTGTGAATTTTCTATTTTTCGTGATATCGAATTTTAAGTGGAAATAAAAAAAAAAAGAAAGAAAGAAAAAAGTTTATCAGATCGGGAATACGCCCTGATGGTGTATAGTGTTACATAATGCAACGACAAAATTCAAATCCGTACCAACAGGGTACGTTGCAACAGCAGCAACAAACTCAACAATTCAACAGTCAAGAGCAACAACAGCAATTTTCTCAACAAGTATCTTCTCAACAGCAACGCTTTAGCCGCACCGAACATCATGTTCAAAGGAGTCAAATTACAACCCAGCAGAGAGGTCAGTTTTGAAAACGAAAAAGATGTGATACCTAACAGTTTAGATGCGATTTTACTTGTTACAGATATTTCCTTTTTTTTGTCTATTTTCTCTCGTGCAAGGATTTTTAAGCCTTAAAAACGTCAAGGGACATAATCCATTATGAGTCAAAGGATATTACTCATCCTCTCAAATTTTAGAATATTCTCGTCTTTCAGAAAAAAAAGAAGACACTGAGAAACTGTTTAATGCAAAATAACGAGTAGATAGAAATATTTTTTTCAAAAGTTTACCTATTTTATTTTTCTCTTGTTTTATTGGAGTGTATCCAAGTATCCCGTTCTAGGTGTAGATACGAGCAACCAAATTTTAATACCCACGCAATTTTTCATTTCACAAAAAAAAAAAGAAAAATTATTTTTGATATTTTAAAACAAATCTTTGTTGCCGAAATATATATTTTAATGTGCTGCGAAAAACAATTATTATTATGCTTATTTCTCAATAATTTAGCCTTATTTGCGATGCAAATTTTGTTGGAAAATATTCTATTTTCTTGTTCTCAAAAGAATATGGTGATGTTTCTAAAATAAATCAACACATTGTTGTGAGTTTGTTTATTCAAATTTTGGCACCTAATTCCGTTAAAAGAGAACTGTTTCGTCGCAGTTGTCCTTCCATATTTAGATCTTCATTAGGTATACTTTTTTTACGAGTTTAAAAAGCTATAAAAAAATAAAAAAAAAACAGAAAGATCACCTATAAACTTGTCCTACATATACAAATGCATATAATTTCTTAATATTTAAAGACATAAAAATAAAACCACACGAATCAAATTAAAATTTAAAAAAAGAAAAATTAAGAAAACAGTTTTTAAAAATTGTTTTTTCGCAATTAAACTTGAAAAGTTAATCAGCTGTCTGCTATTTAAAAAGCATTTTTATTTGTTTTTTTTTATTACTCTATTTATTGTGCTCTTAAACATCTGAATAGACAAATTTGATAATTCAAATGGAAATATCCTTAGAGCCAAAGCGAAATAACTATCTAAAAAATGGAGAGCAATTTTTGGAAAGTTTTCTAGCTGCTGTCTAATTCTTATACCCATTTTGCATTTTCTTTTTATTCCTTCTTGACAAATAAACAGATACCCATTTGAAAATCCGTTAGGAAAATAACGATATTTTTTTTAAAAAAAAAAAAGTTTTAATTCAAAAATTAAAATAAAATAGAATATCACTTGTCTTGTCTCTTTTGAGTTTAGTAATAACCCAATTCAGGTTTTCATAGCTTACTCATTTCCCTAATAATATCAAATAAAGTAGTCTATTTATCTGTTTTATAAATTGTAATGCTGTAACTCAGGCATGGCTGAACCGATTTCTATTGCGTTTGCTTTACCCATTAGGAAATTGCTCAGAGAAAGTTTATAGGAAGTTAAACATCATGCGATGTTTTTTTTTTTGCGTTTTGCGAAAACTGATATAAAATAGACAAACCTTAACTCCAAAGCATTTTACAATACTCGTACTATACATACATAGTTTCAATCCGATGCATCGAAACCATCCTTGTCAAAATACTGTACAGGTTTAGAATAGCTGGGAGGAACTGTTTCACATTCTGTACACTGTTGTACACTGACGATTAGTGGAGAGCACAACGGCTTAGAACGCTCACACATGATCTATATGCAACATTTAAGTTATGTGAAAACATCTGAATGTAATAATTGTAGATAGGGCATATTACATTAGATTAGTTTAGAATTTATTTGGTAAATTCATAACACAGTCTTTGATGACCTGGTTGAATAACCGAAGAAAAAACGAGGCTGGGAGTTCACATCCCTGCCATATGGCATCTGTCAAATCCATCTGTCATTCATAGTGACAGGAGTTAGTTCTTGCCTTACCATTTTACAACATGGATCGGTTAACCACAGCTCAACGCTTTAAAATTGTTGCATCTTATTACAAAAATAATAGTTCTGTAATAGTTGTATACAACAAGATGACTGCGATTTTTCGAACAAAATCTGCTTCACCAATGAGGCCCATTTCTGGTTCGCCGGCTATGTAAACAAACAAAATTGAAGAATTTGGGTTTCTGGGAATCCAAATGTAATCGTTGAGAGGCCATTGCATCCACCACGGGTGACAGTTTGGTGCGCGCTCTGGGCCAACGGAGTGAATTCACTGCGCTACTTTTTTTTGGTCTGAAATTGAAGACATTAATATGAGCGACATGTGGTTTTAACAAAAATTTAAAACATTAAAAAAAAATGTCATTGAAATCTTTAATATTTTTTATTTTATTTAAATTAAAATCCTAAAGCACAAAATGAATAACCCATTACTACGTATCAATAAAAAAAAAAAATATTTGACGTAAACAATCATTCATGCTGTGTGACATGGCAATGGTATGAACCTACAGCTTTATAGCGTTTCCGAAGGACGTAGTGACATTTTCACTCTCGTATGTTTGTCAGACGTTCGCGAAAGGTTAGATCGTGAATAAACATTTTCTATTTTTTTCTGGGATTCGAAACTTAAACATGTCGCTTAGTAGTTCAATATACTAAACACTGAGGTACGAGCCCCCAAAAGTTACAAATTATATTAATAATAAATTAAGCATTTATAGGTGCCGTCGCTCAGTGGTTAAGTGAACAGTAAACTCAGATTCGAGTCCCACAAACACCAAGAAAGATGTTTCACGGATGGACCATTATATCCTTCCGATAAACAAACTATTTTCCTTCGAAATAGATGAATTCTTATAAAATTCAACGAAGAGAACATTTAATACGCCAAAGAGAACTTTCAAATTCACATCGGACTGAACGTTTGCGTATTTGCGTTTACTATAATTAGTGCACTCGTTTACATTTCCACCATTTTGAACAGAAAAATTCATGATCGCACCGAAGCGTGAGCTTCAAAGGATTTTACTTGACATTACGAGTGCGTTCCATGCTCAATCAAAGGAGCAATTCGTTGCTGTAGTAGCATTTCTGACGTTTCTAAATTTGAGTACATATAAACAAGGTGTAACAACTAATCAATTATGAGACGCACTGCTTTAACGTGGAACATACTCTTGGCAATATTTTTTTATCATAGCATACAAATTACGCTCAGTTTTGTGAAAGGTTTGTTCGATTTAACTCATATGCAACTGTCACTAGGTTTCGTTGAGATTTAATTAAAATGAGTAAATGTAGGAAAAACTCTGTGTTTTTGCACAGATTCTTTGCCGAATTTAGTGAAATCCTGAATTTCGGTTCGGTGGAAATTTCATCTGCTAGTGACTAGTAACATTATTAAATAATTATACATAAATATCGTCAGGTTGATGACCACGTCAAAGTAGCAGCAAACCTAAATTCCATTTGCGGGAGTACATATTTGAAAGCAATTTCAATTGTGTCGAAACAATGAGTAATGGATTGGGATCTGAGCATTTCTTGTTTCTAGAATTGATTGTGAGAATTTCTTACGATTTCGCGAACTGTTTAATGAATATCAGTGAATATGTAGTCATCAGGCTTTAGGGTAGAGTTTGCAACTCATGTAGAGTTTGATATCATATTCCCCTTTGAATTTTACCCATGAAAGACTAATGTCACTAATAATAAGTCTGATTTTAATAAGGCTCCTTAATTGCTTCGCGTTTTGTGAAGACTGGCAGCTATATTTCGTGTGACATAAAAGTTTATTGAGGAATTTCAAATTCAGTTATTCTGCTAAATTCCCATTAGTTCTCCTTAATTTAACAATGAAACAGACACGCACTTTACATTTTTTTTAACGAACTCTTACGCCCTGAAGTACTGGTTCGGCAGCATCCTACTTTAAAAACTGGAGCATGTACTACTATTTCTTTCAAAATACTGTATTGTACTACTTTCAAAATTACACAAACGACAACACTGCTCTGTACCCACGTCAATATAAAAAATACCATTGAAACATTGTTTTCTGTTTTTTTTGCATGTTTGAGAATAATTCAGACCAGGAAAGACTTAGAAACTAAATTTCGTTAAAATTTGTTCAGTGGATCCTGAGTTAAACGTGTAATAAAGTGCACCCATTCCATCCGATTTCGACATTCCTGAGAGGAGATAATCTACGTACATAATTCATTTTCCTGGCCAAACTACCAAACCAAATTTTATCAAAATCTATGAGACAAAGACGAATTTTGAAATGCCTTCTACGAATTCTCCTTTATCGCCTCAATCGTCTCAAAACGCTTTCCGTGAAGTGGTAACTTGAGTCGTGGAAATAGGAAAAAGCCACAAGGAGCCATGTCAGGTAAATACGGAGCTTGCGGAACGTTATGAACGTTGTTTTTGATCAAATAGTCGCGTACAAGATGAGATGTGTTGTCGTGGTGAAGAAACCACGAGTTGTTTCTCCACAATTCTGGCCTCTTGCAACGAACATTTTCCCTCAAACGCTTTAATACGCTCACGTAATACTCCTTATTTACTGTCTTGCCTGTTGGAAGAAATTCGGAGTGGACCACACCACGGCAATCAAAGAAAACAATCAACAAAGCCTTGATTTTGGATCGACTCTGTCGTGGTTTTTTGAGTTTTGGCTCGTCTGAGAAGCGCCATTCCGATGATTGTTGGTTAGTTTCGATGTCATATTCATAGACAAATGTCACCGGTAATGATGACATCGATAACATTCTGGCCAAAAGAAAGTATTTCTTTAGCGACATCAATGCGATACTGTTTCTGCAACAAATTCGCAGGATACAACAAACACTGACTTCTTTACAAAGCTATCACTCACAAACTCCCTACAAATGGCGTTCAAACAGATATTTCAGCGCCAGATGACAAATGTACCAACCTAAAAATAAAGCTTTTGACAATATCTCGAGCGCTGTTTGTTTGAACGGGAAATTGCGGGTACTTTCGGTCCAACCGAAATACCATCCCAGTCCAACCGATTTCGAAAATGTTTAAATGAATAAGCATTCTAGACCAACCCTAAATAAACTTGAATCAATATGGCTAGCGACGGTTCGCCTAAAGTAAACTTTTTTATATTTTTAACGCAATCTCCTGGATGCATTTGTAGTCCTTTATTTAGCGTTGAAAAAATCCTCGCATTGAAATTGTTTGCAAATCAATGAAACAAACCTTTCAATCGGAAATTACAGCGATTTTGAATTTTGCTACATGCACGATTTTTCGCTGTCGCAGGAAAATTCAAATATGATTAGTATTAGTAAATTCAGAAATTTGGATATACCTAATTTCTTGACCTATTTCCTTGCTTTGTTTTCTTTGATAAATTGTACGAAAAAAAACTTTTAACGAAAAAGAGCCAGCCGTACACTTGCAAATTGGGGTTACTCCCTTCAATAATTAACTCTTAATCATCTGACCAAAAACATGAACGTAAAAAAGTATTTACGTACTGGAAAGTTCTGTTTTTCAAAAAATATGGCAATAATTTATACTACTTTCCTTAGGTAAATTTTGGCCCACAAAAATAAATCCAACGGTGTCAGATCACACGATCTTGGTGGCCAATAGATTTTTTTTTTTTTTTTATAATTTGCACGTGTGAAAGGGGTTATGAATACCCTTATACTAATTTTAGGACACGGGCGTTTTTGTGGAAAGGGGAAGAGACAGAGACAAAGACAGATTGGTGTAGTTGGTTTGAAACTCAGCTTTTATTAAGTTTCAGTGAACTCCAAGGGTGGCTGTCCATATAACTGGGGAGCTTGTTTGTTTTTGCTTTTGTCGTTGCTCATGATTCACAGTATTTTTTTCCGTCCTCCTGATGTCATCATCACGATCAAGTTGCATTTTAGTCATATGACCGCCCTACTGCCAGTGTTATGCCTTCGCAGTAGAGTTGACATAAGCTTTCGCAATTGATCGACTTTTTATTTATTTCATGCGAAATAAATAGATGATTATTGACATCAGGATTCGAACCGTGAACATGTAGCGTGACAAGCGATGATGTTACCACTACACCACGGCCACCCTCAAATGTCGCCAAATGTCAAAATTAAACGACCGCGGAACATTTCGTGCAATAGAGCCTAATTTGCCTGTGCTGTGTGGCACGTAGCCCCGTATTGTTGGAAACACATGTCGCTCACATAATGTCTTCAATCGCAAGCTAAAAAAAATTTGTTATTATTTGACCATACCGCAGAGAATTCACCGTAACAGTGGCGGCTTCAAAAAAACAAGGCACGATCACGCCGCCAGTCCACAGCGTACCCCAAACTGTCACCCGTGGTGAATGCAATAGCCTCTCAACGATCATATTTACATTCTCAGCCCCAAATTCTGCAGTCTTGTTTGTTTACGTAGCCACCAAGTGAGAAATAGGCCTCATTGCTGAAGAGGATTTTGTTCGAAAAATTGGCGTCAACTTATTGTATAAAGATATTACAGAACTGTTATTTTTGTATTAAGATACAACAAATTTAATGCGTTGAGCGGTGGTTAAGCAATCAATGTTGTAAAATGGCAAGGCAAGAATTAACTCCTGTCACTATGGATGACAGATGGATTTGACAGATGCCATATGGCAGGGATGTGAAATCCCAACCTCGAAATTAATAACCCTTTATTATTATTATTTTAAATGCATCTAGGGTCCGTATGGAAACAATAGAGACATGTCGGACTACATCATTCGTTACTTATTAGAGAATGGCAGAATCTGTTGGCTTTCCTCTTGAATTAATTTAAAGCCAATTACCTGATATTTTAAATACTTGTATGTTCGTAGTTACTATAGTTGTTCAAAATTAAATTTTGAGTAAATTGTATTTCATTGGCTAAAAAACAGCTTTAAGTTAGGGTATTATGGGTCGCATATAAAAGAGAATACATCGGACTGCAGCCTAAATGGCTGGACCGATTTACTTCAAACTTGTGTGGTCTGTGGGTCAATAGCCCGGATGAGAAATCGAAAATGTTATTTTAACCTTAAAATTAACGGTACTTGCGGACCTCCACAAATTGGCCATTTCTCAGATGTGGCTGAGATTCAAAATTGATACCTGAGGTGTTTTATTTTTATGTATATAAGGACATGGCATCCAAATTATTGAAAAATCTAATTTGTTCGCTATTTATTGATTTTCCCGAAATTTTAAATATGAACTATTTATAAATGTATAGAAAGTACGTGCGACCCAGTTGTGCTCTTTATTTTAAATGTATTCATCTTCACTCTTCATGGTCCCATTAAGTACATGCCTTTTTACGCACCTACTGTCCCCTATTCATAAAATGGCATCCTTTCATTTCCTTTTACAGGACAAATATGATTCATTAGTTTATTAGTATTTTACCAACAAAATTTGAATTAAGAAAAAAGTTTTTATAATTTGTAGACTAAAATTGAAAAATAAAAAACTGTTGGACAATGTAGGGCGGGTCAGCTAGTGTTTCATAAATTAAATGCTACGGAACCCTATTGGTATCACTAGTCTAAATCATTTTAGCTAAAAATTCTATATAACAATAAAAACTTAACTTACTGACTACCTGTTGAAAATTGGCTATTTCTCGGCAATGACTATTTACATATATAAAATTCTTAAAAAAAAAATATAGAAGAAACTTTTTACAAGGTTTTTAGAAAAAAAAAAATATTCAAAACTTTCTTTTTCTTAAACTCGAAGTTTGACATACCAGGCAAGAGAAATTTTGAAAAAAAGTAGATTTACAAAAAAAGTGAATTATTTTAGCATTCAATTTAATTCTTTTAGAAATAACCGTCGATATCATAAGTGGGCCAGCTCCTAAAATAACTCTTATCTACTTGTCTTATTATGTCCCCTTTTCATTTTAAGTGGATACTTAATAAAATTATTGTATAATCTATTGCCTTTCAAATCTCAGCCAAGAGTACTCTGTACAATAAGATCTACAAATTATCAGCCAATAGATAAAGGCAACGAAGGACTTTAAATTCTAAAAGCAAGTTTTTAAAGATCTCCTTCCGTTTCCATCACAACTGAAAAACAACAATTTTCTTGTACAATATACCTATTTTCGGTACTCCCGATTTCCGATACTTATCAGTTCAATGCCCCATCAGAAAGAAACAGACAGCATCAGTAGTTAAATTTGCTAAAAAAAATCATTGAGCCTTCTCTTTGATTCATCTCTTTTCAAATATTTTAAAACAAAACGATAATGTAAAACATTTCAACAAAGTATCAAATAACACAACCAAAAAATAAAATCAAAAGTACAAAAAACAAAACTCATATCTCAAAAATATTCCATATGTGTACGAGTATACTCTCTGACACATTATTTAAATCCAAAAAAGAAAATATATTAAGAATGATTCATGAGTGTTTTTTTATAGAATACCGAAGTGGTATTAGGTTAAAAGATAAATTTAGAAAATGAAAGTGCAACATTGAAAAAGCTTGTTTTGCGAATTTTCCGAATTGAATATGAGAGCATTTTTTCTACTCAATTTTGAGAGAAAAATCTCTTGTCTTTGTTTTACTCAATTTAAAGAGAAACGTCTCTCTCTGAATGTGTTTTTTATTTCAAAATGACTCAAAAATTTCCCCATTCTGAAAAAGAGGGGAAGAATGCAAACACATGCAATTTATCTCACACACATCCGTATGTAAATGAATTTTCGAAATTTCCTCTCTTGGAACAAGTGGGTTTTTTTTTTTTTTTTGTTTTCAGAGAACACATAGGAAGAGAGTAATTCATTCACGATCAGTGTTTCTGTTCAATATTTAGATAAAAATAACTTTTGCAACTTTTTAATGTATTTTTTGGAATTTTATTGCTTTTAAATAGGATTACATTTAATTGTCGTTTTATTGTACAGCTGAAAAGCTTTGCGCATGTATTTGAAAAAGCAGTTAAGATTTTAAGAGTATTTGTTTCATGAAGTGAATATATTGTTTTAAATTCGATTTTAAGGAAATAGATGACAGTTGCGTCGAATAAAATTTAAGGACGGCTCGCTAACCTACATTTCTTGTCAAAGAGATTAAGGGGATTCAGAATTACGCGATTCTATAAGATTTATCAAACAATTAGGTAACTGGGTGCCCCATTCAGAACAGTTGTGAACTGACGTTGATACGAGTATTTTGACCATTGCATATAAAAGATGGAAGAGAGATAAATGGAATGGAATATTTTTGGAGATATTCGTCAACAATCACTTCTTTTTTTTTACTACACTTGGATTTTTTTACATTATAATTAAAAAAAAACTGAGTATGCAGTCCTATTGAAAACATCCATATTTTCACAGATGTAAAATATTTAAAGCCATTTTCGGTAAAATTGAAGTCTTTGTCAAAATTTGATAGAATTAAAGTACCTTAAATTTTGAGGTTAGAATGAAAATTCCACAGGATTTTTTTCACCAGCAAAAATTAATTATGTGATCAGCAGAATATAGTTTTTTTATGAGAAGAAAAAACAGATCAGAAAGTATTTATTAATTTTCTAACTGGTTAGTTTTTTTTCATTTTTTGTTGGTCTTTTAATAATTTAGCTAATCACTAGCGAAATAAAAATAATACAAACCAAATAACAGTATTTTCGTACGCCTAAAAACTAGAAAAAAAAACAAAATAAAAAAAAAAAACATATTTTGAAAATTTTCCAAACTTGATTTCGAACAAAATCGATCGAGTTATAGCCGAGAAATAGCAAATTTTCAAAAAGCAACTAGTAAGAATAGTTCCGTTATACGCATTTTTCAGCAAAAACTTGATACGCCATCTATTGGCATAAGTTCACTGTAACTCATTAGAGCTGTTTTCAAATTTTCATTTTTAAAACCTGTCATTGGTAAACTATCGTTAATTTTGGGGTTAGAATGAAAATTGCCTCGAAGCATATGAAGCACACCGATCAACAGACAGAATTGCGAGGCTCACTTTTTTCTAAATTCTCCATTTTAGTAATACCCAGATTGTTCGAAATCTCGAGGTCGAATTTTTCATAAACTATAAAAGCTTTATGCACTATTTTATACAAATCATGCAGAACAATGACCCAAACACAAGCTGGTATTATTTTGGAAAAACACTTTAATTTTGGAAGTGGCAAATGTCACAACAAAAGTGTGACGTACGAGTATCGTTGAAAAACAGTTTTTTGAGTGGAGTTAACAAATTTTAGATCTGCCCACACAATGGAGAAATAAGATATGAACCAGGAAAAAAAATTTCAATAAAATCGGTTAAATACTACAAAAAAATTACCAGTAAAACACTCTGTCCGCTTTTCGTATTGAATTATAATATTTTGCTACAGTTTTCAATATTCGCTCTTCCTTTTCTCATCTGTGGTTGGCGAAAAGCGAAAAAAGTACCTAAAATCTGTGGTAATTTTTAAAATTAAACAATTTCGTGAAACACGATTCACTTATTAAATTTTTTGAAGTTCAACGTATAGTCACGCGTATATTCATACTAATTGAGGTTTGTTTTTATTTTTGTATGTCAGAATGACAGAACAACTGAAACTCCTTAGTTTGAACCACTATTAGCATAGACGATTGGAACAATTAGACAGTTTCTACCAACTTGAAAGCATGTTGTATTTAATAAATTAGATGAAAACGGGTTAAGAAATTGTGGTTTTCACCCCAGATATTCAAAATCTTTTTTTTTTAAAACCGTGTGTGCTAAATAATTTGTTACAGTTTTCCCGGTACTTTCTCATAACTTTACATAATTTTGTTATGGTTTCTAAACTATTATGTATTTTTTACACGTTCGTACACCATACCTTAAGTCTCCAACTTTTATGTGATATGACACATGATATGGAGGGAAAAAATATCTGTCATATTTGACAGTTAATAATTTTATCACTCGAAAAGTATGCGAAAGTAAATATTGCTGAAAGATTCTGGGGCTTAAGTTATCTCAAATTTGTACCAATTTTATGAGATCAGGAAGTTCTTGGATTTCATTAGATTCAAAAAATTAAAAATATTTATCTAATGCAACTCGAATCTCTCCAACAATTCCTACAACTCCAGCTAAATTTAGTGTTAGATCAGAATTTGAGTTGAACCTCTTACAGACCCGCGAACAAAAGAAAAAAGTGAAAATGTTACAGGAAATTCACAGGATATGGTTTAAAGGTGGTAAATTGCACTAGTGGTACAGGGCTTAACCTCTCACTTATGAACCTAGTGCATTGAAAGTGGATTTTCCTACTTAAACAAATTCAAATTGCCAGAAATCAATTTAATGTCATCAATTTCTTACTATTCAACAAATGTAATTTAACAAATTTGTTTCTTGTGACGATAATTCAACATGACAGCGCGCACTTAGCCCAAGACTAAATGTAGGTTATAACCACTTACAAGATTTGCAAAGATACCTACCGTATCTGGACGTAAATAAATTGGAAAAGCGGCTTTTCCATAGAAGGAATATCACGTTGCTCGCATACAACTTTGCACTCAAACGACATCAACGACGTCCAATATCTGTAACTCACAGTATCATCCAGCCAGTTGTATTATCAAAGATAATGACTGCAATTCATGCAATAATACTCGCACTTGCAATCGTACGTGACATTGACTATTTCGGAGAGACAAGTTTACCTAATAAGAGGCAACTATGTAGAGTGTACCTACATTCCTAATGCCGATCGCTATGTAATGCTTTGTTACAAACTCACTTTCGTTTTCTTGCATTAGGAGCGAAAAATTTCGAAATTCTCCTGAGAGTGATCCGCTCCTGAATAAGGCGCAACGTAATATGAACTCATTGTTAATTTCGTTTTGGAACGTGGTCCAAAAATAGCCCGAAACAAAAAAAAACAACCCCATGCAGACAGAATTGCAATAGAGCACGGACGCAATGTGAATGGAAACACATTTTTCTTTGGCATTTTTTCGGACGAATTTTCTACTCTTTTTTGCGTTTTGGAATATTTTTCGAGAAATGAAAATTAATTTACGCAGAATGTTTACTAAATGAAGATCTTAAATCTTTAATTTTGAGGAATTTAGCGCTCATTGATTGTTTTTTCGAAAAAAAAACAATTTTCATCATTTTTATCGTTAAAATGAGAAGATGAAAATTTGTTTTTAATGCAACTTTTAGTTTGATTGCCTTCAAATTGTCCATAAATTCAACATTTTAGATTTTGGATGTTTTCGAACAAGGCTAGACAATTCAAGTGTTTATAATGTTCTTTCTTTGAATTTCTTATTATTTATAGAGAAGTGAGTTACTGTCTGTTTGATGAGAAGCACTTTCTCAAGTTTTAATGAAATTTTACCTACAACATAAGGTAGGGGTCTTTTTTATTTATAATTCTGCTTTTTCTCCAAACCGAAATTCAATATTTGAGCAAATCCATTCCTAAACGTCATTTGGTGAAAATTGCATTTCATTTTCCAATATTATTTCCAATTTGTCCCAATGACCAAACGAAAATTGTTGCCACTGACTCAAGATTTTTAACACTGTGTCTCCACGAGACCTGCTTATGTGAGACTTTATGTAAGTGTCCATGTCTCGAAATTGGTTAATTTCGTTGGATGGGGAAATTATGTCAAGGCATGACAGGTGGCTGCGATAATTGCACTCGCACTGTTTGCAAGAATTTATTATTGTAACCGATTGTAAGATTCGTCAGTTTGCCATGTTTAGTGCTCAAAAATTTACAGAAAATGACAAAATGAAGATGTTAACCTGGAATGACAAAATTATGTCAGGATTTGTATCTACAGAGAAGACAAACAGACAACTTATGTCTAGAAATACGCGATCTCCATAACATATTTCTTGACCTCAGTAATGTCTCGTGGAGGCTAGCTGGCTGTCAACGTACACAGTAATAATATTCCCGACGATCATTTTTACAGTATAAAACATATTTCCGATCTTGACTTGCAATACACAGCAATCATTATGAATTCTAGAAAATGTATGTGAATCCCCTTCCAAAAGTTAGTGCCGTAGTCAGTTGGTTGGTTACTGACGGTTTGTCTGAAGCTCCCTAGAGTGTTAAAGAGTGGGTAAATAAGGAAAGAGAGTGAAGTTAATTTTAAATCTTTTCAAATAAAAGATTTCTGGAAATACTGAGGAAGACAGTTATTCTACATTCGAGTTCAATGGCTAATAAACGATCTCCTACAGTGATCAATGCGAGCAAAAGCAGGCTTTGAAGTGCGTGCATGTGCATTATGATTAAACAGACTGCCGTGCAGGACACAACTGTATAATGACAGATAGTCTACTCTAAGTTAGAGCGGGTCTGATATCTGTTATATATAGCCGATGTACCACAATCGGTCTAAATCTTGAGGTATTACTGAACGGCCATTTACATGTTCACTCTTTTTTTGTCCAATTAAAATATCGCCAAATATCGTTCTCTCCACAAAATTGAGAGAAACCTGGAACTTTGAATACGAGCAGCTGAACCCCAATCTTGACCTTAAAAGAATCCCAAGTTAACATAGGTTAGGTTAGGTTTGGGGGTCCTTTACGATTTTCCTTGAGTTGTGGTTCCACGTCTAATAATGTTGCTAGTTGGCTGATTGAAGTCCATTAGCGGGACTTGCACAAGCTCACCCAGTTTCCCATACAGTCTGTTTTCCATATAGGAAAGGCGACGGTTTTGGAGATTTGAGCAGTGGAAAAGCAAGTGCTTGGTGGTCTCTATTTCTCTCCCTGTTAGGTCTACCTAATGCATTGGCCATTGAACCGATAGCGCTATGTCCTCTCAGTACACCTATCAAGATGCGGATTTTCCATAGCCAATAAGCTTCCTGCATCCAATTGAGTGCATAAGATGCGGGATATAACACAATCACAATCACAATCGTGAATTGACATTTAAAATAATATCTACATATGGATTTTTCAAAATTTTCGAAAATTGTACAGAATTTTCAAAAATGTCCAATTTTACCCCGAAGTTGACGAAAATTGTTTTTGAGTTCGAATATCTCGAAAATGCTGCATCCTAAGAAAGGTATCAAAATTTAACATTTTGAAGTTCTTTGTAAGGTGAATGGATATCGACTTTTCAAAACTGTTCAACGCGGAGTTTAAAATGCGAGCAAACGTTCCTTGTGTAGTCAAACCAATTTAAAAGTATTGATTCTGTTTGTACGAGCATTCTGCTAATGTTTAAAACTCCGCGTTTTAGAAACCTAACAACCAGGAGCTAGGAACTTTTAAGATTCTAAGATAGAGGTAGTAGAGCCTCTTTTGCAGTAAACCCCTCCAAATTGCGCACATCAAAGCGTTAAAAAGATGGCTCATCGCAAACTTAATTTGTTAACAGTTCAGTTTATTTCTGATTCATCGATATAGAAAGTTCATTCTAAAGTAATAGACAGAGCATAAACCTTTCAAGTAAATTGAAACACTTGGAAATACTCGAACCGCATTCGCGTACTTTTTAAGCACGACAAATAAAAATAAGAAACTTAATACCACCTGAGTTTCAAACCACACCACTCAGTCTTTCTCTCTCTCTCTTCCCCTTTCCATAAAACGCAAGTGTTCTAAAAATGAGTATAATTCATATCCCCTTTAACACGTGCAAATTATAAAAAAAAAAAAAAGTAACGAGTAGGTAGGTACTGGGTATTTGGCCTATGAAAGTTCTTCAACACACCGAATGACGACAGCAAAAACTGTGGTAGGCGTTCAGAAGCTTAGTGTTTTGTTTTGGCAGTTTGCAAGTTTTTTACTCGAAATATGTTCACGTACTTTACAATCCATTTGCCATTGTCTGAGAATCTCTCTCTCTCAGATTTCCATATTTGACAGTTAGTAATATTAATTTATTTCTCGAAATGTTACATGAATGAAACTTATACCTAACCTACTTCCACACATACACCGATTCAGAAAACGTAAAATGATGATGTTACACCGTCATCGCTATAATGTACTGCTGCGTTATCTTAAGCTTAAACCACAATGCTTAGTCATCTTTATGCAACGGTCATCAATTATGCAAGATCTGTCTTTAAATTACTTCAACGAACAATAACCATTCACATAGGGGAAACTGGGACAATCACATATTTGTAATCGCAAGTTATACTCTTGGATCCTTAATTGAGGTTTATTGCAGCGTAAATTTTGTTGCCGTCCAAGTCTTGGCATTGACATTATTTTCTGCATTTGGACTGCAACAAGTGTTGACAGTAGACAGCATACCATTGCAACATATTCTGAATTAAATCTGGCAATTAAATTACAAGAAACTGAATCATCCTTTGAATTGTGTATCTTTCTTAGGAAGTACCTAATTTAAATCTTTCTGTTAATTGAAAGAAAATTCTTTTAATTAATCCCGAAGAATGCCTGCAATTAAAATATTCAAATAAGCGATCACATGCCAATGTTTCACAATGAAATTTGCATTATCTTCCTTGCACATGAATTTCTAATTTAAAAATTATATAAAATAAAAATAATTTAATAATCCGAACCACATTTTTCCTATATTTACAGTTCAGCAACAAGGTGGCACGACCATCATGCAACAGCAGCTACCATCACTGACACACGTCTATGCCCAAGGTGACATTTCACCGCCCGTCTTCGAACAGATCTTTAAAAATGCCCGTTTCGCTCAGGGTGGAAATGCTCTGTTCGAGGGTAGGTTACGTGGAAATCCGAAGCCATTCGTTACTTGGACCCGGAAGGGCGCACCACTTCTGGAGTCTCAAAAGTACCGTATGAACTACAATGAAGTCACTGGGGAAGTGTCACTGCTGATCAATCAAATCGGACCCGGCGATGAGGGCGAATACACCTGCAGTGCCCGCAATCAGTATGGCGAAGCTATCTGCTCCGTTTTCATTCAGCCAGAGGGTCAGCCGATGCCCGTGTTGCAGCCAATTCAAAGCTACGATAAATCGATGTACACCAACGGATACTCGTTCACATCCATCGAGGAGGAGTTCCGCGTTGATACCTTTGAGTATAGGCTACTGCGTGAAGTATCGTTCCGAGAGTCGATCACCCGACGAACGCAATATGAATCCGACTTTCAGCTAACATCCGAGGTGGATCGTGCGCTCGGACCTGCCTTCCCACCGCAAATTAACACCAAACCGCGTAATTCGAAATTGGTAGAAGGTTCCGATGCGGTATTCACTGCCAAAGTCGGATCAAATCCTAAGCCAAGGTTGACATGGTTCCGCAATGGTCAACGTATTGTGCCATCGAGCAAGCACGAGATTTCGTATTCCAGCAATTTGGCGACACTACGTGTGAAGAATGCCAACCTCCAAGATGCCGGCCACTACACATTGCTGGTAGAGAATACACAGGGATGTGTGGTCTCATCAGCAGTATTGGCCGTTGAGCCAGCCACAGAATCATCACACGAACCAAAACCTGTCGACATCATGGCTGAACAATTGGAAGCAGGTAAGGCCTTGCCACCGCAATTTGTGCGAGCCTATGCCGATCGTGAAGCCACCGAAGGCCGCATGACTCGATTCGATTGCCGTGTCACCGGAAACCCATACCCTGAGGTCTACTGGTTCATTAATGGTCAAATGGTACACGATGATGCCTCCCACAAGATCTTGGTTAACGAATCTGGCAGCCATTCACTGATGATCACCAATGTCAGTCGTTACGATGCTGGTGCAGTACAGTGCTTGGCTCGCAACAAAGCCGGTGAAGTAGCCATTGAGGCTCAGTTAACCGTGCTGGAAAAGGAACAAGTTGTGGCACCACAATTCGTGCAACGCTTCCAAACGATCACCGTACGTGAAGGTGAACCGGTGGCACTCAGCGCCAACGCTATTGGTACACCAGTGCCAAGGATTACATGGCAGAAGGACGGTGTACAGATTAGCTCGACACAAGAACGTTTCGTTGGAATTGACGGCGGAGCTACATGCTTAGAATTACCACGTGCTAAACCATCCGATTCCGGTTGGTATCAGTGTACAGCGCAAAATATTGCTGGATCAACGGCGAACCGCGCCAGACTCTATGTATTAGAAACCCCCAGGGAGCAGCCCCAAGAACAAAGACGTCTACAATTACCAAGACCCACTAAAGTCATCGAACCAGAGTAAGCTCGAAAGAAATACATTGGCGCATAACGTAGGATTAATAACCTTTTTTTCCTTTCAGACCTGTTCCTGGGCCAGAAATCATTTACTTGCGTCACGTGGAGCGTGCAAAGCCTCACTTGCGTCCCGGCGAGGAGGACCGCGTTTATCCACCGCCGCAATTCATCATACCACTGCAAAATGTTCAACAGACCGAAGGAGGACGCGTCCACATGGAAGCTCGCATCGAACCTGTGGGTGATCCTTCAATGGTCGTTGAGTGGTTCCTTAACGGAAGACCACTTGCTGCAAGTAAGTCGAGTGCTTGAGATTCTTATCTGAGGAATTTCTAATTGCCTGCCCTTTTCTTAGGTTCACGTGCCACATCAGTTTTTAAGTTCGGTTTCATCGCTCTGGATCTAATAAGCATCATAGCTCAGGACAGCGGTGAATACATGTGCCGCGTCACCAACGCCACTGGTATGGCAGAGTCCCGTGCCATACTTTCAGTCGTACAACGCCCCTCGATTGAGCAAACGTCTCAACATCCAACCAGCCTGCAATACATTAATCAAATGGAGGACTACTCCAAATACTCGCGTCAAGAGAGCTCCGAAGAGCTGATGAATCAAAAACCGACCTTCATTAAGCCCCTACATGATTTAGGCGAATTCGAAGAAGGCAAGAACATCCATTTTGAGGCTCAGCTTACTCCAGTCAATGACCCAACGATGCGTGTTGAATGGTACAAGGATGGTCGCCCCATTACGGCCAGCTCACGAATCACTGCAATCTTCAACTTTGGCTACGTCTCCCTTAACATCATGCACCTACGGGCTGAAGATGCTGGTTCGTATACCGTACGTGCCGTCAATAGGGTCGGTGAAGCAATCAGTACCTCGACTATACACGTAATCTCAAGGAGTCAAGTAACCTCTGATCTCGGAATACCCGAGCAGCAACGTTACATCGAAAAAGTGGAGGAGTTGGAACAATATCAGAAGTCTCAGCACAAGAAGTATGTGCAGGAAGTTGTAGAACCAACCGGACCACCAGTGTTTAAAACCCCCATCAAGGATCAATTGGATATGCGGGAGGGTGCCTACGCCCATTTCGAAGCCCGTCTCGAACCAGTCGGTGATTCTACAATGCGTGTGGAATGGTTGAAGGATGGACAACCACTCGAGGCCAGCTCAAGAAGTACGACTTTCTTCAACTTTGGCTACGTGGCACTAACCATCAAGCAGCTAACAATCTATGACGCCGGGGTTTATACCT
This sequence comes from Pocota personata, assembly GCA_963082735.1. NCBI lineage: Eukaryota > Metazoa > Arthropoda > Insecta > Diptera > Syrphidae > Pocota > Pocota personata. Next base: position 20,914,483 of record OY720431.1, read on the forward strand.
GTCGGGCGTATAATTCACTTGGCCAAGCAACGACATCGGCCAATCTGACCGTTCTCTCGAAGAAGGCTATTGTGTCCGATTCCCAACACCCAGGTGGTTTACAGAAGATCCAGTACCTGGAAGATTCATCGAAATACGCTCGTAGCGTTGAGGAAGAGACTAAAGTCACACAGATTCCTCGTTTCTTGGGCCCCATGAAGGGCACCAATAAGATTTTAGAAGGCCAACGGGCCCACTTTGAGGCACGCGTTGAGCCACAATCCGATCTAACCATGCAGATCGAATGGTATCACAATGGAAAGGCAATTATGTCAGCCAATCGCATACAGACTTACTATGACTTTGGCTATGTCGCTTTGGACGTTTCGGCTGTACGCGCCGATGATGCTGGTGTCTACACTGTGGTAGCCAGGAATAAGCTAGGTGAAGCTCAGTTGTCGGCAACGATGGTAGTTGAAAGTAAGTTGAACGTATAAGGGATATACCTAGGGCTTCCTTAAAATGTATCTTTCTTTTTACAGCTCGTTCCAGCATTGACACATCTAGCATGCATCGTGGTCTTGTCGAAAAGACCCGCCAATTAGAGGGCTCCAAGTTCGTCGAGCCTCAATATGACATCGAAGAGATCTCCAAATCGAAGCCCATCTTTGTTCAGCCCTTGTCCGATCCAAAACCCATGCATGAGGGCAAGAATATCCATTTGGAATGCCGCCTTGAACCAATGGGTGATCCAACAATGAGAGTGGAATGGTTCCAAAATGGACGCCCCATTACCGTTGGGTCCAGATTCAGAACCTACTATGACTTTGGATTTGTTGCCTTAGATATTGTTCAGACTACTGCCGCTGACTCTGGTGAGTATACGTGCCGTGCTACCAATCATCTTGGTTCGGCTCATACTTCAGCTTGTGTCCGCATTATCGATCGTTCGGATGTGGTTACTGAGACCCAAAATGAAATGTCTTTGGAACAAATCCAACTGCTCGAGGATGCTTCCCGTCGACGACATCAAGTGGCGGAGGACATTACTGTCATGCAAGCGCCACAATTCACTCGTCCACTTCACAATATCGAGACGATGGAAGGCACCAACGTCCATCTGGAATGCCGCCTTCAACCAGTCGGTGACCCGACCATGCACGTTGAGTGGTTCGTTAATGGCCAACCCGTTAAGACCGGTCATCGTTTTAGGCCAGCTTATGAATTCGACTACGTCGCCCTGGATCTGTTAGGAGTATACGCCGTCGATTCTGGAGTATACACCTGTCAAGCCCGCAACCAATTGGGTGAAGCTGTAACATCATGCTCGGTACGCATCATCGCAAAGAAGGATCTTGTCCTAGAGACGCAAAACGCATCGGGATTACAAAAGATCCAGTATCTGGAGGACGCTTCCAAGTACAAGCGCTCGGAGTATATTGACGAAGTTGTCAATATCCGCCCACGATTCTTGACACACCCGAAGAACCTAACAAACATGCGTGAAGGCGCACATGCCCACTTCGAGTGTAAGATCGAACCAGTCACCGATCCTAACCTAAAGGTTGAGTGGTACAAAAATGGTAGACCGATCACCATTGGCCATCGTTTCAGGCCAATTCACGACTTTGGCTACGTAGCCTTGGATATCGTCGACCTGATCGCCGAGGACTCCGGAGTATATACATGCCGTGCTCAAAATCTTGTTGGCAACGACGAGACTCGTTGTGAATTGATCTGTCGCAGCAGTGAGCAGATCGTTACGATCACTCAAAATGAAGCTGGCTTAGAGCAAATCCATTATTTGGAAGACAAGTCGAAATACCGTCGTCACGAGGAGATTGATGAAACCACTAAGCAAGCACCGGTCTTCACGACATCCCTGAAGAACATCGACATTAAGGAGAATCAGCGTGCTCACTTCGAGTGCCGCTTGATCCCTGTCTCCGATCCAACCATGAAGGTGGAGTGGTACCATAACAATGCTCCTCTAAAGTCAGGATCTCGTTTTACCGAAACCAACAACTTTGGATTCGTCGCACTCGACATTATGTCATGCTTACCAGAGGATGCCGGTACCTATACCTGCCGTGCTTATAACGCCATCGGTGAGGCTGTAACCTCTGCAATTGCCCTTGTCCACACCAAAAAGTCAATCTACATGGAATCACAGCATGAGGGCGCTCTACACCGACTGCAATACCTTGAAGAGTCCGCCAAACGTCAAAAGATGAGCACTCAAGAGGAAACCATCACACAGGCTCCAGTTTTCACTTTACCCGTGCGGGATGTCAGAGTGGCCGAAAATCAAGCGGTTCACTTTGAAGCCCGCCTTATTCCAGTCGGTGATCCCAACTTAAAGGTCGAATGGTTACGCAATGGACAACCAATAGAAGCGTCCAATCGCGTCACGACAATGCACGACTTTGGCTACGTAGCCTTAAACATGAAATACGTCAATCCAGAGGACTCTGGCACCTACACCTGCCGTGCAGTCAACGAGCTAGGTCAAGCAGTTACATCGGCTACCCTGATCGTTCAATCTAAAGCATCTCTCCAAATGGAGACTCAAAATGAAGCTGCCATGCATAAGATTCACCAACTTGAGGACCACACAAAGTACACACGCCGTGAAGAAGAGGAGTATGAGGTCACACAGGCACCAAGATTCATCACGCGTCTGATTGGACCAACCAATCTCGTTGAAGGCCAAAGTGCTCACTATGAATGCCGCATTGAACCATACCCTGATTCAAATCTTAAGGTTGAATGGTTCCACAATGGCAAGCCACTAACAACTGGTCACCGTTTCCGCAACACCTACGATTTCGGATTTGCCGCCTTGGACATCCTGACAGTTTACTCCGAGGACAGCGGTGAATACACATGCCGTGTGACCAACAACTTAGGAACTGCTGTCTCCTCTATCAATTTGAATGTCCAGACCAGATCCTCAATTATCCAGGAAACCCAGCACGAAGGTGCCCTCGAAAAGATCCAGTACCTGGAGGATGATTCGCGCTTCCAACGTAAAGTCGAAGATGAACAGTACTTGGCTGAAAGGCCACAATTCGGCCGCCCTCTGCGCAATGCCAATGTAGCTGAAGGCAAACCAGTTCATCTGGAAGCCACCCTTACTCCGGTCAATGATCCAACCATGAAGGTTGAATGGTACTGTAATGGTATACCCATCCAAACTGGTCATCGTTTCAAGACCACCTATGATTTCGGATTTGTCGCTTTGGACATATTATACGCGCATGCCGAAGATACTGGCACCTACATGTGCAAGGCTAAGAATGCTGTCGGCGAAGCTGTCACGACCAGTGCTGTAAACGTCACAGGTAAGTTTCAGACTTTTTCTAAGCCTCTCATCAAATTTAAGACTTTCTTTTCTTCCATTTCGTCTAGCAAATGCCACTTTAGTGCTCGACACAATGGACGAGCAACGTTTGGAAAAAATTCGCCAGTTGGAGAGTTATGAACGACCAAAAGCTCAAGTTGTCGAGGATAAGGGACAGAAGCCAGTTTTCTTGACACCACTTACCAGTCTAGAACATCTCAAGGAAGGAGAACACGCCCATTTGGAATGTCGCGTTGAACCAATCAATGATCCAAATCTCAAGATCGAATGGTTCTGCAATGGCAAGGCCATTCAAATCGGCCATCGTTTCAGGACTACCCATGACTTTGGTTATGTCGCTTTGGACATTCTGTATGCCTACGGCGAAGATACTGGCACATACATGTGCAAGGCCACCAATCGTCTTGGTGAAGCCATGAACACGTGCAATGTTCGAGTGTTGAACCGTCGCAGCATGATCTTGGACACTCAGCATCCCGATGCTCTGGAAAAAATTCAGAAGCTCGAAGCTAAGGCGGCCCCAAGTCGCCCTGACATCGAAGATTTACCAATCAGTCCACCACACTTTACAGTTGAGCTTCATGGCAATACCGAGATCTTTGAAGGCCAAACCGCTCACTTTGAAGCACAAGTCCAACCTGTGCATGACCCCAACCTCCGCATTGAGTTCTATCACAACGGCAAGCCACTACCATCGGCTTCTCGTTTCCACATCACCTTTGACTTTGGCTATGTCGCTTTGGATATTTCGCACGCTGTCGCAGAAGACGCTGGTGAGTACACTGTGCGTGCTGTCAACGCTCTGGGACAATGCACTTCGTCAACTAGTTTGCGTGTAATTCCCTACGGCGGCATCATCTCTGATACTCAACATCCAGAAGGCTTGGAGAAGATTCGTCAACTTGAATCAAATGCTCCATTCCACAGGCCAGAAGTCGAAGGACCATCTACACGTCAACGTCCGGTATTCACTCAGCCACTCCAGAATATCGATCGCATCAACGAGGCTCAGACCGCTCACTTTGAAGCCCGCCTTATTCCCGTGGGTGATCCAAATCTCAAAGTGGAATGGTACCGCAATGAGAAGATTATCGAAGACAGTTCGCGCATCACCAAACAGCACGACTTTGGATTTGTCTCATTGGACATTTCCCATATTCGCAAGGAGGATGAAGGTGTGTACATGTGTCGCGCAGTCAATCCACTCGGCGAAGCTGTTACCACAGCTTCTATGCGTGTCGTTACTGAAGCCAGCATTCAAATGGACACACAACATCCCGAGAGTATCGGAAGGATTCATCAACTGGAGCGGCCAACAGCTCCAAGACCTGAAGAACCAGAGCGCTTGTTCGAAAAGCCAATCTTTACTCAGTTACTCACTGGACCATCAGAGCTTTGGGAGGGGCAACATGCGCACTTTGAAGCTCGTGTTGTTCCTGTTGGAGATCCTACTCTGCGCTTCGAATGGTACATCAATGGAGTTGAACTCCAGATGGGATCACGTCTCCGCACCACTCACGACTTTGGATTTGTTACTTTGGACATCAACTCTGTTGTAAAGGAGGATTCTGGAGTGTACATGTGCAGGGCTTATAATGCCTCCGGTGAAGCTGTTTCGTCGACCGGCATGAAGGTGAAGACAAAGGCATCGATTGTTGGAGAGCCCCTCATTCCAGAGTCATGGGAAGCTATCCGTTTGAAGGAAGCAGCAATGAACCGCGTGCCAGAAATGTTTGTTGACACGTCACCACAACAAGCGCCGGTATTTACCACACATTTGCAGAGTTTCGACAAGTTATCCGAGGGTCAACATGTCCACTTGGAGGCTCAAGTCGAACCAAGAGCCGATCCTAATCTAAGAATTGAGTGGTTCAAGAACGGAATATCACTCACCACTGGTGCCCGCATCCGCAGCACCTTCGACTTTGGTTTAGTAACCCTATCGATCAACGGAGTTCGTGCCGATGATTCTGGAATCTACACTTGCAAAGCTACCAACTTGATCGGCGAGGCTGTGTCCACGTCATCACTCAAGATCGAAGACCGTCACTGGCTGCTGGCCGATACTCTACATCCAGAGTCATTGCCACGTATTGACGCCCTAGAAGCACCAAAGGAGGGACGCCCCGCTGCTCCAGAACCAGTGTACGAATCACCAGTCTTCATTACTCATCTGAATAACATCGAGTGCAAGGAGAACGACAGCGTTCGCTTCGAGTGTAACGTCGAGCCAGCACGTGATCCAACCATGAGCATCGAATGGTTCTACAATGGAAACCCACTGCCTGCGGCGGCTAAATTCAAGAGCATCTATGACTTTGGATACTGCGCACTGGATCTGACCAACTGCTATGCCGAGAATACTGGAATATACACATGCAAGGCAACCAACAGCAAGGGTTTCGCCACCACATCGGGAACACTGAAATGCACCAGCGAGAAGACCATGTTCTTTGAGACTCAACATCCTCAAGGACCGGCTGGTCTGCAAGCTGTTCAAGAGACCGAGGAGGCTCTGGCAAATAGAAGCAAGCCCAAGGATCTCAAACCGGACACAGTTTATCCAGCACCAGTTTGGACCGTTCCACTCAGCCCAGAGTTCCGTTTATCTGAGGGACAACCACTCCACTTGGAAGGACAAGTCGAGCCAAAAGAAGATCCAAATCTTTTTATCGAATGGTACTTCAATGGCAAACAATTGCAGCATGGTTCTCGGTTTAAGATGACCAGTGAGTTTGGATTTGTCACCCTGGACTTGATTGAGGTCTACGAACGTGACCAAGGCATGTACACTTGCAAGGCATACAATAGATCCGGTGAGGCTTTCACGCAGACGACCATCTTCTGCAGCAGCAAGGAAAGCATTATCGAGAGGACTCAACATCCAAAGGGCGCCGAAGGTTTGGAACAAATTCAAGATCTTGAAGAATCCCTGCGTAGGGATGGAACTAAACCAGAACAACCAGATGTTGGTCAAGCACCACGTTTCACTTCCGAGTTCATACCGATCACAGATGTTGGAGAGGGTGAGATTGCTCACTTTGAAGCCACATTGGTGCCAACTGGTGATCAGACTATGGTCATCGAATGGTTCTACAATGGAAAGACACTGGACGCAGGACATCGCTTCCGTACGATTTACGCATTCGGAATGGTCGCTCTTGAAGTGCTCGGTACCAAGATTGAAGATTCCGGCATCTACACTTGCCGTGCCACCAACAAATGGGGAACAGCTGAAATTCAGGTCGAATTGGGCTGCGTTGATAAACCAAGAGGCCAAAAACCACGCTTCACCAGCCATATTCAGAGTCTTGAAGGACTCAAGGATGGACAATCGGCTCACTTTGAGTGCACATTGATTCCAGTCAACGATCCCGAACTCAAAGTCGAATGGTACCACAATGGAAAGCTACTGCGTCACTCGAACCGCATCAAGCCGGTTTCAGATTTTGGCTATGTCTTATTGGACATCGCCTATCTTCAAGATCACGATAGCGGTGAATACGTGTGCCGTGCCTGGAACAAATACGGCGAGGACTTTACTCGTGCTACACTCAATTGCCGCGGACGTGGTGGTGTATTCTCCGACAGTTTGCAACCGGATTCACTGCAAAGAATCCGTGAGTTGGAATTCCCTGATATGGGTGATCAACAAGGCCCGTCTACACCAACTGGAGAGCCACCCAAATTCATTACACAAATCACAGATGCCACTAAGTTGGTTGAGGGACAAAGTGCTCACTTTGAAGCTCGCCTCACACCCATCACTGATCCAGAATTGGTTGTTGAATGGTACTTCAATGGCAAGAAATTGCCACATGGACACAGGTATAGGACGTTCCACGATTTTGGTATTGTTATTCTGGACATACTCTACTGTTATGAAGAGAACTCCGGAGTATACGAGTGTCGTGCTTACAATAAGTACGGCGAGGACGTCACTAAGGCGACACTGAAGTGCTCATCAAAGGCTAGCTTAATCCTGGACTCGCAATTGCCGCGAGTAAGTATTATTTTAATATCTATAGATTTTTTAAATTTCCAGTGTTCAAGCTTCATAATGTCGGCGAAAGCTTGCAGATTTAGATTGGTTAAAGCTTAAACAAACTAGAATTTACTTTTTATGTTTTACGCAGAATTATTCTTTAGTTACTTGTAAACAGCTGACAAAGGCCTAAATGCCAGTCACATGACCTTGACCTTATTTGTGTCAGTAGATGTCAAAAATGTTTTAAAGCTTGAATATTCAGCGCCCAGGTTTCTTAACTCACAATGTGGTTCGCTTTGCAGGTACCGATATTTCAAGAATACTAAGCTTTTTACCACTGCCTCAGAGATTTCAGAGAAAAGCTTTTAAGCTTATAACATCATTAAAGCTGCAGCTCTTAAGACATCAAAAGCTTTCGTATTTCTTTATTTATCGAAGTCTGTTCGTAGATTCGTGAGAAGCTTATAAATGCCGCCATTTTGTTTGTAGCCTATCATAGCTTTTGTCTGTTTTCCTGCAGCTTTCAGTGGAAAAGCTTCAAAGCTCGAATAGCTAATACAAGTACACGAGTTACATACTCCAACTCTCTATTGTGAGGTAACTATATACCGACTTCACATTTTATCAAAAGCTTCTTTCTTACGTTTTGGAACTTTCACTTTTTTGCGAAAGCCAACTGTCAAGACATTCTAAAAATTTAAATTTCTTAAATGACATATACTCACACCAACCTGCTGGATTCTTATAAAAGGCATTGTCCTCCTGTAACCGACCATAACTTTGATCTGCCCACCCAGAGCTTTTAGAATAAAAAAGCTGCAGCACTCAAATAGTTAATAGGGGAAGTATGCCAGGAACAAGTAACTGCTCAGGCTCTATAGTGTGAGAAAGATTGTTAAGCTGATGCTATGGAATTCAATGACAAAACTTCCTTCTCCTGGTGATCAAAGCTTTTCCATTTTTCATACGGTAGTCGGCTCTAAAGAAATGCGCATAAGGCTTTCCATTTAAATTGAATTCACTTGTTCCCCCCACTCTTCCAATTAGTTCATCGAAAACTTCTCTAAGGTTTCGCCGAAAAGCTTCTTTCTTAGGGTTTGAAACCTGGATACAAATGGTCTTTTCCTTTTTACTTATGATTACAACCCACCCCATTCTATTTCTTGTTTCTAGGGCATGGAGGGAGGCTTGGAAAAGATTCAAAACTTGGAATATTCCATGGTCCGTTCCCGTGATGAGACAGTCGAGGAAACTCGAGGCAAGGCACCAGTGTTCACTGTACCACTATCGAATATCGACAACCTACGCGAAGGAGAGAATGCCCACTTTGAGGCACGTCTTACACCAACCAACGATCCCAAATTGAAGGTCGAATGGTACTGGAATGGCAAACCGTTGCGAGCTGGTTCTCGCTTCCGTACATTCTGTGACTTTGGTTTTGTCATCTTGGAGATATCGCCAGTGTATCCAGAGGACTCGGGTGAGTTCTCATGCCGTGCCAGCAACGAATATGGTGAAGCTGTCACCACTGCCACAATGAAAATCCAAGGCAAACGAAGCATCATCATGGAATCACAGTTGCCAAAGGGAATGGAAGGTACAATCGATCGTATTGCCGAACTGGAAGGACTTGGCACTGGACGTAATGAATACGTTCAAGAAGATGACTCCGGTAAGCCACCAGAGTTTATTACAACACCATTCGATATGGTTATCAGTGAGAATTCATTAGCACACTTTGAGTGTCGCTTGCAACCGATTAATGACCAAAGCATGCGCGTTGAATGGTTCCACAATGGTAAGGCGTTGTGGGCTGGTTCCCGCATTAAAACCATTAACGATTTCGGCTTCGTAATCCTTGAAATTGCCGGATGCTATCAACGTGACTCTGGCTTGTATACATGCAAGGCAACCAATAAGCATGGTGAGGCTTCGGTCTCATGCAAATTACAAGTACGTGGACGCCAGGGTATTATTATGGAACCACAATTACCATCGAACTTCCGCAGCGGCACTGAGAGTTTGCAGAAACTCGAGGAGAGTCTGCATAAACGCGAGGAGATCTTCATTGACGAGGAGCAACCAAATCCACCAAAGTTCACCGAAGATATTAAGGACAATTTGGATGTGCCAGAAGGTGGACCAATTCACTTTGACTGCCGTGTGGAACCTGTTGGTGATCCGACGATGAGAATCGATTGGTTCTTCAATGGCCGTTCATTGGCCACTGGATCTCGAGTACATATGTTGAATGACTTTGGATTCATTGCGTTGGACATTGATTACATCTACACCCGTGACGCTGGCGAGTATATCTGCCGAGCAACCAACAGGTGGGGCACTGCTCAGACCGTCGCTAAGGTTACCTGCAAAGGCAAGAGTAACATCGTCTATGACTCTCAGCTGCCTGATAGTATGACGGCGGAAAAATTGAAGGAACTTGAACGTGGACACATCACTGAGGCACCAAAGAAGGAGGAACTCACATTTGGACCACCAAAGTTCATTACCGAGATTGCCTCAGTCGTTGCCGAAGAAGCTGAAGCCATTCGTTTCGAATGTCAAGTGGAACCAAAGGAAGATCCCAAATTACGCATTGAATGGTATCGCAATGGTAAGCTAATTCCAGTGGGACATCGCTTCAGGACCATCTACGATATGGGCTATGTATCGCTGGACATTTTGTATGTCTACTCTGAGGATTCTGGCGAGTACATCTGTCGAGCAGTGAACGACTACGGCGAGGACAGAACTAAGGCTACTATTAGCTGCAAACGTAAGGACGTTTCTCTAAATCTGAGAATCGTGCTTTACCTGTTCTTTTTTTTCCAGAACAACCATCAATCATCCTACAAAACCAAGTACCAAAGGGCATGAAACGTACCGAAACGCTCACTCAAATGGAGGCGGCCATCAAGAGGTACACCTCAGAGGTTCATCTCACCGAAGATGATCTTTTCGATCCGGATCGTAAGCAACCACCACGATTTGTCACCCAAATTAAGGACCAAACCACCTTGGTCGAAATGCAAGCGACCAAGTTTGAATGCCAGTTGGCTCCAGTGGGTGATCCTAACATGAAAGTGGAGTGGTTCTTCAATGGCAAACCACTGTTGCACAGTAAGTATCCGAAATAAGGTGGTGGGTGGTGTCCGAAAGATCACAATAACTTTCTCCACAGAGAACCGATTCTTGCCAATCTATGATTTCGGCTATGTAGCCATGAACTTTGGATGGGTATACCCAGAGGATAGCGGTGAGTATGTATGCCGTGCTACCAACTTGTACGGCATGGACGAGACAAGGGCTGTTATTAAGACGACCGGTAAACCAGGCATTGTATACGATTCACAAGTGCCAAGCTACATGAACAGCATTGAGCGTATCCGTGAAATGGAAGCATCGTGGCAAGTGTAAGTTCTTGAAATGACTACCTCGATGGAATACTGTTTAAAAGGGGAGTTTTCTATTTAGTGTCCCCGAAGAGCCCGATATTGATGCCAAACCAAGAGCTGCACCAACATTTGTCAGCAAACTGGAACCACAAACTGTTGAGGAGGGCGAATGTGCGAGATTCTGTGTACGTGTAACTGGACATCCACGTCCAAGAGTTATGTGGCTGATCAATGGACACACTGTTGTACACGTAAGTCATGTCATGTATTCCGTTTTAGAAAATAAAGCTAATTTTACAAAATGCCTAACCCTATAGGGATCTCGCTACAAGCTAACTAACGATGGAATGTTCCATTTGGATATTCCAAAAACACGACAATACGACACAGGAAAAGTCGAAGTAATCGCACGTAATTCCGTTGGCGAGGCGCTAGCTACAACCGAACTTAAAGTTATCGCACGTTCCGATGATTATCGTAGCGTGCTAAAGAATTCACCAAGACGTAAGTCCCGACAAACGCTCAAAAATGCTATAACAAATATTTTCAGCAGCTTATTCCACACTAGAAAAACTTAACCATAACAAGATTACTCTTATAATACGCATTAAATTAAAACAAAATATATATTATTTAAAATATTAAACCTAGATGCTAAGACTTATTTTTAAAATTACACTAAAGCCTACACTAATATGTAAATATAAGCTGTATAGTTACACAAACATTTAACACATTTACACCACCACTTTTCCCTCCCCAAATATCCTAAGCCTGTCCTTAAAAAATATATCCTTTCACCACGCTTATCAACGGTAATCAACGTTGTTGGTGCTGTATATAGCACATCAGCTGTAGTTCTAGAATCCTCACAGTGAAGCAGCGCTCATGTAAATAGCAAAACACGCTTTATGTGGATCAACGTTCAAAATTTTAAAATAAAATTTAAACTGGGTAGTATGGTGTAAATATTTATGTGTATCTATGTCTATTTGTGTTATTATATTTTTGTTCGCTCATTTAGAAGCTTCCTTTTATAGTTTTAAGTACTTCTGTTTACTAGAACTTCTATTCATACTTTCTTTCTCTCCTATATTTGAACCCTTTTGCCATGTATCTAATCATTCGTAACAATACTATATCGGAAGTTCTACTCGTATATCCGAACTAGTTACTATATTTTTAGAATTTTCTTCCTGCAAATATTGTAGAGTTAGCAGCCTTTTTTCCAATCTTAGCTGAATGTTTTAAGAAATTTGTGGTGGTTAATTTTGACCCACTACTACTTTCATAGTGATCAGCTCTTTGTATCTGAGCATTCTGATTATCCTGGGTTATCATATTCCAGCGAAGACACAAAAATATAATACTTCTAGCGAATGTCTGACAAAACTCCAAGATTGTAATTGAAGAATCTTCTCAACTCACCCGCCATTCGGTTTTAGCAATAAAACTGTAGAGGCTTCTTGCGCCTAACTTTTGTTTTCTATCATAGGACACTTGCCCATTTTTAATCTTGGTGCGATCTACACAGCGAGTATTTACTCCAGATTGACAATAGCGCCCATATCTTCTGGAGTGTTCCACAGACCACACTACATACACTGAATAAGCTACGTAACCACAATGCTTAGCTTGCTTCGAATGCTTTGATCGCGACAGTAATCTCGTCCCTAGATATACTCGTATTTAAAGTTGTGCAAGAAACGGATTGTAACTGCGAAGAAAATTGTGGTTTGATCGTAGACGTCTTCCGTCGCTTCGCCTTAAAAGACAACTTTTGCCTCAAATTTCGATTAACACTTAAATATTTCTATAAAATGCTTATCTCATTTTGATCTGACTGCAAAACTTATATTCACTTGAGTGCAACGCTCAATCAGGTATTCCACTGCATATCATTTTGATCCCCTACAAAACTATGCCGCTTTGATTACTTTGTCCGCTTTGATGGCTGCAATTTTTTCGTCCTTACAGGTGAATGTAATCCAAAGATAGGAATTTTAAATACTGGATATATAACTTTGATATTTCAGGATTCAGTCAGGATGAGCTGCCTGACTTTAGGGAAATATGGTTCAAAACGATGGAAAATGTCTTCCTTTAACTTCACAGAAGAACGCTGTACAAAAGCCGCAGCCCGGCCCTAATGACGTTGTGTAAGGTCTTGGTGTTGCATCTACTTGCAGCTACCTTTGCTTGTTCAGCGAGTATTATCGAATTTTTTTTTTCTTCACTGCTGAAAGTTGACCTTTCTAGTGTTCATATGATATTGGGAAGAGACGCTTTTAACGCTTCAAAGCAAGTGTTCAGTTAATCCCGTTCTTCGATCCGCGCGATCTTTGCTATCTTCCGACAGTACTTTTTATTCTGAATACTTGACATTTTTCTCAAGATTCTAGTTCATATTGCGTTGGCGCAAACGATGTTTTCACTGCTTCTACGTTTGCACCATGTATGAATTACCATACCAAGGTGATCTTATAAAAGCTGGCCTTTTCTTCACCAGTAATTGCTTCCTGGTAATACTTAATGATGGTAATGGTCTTTACTCTCCTAAAAATAGATGTATGTATATTATGTTCCACTCCGGTCCTATCTGCGGTTATTTTCAGAGCAGAGCACCTCCTTCAGTCTGCCTTCTTTTAGAAAATTAGGTAGGTCTAGAGAGCCTATTTTACTGCGGACCAGTGTCCCCTCCCTTTTGATAAAGATATTTGGAGACTATAGATATTTTTGGTTAAAACTAATTTCATAAGAGCTCGGTGCTTTAATGATAGCTTGGATGTGTGACATAGTCGCAGTCTTTCTTATTACTCATTATCGTAGTGAAAGTTTTAACGAAACCGTATTTCTTGAACTTCTTTAGAGAGAGAATTTCGTAAAGGTACAAGATCGAGCATCACCGCTACCGTCGATATGACCTCAATGCCCCTGATATTCATATGAAAATTAAGGCTTGGACATGCTTCACATGACTTTTCCAACTCCTACCTCCAGGCTACTCCTAAACATTTGGTATACCATTTCGGCTAACCTTGACTTCAGTCAGCCGAATGGCTAGAGTCTTCTTAATAGCTAATTGCCAGACCACTTGTAGTTATATTTTATACGAATAATATGTCATTATGACTATTATGCGAAAGCTAAGTCAACTCTGCTGTGAAGACATAACACTAGCAGTAGAGTCGTCATATGCTAAAATGCAACTTGATCGTGATGATGACATTAGGAGGATGGAAAAAAATACTGTGAATCATAAGCAACGACAATAATAGCGAAAACAAACAAAATATCTGGACAGCCACCCTTGGAGTTTACAGAAACTTAATACCACCTGAGTTTCAAACTACACCACTCTGTCTTTCTCTCTGTCTCTTCCCCTTTCCACAAAACGCACGTGTACTAAAAATTAGTATAAGGGTATTCATATCCCCTTTAACACGTGCAAATTATATAAAAAAAAAAAAAAACTAGTTTGTAGTTAGGTACTAGTTCTTCTGTAGGAAAAAACATCAACTCAGTTACTGTCAATAATGTTAGCATTATGGCAGCTTTTTGAACCTTTTCAATGATATCAAGGGTATCCAGAGTCACGAACATTTCTGATATAATATGGAGTGTGATATAGAGCAGATAGTTAAGCTCTTACAGCGTCTCAAAAACTTAAGTCTTTAATTAACTCTCAAGAAATGTATTTCATAACTTCAGTTCTGGTTTTTTATTTTTCTTAAAACTTTCTTCTTAAACCTTTTGCCTGTCTCTTTTATTCTTCGAATTCTCTTCTCTTGTTCATCTTCTATCCTCCTTATTAGGCTAAGACTTCCTAATCTTTTAGGCAAGAGCCAACTGAGTCTTCTTCACTAACTTTGCTTTTAATATTTCATCCTTTAAAATTTATTTCTTTTCTAATAGTAACTAACTTTCTTAACGTTATTTCTAATACTCAAAAAGGTTTTGAATGTTAATTTTCTTTTTTTTATAACTTCCGAGTAAATCAAAAGGCTTCTCAAGATCTTTTTAAAACGTCCAAACTCACTAAAAAATATTTAAATTTCTTCAGCATGGTATGACCAAGAACTATCTATATACCAAAAAGAACGTCAAGACACCGAGCTGGAAAAGATATTTGACGAACGTAAACAATATCTTTCTGAACAAAGTGGCACGACACTTAAGGGTGTTGAGCATTTAAAACAAAAGGTTATCAAGCCTGAGGTACCTGCCTGGCAGCAAACAGTTAAGTCAAAGAAGAGCGAAGACTACTACAGCAAATTGCAAGAGCTTGAAACTGAGCAATTGCTAAAGGAGACCAAATTACGTGAAGACCATCATCAATACGCTATACCTGGACAAAAGGTTGTGGCCACTTCAGCTGCGAAGGGAATGGCACAGACTTATGAGGAGAGTTTGTAAGTTAAGCTTTTGATCATTTCAACCCCTTTCTAACTGTTTTGTTTATTTTATAGGGAAAAATCCGATTCTCTGGACATGCAAAGGTCTACTACCACCCAAAAAGTTCAGAGGAAGGGCATTGCCGAACCCTCTGAATCATCAGTACATGGTCGTGAAGTGCATATGAATAAGCAGAAACAAGTCCAAAAAGAAGTCGTTGGAGATCTAGAGATCACTCGCAAGATCACTGCCACCGAAACCACTGAAGTCGAACATAAGGGAACAATTCAAGAACGTGTCGTTGAAGGACCCGTACAACCCGCCAAGCCACCAATATTCACCAAGAAAATCCAACCGTGCCGAGCTTTTGAGAATGAACAGGCTAAATTCGAAGTCGAATTCGATGGTGAGCCGATGCCAACTATTAAATGGTATCGCGAGAGCTTCCCCATTCAAAATTCACCAGACTTACAGATCCACACCTTCGGATCTAAGTCGATTTTGATAATCCGTCAGGTGTTTGTCGAAGATTCAGCTGTATTCTCTTGTATCGCTTCGAATCGTGGCGGTACTGCCAAGTGCAGTGCCAATTTGGTCGTTGAGGAGAGACGACGTGCTGGCAAGGGCGGTATCTCACCACCAAGCTTTGTGCAAACAATTCAAAGTACTAACGTTTCGACTGGACAACTGGCACGTTTTGATGCCAAGGTTACCGGTACCAAGCCATTTGATGTATACTGGTTGAAAAACAGCTTGAAAATCCAACCCAACATCAAGTATAAGATGCTCGAGGAAGATAACATTTACACTTTGCTGGTCATTGAACCAACTCCAGAGGATTCGGGTCGCTATGAATGTGTTGCTGTAAATGCAGCCGGAGAAGCTCGTTGCGATGCAGATTGCTTTGTACAATCACCAACTAAACCAGATAAACCAACTACACCTGGTACAGAGAAGGCTCCAGTTCTTGTTGAGCCGCTAAAGAATCAATCCGTTGAGGAGACCAGTAAAGTGATTTTCAAGTGTCGTGTAGTTGGAAAGCCTACACCAACGGCCAGATGGTATCGTGGTGAGAATATGGTTAAACCATCGCGTTACTTCCAAATGACACGTCAAGGTGAATACTATCAGCTAGTGGTTTCGGAGGCATTCCCTGAAGATGAGGGTGTCTACAAGTGTTTGTTGGACAACAAAATGGGCAGTGTGCAAACTAGTGCTACTTTGAAAGTGCGTCCATTGGAGAATCTAGATGCTCCACCGACTATTACCGCATTGAAGGATGTCACCGTTACCGAAGGTCTACCAGCGCAGTTTAAGACCACCATCACCGGCAAAGTGAAAGCCACTGGTGTACAGTGGTTGCGCGAGGGTCAACTGATCCCCGAAACACCAGATTTTCAGGTGAGTTTTATTTTTATTTTTTCTTATATTAAGTGTTATAGGGTTTTTAAAGTGAAGAACTTTATGTCACATATTTTCACTCAATTTCCTTGTTCTATCATGTGTGGTTTCTGAATATATCACAGTATTAAAGCCAATTCCTTCTGAGTGATTTTGTGTTTCTTCACCGACTTTTGCGGTAGAAGCCGTAGTAGGTATGCCATTTTTGGATGGCCTACACTGTATAAGTAAGAAAAATCCTAGAGTCTAGCTAGTCACAAATTCAAATCGAACACTCGTGCTAAAGGTAAATAATTTGCAATGAACCTGTCTTCCTCCATTCCTAAAACAATGTTTCAGTCCCCATTTATCATTAACTTATCCCCAAAAACCAAAATCTTTGATTAACTTACAAATTTAATAAAATAAACAAATTAAATCTTTTGTTCCGATACCGAGTAGTTATCGATACAAGTAACGAGTAAAATTATCGAAACCTTTGCGGTATCGATTCATCGCTAGTTGCTAGTCGAATAACTCGATTGTTTCATTAATTTAAATTAATGGAATTAAAATCTTTTAAAAGTCGATTGTTGCTCGTCGATTATTGCTAGTCGATTTTAACGTCAATAATAATACGAGTAAATAAAAATAAATATTTGGCGGAACAGCTCTTTAAGCGCCAGGACCTAGCTTCTCACAACCACTAGTGTTATGTGCGTTATATTTTTCACACGAATGGGAGGGACCCACAGTTTAGTGCCGTATCCGAACGGCAATTTGTTTTGAGAAGCTTTCTCGTGACAACAATACTCTCGGATGTTTGTCATACGTTCGCAAGATGTGGGATCGTGAAAAAACTTTTTGGTGTTTTCTGGGATTTGAACTTGGAACCTATAGCGACCCGACACAATAACCACTACTCCACGACACCCATGGGAAATAACTACTTACATAATTTTTCGCCACGAGATTTCAAACGCGCTTGAATTTTCTAATGCACTTTTATTATTGGGGAGATCCAATCAAAAGAAGAGAATCAATTTGACATTTCTCTGGAGTTGCCAGATAACAAAAACAACAAAGAACAATGGATAATTTCAGTAGGAGCTTGGTTGAGAAATGTACAGCATTATAAATGGTTTTGAGGATGGTTTTAGAAATAAAAGTTACAATAGAACAAAAGTTGTACTGATGGTGTTTCTTAAAAGAATCACTGTAGTCTGATAACATATTTTAGTACAAATGGGACGAGTTTTTTTTATAACGATAGACTCGATTTGCTTGCAGATTGTTGAAAATAGGAGAAAAATAACTATGAGCAAAGTTGTTCAGGATGGAGTCTAAGTGCGTGGACTAAACTATTATTTTTTTTTAAATGGGAATAGGTACTTTTGATACAGTCATTGTTTAGAAGCTGCAAAAGTCATATCAATACATAATATCTTGGCAATTTTTCGAAAACTTTACCGTTTATGAGATGTTAAGGAAAAATGTTTTAAAAAAAGTTAATTAGGGACATTAAAGGACGTCCAAAAACACCAAACACGACTTTAAGACTCCCGTATTTCAGTTTTGGGCAATTACTTATTTTCGTTTTTATACCCTATCCCAGATAATTCTGATACAACATAGAGAAATAATACAACATAGAGTATATAAATCGTTCTAGCCACGATCTAGCCACGTCCGTCCGTATGTCACCCTTTCTTGGCCTTAAATATTAAACTAGAAAGATTAAATTTTATGTGAAACTTTTTTAGCAGTACAAGAAACAAATTTAAAAACCGCCCACAGACACGCCCCCTTTTGAAAAATTCCCTTTTTTCAGTAAGTGTTTTGCGAGAAACTGAAAAATATCGCCTTAACGATATGCGAGTATATAGTTGTTCACATTCTCAACAATTTGTCGATACATAGCATACTGCTACGCACACTTTGTGGGGCTTTTTTTGCGTTCTAAAGCTACACTGCATCATCAAATTGCACATACAGCAGATAATTTCGAACATAAAAAGGCTTATTTTTAAAAATAAAAGTTTATTTTAGAAAATTTTATTAAATAACATTTCTTTCATTTATAATACATAGTAATTAACTTTTTTTATTTAAATATGTAGGATAAAAAAAAAAAATAAAAATCAAAATTCAACTTCATAAATTCACCTCAAATAATTGCACATACAGTACATATAAATATAAATTTATTGTTATTTTTAAAGGCTTTAAATGAGCATTAATTTTTTAGTTTCATCAGGAGATATGTTGTGCCACTCCTCTATTATAACCTGCTTAAACTGCTGTCTATTTGTTATATTATGCTGCCGGACTTTTCGTTGCAATAAATCCCACAGATGCTCAATTGGATTGAGATGGGGTGATTGAGGGGAGTGTGGGAGAGTTGATTTGCAATTGTAGATCAACCAAGTTCTTATTAATTCGGAATTATGTTTGGGGTTATTATCTTGCAACAAGCATAAATCCGTCTCCTATTCCCAATTTTTGAGCACTGGCTTTAAGGTTATCTTTTAATATTGACAAATACTGGAATCTATCCATTGTGCATTCAACAAAAGTGATGTTTCCAACGCCGTTAGCTGCCATGGCACCCCAAACCATGACATTTCCACCGCCATGTTTAACAGTCGGGATTAAGTTTTCCTTATTCATGGAAGTATTGGGTTTTCGCCACACAAAACGTCGACCATCTGAACCAAATATATTGTATTTACTCTCGACGACAAAAATTACTTGTTTCCAGAACTCATCTGGTTTGTTGACATACTCTTTGGCATACTCCAAGCGCTTGATGGCATTTTGCTTTGATATGAAAGGTTTTCTACGAGCTACGAACCCTTTGTAACCCTTAGTATGTAACAAATTGCGAATGGTTTGAGGATTTACCGCTGGTCCCCCAGATACTTCAAGGTTTGTAGCTATTTGAGGTGCCCCAATTTTTGGATCAGCCTTGACCATTCGCTCAATAACTCGTTCATGTCGGGCAGTTAGGATTCTTTTTTCTGCCTCTTCCTATAGCCATGTCATATGAATTATTTTTTTCAAAATTTTTTACTACGGATTGGTAAAACAGTTAGTAGACCTCGTTCCACAAAGGTCTACTAACTGTTTTACTAATTTCGCCGTAACTTTTTCCCTCAGCTTTTAACTTTACAATTATTTTTTTTACATCTATAGGCACTTTCTTACGATTGCCTTCCATTACTTTCTTGTTTGTTTATTTAGTTTTCAAAGGATAAAATAAAAGACCATCGAATGCGAGTGTATACTACTAAATATCTTAAACTTCTATTGACCGTACACAGCAGCAAAAATATTTACCGTTAACCGAGTATTTACGACAGAAACAGGGTGTATGTGCAATTAATTGAGTCGAATTTTAGGCTGTTAGCACAACCTTTGGGTGTGATCGTCAAAAAAAACTTTTTTTTTTAAATTTTTCTTTTTTTAATCCTGATTAACATATGACATCAAAAAATATTTGGTAAACTTTTTTAACGACGGCGTTGTATTTTGGAAAAAAAATACGGTTTCATTGGTAAATGATTTGGTGTATGTGCAATTTTTTGAAGCAGTGTACATATTTTCTAAATAGAGCTACAATTAGTGCCCAACGAAATTGAGCAACTAATTGTAGTATGTATGGGTGCTTAAATTTCAACGGAATCTAAGCTAATTGTCTGAAATTTCTGCGATTTCTAAGACATTGTTTCAGAAAAATTCAGTTAACAGAAAGAAAGGACATTCATTGGATTTGTATGCTTAAAACGAGTTGTGTTTAGAAATTTTATTTCAAGCTAATGAACAAATTCTGTAAAATTCGACTTCAGGAACGCTAAGTAGCTTTAAGAGAAAAGTGTTATTAGACCTTTGGGGGCAGGTTTGGCCCGCAGAATGAATGTTGTGGACATAGATTGATCCTCCCGGTGGCCTTAGTGGGGTACTTTTTGTTTGTTGACAAAATGTTTAGGACTTAAATTGTCTATCATAAGCTTATTATTTGAATTAGAAAAAATAAAATTTAACCAAATCTTCTTCTCTGTATTCCCTCATTTCAGATGATATTCGATGGAAACAGTGCCGTCCTTCTAATCGGTACAACCTACGAAGAAGATTCCGGTATCTTTACAGCTCGTGTCACATCATCAACTGGACAAGTTGAATCATCAGCTAAACTGACCGTTAAAAGTAAGAATTAAATAAAAAAAAAAAGCCTCAAACAATTATTACACAAAAAAAAAAAGTGAAGAAAAACTTGATTTAAATAAATAATACTGCTCAAGCATTATACTTAAATATAATTTAGAAATTTTTTGCAACAAATATGAATTTGTTGATCAAAATTCTTTAATAACTCTGCTAGTCGTAAAAGATTGAAAAAAAAAGAAAAAAGTAAAAAAAAAAAAAAGAATTCTTAACATTTATATACCTATAATCTACTCATTTAATTTATTTTATATAATTTTATGTCATAACAATACATAATATTTTTTTTTTTCGTTAAATTTAATTTTTTTTCTTAAAATATACCAAATAAAAAATGTATCTCTTTGTATCTCTATTTAATTACTTTTTATTGCATAACGAAAACATTAAAGTCCAGGTACATGATTCATAGAAAACAGAAGGCAGCAAAGAATATACGGCTATAAATTTGTAGATTCAGTATTTTCTTCTTCTTTTCTTTTCTAAATTTATGCCACTTTCAGAGAGTGAGAAAGGACCGCACCGAACACAGAACACATTAAATATTTTTTGACTGTGGTTCCGTGTGCACACGCATAAATATGATGAAAAACAACGGGCAAATCTTTTTTTTTCTTTTTCGAAAAGAAAATTGTATCTATGATAAAATTATCCCCGCGAATAGATTCAATTATTTGTATTCCTTCCACCTGGCGGCCCCATTTCATCGACATGATAGCTTTAGATAGCCCACTCAGATTATTTCGATATCAAACAAATTTTTGAATATCTCTTCTCTGGATGTCATGTATAGATACATATGTTTGGTTCTAGTAGATGCGGTTGCTGTTACTTTTTTTTTGTGGTTTTATTCGAAGACAGACAGTGGCAACTTGCTCTAAAATTAAAACAGTTGCCTTCCATCCTATGATCTATGAAATCTAAGATGCTTGCTCGTGGAGAATATTCAAATTTTAACGGGAGAAATATACATAGATACGGGTTCCTAGAGAAAATAGCAGAACACGAATGAAATTGAAAATCTATTTTAGTTTCGAACGAATATATTGTTTCACCAGAAATGACATGGGCTTGTAAAGAAAACAACAAACATTTTTTATTTTTGGGGAAATTTTATTTTTTTTTAGAAAAAAATTAATAAAATAAAGAGACTTAAAGCAAAACAAATTAAAATTCAAGGCAAGAGTCATTCAATCTTCCTTCTAATTGTCACTCAAATTAGTTACAGACTATCAAAATCTCATCACATCTCGGGACATTCATTTGAACATGTCTACCAAACTATTTTATAGACCAACAACAATCTTGGCATTGCCAAATCGAATCATGATGAATCACTGCGAGTCAAGTGCAAATGTAAATATTCTTGGCATTTATGATTAATTTACGGTCTGCGATCTAAAGACATTCGTCACGGACAATGAATCATATGTTGTATGTTGGCCAAATGTTTTACACCCAAAAGCAATCCTCGAAAACAATTAGATTCAGTCAGACCTGTCCCTGAAAATAGAAAAAAAAAAGATTTCATTAAATTCGTTATGCAAAAAAAAAAAAATGTAAAAAAAAAAATGCAATTAAATTGTTTTTCAATCTTTTACAAAAATTAAAAACTAAATTTAACGCGCAAATAGAATGTGCAACTTTGTACTTAATTAGCCGTTTTCATTTAGAATTTTAAATTTTAAAACAAAAAGCATTTATTTAGTGTTGAGAAATAATTTTTGTTCTTCAAAAGTCTTTCCTTAGTTTTTAATTTTATATTTTAAAAAATTTAAATTTTTATTTGTTTTTTTTAATTTTGTAGTGATGTTGCATGAGATTTGTTTTATTTTTTTCATTATCGCTTTTACTACTAATATTTAATTTCTTTTTTATTGAGTTTAATTTATTTGTGAATTTTTGTTTCTTTACTTTTGCAGTAAATTTAATTTAAAAATAAATATTTAGGGACACATCTTGCATATATTTTAATTATATTTATAGTTATTGCTTTTTTTCTAAAAAAAAAAAAAAAATATCTTGCCGACGCTTGCTTTTTACGCGCCAAAATTTTAAATACAAGTAAAAACGCTTAATTAAAAAAATAAAATACTCATGCGACTAGGCGTTAAGTTTAAATTTTTTACTCCTTATTGATTTTTTTTTTTTTGCAAATAAACAATCTATTGTGTTTAATTAAGAATTTACGATGTTGCTTTTTATAGTAATATTTAACTTTATAATCACACCTTATGTTTAATGTTTTATTGTTAAGTGTTTATTTTTTTGAGCTGAATTAATTTTTTTTTTAATTAATTGTATTCTTGTTGTTTTTTTTTTAATATTTATACTTTACATAAAAACAAAAATAAACAAACAATTTTTTGTGCAAACATTTAATATAATATATTTTTTTCACTTAACTTTTGTTTAAGTGTTAATCCTCTTGTTTATTTGTAATCCTCTTCCTTGAATGTGGTGTAGTTTTTTTTTTGTATGCCACTCTCAAAACACAAAACCGCCGAAAATCTATCCATTTCGAGGATTAAATTTGAAAATTCGAAAAACCGAACCGACCCGGTCGAGAACAGGTAAAAAACTGAAAATTCAAAATCTCACAGCAGAACACCTTACGAGGCAAAGATATCTGTTAGTGGGTCTGGCAGAAGAGCAGATTGTTTAGACATACACCGCAGAGATCTATTATGTGTGGAAGAGGCCAATCGGCTAGAGAAAGATGCCAGGTGACGTAGTGGAGTCATATTCTATTTTCAGCTCCATGAAATCGATTATATGTACACATGTCTCTATCTCTTTCTGTTTAGAAATTGTATCAGCAATCGATGTGGCGTTGGTATTATTTGTTCCTCCCTTTTTAGGTTTACTCATAGTTAGTATAAATATTTTCTTAATGTTTGGTATACACTTGTGTATTATACCAAAAATATCCACTGACTTAATGGCTGTGATGAGTGGTTTGTTGCACAATTAGGATATTACAGATAAAATTGGAAGCACTTTTGGATGAAATGCATTATATTTTATAGGTTGATGATGTATAATGGGCCAAATGCCAGATGCAGAATGACCTCATTTGGAGGCGATTATTCTTAGTTTAGACACGACTGTCATGGATCCTTAAACATGGTTGCAACGCGTGTGGGCTTTTTTTTTAAAAAAAAAAAAAAAGAGGTCTATGCCCTCAAACTAGGGAATTCTATTTGTGGCATTTAGGAAGAAAGAATCTTTTCGATGAAAACTGAAAATGAGAGAATTATTTGAATATAATACACGAGTATTTTTCAACTTTTTTCCGGGATCACATTATTTTAAGAATGCAATGTTAATGGCTTAATGGACCGCCAAGAAATAAAATATTTGTTTTAAAGCAGGTGCTCTAGGAAGTTTTTACTTTTTCATAGAGCTTATGTTTTATATTTCAATTCTATTATAAGATGAAGGCTATAGGAAAATATGTGTGCATTGGAACTGATTTTCAAAATTTAAATAATAATCTTACCATAATTCCAGAACAAACTATAGGTATAGACAGGAAATTGGACTTATTAGATTTATCAGTTGAAGAACTTCACATTTTCAGGTGTGAAGCTAAGTAACTCATATAATTTGTTATTTTTTGCTTCACTATCTTTAGGTCCTGAAAATTTGTATTTATTATTTTTTTCCATTCTTGATACATGCAATGTGTATTATGATTCATCGAAAATATCAAAAGTTACGAAGGCTTGCTTAGTTTCTTTTCGCTAATATTATTAGTGATCAGTTAAATAATTAAACAACCAGCCAAAATATGCTAGCAAACAAAATAGTTAACCAGAGGATAAATAAATTTTTTTTCCAATCAGCAAAAAGTAATCAATTTTACCAGAAGACAATTTTTTGATCTACAGAAGATAATAAACGACATCAGTAAATGATTAGCAAGAATGAATTATTTGATCAGCAGGAAGAAAAAAATGAAAACGAAAAGAAACAGTTATTCAAGAAAAAAATAGTACAAAATCCGCAAACAGGTACATATAACCAAGACTTTTGCAAGAAAAAGAAGCATTTTGATGACGATTATGGATTAAGTAGCATACGTGGTACGGATTCACGCCATAAGTATTTTCACCGGCTTGATTTATGTGATTATTTCAGGTTAAGATGTGGTTAAAGGTCATAGCAAGGTATTTAACTAATTGAACATAGTCGATAGGGGCATGGTTTAGTACGATAGAAGGAAGATATGGCAGGTCGAACGAATTTCTTGAGATAATAATATACATTTTGATTTACTAGGGTTCAAGAAGAGACCGGCTCTAAGCGATCATTGCGCTATATCCTCGAAATCATCATAACTCAATTTAGCCCAACGAGCAACTAATATAAGAGCTGAATACCGTTTACTAAATTTTTCAAATACGGACGATTTTTAAAGGATTTCGGGAGTACCAAAAGTGGGACAATTTATATGCCATTGTAAAGCAAATTTATTCATTAAAGCAAGCTTAAGCAGTCCGCTTCAGTTACCCAACCTATTGCATATTTTTTTTTTGCGGGATTTTGGACAAGTGGCTAACCCTAAGCAATCGCAACAAATCTGACCCTGCCCTGATTACAATTTAAGTATTTATTTCATAACTGAGAAAATACTTTTTTCAAGCACATTATCTAAATTTCAAATTAAATTGTGCACGCCTACTTGTTCACGCAGAAATTGTGCTGTGGGCTCCACAATACTCCACAATATAAAAAAAAAATTCTCGAATTTTTAACTAATATTTCTTGGATCTTAAAAACTTTTAAGTCACTCATTAATAAAGAGTGTCCCAAAATTTACAATGACTCATGCAGTAATTGAATTGTTTCTCGGGCTGTATACCATGTGGCACCGATTTGTTGAAACCACATGTCATCCATCATGCAACTTAGGCACAAAAAACTGGATTATTATGTCGCGATAACGAACACAATTAACAGCGGCATTTTCAAAGAAGAATGGTCTGATAATGCCTTCAGTCAAAAATTCGCACCAAACAGTGACACGTTGTGGATGCATTTGTTTTGCAACAATCACTCATGGATTTTCTGAACCCCAAATTTTGACGATTAACAAAGCCATCAAGATGAAAATGAGCCTCATCGCTGTTTGAAAAATCAGCAACTACTTGTTGTTGTTCCATAATCCATTCAACGAACTCTCTTGGCTGTGCGTGGTCGGTAGGCTTCAGTTCTTGAGTCAATTGCACTTTGTATGCATGAAGATACAAATCTTTCCTGAAAATACGCTGTAGAGAGCTTCTCGAAATGTTCAATTCTTGACCACAGTGCCGAATTAATGTTCCTGGACTCTCAACAACACCCTCACGAACTGCATGTGTTGATGTTTTGTGTTGAACGACTTGTTGAAAGACGGCCAGAGTGTCTAAGATCACTAATTAATGCAGTATCCCTTTGAATTAATCTCTTCACAGTTAATGAAGTTAAATTACTTTTCCGACCATATTTTGTACGATAATTGCGTACTGTAGCTGCCAAACCTTCATAATTTTTAGAATATTTCTCAACAATGAAAACGCATTGTTCTTTCGTGTAGCACTCAATTTTGAATAACCCTGAACTGTCATCTGTCACGCTGTCTTTTTTTTTTTTTTTTCGTTGGCAACACTTTACCGCACAAATGGCGCAAAATTCAAATCTTGCGTGAATTTTGGGACAACATTTAGTTTCGCTAAAATTTCTGACTACTTTTTTCTACTTTATTCCAAAAAGTCAGTAATATCAGTCCAATCATTTCTAGGTTTTAGTAAAAAGTTTAATTTTTCTAAGAATTTGATAACATAATTGTAAAAAAATGAGTGTCGTATAAAATAGATAAACAAAAAAAAAACAACAAATTGTAAGGCAAGAAATAACAGAGTTATGCAGTGGTAAAACATGAAAACGTTTTTTTTTACCATCTTTACTCAAAAAATTAACTTTCTAAAGTGGTTTTGCATAAGTTATCCGAACCTTCTGAGTATGAGCAGAGGTTTCCATCGAATTTACTGATTTATAATATAAGATTATTTGTTAACGAAAAAAAAACTCGTTTTCAGGTACCCTCTGAATGCCAAATTGCGAGAAATGTGTTAGTGTTAGGAGCAATTTTACTGCAGAATTGAAATCAGTAGTATCGATAGTGTTTTCTAAACTATCGGAAGATATCGATTACCTTTTTGTTTAGAAAGGGCTTAAGTGTAAAAATTCTATAGTTATTTTTCTTTAAATCTGAGACTAACTTGCTGTTGATAGCGGATTAAAACTTCATCATCGATACAAAAATATTAAGGGACAACTTCTAGAGAAAAGCACGTTTGAAATAAAAATTAGGGGAACCAAGTCATCGAAAGCAGTTCTGTATTTTTTTCTCTTCGTGAAGATCCTAGTTTTTCACAAATTGAAAATAAATATGCTGAAATTCTCGACATCATAACATCGCGGTAAGCTTGTATGCCCTTGAAAATCTTTTTCCAAATGAAATCATACAGATCTATTAAAACGTCAATTACTAATTGCATCCATATCAAAACTACCTCACCGCTCGTTAAAATTCCACTTCAATTAATAATAAATCTAATTATACCTCAATAGTCGTCAGTTGACACATAAGTAGGTACATACATACATATATGCATATTTATAGCTGCACCTTTAGCATCATCTTTGCATCAAAACAAATGATTAATATGTTTATTTCCATCTTGCCAAGACGGAGAGTCTATCCCACTCAGGATATTTATTCAAAATAATACAAGAAAATTAAAAACATTTAAATAAAATCAATGTGGCTCATCTCGTATACGTCAATCAAGAGTAAATCGGCTAAAAAGTATTAATTAAAATGTTTTCCATATCGAATTTGACATCAAGTGCTATAAATATGCATGAAACTATTTCTCAACTCATCTCTCAGACGTACTCGTATCCATGAGCACCTGCATTCGTGTCACACACCTTGGATCCATTTCTATTTCACTTAGGTTTCTATCTCGTTTAACACATTCTAGAACATAACGATGCGGTTGACCTTAGCATGAGTTACGCTACAATAATCAAAGGATACCTACTCCATCTCATCTGAATCAGACTATAGTGTATAAATAAACAACAGTGAGAGATATTTCATGAAAACATCTTCGCGTGCTACAAATTGGATGAGATAGAGATCACACCCTCTCGGCTCGAAAATAGATCAATTTAATATTCGGATCCATCTAAAGTCTGATCCTCCTTCCTAAGTGTGTAGGCGTTTACTGCATATGGTAGATGGAAAGACTTCCAATACATAGTGACATAATCTTAAAATAAAACTGTTTCACCGAATGATTAATGGATACGCTTCGAATATTTTAATTAAGTATCTATATGCTATTAGTCAAGAACAATAAATTTCTATGGCAATCACGAGAAAAAAAAAAATAGAACAACAAATATTAAATATTTTTGGCAAGATTTAGTTTAGATAATAGTCTTATGGAACATTGGTGCGGATAGACAGCATAACGCCAGTGTAAACAATTTTATTTTTAAATATTTATTTTGTTATTCAAATAGTTTTGTTAAACTTAGTTTTTTTTCCTTAAATAATTAAATTGTGATTTATGTATTTTTTAACAAAGAAATGAGTTATGTTAAAAACAAATAGGAGGCTAGTGTTTTTGATTTTTGATTAGCTTGGGATTAATAGGATTTATACTTTATAGCTACAAACTTACAAAGAGAATTTCGATTTCTTTGATCCATTAGTTTCAAAGACGCATAAAACATTTGTTGAATGTAATGAATACTAAAATATAATTAATAAAAACAAAATGCTTAAAATAGCACACACTATTGTTTGATCATTACATCCGCGCTCTAAGTCTATAGATTCTGAAAGGTCGAAAAAGTTTTCGTCAAACCGACTTAACTTCCGGGAAGAAAATCCTTGCCGCTCCAAAACAATACTTAAGACTGAAATACATCTTCCAATTTTCCTATCTGCACTTCATTCTGGGCGGATGGACGGAAATATAGGTTACCTAGCATAGGCTCTTAATAGTCTGCACCACCTACTGTCATTTATGGCTTGACGCTTTCTTTTTACGTGCTGGTGAAACTTTGGAACATTATTATTGCTATAACATCCATATACTGAACCAATACTGCGTTTCTATTGCTTTTTAATTTTTCTTATCTTCTGCTCGTAGAGTTCACGACTGACTCCCGACCTTTCCTGTAGTGCGGTATCGAATTATAAGTTTTAGAAAAAGTTTTCGTCAAACCGACTTAACTTCCGGGAAGAAAATCCTTGCCGCTCCAAAACATTGAGCTCAGTAGCAGAGACAATGCTTAAGACTGAAATACATCTTCCAATTTTCCTATCTGCACTTCATTCTGGGCGGGTGGACGGAAATGTAAGTTACCTAGCACTGTCTGGAGCATAGGAGCATACTTAATAGTCTGCACCACCTACTGTCCTTTTCATCACTGCAAGCTTCCTTTCGAAATGTGTAGGCTTGGCGCTTTATTTTTAAGTGCTGGTGAAGCTTTAGAACCTTATCCTTACTATAACATCCCTGTACTGAACCGATACTGCGCTTCTATTGCTCTTTCATTTTTCTTGTGTTCTGCTCGTAGAGTTCGCGACCGACTCCTGTCCTTCTCTGCAGTGCAGCGTCGCCTTATAAACCTCTTGTTTTGTTGCATGTGCTAATTAGGACGTCTCATCAAACCAAAGGTTTCGCTTTCGTTTTTCAGGCAGACACAAACCCATACCTTCCGGACAACATTGCCACATGCCTCTTGCAGTTGATCATGGTAGAACTGGACTTCTTGAGATTATTAACAATAAGCAAAGGCTTAAAATGACGAAGCACCCTTACGATTCCAGCCGTTCAACGTTAAACCTATTAACATTTTTCTTTGATTTCGTGGCATTAGTAGGTCCGTTTATAATTTATCCTGGTTGCTCGGGACATTCAAATACACAAAATATTGAAGGACCACCTTGCTTCAATCGCAATTGGAATATTTAGTCGAAGAACTCGCATACTTCCTACGATGATGTTTCGCGAAGGCCTTCAGCTCGGTCCAACCATTCGCCCAAAAAAGTTCTTCTATTCTGACTTTGGTTTAATATCAGTGCAAAAGATGAAACATTGTTCGGAAAGCACAAAGAAGAAAGCATTTACCCAAGGGCAGGAAATGATCCTGCAATAGTTATGATTTTAGCCACCAAGTGGGCTCTAATCAATTCTTCAACATCACAATTCGCTGTTTTATGTGTCCCTTGCTATACAGTTTTCAGCTGATCATATTTAAAATATTCCCCGTATGTTTGGGCGAGGAGTTTGCAGAAGTTTTTTTTAAATCATCTTTCTCCACCGAGAATAAGTGAACACAAATTTCGTCGGTTTGTTTCTGTACGTTTACATAAACTAGAACCTGATCCTAAATTGCTTTTGTAGGTTAGGAATGCCCGATGACATCTACTTCCATGTTCCTTCTTATTGGAAGTACATGCTTTTAGGTTTTTTAAATTAGTTACAGGCCCACCTTGTACCATTCGCAAATAAAGCTTTTGCCCAATTCCCCCGACTATACTGAACATTATACTAGGTGTCAATTTCAAACGGGATCAAACGGCTGTAACTTCTAAACGGCAAAAGATATATCGAACGAATTGTGAAGGGAATTTTGTAGCGGAATAGCTTTGGCTTTACAAGGTGTATCTAGAATTTTTTTTAATTTTCATAGTTGGGTGGCCATGGTGTAGTGGTAACATCATCGCTTGTCACGCTGAAGGTTCACGGTTCGAATCCTGATGTCAAGAATCATTTATTTGTTTCGTATGAAATAAAAAAGTCGATTAATTGCGAAAGCTTAGTCAATTCTACTGCGAAGGCATAACACTGACAGTAAGGTAGTCATATGGCTAAAATGCAATTTGATCGTGATGATGACATCAGGAGGACGGAAAAAAATACTGTGAATCATAAGCAACGACAATACAAAAATAATCCCCAGTTATCTGGACGCCACCCTTGGAGTTCACTGAAACTTAATAATACCTAAGTTTCAAACCAACTACACCAATCTGTCTTCTCTCTGTCTCTTTCCCTTTCCACAAAAACGCCCGTGTCCTAAAATTCATATTCCCTTTCACACGTGCAAATTATAACAAAAAAAAAATAAAAATTGTTAAAAGTTGAAAGTGTTAATTTGTAGATGACTCCGAATTTTAACTTTAGTTTGTTTTAAGTACTAAACAAATGTGAAAGAACACCGTAATGTATTTTTCAATAATTTCATTAGAAGCCGAGTACCACAGTTTTGATTTTTTTCAAATTTCATTTTCAAATTTTATAAACCTTTGATTAAAAATAGTTGAAATATGATCGGACAAATCCTACATACGGTCATAGGAAAAAACGCTTGAAGTAATGCATTTTTTCTTTTAAAAACTATAAATCACACGACCTTGATAGCATATAGCCAGTAATACCTCATTTTAATGTTTGTTCAGCTAATGGGTATGTTCAATACGTATACCTACCATATCCTCGGTGAAAAGTCAAAGTCGTTTTCATACCTAAGCCTGAAAGATAAATCTATAACTTGGCAAACAGTTTTAGACATAACAAATCGCTTATCGTTTTTGCTGACGATTTCAAAACGCATTATCTTCTAAACTGAATGTCAGAAGAGATATGAGTATTGATATTTAGTGATGACTACTCGTACATGGAAAATGCCTCGTTACAGCGGTATTCGGAGTAATGAAATGGGTTACATAATCTCTACATCAAAAATTAAAAAAAAAAAAAAAAAAATCCAAAGCCTTGAAAGCGAAAATCCCCGAAACACAAAATCGTCAAATATCTAAAAGATTTACGAGTATTGACTTAAACAATTGAACCGCTGTGGAAATAACTCCACGTAACAATATAAATGTACCTCTTAGCTTCGCTCCTCTACTCCCCAATACTTACGAGTAGCCCATCATCAAAGACTTCACTATTGCGTTAGAATTCAAAATTTTGCAGACCAACGTTTTAAGATTTTCACACCTATCGTAGAATCCACCGTAAAATCAAAAAACACGAAAAATATCAATTTGAAGTGAAAGTGAATAACTTCAGCGTATTCAACGAAGCCGATTTTGGCACTTCGTTGAATATTCCCCCTGGCGGATGGTATGTTAAGACTGTTTGTCTTTCCTTCCATTTTTTTTCTTTTTTTTTTCTCATTTGGTACCGCTACCCTATACTAGACCGGTGGACGTTGCTGGCTCAGTAGTAATAGTTGGACTACTGAACGTAAGGTTCAGATTCGAATCCTAGTAAAAGACCAATAAGTTTCTTCAAGGTTTCACCTCTCACAAATGCCTGACAACCGTTCGAGGGTAAAATTGTTCTGAGAAACCACTCCATCTTGGTGCTCTGCTCGGGCAATAAAACTACAGGTCGATTCTCGTTCTGTGTTGTTATGAAGTGAAAAAAATGTTCACAATTACACGCTTAATTCGATTCTCGTTGTGTGAAAAAGTGAAGTCAAATATCAAAATCTTTACATTTTGCAGATCATTCTGTGAATGAATGAAAATGACACATAAGTGACAGAATTTATCATTTAGTACTGTTTAGTACACACTTTGACAGCTGCTTATCATTATGAGTTCGAGAATTGCATAAGGAGTGTTCGTGAAGTGGTAAAAGGAAAAATTGGTGTGAAAACTGAAATGATAGTTTATTTATCACTTCACATCTGGAATGACCCCCAGGTTCCTTTCGTGTGAAATATTGATCACGAACATTTGCGCTAAATAATTTTTACTTGAACGTATAAGGCAAGTATTGATTTCACGAAAATTGTTGATCTTGAGACTGCGATCAATCTTGGTATTACTGTTATAGAAAAACTCAAAAAAAAAATGGTTCTCTCAATTCTGTCAGTTAGTTCGTTTGTCATATGTACGAGCGTAAATGGCTGGACAAATTTTCTTGAAACTTCATATCTGGGAGAAGTCATAATTCGAGGAGAAATCGGAATTTTTTACTAATAGCCGATTTTGAATAAATCGATTTTGTTGAATACGGCTAACGATTTTGTTTAAATTTAATACTTGAGTTGGGTTGGATATATCCCAATAGATGGCGTACTAAGTTTTTGGAAAAAAATGTGTCCTTTTTCGACATATTCAGGGACATGGCATACTAAGTTTTGAAAAATATTTAAAAAAAAAGTTGTTTGGTTTAACGCATTTTTAACAATTTCGCTTAAATTCCGAACTATTGATTTGCAACTAAAGTGCAAGTATATGCGACCCAACCGTGCGCTTTATTTATTTTTGTACTAAAAAATGCGGACGAGATGGAGCACTTCGTCTGTCGAGGTCCTGATTTTAAAAAAATACAAGAACGTGCGGTTTAGGCATTTTCAATAAAAGTTTTCAATGCTTTGCTCTAAATTTCTGGTATGTCTACAAAGCAAGACGAAGGATCATTCATCTTGTACATACTTGTAGTAAATCACATTAGAAAAATTGTTTGAGCTAGAAGGCCCGTGAAAAATGTCGCATTTTTAACATTGACACTTGTATTGAAATATTTCAATATTCATAGTCAACCTCCCACACTTCCGCTACTTTATTAAATCGTTCAGATCCCACAACATTGACAAATGATGAACACCTAATTGTGTGGCACATAATAATTTCATTCTACTCAAATGGCACTTTAGCAGAACATTATAAAACACTTGCATAGCCCAATAGTTGGCTTTATCAGGTTGACCATGTAAAAGCCGGCCAGAGCCACAAAAGAAAAACAAATCTTAATTAATTGCATCTTTGAAATAATTTCAACAGATTTGTCACGTTTCTGCACGAACGTAAATCAAACGCGAAAAATTGTTTCAATATTTTAAAATATTTTTTTTTTATCTCGCATGGTATGCCCCTGCCCTCTTTGTGACACAATTAACTATGCTTCCCTCAAGCGCTGTCTGTGCCGTTTTTTCTATTGCTTTATTATATATGCTGTGTGGATTAATTTAAAAAAAAATTAAAATTATTTGGCGACATTTCAAAATTCCACACGTCAACGTGTTGGGAGGGAGACACCACTCTCTTTTGGACGCACCTTCACAAAATTAAATAATTTTTTTTTTGTTCATCAATCTATTTACAGAACGTCGCATCTCAGCTTATCAACTGCATACAATTGACTCTGTGGAAGATGAGTCATCCTCTGGTAAGGAGGATAGCTCACCAGAGTCACCACAGCAACAATACCCACATCCACCACAATATTCTCAATACTTGCAAGTGAACGGTCACGCTGGTCATAAGCCGCGAACCAAGAAACCTCGCAGCAAAAGTCTGCAACCACAATCAAATCTTGTACCTTGGCGTAAGAGTTCGAGACCCCGTCGCGGTCGGTCGCTAGAGAAACAACCATTCCTTCCCGGTTTCAAACCGGAACCTGTCAAATCCTGGACTGAGGAGCCAATCCGACTAAAGCCTGCAACCATTGAAAAGAAGGTTGTCCCGAAATATGAAGTCGCAAAGGTCTTCCTTAAATCAATCA
Organism: Pocota personata; assembly: GCA_963082735.1. NCBI lineage: Eukaryota > Metazoa > Arthropoda > Insecta > Diptera > Syrphidae > Pocota > Pocota personata. The sequence goes on from OY720431.1 coordinate 20,948,806, forward strand.
AAGATGAACGCGATCAAGGCTTACTCAGTCTTGGATATGAGTTGGAGAAGATTATCGAAGGAAAGACTGAAAAGGAGGCCACTCCATGGGTGACAATGCGTGATAAACTACGTGCCGTTGAGAACGTTCAGAAGCAACTGGAGAGCTTCGATCTTGAAGACATTTATCTATCTCCATTGCAGCATGCGCATGATGCAATAACGCCTCAGCAGCCACAACAAGCACAGGATCAAATCCTCAAGGAGCGAGAGATTGAAAGACTGAAGAGCTTTGAAGACGAAGCTATTATGGAATTCACCCAGCAGGTGGAGAAACTCATTTCCACTCAACCAAAGCCCGATACAGTGCCATGGAAGGAGATGCGCAAGCAATTAAAGTCCGTCCAGAAAGTCCATAAGCAAATCGAAAAGTTCAAGATCGAAGAGGTTGAACTGAAGTCAGTGCAGGTGCAGACAGCAACTCAGGGAATGATTACGATGACTGTCGATGAATCATCGAAGGGATCGATCCAGAAGATCATGCGCAGAGAAGACATAGAAAGGTATGAACAAATGGATCAAGTTCAAAAGCAGCAGTATGTCACCACTGAAGACTATAATTTCTTGACCGTTGAAGAACGCGAACGATTAGAGGCTCAACGCATCATCAGTCAACAACAACCTGTTAACTGGCGTAAGCCACGAACAGATTACCAAAAGCAATCCAGTGCGCTATTCGAAGACTCAACTACGATGCAAGCAGACCAACAGGACCGTAGGGTATTGCAAGAGCAAGCCACTGAAGAAATGGCTGTGTATCGACGAAAGAGTAAGACTGAGATGACACAAGAGGTGCAACATCAAGAATTCACAAGCGTCGAAGACTCCAACATTATGCGGTTGCAAAAGAGTGAATGGGAGGATAGTCAACTGATTAAGCAACAGGAAGCACCTGCCTACTGGCGCCGTGGAAGACCCACGGACCAACCGCAAACTAGTCAACTGGAACACGTTGAAGACTCTACATTCCTGCAACTAGCCGAACATGAGACTCTGGAAGTGAAGAGAGAAGACACTGCCCAGTTGCAACCAACATTCTGGCGTCGTGGCCAAAAGACTGAATTCCAACAAGTGGAAGACACCACGATGTTGGATGTGAAACCAGAAGAAATTGAAGAGGTTAGGCAACCCGAACAGCCAGTGATGTGGGAACGAGGCAAAAAGAAACCTCAAGAGGAACCAGTGATGTGGGAAAGAGGCAAACGCAAGCCACAAGAGGAAGTCCTCCAGGAAATACCGCAAGAAGTACGACCTGAGGAAATTGTACAAGAGAGAATCGAGCCAAAACCAAGGCCAATTAGACCGATTGTTCCACAGCAACCAGAACAAGTAGAGAAGGTTGTCCTTAAGCCCATTCCAAGACAGAAGCCCAAGCAACAGGAGATTGTACCAGAAGAGGTAGAATTGAAACCAATTCCTAGGCCGCAACCTGCAGAAGTTGCTGAAGAACCAACACCACAAATTCCAGAGCGCGCACAACCTACTGCACAAGAATTCGAAGAATACATTCAGCCTGAGCAGCAACCTGAACAGCCTCAGGTACAAGAAACCACCGTTCCGTGGTTACGAGGAAAGAAGGCAGAAATCCGTCAACAAGAAACAGAACGGGTGGAACAAGTCACACTCAAGCCCACTCCAAGGCAAAAGCCAAAACCACAAGAAGCGGCAGCCGAAGAAGTCCAGTTAAAACCAGTCCCAAGGCCAAAACCAGTAGAAGTTCCGGAATCTATTCCCAAAGAGGAATTCGTACCAGAAGAATTTGTGGAGCAAGTCCAACCAGTACAAGAAGAGGTTGAAGAGTACATTCAGCCTGAAGAACAGCCTGAACAGCCGCAAATACAGGAAACCGGTGTTCCATGGCAACGTGGAAAGAAGGCAGAAATCCGTCGACAAGAACCAGAACGAGTAGAACAGGTCGCACTCAAGCCTACTCCAAGGCAAAAGCCGAAACCACAAGAAGCTACTGCGGAGGAAGTACAATTGAAACCAATTCCAAGACCAAAGCCAGTAGAAGTCCCTGAATCTATTCCTCAAGAAGAAAAGGCACCTGAAGAAGTTGTCGAACAAGTCCAACCAGTCCAAGAAGAGGTTGAAGAGTACATTCAGCCTGAAGAACAGCCTGAACAGCCGCAGGTACAAGAAACCACTGTTCCTTGGAAACGCGGAAAGAAGGCAGAAATCCGTCAACAAGAGCCAGAACGGGTAGAACAGGTCACACTCAAGCCCACTCCAAGGCAGAAACCAAAACCGCAAGAAGCTGTTGCGGAGGAAGTGCAACTAAAACCAGTTCCCAGACCAAAACCAGTAGAAGTACCCGAATCTATTCCTCAAGAGGAAAAAGCGCCCGAAGAAGTTGTCGAACAAGTCCAACCAGTCCAAGAAGAGGTTGAAGAGTACATTCAGCCAGAAGAGCAACCAGAGCAACCACAGGTACAAGAAACCGCTGTTCCATGGAAGCGAGGTAAGAAAACCGAAATTCTTCCTCAAGAACCAGAGAGAGTAGAGCAAGTCACACTCAAACCCACTCCAAGGAAACAGATTCCAAAGCCGGAACCCGAAAAGCCTGAGGAGGTAACACTGAAACCATTCAGAAAGCAACAAATTCCCGAAGTTCCACAAGAACCCGTTCAGCTGGAACCAATTCCTCAGCCAGAGAAACCTATTGTTGAAGAACAACCACAACCGCAACCACAAGAGGGCGTTCCATGGCAACGTGGAAAGAAGGCAAAACCACAAGCCGAAGAAGTGGAAGAGAAAACATGGCCAACTGGCAAAAGAAAACCACTTGAAGAGGAGACGCAAGAACCTGTCTCTCTTAAACCAATTCCAAGACCGGCACCAAAGGAAGAACTCATAGAAGAGGTCACTCTCAAACCAATTAAGCGTCCAACTCCCAAGCCCCAAGAAGAAACTCTCGAAGAAGTTGTTCTCAAGCCAATTCCCAGGCAGAAACCAAAACCGGAACCTCAACCAGAGGAACAAGTTGTCCTAGCACCCGTTCAGAAACCAGAAGTTCCTGAAGAGGAACAACCTGAGAAACCAATTGTTACTAGTGAACCAAAGCCAAAAGAAGAACCCGAACCGGAGGAGGCAAAACTCTGGCCCAGAGGCAAACGTCGTCCACTGGAACCAGAACCAAAAGAAGAAGTCCATCTCAAGCCAATTCCAAGAAAACCAATTGCAGAAGAACCCAAGGAAGTTGAAAAACCAAAGATTACACCAAAACCGAAGGAGGAACTTCCCGAAATTCCAGACCAAGAACCAATCGAACTGGAGAAAGTTCAACCAACCGAAGCGGAACAAGTTGAAAAAGTTCCCGAAGAAGTTAAGCTTCCATGGCGGCGCGGAGAGAAGAAACTACCCGAAGAACAACCAATGGAAGAGAAAAAATGGCCAAAGGGTAAGATTCGTCCACTGGAACCAGAACCGAAAGAAGAGGTTCATTTGAAGCCAATTCCAAGGAAGCCCATCGAACAAGTAGTCGAGCCTGAACAAAAACCAAAGAAGACACCAAAACCGAAGCACGAAGAACTTCCAGAGATTCCTGATGCCGAACCAATTGAACTAGAGAAGGTGGAACCCTTTGAAGTGGAAAAGGTTCCCGAAGTCGTTGAAGAACAAGTAGCAGTCCCATGGAAACGTGGTGAAAAGAAAAAACCTGTCGAACAGCCAATTGAAGAAAAACAATGGCCAACCGGAAAGGTGAAACCAAAACCAGAGGAAACACCCGAAGAGGTCCACTTGAAGCCCATTCCAAGGAAAAAACCTGAAGTGGAAAAACCAACTGAAATTACACTGCCTGCACCAGTGCTTGAACCTCAGGAACCAGTGCCAGAGTCAGAAGAAGAAGACGAAATCATTCCCGAAGAACCAATCGAGGAAGAAGAAGAACCACGTAAGGTGAAACCAAAGAAACAAAAGAAACCCAAATTGCACAAGGCCACCCCATCAGTCGATGAAGTCAGCGAAGAGCATGTTTTGTCTTTCTCTGAACCCATCGCCGAAGAAGACCAAATCGATGCTTTACCAGTCGACGCAACAGGAAAAATCGCCGTTACCGAAGAAATCCTTCCGCATACGGCTGAAGAAATTCTTACCGAAGAAATCGTCAAACAACGAGCACACAAAAAACGCACGAAGCGCCTCAAGGAGGTCTCCTTTGACGATCACCCGGAACTACTCGAAGCCGAGGAGGTGATTGAAGAGCAGCAAGACCAAGAGATTTCCCAAACGACAGTCACGCTGCAGAAAAAGAAAGAAGAGCCGAGACCGCAATACATCACCACGGAGCAGCTGATTGAGGTCGATGTCGATGAAGTTCATCGTGAGATCGACATGAAGCTCACCTCGAACATTGTCAAGAAAGAAAGAAGACGCGTCCACATCGACGACAGTCAGCCGCTTCCCGAACTCGAACTCATCACACAGAAACGCATTCAAGAAGGTCTCGACAAGCTCGCTGACGAAGAGCTCATCGAAGATCAACCCATACAGCAAACTACCGAGCAAACTATATCCGAAGTTATGGGACAAGAGCGTAAGATCGTTCGTAAGAAGAAGCGTGAGGTTCGTCCACCAAGGATCACCGAGAAACTAAGGCCCCGCCAATGCGTGCCCGATGAACCAGCGGTTCTTGAGTGCAAAGTTGAGGGTGTTCCATTCCCAGAGATCAATTGGTACTTCAATGACACCCATCTGTTCGCTTCAGAAAAGTATGAGTTATCTGTGGTGGAAAGTGTTGCACAACTGAAGATTGCGAAGGTGACACCAAAGGATGTCGGAGTGTACACTTGCGAGGCTAGGAATGAAGGTGGCGTTGCCACATCGAGAGCAAACATTGTTCTAGGTAAGTGTCTTAATTTATTTATTTACTCCCAACTTCCCGTAGTGTGTTCCATTTATTTAGAGCCCCCATACCGTTAGTCTTAACCTACCACCCAAACAACATTAGTCAACCCTATCAAAACACGCACACACTTTCACTCTCTATCTCTCTATCTCTCTTTCTATCTCTGTCTCAATGTCATAATGTAGAAAAAGAGAAGGGAATCGCACCTCAATTTGTGAAGCCCCTTAAGATAGAATTCACTGAGCATACACCGGACAAATGTGTCGTGGCAGTCACCTGTCAAGTGGAGGGAGTCCCCAAACCACAGGTGAAATGGTATCGCGGCGTCGAAGAGCTAGTGCCCAGTGAAACAGTCCAAATGATCTATAACGAGGAAACCGGTGAAGTGGCTCTAGAGGTAATCAATCCACCAGCCAATGAAGCAGTGGTATACTCAATTCAAGCCGAGAACATCTTCGGAAGAGCAGTTGGAAACGCCAACATCCTCCGTGAAGCTGAACCGTCACAAGAACCCAAGGAAATACTCAAAGCGCCAACTGTCACCCCATTGACTGTTAAAGTTGTTCCAAATGGTGGTACACTTACCTACGAATCAATCTACGATGGCATACCGAAGCCAGACATAAAGTGGATGCGAAACGGTCGGGAAATTCAAATCAACGAAGATGTCACTTTGATCACCACCGAAGCAAAAACCACACTTACGATCATCAATATGACACGCAAGCGAACGGGTAAATATGAAATCTGGGCAAAGAACAAAGTTGGCGAAGCAAAATCATCTGGCTCCGTTGTAGTTTCCGATCAGCCTCAGAGCAAAGAAATTCAGCCACCGCGATTCATCCAACCACTGGAACCGAAATTCTTCGCCGAAAACGAAGTGGCCATTCTCGAGGCTATCATCGAATCTGAGCCTGTCTCTTCATTCCAATGGTTCGTTCATACCGAACCGATAAAGAGCTCAACCGAATGCCGCATCATGACGCAAGGGAACAAATCAGTTCTGCTAATCGATGGCTTTAAGAAAAAATTCACCGGTCCGTATACCTGCCGTGCCGAGAACGTAGGCGGTTCGGTAACATCAACAGCCACAGTGGATCTCCTTGAAGACTCACCATTCGAACAGGTGACCGAATTGACATCACCACGTTTCATTGAACCACTGCAACCCATCCAGGTAATGGATGGTGAGAAGTTGCATTTGGTGTGCGAGGTGCACGGCCAGCCGATACCACGTGTTGAGTGGTTCCACAACGACGAGAAGATAGTCGAAACGAAGGACACAATTGTTACGCAAGACACCCACGGTGTTTGCACTCTGTCCATCGCAGAGGTATTCCCCGAGGATGATGGTGAATATGTGTGCGTAGCTACGAACAAGATCGGAGAAGCCATTACGAAAACAACTGTCAGCATTCAAGGTACTCACCTATACCACTTTACCACTACATTTATTCACCACTTTTTGCACTTACAATCAATTTATGATGTATATACACAAATACCTGAAGTCTGTGTCATGTGTGTAATGTCTCTATGTCTCTTAATATCTTTCCTCTCTGTCTATTGAATGTTCCTAAATTTCCTAAACTTCAAGCCCCTAGCACGAAATGTCAATTCTCTTGTCAAGAGAATGGATGTGTAGGCAGAATATGGGTGTAATTATTTGTATCTAACCATGAAATTGTAGTGAATGTGTTTTAACTATGTAGTGTGTTTCGTTTAATTTAGTTTATGAACATGCCCTACACAGGGTGTACATTAAATTTTAAAGGATATTAACAATCTTAAAAAAGTTGTCACGTATATGTATTTAACTTGCAGAGTACTTACACCCTCCAATCTCTTAGATGAGTCACTTATAGCAACTTGAGTTGAATCGAGCTGGGTGACAATCCATATTCTGTAAGTCCAATGAGGAGTCCAAATATCGTAGACAGGTAGAAGAAAAGTCTTAATATCATAAATAAAATTTGCCTTTTAATTCTGCGTGATCTCCGACTTTCGGAATACGGGACCTTTTACCACAATTGACAATTCTTACCACGAACGACTTAGGCTGCGATTGCAGTGGACGCGGCTCTAGCGATGTCACACACAAAAAACAACCTGTCAGATACTCGTAGATTTCAACGAGCGTGACTAGACTAGACGCTTTTTCAGCCGTTCAGTTCGAGGAAAAGCAACAAAAAAAATCATCTAGAGCTTATTGTACAATTTGAATGCATAGCAGTGCATTTTATAGCTTATCCAGTTAGCGGTATAGTAATTTTAATGCAGTCCGTCCACCATTAGAGGCCCTTTTAAGGTAGATAAATCAGACTTGGTGCGTACGTTCATTGGGTTTTAAATTTAATAAGGTGTTTGATTTTCTAGTAACGCCTACAGGCATGCCCACAATCGTGTTAAATGTCGGATAACCTTTTACATAGATCTGGCAATCCATCACCCTCGAGTCATTTGTCAAAAAATAAATAATTAACTCAACTCAGCATGATAATACTGCGGTCTAAACCTAAATAAAAGTCTTTTTAAAAAAAATTGCCGATGGTGGACACATAAATTTACGAAATTCTTAAAGTTTGCGCATGCGCACAAATGTTAACGTGTGCATGCGCAGTGCATGCTACTACTCTTTTGAACATTTATGAAAGATGAGTGATGGAAAAAAAAAGAATTAAGTTGGCCATTAATATACCTAGAACCCTTGTGCACTGATGTGTCAGCGACACCTACGCGCCATCCTATAGAGTTCCTGACGAAGTATCGCACTCTTTTCTTCCATGGCATCTACATACATACATCTTCAGTCTCTCATACAGTTATTCGTTAGAGATACGGTTCAAAATTCCTTGCTAGTCGAGGATTTTACAAAGCACTTGGAGTCCACAACCTTCATCCAAAACCAGCAAAGAACCACCAAACTCTGAATTGCCTATTGACACAACCTTTGACTATCGGTCAACTCTTTCCTGACTTTGTATACGATTATGCTATTGCATCTACTTACAGCTCCTTAATGATGTTTCTTTTGTCATCTTCATTCTGCAAACGAACACAAGCTCGTTTCTACCCACATGGCCTGTGCAAAATTGTATGTTCTACTCTTCGATCAGTACAGGTATCTGCGAACAATCACGCGCTAAGGCCTCTCTCCCCACAATGCTTCAGGTATAAGATCATTTTTCACAACAGTCTATGAGTGCGCTTCGACGTAGGATAGTTCCTATACCGTTGTCTGTCTGGTTCCTCGAGCCGTATGAAATCTACTATTAAATGGTGATCTCGACATATTGTTTCATTCCGATGTCGGATCTTTTTTTATATTCAAAAAACAATTTCTTAACCGTCGACTGACCGCCATATGATCAACTCGGTTTACACATGAAGTCACTAATGTAGGAAATACAGCAGGAAATATATGTGTACTGAATCAATATTCGATTTGGAAGGACCACTAAGTAATGTGGTGGCTAAATCTTCTCCTTAAAATTGATTGAGTTCTGCTATACACACACATATTTCTACGTAATCATAGTGTGTACAGCAGTCTTAATAGGTCAGTGCTGTCTGATGTATCACGATATCTTTCATGCGATAATTTAACCGCATAAATCCTTACTTTCAACGTAGTGGCTGTGAGTGTTTGATTCATCGCCCAAATAGTCCACCCGTTTCCTAATCTGCCCTCACTCCGTCTATGCACCGTATCATAATGGTTTTTAAGAGTGTGTAAGTTGTAGATTTTTTGATTCTCGTTTTCAAGTGAAATTTTTCAAATCCACATAAATTTTCTACTGCTTACTGTCGAAGGGCTGCAGATTTGAATCTTTACTGACCATAATTCTATCCTTTTTCTTTGTCTAACTTCTTCCATATGAAAGCATTACCGACCCAGAAAAAGTTCTAGAGTTCTAAGCCTAACCTAATCTAAAATGAGATTTTTGAGTCTTAAATAATTTGTTTGGTTTTGACATTTCATAAAGCTTGACCCCACTCTGTTGTTTGATATTTCTTTTGAAGTGTACTTGAAAACTGTCAAACTTCTTGATGCATGATCCATCCCGCATGATTGAAAATTATTTTGTGGGTGTTTTTTTCGCCACATATCGATTCGACGAGATGCTAAAATTAATTTTCGTATTTAATAAAATTATGAACGTTTACTTTCAGCATTTGAATATATCCCCGATTCTGAAATCACAGGCCAAACTGCTTCCGAAGAAGATCTTCTCGATAAGGTTAGTAATAGATACAAGTATTACGTACATATATCAAGTTTAAGAAAATCATCTTAAACATTTCCCATTATACCATCCACAGACTCTCTCGATAGACGAATCTCCGCCGAAAATAGTTAAGAAACTCCCCGAGAAAGTTCAACCCAAACAGGGTGAACTGGCGAAGCTCGAAGTCAAAGTTATTGGCAAACCCAAACCAAAAGTCAAATGGTTACGCGACGACGAAGAGATATTCGCATCCGAAGAATATCAAATTGAAAATTTCGACGATGGCACCTCAGTGTTGATCATCAATCATGTATATCCCGATGATGTCGGTACGATTAGTTTCGAGGCCTACAATCCATTGGGTGTAGCGGTAACAACGGCTGAATTTGCTGTTGAAGGTATTCTTTCATACGATGGAACATTTTATTCAATTTTATTTATCTTCTTTTCTATGAATTTTTTAAACTTAATAGAATTTCTTTTTACAGAAGACAAAAAAATATCCTTTTATCCCATTCTTTCCCATTTTATTCCCCTTTTTATACACAAAAACAACACAAATAAATTTATAAAAAAAAAGAATTTACACTTTTCTAGGAACTTTTTTTACGGCTAGGATTGAAAAATTGATTCAAGCCATTATAAATGTTATTAATTTTATTATTTGTTCGAATTGCGTATTCTAGGAATCGTAGGAACAAAGGATTATAGGAAACCAGAATGGGTCACTCACATGGAAGAGATGCAAAAGGCCCTAAAAGGTATGTTATAAACGTCAAAAAAAAAACTGTACCTAAGTGTATCCTTGTTGTCTTGGATATGATATGTCCTTACACAATGTTTCCTATGTGTCAATATGTGTTTTAATCTGTCTATAAAAAAAAATGTCTACATATGTATAACCGTGTATATTCAAAACCAATTATGATGTATCGTCTGTACTGTCTATAGGTATATTCTTGTCTAGCTTATAAACAACAAAAAGCTCGCCTCCTTCCCAAAAAAAAAAGAGCTTTTCGAACCCAAAGAAAAGTTTACGCCATTATCCTTTAAGATTTTATTTTATTTTTTTTTTTTTTTTTTATATAAATTTTTAATTTTTATTTTGCAGATTGGTTTAATTTTAAAAAATTGTTTATTACAGATTTTTTATTTTATTTCAGTAAATAATCAAAATTCAAAATTTATTTATTTTAAACTCTAAATTAACAACCCACTCGCTTTATAACGAATACAAAAATTCCACAGCGAGTTCGCAAGGTTTTTTTTAAGAAAAAAAAATAAATATTTTCACACCCAGAAAATATTTTTAAAAAAACTGTACAAAATAAATTGGTTTAGCGGAGAATTTGATTTGTCAATTTTTCTTCGAAGGAAATGTGACAGATGACAAATTCTTCTGTAGGCCTTAATGTCCGAACATACTCGTAAAATGTCAATCTAACATGCTTCTGTCAACACGTATCTGTAATTAACTGGATTGTAAATATATAAATGTTCTTCGATTGTACCCCCACAACCATGACCCTGCAACAACACAAAATGGATTGTTTAAAAAAGAAAAAAAAAAACACACAACATTATCCAATACAACACATTCGACTCGATGTAAGTAAAAGTTTTTTTTCAGTAATACAGAATACCTAACACACGAAATTTGTTTCCCAATTTTTGCTGAGCGCACTAAAGAGACGCGGCTAACAATTTAATGCTTTTGCTATTTATAATTTGCAGCTGCTAAATGCTCACCAACTTTTGTATCGGAAATGAGAGATTGTCGCGCGGCTGTTGGAGAATCAGCTAAATTTGAAGTACAATTTTCAGGAAATCCACATCCAGGTAATGTTAATGCAAAAAATGTTTCTACAACGGAAGATCCCATAACAATGGAAATCTATTAGGAAAAAAGGAAGCAACAAAAGTTATGTGAATCACAATGGAAATTGTATTTCATGACATATTTTACTTGGCGCCCGACGAAGGATTTTGCATCCAAGCCCTCTTTTTCATATACAAGTTTTTAGTATAGAAACCTAAGGGAGATCGCAAATTGAAAACTTTTTGTCTTAGGCCGTTTGCACACGGAGGTACACACAAGTGATCAAACCGGTCACGGACTGCCCACTGATTTCTATTTGCTCATGTTTTGTACTCGAACCTACGCAAGTTACAAATGTAGAGGTAAACAAATTTATTACACCATACCCTTTCGACTTCCCACTCGTAACTGAGGAAGAGATTAATTTGAACTGCTACTGTGGCTAAGTCGGTAAAAGTAGGAAACAACTACACCTAGGCTACCATCATGACCAGTCTCCACTAATTTATCTCGAAAGTCTCGCAAACTAGGTCGGTGTGCGAACTGCTATTGAAATGCATTTACGGTGACACAAGAGCTACAAGTTAGTGACTTAATATTACGTTTCTCGCTCTTTTGTGTAACTCCGTGTGCGAAAGGCCTTAAGACAACTTACAGGATACAACAGATACTCATGCCAGAGAGGCCAGATCGTCGCAGACTGTGGTGCGCTCGACTCGCTCAAAGAACACGCTTTCAGTGTACGGCCTTTTAAAGGCAAAACTGTTTCCTATTTAAATCGAATTTATTCGTAAGCTCTTTCAAATGAAGCTACCCCAAGCTTTCTGACATCCGTCATCACTTTATCTTTAAAACTGAGGTTCTGTCTTCCTGGTCATCCCGAACCAGGGGACTTTGGTTTAACGACCCCAATGGCTTTTTAGACCACATCCACATCTTGGAACGAGTATAGAGTTTTCTTGGTTGTATACCATTCGCTCACCTCGCACATAGGACAAAAAAATCGACAAATTATTTGCCTGTCCAATATCTGCTTGGATTTAAACTTGTAGATCATCAATTTTGCTCGCCCGAGTTGAGAGTTTTTAAACTACATTCCCGAAACCTAAGAACTGTTTCCTAGGAAAGTGGAAGATGTTTTGATTGCAAAATTTCCACATCCTTGAGCGTATGTCTTGATTGGAAAAAAAACTCCCCATTCGTTTTCACATAACTTTTGATTGCATTTTTATTAAGATCCTCGGAATATCAGCAAAAGTATACCAACCAAATGTGGATTACACTTGTTTCTAGATGTTCAATGGTACTTCAATAATGTTCAACTTCGTGACTCGGACAAGTATCGCATTGTTATCGATGAAAACTACTCATCATTAGAGCTTCTCTCGGCAAGTCAGGAAGATATCGGCTATTATGTGTGCAAAATTATCAACGAGATAGCAATAAACCTCACTCGTGCCAAATTTGACATAGCATCGACATCACAAAAGACCATTGTTGAAAAAGAGAAAACCAAATCCAAGTTTGTGACTAAAAAGAAACTTGTCAAAAAGGGTAAGAAAATCGGAAAGGACACACACACAACTACCATATCGATTGTACCCGTACCCGAAGTGACAGTCGAAGTCATCAAAGTCAAGCAACCAGTTTCGGTGCTGGTTGAAAAATCTGACATCTCTGAAGTACAAGTCGTCAAAGATCGTAAAGAAGCTGACGCTGAGATGAAAGTTGAAATTAATATCGATTCCGGTGAGAATACAACAACAACAACTACTACAACTACAACAACAGAGTCTACCACTACAGTGACAAAGATCGAAACAATCGAAATCACCGAAACGATTAACATATTGCGACAAAAAGTTTCACAGAAATCGATCACAATCGATGACGTTTTGGTACTGAAAAAACACGAAGAAGTCGATAATATTTTAACATCGATTGAGGCGGAAACATTTGGTGCCGGTGAAGCACCACTTCGAGACTTGGCTACAATTGGCCTTCTATTGAGATATGGCTGTTCGATAAGTGAGGTCACTTACATGTACGAAGAGAATATTTTTGCTTCACTGAAGAAACCCGAATCGCAATCGGCTCTGGTTACACTTGTCGAACGGATGGGTCATGAGAATTTGATTTCACTAATTCTAAGTGAAAGTTCAACGGATGATGAGACAATTTTAGCTGCTACAGTCGGATTTAAGGCATTCATTCGAATGATTGAAACCTGTGAGATAACCATTGAGGAGGTTATTAGGAAATTCGTTCGAGAAGATTTCATCGTACAGGATTGGAAGATATCAGCGAAAGAGGTTTGGAATCATAATATGTGACGTTTAGCAATTGTTAGCTATTGACAGTTGCTAAAAGTAGTTGAATATTTTTTGGGAGATGGGCATATGTATCTAGAGGTGTATTAAATCAAACCTTTACGGTAAAAATATAGTAAAGCGGCCATTTAGTTAACTATTATGACTATTTAGTCTTTATTTAGTTCACCGGCGGAAGGTTAAAGTTTAAAAGTACACGCGTATTCATGAAACACTGCTTAACCTATGCAGTGTTTCATGTTTCACCGCTGCAATCTTGAGTGACCGCTTCACTACGTTTCAACTTGTTTAACATCCGCTTTTCAGCACTTTCACATTTTAAATCAATTGACACTTCAAGGGCAATTAGGATTAAGAGCCGATAAGCATCATCATGCCTAGCATCTGGAAATATTTCTTGACGGTCCTTAGCAATAGCCACGGTAAATCATTCAAAACCAAGCAACCAACGAAAATTCATATCTTCAGTGTTACGAACTCAATAACTTTTAATAGCATTACAGCGAAACTGACTTATAGGTTTCAATTTTACTAAGGCTGTCCTGGTCGCAGCGTTCTACGAAAGTTGACGTCACTGTGCATATGTAAAATGTAAACTGTCATAGTTCCGGTCAGACACCGCAGTTGAAAGTCTCAACTATAATAACCGAAAGCAATCGGAAGTTAATGTCAAGATTCTATGTTAAGTTTCCTTCAGTACTGTCAATTGCTCAAGTTGCCCATAATAGGCGTATGTGAACGGAAGTGATTGTCAGAGTCAAAGTGAAAGATGCTTAAAGCTTTTTTCGTAAGTGAGCAAAAGTGAACGAAAACTTAACGAATCTAAGCAAGAAGATATTATGGTCGTACAATACAAGTTCCTTGTATTTGCACAGTTACGTACGTCGACATACGTACCCATTCTTCTATTATACAATAGTTCGGCCTTAACACTCTTAGTATCTTAATTTTTAACGTCATACTTCGAACACTTCAATCAATCTTTTGTAGCTTCGTCTTTGTACTTAGTAGAGGCAGAGCGCATATTGCTATCAGACGTTCGTCCAAATACCTTGAACTTACGAGTTATTGCCTGAGTACCCCGCTGACGACACACATTTAAATGCTTCTCTCGTCTGTAGCAGTCACTATAAAGATGTCATAACTTTCCATCCTTATTTTGCCCGGCCCATCAAATCTTAGAAGGCGGTGGTTTCTGCTGTCTGAATGATGATGGATGGTGCAAATCAGAAAAAAAATGTTGTATTGCGTTTGCTGTCAACAATTAAATCATCCTCATAAGAGACTTGTTATGTTTTCCTCAAAGAATTGTCTCTTTGTATTGAAATGATGAAAAATTTCACAATTTTATCTGCGCTTGTTACTTTAGCGGCAATGTTTATGTGATCTTGTTTTTGTTATACACGCAGACAAAAACAGCCAAAAAGTCTATTTGCTAATAATATAAAATTAAATGATCTGTATATCAATTTTTTGCGTTGTAACGCGGTAATTAACAAAAGCCTGATCTGATTTTCATGACCCTTGTTTTATTGTCAAGAGCATTTATCAAGAAAGGTTTAAAGATAGTTGAGCATCACGCTCCGTTTTGTAAAAACACATCACAAAATCGTTATTATGAAACGAATTTCGTTAGAGTTTCTGGGCGGTAGGACAAAAAACAGTTCTTTTTTTTTAGAAACATCGTGTTAGCATAAACTGATGTTCAAAGAGATGCAAACATGTACCTACAATCTATGGGGATTACATGAATTTATCAGTAGTGTAATATAAACTAGAAGAGTGACTCACCATAATTGTTGATGTCGCTTCTTTAAAAATGATGTGAAGGTTCCGGACTTTTAACACCCTATCGTGGAATATATTAAGTGTTTGAGAAAATGACTAAGCTGTAGAGTCGCATGACGTGTACACTCCACACAGGATTAAAGTTATATGACCCTTTTTCTGTCTCTATATTGGAGTAGAAAAAAATTTTAATATTTTTCTTTACAACAATATAACCAATCTTACCCGTTAAATTTCATTTACAGAATCATAGGGTTCGTATCTTTCATTTTCAAAATCATCATCTGCAAATGTTAAGAAATAGAAATGATAAAATTGTTTTTAATTGAAATCACAATAAAGAAATAAAACTAAGAGAACGATCCCAAAAAATATTCAACCACCCCGTCCTGGTTAGTAGAGACCTTTTTCAATATCATAAATATAAATTATTTTTTGGATTAGAGAGTGGTAGAAACATCGCAAGTGATCGACACTCATGAAGCCGTAACTCACATCAAAATCGGTATGTATACCTGCTTTTGTGCATAGAGCCTATAACTTCTTTTAGCACTCTGTTTAAAAAAATATATACTTTTTTTCTCTTTTTTTTTATTTTTATGCTTTTTATGAATGCTTTTTCCCAAAATAATACCCTCTTCAAATATAAACTCCGTGTCCGTTTAACCAGAGGAAACATACATAGAAGAACGCACAATTGTCGCTGTAGAAGGTGTGAGCACAGAACAATTATAAGAAACCAAACCGCAAAATCCAAACCAAAAACTATATATAAATTTTATATTAAAAAAATATGTTCCAAAGACGTACAACCTATTCAACGCTTCTCGCCCTAGTGTTCTGTTGTCATATAAGCTTTATAATCAAAAGAATATATATATTTCCAATATTATGTACTTTAAAGAGAAAACAAACCCCTCCCCTCCACTAAACCAAACAAAATAGATAACCCAACACAAAAATAGTTATCTCAAAACGAACAGTACTACTCTAGCTGCTTAAATGTTATAGAAAACAAAAATGTAACCGCTTTAGGTGTGTGACAAATTAAATTGCAAGGATTTACATAAATTACAAAATAATTCAAAACTAGCTGCCTCATTCAGGTAAGAAACCAAATTGTATAACTTAAAAACCCACTCTTCACTGCGTGTTGCTTTCTTTCGTCAAGTCCTGTTTGTTTTGTTTATCGTTAAGAAAAAAAAATTGCAGCATACTATACTGATCATCTACCTACCAATGTCAACTATGTATGTGTTGCTGTCCACAAACTAAATTAAAAACAATTGCCGTGTAAAAAGCCAAAAAAAAATCCTACTTTTTCTTTGTGAGAAATTCTAACACACTACTACATTATGATACTTACATTACATTCGCAGAAACAACAAGAACAACATCATCAACAACAACAATTGTTGAAGAACATGCACAACTACAACAACAACAAAAGGACATCATAATCACTAAAAAGGATAAAACAAGGAAAACGAAAATAATTCAACAACCAGAACTCGTACAAGAACAACAATCTATTCTTTCAGACATACAAAAACAACAACCAACAGAACAAGAACAAAAATCCGTTCAACAAGAGAAGATTCATATTCTCGAAGCAGAAGACAATCTTCTTGTTCAGACATTAACCGATGATGAAAGACCAAAACCGATTCAAACTGTACCAAGCACAATACCCATTGAGACGCCTGTCATCAGTGAACAGTTACAATCTACTCATTTGTCAATAGAAGCGCCAACTCTGGCACAAGCTGACACACAAATTGTTCCACAAAAAACTCTAACAGTTCAAGAGGAACTCGTACCCAATGAACGAGAAGACGAACGTGTTCGTGTGGCACGGGAGCGTGTACAAAAAGTTCTTGCGACAACGATTCCTAAAGAGGAGCTTCGAGCTTTGGAAATCACTGAAGTCGAAACGAAAGAGAGCTTCGGTGATGATGTGCCAAAGACTACGACGGCAGAGGTAAAAGTAACGCCTCGTCGCGATTCGAAGCATTCTGTAATGGTGGAAAGACCTTTAGTTGAGGATACTGTGGAGGAATTGCGCGAAGATAAGATTGCAGAGCAAACAGCAAAACTTGATATTATGCCGCTACAATCTCAAGAAACAATAGAGGTTACCACTGCCTTAACAGAAGCTACCTTTGAGGGACAACCAAAGCCTAGGCAAACAGTTACAGCGGAGGAGTTATTTACCACACACAAAAGTTTAGAGATCACAGAAGTGGATCAGACTGAAACTACAGGGAAACCTGTTGAGAAGCCAACTGATGTTCGCCAACAAGTTAAATCTAACCTTCAGGTCAATGAGTCCGTGGAGATTTCAGAAACAATTGCAGAGGTTAAGCCCTCCAAATTTTATCCAGAGGTGATTGTACCCACAGAATCGGCTACGGAAAGTCTGATAGAAACCAAAACGTACCTTTCTGAGGAGACAACAACAGGCTACAAGGAGTCCGAACTTTTACCAGAAAAGCTCCCAATCAAGTCGACAGCTCAGGTTGAAGTTACAGAGAGTATTCCCTTGGAAGTAACTGAAGCTCTTCTGAGAGAGTCAGAGGGTGCGCTTCCGGAAAAGAAACCCACGCTGACATTCCAAGCAAAGGATATGATTGTGCTGCAAGAGAACGTCTTATCAGCCGAAATAGCTGATACTCAAAGCCCAATGGATGAGAAAATCATCACTTTGGCCGAGAAAAAGGAGGCGTCAATTGAAGTCATAGAGCAGCGCCATCTGGAGTCTAAATTGGTGTTCCCTCATGAAACGTCAAACGAATTAATTACAGACGACACAAGACCAGACCACTTGACCGCATCAGAGAACTTCAATGGCTTGCCTACAAGCGAGATTCTTGAACAAATTCCCGTAGAGGCACCAGAAATATTTGAAACTCCTGTAGAAAGCATGTCAAAAGCTAAGAAAATAATTTCACCGAATGAAGCTTTTGAGACCTCTGAACAGTCGCCATTTGATTCCACTGCAGATGTCGAGGTTTTGAAACCAAAGATGGAGAAAGGAAGACCCGATGTCGTTACAAGAGATGCACCCGATGTGACTGAAATTGATTTCCATGAAAAGGAGATGGACTGGAAGCAACCAACTGCCCCGGTAACGGAGAAAGCAGCTTCACAGTTCGAGCTACAGACATCGTTGAATGTAAAACAAATCGAAGCGGCTGAGTTAGAGCAAGACTTACCAGGTTTAGAAAAACCCCAAGAACAAAAAGCCGATCAATCGAGAATTTATTCAGATTTCAAAGCTGCGCTTACAGAAGAAATGCAACCGGAAATGAAGACCGATCAACTGCTTAAGGAGGAACCTAAACAAGGGGAAGCAAAGGGCTCCTACGAAGGCGTGACAGTGAGTGAAACCTATCAGCACAGCATCTTTGAAAGCGCTGATAAGCTTGAAGTGCGCGAAGAACCAAAGCCGAAAACATCTCAAACTGTGATCGATACAAATGAAACACTAGAAATCACAGAGGTTATGTCTAATGAGATCGAAAGCAAAATCACCCTGCCAGATGCACCGACCGAACAAAAGGTATCACCAACGATATCAGACAGCAACCGACCACTTGAAGTATCTGACATTCAAGCCTACCAATTGGTGCAACCTGACAGTTTGAAGGAATTGAAGCCCGAATTGATAAAAGCGCAGCAAACTATGCCAGAGTTTGTCGGACAGAATATCAGCCAACAAACAGCTTTAGATCAAATTGAGGAGCTCCAACTCGAGCCTCAGCCAGAGGATCATGTGGCTGAAGGTCAAATGGATTTGCTGCAACCGATCGAAATCAGTTCATCTCTGCCACATGAAAAGGAATCCCAACTTCCATTGGATACATCTCCAGAAATACGGGAAGCTAAATTAATTCAAGACACTGGTCTTTTAGTGGCCAGCACTGGCTACCCAGAGTCAAGCGAAGCTATGCCGGACATTCTAAAAGATCAACCGCAGGATTTACGAACTGCACACATCTCTATAGACACTATTCCCGCAGCGGTACAGTCTCACACAGCCGCTTTGGAGGGCACAGAGGAAAGTGATCAAACACCGATTGTACCGTCGGAAGTCACAAAATTCGAGATCATTCCGAATAAAACGCAAATTGAGGTGACTACTTCGGAGGTCTCCGACAAAGAAAAAGAGTTCATCACACCAGCTCAAACAGCACCAGAGACAGCTCAAGTACGCCTCTCAGAGACTCAAAAGTCAGCGCTAATAAGTGAGACAAGCATTATTGACAGCACTGGCGAATTCACTGAAGTGAAATCCCTTGAAACCTTCGGAAAGCCACATTCATCCAATTATGATGAAGTGACTGTCCGACAGCCAGAGGTTTACGAAAAGGAAAAAAATTTACTGCCCTACGAGAAGGCTAAAGGGCACAATGCAGAGACGACATTGGATTCTATCACTGCTGTCATTGTATCTTCCGATAATGCCTATGAACGACAGATTGATTTCTTGGAAGAAACAACACCTCAAGATCAAGCGCAAATAGCAAAGCCCGATAGTCTCAAAGCAGCCATCACTGAGCAGGTGCTCGCCAGTCAAAGTGTCGCTAGAATCCCAGAAGATAAACTGCCCGAAGCTAAAATAAGCGAGAGGTTTGATGTAGCCAACGAGACTGAAGTTCAAGAAACCATAGCCTACGAGAAACCAGTTGATGATGACTTAAAAACTCTCAAGCAAGAAGCTACGCCAACGCAAACTATCGTCACAGATCAGTTTGCCACAATGGAGACCAAAGTCGAAGTAATCGAGCAGGAATTAGGTTTCGATGGAACTCCCGAACACAAGTTGAAAACCGCTGAGGTGAATTTCACAGAAACCAAACTGACTCCAACTGTCACAGAGCAAAGCCTCATCGACAACACTACAGTATTGCCGGATCAAAAAATAACTGAAGATACAGCGGTACCATCGTTGACAGCAATGCTGTCAAGAAACACCGTTGATGAGCTAACGGCATTTGACAGTGTTCGACCGGAAGAAGAGATGTCAAGACCGCTGCAACAGAAAGCTACCGTCGATCATGAACTTAAACGCAGCTATGCACAGCACCAGGAAACACCAAACGAACGTGAGGGAGTATTCAGTCCCGTAAAAGATAGCTTCGTTCAAGCCATAGAGACGAGCAGCGAAACGCTGCCAACAGGACTTACATCTGAAAATGCTCCTGTAGAAGCTGTAGACGAACTAAAAGAGCTCACAGTGAAGGAAGCGCAAGCTCAACTCTTCACGGAAGGTACAAACCGCGAAACAATTATCACACAAGTGACAGCTTTCGATTCATCATCTACCATCGAAGACGATCAGAAGTTTACAGGTAGGCAGGCTACAATTGTCACTTCTGAAAATGTTTCTGCTAAAATCACAAGCGAAATCGCTTTCGACAAGGAATCTGAAGTCATAACCCCCAAGTTGATCTCTGAACAAGCACAGCCATCAGTCCAAGATGAATTGAAACCACTAATAACCGAAGAAGTAACCTCAGTGAATGAAATCACCGAAACCTATGACCTACTCGACAGACCAAAAGCGAAAGCGAGTGTTTCCCAAATCTCACACGAGGCTAAACATATCGAAGATCTGACGGTATTTGAAGACACAACTGACATTCTCCAAAGGAAGCCATCCTTGGCTGATGCCAGTAGCACACGAACAGAGTTAAAACCGCTAGGTACCTCCACGGTGGATGTATACGAAGTCACAGAGACACTTGAGACTACAGCCCCAACAGAGAACAAAATTCAATCCTCTCTTGTCACCTCCGAACTTAAGGCGACGACAGTTCAAGAAGTGTTCCCCATACCCAGCTTAGATGAAGTCTCGAAATTTACAACAGAAAAGCAAAAGGCCACTCCGGAAATACCCAAACAAAGACAAGAAGTAACAATCGACGAGGCAATTGCATACGAAAGTACAACTCAACTCAAAGAAGACGCCAAGTCCAAGGAACGCGTAGCGCAATCCACTATAGAAGAAGCCAAACCAACCAGCGTTGTCGACCAAGTACGAACTGAATCTAGAGAAGAAGAGTTCCAAGCACCTACTACAAATGCCACCACAGCCGATACAATGTTTACCACACACAGTACGTACATGAACCAACAAGTAGTATTAGCCGATTTCACAGACCAAATACAACCACAAGAAACTAAAGCCAAAGAAATGTTCGCCCAGGTGAACATAGATCACACGCCAAGCTTGACCACAGATCAGGTAACAATTCTGGAAAACACTGCACCCCATGACACACAATCATATCGAACACAGACTCCCCAGCACAAAGTCGAAGGTTTCGAATTGCTGACACCGTTGTCCACAGAAGAAATTACAAGCGAACACGCCCCCGCACTCGACGCCCAACAAAAACACGACCAACAAAACGCCAAAGAAAACATACCAACGTTTGACACCATCGAACAGACTGTCATCTATGACAACGAAATGGAAAAACCATTTAGCACAACATCACCCAAAGAACATCACCCCACCATCACACAAGAAACAAACAAACCCATTGCCTTGAGTGAGAGCGCACAGACGCTCGAATCCGAGGCAGCGGTACCATGTGAAACCCAAATTGTCCAGCAGGAGACAGTGCCATCACTCGAACGATCTGATGCGCATACCGAACAGGTCTTAGTTACAATCCCTAGCGTCCATATGGACACTCACATTAAATCAGTGCCGAAGAGTAAGTATGTTCAGGTTAGATGTTTAAGTTTAACAAAATGGCGTAATACTTTTACAACCAAGCCCTTAGAACAGAAAAGCCCCAACCCCCTAGTACACGACAAAAAAAAAAAAAAAAAACACATATTACAACCACGAAACAAAGCCACCCTATACATATTTAACTTTAAAACTTTATCTCATATAAACATACATTCTTTTACACAGATACACCACATACAACAAATCACACACCCGAACACATCACACAAGAACAAGACACAACAGAGGAAGAAGTCCGAACCCAAGTAAAGCGAACGCGCAAGGTTAAGAAACCGAAAGAACAGGAGACCGTTGAAGAATCGACCCCGGTAGAGGAAAAGAAGGAATACCCTGAAGAAATTCAGGAACTCCCTGTGGAGATTACCGTTTCGGAGACAGTGACAGATGAAGGCGTCAAGACGGTGGTAAAAACAAAGAAGAGGACTATTAAGAAGAAGAAGGGTCCAAAAGAAGAAATCACAGAAATCAAGGTGGTTGAAGAAGAAGGCAAGGCTCCAGTGACCACAGTCGATGTGCAGGAGTACACCATGCCTATTGAAGAAGTTCCTGAGGAGAAGGCTGAAGAAATTCAAGAGCTCCCTGTGGAGATTACCGTTTCGGAAACTGTCGCAGAAGACGGAGTCAAGAAGATCATTAAGACCAAGAAGAGAACCATCAAGAAAAAGAAGGGTCCAAAGGAAGAAATTACCGAAATCAAGGTGGTTGAAGAAGAAGGAAAGGCTCCGGTGACCACAGTTGAGGTACAAGAGTACACCACGCCTATTGAAGAAGTTCCTGAGGAGAAGGCTGAAGAAATTCAAGAGCTCCCTGTTGAGATTACCGTTTCGGAAACAGTCGCAGAAGACGGAGTCAAGAAGATCATTAAGACCAAGAAGAGAACCATCAAGAAAAAGAAGGGTCCGAAGGAAGAAATTACTGAAATCAAGGTGGTTGAAGAAGAAGGCAAGGCTCCGGTGACCACAGTTGAGGTACAAGAGTACACCGCGCCCATTGAAGAAGTTCCTGAGGAGAAGGCTGAAGAAATTCAAGAGCTCCCTGTGGAGATTACCATTTCGGAAACAGTCGCAGAAGACGGAGTCAAGAAGATCATTAAGACCAAGAAGAGAACCATCAAGAAAAAGAAGGGTCCGAAGGAAGAAATTACCGAAATCAAGGTAGTTGAAGAAGAAGGCAAGGCTCCGGTGACCACAGTTGAGGTACAAGAGTACACCACGCCCATTGAAGAAGTTCCTGAGGAGAAGGCTGAAGAAATTCAAGAGCTTCCTGTGGAGATTACCGTTTCGGAAACAGTCGCAGAAGACGGAGTCAAGAAGATCATTAAGACGAAGAAGAGAACCATCAAGAAAAAGAAGGGTCCGAAAGAAGAAATTACTGAAATCAAGGTGGTTGAAGAAGAAGGCAAGGCTCCGGTGACCACAGTTGAGGTACAAGAGTACACCGCGCCCATTGAAGAAGTTCCTGAGGAGAAGGCTGAAGAAATTCAAGAGCTCCCTGTGGAGATTACCATTTCGGAAACAGTCGCAGAAGACGGAGTCAAGAAGATCATTAAGACCAAGAAGAGAACCATCAAGAAAAAGAAGGGTCCGAAGGAAGAAATTACCGAAATCAAGGTGGTTGAAGAAGAAGGAAAGGCTCCGGTGACCACAGTTGAGGTACAAGAGTACACCACGCCTATTGAAGAAGTTCCTGAGGAGAAGGCTGAAGAAATTCAAGAGCTCCCTGTTGAGATTACCGTTTCGGAAACAGTCGCAGAAGACGGAGTCAAGAAGATCATTAAGACCAAGAAGAGAACCATCAAGAAAAAGAAGGGTCCGAAGGAAGAAATTACCGAAATCAAGGTGGTTGAAGAAGAAGGCAAGGCTCCGGTGACCACAGTTGAGGTACAAGAGTACACAACGCCCATTGAAGAAGTTCCTGAGGAGAAGGCTGAAGAAATTCAAGAGCTCCCTGTGGAGATTACCGTATCGGAAACAGTCGCAGAAGACGGAGTCAAGAAGATCATTAAGACCAAGAAGAGAACCATCAAGAAAAAGAAGGGTCCGAAGGAAGAAATTACCGAAATCAAGGTGGTTGAAGAAGAAGGCAAGGCTCCGGTGACCACAGTCGAAGTACAAGAGTACACCACGCCTATTGAAGAAGTAAGACAGGAACAAGCTGAAGAAATTAAGGAACTTCCTGAAAAGGTGCAGGTATTCGAATCAGTTACAGAAGAAGGTAAACCAAAAAAGAAGAAAATCAAAACTCGCATTATAAAGAAGGTGAAGGGAGATAAACAGGAAATCACAAAGATCGAGACAGTGGAAGAAGACGACAGGCAACCTGAAACAACTGTGACAATTGAAGAAGCTCCACTTGACGAGAAACCCGAAGAAATTCGGGAACTTCCTGAAGAGGTTCGAGTTGTGGAGACCGTTACTGAAGAAGGTAAACCAAAGAAAAAGAAGATTCGCACTCGCATTATCAAGAAGGTCAAAGGAGATAAACAGGAAGTCACCAAGATCGAGACAGTTGAAGAAGATGACAAACAACCTGAAACAACTGTGACAGTTGAAGAAGCTCCCCTTGACGAGAAGCCTGACGAAATTCGAGAGCTCCCTGAAGAAGTTCGTGTAGTGGAGACTGTTACTGAAGAAGGTAAACCAAAGAAAAAGAAGATCCGAACTCGCATTATCAAGAAGGTAAAGGGAGATAAACAGGAAGTCACAAAGATTGAGACAGTTGAAGAAGATGATAAGCAACCCGAAACAACTGTAACAGTTGAAGAAGCTCCCCTTGACGAGAAACCCGAAGAAATTCGAGAACTCCCTGAAGAAGTGCGAGTAGTGGAGACCGTTACCGAAGAAGGTAAACCAAAGAAAAAGAAGATCCGAACTCGCATTATCAAGAAGGTAAAGGGAGACAAACAGGAAGTCACAAAGATTGAGACAGTTGAAGAAGATGATAAGCAACCTGAAACAACTGTCACAGTTGAGGAAGCTCCACTTGACGAGAAGCCTAACGAAATTCGAGAACTCCCTGAAGAAGTTCGTGTAGTGGAGACTGTTACTGAAGAAGGTAAACCAAAGAAAAAGAAGATCCGAACTCGCATTATCAAGAAGGTAAAGGGAGATAAACAGGAAGTCACAAAGATTGAGACAGTTGAAGAAGATGATAAGCAACCCGAAACAACTGTAACAGTTGAAGAAGCTCCCCTTGACGAGAAGCCCGAAGAAATTCGAGAACTCCCTGAAGAAGTGCGAGTAGTGGAGACCGTTACCGAAGAAGGTAAACCAAAGAAAAAGAAGATCCGAACTCGTATTATCAAGAAGGTAAAGGGAGACAAACAGGAAGTCACAAAGATTGAGACAGTTGAAGAAGATGATAAGCAACCTGAAACAACTGTCACAGTTGAGGAAGCTCCACTTGACGAGAAGCCTAACGAAATTCGAGAACTCCCTGAAGAAGTTCGTGTAGTGGAGACTGTTACTGAAGAAGGTAAACCAAAGAAAAAGAAGATCCGAACTCGCATTATCAAGAAGGTAAAGGGAGATAAACAGGAAGTCACAAAGATTGAGACAGTTGAAGAAGATGATAAGCAACCCGAAACAACTGTAACAGTTGAAGAAGCTCCCCTTGACGAGAAGCCCGAAGAAATTCGGGAACTCCCTGAAGAAGTGCGAGTAGTGGAGACCGTTACCGAAGAAGGTAAACCAAAGAAAAAGAAGATCCGAACTCGCATTATCAAGAAGGTAAAGGGAGATAAACAGGAAGTCACAAAGATTGAGACAGTTGAAGAAGATGATAAGCTACCTGAAACAACTGTCACAGTTGAGGAAGCTCCGCTTGACGAGATGCCTGACGAAATTCGAGAACTCCCTGAAGAAGTTCGTGTAGTGGAGACTGTTACTGAAGAAGGTAAACCAAAGAAAAAGAAGGTCCGAACTCGTATTATCAAGAAGGTAAAGGGAGATAAACAGGAAGTCACAAAGATCCAGACAGTTGAAGAAGATGATAAGCAACCCGAAACAACTGTAACAGTTGAAGAAGCTCCCCTTGACGAGAAGCCCGAAGAAATTCGGGAACTCCCTGAAGAAGTGCGAATAGTGGAGACTGTTACTGAAGAAGGGAAACCAAAGAAGAAGAAGATTCGCACTCGCATTATCAAGAAGGTAAAGGGAGATAAACAGGAAGTCACAAAGATCGAGACAGTTGAAGAAGATGATAAGCAACCCGAAACAACTGTAACAGTTGAAGAAGCTCCCCTTGACGAGAAGCCCGAAGAAATTCGGGAACTCCCTGAAGAAGTGCGAGTAGTGGAGTCCGTTACCGAAGAAGGTAAACCAAAGAAAAAGAAGATCCGAACTCGCATTATCAAGAAGGTAAAGGGAGATAAACAGGAAGTCACAAAGATTGAGACAGTTGAAGAAGACGATAAGCAACCTGAAACAACTGTCACTGTTGAAGAAACTCCCCTTGAAGAGAAACCCGAAGAAATTCGGGAACTCCCTGAAGAAGTGCGAGTAGTGGAGACTGTAGCCGAAGACGGCAAACCAAAGAAGAAGAAGATTCGCACTCGCATTATCAAGAAGGTAAAGGGAGATAAACAGGAAGTCACAAAGATCGAGACAGTTGAAGAAGATGATAAGCAACCCGAAACAACTGTAACAGTTGAAGAAGCTCCCCTTGACGAGAAGCCCGAAGAAATTCGGGAACTCCCTGAAGAAGTGCGAGTAGTGGAGACCGTTACCGAAGAAGGTAAACCAAAGAAAAAGAAGATCCGAACTCGCATTATCAAGAAGGTAAAGGGAGATAAACAGGAAGTCACAAAGATTGAGATAGTTGAAGAAGATGATAAGCAACCTGAAACAACTGTCACAGTTGAGGAAGCTCCACTTGACGAGAAGCCTAACGAAATTCGAGAACTCCCTGAAGAAGTGCGAGTAGTGGAGACTGTAGCCGAAGAAGGCAAACCAAAGAAGAAGAAGATTCGCACTCGAATTATCAAGAAGGTAAAGGGAGATAAACAGGAAGTCACAAAGATTGAGACAGTTGAAGAAGATGATAAGCAACCCGAAACAACTGTAACAGTAGAAGAAGCTCCCCTTGACGAGAAGCCCGAAGAAATTCGGGAACTTCCTGAAGAAATACGAGTAGTGGAGACTGTTACTGAAGAAGGTAAACCAAAGAAGAAGACGATACGCACTCGCATTATCAAAAAGATCAAAGGAGATAAACAGGAAGTCACAAAGATCGAAACAGTTGAAGAAGATGATAAGCAAGCTGAAACAACTGTCACAGTTGAGGAAGCTCCCCTTGACGAGAAGCCCGAAGAAATTCGGGAACTCCCTGAAGAAGTGCGAGTAGTGGAGACCGTTACCGAAGAAGGTAAACCAAAGAAAAAGAAGATCCGAACTCGCATTATCAAGAAGGTAAAGGGAGATAAACAGGAAGTCACAAAGATTGAGACAGTTGAAGAAGATGACAAGCAGCCTGAAACAACTGTAACAGTCGAAGAAACTCCCCTTGACGAGAAGCCCGAAGAAATTCGGGAACTCCCTGAAGAAGTGCGAGTAGTGGAGACTGTTACTGAAGAAGGTAAACCAAAGAAGAAGAAGATTCGCACTCGCATTATCAAGAAGGTCAAAGGAGATAAACAGGAAGTCACAAAGATCGAGACAGTTGAAGAAGATGACAAGCAACCTGAAACAACTGTGACAGTTGAAGAAACTCCTCTTGAAGAGAAGCCCGAAGAAATTCGGGAACTCCCTGAAGAAGTGCGAGTAGTGGAGACTGTAACCGAAGAAGGGAAACCAAAGAAGAAGAAGATTCGCACTCGCATTATCAAGAAGGTAAAGGGAGATAAACAGGAAGTCACAAAGATTGAGACAGTTGAAGAAGATGATAAGCAACCTGAAACAACTGTCACAGTTGAGGAAGCTCCACTTGACGAGAAGCCCGAAGAAATTCGGGAACTCCCTGAAGAAGTGCGAGTAGTGGAGACTGTTACTGAAGAAGGTAAACCAAAGAAAAAGAAGATCCGAACTCGTATTATCAAGAAGGTAAAGGGAGATAAACAGGAAGTCACAAAGATCGAGACAGTTGAAGAAGATGACAAACAAAATGAAACAACTGTGACAGTTGAAGAAACTCCCCTTGACGAGAAGCCCGAAGAAATTCGGGAACTCCCTGAAGAAGTGCGAGTAGTGGAGACTGTTAATGAAGAAGGTAAACCAAAGAAAAAGAAGATCCGAACTCGTATTATCAAGAAGGTAAAGGGAGATAAACAGGAAGTCACAAAGATCGAGACAGTTGAAGAAGATGACAAACAACCTGAAACAACTGTGACTGTTCAAGAAACTCCCCTTGACGAGAAGCCCGAAGAAATTCGGGAACTCCCTGAAGAAGTGCGAGTAGTGGAGACTGTTACTGAAGAAGGTAAACCAAAGAAAAAGAAAATCCGAACTCGTATTATCAAGAAGGTAAAGGGAGATAAACAGGAAGTCACAAAGATCGAGACAGTTGAAGAAGATGACAAACAACCTGAAACAACTGTGACAGTTGAAGAAACTCCCCTTGACGAGAAGCCCGAAGAAATTCGGGAACTCCCTGAAGAACTGCGAGTAGTGGAGACAGTTACTGAAGAAGGTAAACCAAAGAAAAAGAAGATCCGAACTCGTATTATCAAGAAGGTAAAGGGAGATAAACAGGAAGTCACAAAGATTGAGACAGTTGAAGAAGACGATAAGCAACCTGAAACAACTGTCACTGTTGAAGAAACTCCCCTTGAAGAGAAACCCGAAGAAATTCGGGAACTCCCTGAAGAAGTGCGAATAGTGGAGACTGTTACTGAAGAAGGGAAACCAAAGAAGAAGAAGATTCGCACTCGCATTATCAAGAAGGTAAAGGGAGATAAACAGGAAGTCACAAAGATTGAGACAGTTGAAGAAGATGATAAGCAACCTGAAACAACTGTCACAGTTGAAGAAGCTCCCATCGACGATAAGCCCGAAGAAATTCAGGAACTCCCTGAAGAAGTTCGAGTAGTGGAGACCGTTACTGAAGAAGGTAAACCAAAGAAGAAGAAGATCCGCACTCGCATTATCAAAAAGGTTAAAGGAGATAAACAGGAAGTCACAAAGATCGAGACAGTTGAAGAAGATGACAAGCAACCGGAAATAACTGTGACTGTTGAAGAAACTCCTCTTGAAGAGAAGCCTGGAGAAATTCGGGAACTCCCTGAAGAAGTGCGAGTAGTGGAGACTGTAACCGAAGAAGGGAAACCAAAGAAGAAGAAGATTCGCACTCGCATTATCAAGAAGGTAAAGGGAGATAAACAGGAAGTCACAAAGATTGAGACAGTTGAAGAAGATGATAAGCAACCTGAAACAACTGTCACAGTTGAGGAAGCTCCACTTGACGAGAAGCCTAACGAAATTCGAGAACTCCCTGAAGAAGTTCGTGTAGTGGAGACTGTTACTGAAGAAGGTAAACCAAAGAAAAAGATGGTCCGAACTCGTATTATCAAGAAGGTAAAGGGAGACAAACAAGAAGTCACAAAGATTGAGACAATTGAAGAAGATGATAAGCAACCTGAAACAACTGTCACTGTTGAAGAAACTCCCCTTGAAGAGGAACCCGTAGAAATTCGGGAACTCCCTGAAGAAGTGCGAGTAGTGGAGACCGTTACTGAAGAAGGTAAACCAAAGAAGAAGAAGATCCGAACTCGCATTATCAAGAAGGTAAAGGGAGATAAACAGGAAGTAACAAAGATTGAGACAGTTGAAGAAGATGATAAGCAACCTGAAACAACTGTCACAGTTGAGGAAGCTCCACTTGACGAGAAGCCTGACGAAATTCGAGAACTCCCTGAAGAAGTTCATTTAGTGGAGACTATTACTGAAGAAGGTAAACCAAAGAAAAAGAAGATCCGCACTCGCATTATCAAGAAGGTTAAAGGAGATAAACAGGAAGTCACCAAGATCGAGACAGTTGAAGAAGATGACAAGCAACCTGAAACAACTGTGACAGTTGAAGAAGCTCCCCTTGATGACAAGCCCGAAAAAATTCGGGAACTCCCTGAAGAAGTGCGAGTAGTGGAGACCATTACTGAAGAAGGTAAACCGAAGAAGAAGAAGATCCGAACTCGCATTATCAAGAAGGTAAAGGGAGACAAACAGGAAGTCACAAAGATCGAGACAGTTGAAGAAGATGATAAGCAACCCGAAACAACTGTCACAGTTGAAGAAGCTCCCCTTGAGGAGAAGCCCGAAGAAATTCGAGAACTCCCTGAAGAAGTGCGAGTAGTGGAGACTATTACTGAAGAAGGTAAACCGAAGAAGAAGAAGATCCGAACTCGCATTATCAAGAAGGTCAAGGGAGACAAACAAGAAGTCACTAAGATCGAGACCGTTGAGGAAGATGACAAACAGCCTGAAACAACTGTCACAGTCGAAGAAGTCCCACTAGAAGAGAAACCAGAAGAGGCAAGGGAACTTCCTGAAGAAGTGAGAGTGGTAGAAACAGTTACCGAAGAAGGCAAGCCTACAAAGAAGAGGATTCGAACTCGCACCATCAAGAAGGTAAAGGGAGACAAACAGGAAGTCACCAAGATCGAGACCGTTGAAGAAGATGACAAGCAGCCTGAAACAACTGTAACAGTCGAAGAAACTCCCCTTGACGAGAAGCCCGAAGAAATTCGGGAACTCCCTGAAGAAGTGCGAGTAGTGGAGACCATTACTGAAGAAGGTAAACCGAAGAAGAAGAAGATTCGAACTCGCATTATCAAGAAGGTAAAGGGAGATAAACAGGAAGTCACAAAGATCGAGACAGTTGAAGAAGATGATAAGCAACCCGAAACAACTGTCACAGTTGAAGAAGCTCCCCTTGACGAGAAGCCCGAAGAAATTCGAGAACTCCCTGAAGAAGTGCGAGTAGTGGAGACTGTAACCGAAGAAGGGAAACCAAAGAAGAAGAAGATTCGCACTCGCATTATCAAGAAGGTCAAGGGAGACAAACAAGAAGTCACTAAGATCGAGACCGTTGAGGAAGATGACAAACAGCCTGAAACTACTGTCATAGTCGAAGAAGTCCCACTAGAAGAGAAACCAGAAGAGGTAAGGGAACTTCCTGAAGAAGTGAGAGTGGTAGAAACAGTTACCGAAGAAGGCAAGCCTACAAAGAAGAGGATTCGAACTCGCACCATCAAGAAGGTCAAGGGAGACAAACAGGAAGTCACTAAGATCGAGACCGTTGAGGAAGATGACAAACAGCCTGAAACAACTGTCACAGTCGAAGAAGTCCCACTAGAAGAGAAACCAGAAGAGGTAAGGGAACTTCCTGAAGAAGTGAGAGTGGTAGAAACAGTTACCGAAGAAGGCAAGCCTACAAAGAAGAGGATTCGAACTCGCACCATTAAGAAGGTCAAGGGAGACAAACAAGAAGTCACCAAGATCGAGACCGTTGAAGAAGATGACAAACAGCCTGAAACAACTGTCACAGTCGAAGAAGTCCCTCTCGAGGAGAAACCGGAAGAGATAAGGGAACTTCCTGAAGAAGTGAGAGTAGTAGAAACAGTTACCGAAGAAGGTAAGCCTACGAAGAAGAGGATTCGGACTCGCACCATCAAAAAGGTGAAGGGAGACAAACAGGAAGTCACTAAGATCGAGACCGTTGAGGAAGATGACAAACAGCCTGAAACAACTGTCACAGTCGAAGAAGTCCCTCTCGAGGAGAAACCAGAAGAGGTAAGGGAACTTCCTGAAGAAGTGCGCGTAGTAGAAACAGTTACCGAAGAAGGCAAACCTACAAAGAAGAGGATTCGAACTCGCACCATTAAGAAGGTCAAGGCAGACAAACAGGAAGTCACCAAGATCGAAACCGTTGAAGAAGATGACAAACAGCCTGAAACAACTGTCACAGTCGAAGAAGTCCCCCTCGAGGAGAAACCGGAAGAGATAAGGGAACTTCCTGAAGAAGTGAAAGTAGTAGAAACAGTTACCGAAGAAGGCAAGCCCACGAAGAAGAGGATTCGAACTCGCACCATCAAGAAGGTCAAGGGAGACAAACAGGAAGTCACTAAGATCGAGACAGTTGAAGAAGATGACAAACAGCCTGAAATAACTGTCACTGTCGAAGAAGTCCCTCTGGAGGAGAAACCGGAAGAGATAAGGGAACTTAATGAAGAAGTGAGAGTGGTAGAAACAGTTACCGAAGAAGGTAAACCTACAAAGAAGAGGATTCGAACTCGCACCATTAAGAAGGTCAAGGGAGACAAACAAGAAGTCACCAAGATCGAGACCGTTGAAGAAGATGACAAACAGCCTGAAACAACTGTCACAGTCGAAGAAGTCCCTCTCGAGGAGAAACCGGAACAGGTAAGGGAACTTCCTGAAGAAGTGCGAGTGGTAGAGACATTTACGCAAGAAGGCAAGCCTACAAAGAAGAGGATTCGAACTCGCACCATCAAAAAGGTGAAGGGAGACAAACAGGAAGTCACTAAGATCGAGACAGTAGAAGAAGATGACAAACAGCCTGAAACAACTGTCACTGTCGAAGAAGTCCCTCTGGAGGAGAAACCGGAAGAGGTAAGGGAACTTCCTGAAGAAGTGAGAGTAGTAGAAACAGTTACCGAAGAAGGCAAGCCCACGAAGAAGAGGATTCGAACTCGCACCATTAAGAAGGTCAAGGGAGACAAACAAGAAGTCACTAAGATCGAGACCGTTGAAGAAGATGACAAACAGCCTGAAACAACTGTCACAGTTGAAGAAGTCCCACTAGAAGAGAAACCAGAAGAGGTAAGGGAACTTCCTGAAGAAGTGAGAGTGGTAGAAACAGTTACCGAAGAAGGCAAGCCTACAAAGAAGCGGATTCGAACTCGCACCATCAAGAAAGTCAAGGGAGATAAACAAGAAGTCACCAAGATTGAGACCGTTGAAGAAGATGACAAACAGCCTGAAACAACGGTCACAGTCGAAGAAGTCCCTCTCGAGGAGAAACCGGAAGAGGTAAAGGAACTTCCTGAAGAAGTGCGCGTAGTAGAAACAGTGACCGAAGAAGGTAAACCTACGAAGAAGAGGATTCGAACTCGCACCATCAAAAAGGTGAAGGGAGACAAACAGGAAGTCACTAAGATCGAAACTGTTGAGGAAGATGACAAACAGCCCGAGACAACTGTCACAGTTGAAGAACTTCCTCTGGAGGAGAAACCGGAAGAGATAAGGGAACTTCCTGAAGAAGTGAGAGTGGTAGAAACAGTTACCGAAGAAGGTAAACCTACAAAGAAGAGGATTCGAACTCGCACCATTAAGAAGGTCAAGGGAGACAAACAAGAAGTCACTAAGATCGAGACCGTTGAAGAAGATGATAAACAGCCTGAAACAACTGTCACAGTCGAAGAAGTCCCTCTCGAGGAGAAACCGGAAGAGGTAAAGGAACTTCCTGAAGAAGTGCGCGTAGTAGAAACAGTGACCGAAGAAGGTAAGCCTACGAAGAAGAGGATTCGAACTCGCACCATCAAAAAGTTGAAGGGAGACAAACAAGAAGTTACTAAGATCGAGACCGTTGAGGAAGATGACAAACAGCCTGAAACAACTGTCACAGTAGAAGAAGTCCCACTAGAAGAGAAACCAGAAGAGGTAAGGGAACTTCCTGAAGAAGTGAGAGTGGTAGAAACAGTTACCGAAGAAGGCAAGCCCACGAAGAAGAGGATTCGAACTCGCACCATTAAGAAGGTCAAGGGAGACAAACAAGAAGTCACTAAGATCGAGACCGTTGAAGAAGATGATAAACAGCCTGAAACAACTGTCACAGTCGAAGAAGTCCCTCTCGAGGAGAAACCGGAAGAGGTAAGGGAACTTCCTGAAGAAGTGCGAGTGGTAGAGACATTTACGGAAGAAGGCAAGCCTACAAAGAAGAGGATTCGAACTCGCACAATCAAGAAGCTCAAGGGAGACAAACAGGAAGTCACTAAGATCGAAACTGTTGAAGAAGATGACAAACAGCCTGAAACAACTGTCACAGTGGAAGAAGTCCCTCTGGAGGAGAAACCGGAAGAGGTAAGGGAACTTCCTGAAGAAGTGAGAGTAGTAGAAACAGTTACCGAAGAAGGCAAGCCTACAAAGAAAAGGATTCGAACTCGCACCATCAAAAAGGTCAAGGGAGACAAACAAGAAGTCACTAAGATCGAGACCGTTGAAGAAGATGACAAACAGCCTGAAACAACTGTTACAGTCGAAGAAGTCCCTCTCGAGGAGAAACCGGAAGAGGTAAGGGAACTTCCTGAAGAAGTGAGAGTAGTAGAAACAGTTACCGAAGAAGGCAAGCCTACAAAGAAGAGGATTCGAACTCGCACAATCAAGAAGGTCAAGGGAGACAAACAAGAAGTCACTAAGATCGAGACCGTTGAAGAAGATGACAAACAGCCTGAAACAACTGTTACAGTCGAAGAAGTCCCTCTCGAGGAGAAACCGGAAGAGGTAAGGGAACTTCCTGAAGAAGTGCGAGTGGTAGAGACATTTACCGAAGAAGGCAAGCCTACAAAGAAAAGGATTCGAACTCGCACCATCAAAAAGGTCAAGGGAGACAAACAGGAAGTCACCAAGATCGAGACGGTTGAGGAAGATGACAAACAACCTGAAACAACTGTCACAGTCGAAGAAGTCCCTCTCGAGGAGAAACCGGAAGAGGTAAGGGAACTTCCTGAAGAAGTGAGAGTAGTAGAAACAGTTACCGAAGAAGGCAAGCCTACAAAGAAGAGGATTCGAACTCGCACCATCAAGAAGGTCAAGGGAGACAAACAGGAAGTCACTAAGATCGAAACTGTTGAGGAAGATGACAAACAGCCTGAAACAACTGTCACAGTCGAAGAACTCCCACTAGAAGAGAAACCAGAAGACGTAAGAGATCTTCCCGAAGAAGTGAGAGTGGTAGAAACAGTTACCGAAGAAGGCAAGCCTACAAAGAAGAGGATTCGAACTCGCACCATTAAGAAGGACAAGGGAGACAAACAAGAAGTCACCAAGATTGAGACCGTTGAAGAAGATGACAAACAGCCTGAAACAACGGTCACATTCGAAGAAGTCCCTCTCGAGGAGAAACCGGAAGAGGTAAAGGAACTTCCTGAAGAAGTGCGCGTAGTAGAAACAGTGACCGAAGAAGGTAAGCCTACGAAGAAGAGGATTCGAACTCGCATCATCAAAAAGGTGAAGGGAGACAAACAGGAAGTCACTAAGATCGAGACCGTTGAGGAAGATGACAAACAGCCTGAAACAACTGTCACTGTCGAAGAAGTCCCTCTCGAGGAGAAACCAGAAGAGGTAAGGGAACTTCCTGAAGAAGTGCGCGTAGTAGAAACTGTTACCGAAGAAGGCAAGCCTACAAAGAAGAGTATTCGAACTCGCACCATTAAGAAGGTCAAGGGAGACAAACAAGAAGTCACCAAGATCGAAACCGTTGAAGAAGATGACAAACAGCCTGAAACAACAGTCACAGTCGAAGAAGTCCCTCTCGAGGAGAAACCGGAAGACGTAAGGGAACTTCCTGAAGAAGTGATAGTAGTAGAAACAGTTACCGAAGAAGGAAAGCCTACAAAGAAGAGGATTCGAACTCGCACCATTAAGAAGGTCAAGGGCGACAAACAAGAAGTCACCAAGATCGAAACAGTAGAAGAAGATGACAAACAGCCTGAAACAACGGTCACAGTCGAAGAAGTCCCTCTCGAGGAGAAACCGGAAGAGGTAAGGGAACTTCCTGAAGAAGTGAGAGTAGTAGAAACAGTTACCGAAGAAGGCAAGCCTACAAAGAAGAGGATTCGAACTCGCACCATTAAGAAGGTCAAGGGAGACAAACAAGAAGTCACCAAGATCGAGACCGTTGAAGAAGATGACAAACAGCCTGAAACAACGGTCACAGTCGAAGTAGTCCCTCTCGAGGAGAAACCGGAAGAGATAAGGGAACTTCCTGAAGAAGTTCGCGTAGTAGAAACATTTACCGAGGAAGGCAAGCCTACAAAGAAGAGGATTCGAACTCGCACCATCAAAAAGGTGAAGGGAGACAAACAGGAAGTCACCAAGATCGAGACCGTTGAAGAAGATGACAAACAGCCTGAAACAACTGTCACTGTCGAAGAAGTCCCTCTCGAGGAGAAACCGGAAGAGGTAAGGGAACTTCCTGAAGAAGTTAGAGTAGTAGAAACAGTTACCGAAGAAGGCAAGCCCACAAAGAAGAGGATTCGAACTCGCACCATTAAGAAGGTCAAGGGAGACAAACAAGAAGTCACTAAGATCGAGATCGTTGAAGAAGATGACAAACAGCCTGAAACAACTGTCACTGTCGAAGAAGTCCCTCTCGAGGAGAAACCGGAAGAGATAAGGGAACTTCCTGAAGAAGTGCGCGTAGTAGAAACAGTTACCGAAGAAGGTAAGCCTACGAAGAAGAGGATTCGAACTCGCACCATCAAAAAGGTGAAGGGAGACAAACAGGAAGTCACTAAGATCGAGACCGTTGAAGAAGATGACAAACAGCCTGAAACAACTGTCACTGTTGAAGAAGTCCCACTAGAAGAGAAACCAGAAGAGGTAAGGGAACTTCCTGAAGAAGTGAGAGTGGTAGAAACAGTTACCGAAGAAGGCAAGCCTACAAAGAAAAAGATCCGAACTCGCACCATCAAGAAGATCAAGGGTGATAAACAAGAGGTCACCAAAATCGAGACTGTCGAAGAAGATGACAAATTACCTGAAACAACTGTCATTGTTGAGGAAATCCCTCTGGAGGAGAAACCAGAAGAGGTTAGGGAACTTCCTGAAGAAGTGCGAGTGGTAGAAACCGTTACTGAAGAAGGCAAGCCTACAAAGAAGAGGATTCGAACTCGCACCATCAAGAAGGTCAAGGGAGACAAACAAGAAGTCACTAAGATAGAGATCGTTGAAGAAGATGACAAACAGCCTGAAACAACTGTCACAGTTGAAGAAGTCCCTCTCGAGGAGGCCCCTGAAGATTTACAGGAAGAGAAACCAGAAGAGGTAAGGGAACTTCCTGAAGAAGTGCGAGTGGTAGAGACAATTACCGAAGAAGGTAAGCCTACTAAGAAGAGGATCCGCACTCGCACCATCAAGAAGATTAAGGGTGATAAACAAGAGGTCACCAAGATAGAGACCGTTGAAGAAGATGACAAACAGCCTGAAACAACTGTCACAGTTGAAGAAGTCCCTCTCGATGAGGCTCCTGAAGATTTACAGGAACTGCCTGAAGAAGTGCGTGTAGTAGAGACAGTTACTGAAGAAGGCAAGCCTACGAAGAAAAGGATTCGAACTCGCACCATTAAGAAGGTCAAGGGAGACAAACAGGAAGTCACTAAGATCGAAACTGTTGAGGAAGATGACAAACAGCCCGAGACAACTGTCACAGTTGAAGAACTTCCTCTCGAGGAGAAACCGGAAGAGGTAAGGGAACTTCCTGAAGAAGTGCGGGTAGTAGAAACAGTTACCGAAGAAGGCAAGCCTACAAAGAAGAGGATCCGCACTCGCACCATCAAGAAGGTAAAAGGAGACAAACAGGAAGTCACTAAGATCGAAACTGTTGAAGAAGATGACAAACAGCCTGAAACAACTGTCACAGTTGAAGAAGTCCCTCTGGAGGAGAAACCGG
The DNA here is from genome assembly GCA_963082735.1 of Pocota personata. Taxonomy (NCBI): domain Eukaryota; kingdom Metazoa; phylum Arthropoda; class Insecta; order Diptera; family Syrphidae; genus Pocota; species Pocota personata. The sequence continues at coordinate 20,986,249 of OY720431.1, forward strand.
AAGAAGTAAGGGAACTTCCTGAAGAAGTACGTTTGGTAGAGACAGTTACCGAAGAAGGTAAACCTACAAAGAAGAAAATCCGCACTCGTACTATCAAAAAGGTGAAGGGAGACAAACAAGAGGTCACCAAGATCGAGACCGTTGAAGAAGATGACAAACAGCCTGAAACAACTGTCACAGTCGAAGAAGTCCCTCTGGAGGAGAAACCGGAAGAAGTAACGGAACTTCCTGAAGAAGTACGTGTGGTAGAGACAGTTACCGAAGAAGGTAAACCTACAAAGAGGAAGATCCGCACTCGCACCATCAAGAAGATAAAGGGAGACAAACAGGAAGTCACCAAGATCGAGACCGTTGAAGAAGATAATAAACAGCCTGAAACTACTGTCACAGTGGAAGAAGTCCCACTCGAAGAGAAACCGGAAGAAGTAAGGGAACTTCCTGAAGAAGTGAGAGTGGTAGAGACAATTACCGAAGACGGCAAGCCTACAAAGAAGAGGATTCGAACTCGCACCATCAAAAAGGTAAAGGGAGACAAACAGGAAGTCACCAAGATCGAGACCGTTGAAGAAGATGACAAACAGCCTGAAACAACTGTCACTGTCGAAGAAGTCCCTCTCGAGGAGAAACCAGAAGAGGTAAGGGAACTTCCTGAAGAAGTGCGAGTAGTAGAAACAGTTACCGAAGAAGGCAAGCCTACAAAGAAGAGGATCCGCACTCGCACCATCAAGAAGGTAAAGGGAGACAAACAGGAAGTCACCAAGATCGAGACCGTTGAAGAAGATGACAAACAGCCTGAAACAACTGTCACAGTCGAAGAAGTCCCTCTCGAGGAGAAACCGGAAGAGATAAGGGAACTTCCTGAAGAAGTGCGCGTAGTAGAAATAGTTACCGAAGAAGGCAAGCCTACAAAGAAGAGGATCCGCACTCGCACCATCAAAAAGGTAAAGGGAGACAAACAGGAAGTCACTAAGATCGAAACTGTTGAAGAAGATGACAAACAGCCTGAAACAACTGTCACAGTTGAAGAAGTCCCTCTGGAGGAGAAACCGGAAGAAGTAAGAGAACTTCCTGAAGAAGTCCGTGTGGTAGAGACAGTTACCGAAGAAGGTAAACCTACAAAGAAGAAAATCCGCACTCGTACTATCAAAAAGGTGAAGGGAGACAAACAAGAGGTCACCAAGATCGAGACAGTTGAAGAAGATGACAAACAGCCTGAAACAACGGTCACAGTCGAAGAATTCCCTCTCGAGGAGAAACCGGAAGAAATAAGGGAACTTCCCGAAGAAGTGCGCGTAGTAGAAACAGTTACCGAAGAAGGCAAGCCTACGAAGAAGAGGATTCGAAATCGCACCATCAAAAAGGTAAAGGGAGACAAACAAGAAGTCACCAAGATCGAGACCGTTGAAGAAGATGATAAACAGCCTGAAACAACTGTCACAGTTGAAGAAGTCCCTCTCGAGGAGGCCCCTGAAGATATACAGGAAGAGAAACCAGAAGAGGTAAGGGAACTTCCTGAAGAAGTACGAGTGGTAGAGACAGTTACCGAAGAAGGCAAGCCTACTAAGAAGAGGATCCGCACTCGCACCATCAAGAAGATTAAGGGTGAAAAACAAGAGGTCACCAAGATAGAGACCGTTGAAGAAGATGACAAACAGCCTGAAACAACTGTCACAGTTGAAGAGGTCCCTCTCGATGAGGCTCCTGAAGATTTACAGGAACTGCCTGAAGAAGTGCGTATAGTAGAGACAGTTACCGAAGAAGGCAAGCCTACGAAGAAAAGGATTCGAACTCGCATCATTAAGAAGGTCAAGGGAGACAAACAAGAAGTCACTAAGATCGAGACCGTTGAGGAAGATGACAAGCAGCCTGAAACTACTGTCACAGTCGAAGAACTCCCTCTGGAGGAGAAACCGGAAGAGGTAAGGGAACTTCCTGAAGAAGTGAGAGTGGTAGAGACAGTTACCGAAGAAGGTAAACCTACAAAGAGGAAGATCCGCACTCGGACCATCAAGAAGATTAAGGGTGATAAACAAGAGGTCACCAAGATCGAGACCGTTGAAGAAGATGATAAACAGCCTGAAACAACTGTCACAGTGGAAGAAGTACCACTCGAAGAGAAACCGGAAGAAGCAAGGGAACTTCCTGAAGAAGTGAGAGTGGTAGAGACAATTACCGAAGACGGCAAGCCTACAAGGAAGAGGATTCGAACTCGCACCATCAAGAAGGTCAAGGGAGACAAACAAGAAGTCACCAAGATCGAGACCGTTGAAGAAGATGACAAACAGCCTGAAACAACTGTCACAGTTGAAGAAGTCCCTCTCGAGGAAAAACCAGAAGAGGTAAGGGAACTTCCTGAAGAAGTGAGAGTGGTAGAAACAGTTACCGAAGAAGGCAAGAATACAAAGAAAAGGATTCGAACTCGGACCATCAAAAAGGTAAAGGGAGACAAACAAGAAGTCACCAAGATCGAGACCGTTGAAGAAGATGATAAACAGCCTGAAACAACGGTCACAGTTGAAGAAGTCCCACTAGAAGAGAAACCAGAAGAGGTAAGGGAACTTCCTGAAGAAGTGCGAGTGGTAGAAACAGTTACCGAAGAAGGCAAGCCTACAAAGAAGAGGATTCGAACTCGCACCATCAAAAAGGTAAAGGGAGACAAAGAAGAAGTCACCAAGATCGAGACCGTTGAAGAAGATGACAAACAGCCCGAAACAACTGTCACAGTCGAAGAAGTCCCTCTCGAGGAAAAACCAGAAGAGGTAAGGGAATTTCCTGAAGAAGTGCGCGTAGTAGAAACAGTTACCGAAGAAGGCAAGCCTACAAAGAAGAGGATTCGAACTCGGACCATCAAAAAGGTAAAGGGAGACAAACAAGAAGTCATCAAGATCGAGACCGTTGAAGAAGATGATAAACAGCCTGAAACAACGGTCACAGTTGAAGAAGTCCCACTAGAAGAGAAACCAGAAGAGGTAAGGGAACTTCCTGAAGAAGTGCGAGTGGTAGAAACAGTTACCGAAGAAGGCAAGCCCACGAAGAAGAGGATTCGAACTCGCACCATCAAGAAGGTCAAGGGAGACAAACAGGAAGTCACTAAGATCGAGACAGTTGAAGAAGATGACAAACAGCCTGAAATAACTGTCACTGTTGAGGAAGTCCCTCTGGAGGAGAAACCGGAAGAGATAAGGGAACTTCCTGAAGAAGTGAGAGTGGTAGAAACAGTTACCGAAGAAGGTAAACCTACAAAGAAGAGGATTCGAACTCGCACCATTAAGAAGGTCAAGGGAGACAAACAAGAAGTCACCAAGATCGAGACCGTTGAAGAAGATGACAAACAGCCTGAAACAACTGTCACAGTCGAAGAAGTCCCTCTCGAGGAGAAACCGGAAGAGGTAAGGGAACTTCCTGAAGAAGTGCGAGTGGTAGAGACAATTACGGAAGAAGGCAAGCCTACAAAGAAGAGGATTCGAACTCGCACCATCAAAAAGATGAAGGGAGACAAACAGGAAGTCACTAAGATCGAGACAGTAGAAGAAGATGACAAACAGCCTGAAACAACTGTCACTGTCGAAGAAGTCCCTCTGGAGGAGAAACCGGAAGAGGTAAGGGAACTTCCTGAAGAAGTGAGAGTAGTAGAAACAGTTACCGAAGAAGGCAAGCCCACGAAGAAGAGGATTCGAACTCGCACCATTCAGAAGGTCAAGGGAGACAAACAAGAAGTCACTAAGATCGAGACCGTTGAAGAAGATGACAAACAGCCTGAAACAACTGTCACAGTTGAAGAAGTCCCACTAGAAGAGAAACCAGAAGAGGTAAGGGAACTTCCTGAAGAAGTGAGAGTGGTAGAAACAGTTACCGAAGAAGGCAAGCCTACAAAGAAAAAGATCCGAACTCGCACCATCAAGAAGATCAGGGGTGATAAACAAGAGGTCACCCAAATCGAGACTGTCGAAGAAGATGACAAATTACCTGAAACAACTGTCATTGTTGAGGAAGTCCCTCTGGAGGAGAAACCAGAAGAGGTTAGGGAACTTCCTGAAGAAGTGCGAGTGGTAGAAACCGTTACTGAAGAAGGCAAGCCTACAAAGAAGAGGATTCGAACTCGCACCATCAAGAAGGTCAAGGGAGACAAACAAGAAGTCACTAAGATAGAGATCGTTGAAGAAGATGACAAACAGCCCGAAACAACTGTCACAGTTGAAGAAGTCCCTCTCGAGGAGGCCCCTGAAGATTTACAGGAAGAGAAACCAGAAGAGGTAAGGGAACTTCCTGAAGAAGTGCGAGTGGTAGAGACAATTACCGAAGAAGGTAAGCCTACTAAGAAGAGGATCCGCACTCGCACCATCAAGAAGATTAAGGGTGATAAACAAGAGGTCACCAAGATAGAGACCGTTGAAGAAGATGACAAACAGCCTGAAACAACTGTCACAGTTGAAGAAGTCCCTCTCGATGAGGCTCCTGAAGATTTACAGGAACTGCCTGAAGAAGTGCGTGTAGTAGAGACAGTTACTGAAGAAGGCAAGCCTACGAAGAAAAGGATTCGAACTCGCACCATTAAGAAGGTCAAGGGAGACAAACAAGAAGTCACTAAGATCGAGACCGTTGAGGAAGATGACAAGCAGCCTGAAATAACTGTCACAGTCGAAGAAGTCCCTCTGGAGGAGAAACCGGAAGAGGTAAGGGAACTTCCTGAAGAAGTGAGAGTAGTAGAAACAGTTACCGAAGAAGGCAAGCCTACAAAGAAGAGGATTCGAACTCGCACCATTAAGAAGGTCAAGGGAGACAAACAAGAAGTCACTAAGATCGAGACCGTTGAAGAAGATGACAAACAGCCTGAAACAACTGTCACTGTTGAAGAAGTCCCTCTCGATAAGGCTCCTGAAGATTTACAGGAACTGCCTGAAGAAGTGCGTATAGTAGAGACAGTTACCGAAGAAGGCAAGCCTACGAAGAAAAGGATTCGAACTCGCACCATTAAGAAGGTCAAGGGAGACAAACAAGAAGTCACCAAGATCGAGACCGTTGAAGAAGATGACAAACAGCCTGAAACAACTGTCACAGTTGAAGATTTCCCTCTCGATAAGGCTCCTGAAGATTTACAGGAACTGCCTGAAGAGGTGCGTATAGTAGAGACAGTTACCGAAGAAGGCAAGCCTACAAAGAAGAAAATCCGCACTCGCGTCATCAAGAAAGTCAAAGGAGATAAACAGGAAATCACTAAAATCGAGACCGTTGAAGAAGATGACAAATTACCTGAAACAACTATCACTGTTGAGGAAGTCCCTCTGGAGGAGAAACCAGAAGAGGTAAGGGAACTTCCTGAAGAAGTGAGAGTGGTAGAAACAGTTACCGAAGAAGGCAAGCCTACAAAGAAGAGGATTCGAACTCGCACCATCAAGAAGGTAAAGGGAGACAAACAAGAAGTCACCAAGATCGAGACCATTGAAGAAGATGACAAACAGCCTGAAACTATTGTCACAGTTGAAGAAGTTCCTCTCGAGGAGAAACCAGAAGAGGTAAGGGAACTTCCTGAAGAAGTGCGAGTAGTAGAAACTGTTACCGAAGAAGGCAAGCCTACAAAGAAAAAGATCCGCACTCGCATTATTAAAAAGATAAAGGGAGACAAACAAGAAGTCACCAAAATCGAAACAATTGAAGAAGATGAGAAGCAACCTGAAACAACTGTTACTGTAGATGAGGTTGCACTTGAAGAAACACCAGAGGCGATTGAGGAACTGCCCGAGAAAATAAGGGTTATTGAGACTATCACAGAAGACGGCACTCCAAAGAAAAAGAAAATCCGTACTCGCGTAATTAAAAAGATTAAGGGCGATAAACAGGAAGTCACCAAAATTGAGACTATCGAGGAAGATGACAAGCAACCCAAAACCATTGTCACGGTAGAAGAAACGCCCCTTGAAGAGAAACCTGAAGAAGTCGAGGAACTCCCGGAGGAAGTGCGAGTAATTGAAACCTTGACCGAAGATGGCACACCAAAGAAAAAGAAGATTCGGACACGAGTGATAAAAAAAGTCAAGGGGGACAAGCAAGAAGTCACCAAAATACAAACTGTTGAAGAAGATGGCAAACAGCCTGAAACAACAGCAACAATCGAAGAAATTGCCCTGGATGAACCGAAACGAGAAAAGGAACCTCAAGAAGCCCCCAGGGAAAAAATCACACAGGAAAAACTTAAAAAACGGATTCGCCTTCAAAAGCCCGCAGATGAAGTCCTTGTGGAGGAGCTTCCCGAAAGAAAATCATTTGTATTTTCCAAAACTGAGGACGGTACTCCTACCAAGACTGTCATCAAGACCAAACTTATTAAAAAGACTGTCGGAGACAAGCAAGAAATTACAAAAATACAAACTGTCGAAGAATTTGAAAAGGTTCCTGTCACTACCGTCACTGTAGAACAGTTCACAAAACCCTTCCCAGAAATTCCCGATAAAACAACGACTCCGATTGTCGAACTACCGGAGGAAGAATCAACAGTCGTTGTTGTCGACGAAGTAACTGGTCATCCAAAGAAACTAACCACCAAAAAGCGTATTCTCAAGAAACCCAAGGGTGACCAAATTGAACAAACCGAAATCAAGACTGTTGAAAGTGAGGGCGTTGAACCCGAATATACTGTCACTGTCACTGAAACGCCTAAGCCAGACGAAGATATCATTCAAAAAGATGTCATAGAGTCTGTAGAATTACCTGAAGAAGTCACTGTCATTCAAGGTAAGACACCTGAAGGAAAGCCCAAAAAGACAACAGTCAAGACACGTTCCATCAAAAAACGTGTCGGCGACAAGGATGAAATCACCAAAATCCAAACTGTTGAAGAAGATGATCAAGAAACTCCGTACACTTCGGTGCACATTGAAGAGATTACTCCCGAAGAAGAATACTATCCATTACCTGTCGTTATTGAAGAACTACCCGAAGAAATAACTATTTCCGAAATTACCACCGACGACGACGAAAAACCCAAAAAGAAGGTCGTCAAAACAAGGACCTTCAAAAAGGATCAAGCACCCAAATTACCCGAAGTCTACCAAATTCAAACCATCGAAGAGGAGGGCAAGGAGCCTATTGCACTCGTTCGTGTTGTCAGCGATGACACCATTGCTGACATAATTGACATTCGTTCGCTGGACGATGATAAAACACAAAAACCAAAAACACCCAAACACAAAAAACACAAAACACAACTTAAGGATGGTAAGAGATTGACAGCGCTTCGCACACACACTAACCATGCAACACATGCAATATTAATACAAAATAAGAAAAACATATTTACTTTATTCCAAACACAGACTACAGTAACATTTTATATTCCATGAACAAAACAGAGGAAACCCGGAAACCAGAAGACACTGAAAAGCCCGTTTATATTACAACATTTAAATCGGTACAAAGCGAGGATGGCGAGGTGACCATTCAATCGGAGAACAAGAAGGTCACCACAGATGAGGGCTTTGTTGTCGAGGAGGTACTAAGTGATACCGAGCCCGTTCCTGAGCCGCAAAAGACTAATGTGGAAATAGTCGAGGTCAACGATGTTACTGGTAAGTCTTTAGCTCAAGAGATATGGTTTCCTTTTCACTTTTTAAATTTTAGTTTTCTTATGGCATTGGTTTTGTGCAAGCACTCAATTTGTTTTTTTTTTTTTTTTTTTTTTTCTTTTAGCTAAATTAAAATTTTAAAATATGGAAATTTGTCTGTGTTATAGAGTTCGATACAAGATGAATTTAATTTTTTGCATTTAGCTTGTCGTATAATTAACGGTAAATAAGTCAATTCCCGGAACTGGCGTTATTTTTTCTATAGAACATCTGAATAATAAAATTTCCCTCATTCAATGTCAGTTTAGCGTTTTCGTTTGTATTAAAGTATTCATTTTTAATGAAATCTTATGAGCCATATCCAAGAAGTAGCCAAGATCGCTAACTAAAGCACCATAATTAAAAATTTTAATGAAAAACTGAGTACGCAATTATGGCAAACACCTCAGTTATAAATTATGATCAAAATTCTTAGTTAATTTTTAGGCTAGAATGAGAACTCCGATTTGGCCTTGGGTTCAAAAACAGCCTAGACGGACCTCTCATTTAGGCTGTAGTCCGAGATACAAACGTTCCGAAACATACTTTTACGAGTTTCTCCGTTATATTGTAGTAAGATGTAATAACGGTGGCCACGGTTTTGTGGATAGCATATTTGCTGATGATCCGAACGGTGCAGGTTTAAGTCCCAGCGGGGAGCAGCAACCATCAGTCACACAACCGTAAAACAAAAACGAATACGGGTTTCTACCTTTTAGTAAAATGGATCAAATTGTGTCTGGGTGCTGGGAGATTTGGTTTAATTTTTGTTTATGAAAAATAATTCCACGATTGATCAAAATCTCGAAATCCTGAATTTTCAAGAAAAAAATACCTGAGTAAGACTGTCATAAAAAAAAAAAAAAAACCCTTCGAATATATTTGACATTTTCCTATATCTTTCCATTCGTGTGAAAAAAATATAGCAAGGACGGCACACTGACAGCGATAAGCTGGACCATGCCCGTAGTATGTCCGAACGTTTCGTGTGAATACCCGACTGAAGCGTCGATAGCCAAAATATTAGTATTTCCACAGAACTGAAATCAAGGAATTCAGTAAATTCACCCCAAAAACCTCCGCTGAAATACCAGAATTCCCGTACATTTATGAAACCTCAAAATCTGATTTGAATAAAACCGCAACAAAATCTTCTGTCAGTTGTACTTTAAATCGAACACACTTTCATCGAATTCTGCACGTCATTTGTATGCACTGATAAAAAATAATGGACAGGAGTGATTAATAACTAATATCCCCTGTCTATATGTTAAGGACGTCAGAAATGACATTGCAAGCAATACATTGGGTGCTTTGATAAATGTATGATTGCGTTAGTCTGACGATTGCATATGGTTCATAAATGCAAATCTAATCTCATAGTTTCACTAATGCAAAAGCAAAAATTTGGAGTGAAAATGAGCAATGTTTTCTGCCGCATGCGGTGATACAAACGTGATCTCAATGAATTGTCATTCCAGCAATTAAATTGAAAAAAATATTTTCCGTACATTAGTTCATTTGCTTTTAAATATCATGCTAGCGCAAGAGTGGTGACGCGCAGATTTATTTTATTGTTTATTATAAAAAACTCAATTGTATTATTTCTGTTCGACTGCACAAATTTTTCTAGAAATTAATTAATTAAAAATTTATTGAGATCTAAAAAATGCAACCCAAAAACATCTAGGACCTTTTGCAAATCAAAAGTGAAATAAACGCACAATTAGCTTAACTGACGTTACTCTAATAGCAAATGAAGCAAGCATTTATGAACGTACACGTTCCTCATTTGAGCACGGTACTCACCAATGTCAAATGAATTTTGAAAATTGTTTTTCTTAAAATCTAATAAAATTGCAATTTACCAGTTTCCTCTAAAAAAATATATATATATCTAGCGTAATCTAAAGCTTTTTTTCTCGCTTTCTTAGCGCTCAATTCTTAAATACGTTTGGCAGCACTATTGTACTTACCTGTTTGCTGAAGCTCAAAACATGAACCATTGTACACAAATTTATTGACTGGTAATAAAATTAAAAATGAAAGCATACTTTCCGCGGATTTATTAAGTGTAATTGGTCAATTACAACAAAACAGTTAAATTTACACCGAAATTTTAGACATTTGAGGGAACTCTGTAGTTCTGAGTGTTTTGGCTAATTTAATTTTCCACCACACTAATTTAATTTTCCACAACTGATTTTTAAGCACCGTCCAAGCCCATGAAAGTTGACGTTCAGGCTTCTGGCTCTCCTCAAAGATTACATAACATCCACGTGTAAACTATATAAATCGTATGTTGAGAATATATTGAAAAATGTTACATATTTGGGCCGGGCCATACGAGATATATAGTCTGCGGCGTTAGCAATTATATGAAGACAACAATTTTTTTGTCGCGCGATCCACTGGACGATCATTTTCTTCGAATCGGCAGTTTCCGTAGGTCACGAGGCAACTGTTGTACGTTTTATTGCAACAAGCGCTGACTGATCTTTATAATCCGATTCTCAATATTTTGCAAAGGACTATAAAAATGTTGGACTTAAAGGTGTCACGTTTTATGTAATGTACTTTCAACTGATTTCATTGTCAGAAAAAGCATTCTTTCTCGGTCTAAAGCTTAAAGAAATCAAGAATGCCAGAAATCAAGAACTGACGATATAGAGAATAGGTTAACAGACGTCTGTCACCACATTCTCCTCCTAAACATTTTTACACAAGTAATGTAAAACGATGACCCAAAGCCGAAGCCGGTGACATTTTTCCAAAAAAGAAGGAAATTATTTTCGAGTTTTCGCCAGTGCAAGCAAAAGTCGAAGGAACGATTTTTTTCATTCGTATACATGACATATGTATTATGTTTAAAAAAAAAATCTGACAAGAATTTGAATTTGTTTGCTCTCGCAGCGGAGAAAGTCTTCGAATAATGTATTCGAATGTGTGTTTTCGTCAGAAAGTGTCGACCAGAGTTTTATTAGACATCATCGGCCTAGTCGATTTGTTTGAAATGCGTCGGTTGTAAGGCCCCCTTTGTTTCTACCACTTACCACCGATAAGTACGCCACTTCTGCAACTTATTCCTCTTGCAGGAATGACTTTTCGCACTTTTACAACTCTGTGAAGAAGTGTGTTTGAGTCTCAGTCGCGAGCTGTCAAAACGTAAATATATGTGAACCCATAAGCGAAAACACAATATGAGTCTGAGGTTGTAGCGTGGGGTGAGGTTAAATTAATTTTAACTTCTTACAGCGCCGGAAATTTGACGTTTGACTGCGACTCAAATGCAAACGCAGATGCACATTCTGATCAGCCATTAAAGCACGCTATGCAAGTGTTCCGAAATTAATGAAAATCAAAGCGAAGATCTGTACATGATGCATTGTTCGATAATGGTCCTTAAGAGCTGATCAGAATGTGCGCCTGGTCACGCAATATGAGTACGTGAAGCCGTAAACTGCAATTAAAACTGCTGAAAATTTGGGATTATGAATTTCAACGTGTTAGTTGTCCTTTCCCGTATTAAACGATTCGTCATTTTATCATTAGTGAGAATAATTATTCGATTGTTCGAACAAAATAAGATCTCTCACATTTGTATAAGATTTCGAAAACTAACATCTATCAAAATCAGAATAAATTTGTCGGTTTAGTAGCTGCACTGATAAGAGGGGGAAGGGAGAGGGAAATATCATTCTTAACAGTTTTTTGTTTGCATTTTTCTTGAGATCTAATAAAGTAAAAATAACGGAACTACACATTTCCGGAATTCGAATTGGCCCATTGTACTTCACACCCCTGTTTCCAAAATATTACTTTAGAACTATTTGTATTTTAGTAAATCAGAACTCTGGTCCAAATGTCTACCTTCTTTGTCTAACAGTTCAAAAGTTTTGAAGCTGTGACAGACAGATAGACAGACAAACGGACTATCTCTCACTATAAAGGTTCAATTCGTACTTTTTCTTACCTTGTAAGTACCGAAACCCTGAATCAGCTTAATTGAAAAATATCATCTTGAGCCTTAAACACAAGCAAATTTCCATTATAAATTATAAAGTAAAAGAATTAGTATTAACTCTGCAAAACAGAAGCACTAAATGAATAAATTTACAAACGTCAAAAATGCAGAGAAATACAATTTTTTTTTCCTTTGGTATCACAAAAGAATTCCAAAACTGACTTTACACAGTTATTTAAACTAAATTATATTCACTAACAAAGTTTTACAATGAATTGGTATGTAATGCAAATATGCATTGAGTTTTTTTTTTTTAATTTTATTTATTTTTTATTAAAAACATGATAAGTGAATGCATTTAACAAAACAAATTTTTGGGAAATAATCTATCAAAATAAAAGTGTATTTTGAAATTCAACCGGATATGGTGGAACAGTCTGTTCGTGTAAGTTCTCCAATCTGCCTGTCATTCTATCTTTTTCTCTATCTCTCCAAAAGTGTAGGTCAAGGTCAATTTATCTTCGAACCCCCTTTTTTCTAAAAATAAAAGAAAAAATACATTAATTTTTTTTAACAACAAAACATGTAGTACATTCCACGAAAAAATTAAAAGATTCACTGCGTTAACAAAACACTGTTAAGTTAACACGAAAATACCAACTTTTCTCTCGCACAGAAGAGGACAACAAAGATTACACTATCACAGAACCAGATGACGTAAACGAAGACACTAAACACACACCAGATACAGTAGTTAAAAAACAAAAACCTAAAAAGAAGAAACAAACATTCGACCAAATCGATGAAACTCCTGAAGAAGTGCTGGTTGAGTTCCTTCCTGAGGAAGTAACCGAAGTCCAGGAACCAACCGAGGAGGGTGAAATTCAAACAAAAACCGTTAAGAAGCGTAAGATTAAGAAGAAGGTTGGGGATCAAGAACAAATTATCGAAGTGGTAACAACCAAAGTTGAGGGTAAAGATGAAGAAAGCACTGTTGTCCTATTAGATGAAGGTGAAGAGCCTACTCAGGAGGAAGAAGTGCAACCTGAAGAATTTAAGGTCACTGTTGTTGAGGGTCAAGAGCAACCAGAGCAACCGTCTACTGAAGCGGAGAAGCCGAAAAAGAAAAAGAAGAAACCGGTCAAGAAGGTGAAAAAGAACGATCTTGATGAGTACATTCAAATGTTGATCGAACAAGAGATTCCAAAAACCGTGCTGCAAAAATATGAAAAGGTTGATCTTCAAATGCCGGAAAGGGCACGACGGGACTCGAGTGTAAAACCGATGAAATTGCAACCGATGAAAGTTGAAAAGATCGAGTTTAAGAAGGCCAAAAAGGTGGAAATTGTCAGTGTTCAAGAGTTTCCGCAAGTGTTAAAGTTTAAAACACCAAAACAGAAACCAAAAGCAGATAAACAGGAAGAGCTCATCTTCAAAGACTTTAAGCTAAAATCTCGTATTCGCCATATTCCTTTCGAACCGTATATGTTTACCCCGGTGATAACTGAATTGGATACCAAACGTGGTCAGGGAGAGTTATCACGTAACATCGAAGAGGCATTGGGTATCCTAAAGAAAAAACGCAGGAAGTTCAAGGATATTGAATTACCAGAGGACGATCTGGAAAGACCTGAATTGGAGACGTACGAAAAGGTTGAAGGGCCAAAGGAGGATGAAGAGAAGGTTGATAAAAAATACAAACGCCCAGAAAAGGTTAAAAAGGGAGAACAGCCGGAGGAAATTAAAAAATTGAAAATTGGAAAGGGTAAAATGCCAGAAGAACAACCTGGACCTGAAGAAGTTCATCTAAAACCAGTTAAGGTTGATGAAAAGCCTGAAGAAGAAGTTGTTGAAGAAGTCAAGCCCAAAGAGGAGAAACCAGAAAAGAAAAAGAAGCCCAAGAAACCTGAACAAGAGAAAACATCTCTCAAATTTGAACCTCTTGAATTTGAGGATATCGAACGGGAACCATTAGAACCATTAGAGTTTGAGCAAGAGCCGGAAGATTTCGAAGAGAAACCAACCGAAAAGACCAAATATAAGCGCAAGAAGAAGCCAGTTCCAACACCGGAAACTATCGAACATCCAATAATACCAGGAAAACCGAGAGAACCAGAAGAACAACCAGAGGAAGAGGTTAAATTCCGTATTCCAAAATCCGATAAACCAGAAGAGGAGGGCGATGAGCATAAGCTTAAGCCATTCCACAAGGTAGAAATCATCGAAACAGAACCAGTAGTCGTTGAACGTGAAATTGTTGATGAAGAAGGTATCGTTAAAAAGGAAATCGTCAAAAAACGAAAGATCCGCCGTAAAAAGCCAGAGGAAGAGCAAGAAGACATTATTGAAATTATAGAATCACAGGTCGATGGTCAGCCAGAGTATGAGGTATCTGTTACGATGTTTGAAGCACCTGAAGAGACAACCGAGGAAGTCACCCAACCAATTAAGAAAAAGAAGATTAAGAAGGTAAAGAAGGATGATTTGGACGCATACATACAGTATCTCATCGAACAGGAGATTCCAAAAACTGAGCTGGAAATGTACGAAAAGACAGAACTAGATAAACCTAAGAAAGCCAAAAAGTCGAAACCAAAGCCAGAGGCTCCTGAAGAAGTAGAGCATGAAATCTTGGATGTGACAGTAACTGAAGAAGAAGCACCAGAGAAATTAAAACCGAAAAAGAAAAAGAAGAAGCCGACAGTGGAAGAGTCAGAAGTTCGAGAAGAAGTGCCAGAAGAAATTCTGGACGAATTCACTTTTACAATGAAGGAATCCGAGCCCACAGAAGAAGCACAAGTCGTGGAAGAGTCTCCAAAAGAGAAGCCTAAGAAGAAGTTGAAACCAAAGGTAATTGAGGAATTTTCGGTTACAGTAGAAGAAGTGGCAAAAGATGTGGAAGTGGTTGTAAAAGAAGACGAAGAAGGTAAAATCGAAGAGCAAGTAATAACCAAGCGTAAGATCAAGAAGAAGAAGGGTCTGAAGGAATACACCATTGAAGTAATAGAGACTCAAGTTGAAGGACAACCTGATTCAGAAATCACTATAATCGAATCGGAAGATCAACAACCTGAGGAAGATACTCCAGTTGTGGAAGAAGCTCCAAAGAAGAAAAAGACAACAAAGAAGGTGAAGAAGGAGGAAATTGAACAGTACATTATTTCTGTCATTGAAGAACATGGAACCAAACCTATTACATTTGAAGAAGAAGAGGAATTCCCAGTCAAGGAAATTGAGGAAATTCTTGAAGAACAGCCAGAATTCAAGAAAACTGTGTTTGAAGAGGAACTGGAAGAAGCGGTACCAGAAGAAGTTATTACTGAGGTTACAGAAGGCGAAGATGTTAAGCGCACTGAAAAGAAGAAGGTTAAGAAACCCAAAAAAGTAAAAGTTATTGACTCAGAAACTAAGGAAGAACCTGAAGAACCAATCGAAGAAATTGCTGATGAAATTGTAGAAGAAAAACCGGAAGAAGTGCAAGCTGACGAAGAATTTCCAGTAAAGGTAACCGAGGAAGAACCTAAGAAGCCAAAGAAAACTAAGAAATCAAAACCGCAAGTTGAGGAAGTTGTTGAAGAAGAATATCAAATCCGAGTTCGAGAACTGGCTCCAGAGATCGAAGTAAAGGAAATAACCAATGAAGATGGAGAAGTGAAGCAACGTACTACTAAGAAACGTAAAATCAAGAAACAAGAAGGTGACAAGGAATATCTCATCGAAATCGTTGAGACTCAAGTTGAGGGTCAACCTGAAGCTGATGTTACCATGACTACAACTGAACTCACTCCAGTGGAGGAACAAGAAACTCCTGAAGAGCCAAAGGTAATAAAAGTTGTAGAGAAAATTAAAAAGAGGAAGGTCAAGAAGGATGATTTACACGAATATATTCAACAACTGATCGAGCAAGAGATTCCAAAAACAGAACTTGAAAAATATGAAAAGATTGATGTTGATGGCAAGCCTAAGAAAGCCAAGATATCTAAGCCGAAAAAAGTAGCACCTGAAGAAGACCTACCAGATGTTTTAGATGTAACGGTAACTGAAGAAGAAGCTCCTGAAAAACCAAAGGAGAAGAAGAAAAAGAAGAAACCAATTGTAGAGGAAGTGGTGGTAACTGAGGAAGCACCAGAAGAAACTCCAGAAGAATTCACGTTTACTATGAAGGAATCAGAGCGCACAGAAGAAGAAACAACAATTATTGAGGAAGCTCCTAGGGAGAAGCCTAAAAAGAAATTGAAGCCAAAAGTGATTGAAGAAGTTCCAGTCACACTTGAAGAGGTATCAAAGGATGTTGAAGTCATTGTAAAGGAAGACGAAGAAGGAAAGATTGAAGAAAAAATCATCACCAAACGTAAGATCAAGAAAAAGAAGGGTGAAAAGGAATATACAATTGAGGTGATAGAGACTCAAGTTGAAGGCCAACCGGAATCGGAGATCACTATCATTGAATCGGAGGAACTGAAACCTGAAGAAGAGACCAAGGTAATTGAAGAGGCCCCTAAGAAGAAGAAGACTTCGAAGAAGGTGAAGAAAGAAGAAGTCGAACAGTACATAATTTCTGTTGTTGAAGAAACTGCGCCTGGACCAGTCACCTTCGACGAAATTGAAGAAGAAGCTCCAATTGAAGTAATAGAAGAAGTTTCTGATAAGGAGCAACCAATATTCGAAATTACAACAGTTGTACAACAGATTGAGGATGTTGTGGAGGAAGAAATTGCTCCTGTTGTAGAAGAAAAGGAAGTAGAACCAACCGAGAAGAAAAAGGTGAAGAAACCAAAGAAGGTTAAGGTTGTCGAATCAGAAACGAAAGAGGAACCTGAAGCTCCAGTTGAGGAAAAAGTAGAAATAGTTGAAGAGGAACAACCTGAGGAAGAGGAACACCCAGGAGATCTTTCAATTAAGATTATCGAAGAAGAACCGAAGAAACCCAAGAAACCAAAGAAAATTAAGCCACAAGTTGAAGAAACTGTTATTGAAGAATACAAAATTCGTGTAGAAGAACTAGAACCAGAAATTGAGGTGAAGGATGTTACTATTGAAACAGGAGAAATTAAACAGCAAACAATCAAGAAACGAAAGATCAAGAAGCAAGAAGGTGACAAAGAATACCTTATCGAAATTGTAGAGACACAAGAAGAAGGTCAGCCTGATGCCGATGTAACTATGACAACAACGGAGATAACGCCTGTGGTAGAGGAAGAAACTCCTGAAGAAGCAAAGGTGAAAGTAGTTGAAAAAGTCAAGAAGAAGAAGGTTAAGAAGGATGATCTACATGAGTATATTCAACAGCTAATCGAGCAAGAGATTCCAAAGACCGAACTTGAAACATACGAAAAGGTTGATGTCGATGCTAAGCCCAAGAAAGCTAAGAAATCCAAGCCAAAGGAGAAAGCACCCGAAGAAGAGATACCTGATGCTTTGGATGTAACTGTGACTGAAGAAGAAGCTCCTGAAAAACCAAAGGAGAAGAAAAAAAAGAAGAAACCAATTGTAGAAGAAGTTGTGGTCACTGAAGAAGCTCCTGAAGAAACTCCAGACGAATACACGTTCACAATGAAAGAGTCAGAACCTTCGGTGGAAGAACAAATAATTGAAGAAATAACTGAAGATGTACCTAAGGAGAAGGTGTCTACTGAAGTTATTGAAGAGTTCCCAGTTACAGTTGAAGAGATTTCCAAAGATGTGGAAGTTGTTGTTAATGAAAATGAAGAAGGCGAGACGAAACAACAAATTATCACTAAACGTAAGATCAAAAAGAAGAAGGGCCAGAAGGAATACACTATCGAAGTTATTGAAACCCAAGTTGAAGGTCAACCTGAATCAGAAATCACTATAATAGAATCAGAAGAACAACCTGCAGAAGAGACCAAAGTAATCCAGGAAGAAGCTCCGAAGAAGAAGAAGACTTCGAAGAAGGTGAAAAATGAACAAATCGAAGAGTACATTATCTCTGTCATTGAAGAGCATGCAACGAAACCTGTGACATTTGAAGAAGAAGAGGAAGTCCCAATTAAGGAAATTGAAGAAGTTCCTGAAGAACAACCAGAGTTCAAGAAGACTGTGGTTGAAGAAGTTATCGAAGAAACAGTTCCAGAAGAAGTTCTTCCTGAAGTTAAAGAAGAACTGGAGGAGAAACCAACAGAAAAGAAGAAAGTGAAAAAACCCAAAAAGGTGAAGGTTATCGAATCGGAAGCTAAGGAGGAACCCGAAATTCCGGCAGAAGTTCAAGTGGAAGAAGTTGTCGAAGAGAAACCAGAAGAGGTTCAAGCCGTGGAAGACTTCCCCATTAAAGTTGTGGAAGAGGAGCCTAAGAAACCAAAGAAAGTCAAGAAACCAAAACCGCAGGTAGAAGAAGTTGTTCAAGAAGAATATCAAATTCGTATAACAGAGCTTGCTCCCGAAATTGAAGTCAAAGAAGTTACAGATGAAGGTGGAGAAACGAAGCAGCAGACTATCAAGAAGCGAACAATTAAGAGACAGGAAGGTCCAAAGGAATATGTAATCGAAATTGTGGAGACGCAAGAAGAAGGTCAACCTGAAGCTGATATCACTATGACAACTACAGAAATAACTCCAGTCGAAGAAGAGCAAGCGCCAGAGGAGCCAATGAAAGTCAAAGTTGTGGAAAAGACTAAAAAGAAGAAGGTAAAGAAGGATGACTTGCACGAGTATATCCAACAGCTGATAGAGCAAGAAATTCCCAAAACCGAACTGGAAAAGTACGAAAAGATAGACGTTGAAGAAAAGCCTAAAAAAGTAAAGAAAACTAAGAAGAAGCCCATTGTTAAGGAGGAAATCATAGACGGCCTTCCCGTAACCATTACTGAATTTGAAGCAGAAACTGAAGAAGTTGAAGAAGACATCATTGAAGAGCTTCCAGTTACAATTCACGAAATAACTGAGGAAGTTCAGCCAGATAAGCCCGACGAATATGTGATCACAATGAGCGAGGAACAAGTTGAACCAACAGTCTTCGATGAGCATCCAGTCGGCATTATAGAACTTGATGAAGCCAAACCAAAGAAGAAACCAAAGAAAATAAAGAAGCTTGAAGTTGAGGAACAAGCAGAAGAAGTCACTGAGCTCCCAGTCCAAGTTGTCGAAGAAGAAACAATTCCATCAACAATTGAGGATATCGAAGAAGAAATCAAACCGAAGAAAAAGCCTAAGAAACCAAAGAAACCCGAACTCGCCGAAGTCACTGTTAAGGAATCGGAAGCGCCGGTTGATGAGCAACAACCTTTCGAAGTAGAAGTAATTGCTCAAGAAATAGAAAAAGTTAAAGTCGAGGATGATGCTGGAGTCGTTAAGGAGACTACAATCACCAAACGAAAAATCAAACGTAAGCAAGGTCCGAAGGAAGAAATCTTCGAAGTTTCCGAGACTCAAGAAGAAGGCAAACCTGAAGCGGAAGTAACTGTTGTTCTCTTAGAACCAGAGGAGGTGGCACCAGAAGAAACAGAAGTGCCTAAGAAACCAATTAAGAAAACAAAGAAGGTGAAAAAAGAAGATGTTCAGGAGTTTATTATGTCAGTAGTTGAAGAAATTATTCCTGAGGCTGCACCTGAGGTAATCGAAGAAGAAAAACTGGTGGAGAAACCTGTTAAACCAAAGAAATTAAAGGTTAAAGTCACGGATATTCCCGCTGAGGAGAAAGAAGGAGTTCCTCAGGAGGTTCAAGTTGAAGAAGAAATTCCCGAAGAAGTAAAGGAACAGAAACCATTAGAAGGGGACGAGTTCTCTATTAAAGTAGTTTCAGAAACACCGGCCGAAGTCAAAGAAAAACCCAAGAAACCAAAGAAACCAAAACAACATAAGCCAGATGAAGAAGAAGAAAAAGAAGTGCCTCAAGAATATACAATCACTGTTAAGTCAACTGATGAATTTCCAATTGAGGAAATAAAAGAAGAAATTGAGCAACCATTCGAAGTGGAAGAAGCTACTCCCACAAGTGTTGAACAATTCGAAGAGTACAAAATCAAAATTGAAGAAATGGAAGCGACTCAGGAGGTTAAGGAAATTGTCGACGAGAAGGGTGAAACAAAGAAGCAAACCATTTCGAAGAAAAAGATCAAGAAACAGTCTGGTCCCAAGGAGGAAATCATTGAAATCGTTGAAGTTCAGAACGAGGGTGCACCCGATGCAGAAATCACTGTCACAACCACTGAAGTGGCTGCTGTCACAGAAGAAGAAAAGCCCGAAGAGGTTAAACCAAAGAAGAAGACTACGAAGAAAGTAAAGAAGGCGGACGTCGATGATTACATTCAGAAACTGATTGAACAGGATATTCCGAAGACAGAACTTGAAAAGTATGAAAAAGTTGAGATTGAAGAAGCTCCAAAGCAACCAAAGAAGAAGGTGCCTAAAGAAGCTAAGATAACAGTTGAGGAAACTCAACCCGAAAAAGAAGAAGCTCCAGTGGAAGAGGTTACTGAAGTTGTGGAAGAAGCCCCGAAGAAGGTTAAGAAACCAAAAGAACCCATTCATGAAATTAAGGTCATTGAGGAAATTCCCCAAGAAATTATTGAAGACTATTCGATTACAGTAAAAGAAGTTGAAGAGGAAGTTAAAACCGAACAGGTAACAGATGAAACTGGTGAAGTTAAGGAGAAAAAGATTACCAAGAGAAAGGTCAAACAACAAAAGGGACCTAAGGAGGTTGTTTTGGAAATCATTGAAGTTCAAGACAAGGACACTGGCGATGCTGAAATCACAGTTATAACTACGGAAGCACCAACTGAAGAAGAAGTCAAGCCTGATGAAGAAGTCGTGAAAAAGAAGAAAACGAAAAAGGTGAAGAAAGATGATTTAGAGGACTATGTTAAGAAGCTTATTGAAGAAGAAATTCCAAAGGCCGAGCTGGAAACCTACGAGAAAGTGGAAATTGAAGAAAAACCAAAGAAACTGAAAAAGAAGCCAAAGCAAGAAGTTAAGGTTACAACTGAGGAACCTCAAGAGGTACCTGTAGAAGTTCCAGAAGAAGCTGAAGTGCAATTAATAGAAGAGCAACCAGTACCTGAAGTTGAAGAACTTGAGGTTACACTAGTCGAAGAAAAGAAACCTAAAAAACCCAAGAAGGCACCAAAAGACAAGGTAAAGGTCATCGAAGAAGAAAAACCAGTTGAAGAGGTCCCTATTGCAGAAGTAACTGAAAAAACTGAAGAAGTAGAAGAAGCTCCAGTTGAAGAACAACCCTCCTTTGAAGTAAAGGAAATAGAACAAATTCAACCAACTGAAGAAACTACTTTTGAAGTTACTGTGAAAGAAGAGGAAAAACCAAAGCCAAAAGAAAAGAAACCAAAGAAAGTAAAGGTTACAGAAGAAGAGATTCCCGAAAACTTCACAATTAAGGTACACGAATCCATTGTTCAACCAGAAGATGTTGCAATTGAGGAAGTACCGGTTGAAGTACAAGAAATTGAAGCCAAATCTGAGGTTAAGGAAGTTCAAGATGAAGACGGCAAGACGCATAAAGAAACTGTCACAAGACGTAAGATTAAACGTCAACAAGGCCCTAAGGAGGACATCATCGAAATTATTGAAGTACAAACAGATGATCAGCCAGAAGCAGAAGTGACCATTATTACTACAGAAGCTCCACTTCCCGATGAACAAACACCAGAACAACCAAAAGCACCCAAGAAAAGGACTAAAAAGGTTAAGAAAGATGATCTTCATGATTATATTCAGCAACTCATTGAACAAGAAATTCCCAAGACCGAACTAGAGAAATACGAGAAAATCGAATTCGAAACAGCTTCCAAACCAAAAGAAGAAGTAGAACAACCCGTCGTTGTAAAGGAAGAAAGTCCCGTCAAGGACGAAGAGAAACCTACAAAGAAAAAGTCCAAGCCGAAGAAGACTCCTCAACCGGAAGATGAGCATCCAATTGCTGAAATCAAAGTAACTGAAGAAGAACTGATTGAGCAGCCACTTGTAGAGGTATTTGAAGATAAGCCAGCCGAAGTCAAGGTTGAAGAAGTTATCAACGAAGAAGGTCAACCCAAACAACAGGTGACCACCAAACGAACAGTCAAAAAGAAGGTCGGCGACAAAGAAAGTACCCTTTACATTGTCACTGTACAAGAAGAAGATAAACCCGATGCTGTTATTGTAGTCACCGAAGAACCCGATGAAGCACCCGTACCTGAGGTAGTTGAAATTGTAGAAGAAGCTCTCCCTAAGCCAACTCCGGCTAAGCCAAAGAAACCCAAAAAGACCACTAAAACCGTCAAGGCCGACGAACTTGACGATTATATTCAAAAACTCATCGAACAAGATATACCCAAAACAGAATTGGAAGAATATGAAAAGGTTGATATACCACTCCTCGAGAAACCAAAGAAAGAGGAAGAAGAACTCCCCGTAGAAAAACCCAAAAAGAAGAAAAAACATGAAAAGCCTCAACCCATCGAAGAAGCTAAGGTTACAGAGGTCGTCGAAGAACCCATCGTCGAGGAGAAACCAAGTGAAATTACAGAAACTCTCACAATACCCGAAACACAACCTGAGGAACCAATTGACACAGAACAGACAACACCCGTACAAGAAGAATCCAAACCGGATACTACCGATTATACAACAACCACCACCAAACAGAAACCTACCAAAAAACCAAAAGATAAAACACAATCAGAGACAAGTAAGTTGTGTGCTACAAGAGCAAGCCCCCCAAAATGCCCCCAAGATCCCAACAAAAATAACTTTGTCTATATTTTAACAAATATCTGTCTGGTCCTACCAATAGGCAAACAATGTTTTGTTTTTTCTTTATTCATTATTCTGTGCTAAAAAAAATAAATTCTAACATTTTAAGCATTTTGTAGCCAATTGGTTGCAAAGTTTTGAGCGCCTTACAGGCGTTTTTTTTTTAAATTACAGTAAATAACTCCATGTGACGTCCAAAAAATCAACCAAAAACAACTAAACAATTTGTATCTAATCCGTGTTCCAATTGCTTTAGACTTGCTTTCTCCGTTGATCCTTGTCCTTGTTACCGTATTTCGCAATGTCATATATTGCAACTAGTTGAAGACAAATTTTGATGGAATTCAACTAATGGCTCTGTTTGACATAAGATGTAATATAGCTCCCCAACGGATATTAAAGAAAATCTATGAACCCGCCCTCCGACCATATTATGCGATGAACAAATTATATTTCCAAAATACACTTCTGCATACAAAAAATAACTAAACACAAAAAACACATACGCAACACACTACAGGGCAATGACCACCGCCCATAAAAAAAAAAAAATCGTCTACTGAGCACAAATTCTTGCAAGACCCCAACTTCCTGACAATGCAAGTTTTGAAATGAATTTTGTTTGAATTTTTTACATATATGTCGATTTAAGTAATAAGTGTTTTACTGATTTGAATATTAACTGTATAAGTAGTTTTAACCCACTTTGTTTGACATAAAGACAACTGTCACTCATTTATATTAAAAAAACTGTCTGTGTGGCGACATAATTTGTTGAACTAACATTTTCATTGTTTGATTGAAAAATACACTTACCACTAACTAATACTATAAGGAAAAAAATAAAACAGAACAAAATATAAGTTAAATGACACAGGCCACACCTCAGATGAAACTTTCACCGGAATTTCTTCTAATAAATACTTAAAGAATGCCTTGCTTTATTGATATCAAATCTATTCAAAAGCCCCATTTTAAGCATTAAACAACGAGTAGTAGCGACCTGGTACGAAACTAGTTAGCGCTGAATCTATAGCCATCTAGTGAATAACTTAACCGGAACTACATAGCTCATCTACTCGCTGTTGTGTGATGTTTGTAGTTGGTGGCAGCTACATGCACATTAGACTATTTGCCCAGGATAAATTAAATAAGTCTAATATGACCATGACTAGGCCCTGTCACGCAAGTTTAAGTGGTTTTCTCTTGAAACTATATCCTTCTACTGTGTTCTTGGAACTGCCTCCATTTACATACTAATAAGAAATAAAGAGTAAAGTAACGAGTGAGCATTTCTTCTTTTAGCAACGGGTTACAGATTTCCAGTTGACCAGATTGAGGTGAAAAATTGTGCTTTAATACATATGCCAATACAATACAATAATACTTAATGACTTTTCTTGGCAGTTCTGGAAGTCTCTACTCGAAATGCATACCTTCCAATATTTTCTATTTCACTTTTCATAAGTTTTGACTTGGCAAAGTACGCAAGTATTTCCATTGTATAACATTCCTTAATAGAGCCGTGTTTCTTTGTGAAAATTATCCTCAGTTCAGAAAAAGTTCACATGGCAAACAAGAACAACAACCAACTCTATATACACTTTCACTTACTTTCGATATTATCCACAGTTATCTCTAACTGAGTATAGCACATTTTGACTATCGGGCACCAGATGGTGCAGTAAGGTGTTTTGCTCAAGAATGTTGGCAGATAAGAAATATTCGTATTTCATATCTTTAATTTGATATTCAATTCAATGTTAAATAATTGCTTCTATGCATCAAATTTAACAAGAGAACTCCAATCCGCTACTAAATCAGTAGTGCCTAATTTCAAAAAATAAAATAGGGTATCGTTTTTTTTTCTGAAACTTAATTGAACTTAATATAAAGTTACAAAAAACAAACGGCTTATCAATCACCTTCTTGCTTGCTTTGACTAAGCTCCTATGCATCAAATTAAATGAGACTTGCTCACACACAAGTATGTACTAGAATTTGTGGGTGGTTCTCACATAAACTGTGCCTAGAACAAGAACAAGAATTAACTGGGTAAGAAGTTTCAGTGAACTGAGTATAGCACATTTCGACTATCCGGCGGCAAAGGGTGCAATTTCGTTCAGAAATGTTGACACAGTAGAAGAAAGCTTAGTTTCATGTTTTTAATTTTAGATTCTGTTCAATGTTGAATCATTGACTCATTAATTTAATAATATAAAAAACGGCACTTTGATAGAAACACTAATTTCCTTTGAACCCCAATCCACGACTAAATCATTAGTGCAAAATTTCAAAATGTAAATAGGATATCATTTTCTTGTCAAATATAACTGAACTTTATTTAAAGTCACAAAAGTATTTTGCCAGATGACCTATTCAGTTACCTCTGTCCTTCAATTTCTACATGTCGTAGTACTCGAAAACTGTAAGACGTCTGTTATTCGACGTTCGGGTACGTAGTATATTGATCGATGAAAATGTTTGAACGCTATTATGCTGTCTCATAGATATCGGACATGTGTTAAGTGGGCCAAAGAAATATGTGCTTGTATTTACCCACAGCGTATTTATTTTATTGGCAGCTTTACCTTCTATGGAACATTCAGATATAATAGTACTTTCTTTGTTCCTATTAATTGCTAGGATTATGCGGCCAATCTATACCTAATTGAATATGCTACTTTCGAATAATATGAACGCAGCTTCATTAGTTTGTAAATGAAGTTTTCAAGCTATATAATGTGCCAAGAACAGCTGCGCTTCTTCCACATTATCACCAAAATTTTTAACTTTCTTGCAAGCCCATTTTCCATTTTGAACTATTTATAAGTGGGTTTCATTGCATAACTTGACAGTACAAAGAAGTCATTCCGATAACTGCGTTCAATCAACAGTTACATTTGCTGTTCTTTGCAGATTTTCAGCGGGAAAACTGCGCATTTTCATAAATGTTATCGCCTTTCAACTCAAATTCAGAGATTTGAGCTTATCTGCATTACGAGTATATCATGAATCTTACCTACAGATTAAAAGTGTCAAAAAGTTTTTCTGTTCACTAAGAACCGCTGACAGCTTTTGGTAATGAAAGATTTAATAAATGTCTATTTGACATGTAATAGTAATGACTGAATTAAATTTTGACTGAATTAGTACTACTTACAGTTCCATTTCATTCCATTCCAATAATTGCCTTTAATTTAGCTTTAAGAAGTTTCTGTGATAAAATATCTCATTCCAGCCCAAAATTCCATATTGGCATTCCCTATGTATATTGTAATTTAGCTGTTCATTTTGTTGCTAACGGTTTTCCCGTGGAAAACTTTGCTTTTCTACCCTAGTTCTCCTGTCAAACTTTATTATAGAAGTGATGATTTTAGCCCTAAAAACCCTGCTACTTATACCAATTAAGATTTTAATTCTTGAACTTAGCTTGACCTTATCTGCTCCTGTATAAATCTAGGATTGCTACGACTCAGCGATTTATTTGTATAACATCTTGTAGAATTTTTATCTGCAGATCTTAATTTTGTTCTCTTTCAAGGTTTGGCTGAGCTGAGTTTAGATGCGTTCAGTTTTGAAAATATTTTAAACTAATATAATATTATTTTAATGTCCCTCTCAAAAGGTGTTCCCGTCGAGGTACATAGGGACTATGAGATAAACGTTATCGAGGAAGAAGTACCGGAGAAGATTGTTGAAGAAGAAATCCCAGAAGACGTTATTGACGTGCCAGTGATTGAAGAGATCCCCGAAGAACAAGAATCCACACCAATTGAAGTGATTGAAGAAACTCCAGAAGAGGTCAAGAAGGAAACAGTCGAGCCAGCGAAACCAAAGAAAAAGAAGAAGCCAGTGAAGAAACCAGAAGATGATCACGATGAGATCATTAAGGCCTTGCTTGAGCAAGAAGTTGAAAAGACAGTTCTCGAGAAATATGAAAGGATTGACATTGAAAAACCCAAGAAAGAGAAACCAACATCAGGAGAATTGGTGCCAATTAAGATCGAGCGTAAGGATCAAAAACCCCAGAAGGTGGTCATAGTTGAGGCAAGCGAAGTACCACAAATGGTTAAATTAAAGCCAGCCAAGCGCAAGGAGAAACCAGTAGACGAGGGAACTAGTGTATTGCCACAATTCAAGCTGAAGAGTCGCATTGTACACGTGGAATTCCCACCAGAGCCACTGATTCCAAAGATCACCGATATCAATGCTGTGCGTGCCAATGGCGAGCTCTCGCGTAACATAGAAGAAGCCGAAGAACTCCTCAAGACGAAACCTAAAAAATTCAAAAAGCTGAAGAAGATCAAGGATGATCGCGAGAAGATTGAGTTGGAGAAGTATGAAAAATATGTTAGCAGTTCTGAGGAAGAAGTAGAAGTAAAGCCTTACGAGAAACCTGAAAAAGTGAAGGCACCAGAAGAGCCAGAACAAGTTGTTGAAATTAAGCTTGGTAAGGGTAAGAAGAAGCCTGTCCTTGTGGAGGAGCCGGAGAGTGTAACGCTGAAGAAGACACCTGTCAAACCCAAGGAGGAGGAAATTGTGGAGGAAAAGGTTATAAAGAAGAAAGAAGAAATTGTTGTGAAAGAAGATGTAGAAGAAGCTGAACAACCACAATATAAAATGGAACCATTCGAGCCAATTGACTTTGAGCATCCAGAATATCCACGGGAAGAGCTGGATGAACTGGAAAAACCAGAGTTTCCAAAGAAAGAGAAGAAACCGGAGAAACCTAAGCATAAGCGCAAGGAGAAGCAGAAGCCCGAACAAGAAATGGAACAAATACAAATCGTTCCAGGCGTTCCCAAAGATGTCGAAGAGGTACCAGAAGAGACCATTAAATTTAGAATACCTGAAAGTGAAGCACCAGAGGAACCAACGACCGAAATCAAACTAAAACCTGTTAAGAAGGTTGAAGAAGAGAAACCAGAGGAACAAGCTGTTGTTATTCCAAAAGAAGAAGAGGTGATACCTAAAGAGAAATCTGTTTCACCAGAACCCGAGGTTAAAGAGGAGAAACCCAAGAAGAAGGCAAAGAAAGAAAAGGTGAAAGAGGTTAAGCCAGAGGAAGTTGAAGAAAAGTCTTTCGAAGTCACTGTTACCGAAGAGGAACGTATTGAAGAAGCTCCTGTTGAAGAAGAGAAACCAAAGAAAGTTAAGGTAAAAGAAGAGAAACCAATGGAACAACCAGTCGCTGAGGTTCAAGTAATAACCGAGGTTCCAGAAAAACCAAAAGAAGAACCTGTATATGATGCATACGAAATTGCCATCACTGAGACTGAAGCGCCAGAAATACCAGAAGAATTCAAGGTTAAAGTCACCGAAAGCCAAGAGAAAGAAGTCACTTTCGAGGAAGTTATTGAAGAGAAGGTTGTTACCCGACGTAAGAAACCCAAACCAGAAGAAGCACCCGAGGAGTTCCAGATTAAATTGAAAGAACCAGCTGCAGAGGAAGAGGATGTTGAAGAAACACCACAAGAAGCCACCTTCCAACTAAAGAAACCTGTCGAAGATGTACCTGAGGAAGTAGAAGTTGAAATCAAGTTCACAGCACCACACCCTGTAGAAGAGAGCGAAGTGGAGGTTGTTGTAAAGAAAAAGAAGCCAAAGAAGAAACCAGTCGAAGAAGAAGAGGCTAAGCTGGAGGTTAAGGTTGAAGAGACTATCGAAACCCCCGCTGAACAGATTGAAGAAATAGTTGTCGAAGACGAACAAATACCTGAGGTACCACAAGAGACCTATGAATTCAAATTGACTGAAACAGAGCCTGAGGATAAACCGCAACCAATTGTGGAGGAGGTAGAAGAAGTTGCTCCAGTTCCAGAACCCATAGTCGAAGAGATTCAAGAAGACTATAAGACCTATGAAATTACTACTGAGGAGTTTGCTCCAGAAGAAAAACCACAGGAACCAGAAGAGGTGCCTGAGGTAAAGGTTAAGAAGCCAAAGAAGGAGAAAGTTAAGGCAGTTGAGGAAGAGATTCTGGAAGTAACGGTGGTTGAACAACCTGCCGAAGAAAAGGTTCAACCTGAGGAAGAGGAACCTACTGAAGCTGTCTTCCAAGTAAAGAAGAAGGTTCCGGAGGAAGTTCCCGAAGAATTTGAAGCAAAAGTTGTTCTCACTACTCCCAAAGAAGAGGAACAACCCACTGCAGAGGCTCAAATTAAACAAAAGAAACCAAAGAAACCTAAAGTAGAAGAAGCGGCCGCAATGCTGGAGGTGAAAGTTGTTGAAAGTGAAGCCCTTGAAATACCAGATGAAAAAGAGGAACTGCCTGAAGTAGTCGAAGTTATTCCAGAGGAACCCAAGAAAATAATCGAAGAAATTCAGAAGGTCAAGGTTATCGAAACCGAACCCACACCAAAAGAAGAACCAGTTAAAGAGGTTGAGGTTATTGAGGAAGAAATTCCTAAAGTACCTGAAGAAGAATATCCAATCTTAGAAGTAAAGGTTATTGAAGAGGAAGCCCGTGAAGTCAAAACCGAAGAGGTTGAAGAAGTTAAGGTAGTCAAAAAGAAGTCAAAGAAACCTGCACCAAAGGAAGAAGAAGCTCCTGAAGCCGTGTTCTCTATCAAAAAGAAGGAGCCTGAAGAAGTTCCCGAAGAAGTGGAGGCTGAGGTCGTTCTTATTGCCCCTAAGCCTGAAGAGGTTCCAGATGTTGAAGTGGAACTTAAGCAGACCATACCAAAGGAACCAAAAGCTCCAGTACAGGAGGCTGCTATTCTTCAAGTTAAAGTTATCGATATTCAGCCAGAGGTTGTTGAAGAAAAGGTTGAAGTAATAGTCGAAGAAGAGATACCCGAGGAGGTTAAGATCGTAAAGAAGAAGCCCAAGAAACTCGTCGTAGAAGAAGCTGAAGAAGCTCCAGAAGAATTCCAAGTTAAATTATCTAAACCTAATGAAGAAGAGCAAGAAGAAGAGATCCCAGAAAGCCAGTTCACAATCAAACCAAAGAAGAAGCCGGTTGTAGAACAAGATGAACCTGAAGATGTTGAGGCTGAGTTTAAACTACCAGTGACTAAGAAAATTGAGGAAGTCACTGAAGATGCTCAGATTAAGATGAAGAAACCAAAGAAAAAGGTGAAGGATGAAGCTGCTGCTGAACTTAAAGTGAAGGTTATGGAAGAACAGCCATATGAGGGACCAGCTGAAGAAATTATCATTCAGGAAGAAGAGGAGGAGGCTCCTGTAGCTGCACCCT
Source organism: Pocota personata (assembly GCA_963082735.1). Taxonomy (NCBI): domain Eukaryota; kingdom Metazoa; phylum Arthropoda; class Insecta; order Diptera; family Syrphidae; genus Pocota; species Pocota personata. The sequence goes on from OY720431.1 coordinate 21,015,719, forward strand.
ATGTTGTTGAAGAACCAGAAGAAGAAGAAGTGATCGAACATAAGATTAGAGTTATTGATGAAATTCCTCAAGAGGTAGTTGAGGAAGTTGTGGAAGAACCAAAGAAAGAGGAGGAAGTGCCTGAAGAGAAGGCGCCTGAAGTAATACCGGTGGTCGAACATAAAATTAAGGTTATTGAGGAAGTCCCTCAAGAAGTAATCGAGGAAGTTGTTGAGCAACCAAAGGAAGAGGAGAAGGTACCTGATGAGAAAGTTCCTGAAGAAAAACTCAAACTTCCTAAGAAAAAGAAACCGGTTGTTCAGGTAACCGAAGAACCAGAAGCTGAAGTTACACTTCCTCAAAAGAAACCAGTTGAGGAGGTAACTGAAGAAGCTGAAATAAAAATGAAGAAACCAAAGAAACCAAAAGTAGAAGAAGCAGCAGCTGAGCTTAAGGTAACGGTAGTTGAAGAAATTCCTCAAGCTCCACAAGTTGAAGAAATCGTTGAAATAGAAGAAGTTTTCGAACAACCCAAAGAGGAAGAGAAGGCACCCGAAGAAATTCCTAAGCAATATGAATTTAAACTTCAAGAATTCCAACCTGAAGAAGAGAAAGTTCCCGAAGAAGTTCCCGAAGAGGCTGAATTTAAGGTTAAACCTAAAAAGGTTCCTGAAGAAGAAGAAATAGTTGCCGAAGTTGAGCTCAAGATTGCAGAGAAAGAGGTCGAAGAGGAACAGGTCGAAGAACAGATAACTGTGAAGAAGCCCAAGAAGCCAAAGAAGCCTGTTGAGGAAACTTTCGAAGAGGCAAGCGTTAAGCTTATAAAACCTGTTGAACCTGAGGAAGAGCAAATAGCCGAGGTTACGCTAAAACCAAGGAAACCAAAAGAAACACAAGACGAAGAAGTTAGTGTAGAAATGAAGCTTCCCAAACAAAAGATAGAAGATGCACCTGAAGAAGCTCTCACTCTCAAGAAAAAGAAAAAGCCAAAACGAATCGAGGAAGCTGCAGATGTACTCGAAATCAAGCAGGAAGTCATCGAAGAACGCCCTGTCGAAGTAGAAGAAGAGGAAATCATTGAAGAAGCCCTCGTTAAGCGAAGGAAACCTAAATTCAAACCTTCGGTTGAAGATCACGAAGAGGAGGAGGTTAGTTTGTCACTGAAAAAACCACGCCAGATCGATGAAGGTGTAGAAGGCGAAGCAACAGTAACCAAAAAACGTCCAGTAAAACCAGTTCAAGAAGCTGGCGAGGAAAGTGCCGAACTTTTAATCAGAAAACTTGAAGATTACGATGAAACTGAAGATATCGAAGAATTTGTTGTTGCCAAAAAGCCTAAACCCAAACCGAAACAGGTTACTGATTTACAAGATCAAGAGTATACCATCAAAAAGTTGAAGCGGCGCAAGAAGAGCGGGGTCGATCTTCCCGAATTCACCGATACTGAAAATGTAACGTTCCGCGCCAAGTCAACGAAAACTAAAGAAGATGTCGACCAAGAGTTCAATATCGATCTGGACTCATATGCTGAGGAAGAGATTTCCATGTCATCCAAGGTTAAGGTAAAGCGTCCTATCCAAAAGACATATTCCGAAGCTGCGGACGAGGCTCAAATCAAAATCATTCAAGACTACGACGATGGTGAAGAACCAATTATTGAAGAAATTATTGACAGTAGTGACGGTGAAGATAATACCATGTATGATGTTGAAGAGCCCGAAGAGTATCTTGAAGAAGAACTACCACCAGATGAAGTTGAATTCAAACTTAAACCGAAGGCCAAACCAAAACCAAGGTATTCTGTACAGCATGAGGATGGTGAAGAAATCATGATTGCGCTGAAACCAAAACGTCCAGACGATTCAGTGCTATATGATGAAGACTCCCTGACGTTCCACAAGAAGCGCAAGATGACACAACAAATCTTTAATGAAGGTCTTTATCTAATATATTATATGCATTTTATTTATTTCTATATTTAATTTCGCTTTTTCACTCATAAGACATTCGCCTTTCTCACACACTCCTTTCACTTATTCATTTTAAACTTCAAATTTCTCTATAAAACAATTTACGCTTCTAATTTTGAAACTAGGAAAAAAAATTATGCTTATATGATAACAGAGTACTGATGCGAGGTAAAGTCGTAAATGTTCGTGACTAACAATATACTGCTATTCTATTCTAAACTTTTGTCTATGTTCGTTCATCATAATTCGTGACACTGATGCAGTGAATTTAGAAAATCTTAAGGGGTGTACAATTACAACAAAAAATGTTCTGACAGATGTCAAAGGCTATATCATATTTATTATTTTTTATTAACTAAAATATTCGAAAGCTCCATTTCGCCTTCAAGTGAGAGATACTTAGTTAGAGTTTTAAAGGCTTTAGTATTCAAAATCTGTAGAATTGTCTATAAATGAATGCTTGACAAATGTCAGTGCACCAAAGTACTTTTTGGATATTTGCTTTACTTGATAAATCAAATTATTCAAACCAATTGAAGCTTACTCAGCCTCTGACTTCCAAATTGAATTTGCATTTTCTTCAATGAAAATCTCCAAAACTTATGCAAACTCACCAAACACTTTAAGTAAAGTGCATTCGATTAACCATCCTGCATCAGTGGCAAGAACGTCAATTCTCATTGCACGTCGCAATTTCTCGTTACCTTATCTCACGATATTTTTCAAAACTCAATTATAGATGGAGCCTCATTGAACATCACTCGTGAAGCACACATCGAAGGTAAGAGTCTTTCATTATATTTCATTTGACACTAATTACAAAATCTTTAATTCCAGAAACCGATGGAGAAGAAAACGTTAGGTACTCCATTTGTAACTACGTCGCTGACAATGATGAAGCCATCAATCTGGTTGAAGGCGAAAAGGTATATGTAGTCGGTCGTCACAGTTCAGAATGGTGGTTCGTTCGTAAGAATCTCACCGCCGAAGAGGGTTGGGTACCAGCTCAATATCTCATGGAACCCGTCGCTTACACTAACTATGTACAAAAGAAACTCCACGAGAAAATCGATAAACTGCCCGTTTTTGAACGTAAGTATCATGTCATGCAATTCTGTCAAAAATTTCAGTTGTCTGACGTTTTCGTGTTTTTATGTCTCATCCATCGTTGTGATTAACCACCAATTCTCCAACAAACACATCACACATGTATTATGTCTGCCCATTCAAACAAAAAAAAGGACCTGGCCCCGATGAGAAACCCAATGCACCGCGTTTCATCGAAAAACTTCAACCAATTCACACGCCAGATGGTTATACTGTGCAATTTGAATGCAAAGTAGAAGGTATGCCACGCCCACAAATCGCTTGGTTCCGTCAAACGGCCATTATCAAGCCATCGCAAGACTTCCAAATGTACTACGATGATGATAATGTAGCTACGCTAATTATTCGTGAAGTTTTCCCTGAGGATGCGGGTATGTTCACTTGCGTGGCTAAGAACTCTGCCGGTTTCACATCGACAACGACAGAATTGATAGTCGAAACACCGCTATCCGATCATGGATCCGATGCAACTGGTATGTCACGTAAGAGCATGTCCAGAGAATCATCCCTGGCTGACATCCTTGAAGGTATTCCACCCACATTTTCACGCAAGCCACGTGCACAGTATGTGGACGAAGGCACGACAGTGATTTTAGAGTGTCGTTTGGTTGCCGTTCCGGAACCAGACATAGTATGGACATTTAATGGCGAAGAAGTAATCACAGAGAAGAATGTTAAAGTTGTGACTGAATCTGATATGCACATGTACTGCAGTGTCGTACACATTACGAAGGTGAAAAAATCGCAGGAGGGAGTGTACGAAGTTATCGCCACAAATCGTGAAGGTGAATCTCGGTTACCGATTGTGCTTAAGGTGAAAACAGAACAGAAGGAATCTCCACAAATTCTTGAGCCACTACGGAATATGATCATCCGCGAGGGTGAAAGTGCAGTGCTCACAACTCAAATTGTTGGCAATCCACCACCAAAGATCACCTGGTATAAGGATGGTAAACCAGTTAAGGGGAATACCAAGTCCGAGAAGGATACACACACGTTGACTTTGATTACGCCAAAACTACCACAGAAGGGTGAATACACCGTGAAGGCAGTTAATCCATTGGGAAGTGTCGAAACTACGGCTTATTTGACAATCGAAGGTAGGATTTGTTTACTGTTTGCATACATATTTCGTGTAGATCCTTTGTTGATCCTTTTTTTTTATTTATCTTAAATCATATAGAAGGTGGATATTGTCAGTGATTTGTCGGGTATACATTTTGATCTTTCCTGTGTTGACACTTCTTTTTTTTTCTTTTCTTTATTTTACATTATGAGGCTATTTTTGTTCATGGTCTGGTCATGCAGTGCAGCAATAAATCATAAATACGTCCCTCAGATTTTAAATTTGTTTTTGTGTGATACAATTCAGAAAAAACGGTCAAAAGTAATTTGTTTCAAGTGCTTTACGCGATGAGGATAATTGATCGCTACACAGAAGTTACTTGTGGTCGGGCCTTGAACATGCTGCCACGGAACATATACCACGTTTATATGCAGAATCGAGGGATCGAGTTGAGATTCGATCTGAGTATTTCTACACACCGAGTCGAAAGATTGAAAAATTCAAACGTGGTTGAACTGACAGATGAGTATAGCAGACATTCTGCTTTTAATTGTGTTAGGGCTCTGTTGTGTTGGATTCGTTATCTCAAATCACAAACACACAGAGACAACATGTCACTTCAACCCCTCAACCCAGGTATACATGCATTTTTCTAACTCGATCCAGCTCTGTTAGCTGAGTCGAGTTGAGTCAATCCTATTTCAACTCGATCTGCGTTTATATGAATTTCAACCCGGGTTGAAACTGGATTCAAGTATGCATATAAACGTAGTAATAAAACATCTAGAAGTTGAAGTTGTCACTTGAGATGCAGATGTCTTTGGTTGGAAACACAAATTTTGGAAATTTCTATTTCGTGCAGATAAGCAATTATTATTTAGCAATATGTTCGCACCGGCAGTTGCTAGGCGGAAATGTATTGTCTCGCTGTCTGTAGATTGGCCGTGTATAAACCAATTGAATTTAATCTTAATTACAAATTTGATCGTATATCGAAATTTAATTGAGGTACAAGTTGTTTTTTTAGATTAAAATAGCAACTCTTAATATCAAAATTGATCAACGGCCGGTACCCTAGATACATTTCGGCGGCTGCTTGTAATGAATATACATAAATGTCATAAAATACTGTTTGTTTGCCAGAAATTCACACTTCACGCTACATTAAACCAATTTAGACGCAGCCATAATAAAAGATGGTCGGGTAGTACATTTGTTTATCACCCGAATGGTGCGGGTTCAAGTCCCATAGGGGAACAGCAACCCGCAACCAACCCGAGCATAAAAGAGAAACGAATAAAGTCTAAGTTTATCCAACCACTTCACCAATACAGATAGGAGACAAGGGATCCACCCTTTTGTCGCCCAGTGGTATACCACCACATCTTATATTATAGATTCGCCTACCCTGAAAGATCAGCCCTCCCACTGATATTGGTCTACCTCTTTTCTTCAAACTTTATACTTTATAATTTTATTTCCCCTCTACAGAGGCAGCTAGTGGAAACGCTGAGCCACCACTCTTCGTAGAACGCTTCCAAGAACAATCGGTGCCACAAAAAGGTACCATCAGCCTTCAAGCAAAGGTGACTGGCAATCCAGTGCCCGAAGTCAGTTGGTTATTTAACAACAACCCATTGGAACCGACCGAACGAGTACAACTACGTTATGATGGTGAAATTATTGAACTCACTATCAACGATGCAAATCCAGAGACCGATTCCGGTGATTACAAATGCATTGCCAGCAATCCTGTGGGTAATACATCACATGGAGCTCGTGTGATTGTTGAAGTGGATGAGGTGTCCTTCACCAAGAAACTCAAGAAGAACATCAGCATTGAGGAGAGTCAATCTCTGACATTGGAATGTGAAACATCACACATTGTATCCACGAAGTGGTTCTTCAATAAAAAAGAGCTCAGTGGTATGGATCACAGAGTTGTCGTTGAAGATGGAAAGATTCATAAGCTGTTTATTAAGACAACAAATCTACGCGATGCAGGAACTTATGTATGTAAAGTAAAGAATAAAGAAACCCAGTCAACTGTTGAGGTACTACAACGCAAACCAGAATTCATTCGTCCACTTCAAGACTTCGAAGTTAAGGAGAAGGAAGATGCATTCTTTGATGTGGAGATCTCAACCGAAGCGGCTGAGGTGACCTGGGTGAAGGATGGCGAGAAGCTCACTCCCGAGAATAAAAGACTTGAGTTCATTAAGGATGGAAAGGTGAGAAAGTTAATCATTCGTAATGCATCTATTCACGATGAGGGTGAATACACCTGCGTGCTGGAAGATCAAGAATGCACAGCAGAATTGGTCGTTATTGAGTTGCCACCGCAAATTATTAGGGAAATGGAAGATATAACTGTGACTAAGGGTGAATCGGCAACCTTCGAAATTGAACTGACCAAGGGTGATGCTTTAGTTAAATGGTTCAAGAATGGCAAAGAATTGCAATTCTCGGAACATGTCCAACTCAGCATCGATGGTAAACGCCAAAAGTTAAAGATTTTCGAATCTGAGTTGGATGATGCTTCAGAGTATACATGTCAAGTTGGTGATCAAACTTCAAAGGCAAAATTGATCGTTGAAGAGCCAATGGTAGATTTTATCATGAAATTACCAGACGTTACCTTAGCAACTAAATCCACTGATGCCGAATTCATTTGCGAACTCTCTCAGCCAGATGTAGAGGTTACATGGTACAAGAAGGGTAAGAAAATCACTCCGAATAAGAAACATGATGTATATGTAGAGGGCACTGTTCGACGACTGGTTATACATGATGCCAACGATGATGATGTGGGAGATGTTAGTTGTACAGCTAGAAATGTAACCACAACTAGTAAGCTGTGCGTCGAGGGTAGGTTTAGAAGTGAAATTATCTGAGGTCTTTGAAAGTTATGTTTTTCTCAACTTTTATAGAAATCAAAACTCCACCGATCATCATCTCCGAAAAAGATCAAACAATTAAGGTTAAAGAGAACGATGACGTCACGATGACAATTAAATTTAGCGGTGTTCCTCAGCCAGAAGCTACTTGGTCAACATCAAAGACTATTGTAAAGAAGACAAAGAGAACAACTCCAACCATCGATGAACAATCGGCCTCGCTAACAATCCGTAAAGTCGTTGAAGAGGACGAAGATGAATACACCATTAAATTGGTTAATCCAATTGGCGAAGCAGAAGCTAGTCTACATTTGGTTATTATGAGTAAGATGCATTTTAATTTTTTAACAATAGTTTCGGAGCTTAAATCTGTGTTTTTAGGACCGCCAAAGGCACCAGGTTCACCACAACCATTAGAGGTTATGCACGATTCAATTACACTGTATTGGAAGGCACCAGAAGATGATGGCAAATCTGAAATCTTTGAGTACATTTTGGAATATCAGGATGTTAAGGAGCAAAAGTAAGTAAATTCGAATCATCTATGTAATCCATTTTAATTTTGTTGTATTCCCCCTTAGATGGACTGAGATTAGAAAGATCAAAGACACTACATTCACGTTAACAAAACTGCAAGTCGATTCAGAATACATCTTCCGTGCTATTGCCCTCAACGAAGTTGGTCCAAGTCCGCCATCACCACTCTCGCCAACCATTCGATTGGTCGCGGAAAAGAAAACTGAAAAACCAACTGTCCAACAACCACTCCAGGATATTGTCAGCGAGCTTGACAAAGAAGTTACTCTATCATGTGTTTTCGGTGGTATTCCAGAGCCAAGAATCACGTGGAAGAAGAACGGCAAGACTATTGAATCGACAAACATTCGTTATGAGAATCGTGTTTCCAAATACACTATCGAAAAGACAACCATTGAGACTGAGGCAACGTATACATGCGTAGCAGAGAACGAAGTCGGTTCGGTGGAGACTTCATGCAAGCTGACCATCCGTGAGAAGCCCACAATTGAAATCGATGAAAAGTACATTTCACAAAAATTGAAGACGGGCAACAATCTAACCATTCCAGCCAGAATCCGAGGCTATCCACAACCTCAAGTCACATGGTACAAAGAGACAACTGAAATCAAGACCACAAAACGTACCGTCATTGAAACAATCGAGACCACATCGACTGTAAGCATCAAAAAACTGACTCGTGAGGACTCGGGACGATACAAGGTGACGGCGACAAATACCGCTGGTACGACGAGCGTCGATGTCACTGTCAAGGTTATCGATAAACCACAACGACCCAATTCGCTGGAGATTAAGGAAATGAAAAAGGATTCCATCAAACTGGAATGGACACCACCAATCGATGATGGTGGCTTAGAAGTTACAAAATACATTCTAGAAAAATGCGATCTACAAAATAATGTCTGGATGAAAGTTGCAGAAATGGATACGAGCATATTCTCGTATTCGGTGCAGAAGCTTGCAATGAATAATCAGTACATGTTCAGGGTTTACGCTAGTAATCCTATTGGTATATCGGAACCAATTGAAAGTGAACCTGTTACGATCGCCAGGAAAACAGGTAAGATGACGAAATATACAATGACGGAAGTGATTTAGTCTAACTTTTCAGATAAACCCACACCGCCGAGAGCACCGCTCGAAGTAAGCGGTATGACTGAGACTTCATTTACACTCTCTTGGGAGCCATCCGAATCGGATGGTGGTAGCAAGATCATCGAATACATTGTTGAAATCAAAGAAGTCCGTGAGACTGAATATAGACTCTTGGGTAGTTCGAACGGAAATGTGACGAATATTTTCGTTAGAAACGTTGTGAAAGACAAGGCCTACAACTTTAGAATATTCGCTAAAAATGAAGTTGGCATTAGCGAAGCATTAGAGACTGAAGATAAGATTGTCGTTGGCAGAAGAATAAGTGAGTACAATTGATAAAACTCTTTAGCATATTTCTAACGCTTTTGCATTAATTCCTTTTTAACAAATTTTTCAAATGCATATGCTTATTGCTTTTTGCTGTAGTTCGCTCATGGGAAAACGTCGGTATGTATCTGAATATTAATATGCTTCAATGCTTCTTGCTGCTTATTTCATAAAAATATGAATTGATTTCTGTATACGCTAACGTTTTAACTATATTTTTAGCTCCTCCGTCGGCACCACAGAATTTGAGAGCACCAAATGTAACGAGTAGAAGTGTAACTCTGGATTGGGAAGTGCCCGCCAGCAATGGTGGATCCGAAATCACTGGTAAGCTACTAACTATTTTTTTTTTAAATATGTGATGATTTCTTGGCGACCTGGAATTGTCTTCAGTCTTAGCGCAAATCAATAGCAATAAAGCAAAAAAAAAAAAAAATATTGTGGTCCTCTTGTTGGGCGCCATTCACTTGCGAATGTTCTCACTTGAAGCGCAATAAGCCATAAACTCTAAGATTCTTGCAAATTATGTCCTAGGTCCTAGCGGCAAATCAATAGCGATAAAGCAACAAAAAAAAAATATTGTGGGCCTCTCTGTAATTCCGAAAAGTTTTGATTATATTTTTGTAATCACTGGACGTCAAATAAGAAAAAAGATATGGTGAAATGGTGGATCAGGCCACTAGCAGATTTATGCTTTTTTTAAGGAATTTTTTTTTTATATTTATAAAATCTATCTTGTGCTTTATAATAAATATTTTCCGCCATCCAAGGTTACGTTATTGAGAAACGGTCATCGACCTCGACAAAATGGACAAAAGTTGTTACATTGGATGCACATTGTTTGCAGTATACCGTTGATAATTTGAAAGATAAATGCGAATACACATTCAGGGTATTCGCCGAAAATTCCGTAGGCCTTAGTACACCGGCCACAACTGAAAGCATTTCACTTAAAACGCACGCAAGTAAGTGTCCATCAATACAGACTTTCATGACAATTTCACCAAATAATTTACACACTTCTCTATAGCCGTTCCATCGCCACCAACTGGTCCATTGGAAGCAAGAGTTATTGCTGCCAATGCGCATATCTTCGAATGGGGTATTCCCGAGTCAGATGGAGGTGCGCCACTGCTCGGCTACAATATTGCCATTCGTGATTTACGCAAGACCATGTGGATTGAGGTTGGACGTGTGCCGCCAGATGTACAGAAATTCCAAATTAAGGACCTACAGGAGAATCACGAATATATGATACGTATTTATGCCAGAAATGAGATTGGTCTGAGCGAAGCATTAGAGTCTGAAGAACCATACAAAGCTATCACCACAGGTAAGTTTCTGCCACTCTTTACGAAAGATGGCGCTCTGATCGGTCGATTCAAAATAACGACCTTCTTGCTACATCAGTATATTTTCTTAAAATTCCTCCTTTTACCAGGCCAAGAGATGTTACCTGATGAACCACGGACCGAAATGACCGGTATGAGTACAGATAATACATCATCCTGGCTGCGTGACCATAACATGGATGCAGACATATCTTCATATGCCCGTGCGAAATTATTGCGTAAAGATGAATATTTCTTCCGCATTTTTCACAATGCTGGCAAACTTTTCAAATAGACACTTGAATAAAATCCAAGAACAAGAAAACTTAAAAAAAAATTATAAATAAAAAAATTAAAAAAAACAAGCAGCTAGCGTCGAAATATATATATATATAGAAAAAATAATAATAATTATACATGCACTCATAATGTAGTTTTAAGTTACTTATGTATTTATTTAAACTATTTATTCATTGCATATATTATTTAATTTAATCATTTTATTTTTCAATCGTTTGTATAAAAGAAAAAAAAATCCCCTTAAGCACAGGGATTGTGTGATTGATATTTCAATCATAACCTAAAAAAAATGCGAGCGAAGATATAATACATAAAACTTTAGAAATATCAATCACAAATCAAGTGTCAAAAGGGATCACTTATCGATTTATTTCTTTTTTTTAAAAAATGTTAAATGAAAAAAAAATCTATTTATTTTTATTTATTCTTTTTGTAAACTGTGATAAATTTTACTAAAAGAGAATTATAAACTGTTACAAACGATAATGTTAGCGACAGATCTCCAGAGACAGTTGAAGTGGCCAAATTTCAAAAAAATTTCGGGAGACAAAATATAGGTGCGAGCGAATATAAACCAAATAACAACAAACGATATTAATTCGAAAGAAAAATTTGAAATCTGACTGCTTTCAACTTTTGCTGGAATTTGTCTGCTTTTGAAAGTAGAAATACTTACATTACAGTAACGAACCCCCGAATTGTTAATGAAAAGCGTGACAAAATAAAATTTAATTTAATAATTTACTTTGTTTTATTTTATGCCGATAAGATACCAACTACGTTAGAAATTTCATACGATTACACTGTGTAGCGACACCAACAGCAGTCAACGCATAGCTGTCAACTGAAAGGTATGCGGTGGTACTAAAAAGACACCAACAGTACCACGTTTATATGCAGAATCGGGAGATCGAGTTGGGATATAGTTGAGATTTCGATCTGAGTATTTCTACACACCAAGTCGAAAGATTGAAAAATTCAAACGTGGTTGAACTGACAGATAAGTATAGCAGACATTCTGCTTTTGTGTTAGGGCTCTGTTGTGTTGGATTCGTTATCTGAAATCACACACCAGGTATACATGCATTTTTCTAACTCGATCCAACTCTGTTAGCTGAGTCGAGTTGAGTCAATCCTATTTCAACTCGATCTGCGTTTATATGAATTTCAACCCGGGTTGAAGCTGGATTCAAGTATGCATATAAAAGTTAGTCAACGCTCGGCTGTCAACTAAAAGAAAAATGGCAGCCGCCAATCCAAGATGGCCGAAAAGTGAAACAACACTCTGATTCCAGCCAGCAGCGCGTTCGCAGACATTTCTTCAGCTCTGATATTTATAATATGCAATAAAGAGAAAAATACGGAAACGCAAAAACTTGTGTCGTCATTTGTCCTCTTGTTTTTAATAGTGGGTACAATTTCCCACAACTGTCATCGCCAACGGCACCTGACCGTCAGTATTTGGAATACATAAAACGCCATCTATCAACTACCTACGAAAATACACACAAGCACCGCAACCAACTTCAGACAGCTCGCCAAAGCAAAGTCCTTTGATAAATTTTTGGTATGATGTCATCGGCCATCGTGATTATGACGAATTCACCAGGATACAATGCAGCACGAAGTTTTTTACTTGCACCTGTAGAGTACAGAAAATATTCGATTTCGAGATTTTGATAAATTAGAAAAAGTGGATCTGTCCATTCTGTCTGTATGTCTGTCTATATGCATGACTGCAGCCTTAAAGGATTTTCTTCAAATTTCATCGGAATTTTCATTCTAACCGCAAAATTACGGGTACTTTCCTAATCGCCGATTTTAAAAAAAAAAAAAAAAAAAAAAACATTTTGTCGAAATCGGCTCCAACGATTTTGTTTAAATTCCAGTTTAAGATTGCATTAGATATGTCAGTAGATAAAGTACAAAGTTCTTAGAAAGAAAAGTACAAGTTTTATGGTACTTGTTAATGAATTTTTCCGAAAGATTTTATTGAAGATTGACATCTAAGCAATATTTGACAAATGTAAGGACATGGCATAAGAAGTTTTGGAATTTTTTTTGTTTTTATAAAGCATTTTAACAATCAGTACATATTTGCAAGTACGTGTGACACAGACTCAAAATAGGTGAAAAATAACTAAAGTAAACGTGGACCATGAATACATGGAACCTTATAAAATATGTTCGTTCATTTAGGGCGGTAGTTACCACCCACTAATATGGCTTATGACTTATGAGTGGTCCTAACCACTCTTAAAGTTAGAAGAGATAATATTTGAAGTAGTTCGAAAATTCGAAATCAGTTGTCAACTGTCATTTCCAAGGTGCAAATTATATGCGAAGACAGAATTTGATTTGTTTTATATTCAAAATAAATATATGCGAGAATTTGTGTTTTTTTTAGCCGAAAACTTCTCTAGAAAACATTTTGTTTATATTGAAACTGGCATTATGCCCAGGGCTACGGTAGTTGCTGTTGTAGTAGAATTGTGCTACTCTTGAAACGGCCATGCTGCTACACTATTTTATTTTCAATTTCTTCATACTAAATACATACATATGTGTGTACGTACGAGTACCTACGTTTTCGATAGGAAAAACAACAACGAAGTTTAAGTTAAACATAAAAGACAATCCTCTCTAAAATAGTCTTATTTCTTCTTTCTTGTTTAGGGAGAGAATATGTAATAGGAAACATTGTGGTCATTGCTCAAACCTGAAAAATATTTTATCTCTGATTTCAAAATGTTTGATTTTATGCATTTTTAAAGTGAATTGTGAGTGAAGAAAAAAAGCGGGATTTAGTCGTTTCATTGAAAGAGAACAGACAATTAATGTGCAAATTTTGAAGGAATCAGACCGTAATATACGTAGATGACCATGGGCCGCAGAAAAATGTGGATTTGGCATTCTCTTCACAATATTCTTCAATATCTATAAAGTGTCAAGGAGTGGTTCACTACATTCTTCGGTGTTTTCAACAAGAAGTGTTATGTATTAACTAATATTTTATTATTTTGGGAATACATATACCTGTTTAGTGTGATTACACCAATTTTTCATAGAGGAAATGTGCTTTTAAAATTGTAGATAAGTATACAAACAACAACAACATACAAGAGTTATTTCTTTCAACAATTCTAGCTGAAGTGTTGATTTACAATTTTTTATTACATTTTTATTTTACTCGTTCTAGAGTGTTTTCATCTACATAAATTGATAAATAATTCCTAGTTTCAGAATTATATAGGAAAAAGCTAACTATATCAATGCTAATGTTTTTCCAATAAGTATTTTGATAAATGTGCAATAATTAATTTCATTCTTAATTATGAAAGTTCCAAATCACTTCCTTGTTTTCAATACAAATATGTACCAGCTATCAAACTAGATAACAATCTACAGATGCAAGGTCACCAGGTTTTAGCCACTATTCGTCAATTCAAACAAACAAAGAGTAAACAAAAATAATGACCGCCAAAGACAATAACAATTAGAAAAGAGCCACATACGCTCCAAAAAAAAACAATAATAATTGCGATGAACAACTAGAGATGAAAAACAGGCTTTTCCAGTTGTACTGAAATGGATTGAATTATAAAGACCCCTATTATTAGTGCCCTTAAGGAATTTTGACTTTAAACAGGAACAATTCAGTTGCGTACAACTGTTTTTTTTTATGGAGATTTTTCTTTATTTTGAAACAATGGCAACAATCATTTTCTTTTAAATTCAAAGATGCAATCAATGCAGTTTCTGTAACATTTTAGAGCAAAACGAATTCTTCGAAATTCAGAGCGACATATATAGTTTTGTGCAACAATTGAAAGCAACCTTATAAATTCCCAAAACAAACATGTAATCTTAAAACTTTAGCTTTTACTTTGGATCGATAATTTATTGTACTGGCAAATAATTTAAATAATTTCGTCCCATATTTTGTAAAGTACAATTGTATCTACTTCTTCATCCATATAACTACAAATTTTCCTTGTTGGCAATCAGTTTGACGGAGGGATAATGTTCTTAGCTGTCATTATTTAGGCCATAGCCACGATTAAAATGTATGCACCTCAAAAAGCAGTTCAATGCTATTCAAATGGAACCTGTACCTGTGCGAATTGAGTGAGGCCCCCTAAGTCGACTCTCATTATAGTTGATTTCTGAATTCAACACTACTTTGACGAATACCCTGAATTACCGACTTGGCATCACTATTCACATTTCTGCTAGTGCCCCCTACTATCTCAGGACCACAACTCATCGAAAAAACTCCACCAGATGGTGTGTACGTCATTTGCTTTTGGAACTTTTCCATTACATAAAAATACCAAGTGAAACCAAAAATATCGGTGAGAAAAGTATTTAACCCTTTTTTTTCGTCTCGAAGAAAAAACAAGAAATTTTCCGCAAATTTCTTTCAAAATTTTCGCTAAAACATATTTCCTTCGACGCAGTTCAACCGAGTGCTAACTATTCGAAGAACAAAACCGACGCCATTCGGTTTCCCAACGAAACGGACATGATTTCGTGAAAAAAAAACCCACAGTGCAACAATAGACGAACGCGCGCCATTTTGTATTTGCTTGGAACTGTCCGCGACGACGAGTGTATTATTTGTGTCGCCCGCGGCTGTCAATTTTTTTTTCCTCGTCCCGAGTTCAAGGATAAAATTCTCACACAAATCTCCCTCAAAATCGAATAAAAACAATAAAATGTAAATCCTCTGGCCACAATAATAGTGAAATAAAGAAAAATGTCTCAAAGTTTTGCACTGCTGTGGATTTTCCCTTGAACCAACAACGCACATAATCGTTCTTTCCTTTCGTTTTTTTCTTGGTTTTTTTTTTTTTTTTTTTTTATTATTTTTATTTTCTGCCTTCGTCGTTTTTGTTTCTTTCTCTCGTGTGTGTGTGTGGTTGCTTCAAAGTGAGTTGTAAATGAATGACGTCATAGAAAGGAATTCAAGGTCTTAAAAAAGTTCCTTACTCGGGTGGAAAAATTGTCTCCACTTTGAGGGGAGAGTGTGGGCGGTAGAGTGTGAACCACAAACAATAATTGGTGGATGCGACTAAATCGAGTGCAATTAACTAAAAGCAAACAGCTTAAATGTCAGCAGTGGTGTAGGACGGCGCGCAGGCAAAGTGTTGAAGAAAAACTTGAGCAGCGCCACCATCATACCATTGGGTGGAGGAACACTCCAATTGACAAGAGCGCAGGCAACATCATCACAGTGGGAAGCGATGTCCGTGCAGCAATTCTGTTTGCGGTGGAACAACCACCAGCCGAATTTTATTTCGGTATGTTCCTCGCTGCTGCACAATGGGACGCTGGTGGATGTAACCCTAGCGGCTGAAGGACGACAGCTACAGGCGCACAAAATTGTTTTGTCCGCATGCAGTTCGTATTTTCAGGTATGATGGACATATAGATAGATAAAATTGATTTTTTTTTTTTTTTTTTTTTTTTCCTTCAGTTGGGGTTTTGGATACATTTTTTGGGTTTTTTTTTTTTTTTTTGATGGTCAATTTTCTTAACGAATGGTTTGTGGGTTCATAAAATTTGCGACTAATGGATTTATATTACCCATTAGCCGCTTAACGAGTCTGTATAGGTTTTGCCTTTTTGTTGAGAAATCATTTCCGATTGGAAGAACGATGATGGAATTTTGTTGGAAAGCTGTTTTGCTATTGGTGTTCGACAGTGGAATGTTGGTGCACTCATTGTATGAATATTTATGCACTTTAAGGTGGCCCTTCTTGTGGTAGGGTGTGAAGGAACTGTTATTTTTAAGCCGACCCTCGTCTAAATGTGTAGTTTGACACAAATAAAGCTTTTAAATTTCATTCAGCTTACCATCTAATGTCTAAACTATTTCCCCGAGAGGGTATATTATTCAGAGTACTATTACTTTACGGGTGATTCAGTTGAAAGTTACCATTTAAATTTGAAATAAACACACTGACCGCATACTCTTTCCGTTAGCCACTAGGTAGCAAAACCATGGAACGGTCTTTTGGTCATACAACAGCTGATACCTAAAAATCGTTAGATTTTCCAGAGGTGGCTAACAATCGGTAGTCCTCACATTCGATAATTTTCGATAGCATTCGATTGTTTTAGTTAAATAATTTAATTATGGGATAAAACTCTCGGACCATCGATTTCCGATTTTTCATTCTATCGAAGAGAGTGAAATGTCAAAGAGCAGTTCAAATTTAATCAAATTCTATTGATCTTCAATGGAAAGCTTAGTAAGTGGTAGACTAATCAAATCAAATAATTTAAAGCATTAATTTCATGTATTTATAGTTATTGAAATATCGATTTTTTTTTTTTTTATTGAAATATCGAATGTTTTCAACTTTTATTCGAAAACTTTATCTTCATCTCTAATGAATTGTTTTGACAGGTAACGTTTTTCGCTTGTTCTTATTTAGCTAAGTGTTTTAGCGAACAAATTTTTCGCTACATCCCCTCCACATTTCCCCTCTAGCGCTAGTAGCGGAAAGTTTTGATAGCTCTGTCATATTGGTACAAAAAGTTGTTTTCCTAGATTCTAGCAGAGTTTAACGCGCCGATAAATTGCTGATATATTTATGTCAATATAATGGGCGCGTTTTAAGCACTCTGCTAGAATATAGCAAAACGACTTTTTTTACTAGGATGACGGTCCGTCAAAACTTTGCGCTACTAGCGCTACAGGAGGAAAGTGGAGGGGATGTAGCAAGAAATAAGTTGCTAAAAGTTGCTACATATAAATAACAAAAAAAAACACATCAAAACAATTGTGTAAATCGATTTTCTTTATTCTTTGGTGGCGGGAAACAAAACACGTGTACATAACACACTTTACAACTTACCAAGCAATCGGCTGTCACCAAATACATTCATATTTTATTATTTTGTTTTCAGCAATTAAATATCTGTAACCACGTGGAAAAATAGACAACTCGTAATGACAAGGGGGCACAAATATCGATAGTAATCAACGTTTTTTACTATCGGGACAATCGATAATTTAAGACTATCGATTATTCGAAATACATGCAACAAATGTTCGAAATTATTTATTCCTCGATTAAAATCTTCTGGGGTTAGGCTACTATTAACCATGTTTCCCTTATAGATCAATGCAACTAAGTCGGAACTTGCTTTAGACCTTGCGTTGGCAATACATTAATCAACCTATCGATTACTATTGAAAAGACAGTTAGACAGTTATCCATCTCAAATAAATTTTGCTACATTCTAGCTATCAGCTCTTGTTTGTTCGTTCGTTCCATGTTTTTGGTTTGGATTGCTTTTAGCGAACAGCATATATGGTGTGCTTGTAACGCGGCTAATATTGATACATTGACATTCGGCGCGTCCCAAGCACACCAAATTTACCATCCGCTAATAGCAAAATCATGGTACCCCCTTTTGGCCTTACAACAGCTGATATCTAGTAACTATCGGTAGTCATCACTTTCGATAATTCTCGATACTATTCGATTGTTTTTATTGCACCTTTTAATAAAATTTAGTTAAACTTTCAAAAAACAGTCAAATTTTAATTAGATACTAACATTTTGTCTAGACCTAATCTACTGAACTCCAAACTGACTATCGTTTCCTTTAATGTGTAAAAACAATTAAAATTAAAAACTAGTTTTAGAATAAAATTCCGAAGCGAAATAACGATTTCTTCTTAACTAAATTTTCAGGCAGAATTTTTTTTATTAAAATAGGGAATTTTTTATTAATGGGAAAAATGAACTAATTTTGCAGTCGATTCGAGGTTTCTGTACGAATCAGCGATGGCTAAATAGTTAGTGTCTAGAATAATGTATGTGTACAGTGTGTCAGGACATCTATTTGTTTGATTTATGGAATGATTCTATCGATAACACTTTCCGACCATCAATTTTCGATTTTTCATTCCACCGAAGACGTTGAAAAATCAAAACGCAGTCAAAAATTAAATTTAATCAAATTTAATTGATCTGTATTAGAAAGATTAGTAAGTGGTAGATTAATCCTAAAAGATTTTAATTGAGAAACAAATAATTTCGAGTATTTACTGGATACATAATTATCGATAGTAAACGATAGTTTATTTTTTTATAACTGTTTTCAGCTTTCATTCGAAGACCCCATCGCTAATGGATTGTATTGACAGATGACGTTCTTCTCTTGTTCTTATCTAGCTAAGAGTTCTGGCGAGAATTTCTTTGCTATATCCCCTCCACATTTCCCCGCTAGCGCAAGTAGCGGAAAGTTTTAACGGCCCTGTCATCCTGGTACAAAAAGTCCGAGTCGCCGAGTGTTTAGAACGTACCGATAAATTGCTAATATATTTACACTGCATGCCAAAAGTTTGAGGCCTACCTAGACAACTGACTTGATTCATGCATGGAGATTGAATTTTATGAATTACATTGGGTTTTTTTACCCAAATATTCTACCTGACCAATACACAACACATTCAGATAATAAATGTCGGATTTTACACCCATGTTTTTGAACAGTGGGCGTTTTGTTTCAAATGTTGGAATGTGTTTAGGTTTTTCATAATTATCAAATTTTATGACTTTTGGTTGTTGATTCAGCACTTGTTTATGACTCCTTACATCAAAAGGGTTCTCAAATCCAAAAAATTGTCGACCTGGATAATAATTTATTTGAGAGTAAACTCGTTAAAAATGGGAAAAGTTGCGGAAACCACAATCGAGAAACGATCTGCAATCATCACCCTTCTTAAAGAAGGCAAATGGCAGCGGGAAGTTGCTTCGCAGTTGAAGGTATCAAGGTGCTGCGTTCAACGTACCATTGAATGACACCTTCAAACCAGAAGTCTTGAGGATAAACCACAGTCGGGACCGGCCTAAAGCTACAACTAAACACAAAGATCGGCTAATAGTCACAACAAGCAAACGAAGTAGATGAAAACAGCACAGCGAAATACGCGCCGAAATAAATGAAACACGGAATAAACCGCTGTCTTTGACAACGGTCAAACGAAGATTAAGGCATGCTGGACTATGTGTTGCTGTCCGAAAACCTCTGCTGCGACCACAAAACATGTAGAAAAGGTTAGAATGGGTCAAAAATCGTAAAGACTGGGCGGAAGAAGATTTCAACAGAGTTTTATGAAGTGTTGAATCCAAGTTCGAGGTATTTTGGCACAAAACGGAGGGTATTCGTTCGACGAAACCAGACTACCAGACAGCAGACTATGTGGTTCCTACCGTCAAGCATGTAAGCGGTTCTGTTACGGCCTAGGGATGTTTCTCTTCAAGTGGAGTGGGAGATTTGGCTCGAGTGATTGGAAAAGTGAATAAGGATGCATATAAAAGTTCAAGACTTTGTCAAGACTACCTCAAACAGAGGGAAGATGAAGAAATCTTACAAATCATGATGTGAGCGCCACAATCACCAATTTAAACCCTATAAAGCTGTAGTGGGAGGAACTGTATAGAAGGGTCCGGGATCAGTACCCATCGTCAGAATCTGCGTTGTGGAATATACTATTGGATTACTAGAGCAATGTACCACCACAGGCTACAATTCAAAAACGGCCAAGACTTGTAAACAAATGTAATCGAATGTAAAGGTAGCTTTTTCGACGAAAAATCTGTTTAAGTTATTTTTTCTTCTTTTTAATAAATTCCTTTATGTTAGGAACAAAATGAAAATATTTTTCTTCTTATTTTGGTTTCGTATCTGTTCCCCCCTCATTTTATATGATTATTATTCTACTAAAGAATTTTTTTTTCGATGTTAGATTTTGTTTTTCCTTCGACCACTGAGGGCGGCCTCAAACTTTTTGCCTGCAGTGTATGTCAATATAATGTTGAGACATTGACATTAAACATGAAAAATGATATCGGCCAAAGCGGCGCCACAGCTTGATTTGCAGACTTCCGTTTGATGAAATTTTGAATTACTTTTCGGCATAAATTCTACGGTAATTCATAAATAATGCGTCGAATCTCGTCCTTTATATCTGAAATCGTTTGGGGATCGTTGGCACACATATTCTGTTTCATATAATCCCAAAAATCCAAAGGTGTGACAACGCTCGATCTTGGTGACCCATTTTGGTCGCCGAAACAAGATATGACGGGAAACTTTGTGTGCAATAACTGCATTGTTTCTCGGGCTGTGTAGCAGGTGGCTTTGACTTATTGAAGCCAAAAATTTGTTATCATGTCCTGATAACGTGCAGTATGGGTCACACGTCTATTACGATTAAACAGGTAAACAGGCGGGACACAACTATATATATCGTCCGAACATTTATGGTGGAGATAACGGTGCAGGAGCGCTAAACATCCAACATTCCGTTGGTGTTCGAGTGTACAATTCCCTGGAATGTCCCTTTAACCGAACAAAGGTGAATTTTGAATTGCTTCGCCATCTCTATAAGAGACAATCGAAGATCTAGAGCTGTTATTGAGTTTAGAGAAATCGATTCCAAGGACTTGATTGAAAAGATGTGGATATCTACTGCTGATATCACGTTTTTCTTTACCCAGGATAAGACTTACTTTATTGCCATTATTGCGGACATGCTATAGGGTCATCCAACAAGAGGTGTCATTTTAAATTTCGCGTCATTGTTGAACTGTCAACAACAATGATGAGGCTCATTTCCATTTGTCTAGGTACGTAAACAAACAAAAATTTCGCATCTGGGGCTCCGAAAAGCCTAGAGAAATAGTAGAACAACCTCTCCATCCACAACGAGTGACAGTTGGTTTTTGGGGCTGGCGGTGTCATTGGCCCATATTTTTTCGAAAATGATGCTGGGGCGACCGTTTCTGGATTGCGTTACCGAACGATGTTGATTGACTCTCAGGAACCTTTGCCTAAAATTGATGCTATGGAAGTGGACAACGTTTATTTTCAGCAGGACGACCCCATATGCCACACAGCTGGTGAAACAATGGCTCTATTGCGTGACAAATTTCCTGGACGTGTGATTTCTCTAAATGGAGACTTCAACTGGCCGCTGAGATGGTGCGATTTAACACCGTTAAACTTTATCCTTTGGGGCTATGTTAAAGATAAAGTCTACACCAATGCTCATCCAACAATTTATGTACTAAAAGAAAATATCAGAATGTGATGGAAAATTTCATCAAAAGAATGACTGGAGAAAGCCGAGACGGACATTTGGCAGATATCGTGTTCCATTACTAATCTCAGAGTTTGTTCTTTAGATTCAAATAAAAATATCACCACTTTTCATATAAATGTTGCGTTTTTTTATTGATTTAAAATGACACCTTTTGTAGGATGACCCTATACAATGATTCGGACGAACAAAAGCTTTATAGACTGTGTCCAAGTCCACAGGAGTGGAAAACCGTTTACACCTTTTAATAAATCCTAGGCATCTAGCATCACTTTTCGCAGCATCAATAATTTATTGGTTCCATCGGAGATATGAGCTAATATATAATGCATGTCAAGCATTGACACCCCTTAAATTCTCCAAGATCAACTGCATCCATTCTGAGTTTGACAGGAGACAGCACTGTGTTTTTGACGCGTTAAACAACACGGTTCTTCGCACTCCGCTGAGACTCGACGATTTGGGCCCTTGCCTTGGTGTCGTTAGCGAATAGGCGAAGTCAAGAGTGAATGAATGAACTGAGTAACAGAGAACAGGTCATTGATGTAAATCAGAAAAAGGAACGGGGAGAGTACTGAGCCCTGGGGAACGTCTGCTTCGAATTCAACCTGCAATCATAGACCACTTAGAAAACTCGCGATCCACTTCATGAATGTCACTGACACGATGATCCTTAAGCGTATTAAGGAGGGCACTATGCCACACTCTATGAGTAATTTTTAATGGTTGTAATAGTGTTCAATCTGGGACGGCAATAATTTCTCAGCTTCCCATATCCTTTACCACGAATTCGTGCGTGTCAAACGATTCTCTTAACAAAGTCTTTTCACAGGCTTAATCTGTATTTTACCCCCACAGGGTTGGGGTTAAAAATAGCCCTTAGATAAGCGATACCTGTTGTATAGGTTGACCAAAATTCATCCAGAGGAAATAACACCTCTGTCTGATGAGTGCTACTCATATAATCACATGGGCTTTCACTAAAGGAGCTTTAAAAATCAAAAATCAATCAAAATAGAAGTTATACTCAGCTTAATGTTCCATGAACACTATAACGTGAAATCGTCAGCGAACTCTAGGCGGGAAGAATGTAAACAGATGCTTCAGTTCGCGGGACGGCAGTGTGCTGCATGCACAGTTTTTTTTTACTTCCCGCTGATTTGAACATTGGGTAGATATTACGATTTCTGAACAGTTATGCTCCAATTTTTCGCAATTATCTTTAAGACGGTTGATCTTAGGTAAATATGATGAACAGTATATAGAAAGAGAACAATAGTCTTTCCTGGATTCTTTTTGTTGTTAAAAAAAGGCACTTAAACTAGCATCTATCCGTTCACGGAATTTTGTTTAATGGCCTTTCGAGAACCAGGGAGTACCTTTCACTGAGTTTTCGGAAATATTTCGGATATGGATGGGTCTTTTTTCAGTTCTTAGGACCCTGAGATCTGGCAGGACCTCCCTAGGAAGTAAAGTCATTGCAAAACAAATCCAGATGAGTCGATCGCACAACGTGCGACACACTGGACAGCGTGGCTGCTACATACGCGGGTCAAAGACAGGAATGCACCCCTTGTCGCCTGATGCGATACCACCATATCTTGCTATAGGCTTCGTGAAGTAGTAGTGATTAGGTTTCGTAGCTTGACAAATGCGCTTAAACACTTAAACTAGCATCTATCCGTTCACGGAATTTTGTTTAATGGCCTTTCGAGAACCAGGGAGTACCTTTCACTGAGTTTTCGGAAATATTTCGGATAAGGATGGGTCTTTTTTCAGTTCTCTGGACCCTGAGATCTGGCAGGACCTCCCTAGGAAGTAAAGTCATTGTTGAAAGGCAAAACAAATCCAGATGAGTCGATCACACAACGTGCGACACACTGGACAGCGTGGCTGCTACATACGCGGGTCAAAGACAGCAATGCACCCCTTGTCGCCTGATGCGATACCACCATATCTAGCTATAGGCTTCGTGAAGTAGTAGTGATTAGGTTTCGAAGCTTGACAAATGCGCTAGCGTCTCGTGCCCTTATCACAGCGTTATAGGTTCGCCAATCTTGAGAAAAAGTAGATTTTCTCGAAAAACGGTGTACACACTTACACACAAGTAATAAGACTTGCCTACGCTGGTATAGGCTTGCGAGCAAGTCCGCGATGTAAGATGGTAAACAGACAGCACACTCCATTCTAAGGTTTGACTCGTCAGAGATCTGCCGTAGCCTGAATTGGATTAGACACATGCCACTAGATGGCATGTGTGTTTTTTGGGGAAAAAGTCGTACTTTATTTAATAAAATTGGTATTCTCGGGTATGAATCAAACGATTTTCTTGAAACTCGAATTCTAAACAATATTTAATAACAAGGACATGGCATACCAAATTTTTAAAAATTACTGCTACGGGGTTCGGTATTTTAACGATATGTGAAAGCTATGATCGTATTTTAAAGGGTGAGCTGAAATAAACAATTTTCATTTGAAGTCTGGGGCGTCCAAGCGTATTTTTGATGAAATTTGGCTTCTACGCTTAGGCATGTTAGTAGTCCCTCTTAAAAATTATCAAAATCAAATTTAGTGGTGGTAAAATATGGGGAGGTGTTTAAAACATATTCAAATCATATTTCTCTGACGCCTGACTTCTAATATTTGTTGAGTTTGGGTCTTATTAAAGTCGGACGTGTGGATGATACTGTCATCAATTTAATAAAATCGGATGGAGACCGGGTAAGAAATGGTGCGGTGGGGGACGCATTGAATTTGCCATGGATTTTGATTTTATTTTGGGCTTCCCTAAATAAATATTTTCAACCGATTATTGTCGGTCCACATCATACTATTTTATGCAAAATTGCAGGTCTTCAGGTCGAACGGTTTAAAAGTTACAAGCGTGTGACAAACACACAGACAGACAGACGTAGTGTTGGACCATTAGTGGTCCACTTTATATAAAAAGTAGAAAATATGCAATATGAAAGAGGTCTCACACTTGAGAAGCGTTATTTTATAACTGAAATTCGCCGGCATTTCATTATTCAATATACCGTCTTGCTCCGGAAAATTTCCAATTGGCTTGATGCAATTAAAATTATTAATTATATGCTCTGGTGAACGTTTTAGATTTGTGACTTTGGGATACTACACCACTTCGCACAATCTATTAGAATAATCAAGTTGGGAATATATTAGTCTGCTATTACACGGTGAATCATGAGTCATGACTCTTTTCTCTATTCTATTTTGAACTTTCATTTTGTGAGGCTCATGCTATTTACACGTTGCCTCTTTTCCATGCCTCTAATTTGACAGCTCTCTTTTATTTTTTTCAGTCGTATTATCATCTATAAATTAGGGTACAAATGGTATAAGCCTATCAGCTCTAAAATCAATTTGACCAATAAATTTCTTCCGTAATTTTTTTGCGAACTGCGCTGCATGGGGAATGAAATGAAATAAAGCGAAATAGAAAAATAACGAACAAGGAGAAGGAGAAATGTCAAAAATGAGGCAACGAAATTCTACCCACAACTCATCGGGTTGCTGTTTTGCTATCTCATTTTTTGTTTTCTCTTTTGCACTTGTGTAATTTCAAAAGAGTTATCGTGTAATACCAGACATAGCTTTCAGTCTCATCATAGTCAGAAGTCCAGCCCTTCGCGGAATAAGTAATTTGAAAATTTTAGAAGTTTAACAAAAAAAAGTTAAGAAAGCAACCCGAGGTATCCTCACATGACGTAGTATCTCACTCATTTGAAAAATGTTTATCAGGTAAATAAAACAGTAATGTGTAATGCTATCCCACCAATGAATCATTGTTGCACTCTATTCACTCGTTTGCTATGAAGACTGACTGGTATTGGAAGATGAAATGGAAAGAATAGCGAAAATATTTTAGACATTTTTACCCGATAATTGAATTGATTAGAAACACTTAATTGTTTCTGCATATTTTATAGAATCAGAAAAGCTAATACCAGATATTGTGTGATAAGATAAGAAAATATAATCCACGTATAGAATGTAATTATGATATATCATGGGGTTGTATCTTACGAACTGATTTTACAAAAATAAATTCGCGTATTATTTAGCACTACGTCAGTTGGATTCATTTGAATGAATTGAACAGCAGCAAATATCTGAAAGAAGATTAAGAATCGCGGCGGCGACAGTACAACGTGGTTTAAGGTCAACATAGAATAGAATGAAAGAAGCTGATTAAGTATGTCATGTTTCTAAATATGGATTATAGTACTACCGATTG
Organism: Pocota personata; assembly: GCA_963082735.1. NCBI lineage: Eukaryota > Metazoa > Arthropoda > Insecta > Diptera > Syrphidae > Pocota > Pocota personata. Next base: position 21,041,717 of record OY720431.1, read on the forward strand.
TTTTCATCAGAACTGTTAAGTATAATTTATTCGAAGTGGCCGCCATTTGCATTTATGCAAGCCTTGAGTCGGTCTAACCACTCATCGATCGCAGCACACACCTCGTCCATTGGAAAATTATCCACTGCATGAATAAGTGTGCGCTTCAAGGCCGCCTTTAAAACAGATCACAGCTCTGGACAGCTAAACGGCCAATCATCTGCTGCAATGATGTCCGGCACATTGTTTTGGACCCACCCTTGTGTTGTTTTTGATCCACGAGCTTGAGCGGAGATTTGTTGGAAAGTCCACTGGTTGTTTGAAGACAATTTTTAGTTAAGTCCCTTCACAACGCCTTCCAGACCACCGTTTGGTAGATTTTGAATGAAGGGCGGTAACTGCTTCATAACTGACTCCTCAACCAAATCATCACAGATGCTCGTAAAATGAGTTCTGATGAATCTTTGATAGACTCGTATCATTTTGCTTATTGAACGATTCCTCAATAGTAAACATTTTTTCATCCGTGAACAACAGTTTTTTTTTTATAATTTGCACGTGTTAAAGGGTATATGAATACCCTTATACTAATTTTTAGAACACGTGCGTTTTTTGTGGAAAAGAAGAGAGAGAGAGAAAGACAGAGTGGCGTGGTTGAAACTCAGGTGGTATTAAGTTTCTGTAAACTCCAAGGGTGGCTGTCCAGATAACTGGGGAGTATTTTGTTTGTTTTCGCTATTATTGTCGTTGCTTATGATTCACAGTATTTTTTTTCCCCGTTCTCCTGATGTCATCATCACGATCAAGTTGCATTTTGGCCATATGACCACCCTACTGCCAGTGTTATGCCTTCACAGTAGAGTTGTCTTAGTTTTCGCAAGTGATCGACTTTTTTATTTATTTCATGTGAAATAAATAGATGATTCTTGACATCAGGATTTGAACCGTGAATCAACAGCGTGACAAGCGATGATGTTACCACTACACCACGGCCACCCTCATCCCACCCAATTAATCTCGACTTTTACAGCTTTGATCGCCTGTGGAGTTTTGATAGTGCGAGGGCTTCCGGATCTTTGACGGTCACTTACTCCACCAGTGTCCTCCAACAATTTAATAGTTCGATACACAAAATTCCAAGCAATCGCAAGGTCCGGAAAATATCGCTTCTTTCCATATTACACTTGGTGAAGGCCAATTACCACATTTTACCACGGTTTTCAATATCGCCCCACTCCATATTTACAAACGACTTTTGTGTAAATCTTTTTCCACGTTAACTTAGTATAAATGTCAATCATTGAATTCTTGCGAATATAGAATGGATGTGTTAAATACTAGTTTCACGATGAATGCGTTTAAATTTGTATGACATCATTAGGTATAATATGTATGATGCATACACAAATATAGTGACGCCAAAATAAATAGCACACCCAGGTTTTTTTCTCTTCAAACTTGAAATGTTTGTATCTATATAGCGTACAAATAAATTTTACTTATGCAATAAAATTCAATATGGGATAGTCAACTTAAGAAAACATAAACTATAAACATTTCATTGATCTTTAAAAAAAAATAAAAAGAAGTATTCTTGTTCAATTTTCGGAACTTTATGAAAATTCTTTGAATTCATATCATCAATATTTAGTCGGGTAGCTATTATTTTTGATGACTGCAGTACACCGGTGGCACATTCATGATACCAGGGCCTGATATCGTTCTACCGGTATTACACTCCAAGCGCGCTGAATTTCCACCCAAAGTTGATCCAAATTTTTTGTCGATTGGTATGTCTACATCGCTCCACAAATTCTTAATCGGATCGGATAAGATCAGGGGACTGGACAGGAAAACTTAAAACGTTAATTTTCTGACTCAATAACCACTGCTTCACAGATTTTGCTTTATGCTTCGTGTCATTGTCATTGTGATGCTGAAATTTTTATTTCAGTTGCATTTCCTCCTCAGCATAATGTTGTTCGAAATGTCCTTATATTTTATTTGGTTCATAATGCCCTCAATCCGATAACGCATTTGAGGATGTAGCGTTAAACGAACGCACCATTCGACGTTGGATTGGAAAGTTCCGTTCGGCGTTCAGGAGATTTTAGCGTCGAAAACGAACCAGTCGGAAACGACGACGATATTTTAAGAGCAACGAAAGATGCGACCCCAACGAAATAGGTGCAAAATATTGCACAGAACATGGGAGTATCTCCCATGACAATAAACCGACAACTTTCTCTCATAGGAAAGGTAAAGGAACCTGACAAGTGGGTACCCCACGAACTGAACGACTCCTAAAAACTACGGCACCTAGAAATCTGTTCATCGCAAAGCTTAAGACACTAAAGAGAACCGTTTTTGCACCGGATAATCACCTGTGATGAGAAGTGGATTCTGTATGACAATCATAAAAGACCTGGGCAATGGTTGGATGCGGAAGAAAAACCAAAACAAATCTGGTGACAATCTAGTGGACATCGAAGGACCAATCCACTTTTGATTTATTCAACCAGGGGAATCGATAAACGCCATCAAATATTATGAGGAAATCAACATAGTGCATGCAAAATTGATTGTAAAGCAGCCTAGCATTGGTCAATAGGCATGGTCCGATCCTATTGCATGGCAATGCTTGACCCCATACCTCATGCGTAACGGTGCAAAAACTGCTACAGTTGGAATTTGAAATGCTTCCCCATTCTCAATACTCTCCTGGTGTCTGGAATCATTTTTCTGGCAGAAAGGATTCCGAAACCGAACAGGGGTCATAAAAACATTAGCATATTTCATAGAATCAAGACTTCTACAAAAACAAAATATTTGACCTTGAATACTGTGTTTTTTTTTTTTTTTTTTACAAACTTCTCAGGAAAGTCAAACCTTGAACGCTATGACAGCGTTCCGAAATACCTGTAGTATCTGCCAAGTAATCAGTTCTATTTCACGGAGCCTATAGTTGGATGCGCTGGTACCGAGCGACAATGGGGTGGGTCCCGGTCTACCACCTGTATGTGTAGCAGCCACCCATGTGGGATTAGACGTTGACCAGTGTGCAGCACATTGTACGACGCACCTGGACTTTACCTTTAGTTTCTCTCTTCAAATACTTTAACAACCTTACTGCGTAGAGAGTTCAGGACAGCATTGCTCCCAGCATCATTAAGGTCACTATATAAGGTACACTATCAGCTATTCTATATCCTGACCCTACGAGAGTTAAATGGTTAAATAAATGTGTTTTCACTTTTAAACCAAAAGAATTTTATAAATCTAGATACAACAGTTACCATCACGTTTGGATATTTAATTTGAATAAAACACGAAATTCCGCATTATTTATGGGATGACGTGATATACAGCCTTGGTCGTAAATGAAAAACACCCTACGCAAATGTATAAAATGCCTTTGTATCTGAAAAATTCAATGCGTATAAATAAAAAAACAATTAGTAAGTGGTTTTTTTTTTCATAATTTAATATTTAGTTGGTCCTCCATTGGCCTTTATTACTGCAAGAACCCTACGAGGCATGCTAGCAAGTAAATTAAAACATTCTTCCGAGTTGATTTTTTCCCATTCTCGTCGTATAGCTCTCTTCAGGCCTACTAAGGATATCGGAATATTGTTCTTTATCCTCTTTTTTTAGAAGTGCCAACAGGTGTTTAATTGGGTTCAGGTATGGCGAATAAGCTGGCCACTCCAAGACCTGAATGTTTTGATTTGAAAACTATTCCATCGTTTTTCGGGATTTATGGCATGGAGCATTATCTTGCTGAAAAATTATCCTTCGGTGAGACCTGTTCCCAGATATTTTACGATAGGATGGCTTTAAGGAGGTCCCTAAAACATCAATATAGCTGTCGCTATTCAATCTTCCCTCGCACGTGAATAGCTCTCCTATGCCCCCTGCCGCCATGCATCCCCACACTATGCAACTACCACCACCAAACTTGACCGGGGGTAGCACACAATCGGGATGGTACTCTTCTCAATTCCTCCTGCGAAAGCCAGGAATCCCGAAAATCTATAAAGACACATTCTGATTTAGTATTCAGTTCGGACCCACTTTTATTAAAAAAAAAATATTCAATGTTTTCGTAAATCCACTTTTGATTTTGTTAGAAGCATGCAATTTACTTACCTCAAAATTTGCCTCGTCTGACCACAAGACATTGCTCTAATCTTCATGGCTTCAATCCTTATGCAATATGGCCGACTCAAGACGTTGTTTCTTGTTCTCCTCAGAAAGCCAGGATTTTTTTTTCTAGCCTTACAACCTCTAAGGCCGGCTTCTGTTAGCCCTTTTTAACCGTTTTCGCATATAGCTTAACATTTTGGCGTTCCTGGAGTGAAGCAGCTAATTCAGAAGAGGTCTTTTGTCGATTTTTTAAAGTTTCCCGGGCAAGAATTCGATCTTCACGAGCCGCTGACTTTATTTTTCTGCGTGGGCGCGGCTTAGAAATGTACTCTTCAGTCTCCCTGTATAGCTTTAAGGCATATTGAACGGCTACACGCGAATGCTTAAGAGTTGTTGAAATTTTTTACTGGCTCTTTCAGTTTCACTTAATTCGTGTCTTTTTGGCTTAACCATCTTTAGGTTTATTACTTTTTTATTTAAACACAAAAGACTATGAATGAATAATAAGATATCTGCAAAATACTGATGTGCATACTTTCACTACTATTTTCGAAATAATACCAATTGTACCGCACACAAAACATCCAGAGTTAAAAATCGCGGAAATTCCCCATAATTTAGTCTTTAACGGGTAACGGATCGTGGGAAGTCAAAAATATTCACCTACCTGCAGTAGTTTATAGAAGATGCTTTTCATTTATGACCAAGGTTGCATATATAAAAATTTATTTTCACTCTAACGTTCAAAATTTTACTTTAGAGCTATACGCGGGTTAGCTCGTCTCTAGTCCAAATTTCAACTTTCTATATCAATCAGTTCAAAAGTTATGAGTCTCCGAGAGAGTCAGACGTACAGACAACCAAAACCATAAGGATTCATTTCTTACTTGTTGGTACCCGCCAGTACTTCTTCGAAGGCCTAAGGGACTACCCGCACATGATATCTAAATATCCAAAATTCACGCATCATTTGAATTTTGAGCCATTTGTTCGGTTAAGTGTTGCCAACGAAAGACAGCTGACAGTTCAGGGTTATTACAAATTGAGTACTACACAAAAGAACATAGCGTTTTCATTGTTGAGCAATATTTTTAAAATAATGAAAGTTTGGCAGCACCGTCTGACAAAATCATCTTCAGCGATGAGGCTCATTTTCATCTTGGTGGCTTTGTTAATCGTCAAATTTGTCGAATTTGGGGTATCATCGGACCATTCTTCTTTGAAAATGCGGGTGGTCAGTAATGGTGCTCGGTATCGCGATATGATAATCCAGTTTTTTGTGCCTAAATTGCAAGACGTGGATGTGGACGACATGTAGTTTCAACAAGACAATGTCACACGTCACACAGCGCCGAGAAACAATTCAATTACTGCATGAGTCTTTTCCTGGTCGTGTAATTTCCCGTTTCGGTGATCAGAATTGGCTGCCCAGATCATGCGATTTAACGCCGTTGGACTTTTTTTCTTTGTGGTTTTTTTAAGTCTCTGTTTATGCCAACAAGCCCACGACCACCCACGCCTTGAAGAAGCAAATTGAGCGCTGTATGAACGAAATTCAGCCACATTTATGCAAAACGGTCATGGAAAATTTCAACAAAAGAGTGCGTATGTGCAAGCAAAGTATGGCCATTTACCCGATATGCTATTCCATACATAACCCTACTTTATGAATCAATAAAACATTTACAATTTTTAATTAAAAACCTGAACCATAAAAAATTGTTTACCTGTATTTTGGGACACCCTTTATAAAAGCAAAAGACTAAATTAGATTAGTCCAAATATAAGAGAAGAACAATCGAGCATGGACTGAGCCCATAACGCTCACCCAACTTTCTCTCTCAAGAAATTAGTATGTAACGTTCTTCGTACTAGAAAGTGCTGTAGATTATGTAGTAACACAAATATAGTTAATTTTGGGCTAAGTGTGTATTTGTCTAATAAAGTATAACCATCTAACAAAACCCAGTCTTGTGTGGAAAGTCTAATTCGCTGACGAACCTCTAGAATAATGAAACTAAAACGAAGTAAATCAGTGTCTGGATTATTTATTATTGTCTATACTTTGTTATATTCAAAATTGAAATAAGTTCATTGATGAAGAAAAAGCATATAGTATTATGTCCGAATCTTTTATCAATGAGCGATTGAAATAACATCGTAGCATCCTTAACTTGTTACTACGTCTACCTAGTGTTTATCATTCAAACTAAATAATCCCAGTTCTTAATCATACCGTAGATTATGCCCATTGACGCACAGTGTTCACGTGAACTCAAACAGTATTGTTGAAGGCGTTCTTATGTAGATAATACCGATTGAAAAGAATAGCTGCAGCATAAACTCTGTTGTAGTAGTGTCATACACCAACTGAAATGCGTGCCTATCACCTGTTCTAGGACTGAGCAAACTACAGTAGTCTGCTAAAATTTACATTTCAATTTGTATACTCCATCCAGCTGTGATCACGGCCATTCGTGTTTATTTTATTTTTTAAAGTTGTGTGCTTTGAAATGACTCGAAATTTACTTTCGATTTCATCACCATCAGTGGTACTGAACAACGAATCATTATTGAAATGAATAGCCTACTAGGGCTACGTCATAGATAATAAAATTCCAAGTGAACATTGGAACCATTAATTTGTTATGATAGTATTCAGAGCCATTGCCATGTGTAATCGTTTGTTTTTTTCTTTCTTTTTTTCGACAGACTCTCTTTACAACGAATCCATGTCAACATCCAATTGTCATACTGAAGGATGTACAATACGATGACCTCAAGACAATGGTCGATTTTATGTACTACGGGGAGGTGAATGTGTCACAAGAGCAATTACCGCATATCCTCAAAACAGCTGAGATGCTTAAAATCAAAGGCTTAGCCGAGATGCCCACCGATGCGGCGACTCTAACAAAATCGGACAGTAAATCATCATCAGAACAACCTGATCAATTGCAAAGCAGTGGTAGTGGAACGGACTCATTGTGGGGCAGCTCTGAGTCACAATTTCAACAGCAACAACCGCAACAACATCATCACCATCATCATCATCAGCAAAGTCAAACGCAGCAACTGCATCAGCTAAGGAGAACACCCTCCCCTCTTGGCGCTGGTACATCGCCGGCAACGCGAAGGAAACGATTAAGAAAGTCTTCAAATAATGGTAAGTTTTGAACAAAAATCACATCTATTTCCTTGGTGACCCTTAAATGTATGTTGTTTTTTTTTTTTATTTTTCATAGGTTCTGGTGATCGCACTTCAGATGACCACGGTGGTGTCGATACAGGATCAAATATCAATCTTTCCCAAATGAGTCAAATGTCATTTGGTGGCAATACAACTGGTCTAGGACATACCCTACATACGAAAATTATAAAAGAGTCAACAAGTGTTGATGTTGAAGCTCATCAGCAGGACTCATCACCCGATAGTTTGGATGATGGTCATGGCCATCCACACACTATGCAAATCGTAAATAAAATTGTATCTCTTTGTGTACCTACATTTTAATATATACATATTTTTTTTCTTACAGAAACCCGAAACGGATATGAGCGTTCCGCAGACCCTGCCATTAGATATTTCTGGAGGTACAACTCCTTCGGAGCATGATGGCCCCAATGCTAGCTGCTCACAGTCATCGCATTCAGGTGGGTTAATAAATTATCATGTGTGTTGTGTTGTTAAGTTCTGTTACGATAGATCCCTATGTCATGTGTGCGAGAATGTTTTGTTCTTAGTATAACTTCCTAACGTCTTTTTAATTATACTTCTGCCTGATCTGTTATATTCATTGTGTTGTGTTGTTATTTTAATTTTTTTTTTTTTTTAATTGAACATGGATATTTTACTATTGGTGAAAACTAAAAATATCAATTGAGATACACGCTGGCAAGTCAATGAACCGACGTCTGTTCTAACACCCAGAGAGAAGCAATAATTAAATTTTATTATTTTATATTATATATTTACATTATCACCATCATATCTAATCACTTGACTGCTAGTTAAGATTTTGAAACACCTAACTGAGGAGCCTAGAATACATCATTTTCTAGCCGTGTTTCATTCGGCCTAGGCATGTATACGTAGTTACCCCACCAATTGAACAAGTTCTTAGCAGCGGGTAGATGAGGGATTAGAAGTACTTACGGTCGATTCAGCGCCATCTAATGGAGATAACTTCCCCTTAGAGAAAGATAGATAGGTGAATGTCTTTGCTAAGAATATACGAACAGGTTTTTGCGTTTGCTAAAAAACGAAGGCGTGTAAATGAAAAGTATAAAATTGAGCTTAGGTCCTACCACTGGTTAGGAAAAGTGCGTTCCCTTCAACATTAACGTGAAAACTTGTGGTGTGGAATTATGAAATTGTTCAATATGAAACAGTCACTCAACAACCCATTTGATGTGACATAAATATGAGAATGAGGGTCCCGTGCATACATATATATATATATAAAGGTTCGTGCACTATGTTTGTGTATAAACTGAAAAACTACTAAACAAATTGTTCGCTGTTTTTAAGGATGTTCGGCTATTAGAAAACTAAGCAGCAACGAAAAAAATTATTAAAATTGGTCTGACGCCTAAACGGTAAGTGCTAAGTCAAATCAATACGTGGGAAACTTTTTGAGTTTAAAAAAAATAAAAAAATTGCATGTACCTCAAAACAATAAATAGATAACTCATTAAACATTTTGTATGTTTTTCCACGTTTTGACTACGTATTTCTCTGGGAAAATTTAAAGCCACGTTTCTTATTGTTCGTTTTATACCTATTCATTTCGAGGTTGGGATTTCACATCCCTGCCATATGGCATCTGTCAAATCCATCTGTCATCCATAGTGACAGTTAGTTAGTTCTTGCTTTGCCATTTTACAATATGGATCGTTTAACCACTGCTCAATGAATTAATGCAACATACTACAAAAATAACAGTTCTGTAATATCTGTGTACAACAAGCTGATACTCATTTTTCGAACAACGATGAGGCTCATTTCTCGCTCAAACAAAATTGCAGAATTTGAAGCTCAGAGAATATAAATGTGACGTGTGATAGTATGGTGCGCGCTGTGGGCCGGCGGCGTGATCGAGTCGTATTTTTTTTTAAACAAAGGCGCACGAAAAGTTGGTGCAGTTGGCCACCAAGAGACCAAGACAATCCTCAAACACTTTGAAACACTTAAAATCCAATATCCATGAAGTTATGGCCGCTGCCACTGTATCTGCAGAAATAAAGCGGGAATATCATTGAAGAAATCCAAAATGGCGTCATTTCTGTGGACTTTAAATTAAAGGCGACGAAAATCAATATTTTGCGTCATCCTGAGTAATCATTTAACAATGAATAAGATTTCCGTCCACTTCACTTGACTGAGGGCAAAGTAACAAAGTAAAGCACCCACTCTAGTTGCCATAAAACTTGAAGGAGATCTACCTAGGGTAAGTCTATCTCGTGGGCCCCCATACAGCTTATTGTTTTACGAATAAGTTTCATAAAAGATTTTATTATTTACAAGAAAATTGCCTACGCTTTATGCTAATCCATACTGCGCTGCTGTGTGTGTGTTTGTGTGATACGCTTCTATTGGAGATTGAGTCCTTAGTTACTCTGTAAGTGAGTAACTAGCTAATTGTGTTCAACTGTATTATGTGATCTGGAGCAACGGCGTGTATCACTTTTTCAGAAAACGAGATGCATTCAGTTCTGAAAATGTTATGCATTTTTATCTATAATCTTTACTTTCAGTCAGTAGATATCAGCACAAGTTATCTCTTTGTCTTCAGGCAGTTTAAAGTTGTCACTACATTCATTTTCTTCTGAATTCCTCGTTTCTTTAAAAAAGAAGGACGAGCACTATTTATAAGCATTGGATGCATGGTTCGTAACATAGGGAATAAAAATAGTCGGGAAAAGTAAGAATAAAATCTACGTTATCCTTAACCGATAGATATACAAACAGATGATCTCCATTCAGGGAGTCACTTATGGTGATGTACATACAAATGTATAATATGCACTTGATTTACTTGGGATTTAACATGTTAAGCCTTTTAATCCTCATTCATTCTGGGTGCGTTTTTCGCTAGGTTTCCTGGCATCTACGATGGCTTGGTCTTTACAAGAGAAGTTCGAGGATATAATACGAAGAACTGTTCTCATCTCATCCACAACTTTTTTTTACAGCTTATAGGGTTCGCTGTTATATAGTCTCACACTATATACTCACACACACAATAGCAAATGTCCGATGAAGGATATTTTTTTCGAAAGACCCTAATATTTGGATGCCCGTAATCCAGACTTAATGCCAGCTAACTCTTTTTTTTTTAATCTGGCTCTGACCTCTAGGATCTACCAGGGTCAGCTCTCTTCTTTCTTCCTAAGCATTGATTTTTCCTTTGTCTGTCATCTTCTGGTTCAGTAGACTTCTCTCGATTCTGTTTTCGTTGCTGTACTCGTTTGTATGCCTCATCTGTCACCCTAGTCTGTTGTGTTCAATATTAAACGTACCATGGGTTTCTTTTCGCTGGTAAACGATAGCCCAATGTGGTTTGGGCTACCTCTGAAACGTGGTCGTTTATAACTGAAGGACCTTTAGTCTTTAGGAATGTAGGTAGGTAGAAGTGGCGGTTTTCAATTAACATTGTGGCGAGCAGTTTAACCTGTTGGTCTTGATCAGTATAAACGGGTGTTTGACGTTCAGATGGGGTGGGTCCATCCATCCTGTCGCCTTTAAAGAGAGTAACATGTCAGCCACTTTTTCACTGAGAGAGGATGGGTTTATCCAGTGCCCGATGCCTTGCTGTAGCTAGAGCAGAATATTTGCAAAGGAAGTGGTCAAAATTTTCTTCCTCGTTCACGTCCTTTCGGCATTGAGCGTTAAATGGGATACCTAGTCTAGGTGCATGGTTTCCTACAGCCCAGTGACCCAGTGACCCGTGTTTGTGCGGGTTCTGCTAAGTAGTTCGTTAGTTATGTTGAGGTTGTATGTAGGCCACATCCTTCTGGATATGGGCTTTTGTCAGATAGTGAGCTCCAATCGGAACCTTTAGTCTTTAAAACTTTGCTGTTGTTTCCCATTCATTTGGTGCTATGCTGCCATTCAAAAGAATCGCAATAAATTCTCTAGCAGATTTGTGCCTTTTGGTGTTCGTTGATATTAGTTCGTTCGTCATACAGCAGTTCTGAATGTTTAATAGCTGATTTCTTTTTACCGTACAATTACAATTGGATGCTGGTTAACGCAGTCCAAATAAAGTTTTTTTTTTACATAAGTCTGAGGCGGTGTACAGGTTTATAGAGTGTTATAGTGATATACAATAAATCGTCCATAATCGCGACACCGATTTAACTTATAAATTTTATAAAACAACCTTTCTTGTTCACAGAAGCTTAATAAAAACAAAACGAAATACATATATATGTGCATATATAGTCAGATTTAAATTCTAAATTTAAACTCAGCGTGACGAAGTTGCAAAGTTTACATCTGAAACTTTTCTTTTTCAATTAGAGGAGTCATAATCAATGACTTGGATCTAGTGTTCCATTTGATTGTAGAAGTTCTACGAAAGTATAAATTTTGGAAATATATTATCCCTTTTTTGGGGTGTCCCAATTATAGAGAATATGTTGTTCGTAAACCTAAGGGGTAGGCAAAGTGGGTAGCCAAGGACATAACAATTTTGATATCGGAATGAAATTTATTCCAGGTGTAGTAAACATGTTAAATTTAAGTATGGAATTCGATCTCGTTCATATGACCACCGCGAGCACGTTTGCAGCGATCGATACTTTATAGCTAATTGTCCACCACTCTTCCACACATATCAGCCGGAACGTTGGCAATTTCGAGTTCGATATTGTTCCTAAGCTCCTCTAACGTTCTTGGCTTGTTGGCTTCAACCAACGACTTAACGTAACTCCATAAAAATAATTCCATCGGCGTTAAATCACATGAGCGAGCTGGCCATTCGACCGGACCATTTCTCGAGATTACCGAACTTTCCCTTCAATACATTAATTGTTTGACCAGCTGTGTGGCATGTGGCATCATCTTGTTGTAACCACATATCAGTGATGTCAAGTCCATTCAATTCTGGCCAAAAATTGTTTTCCAACATAGCACGATAGCGAACTTCATTGACTGTAACATGGCGATCATTTTAGTCGACGAAAAAATACGGTTTAATCACACCTCCGGCATGAAACCCACATCTTTTTGTGGATGCAATGAAGTCTCTTGAAGCACATGTGCGTTTGTTGCTGTCCAATAATGCATATTTTGCTTATTGACAAAGCTATTAAGCTAAAAATGAGCTTCATCGCTGAAGATGATTTTTCGATAAAAATCAGGATTTTCTTCAAACTTTTGCAGACCCCAATTGGAGAAGTTCCGGCGCTTCAAATGACTTAATTTGATCTTGTAAGGGTGTAGGCTAAGATCTTTACACAAAATTCACCACAATGTGGACTGAGAGATTCCCAATTCATGTGAACGGCGTCGAATCGACTGATTTGGCTCATTTTGAACTGAGCACTTACGGCTGCGATATTGTCGGTACTTTGAACGTCGTTTGTACGTTGTCTCACTGGCACAGGAACATTCAATAGTGAATATGTTGACTTGAATTTATCCTTTATAGTATATACAGCCTGTCTGGTGGGACGATTACTACGACCGAAAATTAAAGTAAGCGCTCTTAAAGTTGCGACCACCGACTCAGAGTTTCGGTAGTAATTTTTAATAATTTCCAAACGTTGCTCGTTCGTGAACTTTACCATGATAAAAATGAAAACCTTGACTGACATTGACAGATCATATAAAAAGTTTAAGGGTCGTTTGTATTAAAATACAAAATTGTTATGTCCCTATTGAAAAACCCTTTATATTACAAGATAATTAACTATAATATAAAACAACTACCTATTATAGTAGACAATTCTGATTGTAAATTAAAACTCGCTATTATCTAGCTCAAGCTCAAGAGGTTCCAAGTGCGAGTCCTAAAATCCCAAAACACCAAAAAGTTTTTTCACGATCCCACCTCTCGCGAACGTCTAACAAACATCCGAGAGTATTGTTGTCACGAGAAAGCTTCTCAAAACAAATTGCCGTTCGGATACGGCTCTAAACTGTAGGTCCCTTCCATTCGTGTGAAAAATATAACGCACACAACACGAGTGGTTGCGAGAAGCTAGGCCCTGGCACTTAAAGAGCTGTTGCGCCAAATATTTATTTATTTTTTTATTATCTAGCTCAACTTCGAAACAACCATTGGATTTAGTTGACTGATTTCTGGTTGTAGGGTTTTCTTTTTATAATGCCAGGTTGTGAGTGAACTATCACAAAATAAACAAATTATTTTATTAGTTTCTGTTCTCAAAGTTAAGTTGACTTAAAGGCAACCCAACTTAGTTGAAATCCCTTCAAAGTCCTTAGGTTTTGTAATTATTTTCATTGCTAAACAAGCTAAAAAGTGTGGATGTGGTACTTCACAAGTTACCTTTTCAAAAGTATTCAAACTCTAGTTCCTAAGTATATAGGTGTATCATATCGAAACGTGATAGGAATTCGTGTCCATAAAAAAAGTAATCTCTCTCACTACGCCTCCTCAACTGATCCTGTTTTTTTAAGCATCAATTTAACCACGCTACAAACTTCAATCTCTTATCATTCACCATAATTTCATTTCGAAAACAAATTAAGTTACCATTCCGATTTAGTTCATAAATTTATATTTTTTCCTAAGTGATGATTCCAAGAAATAAATAAATAAAAGAAAACTGTCGTCTACTATTATCATTTTGTGTTTGTTTAATCGGAGTACATTTATTTTTAGATGTTTTTTTCTTTAATCTATTTTTTGTTAATGATGTTTGTAAAAAAAAAAAAAGAAAAAAAAACCCTGACTTGCTTTCTTCCCTTTTAATCATTAAAAAAAAAAAAAAAAAAAATCAAAAATTTATTGAACTAACGCCGACAAAAAAAAAAAAAAAAGAGAACAGAAATTGCTTAACCCACTACCACACTCACTAAGCAAATCCCCATACATACACTCGAAAAAAAAAAGTCGAAAGAAAATCAAATAATAATTTTTCAACAACATATTCCTTGCTGTCTGGGATCAGGAGAAGAGAGCTATAGAAAATTTGTTTTTTTTTTTTTATTATTATTATTTTTCGAAATGAGTTTCAGTTTTCCATTCCAATTGAACAAATGAACGTCTAATATTTTTTTTCTAACTACGAGAAATGAAATTCTTCCGTACATTGCTTATAAGGATTTCTATTGTTTTTTTTTTTTTTTTATTTTCTTCATTTTTTTTTTTTGAAATTAGAGTTTCCTATTTCTTATAATTTTTTTTTTTTCGTATTAATGCATATTTCTCTTACATTCTTGATATAAAAGCGAAAGTCAAAATAAAAAATTAAAACTAAATAATACTACAAATCGAGTAGTGCAGCATTTGGCTGAGTAGGCATTTTTTTTTTTTTTTAAGTGAAAATTAACTAAATGAGAGAGATATACACTAATATACTCGCGCTACAATCGCCTGTTGTAGTGTTTTTTTTTTTTTTATAGAAACAAAACGATTTTTATCAAAAAAAAAAAAAAAAAATAGTTGTTATAGTAAAATCTTAAATAAAAAAAAAAAAAAAAAAAAAAAAAAAAAAACAAATGAACAAAAATAGAACTAATTATGGCTCTCCTTCCTCTCCCAGGTCTGCAATGGACGGTCGTTGATTCAAATTATTCCCGATTTTCGCTGTCATCTTGTCAGGCCAATTTAATTGGCAATGGCAACACCAACAATCCCAATAATCCGAATGGCAATGGCGGATTGAGTAATCAATCGACCAACAACCAGAGCAACAATGGAAATCAAAATCCAGGCGATCACCAACAGCAGCAGCAGCAGCAGCAACAACAACAGCAGCAGCAACAACAGCAGCATCGGCAGCAACAACAAAACGCAAACAATTCGAATGGTAATTCCAGTGCAGCCGGCGGTGGCAATAGCCTCGGTAATCCGCAACAACAGCAGGGTCACATTCAAATGCATTATCAGAACTCAACGTATTCGCCACAAATCATTTCCGTCAATAGTCTGGTCGGCGGCTACTCGCAGAACCTATCGACGCCAACGTCTCCAAATGAGTCGGCTATGGTGCAATCGGTGTACAGTCAGGGACCGACACCAACACAATCGCCAGTCCATCAAATGAACACAGTTCCGCCGGGACTGACGTCCACGGGGGGAGCGGGAGGACCCGGCGGTGCCGGAAGTGGTGCGAGTAGTGGTGGTGGTGGTCCGAATAATGCCGGCAATGGTGCGTCCCTTGGAGGAAGTGGCACAAGTGTAGTAAATACAGCGGCTAATAGTGGCACAGGTGTAGGTAATAGTAACCAAGTCCAATCTGGCAGTCAAACCACACAAACGACGACAGTCAAACGTAAACGTTCTGTCAATCCACAAGGTGATGAGAATTTTATTCGAGCTCTCGAAGCTGTGCGATCCGGTGGAATTGGATTTTGTAAGGCAGCTCGCCTATACGGCGTGAACAACCGCACTCTATGGCTGGAATATAAAAAGCGCGGCTATCCGATCAGTCGGCCAAGTATTAAAAGTCGAGTGGTGAAGCAGGAGAATCTCTCACCATCGCCGACGCCCACCAATGAAGAGACCACCATCGAGAACTACGAGCACATCAACCAGTCAGCTATTAATATGCAAGTTCCTCCCACATCGGACACGCCGACGCCACTCATGTGCACTCCACACACCCACCCGATGGGAGTGATGGGCTTCCTGGACACGCGACACATGGAGTTTCCCGCCAGCATACACACAATGTCTCGGCAGCGCTACGTCGACGGTGCTGTGAACGTTAATCCTGCGGCAATGAATCTGCAAAGTATTAACTTTAATTCCATATAGGACGCTAGTAGTGTAGATGAGTTATAATCGGAAAGTCTCACGGCAACCGAAATTTTAGCCGAAGCAAACCAAGAAAATGCAGAAAAAGGAAGAACAGAGAACATATATTTAATAGGTTATTCATAAGTGAAAATACAAAGTCCACACAATGTACAGTCTAATTGTTGTCTTAATTTTTTTAAAATAGTGTCCCTCATTTCACTACACTGTTTTCTGGTTAATTACAATTTTTTTTTATTGCTATTTGATGGTCATTGCGCGATAGGCAGACAGCGTCTGCATACATATCTTGTAACTGTTAGGACCCTCCCTATTGGCAGTAAGGTAAAATAAGGAAGACAATATTGTTGTAAGTCCATTAATAGTCAATTTTTACCAATTTTATCGTGCAGCTACTTCTGCCAATAGAAGAAATAAATAAAAATAATAAAAAAAAAAAAAAAAAAGTCAAAATTTCCTTAGGCCATCTATTGTATACATAAAAGCTTTTTATTTTCTTTCTTTTAACCTGAGAGAATTTTATTATAATTTTTTTCTACACCTTATTTTACATACTCAAAACGATCGTAATGTATTTTGCAAACTAGTTAAATACAGATGTGTATTTATTAAGATTTTTTTTAGAGCTAGTTTTCTAAGATGAAATATAAATTTAAATATATATATACATACACCTACCCTACGGAACTCTCTTTAATTATATTATATATTTACGTGTTACGTAAGAAAGTGCAAAATAAAGTAAAAAAAAAAAAAAAGAAAACAACAAGAAAACTAAAAACAAACAAAAAAATAACAAAATCACAGTTTTTCGTTAGTTAATTTAGTTATATGAAATTTTTCATTATTGGAAAAGCAAATAATTAAAAAAAAAAGTATATATATATACATATATGTATTTATATATATAAACAATTGAAACACAAACAACACTACTTTTTACAATCCTAATTATAAAAATCCTATAAAAGAAAAAAAAAATATATATATATATATAAATGTGAACGAAAAAAAGAAAAAAAAGAAGAAAAGAAAAACTGTAATAATTAACAAAACCAATACTAGAATTAGAATAAATTCTTTTGCTAATACATATACAAAGATGTCTCTTGCATGAAAATAAAAATTAATAAAAAGAAAAAAACGACCTCCAGCAAAATGGAAAGAAAACGTAGTATGGAAAGCAAAAGAATAAAATTATGAAAACGCATAATAAATTATTGTAATTTTCAATGTTTAAAAACAAAAAAAAAAAATATATATATATAAAATTAAAAAAAGACACACATTTTATTTTTCTGCATTAGAAGTGGGTAGATAGTAGAGGTCTGCATGAATGTATTCATTTGCTCTCTCTACACGTGTACACTACTTCAGTGTACTCTATTTATTGCAATAATTCGAACAAGTGTACAGCAAAAAAGAGTACCACACCACAAAATACAGTTGCTGTACAATACTCGGTCACCTGATAGCAAAATGAGTGCAGTGTTTTGTTTCTCTCCCACACTTTGGGTGCTTGAACTGGCTTGATGTGAGCAAATAGTTTACAATGTTAACTGTAAAGAATACACTGAGTGCACTGAATAGACGATTGCAAATACTAGTTGTTTCCTAGTATAAAACAGTGTACTCAGTTTAGTGTACACTTTTTTTTATGAATACCCATTTTTTTATGAATACACTGCACTAAGTGTTTGGTTTAAAATGGGTGCAATACTCATATAGTAATCACTTCATATATTAGATGATTCATTCATTTTACTTTTCAAGCTGTGAGTACAATAATGAAGTGTACTTGAAATAAAACGAATGTCTTGGAACTGGTTTCAAGACATTCATTGCAGACATCTAGTAGATAGATAGATGGTAGAGTACTGAGTACAGAGCAGGGCTTTCGAAGTGAGTACTAAGAGGGTATTCGTACTGCCGTACTTTCCAACATTTTCCTTTAATTTACCTAAATAAAATGTTAGTGTGTAGTTTGTAGTAGGTTCCCTTCAATTAATTTTATTTCGGTAATAAATAATCTGAAGTCAAAACACATTGAACTAGGATTTCACATCCCTGCCGTATGGCATCTGTCAAATCTATCTGTCATCCATAGGTAGTTATTGCCTTGCCATTTTACAATATGGATCGTTTAACTGCCGCTCAACTTATTAAAATTGTTGCCTGCTGACCATAGAATTCGCAGAACGTACGTCAATTGAGTGCTGGAAAGTCAACAAATTGACGCCGATTTTTCGAACAAAATTTTCATCAGTGATGAGTCCCATTTCGGCTTCGTAAACAAACAAAATTGCAGGATTTGGAGTTCTGAGAATCCAAATGTGATCGTTGAGAGGCCATTGCATTCACCACGGGTGACAATTTGGTGCGATCGAGTCGTATTTTTTTGTTACGGTAAATTCTCTGAGTTATGGTCAAATAATAACCAAAATTTTTTGGACTAAGATTGAAGACATTGTTATGAGCGACATGTGGTTCCAATAAGACGGTACTACGAGCCGGACAAAACAGGCAAATTTGGCTCTGTTGCATGAAAAGTTTCCCGACCGTGTAATTTCGAGATTTGGCAACATCAATTGGCCACAACTTTGGGGCACTTAAAAACCAACATCCGTGAAGTTATGACCAGAAACATTGAAACAGCCAGTAATATGCTGAAAAGTCATCGAAAATTACCTCACAAGAATCGAAGTTTTCGAAAACTCCCGTGGTGGCCATTTAACCGATGTTGTATGGCAAAGTCCGAAATTAAAAATAGTAGAAAATGTCATTGAAATCTTTAATACTTTTTATTTTATTTAAATTTAAAATCCTAAAGCACAAAATGAATAACCCTGTATATCCGATCTTCACTCTCCTT
Organism: Pocota personata; assembly: GCA_963082735.1. NCBI lineage: Eukaryota > Metazoa > Arthropoda > Insecta > Diptera > Syrphidae > Pocota > Pocota personata. Next base: position 21,060,668 of record OY720431.1, read on the forward strand.
AGTAGAATTGGGACTCAACTAACGTGCTTCCCCAATCAGTGCGATCCCTTACAATCGCGTATACCAAGTTGGTTGTACTTTCTCTACACTTACGCATTGAATCGAAGTTAAGGTTTTTGTCTTCTGCGTACTTAGTCGTTCGGGAACTCTTTGGCCTGAAAAATTAGTATTAATTCACCCTAGCCATCTGAAACGCTAAGAGCATAGTCTTGACCAGGTCGATTTTGTGTATCTACAGTTTGTTTAGTAGATCGCTGAATTTTCTCCATGTTTCTGGAAGACTAAGAATGCTTTCAGAAATCTTTGATAAAGCCCACGCTTCTGTACCATATAACAGGACTATGTTGACGAGGGTTTTATACAGAGTTTCTTTATATATTTTGTTGGTATAGATTTACCAATCAATTGCCTTCTTCACCAAAAGAAACAGCAGTTGACAAACCTGATACTCCCTTTTCTTTTCACACTAATGTTGATTCGTAAAGTTAACAGCAGAGCCCAGATAGACAAAATATCTGACTTCCACGAATTTATATCATCTGTTTGGACATTGGTGTTGGTAATCGTTACTCTACCTTACTATTATCGTTTCAGTCATGTAATGAACAAGATCAAAAGTTCTACAAACTAATTTCGTCGCACAGCTGATTTGTGTTTATTAAAAAAAAAAAAAAAAAAGTAGCAAAACACAGTGTAATACGTGAGCCAGCTCGGCAGCGGTACTTTTAATCACTGCAACGTCAAAAGCAATATTTGTTTTCCAGTATATGAATTGCTTTTAGAAATGCACGTTTGCGCAAAAATCCTGGATTTTTTTATTAAATCGTTGTTTCGTACATGGTACTCCTCTCATGGTACTCCTCTCTCCACTGAAAACGAACGTATAATAATGATGATGTCCTAGTTAGAGTTTAGTTTTGGAAGTACATACTCGACTTTCGGTTTTCTCTCAATCGAATTGCCCTCTTCGGAAACAGAATAAAACTGTAGGTCCTTACCATGAACTGCTGCGAGAGGCTAGGTCTCCGATTTCAAAAATTTAAATTGATCCTCCCATTTCAGATCAAAGTAAACTAACTCTTTTTATTCCGTGTCTGTCGCCTTCGTCCTTCTTATACTCCTAATTCAAGAACTATCAAACAGATTTTAATAAAATTAAATTTCTCGGACCGGTTGAGCATGATTATTACAAAAAAAATAACCTTTTAACCTTTATTGTAAGAAATTTGTGTGTAAATTTCACTAAAAAAGAGTAACCTGCAACACTAAAAGTCCAAATTACCCTCGCGAACTATATTCTCTAAACTCATTCAACGTTAGTACAATTTTTGTTGACAATACCTATTCTTCAAATCCAGTTGTAGGCAACTTGTATATTGTTTTTGTTTCTTATGACTTACGGAACACGGAATTTGTCACCACAAATGATATTTTTCACCCCAAACTTAGAGAATATAAAATGTTAGTGCCGCAGAAATTTCGTGCCCACTTAATTCAGAATAAAGGTGATTGCTTTCAAAATAGGGAATTTTGCGATTTTTATTTTTTTAGTTTCTTAATAAATATATGTATATAAATTTGCTCATCATTTATTGCATTATACCAACAGGCACCCCACCGGCTTCAAGCACCGCACCACCTGTACCGACTGTGAACGTAATGGGCAGTAAACGTAATCGTTTTCTTATCCGACAGCCACGTGTGAAACGGGACAGTGATACGGCTAATCAAATATCACCTGAAACTGCGGGGCTAGAATTCGATCCATTTAGCGGAGCGGCCGTCAGCTCATCATCTTCACATTTGCTGTCGGTCCCCCCTCGAATTGAACGTCATGCATCTGAGCCAGCGCCTAGTCTAACACCGTCATCACCGCACCTGCTTTCTGTGCCACAAAATACACCATTTTTGGTCAAACAGCATTCACATCCTCTTCTGCCGAGTCAACATAGTCCCATGGCGCTGTCGCTGACGACCACATCGTCTTCGTTCGGGCTTGGACTGCATCGACAGCATTCGCATCCACTTTCGTCCACAACCTCTGGTCACATATCAATTTCTGATGTCATGTACCCACATTCAACAACCACTAGCAGTGGGTATGTTATATCAAGTAATACAGCGACGCCGGCGTCGAGTAATTCTTCGAATACGCTCAATCTGTCTCATTTGGGGACACAACAACAACCATCATCATCATCATCATCAATCAAACAAGAGGCAGAAAATAGCCCTCATTCTAAAGTTGGCCATATGACGTCAACACATTCGTCATCGGTGATCTTAATATCAGAGTCGTCGAGTTCGGCACCCAGCTCTGGACCGACCCCCTCTACGACATTGGGGAGTAGTTCTTTCGAACATATGCCTACGTTGCGGGTAAAGAGTGAAGAGCTCCAGCGTTCAGTGTCGTCACCACAGGTAAGCATTTTACAAATTGCGTAAATATTTCTTTTGTTTTAGGCGTCTTGTAGTTCTGACTGGGTCTGTAATGTAATCTTTCTAGCTGACCCCCCTTATCCTTAAAAACCTATCTAGAACGGCAAACAAAATAAGCTTTCTCTGTTTCCCTTTAGACTAATCGAGAAATCATCACCTTGGAGAATCCTCGTTCTAGTCATTGCCCTGTAATTCGTCCAGGTCCAGCATTGGGCTGTAATTTCTGTTGGAACACCATTGACGGCCATGGTAGAATATTGCGTCGTAAAACCAAATATCACTGTCCCGAGTGTCAGACGAACCTATGCATTGTACCATGTTTCCAGGAATACCATGAACGACTCTCAACCGAGAACACGTCCGCAACTAGCGACAACAAAAACTACTCTTCGGCTTCTGCTGGAGGAGGTGCCGCCGGTGGCAGCTTGCGACACTATTCGAAAACCGAATCCATTTAAACTTTGGAGAATTTTTTCACGAATTTATATTGGCACCTTCAAACCAAAAAAAAAAAAAAAAAGTTTATTGTTGTGTAATTTTGTTAACCTCACCCTTATCATGAATGGAAGTAGGAGGATACTTTAAAACTTTTTCAAACGTGGCTTCGACTCGTTTAATTTTAGCCAATTGGACTTATCTTTCTGAACGAAGGAGTAAATTCCAAAAACAATGGAGCGTAGTACGCGTTCCTCTTTTGGTCTCCAAATTTGGAGACAATTTTTTGTGTACATAAGAAAAAAACAAATCAAAATTTAATTCACAAATGGTAACTTTTACTCGTAGATAACTGTGAAATTAATTTGTGTGTAAATTATTTAATTGTAATACAAGTCCACCTCTGGTAAGGTCAGACTATACACTTACATATATAAAGAGAAACTCTAAGCTAAGCATATTCTATATATCTTTTGTAATTGTTGTAAGTTATTTCCTTCACTTCTCTACAGAAAAAAAAAAATAGGAAAACTAAAAAACAAATCTTTATAACAGTTTTATAGACCAATTTGTAAGCTAATGAAAAAAAAATAATAATAATACTTAATCAAATTTTGTTGTTAATTGGATTCAATTATATGGATTATATTGGATGTATTTTTATATTGTGAATCTATTTGTTGTTGGAAATTTATTTTTATTTTTATACTCTTCGAAAAAAAGAAAAAAAAAAAAACCAAACCAAAAATCTTGTTACTATCTGTTCAGTGAATCTGTTCTTAAGGGTTTAAAATATTTTATCGTATGAATAAAATACACAAAATTATCGAGAAGAAAAAAGTTAGAAAATTGGAGGATTTATGACCAAAGAAACAGAAACTAGAGCCCGAAATTCTGAGCGTGTTTTTAATTACACGTGGCTGTGTTTCACGCCACTATGTACGTCCTAAAAATACGTGTCAGACCCGAGTACACGTGTTATTCTTAAAAACGCTTGTTTTATAAAAAAAACAACACCATAAACAAATTCGTGATAGTCAATAACCGTTTAAGTTTAATATCATGATTTTGCAGAAATGCAAATGTTCATGCACATTTAAATGAGATAAGCAATGATACAATTCGTTATAACTTTGTCAGAAATAAGGAGTCAAAATTTTCTGTGACTGTACTTTCCGGTATGTAGACTACAGTGGTGTTAAAAACTCGTAAGTCGAAATAAACGGTTGTTGATTATAGAATGGACCAGTTAAATTTGCATGCCCGCTATCCTTGAATTTTCATAAATCGGGTCACACATGATTTCCCTCAGATTGACACCTGAATTATCAAAATCCGTTCATTAACTAGAAAGTTACATATAGGACAAAACTTTCGTTTCAAAATGTCAAAAAGAACGAATCGTGTAAATAAATACACGTGTAAATCGTATACATGCGTATTTGAGGTACGATCCGAAGTACACATGCTAATTCACGAAATACGGTATATTCTACTTGATCTTCGCGTATCTACTTGATAGGGGCTTATAACAGATTCTCGTGTGTCTCGTGTGTACCTCCAAAGATGTGTATTTCATAGATTCAAGAAAAATCGTCGAGTACGACTCGACGATGCTTAAAAATTGTAACTATTGATCAATACGAAAAGCAGAGAGGGTGTTCTGCCTTTCCTGTTTACGTATAACTTCTGAATTATTGAACCGATTTCAGTGAAACTTATTTTTTTCGGTTAGAGGATAGAGCGATACAAAAAAACAATTCTTTAATTGCATAACAAATATAAATGCAAATCAATTATGTGTCGTAACAAATCCGAAAGTGATCTATTACTAAGTTTTTTGGTTGCGTACTTCGAGGGTGGCACCCATTTTTCACAGACGTTCCTTCAATGTGAGCGAACATTTTAAATTGGAAAAAAAAAATGCCGAATGCATGCCGAACAAAAACAATTTTTCTTACAACTTTTGCTTATAATGTAGCCGAGCCCCCTCCAAAATAAGTATTTTTTTAACAATGACACCTGTGTTGACTTGTTTTACATGACATGTGTACAAATCGTGCATGTAGCTTTTATAATAGTGGTAAAAGACTGACAGACGGACGGACGTGCGAGGGAGAGCAATAGGGCTCCATGGTCTATTAGGGTTCCGTAACACTGAAAAACGAGTAAGTTCCGATACTTACACATAAGGAAAAGTTAAGAAAGAACGGAACCCTTACAAAGAGTCAGTTGTCTGTCCGTCTGTCTGCCACAGTTTATAACTTCTGAACCGTTAGAGAGCGAATACAGAAATTTTTACCAGAGTTCACTTTTACTAATCCGCAGACTAACGTAAAATTTTGGAAAAGTGGAAAACAAAACACAAACTCTAAAACTAACCCAAACTTGAAAAATGTCGACTTTAAAAAAATTACGCACACATACATGTGCCGGTTTTGAAAAAACTTATACAAATGACATCTTCCGTCCGTCATCTAATTTTTCCAGGACATCCGAATATTTATCCTAACTCGCGACAATAAGAAGAATCATTTCGTACCTAAAATCGAGCCATCCGTGAAGGAAGTAGATGGTAAAATATACGCACATAATAACAAGCACACGTGTACCCACGTGAAGCTCATTCAATCTCTTTTGATTTGGCCATGATTGGTTTGGCCATCTAGTGGCTCAAATATTAAATTTAAGCAAAGTAGTTGGAGCCTTTTTCGAGCAAATTCTTTTCTTTTTTTTTAAAGTCGGCTTTAGTGAAGTACCGTCAATTCTGGAGGTGTGGAAAAATCTTTAAGAATGGTCCTTGTAACGCGCTCAAGAACCTTTTTTATGAAATTGTATTCATTGGTTTGAACTGGTGCGAGGCGGTCCCATTTGAAAATAGAGTAGTGGAAAGATATGCGCCAAAAATCTTAAAAATCGTCCCCGCCACAAGGCTAACTTGAGTACCATTACACAGATTTTGATGAAACATTTGGAGATAGGGTTCCAAAAAGGAGCAGAAGGAGGCGGTGTACCATTACTTGGTACATGTTTTTTTTGTCTATTTGCTTTAAGTTTTGACTGAAGTAAAAATTCATCCAGTTCAGCTAAGTTTTGTTTTGTACGTGTGTTGTGTTCGCTTCAGTCGTCGAAAAAATATACTTAACTATATTTGAAAAAGCTACTGAACTGGAACTGAGCATTTCAACTTTTTCTGAGAGAATTTGCTATAAGTCGTTTTTTGCCGGAGAATAAAATCACTGGACAGATATAATTGTTGATGAATATGTACTAAAACAAAATTTTTTTGTTCATTACAATTCCAGGAAAATGGAATAGAAAGTAATTAGAAATTTGTTTTGAGAACCAAATGAACGCAAGAAGATCAGACTAAACATTTTGGATTCTAAGGTCGGTAACTCATAGGTCGAAACAAAATCAAAATCGAACAAAACATTTTGTACGACTAGGCTGAACAATTTTTCGACGAACAAGTTTGTTATTAAATGGGAGCGTTTTGAAATAGTTTTGAAAAATGTGCCGAATTTTGGCTGAATAATATTCGATGAAATAGTTTGTTGAATTGTTTAAGTTTCTTTGAATTGAATACTCATTCGAGACAATTATTTGAAACATTTGTTTTGACCTTTGGGTAACCGGCCTTAAACTTATATTTGCTTAATAAGCTTAAAGTTTTACCAAGTCCAAGCATCTAAGTATCTTATTTAATGTATTTTTGTCTTTCTTGCGGAAACACACTTTGGATTGAATGTTACATAATAACCTTGAGGATTTATGTTTACTAATCCAAGAACAAATGCCTTATCACTTATTTTGGCAATTGGTGATTTTAGTTATTTTGTTGCCGCAAAAAAAATGGAAGTGGTAAGAGTGATAGCTTGAAATTTAAATTACAAATATTTTATTATTTTAGTATACAAGTACATACTGCATATACTTATTATAATAATTTCTTCTTTTTTTGAGTTGTTGGCTGGTTCTTAGTACCTGATAAAAGACAAATTATTAAGAAATATATAACAAAAAAAAAATTATATTATTGGAATTATATAAATAAAGAAATATATGAAAACTATGAATTTATTTTGTTTAAATTTATTTTTTTAAATAACATATTTAAAACAACAATGCTACAGAAATATTAAGACAAATTAATAGTCCAGGAGCGCATTGGATTTGTTTTATACTGATTCGACGACAAAATGAATAACTCCATTTCATTTCTTGTACCATCATTGCAATTGTATTCGTAAATACCATATTAAAAGTCCACCAAAATCCGAAGTTCGCAACGTCCGCCATTTTGGAAATATGGTGGATCAAACGATTTTTCCCTTTTTCTTGACAATAAAAAGCCACCAAGGAGTTTATACCTAAGAATAATAGTTTGCAAAAATCGGAGGAAGGTTCGCGATCAGCGATCTTTCAAGATGGCGTGTTTGTGCAAGTCAAATCGTTCAGGACTTTTAATATGTTACTAAGGAAGAAAATTATAATATTCGTATAAACAAAAAAAAAATAAATAATTCATTCTATTGCCGATTGATGCTATTTCTCCTCTTTTTTTTCTAGACAAGGAAAAAATGCCAAGAAAAACCAAGTAGCTATCTAAAGAAATATCTTTCTTTTTCTATTTGATCCTCGTCATATTTTACGTAAGATTCGAGTAACTGACACTAGCTTTCAAATTACAAAGTACCATTAGATCAGCTGTCATATTTCTTAGAAAAAGCCCGTGGCCTATATACGAAGAGGCCTGCAACTCGCTGAATGAGTGGCCCTGTTCGGCAACGGCGTACCAACTTCTGATAAATACTGGAACGTCTCTTCATATATTTTTCTATGAGAAGAATAACTGACACTTCCAACTGCAGTAAAGAACACAATTTAAAGTATCTGGTGTTCTTATTTGGTATGTATTTCAATAAATATTTATTCTATAAATGAGTTATACGGTTACATATAAAGTTAGAATGTATTCAACAATTTGGTTTTAGTTTATTAACCTAACTTTAACAATTTAAGAGAAATAAATGTCTTTCCGTTTTGACAACAAATCGAGAAAACACCTAAAATAAAAACAGCTGATTATCTTTGACTTGTTTTTTTTTTTTTTTTTTAAAAAAAACACTAAAGGCCCCGAGCCATAGAACCTGTTGATCCGTTGCTGCGTCGTTTTTAACTGACACATAGGTAGAATACACGTATTTTTATGGAAGGTTGCCCATAACCGACACATGTATGAACTTCGACGGATAAAGTAGGTTTACTTTCTACTTTTTCAGTCCGTTGATCCGTTGACAATCGGCAAATTGAGAGTAAGCGCTTCCATTGATGGAAGCATTGAAAAAGAAGAGAACTGTCATCGCCGTTGACAATCGGTTGGCATTTCAATCTGTCAACGAAGGTATGTGACGGATTGTATGGGACTGTTCTTTCCGGCAATACGTGAACGTCACCGTCAACATTCAACGGAACGATGTCGATGGATTCTATGGGGCGGGGCCTTTAAGATATCCCTGCTATAATTTCACATCCATTTTGCGTAGCATCAACACAAAAGTTCATAAATTGGCCAATTTAACACGAATTTTCTTTGCTTTTTCTGAAAGTGTTATTAGTTAACGTGCGAAACATTGACATCCGATCCGTCATAGGTCAGTAGGTTTTGACTCTTGAGTACCCACTAAGATAATTAGTGTGGAAACAAATTTTATTTAATTCGATGCACTCGGATGGAAGTTATTTTGAATGAAATGCATGAAAATGAAATTACTCAAATTTTATTTTTTTTATTTCCGAGGCTCCTCATTTTAAGTATGTCATTTCATAGTATCGGACAAGCTTAGAATCATTTTGCTCCAATACCTCTAGCAGACGAGTTACCCGTCCAAAAAGTTTCAACGAATATGTGTGAAATGTTACCAAAACATGGTGTACTGGTTTGCTCCACCTTATGTTAAATTACTTTTACTAAAATTAAGAAAAAAAAAAAACAAAATTATTCGAAATTCAATATCATACTATTGATACAGTGGACTTTGCAAAAATTAACTTTTGACTAAAATTTTTCAAATAGCTAATGTGTTTCTGAACATACACCACATATAGTAGAATCGAAAAATCATTTGATCATACTTTCATTCCTTTAGATACAACTCATATTCGCATATTGGGCTTTATTTAACTCGTAAACACATGAAATAAATTTTCATAAGGAAGCGGAAATTAGACTGATCCATACGACATTAAAAAATGGACGGCACTACAACTGCAGGATGAAAGTAACGAGTGCACTACCTTATCGCAACTAGAGTAGCGAGTACACCTACATTGCCGAAATCTGCATTAGCAGTTTCGGTAATAATATTTCAATAATTTTGGCATCAAATTACAGATAGCGCACAAAGTCTTGTGGGCGCAGCCATTTTGAGTAAATTGTATGTTCAACTGTAGATGACGCACGAAGTCTTGTGGGTGCAGCCATATTGAGCAGGATGAATGGTCGACAGTGCACGAAGACTTGTGAACGCAACCATTTTGAATAAGTTGTGTGCTCAACTATAGATGTCTCATAAAGTCTTATGAGCTTAGCCATTTTGAATGGGTTGAGAGCCCGACTGTAGATGGCGAAGGGAGTCTTCGAGGTGGCAGCCATTTTGAGTAAGTTGTGTGTTCAACTAAAGTCGTCATGAGAAGTTTTGTGGGTGCAGCCATATTGATGGAGGATGACTGTAGATGGTTCACTAAGGGCTTGAGGGCGCAGCCATTTTGAATAAAGTGTGTGTTCTATTGATGACGTATATGTCATACGGGCGCAGCCATTTTGAGCAAGGAGTGTGTTCAACTAAAGATGATGCGAAGTTGTGTGAACGCAGTCGTTTGAAGAATGTATATACCACGTTTATGGCGGATTGAACCCGGATTCAATTCTGGTTGAATGTCATGTAAACTCAAATTGGATTGAAACAGGATTGACTCGATCCGATCACAAAATTTTCTGCGATCAAGTTGAGTTTAATTGAATATTGAGTTTGACAGATAGAGAAAAAAGAGATATCGAAGGCAAATAAATTTCGTGTTGTTTTGTTTGTGGCGTTCAGAAGAAGTGCGAAGTAAATTTCAATAAAAGATGGCGAGTAGGAATATTTGGACGCATGAAGAAACAAGCGTAATACTTAAAAATTGGATGGGAATGGGATTAAAAATGCGGATAAGGGTGTTTGGCTTGCATACACAACTCCGGACACAAGAGAAGTGTCAAACTCAATCCTCTTTCGATTCCATTCTAACTCGATCCCTTAATTCGGTTGCAGCGAAAACCTGAATCGAAACTCAATCGGATCTCTCAATCCGGTCATATAAACGTGGTAATACATAGAGCATGGGGTCATGTGCAAGCAGACATTTTGAGAAAGGTGTGTGTTTATTACCCCAGAGTGGGGTGTGTAGTGCTTCGACTTTATTTTTGAAGTAAAACTGTCTGACCCACGGTAGAACTAAGCCCAAAACAGAAGTGCACAATTTTGCGTGCAGCAAAATTAGAATTCTTTATGCATTGAAACAGTGCACCATACTTCTATTTCTTAATTTGCTGATCTACATTCTTGAAACCGACTCCAACGATTTTGTTCAAATTTGATATATTTGTAAGTTTTAATGCATATAACGGTACTGACTATTGAAAATCGGCCACGTACATACATTTCGTAAACGGCTTAACCGATTTCTATAAAACCTATATATTCCATTTAGTTTAGATGAGTCCTATAAAATGGCATATCAGGTCTTATAAAAAAGAAAATAAGGGTACTTTTAAAAATTTTATTTAGTTTCGATGAGTTCGAAAAACGGTTCTTTCGAAAATTGGCTATATCCCAGAGCACATATGTTAGAAACGGCTCAACCGGTTTTAATGAAAATTTGTGCCGCTATTAAAAATGTCAAACAATGGTTATAGGAAGTTACACGTGGGGGTTCCAAGACACAATTTTGTTTTTTATCTCATGAAAGTGCATGAACTGATTTTGAATGTTAAAATATTAATTAAATTGTTTGATTTTGTAGTGTTTTGTACGACAAACAAACTGTTAATTTACAAGAAGATTCATATCTCTTTACTCATTAATTTAAAGCACATACTAGGATACCATCATCAAGCGTTCAGAGGTTCATCTGCACTGTCGCCCTTATCCTTGCAAATCAAACCAGTCTGAAATTTGACTGTCCCGTATTTCGTGCTACTATTGCCCTAAGTTCATAGTAGCTTTACAGTATGTTATATATATAAAAGAGAACAGTGCAACGTATCTGACAATACCGTTAGGCAAAGGTCTAATGTCTTACTAACAAACACGCTATCAATTTACTATTTATTTATTTTATTCAACAGCACTTAAATAAGACAACAGTGGTTCATTATTTACTTCTTCTGTGCATTGGTGTCGACAGTCACAGCTGGGGGATTAGCATTTCGGAAATTGGGAAACTGTTCCCATGGTGCAGATAAATCGAATTTACGGAATTCCTGAGCCAACTCCAAAGGCTCGCAGACAACACGTTTTTTCTCATCGTCATAGCGGAGCTGTAAATATAAAACAAAAAAAAAAAGATTTCGCACAGCCCTAGAATTTTCCAATTAAATACCCACCTCAACATAGCCAGATAATGGGAAGTCACGTCGTTGTGGATGTCCCTCAAAGCCATAATCGGTCAAAATCCTTCGTAAATCTGGATGATTGGCGAAGAAAACGCCGTACATATCCCAAATCTCACGTTCATACCAATTGGCCGCCTTAAACACCTCACAAGCCGAGTCCAAGGGTGTTAACTCGTCGGTGTAAGTCTTTACACGGATTCTAGAGTTATAGCGCAGCGACAGAATATTATAAATCACTTCGAAGCGATATTTGCGACTGGGCACATCCATGCCAGCAATGTCAACCAAATTCGCAAACTGTGACTGGTGATGATCCTTTAGAAATTGCAGGACGGGAACAATCCCATCGGGACAGATGAGAACTTCAAGTTCGTCACCAGCAGTGAGCTGAACCTTTTGCACATACTTTGGCAGGCACTCGGCGACGTACTTTCCGAAATCAGTCAAATGCGATCTAGCCGCTTGGTCAGGCTTACGGACAGTCGCTGAAAGATAAAAGTTTGATCACATTTTAACTGGAAAAATTAATTTTTTTGGAGTGGTTACGTCGTTCTTCGGGTTTGCTTGCACCAGCGCTTGCGAACCTCACCAGAGCCAGACGACCAGCTGGGGATGACCCTAAAAATACATGAAATTAAGCCACGAAAAATAGGTGTGAAGATGTTACCATTCTTCGCAACTAAACCAGTTGCCAATTTGGATCCTAGATTCCTCAGCAACGATGCCATTTATTCTTAAAATTGGACAAAAACTTTGTGGGAATCCAAATTTTTCTAATGGCACTTTTTGACAGTTTTTATGTAATCAATTGGTCGAACAGCGGCTGTTTTACAGGGACGGCTTTGGGAGTGAATTAAATTGGGGGAAAATAATAAATTAAATTTAAATAACATTATTTTAGTTTTAACAAAAGAACATTGAAATAAATAGTTTACAGTTTTGAAAAGAATAGCTATAGTTAGATAATTAATAGCTTCAAAATGAATAACTTTTAGCACAATTTTTCAATTGCGGAATTAAATCACATTGCTTCTGATGCTTTACATATTTTTATTTTTATTTCCAAGTAAGCTTTTGAGTTCTGTGCATACTTTTTGGGTCCAGGTAAGAGCAGATGAAACCAATGATGGTATCGTCTTAATGCGTAGCCTGTTAAATATTCTCATGCAATGATGATTTTTTGGTTTTGGCCTCCCGGAAGGAATATATTGAAGGTTCGCTGCTTAAGCACGTTTTCAGAAGCCAGAGACGTGTCTGAATGAAAAGATCACCAGTCCTAGTGTCGCACCTTCATTAAAGAAATACCTGGAGTCCATATAGGTAGACCACAAGGACAACCAAACAATGAATAATTCAACACGAGAGCAGTACAAACAAACTCTGCTACGTAAAACAAGACCAGCGAAGAAGGATGGAATCCAGTTGTTTTTGGGGGGAAATAAATAGATACTGCGTTTGAAGAGGAGTCTTGCGATGGAAAAACGTACTGAAACTTAGGCTATTCAGAAAAAAGGCTAAAACTAGTATCTATTCGCGTTTAGGCTGCACTTTCAGAATTGCCAGGAGACGAAGAAAATTTAAATTCCATATACATTACAGAAGTGGTCAGCTCAGCTATAAATATTCTGAAAAACAACAAAGCCAACAGTATTCCGTTGGAAATCTTGAAGGCTTTAACCCGTCAGCACCTTGAAAATAAATACCTAAAAATAATAGAAATCGGAACACAAAAGCAAACGTCAAAAATCTGCACAAAATAGCTTTTTCCTCACTCAACCTTCTAATATTTCGCCCACACCGAAAAGAATTATTCATTTATATGCCGCGAGAAATGGAAACGGGCTACTTTCATTTAGTGCGAGTGTAGCGAGACTCTATCACAAAAAGACATATCGTAGTTAAAGTGAAAATCACCCGTTTGGCCTTGTAAAAATAATTTTTAAGGTTAATTTATCTTATATGAAGTTTATATTTAAAGTAAAGTTACTTATTTAGGTAAGATCTAAAGTTTATTTGCCGAATTTTAAAGTTTATTTAATTTATTTTAAAGTGGATTTACATAAATACCAATAAAATCAATAACTTTTTTTTTTGGAACAAAGTCCCGAGTAGATGTAAAATTATCTTCTGGCATCGAAAGTAGACATCTATAGTAGAAAGAATATTGATAACTGTTGAAATACTGAATAATAATAGTGAACGCAAAAATCTCGCATTTCAATGGATCATTCTATTGAGGTCTTCGGAACATCCCATATATAATAACTTTCACTTACTATTTACAGATTTCAAAATTCTTCATCAAATCAAAACAGCCGCTGCAAGTGAAAATGTAACGAAAGTCATTTTGACGTTTTACACATTCAACGCGTCCCTCTCGAAGCGCAGTGAAATCGAACGAAACGAATCGAAAAAAATACTTTCGTCGTCCATTTCCCATAATCAAGAAAAAAAAAATCCTCAGCAGCGGAACGTCTCAAAATAACAAAACAAAATAAACCAAATTCCAAACAAAAGTTTAATTCCAATCACGGAACATAGAAGATTCACTGAAATTCCTGTTTACTTGAGATTTATCGGAATCGAATTCCCTCCAGCTGAAGGAAGCACCACAATAAGCTCCTGAAAATAATGAATCACCTCAAGTGGATGGGCCATACGGCAACTATCCTTGATATTCAGAAAACTCTCAAAAATGATCCATCCACCTGCGATATAACACTTGCCTGCCGAAGTAAATCAGCGAAAGCTCATCGCTTTGTACTATCATCGTGTAGCGATCTGCTACGTGATCTCCTTAGTGATGTGCCCATTGGACAGGAGGCCACCATAATAATACCCGATGTTAAAGGCAATCTGTTGGACTGTGTTTTGAGTTTCGTGTACATGGGGGAGACAAGTCTGTCCTCACCGAACTTGTCTGAATTTCTCGAGGCCATAAGTATACTTGGTATCAAGAGTGCTATCAGTTTTGAATGTGCGAACAGTAGTTCGGCCAATAATAGTAAAAATGTAGCCGAAATGACGGAAATGGAAGAGGAACTGATGGAAGCCGAACAAGAGCAGGAAATTGTCGAAAAGGACGAAGAGGAGGTATGTTACTCGGACACTGTAGCGTAATTGAGCCTATTGTCTTGCTCCTTGTTACGTTAAGCCCCATATACTTACATGTCAGAAAAACAAGTTAGACCGTCGGTTCTAGCAGCCTTGTATGATGATTTAAAATCGCAATCTCTAAGTCATATTCATACCTAAAGCAGATAAAAGGTCACATGTTAACCCGAAGGATTCTTGGCCTATCAATCTCTCATCCTTCCTCCTGAAAACGCTGGAAAGATTGATTTATATCCACTTGCGTTGAAGCATTACCCCGACCATGCTATCGGCGTACAACATTCACTTGGAGTGCTTATCAATCAGTTGCTTACAGGCAGGATTATTAACACACAACTGAGCGGAGCTTCGACTCGGAGTATTGGTTGTGACCGCCGTTTAATAGTCCGCAAAAGATATCTTTCCAAATTCTCAGCGTCGACTGTGACAGCATCGATTGTGATCATTGATCTAAAGAGTATCGATTTCGTTCTCTGAGCTAGAAGTTTTGGACCTAGTTGTAGCAATGGTTGCACTACACTATGACCTGTTGTTGTCCAATTTACACAAGGGTGTCATTTTGGAATACAACTTTACGCCAAGGTAGATGAATTCCTTAACTACTTCGACGCTGGAGGTAACAGTGTTTTTTTTTTGTCCTAGACGCTGGACAGAGGCCTCTTTGTCAAGACCAACTCGTTTCGCCTGATCTTCAATTGTTGTGAAAGCGTCTACTACAGCACGCTGAGAACGTCCAATGATGTCAATATAGTCTGCGTAACGTAGCAGCTGACTTCCGAATTGACATCACCCCTGTGGACTATATATTGCATCACAATATTGAAGAAATCGCATGAGGCTAAGTACTTCTAAGCAGCATGTGAATGGAACGCAAAAAAAAGCCAAACTTAATTTTCGCAAACCCCAAAAATTATCCAAATTTGAAATATTTCAGAATTGGCAACCCAAAGAGTAGGTAAATTTAAGTTCCACATTTAAAAATTGTGCAGGAGAGTGATAGTTTTATTGGCTAGAAATCCTTCTAGTAGATGATGGTAATACTTAAACAATGAACCACCGCGAGGTACTTTTCCTCTGGCTAGTGTAGTTGCGTGTTACTGGAAGTAGCTACGCGTAGTTTGTCATCTTCATTGGAATACTAACACCTTCGATTACTTCGAAAAGACGCAGTAAGAATGCATATGAAAAGCTAGAAGCTATTTCCAAAGTGCTGGCTGATCGTGATCGAATGGGTGTTAAACTAAACCATTGCCTCCTATAGAATCAGGTGACTAACATTATCCATATACAGTTCTGTAACTAACGATTGCATGTTGTAGCGTGATATTGTTGTTGCCTACACTGCCTTTCCTCATCATTTTCGAACTAATATCTATCGGGAGATGTTACTTCCAGTCTTTTCTAGTCAATTGTCATCTAAATATAATTTCTAACAGCTGTAACTGATCTATGCTATGAGTTTCAACAATACGCGATTTTACCTATTATTGAAATTAACTTACTCTCTAGTAAAACTATTCCCCACTTTATGCAGAAAAACTAAAATTACCATTTTGATTTTCAGGATCAAACAGTCGTGGAAAACAACAGTGTACGTGAGTTGGAATTTCTTGAGGTTTACAATGAGCAAGAAAAAATCAGCTATACCATCGAGAATATCACTCCAACCAATCCCAATGAATACATTCTTACTGAAAGTTCTGGCACCTTCACTCTGACACCAAACGCAAAAATCGACGGCAGTGAAGTGGGCGCACTTGTTGAGAAAAGCGAAGAAGATAATCCCATGATGGAGCACTATGTGGGCGATCCAATAGGTGACAGCAGCCAATGCTCAAGCACAGACATTAAAGAGGACAAGTCTAGTAAGAATCTAAAAGATGAATTTAGTGAATTTCAAGCACTTAGTCCAGAGGATTCCAAGGGCTATCAAAACTTCAATGATACACAAACTGCCCGCGTAGAAGCATTGGAAAATGCAGTCCTAGCTGTGGTCGATGAGGGGATGAGTTTGCAGAAAGCCGCTATCAAGTACAACATTTCAAAGACTGTCCTCTGGCGACGAGTGAAAAAGCATCCACTATACATGAAAACGACACGTGAAAATCCACTTATAACAGCGGCATGTGAGCGCTTAAAAAACGGAGATTCTTTGAAAAGCATTAGCCAAGCGCTAGACATTCCCATGTCTACATTACATAGACACAAAGTGCGGCTTGCATCGGAAGGACGACTGCCAGAATATGTGACTTTCAAGAAACGTGGCCCAATGTCCAAGGAAATGCTAAAAGAAAAACTCACAAAAGCAGTGCAGGCATGCTTAGGCAACGGAATGTCACAGAATCATGCAGCAAATGTGTTTGATGTACCAAAGAGCACATTGTGGCGACATTTGCAAAAGAAAATGTACC